>OY728143.1:1495074937-1496449064 GCA_963277665.1 Viscum album
CACAATAGTAGGTATATCTATCATGTCACCTATCACAATATCATGAAAATAGGCAACACATCCTATATAGCACGAATTAATGCATGGCTTGTGATTTATATCATGTTTCTAAAATGATGCATGATATGGAATTCCCTCATCTCATTTGGTTCAAAAAATAAACCATGATCATATCAATAATAAAATCACAATTCAAATGTATAACCCAATGGTGGAATCGAATAAACCATAATAGTCTAAATCCAAATAACATCAACTTCTATTCGAGGCAATTTAGATTTTTCTTGTACATTTGTTAGCTGCACCTTGGAATTTATCTATTCCAAATTACATTTCCTTCATTTCCGTGTATATTGATGAAAAATACTAAATAACATAAAAAATTAAATGATCTTATAGCACTTCATAGTATCGCTGACCCAGATTCCACTGAATGGTGCCCTGATATCATTTGGCCACATGGCCTCATAGACATCTCCCCAAATTCTAGAGGATGCAAACTAGAAACAAGGTCCTTTGGTTTTTCCATGGGGAGACTATGAATTAATTACCAAATCAAACACATTAGAATATCCATAACAGTCATTTGTAGAAGCAGTAAATCAATCATACTATAGATTAACATTCAGATGATATATATATAATAATTAAAAAATATAACATTATGAAACCCATACCGGTTCCATTCTCTCATGCTCCTAAGAATATATCAAATTCAAGCCTCAAACTATGGGAACTATCCATTACGTATGTCTGGGTACCCAATGGTGACTCGAATAGGGTGTGAGATATAATCCAACTAGGTAACCACCCAAATCACGAGAAGAAAGTCTAGTTGTATATAATAGGTTAAATTAATGTGTAATACATATCACATGTAATAAGTGATAAGTTCAAAGTGAATGTGTCACATATAATATAAAGTAAGGGATACTGTATGTCTAATAAAGACTCCCAACAAAACATTGGTTGAGCTACTATATCATGAAAAATTCCAAAAATATTGAAATAACTTTCATGAACTCACTATACATCCATACATTTTATGTCATCCACGTATTTTATGTACAATCTGTAAATCTAAGAAACAATGGAAACATTGTATAACAAGAAGTTTCAGAATAACCATGGTTGATTATTATAATCAATCATATTAAATTTACCATTTTTGTGTCAAATAATCAATAATGTCAAACTCCTCAGAGATAAATCCAATTTGTAATGGACCAAGACATCCTTCTTGAGTCCCAAGAGCATTTCGATGGAATATCATTTAGCTTTAATTTGAGAACAAGGAGTGTGCCTAAAGAAAATGTCCACTCCAAGCCAAAAAAATCATATACAATCAGTAGTAAGTCCCAATGAATCCCAAAGGATCAAAATACAATAATAAATATGTATAAGGCATTCTCTACCATTTCCATGGCACATGGTGCAGCACACACATGGTGTCCTATGTAGGCATTCATCAATTCACATTCAAGTTCCATGAGCAGAACCACTCATAACACAATTCATATCCAAACATAATCAATGAGTTTACCCACTCATATAAAAAATATAAATTCTACAATTATACAATTCAACATCATGTATCAGATAAAAATGTGTTAAAAATATCATAATCAATTGATTCTGTTCAAATTATTTATATATGGGATTCCCCTAACTAGGATTGCACAAACACTCAACCCATTGGTGGTTTAAAAAATAAAATGGAAAAGTGAACACCCATTGGCTGGCCTGGGTTAGGTAAACAACAACAAATAAATAGAAAAGGAACTAACTAAATCCCTAGTGGTGTTAATTTCATTTAATTCATTTGTTTTATTAATTCTTAGGGTGCTAACATAAAGTATATTTGGAAGACAATAGTTACAATATCTATAAATCACCAAAACAAACAAAAAATCATATACCACCTCCCATTTGTCCTTACTGTAGTTCTCATATATTACAATCTCATGATTCAAATCATATTATAAGAAAAAAGAAGAATAGAAAAATACCAAAGAAAAAGTGAAAATTAACTTGCACCAAAATAACTTCATCGATACCAAGAATAAAGAAGAATTGAAAAAATGAATTGATTACTCATCTCCATATATCAAGTGAGACCGGTGCTGTTGGATTCTGAGTGTGGATGGAATAATGGTATAAAATCCCAGAATTTGGCTCATGGAGGAGTTCCAATGTGAAGAATCTATCCATTAGGGGGAAGAGAAATAGATTATATGGTTAAAAGGTTTTTTAGTTAAAAATGTTTATTTCACATAAAAACCCCTATTTTTCAGGGTTTGGAAAAATTGTTTTCCAAACCGTACACCAGTTATGAAACCACTACTCTATGGAGGGGCACATCGCTTGGTTTTCATGAATAGTTTTCCTAACCATGTGAAAATCGTGTCCCACCTCTCTATTAAAAACAACAGAGCCCTTGAATGGGTGGGTACCTCCATATATATGGTTTGAAAAACTGTGTGGCTTCTATCTCCTTGACTTAGATCGATACGTGGTGAGTGGTAACAGTGGGACCAACATGCATAGTTTCTTATAACCATGCAACCTATCCTTTTCTTCTAAAAAATTGGGATCCAGGCTCCGAAAAAGCCCCAAACACCCCTGATTCACCCATTAACTCAAAGTTTATTCAAATTTTTCATGAAAAGTTATAAAATTAAAAAAATATCCATTTCCTCAAATAAAAACTTGGGATCTTACATAGACCATATCTTTTCTAGGGCCCTTTGGGATTCTTCAGTTTAATTTCCATACTAGCCATTAACTAGGAATCTTTTTCATATGAATCCTTTCTTAATAAAATTAAAATTAATGGTTTGGTCCTCCTAACATGACCTTAAATGATATGATGTGTCCCATTAAGTGGAACCAAACTCGGTGGGTTCTGATTCATTTTACAAGGATGTGTGGTAAGCATGTCGTACAGGCCTGATCAAGATATTTTTTTTTCATACCTTGTGATGTTGAATTAACCAAGATCCCAATTATGTTATTAAAAAACATCATCTTAATAATAAAAAATATTATAATCTCTAATATGTATATAAAAATGGTACAATATATAGATAACCTTGGATATATGTAGATGTCTCTATGATGAAGAAACTTAGATAAGATCATATGATTTTAACATCAACACATGATAATAATTTTTAACCTTGTGGAAATCAAGTCCCTATATCAGATTTGATAAAGGATTCATGATTATATATTAAATCTATAATAGAAATATGATGTAGTTAATAATTCCATAGAAAAGGTTGTGATATGCCTAGCCTCCAATCTTCTTGGCCCACATGTCTTCGAAGGCCTCGTTGGATAAGTATAATTGGTTCCCTACCTTTGGAAATAAGGTACACATCAACTTGATAAATTTTATGGTAATGACACCTTGGAGTAAAAATATGGTGAACCCAATGTGAATTCATTTCCTCACCATTTCATGTAAGACCAGTTTTTTTTCATGTGTTTCATATGATTTCAATGGGCCACAACTACGCATATGAAACATGACGTTCACACCCTAGCTTCTCATGTTTTTCCGCATTCCATATTTCCAAATTAGAGTAGCTTTCATCACTTTCAATGATTATGTCTTCTCCTTGATCAAAATGGGATGTTGGGATGTGAGTTCCTCTTTCCATGGATGCATCCTTGAAACAATTTTACTAGTCCATGTCTCCCTTATAGAGTTAAGTCATTTAACAGAAATCATTCCCAATTCCTTATCTTTTTGGATTTAGATTAGTTACACTTATTATATATGGATATTCTCTTTATCTATCTAAAATGAATCAACCTTTGGTTAAGAGAGTAGTCATGTTGGGAATCGTTGGAATGTCTTGATGCTGGGAACATAGGTCCACTATATTCTTTCGATTGGGAGGGTATCTTATGAGTGGAATCCTAGATATGGAGTCCAAGTAGTCACATATTTATCAAGAGGTATCTAAAATTGGGGTAATATACCTACTAAGTAATTCATCTTATGTATACCATGATTTTCATGAGGTAGATGATTCCATGGGAGCATATATTCCTACACTTTTACCTCAGGCATCGCATGATTTTCATGTGGTCTTATTTAGTGTTAGGAAATAATTTTAATGTCTTCTAGAGAATAAGTTGATTAATTAAGATTACCTATGTTGGATGATCAATAATGTGTGCCCCTGTGAAATATTACTTCTAACTTGTAAGTTTACTAATGTATAGATCATATCCCCCCTCCTCCCATGGAAGCAAATCCTAGGGGTGTGTCCCATAATGGGAATATGTCACACCATTAAGTTTGATTGGAACTCTCCTTGAAGTGGACTGGGGAGGTACATCCCTGGGAGGGAGCACCTTGGTTTACTATTGGTCATCATTGAACATAAAGGATGTGTCTTATGTACCCTATTTAGAAGATAAGGATCAACACCCACATAGATCGATGTCGTCATTTCAGGTCAGATGAGGGACCCGTCCATGTAGTTTAACATCATGTTATTATGATGCTCACGAATCAATGGGAGAATCAACTGGGTATGGTGTGGGGATCATGCATGAAAGATTCACTTAACAAGAGGATTCATATTGGATGGAGTTGGTTTGGGTATTATGCATTGAGCTTCTTGAGGGACCATGTTGGAGATGTTGTATTCCTGGAGAGGGGCATGATATTACAGGGGATGTTTCCCAGAGAAAATTCGGGTGGATATGAATATGGATGTTGGGTTTGTACATCAAGGAGGCGTCCAACATATCCTTATTGGTTGGGAATCAAATCCCACATAGTTTAGAGTGTTCTAGGTCTTACATCTAAGAAGGTGGTACAAAAGAGAATTTTCCTTGGGAATATTCATGAATGTGGAGAAATCGAGTATGGTTGTTGGGGGAATACACTCAGGAGGATTCCAATTTGAATAGATGTTGTGGATTACATCTATGTATAAGGGACATAGTGTTTTGATATGATTGGAGATTATACCATATATGAGGCCCATGGAGGTTTGGTATCATGATGATATCATGATTTCCACTACTTTATAGGACCACATGAGTCATGCTGGGTGTGATAGATATGAGGAAGTAATATATCTAAAAGTCACATGATCCCTATTTTCTGCTGGTGTAAAAATGTTGGGGAATCTAGGAGAAACAACAATATGGGTGGGGATTACATATGGAAGCTACCCGAGAGGGTCATCTATTTCCATGCGAGTATGTTCTCAATCCATGTGAGTGGGATATTATTCCCTATAAGGAGGATATCATTACATGTGAGGATGATCTCATTCCGTGTGAGTAATACATATGACGTCCTATTGGAGGTCACCCCTACCACTCACACATAGAGCATCTTGTGCTTGTGGAATAGGGTAAGGATATGGTTTTACAACATTTTTTGAGGAATTTTTCATCCAATTTAATGTCATTTGTCTAGGACATTGGACTAGATAGTTTCATGTCATGTAGTTCGGACTTGGGGGACTCCCACCTCACCCCTCTGTCTTACATGACCATTTCACATGCACCTATGGGAGGGGCATGTAATTCACAATTCTAGGGTGTAATGATGTCGAGGGTTGATAAATCATGATGTATACATTGGTGTGCCAATGCTGAGAAGAAACAGGTGTTAGCATAACTATGTTGTGAAGCAAGATGTAGGTGGGAGTCTCGGGCCACACATGAAGAGGGGTGGGCCACCGTAATGGGTGTAACATGTCACATAGGGACTCAAAGAGGATTTGACCCTATCCTAGATTGGTCTGGTGGCCTTGGGAACTCAACTATCGTGAATAGGTGTCAATAGAATAGAGGCATCATGGAGAAACCTAGGAGAGGGGGTTCATAATGAGTTGGGGCTCATATAGAGGTTCTTCGTGAAACTAAGGTTCTATTCAGATGTTAGGGGATTCCCTAAGTAGTAGGCCTCACGAAATTGGGTGACCTTACCTCAAGATAATGTCCTATCTTAGGAATGGAGTGATTCAAAAAGGGTGAATGCATCGCGAAGACTAAAGTTCCCACTATTCCCTTCTTCCTTCATGAAGGGTGTAGGAATTTAAGAAAGGAATATCCACCTAGGTTGTAGGCTCTTAAGAACACAAAGGAAAGGGTTTCATGCATCTTGGATACCTTGGGAAATCCATTGTGCTTTAGTTCAATATACTCAATAGGTTCACGGATTTGGATTAATTTAGAAGATGAAAGGATGGTTTGACATTTTTAAAATATCATAATGAAGGGGGTATTTATAAGAAAGATATATTTCAATGTTTTAAGTGGTTCTTATAGAGTTTTAGGTATTCATAAATGAGTGCAGCCTTTTTGGACTCATGAATACACTGTTAATCCTATTCATGGTTGTGAACCATCATCAGAATCATGATGGAACACTTCCACAGCTTCGCATATTCGTGAAGGGGACTGATCATACTCATAGAGGAACACTGTCAAGTCCTAGCATGGTCTCAAAGGGCTGTCAGTCTCCCAGTGGAACAATTTCATGGATTTTTACATTCATAAAGGGGACTTCTCGGCAAGGATATCTATGAGATCTTGCCATTCGTGGAGAGTAATGGATTCACAATAAAGATTCCTAAATGAGTTTTTACTCTATTTTGACTAAAACTTACTCTAACGCATCCATGTATTCCTCTAATATTTCCATGGCAAGTATTTCAGTGAAACAATGCCCCCCTAAGAATGTGGGATGATAGGGAAAGGAGGGCAAATTATGAAGGATAATCACTAAAAATTTCAAATCCACTCCCTCTCATGAATATCATTTGTGATGTTCACTCACGATGTTTATTCCCAATGGTTTCTTCTTGTGAAGGACATAATGAGTCCATAATAGTACATACACCTATAAATATAGTAGGGTTCCATCAATGTTACAAAAAATTTGTGTGAGAAATTATTTTTTATCTCTTTTCATAAAGCTCTTCATCTACATAAACCTGATCCATGAATGAAACTTCTAGAGAACAAGTCATCTGAACATTTTCTCTGCAAATAATTCTTAGAAAACAAAAATTTTGGACCTCATATCCATGAAGCGATCCCTGCAAACCGAGATCATTACAAACAGATCTTCATGATCATGATTTTCAAACGGCCTTCACGAACTAGACTCAAAAAAAATCTTGAATCTAGTGGTTCCTCACTAGTTTAGTGTATATACTACTGATAGGGGGAATGGGGCACAAAACCATGATTGTGGAGTGCGTTTGATGTGACATAGCTAAAAAAAACCTTTACCACTACTAATGGAGACCTAGAGGGATTATCCATTGTGCAAGTGGTTGCCACACTATAGTTTCAAATTGCGAGATGAGGTTTTTATCTCTAAGGAGAGTAGTGATGAATCAAACAACTCGATCAGGGGAATACATGGGCAATACTAGTGGCATAGAACTGTTGTAGGCCATATTTGGAAGGACCATGTAACTATTATAGAGGAACTTCTCTAAAACCATATCAAAATCCATGATGGGGGGAATCTTGAGTATGAGGAATTTCCATCGTAGTATAATAAAATCATAAAAGTGTGTTTTTTGGATCCACTAAAGAGACGAAATGATAGATGGGATTGGATCTACGGAAAAAATTTCATAGATGAGTAGTTCTAGGGAAATTAGGAGTGTGCATAATGTGATGAGTCCAAGGAAGGCCTAAAATGTGTATCACTTTATAATGTTTCATGGGAATCATAGTTCCATGATTACCAGCCATAAGAGATCATGCCTAAGCTACAGAGAAGATGGACAGCAGGGACCATTACATTCCATTTTCATTATAGGGAGGTAGATATCATCCTCCTGTACCATCCTAAAATTATCAAGATCCTGATCCTTGGGGTGATGTATGAAAAATTTATCTCCATAGAGAATAAATGGGGGGGGCATGTGTTGTTTTCAGTCATAGTGAGGGTACAGCTTGAACTGGTGCAGGGTACCAATGAAGAGAATCTAAGGATGAGGAACATTCTCATTATGTAATGGTTAAGGTATTTCATGAATGAACTAGTGACAGAACCCATTAAATGAGATGATCCACAAGATAAGTTACCGAATAGACCTCATACGTATCACAGGGGATAAAAATGATGCAAGGAAGGATCCCACTAGCAGATTATGGAGGTGTGAAATGCTAATTTTTGGGATATAGTGTCAAGATTGAGGCTTGACACATAGTCAAACTAGTGAGATTCATCACAATGTTCATTTGTGGGAGGGTTCTCCCAATGAGGGATGAGAACACAAGGGTGTGTCTGAGAACCTTTATAATGGTGTCAATGTTGGTGATATGGCATTGTGCCATCCATTTTGTCCCAATATTGGCAATGTTATACAATTCCCTTCAACATATTAGTGAAGGGAAGACACTATTGTATGTTTTTGGGCCTTTTCAATTTCTTTATAGTTCGGTGGCAACAAAATGGGGAGTTATGAGTACTTGAACCCTATTTCCCCTACCATAACAAACTTTTATTCTATGATTTTGAATATTGTGGGATGATTCCCATTCAATTTGGGTCTAGTGGAAGTGTAGGATAAGGTTGGGTCGGTGGATCATTTCACATTTCTTTCATTCCACTATCCAACGGGAGTGGAGATCCATGAAGGAATAGGGACCATAAACTATATATCATAACTCTTTGCCTTTTTAGGTGGGTTACTGGTAGAAAGTGTCACTAAAAGATATCTTTTGATTTATACTATCCAAACTAGTTTAAAATTATTTTCATATGTCTATATAGGATAACACCAAAGGTGTAATCATAGGTGAGGCATGAATTACATCCCTCCGTGTTGATGAAGATCAAGTGTATGTTTATGAATTATGATGGAAAGATTCAAAATGAGATTCCACCATCCACTTCTATGTATGGGATCACCAATTAATATATACTAAGATGGGATACTGCATATCCTGGTAATATACTGAGATGGTAGTCCATCTGATCTAATAAAGAAGTGACCCCCAACCCTTCTATGAGGCCGAGGCTGAATAGTGGTCAGAGGGTTTTGTGGGGATAGAGAAGGTCTAGTGGGTAGGATAGAGCATCAATTCAAGAGGTTCATTTTCACAGATAGTAAGGAGATGCAGGGATAGGAATAACACCATGAACAATGCTCATGGGTAGGTGAGAACATGAAGAATGGGATCCCACTAGAGTAATCCTAAGGGTTCAAATTCAAGGTAAATGGAAATGTGTAAACCAACAAAATGTTCCCAATGACTTTATGTTTCGTAATTCATGGAAAGCATAAGGACATTATAAGAAGACTAATGCTCCTCAAGGTTGTGGCAGTATATCATTAACGATGGGATATTCCTCACTGGACGGCTCCATGAAAAGGATATTTTCTATTCCCCCCTTGTTTAAGTGATTCAATAGATGTTGTAGATGGAGGTTATAATTTACTTCCAGGGTTTTTTTCATCCTTTGATTGATTAGGTAAGGAAAATTTTGGGAATGTATTCTCCTATAGCCACCCTTATGAGCTATGTAGCTACCAGTGGGACCAAAGGTGAATAATTGAAAGGTGTATGGCGGATTGAATCCTACCAGACCTCTAAAATGGACAATTGTTCTACTTATGACTAGGTAAACACAATAATATGGGCATGATTTTGAACACCACTCAATATTCACGATCATTTCATACTAATTTTTTACATATATAGGAATCAACATACACTGAAGAAGTTTAAGTCTGCAATAGACCACATGTGGAGGGAGAGGGAAACTCACCCCATAAATGGGTGACGGTGGGGACCCATCCTAACTTTTTAGTCATGTAAGATCAAACATCGGCACCTTAAATGGATGAAGTGGTCATGGAGGTTTATGTAGTGATGAATTATACTATTATTGTGGTGGATAGGAAGGCTATAGAGGTTTAGCCAATTGTAGAGGCGATATAGGAGGGGAATGCTGAGACTGCACCAACATTGGAGGGGTCAAGGAAAGGCCCACAATGAGGATGTTTTAAGAAGATGTGGTGGATGATCTGTTCAAAGAGGTTCCATAGTAATTATCTATTGGATCTAAAGTTGTAGTGGAAGGGATATTGGATTAACTGAAGGATAGATTAGTAGTATATGCTGCAGTTGATGTGCCTATACCAGAACTACCATCGTTGGTGGATACAATAGATGAGACTGAGGTCACAGCAGAAGTAGGGGTAACCAAGGAATCCAATATGATGATGTCTACCTTGGTGATTCCATAAGGATTAGTAGAACTATCTATTGTTTGTAGGGTATGGTGAAGAATTGTTCTTGGAGATAGATCTTGAGCCACTTATAGCTGAAGACATGCACCTGGAAGACCTGGAAAACACTATATTATTGGTCATTAACCTATAAGATCATACAACATCGGCATATTTTGATGATTGTGTCCCATATGTAGACGAGGATAGCTAGGGTGTCCATTGTAAGACATGGAGGAATGTATAGAACTTTATCACTCATATCCGAATAGTTGAACTGTCACAATAGGTGGGATATCTCTACCATTGGTTAGTAAATCTGGAGACCGATGGGTTGAACTCCATCACTCTTCAGGTGTTGGAATGGACTTCCTTGTCAAACAAACATGTGTGGAATAATAGGAAATAAACCTAGCCTAATAGAAACATAAGGATGTGGGATCCCATGTTCTTAAGAAGGTCAAGGGAGAGTTTTCCTGCATAAATGGGATGGTTCATGGGCACGATATGGTTAAAACTACTCAAAATGAAATTATAAAAGATTTGATGGAATAGATGGTAGTAGTAAAGGTTGTGGAAGTCATGGGAACATACCTAGTTGGAGAAATCCAATACGGAGACAAACTGGTAGTAGGCTAGAGCTGAAAATGTTCACTCCAAGGCCAATGTGGAGAATGAAGGCCTAGAATCACGTAATTATGTATTCGAGGCCACTCAGAAGATGCTATTAGAGGTCATTCACTCGATCACCGAGGCAGATCCATAGATTCATATATTCAAATAGAAGGATTGAATATGTGGATGACACGGTCAAATATTAGTTTTCTTGATTTTTATTTTTGAACATATTTCCTTGCATTGTTTCCTTACTTCAATCATGTTTAAAAGACAACCAAAAACCAATCCCTAATCTCATGTGGGTCCTTCCTGGTGTAAGAAACTAGAGTTGACCATTTTATTTCTCATCAGATGATATATATGGAAATGAATTGAGAGAACGAGGTCTAATATTTTTGACTTACAACTGATGATTTATATGTTGAGAGAAGTTGTTGCTGGATAACTAGGACCTCTGAACAATTAACTTGCTTTACCAACATACTCTAATAAATGAACAAGGTAACACCATGGGAATTAAATCATACCAAAACTGAGGAGAATAGGGAGTTTGAATCATAGTGCTCAAAATCAAAAATACAAGGAGGGTGGAATGGTGATAAAAAATTAATGCTGACTGTGTTCAAAACACATAATCTATACCGTTATCTAGGAATGGGGACAAACAAACAAGGGATAACCACTCACCATGTTTGAAAAAAAAACCAATCTCATAATTTCAACCAAATACTTCTAGGGAATTGGCCCAGTATGGTAGGTGAGACTTGGACATACACTATTACGTTTGGTGGTCCCTTCAGATGTGGATGATGAGGATCTAGATAAGGGGCATGCGAAGTGTGAAAATGGAGTGATGGAATATTCAAATGGATTGAAAAACTCTTGGAAATATGACATTGTATATTAGATCACATTAGTGATATAATATAGGTCTAAAAAAAGGTCAAACTCATATTCTGATGGAGAATCCTCTCGGATTCTAAGTAGCATTTGGAAATGTGAATGATGCAGTAGAAGAATAACACTAGAGGATCGAACCTCTTAGGTGAGGTCCTAGAATGTCTTACAGTTTTATATCATTCGATGAGGATGGTAGACCTATAGTTTAACATTATAATACATGTATGATTAATCTTATATTATAACATTTTTTGATCAGGATGCATCTCATTGTTTAATTTCATGTGATTGGGATGTTTCATGCAGTTTGTGGTCATGTGGACTAGAGCATTGAAAAATATTTAAAGTCATGCTACACAGACTATGATTCTCAGTTTAAGGTAATAAATTTTAGACCATAGTGAGGATGATATAAAATTATAACTGTAGTATTGTGAGTTGATAAACCCAAAGTGAATTAAGAACAAAGAGGCCTAGTGCTACACCACATATTGTTGGGAGGATTTTCACATAGTTTATAGTAATGATGCTTGGAATTGAAACATGGTGTTCTAGAATATCTATGTCAGTAAGGGGATACTCTCTTTAATAAGGAAAATAAATATTATATTATGTAGATAATAGTAATCATACATTTATATGAGGTAAGGATATAATTTAACACCATGTGATGAGTATTTTCCTTCCACATAGATGGTTATGAGAGAATCATGTCCTGCTGACAGACCAAGGTAATTGAATGAGGATAATACTTGGGAGGAATCCTAGGGAAAGAAATCCTAAAAAATATGTATCCCTTGAGGATCATGAAAATTTTATTCATAGTTTTGTGAGATGGAAGACACAGTTTAAGGTCGTACTATCTAAACCAATGAGGTATCCCATGGTTATCTTGGGTAATCCCGTGTTTAGGGTATGAGGTAACATTTTTTAACCATCCCATACAAATCGTATAATGCATACTGATTTATGATGGGGTGAACATAATTTATTACTTAATTGGAATCCATGGAATGTAGAGGGTAATGATTTTATTTAACATCATGCATTGAGGACTACGGGGGAGTATTATGAAAGGTATGTGTATTGTGAAATAGTTATAACTTGTCATGAATGAGGACCAATGAGTCCCATGTCTCAAAACACACTACCAAGGGAGATATCCATATAATTTGAACATGTGATTCTTGAACTTACACTCCTAGTTTTTGGTTATATAGTACAGACCAAGGGGATATTCAAACAAATATATGTATCATAGAGGGATTAAAACCCCTAAGTGAATGAGGGATGAGGTGGACCAATACAAAACCACTTACTCTAAAGAGGATATATAAATGCTTAAAGTCAGAATTCTTGGATTGGGAAAATAAATTTAATGTCATAATGTATAGACTAAAACTTGTTTTTGTTATAATATTTTGAGGAACAAAAGAGGTAGAACCCTTCATGAATGACAAAAATAGGCCGCACACCACATGAGTATTAGGGGAAAAATAACACATAGTTTAAGGTCATAATTCTTAGACTAGATAAAAGGGGAGGAAATAGTTTAACATAATGTTTCATGGACCGACACTGTCCCTTTTGGAACTGAAGTGGTAAGAAGGGATGGAGTACCCAACATGAATGGAACTAAAGGGGATCATTCACCACAAAGTGGACCAAAGGACCAAAGGTTTTCTAAATTTATGGTTAGGCCTTGAGATGATAATTTTGGGTGTTTCTATGTATCCCATAATGTTGGTAATCAAGACACACATAGTTTTATCACATGTTTTGGAATGAGACCGACACTAGTAGGGGTTATCCTTCCTTGAGAGGTAATTTGAAGAATCCTAAGGTTATTGTGTGGCATACGAAGATCATAGAATGGGGTAGGGTTGATCATTTCGGGCTCATCGAATGAGTTATACCAATTTAATATGGGTTAAAAATCATATCTTCTTAGGAGGAACATGGATATTCTAATAGGTAGAATCATAATTTAACACTATGTATTTAATAAATTATCATTTTAAGTTTAAAATCATATAACTCTTACTATGGGGGTTGTAAATATATTAATTTCATAATTCTTTGACCTATTGAGAATTGTTTAAGGTTGTGTCACATGGACCACATGATCTCAATTTATGGTCCCCAAGTTCTAACCTAGGAGAGGGGTAAGTGGCTAAAAATGATATATATAGTGTGGTGTCATGAAACACCGGATGTGAGGTCATGTTACCTAGAACATATGCTCTTCATTTATGGGAATAGAGTTTGGAACATGTTCCATGTTTAATGTCATATTCTTTGTAAGTAGACTCCTAGTTTAAGGTCATATAGTTCAGAATAATGAGGGGAGGATTTCAACCAAAAAGAGATATGTGGGACATGGAAGGAGTAACCCAACATTAAAGAGGACCAAAGAGGTCCATAACATATGATACAATCTTTAAGATACTTGTACATAGTTTAATGTGATGATGTTGGGACTTTGAATCTCTAGCTAAAGTCATTGAGATCAGACCTATGAGAATGGTCTTATCAAATTGGTATGTGTAGTGCGACATAGTGACAAACCCGACATGACTGGGCTTAGTATGCCGACCACCGCACTATATATTCTATAGAGGACTCACATATAGTTTACCATCATATTTATTTTACTATAGCCTCTCATTTTATGGTCATAGTGTAATGAATAGAACATTTATAAATAAAATTCCCATTTCAACTCAATTATATGTATTATTATGTAAATGATTATAGAAAACACATGCACTCATTTTTTTTATATAATGTTTTATTTAAATTATCATTTATAATCTTTACCAATGATAATATATATCAATTCAATAAGGATCACATAGTTAGTATATATATAGGGTTTTAAAAAATCCAAGTGACATAGGAAAAGTAATTGATTCACTCAACTATTAGGATCATACCCTTTGAATCCCATTTAATGAAACCCATGAAGAAGATAGAATCTCTTGGATTTTCCCTTGACCAAGCCCAAGCTAGGATCCAACAACATAAGAATCAGAGAAACTATTTACAGGATAAGTTCATGATGCACGAGATCATGACCAAAACCATGTTCATCAAACCACACAATGAAAGTCCCACCATCACACACCTTACCCTTAGGGTGTTTTCTTGTGTATTAAATGAATGTATCAGTATTTTAGCAATATGAGTATGAAATTTGTTTTATATTCTATTGAATATATTTTTATACTATTTTTGTTACTTTATAAATGTTTTTTATTTGGATTCAATAAAGCACAAATATTATTTTCATTTAATTAAAATTAAATTAATGAGTTTATTTTTATGAACTAATTGATTATTTAATAGATAATATTTTGATTAAATAATGTTTATTAAATATAAATTCTCATATAATTTTGTGAAGTCAAATGTAATTTTTATAAAGGGCCGAAAACTGTTATTTTCAACAAAGACAACATTTGTAATAATTATTGATTATTATATTTGAGGTGAAATTTAAAATATTTAAAATATTATATATATATAATTAATATTCCTTTTGGAATTAGAATGTTGAATTGATCCAATGGTGAATTTTTGATAATTTTTTGAGAAATATGAATTTTTCGGTAAATATTAAATACCATAAAAATATACTTTCTATATTATGACAACATAATGACAAAAACTGATTTAATAAATAATATATAATGTATAAACAACTAAAAATATGTTTTATATTTAAAATAATTATATTATTAGTTGATTTTCTTAATTTTATATAGCCATTATGAACCTCTGAAACCATAAATATATTTTAAGGTTTCAAAAAACTTCATTAAGCGTATAAATAACCTCCTCGTAATAAAGGGGATTATATTATTAAGTTCAGACCCTGAATTTATAAAATAATGAAAACCGTTCCCATTTGAAAAAACCATGAGCAAAAAACATGGGAATGTTTGTGGGTTTTGTTATTTTATTATATAGAGTCCAAAACCTATGTTTGATAAATAATAAATAAATCCCCACACCTTTCCTATATAAAAACACCCAAGATCCCATTTCTTTTCACTAAAAATCCTTGAAGAAAATAATTACTCTTCAATCCCCACCTTAGAGTCCTTCCAAGGGGCCACCAAGCTCTAAATAAGCTCCTCCCAGAAATTTGGAGTCACACACAAAAGTAAGGGATCCTCACCTACTATTTTAATTAGAGTTTCTTTATTATCTTATGTCTTCCATTTTCAATTCAAAATGATTTTACCTTTCTTTCATTTTCCTAATTACTAACTATTTTATTTAAAAATTATTAGATACCATTTTATCTGTAATTAATCAATATTATTAATTTTTAAGTGATATTATTTTGCTACCGAAATTTCAGAGTGGTTTTTCCATGACAAAACATTTGTGTATTGAATAAAATATCCATTTCCTATAAAGGTTTTTCACCTTTATACACATATAATTTTTGATAGTGCACATTAATGTATTTATTCCACACTCCATGTTTTATAATAAAATGTGATGATAAATTATTCCACATATTATGATCTATGTGGAACACTTGAGCATGAGAATAAAATTAATTTGATGGGCACACCCAAAAATATATAGTGCTTCAATTAATTGGGTAATGTTTAGTCTCATCAGATTTCATATTGGAAAGTGAGTGAAAATAACTCCCTTAATGTAATTTTTCTATCATAAACTCTTCATACTTATCCTTGACCTATGTTTATGATGTAATGTTTTAAGCTATTTCCACATTTCCCATGTTTCATTTATGATTATCACCCATATCATATCTCATTACTCATGTTTATGTATCTCACTTTTTTTTATTCCCCATTAATATTACTATTTTATAATATGTATTCCCTTAATAATTTCATTCCATGTTTATTCCCTTACTGGTCTTTATAGCTCACCCATTTCTTATATATTTCCCTAGGTTATCCCATGCAGTTTTAAAATCCATGTGATTTTTGAAGACTGCTAAGGACATTTTCAATGACTTTTTTGCATCCCATGTTCAATATATTATTCTCTGTACCTAATTACAAAATACACTAGACTTATAAATATTTTAGGTTGTCTTATGAATACTTTTATGTAATAAATCATGATGTAATGTGTAATAAAGAGAATGATTGTTAAATTTCATACCATAGAGAAAGTTGAGTTATTTTTTTATTAGGATTAAAAACTCTAGATAAAGCCATAAGGATAAGACTAAGTATAATAAAACATCCCTAAATATTTTTAAGTATATAGTAATTGGGTTTTCAAGAAAATACATCTATTTCTGAATGCTACAAGTGGATGTTGTTTTGGAAAAAATGTACCTAGGGGTAACACCTATGACAAGGTGTTACAAACCTAACCCGGTGCGACCATGTACATGACAACATGCCTTTTTGTGCACCTAGTTTTATAGTCTTAGTGATGAGATTTGGTAAATTAAAAATCTCTTTATGAACCATTATTAAGTGAATAAAAAAATACCCACAAGAGTATGTGTTTAGAAATAGATCATGGATAATATAAATTGAATCCTATAATTCATAAATTAAGGAAATAAATGTAATTTATAACTTATCCCCTTAATTTCATTCGAATACCCCATTATGTTCTTAATATATTAAAATAATCATCCCTAATGTTTCCTTTATTCAAGCCAATGAATGGAAGTTTGATGAATCATTTAAATAATCAATGCAATGGGCCATGTGATGACTTCCCCAATGAGATACCAAACCCGGTGGTAGTAAAAATTGTAAAATTTGCGATGATACTCTCTTAGATGAATCAGGTTATGAATAGAATCATTGATAATGAGGAGAAACTAAATCCCACTAATAGATAATAAGCTATGATTGAGAGATTTATGCGGAAAATTCTTCCATCAACCAATGGATCATCTAATCCCTTAATTATAGAACAATGGATCAACTCCATTAAGAAGATCATATCCATCCTTCAATGTTCTGAATAAGAGAAGGATATGTTCTATTTTTATAATTTGGAGATAGAAGTTGATCATTGGAAGACATTGAATAAAATATAAAGCATTAGGATGATATTTAAGTAATGGAGTGGAATAAACTCCATAAAATTATTTTTGATAAATACTTTCATCTAACTATTTGACATAAAATGGAAAAGTATTTCATTTACCTCAAGAAAAAAAGTCATCAAATCTATTAGGGAAAATGGTGAAAACATCAAAATACTTTCATGATAAGCCTGTAACTTTGAAATTAACCATGAATTCAAGGTTGGGAATATCCCTAGTAAGGTAATACCTAGCCTAAAAATACATAGTAATCTGTGACTATGATAGATATGTGGAAATTATGTGATGTTCCATTAATATATAAATTGAGGATGGAGAATATCAAAGGTTTTATGAGGATAATAATAGAATGTGGATTTTACTTATAGTGGTCTGATTGGAAAATATAATGGTGCCAATAAATTTTAACATCCCATTTTTTATAGGAGGGGAAATAAGAAGCCTAGAAATTTCTTAAGGGGTGCGGAAATTCATTAGGTTTGGGAAGTAAGGGAACCTATAAAATGATTTCCAACTTGGGAATCCCGCTAATATGATGGAGGAAATGAATTATCTAGTAAAAACTCAATCCATTACTCATTTCTACAGCTACAAGGAACCATGTAACATTAAAAAACAATTCACTAAAACAATGGTTTTTAGAGGCAACCAAAAACCTCAAATATAGAAAAGGTATGTTATTTCCATCACAACCGCTAAGGTGTATCCCAACAATGAATTGGTGACATGTATTCTAGTTATTCATTCATGAATAGAGAATATAATAATTTTTATTTTCTATTCATTCCTTTATATAATAAAATCTTAGAGAAATTATTCAAACACCACCACAATGATCGGATACGGATTTATTAGGGGAAATAAGAAATGGTGAAATTATTGTATCTTGAGTTATATATCCTCCTCGGTCACAATTTTTGTTCTAAACTTTCCAAAAAAAACCCTATAATACTCCCTTTGGTGGAATTTGACACAATTCCGGGCATGGACTCTCTTTTCCTATAGAGAGACAACATAAATTTCTGCGATAAGGAAATCTCTTTCCATATTGCGAATCAACCCACGATTCTATATAAGTGCATTGAGTAGGATAAATCTTCTGAAGAAACAAAATCTCAAGAATTGATATTATTTCCCTATGAAATATATTATATATCTCAAATGATTGATTCTAAGGGGAAAATCATCATTGAAGACATTCCTATTGTGAGGGAATACACTGATGTGTTTCCCAATGAATTCTCATGTCTTCCTCTTAGATGAGAGGTTGAATTTTCAATCGAGATTATCCTTGGGGAATTACCATTATCCAAGACTCTGTATGTAATATATATTTTTTAACATGGGGATTCAAAGAAACAACTACATTATAATATGTATAAAGGGTTCATAGGCCCAAGTTCATCACCATGGCATGCCCCATTCCTCTTTTTCAAGAAAAAGGATAAGTCAATGCGTCGTTGCATTGATTATTGTGTTCTCAACAAGATCACGATAAAAAAATTTCATATTACACAGATTTATGAGTTTTTCAATTATCTATTTGGAGAAAAATACATCTTGAAGGTGGATATATGGTTGATATATTACAAAATTAGGGTGAATAAGGTGGATATCCCCTAGATTGCCTTTCATACATGGTACAGTCATTATGAGTTCATATTGAAATATTTTGGACTAACTTATCCCCTATAAATATTTGTGGAATTGATTAATATATTCATTAAGGAATACTTAAAAAAATTGTTGTAGTATTATTGGATGATATTATAATATACTCTAATACCATGCAGTATCATGACAGTTATCTAATAACTATGCAAAAGACCTTGTGAAAGGAGAATATTAATACCAAGTAAGAAAAATAAGAACTCTGGTTGATGGAAGTCTCATTCTTTTGTGTATCATAACAAGATATGGGATATCTATGGACCCTTCAATGATATAATCGATTAAATAATGGTAGAGGAAAACATCCATGACAAATATATTTAATTTCCTTAGATTAGGTGGTCACTATAATCGATTTGTGGGAAATTTATCACAATTTTCTAACCCTCCAACCAAGCTAACTCAGAATAGAGTTATGTTTTTTTTAAATTATGGATGTTAATAGAACATAAAGGAACTAAAAATAAGGATTATCAATTCACATTTACTCACACTACCCATAAGTAGAGAGATTTTCATGGAATTCAACGATAATTTGAAGAAGGGCTTGGGGTGTGTGTTAATTCATAATGAAAAATTCATAAGCTATTCTTCATGTCAGTTGAAAGTTCACTACCAAAACTATGAAACACATGATCTAGAGTTGGATGCATAGATCTTGAATTTGAAAATATTTTAGCATCACCGTTTTTAGGAGAAGTGTGAAATATATATGGTTCACAAAATAATAAAATATATATTCACACTTAAAGAGATGAATTTGTTCCAATGAAGATGGTTAGAGCACATCAAGGAGTATGTGTTCTCAATTCACTACCATTCTAGTAAATAGAATAATGTGGTGGTTGATATAGGTATAAAGTATTCAACAATTTAATCATTTATGAGTATTTAGATTTATTCGATCTTTACAGATTTGAAAAGGATGTACATGGGAATCATAAAGGAAGGAACATCATCAATCCTTCCACAAATTATTTTTCAACCATATCTTATGGAAGTGACAATGGATTCTCAGATAAATGATGTGTAAATTTATAAGAAAGTGGAAACTATAATATACAAGAAATCCTCATAGTTCAATGTTAATGAATAAGGTGTTGGAAGATTTGGCTCATTACTTTTTGTACCATCAAATCTGGTGTTAAAGAAGGAACTATTGAATGACTCATAAATTTCAACTTTCTCCATCCACCTAGGGAGCACAAATATTTATTGATATCATCAAGAAAAAAATTGGTAAAACAATATGAAGAAGGGGATCACTGAATATACATCATGATGTCTAGTATGTCAAAACGTGGAAGCCTAAAAAAAATAAAAGTTTATGATGAAACCATTACTCATACCTACATTGATATGAGAAACAAATCACCCTGGATATTGTCAATGGAAATTGAAATATATCAAAATGGAATAATTCTATATGGATTTTGGTGGCTCATCTTACAAATACTGCATACTTCACTACAATTTGATATAATTTATCACTAGAACAACTTGTGCAGATATACATCATAGAAGCGGTGAGGGTGCATGGAGTACCACTATCAAATTTATCCAGTAGATATACAAGATTACCCTATATATTTTAAAAGAGTATCTAACACACTATAAATACTGATTTGAACTTTATCACAACTTATCACCCTCAAATAGATGGCCAAATTGAGAATACTATCCCGAAAAATGAGGAATTGTTGATAGAATTCCCAATTTACTTCAAATGAGGATGGTACTAACATCTTCCTCTGGTCGAGTTATCTTACAATAACATTTTACACTAGAGAATCCAAGTTGTTCCCTATGAATATCATTATGTTAATAGGAGAAGAAAACCTAAATGCTTGGATGATGTTTTTGGAAGGAAAACTTATAGGTATTGAAATGGTCATGGAAATGGTGGAAATGGTCAAGTAAATTCAGCAGCACATCAAAGATGCTCAAAGTCTATAAAATATTTATGTTAGAAATCATCAATGAGACCTAGAGTTTGATGTTGGAGACATTTTATTCCTCCTAATATCTCTATGGAATAATGTGATGAGATCTGGGAAGAAGGGAAAGCTTAATCCAAGATACATAGGACCCTTCTAGATCCTTGATCGCATCAAAGTTGTGGAAAATATACTAAAACTTCTACCAAACCTATATCAACGACTTGATGTATTCTATTTATCACTCTTAAGAAAGTTGATACTATACCCCTCACATATACTAAATCCATAGTTGGTAAAATTTGATAATGAACATTCCTATGAGGAGTAGCCGGTTAATATCTTCAACCATATATAAAAACTTGTCTGAAATAAGACAATCCACCTTGTAAAAGTGTTCTAGATAAATAATTTATTTAAAGAATCAACAAGGGAACTAGAGGAGGTGACTAAACAGAGTTCACATCATCTGTTTTAGTATTGGAAAAGAAAATTTCAAGGGATAAATTTCTTAAGGGGGGATTATTATAATGAACCAAACTATTATAAATAATATTTTCATTGCAATTTAATTAAATGTCTTATTATGTAACATGATTATAGACGACACATGAACTACTTTGGTTTTATTATATTCTATTGGATTTAAATGACCATTATTCATTTTAACCATTGATAAAATACAGTCAGTTAATAGTGATAACTTGATTATTATAAATATAGGGTTTGAACAAATCCATGTGGAAATGGAAAAGGAAGTGATGGTCTCAACTAGTATGATCATACCTTATGAAGAACATTATCAGAGCTTCCAAGAGAGATATCATCTCTTTTATTTCCCCTTGACCAAGACCAAGATGATATCTAACAACTTAATCATGGGAGAAACCATCTATGGGAAAATTTAAAACTCTTCGATATCACGGCCCAAACCATGTTCACTAAACCATCCCATGAAAGTCCCACCATCATGAACCTTACCCTTGTGGTGTTTTCTAGTTTATTAAATGGATATGTATCAAGAAACTATCCATAAGTGTAGGTACTTTATTTTTTATATAATAATGAATATATTTTCATCCAATTATTGTTAGATTATAGGTGTTTTTTATTTTGTTTTAATAAAAAACCAATAGTATTTTTGGTTAATTTCAAATTCAATTGAAAATTTTATTTTAATGAGTTAATGGATTTTTTAATTATTATTATTTTAAGTAAATATGTATTGTTAAATATAAATGATCATATAAATTTATATTTCCAAATGAAATTTTTAAAAGGGTTGAAAAAATGTATTTGTTAAAAAACATAGCATTTTCAATAAATATTGATTATAAATTTAAACATGAAAATTCAAATATTTATAAAATTATTTATATAAAATTAATTTTATATTTGAAATCATGACATTAAAATTATCCAACAAGAAAATTTTCCTACTTTTCTAAGAGAGTGGAATTTGTGGGTAAAAATCAAATACTGTATAAATATACATTGTCTGTTATGATATAGTAATGACCCAAAAGTGATGTAATAAATAAAATAAAAGGTATCCACAAAAAAATATATATTTTCTATTTAAAATAATGTGATTTTTTTTATTAATTTTATAAATCAATTGTAATACTCCAAAATAATTACTATATTTTACGGTTTTAAATTCATTTACTTAAGAGTATGACTCACCTGCACATAATAAATGGAATTAGTGTATTATGTTCCTCCATTGGACATATAAAATAATTAAACACATTGTAATTTGGAAAAACCTATTGGAAGAAACCATGGGAAGGATTTTGGATTTTTTTATTTTATTATATAGATTCCAAAAACTATGTTTGAGAAATAATAATGAAATCCACACTCATTTCCTATAAAAATCCACTCAAGATCCCATTTATATTCACTAAAACTTATTGTAGAAGACCCTTACTCTTCTATCACCTCTCTAGAGTTGTCTCAAGGTTCCCCCAATTTTTCAATAAGATCCTCTCATGAATATAGAGTGATAGACTCAATTAAGAAATACTCACCTTCTCTTCTTTATTCAATTATGCCTTTCACTTCCAAATACTAATGTTGGGAAATTTATTTACATGTCCCTATTACTACATATTTTAGGACCCAATTATGAAAGACCCATTTCACTCCCATCAACCCATTTTATGCTTTTTTATGTGACACATTTATGCTGCCAAAATTTAACCTTGATTTTTTCATGTCAACAGATTTGTATAGTGAATACCATACCCATTTCCTATCAAGGTAATTCAAATTTATACACATATACCTTTTTTACATGGTACATACAAGTATTTATTCCAAAATCCATGTTCATGGAATAAATGAATATGGTAAATGATTACATGTATAATGGTCTAGGTTGAAGACTTAAGCAGGAGAATGAAATGAATGTCACAGGTGCTCCCTAAATTATATAGTGATTCAATGCATTGGGTGATGTTTAGTATCATGAGAAATCATATTGGTTTAGGGATTCAACCCAACTCATTTATGGGAAACTTTTCATCATGATTTCTTAGATGTTATCCTTTACCTATGTTTATGATGGAGTGTTTTAAATTTTCTCCACATTTACCATGTATCCTTTATTATTGTCATCATATAACATTTCTTTTTTTTCATTTTTATGATTCCCAGTCCTTTTCCCTATTGATAAGACTATTTTCTACATTTATTACCCTATTCATATTATTCCATATTTATTCCCTTACTGGGCTTTATATCTCACCCATTTCTTATGTATGTGCCAAGGTTATCCTGTGCTATTTTAAAATCCATTGAATTTTTCAAACTTGTTAAGGAAGTTTTTAATAATGCTGTTATATCCCATGTTCAAGATGTTATGCTTTGTACCTAATTACTAAAGACATTTTACATCTAGATATTTGGGTTTGTATTATGTGTACTTGTATTTAATAAATCGTGAATTATTTTTTAATAAAGATCAATATTTTCATACTTTGAGTTTAGACCATTGGGGTTGGGTATCAAAAATAGATATGTGTCGTGTGGTGGAATGAAAAACCTGACATGAATGATTTCCAAGAATAATATTCATAAATAAACAAAGTCTATATAGAAAACTCACACACATTTTATGGTCCTGATTATTGGACTTATTGTAAGAATTTTATGGTCTTATTTCATAGACCATAGGATCTTAGTTTAACGTCATAGTGTTTGGACCATTTATCTTTTTTAACTTCATCTTACTTGGAAGTATAATCATTGTTTAATGTCAGGGATTTAGTACCATTGGGGTTGGGTGTTGCAAATGGATATGTTTAATGTGGTGGACTGACAAAACTGATGTGAATTAGTTCCAAGAAGGTATGAAACCACACAACATAGTCCATAGAGTATACTCACACATAGATTAAGGCCATAATGTGGGAACCATAGCCTATTAGTTTATAGTCATAGATTTTGGACATAGTGTATAGTTTAACATTGTGTACCAAGAATTTTGATAAACAATTTAATTTCATATAGTGAGGATGATAGTTGTTATATAGTTTAACATAATGAAACTAGGATGCATTGATTTCTTCCATGATGTACTATTTGAGAAACATGGAGTTTATTGGGGTAATGATCTCTCCATCCAAAAGGGTCAATGATTACACACCATTGGAATAGACCTTATTAATTTTCTACAGTTCTCCCCATTTGGGATCCATATTTTGTGGCTTCATGTCGGGTATCCTCAATGTTCGGAGATCAAGTATCGTGTCACACTGGATGATGGATCAGAGAAAACCTTCTTGTTGAATGACATTACTATCTTGTTCTAGTGACTATATATTGGGAAAGGCAGGAATTAGGTCCTCTTTGAGGTATTCCAACTCTGTTTGACAAGATTATGGAATTTGTTCTAGTGTCTTCTGGTCATAGACACCTGTTCAGAGTAATGGTAACTGAATCTAAATGGGTAGTATTGCCTATTTTCCATACACCCAGGAATATGGAGCAATGTAGTTAGAATTTTGAGGCATCATCTGATAGGCCTAAAGGAATTGGGAATCTTTTATGGCCACTATTTCTTGTCCTGCCACACCATATTCATTTTAATGTTAGAGATCATCTTATTGAATTCCTCATACTATACATTTGCATATGCATGATGGTGGGAGGTATGGATTGATGGTATACTATATGTGTCATACAATATCTTTATCTAAATATCCCATAAGTTGGTTCTGTTGTTGGTAAAGAAAAGCATGAGGGACTCCTAATCAATGGATGATGTGGTCGATCACAAATTCAATCACAGATTATTCATTCACATCCTTAAGAGGAATCACTTATGAACAATTGGATATGAAATCCATAATTTCCAGAATTAATTTGTACTGGTGAGATTTTATTAGATGATATGTTATAACAGTATTGAGCCTCCGTACTACAATAGTAAAATAATACTGGTTTTTTTCTAGGAGCTTAGGTAGACAATGCACAAAGTTGGCATGAATATAACACACATGAAATATCTTGAAATACTTTATGCAGTTGTGGACAGTGGTGGCATTGATGTAGCTTAACCTCTAAATCTGGTGGGAGATCTTCAATCCTTCCTAATGAGAACCACATGACCTGGCATGCTCTTCTTCCATAACTTGGGTAATCTAATCTCCTTGGATGCAGCAAAGGATAATTACCTCAAATCCACATTCATAGAGAGTTTGATTGAGGCTATTAATTCTCTAGAGGGTAAATATAATTGGGTGTGTATAGAATAACTCAAGGTCAACTTGATATAATGGGTGGATACCATGTTGGAGGTACTCTATGAAAGTATTTGTCTAATCATAGGTTGCTTCCATTACAGAGAGACATGATGGTCCTTACAAGGAAGTAGCAGTGGCCATATGGTTCACATGATGGCTATCATCATCATTTGTAATGAAAAGAGGGACAAATATCTAATGTCCCATGTTAATAGAAAACTCATCTTGGTCAGAATTGGTAACACATCCAGAGTTTTTTAAGTATATTTTTTTAAATTAATTTAATCTTTTTGATATTTTGGATTTGATGCAACATTGTAAATAGTTTTTCTATTAAATAATTTTGTTGGACTTGTGTTATACACAACACTAAATTAATCATACACTACATGAAATGTAAAGTTTAGATTTCTAGATACAGAACATCAGGGTTATCTTACTTTACATGCAAGATTTACTTTCCTCGATGGCTTGGATAACATGCAAGATCGAGTTCTACTAAATAATAACATATTATTAAGAATATTATTATTTAGTTTAATAAGATATAACCTAGACATTAATTTGGTGGTTATGAATCACATTAACTAACTTAAGAAAATAATTGCTTGATTTCATTGGTTAAAAATTAATTATAAATGAATATAAGAACAAATTGAATCTAAAGGGAACGTTTTTTTTAAATTAATTTTATGCTTACAAATGAATTTTATAATAATATAATAAATTAATTATTATCAATAAATAATACTTATTAAAAAAATATTTTATATATTCAATAAAATATTGTTACATTCATAGAATATATTTTATAATCATAACATAGAATCAAACCCAATATTACACATAAAAACCAAAATTTTTATAAAATCAATTTTACCACATTTTAATGGAAAACATATTTTAAATCTTAATATAAGAAATTTTATACATTTATAATTTAAAAATAAACTTAATTTCTGAAAAATAATTATAAATTTAATTTATGTTGATTTTTTGGTATTTTTCTATGATTTATCATTTTTTGATGAATAGTGAAAATATTGAATTTAAATAAAAAACTATTTTTTTTCTAATTTATTTATATGGTTAAATTATATTTATATTTGGATTTAAATTATATTTTTATATATTATTCATAAATTAATTTAATTTAGGATATTGGGATAAATTTCACTTTGATATTTGATATGAAAATATAGCAATCTTTTGAAGATTTATATTTAAAAAACGCTCATTCTCGTCTAGTCTAGGGGATTAATTTTAAATTAATTTCTACAAACTATATGTTTTTAATTTTGAATAATAAATTACATATTTTGAATAATAATAATTCATAATTTCTAATAATTTCAACATATTTTTTACCAAAATGATTATTGAATGTAATTATTTTCAATTATTAATGGGAAATTAGCTTAACTATATAATAAACATTAATCATAAGGGCCAAAATGACTTATAAACTTTCATAAATCCATTTTTTGTTAATATATCCACCATAAACTGCATTTTAAAAAATTGGGTTCATTATTTTGTCCCCAATTATTGGGAAAACTGTGGTTGGAATTCCCATTTCCAAAATTTACAAGAATACAACCCCTCCACTATAAAAATGAAATCACCCCTCCCCCATATACAAAACTCAAAATCCCTTTCGATTTCCCAACTCTTATAAACTAATATATTAAAATAAATCCATTCATACTCAAATATTTATATTATGAATAAATCTATTTATGGAATCCCTTTGATGCAAACCAAGATGAGTTACCCAAGGAAGATGTCACATCATTCATCATGCTCCTTTGTTTTATTTTCATTCTCCACCTCCTAAAGTCTTATCATTAAATAATTTAATAATAAAATCAGTATCACAAATATAGTTAAATTGTTTTATATTATTATTTATACCTAAATTTACATACACATCCATCGAATGGGTATAAAACTTATCGTTCTTGCGTAGAGAACTACCGCCTAACAAAATAATTTTATTCATTTTTTCCTTTACCACCTATCACGGTTGGGAATTAAAATTTAAACCATATTTTTATATAAATTATGTGATATATATACATATGATGTACTTATATACTAAAAATTATCATATAACACATACATTTATTCTTTCAATTTTTTGTAAATAGGATAATTTCATTTAGGGAAGTGTAGACCACCACCTCCTTAAAAAGATGTGATTCATTCAAAATCCATGTGGAATGTATTACGTATTTGTTTAATAAACATATATGATATATATGAAATAATAATTATAATTTAATTATTATATATTTACAATTTTCTACATACTTTCTTTCAATAAGATAATTAAACGGAAACAATGTTGATGCATACGTACGACCTACCGTCTCCATTAACGGTGTATTTAGTTTAAGATATATATAATTTATATATTACTATAAATAAATATCTATTAAATATATATTATATTTATATCATGTGATAACTTTCGTATATCATTATATAACTCTGAGGACAAAAAATTTAATGAATCAAAAGACAAGATGAAAACGAAGCAATTACAACACGAAATGTAACATTTAAAATGTGTTGTTAATAAATGCATAATATAAAGTCATATATGGTATTAGATATAATAATATGGTTATTTTTTAGATTAATAATAAATTTATATTTATTATACATGATTTTTGAATGAGTACTAAGAGATTTAATACATAAGGTAAGTGTTTTATCATCTCATTTTTATTTTTGTGTGATTTTTGACTTATTCCCCACTAATTTATTTTGTGTGGTGTATATACTGCCCATGAATATATTTCATTATTATTATACTTAATGTTATGGGTATTTACATATTAAATTAATTATATCTATTTAATGGGTTTTATGGTGGAAAAGTTACCAAATCTATAAAGTAATTTGGTCTCAATTTAGCTTCTTTGAGACACATGCTTTGTTATGCACCTATATTTTTCATTGAGGTGTATATACTACCAATTGAAGTTTTATATAATGAATCGAATTATTTTCATGATATTTTAATCTTCATGTATTTTTATTATTCTCATATATCTATGATTAAAAGTTACCAAATGGTAAGAGTTTATTGAAAAATCTCATCGTTTGTTGGGTTTGTTTATGATTATGAATGCATTGATGAGATTTTATGATCCATATCTCGAGAACAATCATGAATTTTATTATCCTATGGTTATTCATGATATATTAAAGTACTAATAAAAAACTACCACCCTTTTTTTATAAGTGATAATAAATAAATAGTTTTTATAAAAATATGACTTTATCTCTCTCTTCGGTCAGAAATCTATGTTCATTAAAAACCACGTTTTTTAAAATGGATTAAAAAATTTGATATGTTTAAAATGTGTTTAATTTTTTTTGAATATTCCTTTATATGCTTCCATATAATTTTTTTGCAATTTTTTCAAGATTCTGTTATATTTTTCAACAAAAATGGGTTTCAAAATGTTTTCAAGCTTCTTTTATAATTTTTAAAGGATTATTTTTTCAGAAATATTTCAAGTCATATTTTTATGTTTTCAATTTATTTTAAAATAAAGAACTTTTAAACATTTTTTCAATATTTTAATATGATCTTTTAATGTGTTTTCTATGAAAATGGGTTTAAAACTATTTTCATTCTTCTGTTATAAGTTTTCAAATCTATTTTTAAGGAAAAATGTTATCCAAATACATTATTTTTCAAAAATTTATTTTAAAATTGGAAACGATATTTTCCGCAATAAATGTTTTAGATGAAATTTTAAACCATTCTTTATAAGAAAATAATTTTCAATGAAAATTTATTTTCCTTAATAAATGATTCATGAGATCTTTCAAAAATTTTCTCCATATAAATGACTTCCTTTGAAATATTATTTATTGGTAATATTATCCTAGAATAACATTCATATTATTTCTCTAAATATTTTATATTTTTTATGGATTTTTCAAGGAACTCATTTATTCATGGTGGGTTATATGAAAATGAGACCCTCATATTTTCATTAGTTACTCTTTCATGAAATTATTATGAAACCTGCCCTTTTTATAGGTTAAGATATGAGTAAATGTTTATGACGCCAATATCATTTCATTCATTATAATAAGATTTTTTTATTTTTTGGAACATCTATGTATGATTTGATTTTGAAATCCTTCATACCTAATTATACCTCTAATTCATTGGGTAATGATTTATATCTCATGGGAAAATGATGGGAATCATGCCGATTGGAATTATCAACAATGAGAATATGGGGAAACCTATTACACGATGGGAATATGGGGAAACCTAATCCCCCACAAGGAAAGGACTATGGAATGGGATGGTGGTATGTCATACCCAGTAGGTGTAGTCTCGATTAATATGGGAAGATAGGGAAACACGATTCACTATAGGAAGATGGGGACACATGGTACCTTATAAATAAAGGACTACAACTGGGGATGAGGGTGTGTACCGCCAATAAGGTTTAGTCCCCATTATTCTCCCTGATAAGTTCTAGCAATGTGTCATGACTTATAAGGAATGATATTACATGTTTATATGTATTCAATAATTCAATGTATTATTCTTATGATTTTCATTCATGGATTATGCTCTTGATTCCCTTATGATTCTTGTATTTTAAAATGATAATCTTTATTCTAGGATTAATGTTTATTATTATTGATATAAAAAGTTTCCCTTTATACATTACGTTCACATTCTAAAAACCTTATGCTCATGTTTATGCTTACATATCACCCTTATTTACTGTTATTGAGCATTTAAACACACCCCTTCTATTATTTACTTCCATAGGTAATGAAGACATATCTCACGTATGATTTGTCAAAGAGGGTTTCTAGACTTTGAGAACCTAGTGGTATATAATTTAGCTCACTCACTAAGTAGTTTTTACATTTCCACGTTTATAAAGGAACTAATCTAATATAGTCTTTGGGAGTATTTTGTGTAATGAATTAAGCATTTTGAAAAAAGACGATGTATTGTCCATGTACGTTAATTCTGGGTTGTTATAATTGCTATTAGAAAAAATTTTGTGTAAAAATTTGAAAAATATGATCATAATACTTTACTGAGATCCCTAGGAATCATTCTAAGGATGTCTATTGGGATGTCTCTAAGGATATGTTTAAGGATGAGGAAAATAATAAAAAATGTCACAGAATTTTTGTAAAGGATATATCAAGTCGTTTCCTAGATTTACATCATTGTATGGATACTGTAAGTGGACATGTCTCTAGAACATAAGTTAATAGGTGTAATAAATTCCAAAAGGTGTGTCTGTCCTGACTCGATTATAACCTGATACAGGATAATGAGCCTTGCTACACAAAATTTTTGACACACCATGGGGATATTCGTTACAAATTAATAATCTCTTTGAACCATCATAAATGATTTTAATGGAATAAGACTATGAATAACCTAGGATTAACCTAAGGTGTCATTGATTAAAATGTATGTTTCATGATTTAGACATTTTATAAGTGATTTTTCATGATTATTGTGTTTTCTTATATGGTATGGGTTTATCACATGATGCTTTATGGTTTTAGTCAATGGTGGGAACTATAAGTAACATGGTTAACATTGAATATTTCATATGCATAAAGTATGTGCATTATGAAAATTGATTTCCCAATTAGAAATGACATAAAGCGAATTATGAAGGTGGTATGAGTGTTGGTAATACTATTGAAGATAAAGGGACCACAAAATGCATTTGAAAGGTATGAGATTTTCATCACGTGTTGTTTATATTAAATTTAAGAAGCATGATTGGATTTCGGTTGAGGAACCATATTACATGATTCATCTTTCAAATTCTACAGAAGATTCGGCAAGGAATACGTTGATTAAACTTGAGTAATGGTTTAAGAATAATGTTAGATGGCTGAAGTATATATTGTTTTGAAATCAAGGATTTAAAAAAAAGTATACAAGGATTTTTTGAAAAATATTTTCTTTAATTATTTTCAAAATTTTCATAAATGATACTGATGACCTATAAAACTATTGTAATGGAGAGGCTGCATTAAGAGATGGTAACCCTTAACATGTTCCTGATGATGAAAAATTATATTTTATATAGATAAAGAGATGATGATATGGATAATGTAAATTGGACAGTATTTATGAATATATAACTTACAAAGGTTTTTTTGACAAAGTCGTTTATGATATCATGGATGAAGTTTACAATAACTTGAATTAATGTAATACATATATTAATCTTTTGAATAATAAATCATGCATATTTTTCAAAAGGATTTATCATAATTCAGGTTATTATAATGTTTTATGAGAATATATGATGAGGCAATGTGACAACCAAGATATACTTTATGATATATAGGGGATCATTGTTAATAAGATTTGGTCAACTTCTTTATAATTTTCTGGACTTTAATCTTTTATAATATTTATAAGTTTATCCATTTATGGAATTTTTTATGATAAAATTCATATGAGGTTTTAGATATTCGTATATTATCTAAGCATATAAGTAATTGTGGATATTTTATAACTTTTGATACAATTTTTTGTGACATATGGAAAGACATATCATTCTCTTTATGGAACTTATGTTCCGCAAATCTGTTGGGAATGAAAAATTCACCTTCATTTTTTGAGAAAAATGTTGAGTGGAAATTGGAAAAGGAATAAAAATGGGTGATATTTTATTAAATCATGTAAGTATTTATAGTCATGAAAAGTATTCAAATCTAGGGAAATGGTCTTGACACTAAAAAGGTTATACTAGTACCTTCTTTTCTGATAAATCAAATAGCCACTTAGATAATCACATATTTATGGATTTGTGATTGTTAACTTTCTCTTGACTATATTTTTGATCACTCTACTTTAGAATATGATGGTTATATTTCATTTCCATGTTTATTTTTTCACATTCCACCGATGTTATTCCATTTGGAAACCTACTTTTGTGTAAATTTATGTAACTATCGTGAATCCAACATTTCCATTTTAATAATTTTTTTTGTATTAAATTTTAGGATGTGGGTTTCTATGAATTAATATTTCAAGTATTAAATATTTGATAACCTAGAAACATATATAGTGATAAATCAATTTTAATGGGGTTAAAATGTTGTACCCTAGTATTTTTTGAATTTTTTTTGAATTAATTTTATATTTTTGATATTTTTCATTTCATGCAATAATGATTTTTTTTTCATTAAGGCACTTTGTTAGAATTTCAATATTAGAAACAAAAAGTAAATAGTGCACTAAATTAAATCTAAATTTTATATTTCTCTACATAGGTAACCTTGGTTATCATATATTACATGCAAGACTAACTTTACCCAATGGATTGTTTAACACACAAGACAGAGTTCTACCAAACAATAATACATTATTAAAAATATTATTATTTAATATGCTATGATATAACTTATCTGTTATGATGGATTTTATGAATAGTATTAGCTAGATTATTAAAATTGATGGTATAATTCATTCGTTAAAAATTATTTACAAATGAATATAAAAACAAATTGAATATAAAAGTAATGTTTTTATAAAAACTAGTTTTATAATCAAATTTTCTTATACAAATAAAATAAATTAGTTACTATTTTTTAATGATTTTAATGAAATATAAAATTTTAATTTTCAATAAAATATTTTTTCATTAATAAAGTATAGTTGATCACCATAAGATAGGAACAACCATAATATTTCAAATAAAAAAATATATTTTAAAAAAATCATTTTTACCACCTTTGATAGGAGACACTATTTTAAAAACAAATTATTGGAATTTAATAAATTTTATATGTAAAAATGAACATCATTTTTGAAAATGAAACTTAAAAATTATGTCAGGGTGAATTTTGGGTACATTTCTATCAAATTCATTTTTTGTTGAATATTGAAAATATAGAATTTCAATTCAAAACTACTTCTTAATCTAATCTATTTATATTTTTAAATTATATTTATAGTTTTATTTAATAATAATTATATAAATTATACATAAATTAAAAGAATTTAGGTAATTGGGAATAATTTCAATTTTAAATTAGTTATAAAAAATAGAAAACATCTATACATACATACTTTAAAAACCTACATTGTTATCTGGTCAGCAAGATAAATTTTAAATTAATTTCTACCACTTGTAAGATTAGAATTACAAAAAATTGATTCAATATTTTGAATCAGAATAATTTATAATATATAAAAAGTTTTACTTAGTTTTTTTGTTGAATATTATGTTGAATGTAATTAATTACAATCTTTAAGGTGAAAACTATCTTAACAAGGGACTAAACCTTAATCTTATGGCCCAAAATGACAAAGAAATTTGTCCGAAATCCATTCCATGTTAATATATTAAAAATATCTTCAATTTTTTAGAATTGGTTTTATTTTTTTATCTACATGACATTGGAAAAACTTTGTTGGAATTCACTTTTCCCACTTTTATAAGAATGCCACTCCTCCACTATAAAAAGGCATTCAACCCTCCCACCTTATTCACACATCTCAAGATAATTGGATCCCCAAAAATATTTTATAATAATCTTACAAAATCTTTATATTCATAATATATTCCTCTAATTTGGAATAAATCCATCGAAGGAATCCCTTTGTTTCAAACCAAGAGGAGTTACCCAGATAATAAGTAACATCCTTCATCAAACCCCCTTTTTTATTTTCATTATCCACCCTTCAAGTCTTATCATTACATGATTACATAAAAACATCAGTACCATAAATATACATAGATGTTTTTTTGTTATGTATTTTCCTACACTTACACACACTTCTATCAAGTGGGAAACAAACTTAAAGTTCTTGTGTGCGGAAAATTATCACCTCAAGAAACGATTTTTTCATTTCTTCTTTACCACCTCTAATTGGTTTGGAATTTTGATTTACAATATATTTCTATATTATATATATCATATATATAATTTATTTATTCTTATATAATTATTATATAACACATAACTTTATTCCTTCCATTTTGGGTGAATATGATAATTTCATTTGGGGAAGTGTGAACTACTACCTCCTCAAACCGATGTGATTCATTCAAAATCTACATGGAATTTATTAAGGTTGGTTTTGGTAGAATTATATTATATATATGAAATAATATTTATACTATAATTATTATATATATACATATATGTAATTTACTCTCCCTATTTCAAAAGGATAATTAAACGTAAATAGCGTCCATGCCTACGTACAACCTACCATCTCCATGAACGATGTATTTTGTATAAGATTTTTATATTTTATATATTACTATAAATAATTATAAAATAAATATATATGATATTTATATCATGTTTTAAATTATTTAGATAATCATATAACTATAGGGACCAAAAATATAACAAATCAATACCTAATCTAAAAAATCGATTATTACCTGAAACATAACATGAATATTCAGTTATTTATAAAAAGGTAATATAATGTAATATATGGAATTAGATACAATAATATAATTCATTGGTATATTAATAATAAACATATATTTATTATACTAGTGTTCTGAATGAGTATGAAGAAGCTCAAGACTTAAGGTAAGGGTTTTCTCATATCACTTTTATTTCTAGGAGCTTTATAAGTTATTCACCACTCATTTCTTCTATCTGGTGTATATACTTCCCCTATATATTTTCTGTGATTTTTATCCTTATATTTATTGGTATTCAAATATTGATTTTATGATCTATCTTTAGTGGGGTTTATGGTTAAAATTTTACCAAATCTATAAAGTAATTTTGTCTCAATTTATCTTCTTTGGGACACATGCCTAGTTATTCAACTATATTTTTATATAATGTGTATATAATAACATTTGACAGGATACATAATGAATATAATTATATTAATCATATTTCAATATTCTTGTAATATTATTCTTCCCATATCACTATGATTCAAATTTACCATCTGGTAAGATTTTATTGCAACAATCTCATTGTTTATCAAAAATGATTACGTTTATGTTTCCATTGATGAAGTTTTATGATCAATTTCTCAAGAAAACTCTTTAATTTTATTATACTATGGATATTTCTGATAAATTCATGCTATGGTACAAATTTTCACTCTTTGTTACTTTAGATAATTAAGAAATTTTAATAAATAAGATCTGACATTGTCTCTATCTTCAGTCATAATTCTGTGTTCCTTCAAAACGATTTTCTCTAAAAAGGTTTTAACAAATGTTATATGGTTAAAGAGTATTTTAAATTTTATCAATCTTATTTTATATTCATTCAAGTAAAATTATTTTCAAACTTTTTTCAGTATTCTTTTAGTAGTCTTCATGGAAAATAGATTTCAAAATATTTTCAAGACTCCTTTATTGGTTATAAAGGAATATTGTTTTCAAAATGATGGAAAGCCCTATTTTTAGGTTTTGAATGTATTTTGAAGTAAATAGGTTTTAAAAAATTTCTCTAGATTTCATTATTAGTTTTCATGTTGTTTTCAAAGAAATAGGTTTTTACGATGTTTTCAATCATCCTTTATATGTTTTCAGATTCATTTTTAAAGAAAAATGTTTTCAAAATGATTTATTTTTTACTACAGTTTTTAATGACAAAAATATATTTTCATCAATAACTTTTTTAAATGAAATTATAATCTTTATTTATAACAAAAGGATTTTTTTTAAAAAAATTCTATTTAAAAGAATTTAAAAGAAATGATGCTTTCCCAAAGAAAAAATTTCAAGTGACCTTTCAGAATCCTTCTACATAAAAGATATCATCCTTTATTATAGTTTAAGTTTTATTAGGGACATGATCAAATAATTCCATTAATATTATTTCTATAAATGGTTTCAATTTTAATGTAATTACTATTATGAAACCCATTTCCTCTTCATGAGTTATATGAGTATAAAACTCGCTTCTTTTATAGGTTATGATTTTATGAAATGATTATGGCCTCTATCGTTTTTCACTAGCTATAAAATGGTTACCTATTTACAAAACCCATTTCATTTCATGGGTTATGATATTATTTTTTATGATTTTTTGGCACAAGTTTTCATGATTTAGTTATGAGATAGGTGGGACCAATATCTATCTCCATTCCATAGGGTAACAATTTAAATATCATAAGATAATTATGGGAATTAAGTTGATAGGAATGATCAACTACGGGAATGTGGGGAAACCCAATACATTATGGGAAGATAGGGAAAACAGATCCCTTACATGGAAAAGACCGTGACTTGAGATGGTGGTGTGTCTCTCCCATTTGGATAGTCCCCATAATGATGGGATGATTTGAAAAACTATCGCACTATGGGAAGATGGGGATACCTTCTCCCTTCCATGTAAATGAATACGAATGAGGATGGTGGTTTATCCTACCCAATAGGTGTAGTCCCGATGAAGTTCACTAATAAGTATTATAAATGAGTCCTGACTTATAGTGAATTATATGACATGTTTATGATCATTTCACATTTCCATGTCTTATTCCTCTGTTATTCTTTCATGTCTTATGATATTGTTTCTCTTATGAATCATGTATTATGAATTTATAATTTTAATTCCATGATTCATGTTTATGATCTTTGATATCCAGGGAATTATCTTAAAATTTTAGGATCACATTCTTATACCCTTATTCTCTTGATTATTATTACATATCTCCCTTGTTTACCCTTACTAAGAATATGATATCACCAATTTTATTGTTACCATAACTAGGTTATAAAGATTTATTTTATGAATGATATGTCTAAGATGGGTTCTACACTTGGAGAACCCAGTTGGAGATAATGTATCTCACTCATGTACCAGCATTTACATTTTTATGTTTTAAAAGGAACTAAACTAATACGGTCATTGGGCATCTATTTTTTTAATCTATTAATTATTCCACAAAAATTATTTAACATAAATGTATGTTAAGACTATATTGTTATAGGATCTATTAGAGAAATTAGGGGCCTTACAATGTTTTGGATTGACCATTCTGTGATCGGGCAATATGAGTCACCTCTGGCTGAGAAGGGAACTCGACCATCAGTTGGTAAGTTCATTATAGTAGAGGAAAAAGATATATATATATGAGGATGTAATCACCAATGATTTTTAATGATTAATTTGTTTTATACCTTTACATTGAAGTAGGGTAAATTAATCTCAGGTTCTATTTCAAGACATGAAATGAAATCCCCATATTCTACCTCGTTGTTGGTGTATCCTTCTCAAAAAACGATAGAATATTATAGGGTAATGAAGATTCTAATCAAGAAAAATCTATCGATTATTGGGTTGTTGAGACTTCTACCAGTTGGGTTTTGGGAGGCACCATCAAATTTCAGTTCCTAGCACAACATGATCAAGTCCACATATAGGATTTATTCATGTTGGAAATAGATATCCAGTGGAATTTTTTCAAAATTTAGATGGGTGTCCATAATGTTTTCCAACACCAAACCCTTTATGGATTATATGGGATATAAATGATGTCAAACTTATGAATTATCAATACCCAACACTCTAGTAATCTTTTTAGCATGAGAAATTCAATATATACTTCAGTGGGTCTACTAGGGACACCATCTATATCTCATAATGTGGAAAATAATGTCGTAACTTCGCCACTATGAAAAAAAATTGAGGAAACTCCTCTCAATTGCATAGTATCATGTCTCTATGTCAAGTAGAATTGGAATGAGATTATATTAATGGTTATCTCATCCCTTATTGTACTTTTGAGTGAGAATACCACCAAGGTAACATTACAGGGTGGTCACATAGAGGACCAATGTATTCATTAAGATGTGTGGCATCATAAATTTATTTTTTACAAGATATTACTTCTTTTCCTCAAATGGAGTCTAGAACTCTTCATCCCACTAGTAGGTGGTAACTTTCATCATAATCTTGGAAAGGGATAATATATTCCTCTTTGGTTTTTAATGAACTGGGTTATGTAGGATAAGTGTCTTTAAAGGGCTCAAATATCCTAGAGTTTTCTTGGAGGTGTAATTTGGCCGATGACCATCATCATGTCTAGTTCAATTTCAATGCCTCTGTATCTAATGAAGAATTTGAGAAACTTCCCACAGGTAACAATAAATTCACATTTCAAAGGGTTTATCTTTAGATTCTAGTAGAGAAGGAAGTTTAAAACCTTCTCAAAATCTCAGATATGGTTCCAAAACAAGAGGTATTTGACCAGCTGATAATCCATGTATAATTCCACTATCATTCCAAGGATTGGATAGAATATGTGGTTTATGAAATACTAATAAGTGGCTCCTTCTTTCTTCAGATAGAATGGAATTACCTGATCGAAAAAGGTATCTTATGGAACTATGAAGGTGGTGTAATTATCATCCTCGGGTTCCATACAGATCTGGTTGTATTCAAAAAATCCTTCCCTGACGGAGAGAGCCCGAAACCCATTTATGGCATTGAACAACAACTCCATCACCAGAAGTGGAAAATTTTCATTTTTACCAATGGTGGTTGAGAAATGATAAGTCAATGTGGAATCTAATATTACCATTCTTCATCATAACGAGAATGATTAGGGGAATACACTTGGGGTATTTAACTTCCCTAATAATGATGGACATTATAATATTATAAAGTTCTTCCTGAATCATGGTATTGTGTGAAGGGTTCAATTTCCTAGGAGGTTTCATGAATCTTTAGTGACTTATTGGGAGGATGAAATTGTGGACGACAACCTGAAGGTTTAATCATGGAATCTCATCTTAGATTCAGGAAATGATTGTGTTTCTATACATCAATAAGGTCACATATTACTCTTTTTCCCCTAGAGGAATATCTATACTGATCAGTATTGGACTTAGTTCTTTTTTTTGTACTAAGGTTCATGTGAACCAGCTCATCAACGATGGTGGAGACACAAAATTTGTATGTTTGAGGAGCGTCTTCCACATCCTCTTCATAATCTATGAAAGGAGAATCAGTGGTGGGAGTTTTTTTTAGGTTAACAAATTTGTGATGAGTAGTGGTTCCTACTTGGGAACATACAAAATCCCCATTTGGGGGTTTGGAATTTTCATAGTCAATTGTAATATAGGGTGTTGCACTTATTTAATTAGGACTTCAACCACATGTTCTATTCATTATGTAAAAATAATTGTGGTGGGGAATATTATTTTGGTTCAACCCTGGTCTATGGAACAAGATATAATATCATGAAATAGTGGCCATTGGGAGAATATATTGATACCTAATAGGGGTATGGGATTCTAGTATCACCCTGGCGTGTCCTGTATAAGACTACGAGGTCATGCTCTGACATTAATTTTTTATAGGAATGCAAATATCTTTTCTCAAAGATACGACAAACAAACACCCAAAATATAGTGGTTTGGGTTCCAACCAATGAATTGGTATGATGAAAGCGTCATCCAAGTCTTCTCATAGACTATCTATGGTGGCTATGTTTTCAACATTGTTGGTCTGAACTCGGATCCCTTTTATCTTTTAATATCTAGCATCCAGGTAGCAAGATTCACATGAATAAAATGGATGTATATCATCCTGGAGTACTCATACTCAATCGTTGAGGGAGTAATTGATTCACTAGTGATATGTGAAGCCAACTATCATGTTAAAATGAATCTAGGGCCTACCAAATAGTGAATTGTAAGAGGTATCCTGTTATACTATCATAAATTCATATCATGCTACAAAGACTATGAATTAGTACTTTAACTAAATCTTTTCACATTTTTTCTTCTTGGTCCTTAAAACCCCCTCAAACTTCAGTTAATAGGGACACAAATTTTATTCGGTTAGTCACAACTTGTGTAGGGGTAGGGACCAGATGCGATTAACCCCAGAACATTTGTCCACCAATGAATAATTAATCTCTAGGAAATTAAACTATCCTTTAATGTACAACATAAAAATGTGCCACTACATGAGAGTGCCTCTATAATCTCTAAATAATGAGATGATGGCTTGGAATTATGCGTCTTGACCTCCCCTACATTGTAGGATTCTCCAAATGATACTTTTACATTGAACTAGATGTGGTGATTCATTTTTTTCAAGGGTCTCACACATTTCCTTAGACAAGTAGAGTGCCTCGATAATTCGGATCCTTGTAGGTATCTGGGTGAGGGTATTCATAATGTTGTACTTTGAAACAAAATTCATGCTTTGGCTTATAGGGGTACACTCTTTGGAATGAGTCACGATGGGAACTATTGGCTATACAATTGGGTTCTTGATGGGATTGGAAATATCCAACTTCTCATCAACTAACTCTCCCAAAACAACTATTAGCTAATTTCTGACTAGTTGATTCCTAAAATTATATATATATGGACAATCACGATGTGGTTATGGTTGTTCTTCCCTATCAGTTATCATAGTCAGCTGTGGATGTGTGTTTAACAAAGATGGATATGGGGGAATGTGCCTGTTGATCTCTATAAAACACCTGGTACTTAGTCTTAGTAGCAGACATTGTTCAATTTTTAGGTGTCTCCTTTAGTATCCTGTGGGTTTTTATATCCTCCACCATCTCTTAGATGGATTTATTTGGAGGAACTATGGGGGTTTTTAGAAAAAAAATTGTCAGGCAGTGTGAAGTGGTCTATCAAGTCAACGGTGTTTGTTGAGGTATAAACTTTATCATCATCATAGGAGTATAAAAATGAATGGTGGATCATAGGGTGATTCCTAATTATAGAATCCTGAAATCAGTGAGCTTTTGGAATGGCATTGGAACCAATGGTGGACCCTACTTTCCCTTGCACCATTGGCACATATTATTCTAAAATATGGATGGCTACGACATGGATATAGAAGCCTCAATCGGGGAAGGAATGAGAACATCATGAAGTTATTCTCTTCCTAAAAAGGCACGAATGACACCATGGGTGTGGGAAACTACTCTTACAGCCAACCAATCATCATACTTATAAGTCCAATTGTTGGAAACCAACTTCCATCCACCAGAACTCGCATTTTCTTTGTGAGGTTCGGAAAAGATATTTTTCTCCTATGTTGGGACATTTCCCAATTTGACCAAACCCTTAAGTACTTGGTCTTGGAGAAATCGTTGAACACATAAAATTGTTTGATTATATGTACAAGAATCTTATGGTAAGGTTAATGGTCTAGGGTATCAGTATTCTAAACATCATGGGTCATATTTCACTATAAAATCATAATAATTACATACTCTAGGGCACTAAGGAAATAAATATGAACATATGAATCATTAAAATAATAGGCCTAGTTCCTCCTCTCTATGATGGGAATACTGGAATCCTACCCTTAAAGAGGGTATGGTAACTAATGAGTGGATGGAGACACATTCTCTTTTATATGAAAATGTGGTTTCTGTGTTGGTGCCAACTATTTCTTTATTAGATAAGGTTGATCTCTATGAGGCAACCTTTATCAGAAAGTCTCTTTAGGGATAGTGGAAAATTGCGATTAGTTAGGTGGTCCCTACATACATGGATGAGGAAGTCTCTATATTTGTAGTCCTTCTCATAGGGGATGGAAGAGGCAAATGGGACACTTGTTTATCACACTTCAAATCATCTCCTAGACATAGGAACTTATTAAAACAATCTCGAAACTTGATTGGGAATTGTTGAGTGATTATGCTAGGTAACCACGCATTATTGATGTTCCCCACACACATCTTCAAAAACTTCTCATTAGGTAGTTTTGTGTACTTTAAGAGTCCATAAATTCTTGTATTTCACATGGTGGAGCTGAACTAGTAGAGGAACTTACAAGGAAGATCTTCCCAACCATTGATAGAACCAATGGGAAACTAGATGTATTGGAAGAATGTAGGTCCTTATAATTTCAATATGAAACACAAGATATTTATGGTCTCCTACTACTCTAGTGTTCCCAACATGGGCATAAACCTTGAGATTAAGTTGGCAATATATTATAGTGGTTCACCCCTCCCATTGAATGTGGAAAAGTTGGGGTACCCAAAATTTGGGGGTGATCCTAGGAATTCTAACGATGCCTTATATGACTTACCTTCAGGGGTATTGCCACCTCTTATTTTTCTAGGGCTTCAAGGTAAGTGATGAGAGTGAAATCATCCAGGAAAGTATCCCTATCTTGATGATGATCCCTAACCACCAACACGTTAATAGGCCCATAAACATGGTAGGCAGCCTTTGAGGATCATGGGGTGGCCTGACCTGGATCCAGATGAGGTTTATTACACTACCTGGGTTATTCTAATGACACATATAGTGGTCACTTTCCAAAGATTCCCACCACTAATCTATCTGGATGTATGGGTTTACTGAGCTTAGTTGGGGGAAAAAGGCCAAAGATGACTTGATTCTACCCTAATGTAAGAAGAATAGGATCATGTTGGGTGGAACCAAAATCCAGATACCACATAGCAACAAGATCGTTGATGATATTCTTTCTCCCTTTGACCTACTAATATAATGTAGCTATTTTTGGATTGACTTTGTCTTATGCACAATATTAGAAGGACTAGATGAATCAAGATGTCCCTTTCAAATTTTGATATTCCAAAGGGTAGGAAATGTTTAGAGGGATCCCCATGGCTGATTTTATTCCACTGTATTCATGTTTGGACACCTATATGAGGGTCCATTGGAAATTGTTCTTATTTAATACAAAATATTTCCTCATAAACCCCCACAAAAAAGTCATTATCCTTGGAAAACTCAAGGGAAAAAACATATACCTTGATGATACTTAGGGAGGGATCATAATTTTTGGTGGTTATATCATGATATCATATGATATGGATGAAGTAGAGAGAATAATATTGTCCCCAAACCCTGATCCACACATGTGGCTATGCCTCTTCCATGAATTTTTTGAGAAAAATGAGGGTCTTCATGCATATCTATTAAAGTTTATGATGGTAGAAAAGTGAAAAATGGTACAAATCTATTAGGATTGGTTAATACTAAACCATTTGGAACTATTGAACAATGGTGACTAAGTGCTCCAGACTACCTAGTTGAACCAATTGATGGTTGTAGAGATAGTGCAATGTGACCCATATGGTCTGGGGAAAACTTGCAGCATGGCCCTCAGTGAGGGAATATGAGAAATTGAAGTTTTATGTTTCATTTTAGAATAATACCACCTACAACTCATCGGTAGCAAGAGTCTCCCATAGGATTTCTTTATCATTGGAGGGTCTCTTCTAATTATTGTACAAAACATTTATCAGTGATGACTATGAAATAAGTGGTGGCACCGATGTTGATTGATGTAGTTGATATTTGGATAATAGGGGATCTAATGTATGATTTACCTACTCGGTGCACGTTGGGTCATCTAATAAGGGTGGAACCAACTACATTATGATTTCATTATAGGACTAGGCTTTCAACAGTTCCTCTGGGGAAAGGGTAGAATAAACATTTGGTGTAAATTTAATTAGATCACCATATAAAGGATTATTTGTAGAATAGAATAGATCTCTATGATCTTTGAGTGTTTTAGAGAGGTGTAATGGGGATAACGGAGATGGTTTCAAACTTTTTCCCTAGAGGGGAGCTAGAACTTATTCTACCTTCATGTACCATTGAAGGAATCTGGGTATTCTATAAGTATCACTCTATGGGATGAAATAAATTCACTATCAAGCTCCTTCCATAAACTCTTTTGGTGGATATTGGGTTGACAGATCCATCATAAAGTCACATTCCCCCTCGAAATCCAAGGGGTTGATGATGTAGATGATGACTTGGTGCTTCCTTGGATTTTTCTTTCAATGGAGGAGGTTCTCCCTTCTACCCCGTGATGGTTCTTCAGGGTAGTGAAATTCATTGGAACAGGGAGGACTTATCTATTAGTGGGTGTTAACCTGAGGATAACGTCTTATTTAGTTAGTTGGGATATTGGGAGGGCTTCAATGTCATTTGTTTTTTAGAGTAGGGATGACATCTGCGTTGACTTGTGAAGAAGTGGGGAGGACATCCACTCTGGCCACTCATGAATCTGGAAGGATCTTCACTTTGATTAGTGGGAACAAGGGAGGCCCTCCATTATGAATGGTAGTAATGGTATGGGGATGACCTCTATACTAGTGATTTGAATCATGAGGAGGGAATTCACACTGATCAAAATGTGAATGGGGATGACCTCCGTAATGAGGAGTGGGAATATATAGAATACATATATAGTGGCTGATGAATATCCCAAGAGGACCTCCTCTTTGGATAGTGGAAACATTGGGATGGCCTGCATGTTGACTGTTGAATGAGTATGGAGGACCTCCACTCTGGTCAACTGTGACATGGGAAAGAACTCTGTGTTGGCTAACAGTGATATCACAGGGAGGAAATCTACTTTTATTAATGTTGGAGTGGGGAGTAACTCTTCATGAGCTATGAATGATACTAGGAGAACCTTCACACTGATTTTATATGAAATAGGGAGAACATAATTATGTGAAGAATATGTATGGGGAAGACCTACGCACTGGTTGTCGATAAAGTTGGGAGGACCTTTAATTTTATTAGTGGGAATATGGGTAGGACCTCTATGATGACTATGAGAGTGGGGAGGACCTCCATTTAGTTGGTGATGGTACAAGGAGGAACTCCATGTTAAATATCATCATTATAGGTCATCCCATTACAACATTTGGTGTTTCTATAGATTCACTATGTCAACCCAACCTATCTACGGGCTGACTTATGTAGTGACCAACACTATTAAGCCTAGATCCCATGTCTACCACCACTAAATTAGAATTATAACATAGAAATTCATCCCAAAGGACCAATCAGTTTAGTATTCTTGGTAAAATATATTCATAAATGACTCTTAAATTACAACTAAATACACTAATTACAACATAAATCTTTTTCTTTTGAGGATAACTTTTCTCCCACTTATAATATACTTGTATATATTTATTATTACGCTTCATGAATTTCTGGGGAAGGAAACAATATAAGGGTGAGAAAAAATTCTCATTACGGGTTAAGTATAGCAGAATCTATAATTAATCATTGAGAATAGTCAATATGGAAAGGTAAATAACTAAAAAAACATTTTATATAATCAATAAACTAATAAGGATGTGTATAAATAATGTGGAAAGGTAAATAATAAAAAAAAATTCCATTTGAATAAATTAATAAGTCAAAATCCATATGTTCCTGTAAGAAAATGAAAACACATACCATTTAACAAATAATATAAGAACGAAGTATAGCCACTGAATTTTTCATAGTGAAAATATAAATTATAATAAATACTGTAATAAAAATGAAGGAAATTTTTAATTATTGGATGTCATGTCTTAGGAACCTAGAAAAATTCTAATGTCATGATCTGTCCTCCAGATAGTTTAAAAGTATAGGTAAAACCCTATTTAATTTTCCAAACTAACTTCTCTTATATGAAACCTATCGATGCATTGAGGGGATATATAATTTCTCATCCCCATACATAACTACACGTTAAAATAATTACTCATATTAAGTAACTGATTTAATTATTAAACAATTTTCCCCATCAAATATCTCTATTGAATAAACAATACCGGTTTGTCAATATTTCCATAGATAATCAAATAACTATAGAAGTAAACACTCTAAGTAAAAAATGATATATGGATTAGGAAAACATCATATCCATGATAGATGATATGGATAATCAGGGGAAATTAATTTTTCATTGAACACTAAAAATTGAATTTCTGATGGGGACTAAGAAAATGAATCAAGGAGGTGAATGTCAATACTATCCTTGTCAAAATAAATAAAAAAACCATCCAATTATATAATAGTGATTGTATTAATAGAAAATATCCCCAGTGAATTAAAAATAAAGGGTTGTTGAAATTGATGAATAGAAATAATATAAAATATCATTTGATAATATTCTTGAGGAAAATGTCCTTTTGGATAGCCTTTTATTTGAATTAACATTTTAAAAAATAATATATTTAATATAGGGTGAAAATTACATTTATAAATAAATTTTAATAGGTTAAACTAATGGAAAAACATTTTATAAAATAGTGTTATGGAATAAAACCAGTACTCTAACTAAAGAGATAAATAAAGCCATGTTTTCATTTAAACATTTTCTAAAACATTCTTAGTAACAAAGAGTGGATAAAATTGTACTATTTCATGAAAATGGTTCATGAATAACTATAGGATAAAAAAATAAAAGTGTTTATTCAGTAATTATAATTTAAATTCTGTTAGTGGAATTTCCATAATAATCAATCTCGATTATAATTAGATTGTTAAATAATCCATTAAAATGGTTATAACATTGATGTGAGAATTAATCAATGAATTGGATATGTGTATCAAACTTAAATACACATAAAATAAGGTTAGATAAATTAATATATACTCATAATTATTATACACATAATCATAAATTATTAATGATAATGATAATTTAATATAACCCATCGAAAATGAATCGGGTTATTAAAATTCATTCCCACATGGAAACATTATGTTCAAATCACCATAGATGAAATCATTAAACTTCAAACTCAAAATACTATGAATAATGAAGTATTAGTGATACTAAATTTAAATTTTTTAGTATGTAAACCATATATTTTAAATTAGGTTCATGAGAATTGATATATATTTGTCAAGTATATTTTTTCTTGTTGTTATAGGAACTTAATTTTTGAAGTTAATTTATTATTCTTTACCATAATTAAATTGATTAAATTAATTTCTATGTCAAGGAAGGACAAAAACAATAATTAGAAAAGGAGAAAAATGATAGTTTACACCGTGAGTGAAGAAAAGGGCATTACACCAGATTTTTAATGATAATCATAGAGAAATTATAGGGAATTAGACATTAGAACCGAGAAAAATTAGAATTTCATAGCGGAAAAATGACATTACAGAGAGTGTAAAAATTACACATTGTGTACTAATGAATGTCCTGAAAATAATAAAACAACATGAAGTGAGTAAAATATTTCAAGAAATTAAACATCATGTAAACACATTACACGTCATGAAAATTCATGGGATAAGATTTTAACTCCCATATTCTTCGTATGATCAGTATTTGAAAAAATCTATGACATTGTACCCACCCATACCACCTATTTACAAATTTTTAATGATCCTCATTAATAATGGAGCCCATAATATGACTATAAATGTAGGGATTAAATTCTACTATAAGGGAGATCCCAGATTCCAAATCTCAGAGCGAGAAGTTATGTTGTGTAAGGCCCTCCCTGAGTTCATCTCCAATTTGTTTATGCATTAGTTTTTTCCCTCTTATCCTATAATTATTAGGATAAAGGGTTAAACTTTCCTTGTGTTGATAGATTTATTTCTACTCCTTTATTCATTTATTTTGTTGTTTATTCTTTAATTAATATCCATTCCATATATTTCTTTATCATGACCATTAATATTTTATTATTAGATGAACATTCAAATTCCTCAACTAAAAACCCTAAATAACTCATAAACATTGTCAAATTTAGGTTAAATCATGTCTAAATATGGTTTAAAGAAAAAATTGTCTTATAGAAACCCTAAATTACAAGACCAAGGGCAATAGGGCATTTCCGCATAGAGGATGGGATGCCATGTCCATTGGATATTCCTCATCTTGAATCGGACACCAATTATGAATTAATAAAACTATTTTCTTAAATACAATTGTACCTGAACCCTGAAATTAAAAAAAATTAATAGGTTTTGAAATATGATCTTAAAAAATAAACCATCATTGGTTTCTTTCTTTTATTCCTCAAAATCAATCAAACCCAAAAAAAATTCACCTCTTTCTTAAAATTAATAAAATAAAAACATTAAATCCTAATTAAACTAATTTAACTATATATACTAATTGATCTTGATGAGATAATTTATTCCTTTTAATAAATTATTCCTATCTGTTGAGTTTTTATAAAAAAACATTAATTTTTTAGGGAATTAGAGATTCCCTTTGGGCCTGAAATCAATAGTTTATACCACAATGAATGGAAATAGAGATGAAGACCCTTACCACTTTGTTACATTAAAATAATAATCCCTATGAATTAAATAACCTCAAATGAAACATTAAATACCATGAAGAGAACTATATTCATGATATGAAAAACAATATGGGGATTATATACACAACACAAAAGAAAAAATTGGTTGAAATGGTGTATGCCTCAAGGAATGAAAACTGAGACAAGAATCTCATACCTTGTGTTTCCTTTCAAGTGAAAATCCTTTAAGATATAGTATAATGGTTTTAAACATGTCACTAAATTTTACTAGAACCATATTTATATATATAATATAATATATGATATTCTTTAAATAACTCATTACCTTTTAAATAATTATATTTCATTATTTTCATCATTTTTTATGCTAATTACCTAGTTCTTCGAGTATGTTTTGAGTAGTTATTTTTTATTCTTTTGTATACCCTAATTTCATAATAAATAGGATGTAAATAATTATTTAATTATCATATAGATTTTTTATAGATTTGTTTTATAATAATCCATGATATTTTGAGTTGTGAAATGAAATACATCATTCATGTAGATGGTGGGGCATATGTAGGCTTGAACAGTACATACATTTCCTTATTGTGCTTAAAAGAATGAAAAATAAATGATATATATATTTATATTTATACTATATTTACAGAATAATATTTATGTAATATATTTCACATAGATTTATCAAAATCATCTTTGATACATTCCATTTATATTGTGAACGGATCACAGTCCTTTGAAGAGGCAGTAGTCCACACTTCCATAAACGATGTTATCATATTTAAAAATTGAAATCAAGAAGGAATGAAATTTATAAAAATTAAATAAGTATTTATAAAACACAATTATCATATATATTATATACTAATAGTTTTTTTATCATAATTCCCAACCATAATAGGTGGTAAAGTAAAAAAACAACATCATTTCATGAGGCGGTAGTTCACCGTACACGAATGGTAAGTTCATTATCCATTTGATGGGACTGTGTTTAGGTATTGGTATAAACCATAACATAAAAAAAATATCATTATATTTATGATATTTATGTTATTTTATAATTATGGAATAAATATATTTGAAGCAGTGTAGAATTAAAATAAAAGAATAGAGCTTGAGGAAGGATGTTACCTCTTCTTTGGGTAACTCCTTTTGGTTTTCAACAAAGTGATTCCTTGGATGGATTTATGATAAAAGGGTGGATTATATGAAGAAAGGAGTAATTTTGGGATCTTATTGTAACAAATTTTTGGAGTTAAAAATGGATTTTGAGGATTGAATAAGTGGGAGGGGAGTGCCTTTTACAGTGGAGGAGTGGCATTCATGTAAATTTTAGAAAATGGAATTCCACGCACATTTTACCACTTAAAATAGGATTAAAAAATGTTTAAAATTATATCCTAGAGAGTATAGTGTATTAATATGAACATAATTTTTTTTTGAAAAGTTTCTAGGTCATTTTAGGCCTTATGTTTATGGTTTTTCTTTTTGTTATACTAGTATTCTTATTAATGGTTGTAATTATTTTTAATCAATTTCTCATATATTTTCAATAAGAATATAATATTTCCTTATTATAAATTATAAATTATTATTATTACAAATATGGAATCCATTTTTCTAATTACCAAGGTAACGCCCAGACCCCAGTTACCCAGAGTCGGTGCATTATTTTAATACATTGACATGATCACAAAAGTTCATGTCTTGAAAGACCGATTAGTTTAATAGACATAGAGACACTGGATACATTCATAAGTCTTACATAAAATCATAAATTGAAAAACTACAAAAACATAGTCTCCATATTCCACACTCATATCCCCACAAACAATCCTTACAGGTCAGTCATAAAATACTTCTTCACATCCTGGAAAAAATAAAACATGGAAAGGGGTGAGCTCAGATGTTCAGTAAGGATAACAATATAGAGGAAACATTCATAAGTAAGAATAAACATTTAAGGAAATTTATAAATAAAACAAATACCTTTTAAATGTGAAATTAAGCATAATATGTCAAAAATAAAATCAAATAACCCCATTTACTTATTCACATTGATATTCTGCTAGTCGAATAATCACATGTAATATCAATAACCACTTTCAAAAAGATGGAATTCATAATTCCAGACTATCATAATCATATATTCAAGGCATTGTTCCAAGACTACAAATAATATTTTGTCAAGGCCTTGTTCCAAGACACTAGTTTGTCTCATGAGACCTACCAATGCATCGAGGAGTTATAGTGGGCTCCACCCGTCACTTAATAAGTCCAATGCATTCCTCATATGAACAGGTTTAAACATAACATAAACATCTATAATAACACTAGCATATGTAATGTCAATAATTTCTCCATAAACCATGAATGGGATAAAAATAAAACATCCACATTCAAACATATCACAAATTTTTCAATACAATATGGAAGTTTTGTATCATAATAAATCAACTTCAAATAAGCTTAAAATCCATCAAAGGATGTTGACATATATGAAATCAAAAATATTTGAGAGAAATATATCTTTTTTTTAAATCATTTAAAAGTCACATAATTATAAAATAAAACATTTAATTTGAAAATATTCTTTTAATATTGTAAGGGAAGATTTGATGATTTTATAACGGCGAAAAATAGTCACACCTGCCGTATATGTTAAAAAAGACATTCTTACCTTAATTCTGTCGAAAATGTTAAAAAAGACCTTGTTTGGAAAATGAAGGAAAGATTCCTTTATAAACATCTTATAAAAATTAAAACAAGGGTATTAATGAATTCAACCCATATTCTATAAAATAGTAAGAATGTTTTGAAATACATTTTAAAGAAACATGGATGTGGATGTTAAAGAAGTCCCAGTAGATACTTATATAAAAACAACCTCGGATAATAAAAAGATTGTGAAATTAACCCTTACCTTGTAATTTTCCTTGGTGAAGAGTATGTTATACTCCTGTATAATAGTGAAATATTTGTTATTAAATTATAAAAGAATCATATATATTAATATGATATCATATATGATCTTTTAACATTGTTTTGTTAATAATATCTTAGTAGTATCGTCATTTAGGGAGTTAACGAATTCGTTTTCCATTATATTCATTGTTTTGTGAGACATATTTTTTATGGATGGGATGTATCATATTCATACCATAATTATGTCAAGTCTTTAAACATTATTTTTAATCATCTAATGAAAATTAGTCTTGAATGGATAAGATGGAGAATGAATCTCATCACGTTTAGGGAGACAGTAATCGGTACGTACGCATGAGTGACAATATCATTCATTTGATACTAAAATAATATATAATTGGATGGTATATAATATATAAAGAATCAATATCATTTTATATTTATTATTTATATGAATTACACATCATTATTATTCACATCCAAATAATTATGCATTGTATAACAATTACACCACGACGTGGAGACGGTAATCCGTACGTACACACGTTTGGTGACATGTCATTTAAAGGAAGGATAGAATAATGAATATGTATGTATCATGTTTATAATATCATAACAGTATATAGAAGATACTGGTGTTATTATTTTATAATGTAAATAACAAAGAAAGAAGAACTGGAAGAAGAAAAGAACTTGAAAGATGGTGGTGAAATTATTACCTCTTCTTCGGGTTGTTCCTTTTGATTTGATCAAAAGGGATCAATAAGTTGGCATTATAACTAAAGTAAGGCCTCTAGGATGAAGGGAGGACAGTTTAGAGGGTATTTGGGTAGGGTTTGGCCTAGAAAAATGGCTTTTAAGGTGTGAATATGAGTGAAGGGGGAGTTCCCTTTTATAAGAGGGGTGAGGGGCACCTTAGAAAAAACATAAAATATTATTTTATATTAAATTCATATTTGGTTTATAATGTCTCCAAAGTGACTTATTTCTAGGATAGGGTGGGGGATGTGTAGAAATACTCTTAAACAATAGGTTTTAGACAAGTTTATGTTACCATTTTAACCTTATCATTTAGATTAAACTCTAAGTTAAATAATCTAACTTTTACCGTGTCTTCTTGTATTCTTACACTATATGGTTAATAAAATTATTATAAACTACCAATAGAACCCCAATTTGTTCCTTAATGTCATATATATTATTATATAAGTCTTTTGGCAGAACCTTAGATTTTTATTATGATTATATCAATTTTTAATATAATATTTCTTTTATAAACTATTTTATGTTAAATTTGACACTATTTGGTATTTGTTTTTTGTTAAAATCATAACAACCTTATTACTTCTAAAACAATTCATCTAACCAATCCTAACATGTCATATTATCCTAAAGAATTGCTGGAATTTATAAAAAGTCTCAAATTACATTTATTAAGATATTTATAATAACAATTAGTATAATATTCCATTAATTAGGTAATTACTACATCATCATTGTGTCATAAATAAATTAAATTATTTAATGTGTAAAAAATTATAAATAAAATACCATTTTGTATTAAATATTTTTATCTTTATAATGAATTTTTTTAATCGAATTTATCTTATTTTTAACCCTATATTAAACATTTTTTATTTCCGAAACTTTGATTTTAACTCTTTTAACTCTTTTTTGAATTAAATAATAATAAATGTCCTAATCTAATCCAAGTGGGCCAAAGATGTTAATATTTTATTCCTAAGGTTTTTTTGGTCGCATTTTACTTATCCAATAGAATTAGGACATGCATTAGGGTAATAATAATATCTCTTTTACCCTTAATTACCGTATTTACTTTTAACAGTGGTAAATAAAAGTAAAAAGTTACTATTCACCAAAAATTATTTTTATGCTATTGAACCACATTTACTCTTTGATATTAACCATGTCTCTCGTATTTTCAAAGTTCAACTCAAAGTAAAATTAAGTTTTATGTGAATTTGCAAATTCTCTTTGGAGGTGGGTAAAAGACGGTGAAAAGTTCAATAAAATTTTTTATATATAATATTATTACAAAATGACACCAATGAATTACATTGAACATATATAGTTATTATGTATCTATTCTGACCTAAAATAAATTTAATTAAAATAAATAATTATTTAAATAAAAAGTCGGTTTTAAACAATAACTCAGTGTTTTTCACTATTCATCAAAAATTAAAAGTTTTCAGAAAAATATAAAAAATTCACCCTAAGATAATTTTGATATAAAAAATTCAAAAATGAAGTCTATTTTACCAAATCCAAAACATAGAAGTATCATTTTTTAATTTAAAATTAATTTCTGTTGTCAAAAGCAAAAGGCGTATTTTTAAGAAATAATATCTATCAAAAGATTGACACTTGTTTTTATCCAATCTCAAAGTGAAATTTCTTACAATTACTAGAATTGGATTAAATGGTAAAAATATAATCTATTTATACTTCCAAACCACTAAAATTTTTAATTTAACACAATAAATTATTTTGATTAAAAAAGTTGTATTCAGTTAAAATGTAGTATTTTTCACTATTCACCCAAATATGAAAGTTATCAGAAAAACACCAAAAATTTATTAGAACTAAATTCTTATCTCCTGATTCTAAAGAAGTTTATTTTCTCAAATAGAATATATAAAAGTTCAAATATTGGATTTAAAAAGGGTTCTCCATTAAAAGGCGGCAAAATTGCATTTTTGGAAAAATAATTCTTTTATCTGAAGCAATGAATTTATTCTTAAATTATGTCTAATAAACTCATAATATTGATTCTGAAATTATAAGGATTATATTAAGTTCAAAATTCAGTTAATACTATTCATAACCACTTTTGAATGGCTATTTTGGTAAGTTGTGGTGCGCTTGAACTCAGTATTGCGTGTAGTGAAAGTTATTGCATTACTTTAAAGAAATAACGTACTTTGAAATATTGGGGTGTTACAACCAATCACATAACTGGCATAAATTATTTTATTATCATCCCCACATATGGCACGAAAATTTGAGTTTTTAAATTAAATATGTTCAAAAGATTAATTTGTTTTTATGTCCAATTTAAAATTGAGGTTGATTCCGATGACCTAAATTGGATTAGTAGATGAAAATTTGATTTAATTAATATTTTAAATTATTAAAAAACATAATTTATCCTTATAAATATATTATATGAAAAATTAGTATTGAAATAAAATTTAGTATTTTTCACTATTCATCAAAAAATGAAACTTCATAGAAAAATACAAAAAAATAACCCTAATTTTTTTAAGTATTTATTTAAAAAATGTTTATTTTTAAATATATGATTTATAAAATTTAAATATTTTGATTTAAAATAGGTTCTCCGTCAATAGGCGGTAAAAGAGCCTTTATAAAAATATATACTTGTATGCGTAAAATTGGGTTTTTTCTTAGATTATATTAATCAAATATATTGGATGAATTTAAAAAATAATTTATTTATTATATAATATATATATGTATATATATTACAATAATATCACTAAATAATTTAAATTATGATAATTTATTAGGATAAAATAGCTTTTTTAGCATAAAAATTGTTTTCTATAAAAACATTCCCTTTATATTCAATTAGTTCTTATATTCATTTAAAATTAATTTTTAACCAAATAATTAATTTTATATTTTATAAAACCATATATTTTCATAATTTATTTAATAATTTTCATAACCTATAATTTAATGAAAAGGTTATATCTAATTATATTAAATAATAATATTTTAATAATATATTGTTGTTCAGTAAAACTTGGTCTTGCATGTAATGTAAGTTATCAAAGAAAGCTGATGTCTCATGTGATGCATGAAAACTCATTACAGTATTCATTGCAAGATATATCATAGTTTAAATTTATTAATATATTATTTATATTTTAAATTCATGGGATATTATATTACCTTCCATGTTTGGTTTTACCCGTCATACAGGCTATCAAATACAATGCACTTACATTATAATTTCAGGTCGTTACACTCTCCCCAACTTAATTAAATTATGTAATCAAAATTATAACACTGTCTAAAAAATATTGGGATATATATCTGAAAATGTATTTGTTGAAGAACTATATTTTGAAAATATTTAATATAATAACCTCTAAATAAGAGAGAATGCAAAGTAAAAATGTCACATGGAATGAACAAATTTGAATATTAGTGGAAAGATAAAATATGGAATTGGAGGAAAAGAGTAAATATTTATATGGATTTATTGATGTCATTTATAATAAATTATTGAGTGATCAAAGGAAATTTGTGAGCCTCAAAGCAATAAATCTGCTATGATTTAAAAGGAATTCTGTTCAACAAAAATTAATGTATTAGAAAAAAAATTATTTTAGGTTCTTTTTCCTAATGTTGCTGAATTATTTTTTTTTGCCTGAGAATATAATGAAATGTGTTTACATTAAATATTTCTATAAGTAAAATTTAATCCTTTAGTTATGCTTTGATCAATTTCTAATTCATCTATTACTTTAAGAAATGTATATAAAAATCACATTGATTCATGAAGCACTAAAAGATATTATTAATAGATCTTAAGGCCCATAAAAGAGTGATAAGTCTAACTATTTTTCTCTAGCAATTCTCAAAATCCATTATGGTTAATAAATTATTCTCTAAACCTAAAAGTATACACTATAGGTTCATAATTAATATTTATTAATGAAATTTTTTAAATAAAAACAAGGAAATTTTAACTAGGTAATTCCGTAGGTTAGTGGTTAGAATTGATCCCTTATTGTCATTTGGTTGTGGGTTCAAGTCACACGTCCATTCTGGATGTGTTGGGTTGTCACCCGACATACAATTTTTACATTTATAAAACTGTATTAATATAATTCCAATGATTTTTTGGAAAAGTATGATTGAAACCCTTTAGATAAAGTTAATCTTTAAATACACGTTTAATAATAGTTCTCAATACAACCCCAATACAAAAATACTTCATACCTTTTTTCCACATAGGACTTTCCTTGGTCTAGATTCTATCCTATAGCAGAGGTAATTGACTCAGGTAAGGCCTAGGTTCCCCATATTTAAGGCATAGAACTATAAAGGGATCCTTAGGATGAGTTTTTTTCCTTCCATTATACTATTAATTTTTTCCTGAGAAATTATTTTCATTATGTTCTTCTTTCCAACACATAAATCATTTCTATATTCTGTATATTTACTTTTTTGGGTGTCTCCCTCCACATTTCTCACATGATGGAAATAAATATTTCCTTTCTCTTTGGTCCCCACCACTCGAGCTCTTAGAAACCTCCATCGTTCTTTTATATAGTGAATTTTGTAGTTGTTTAAGGTAAATTTTTTAATCATATTTATGGGAAAATGATTTCGCATTAACATGATATCTTTCAGTTCTATCCGCATCTCATTTGGTCGTTCATTCTCACCACCTTTTCCTCCATGTTCAATATTAACATGAATCATTTGGGTTCTAACCATTGACTAACTCAAAAAAGTATTGTGTGAGTAACAATAGTCATAGTGATAAAAATTTATAGTCATTTATAAGATATATAAATCATGAAACCTTATTTTCAATCTAAAAAACCTTAGGTTTAACATAGTATATTAATTTTCTTTATCTACTCAAATCATTCATAATGGTTTTAAATGAAAATATGAATTATCCTAAACAAACCACCAATGAGTGTCAAAAAAGGTGTGCATTAAGTCCCATTATCATATACTAGGTTAGGCTCAATTCAGGCCCAAAAAACATTGTCAGATTCATTACCCCTATGTACATTTATTTCAGAATCACATAAACTTATAATATCCAAATCGGGATTTATTGCTTGGAATTCCCACATAGTCTATACCTTTACAAAATTCAAGGATTTTGGCCTATAATTATACATAAATTTTACCTTAGGTCTATGTTTCATAATATACTATTTCATAGATAAAGATTCAAATATTTATACTAAAATTACTTTGATACAAATTGTAGCACCCCGACCCAAGTAAACCTACAGTTGATGTCTACTACCATTTCATTTTTATGAATACAAGGAAATGCAGCCCAAAAAACTGATCATTTTAGTAGTCTTGGTAAAATAGATACATACATGAGTCTTATATTATAAATAAATACACTAATTATAACATAATTTTTTTTCCATTTGAGGATAAACTTATTTTAATTTATAATATCCATGAATATATTCTTTAGTACACTTCATGGATTCCTGGGGACGTAAAAAAAATAAGAGTGAGCACAAATGCTCATTAAGGTTTAAGTATAGCATATGAAATAATGAATCAATGATAATAGTCAATATCGAAACTTAAATAACTTAAAAAACATTCCATGTAATAAATGAACTGATAAGGAAGTGCATAAATAATATGGTAAGGTAAATAACTGGAAACACATCCCATTTAAATAACTAGATAAGGAAAAATCAATACAGAAAGGTATAAAAATAAAATCAAAATTCCATTTAATCAATAAAATGATAATTAAATTCATCCATATAATTTTCATAGTGAAAATATAATGGATAATATATAATAAATTAAAATTAAGTAAATTCATAATTATAGGATTCCATGTATTAGGAACATGAAAACCTCTACTATCATGACCTATACTCGAGACAGTTTAATACTATAGGTATAAACCTGTTTAATTTTTACAACTAATTTGACTCATTGTAACCTATCAATGCATTGAGGGTCTGTAAAATGTATTTTCTACACCCTCCACTGCATGTCAAATTCATTTCTCATATTTTGTAATAGATTTAATTAACAAACAATATGCCTTATTAACTATAGAAATTGGAGAAAGAATCAGAATATATCAATATTTCCCTAGAAAATATAATTAATTTAAATGTAGAAACCATTTGTAAAAATGATATATATTTTAGTCAAAAATCATATCCATGAGAAATGATATGGATAATTAGGTAAAATTTACTGTTTAATGATTACTAGAAGTTGATTTTTTCAAGGGGATACAAAAATAAACCATTGAAGTGAATTTCAATACTATATTTGGACAAATAAATAATAAACCAACCATAGAAAGTGTAAGTATGGTATTAAAAAAATACCAACTTCAATAAAAATAAATTGGTTATATCATTGATTAAAGGAAATACTATAAAAATATATTTTGAAAGCATTCTTGAGAATAATATCCATTTTTTTTAAAAACCTTTGGGAAAGCCTTTTCTATGAAAATAGCTTTTAAAAACATATTTTTTTAACAAAATTATGAATATTATTTCAATAAATCATTTTTTAAATGTGAAAAAAATTTGAAAAGATTTTTAGGAAATTGGATTTTTATAATTATCCAGGTTCGTTGAATAAAGAGGGAAATAATCTCAAGTTTTTCTAAAAACATTTTCTAAAACTTCGGGAGTACCAAAGAGTGAAAAAATTGGTACTATTTCAATAAAAATTTCATGAAAAAAAAATTCACTATATAATTATTGTTTTATTGAAAAATGATCATGCAATCCCTTTAATATAATTTCAAGACTTGGAAATCTCGATTAGAATGAGATTATCGAATAAACCCAAAAAATGGTTTTATCGTTGATGTGAGAATGAATCAGTGAATTCATTATGTATGTCAAATATAAATAGACATAAAATAAGTGTATATATTTTAACAGATTTTAAATTTCATTATTAAAATAATTATATAGTATGAATGACAACTAGGAAGTAATATTACCTAATAAAAATGAATTAGGTTATGAAATTTCATTACAACTTGGAAAAATTATGCTCAAATAACCTTTTATTGAATAATTAAAATTAAAAGTTAAAATACATTGAATAATTATTTTTCATGATATTAAATGTCAAAGTTTTATTATGTACCAGATATATAAGAAATTAGGTGCATGATAATAATGTATGGCTCAAATAATAGAAAATGAGATGAACTTCGCAATGATCCATGAAATAAATAACATAAAATGATAATTTAAATACAATTAATATAAATTTATTCATGATATAATATAAAATATTTTAATTATATACACCATAAAAATAAATGATTTGTGAAAATGGAATATGAATCATTGAAAGAAAAGTGAGGCAATAATCTCTTATCTTGTGTTTCCCTTTGGGTTAACATCATTTAACCTACTATATTATGGGTTAAAAAAATTACTAAATTATAACATAACCATAACATTCTCTAAAAAATCATATATGATGTTATTATAAAATCTTATTACCCTTTTTTAATAATATGTCATTATTTTCATCATTTCAGGTGTTAATTGTCTATTTTTTGTGTATGTTTTGAGTTGTTATTTTTGTTCTTCTTATATAGATCATTATTTCATAATATCCAGGATGTAAACCATGATTTAATTATAATATATTTTTTATACATGTTTTTATAATAATCCATTATATTTGGATATAGGAAATGAAATGCACAGTACTTGGAGACGGTGGGTCATACGTACGCATGAACACTACTTCCATTTCAATGTCCAATTTAAAAGAGTGAATAATAAATGATATATATATATTATAATTATAGGATCATATTTATTTCATATATTTCACATAGTGTTATTAAATCCATCCTTTATATATTCCATTCATAGCATAAACAAATCACATCTCTTTGAGGAGGCAGTAGTCTTCACATCCACAAATGATGTTATCATATTTACACAAAATGTAAATAATACTAGTATGTGTTATATAAAAATGAAAAAAATTATTACAACATAAATATCCTATATATTTTATATAAATAGTTTTTTCATTATATTTCCCAACTACGAGAGGTTTTAAAGGAAAAACAAACATTATTTTGCGAGGAAGAAGTATGTCGTACATGAATGGTATGTTTTTCCCCATATGATGGATTTGTGGTAGTTGTAGGTCAAAATAATAACACCAAAAAATATAATTATATTGATTGTTCATGTTTTATTATATAATCATTAAATAAGGATAATGTAATGAGTGGAGAAACAAAAATAAAATAGAAGAGCTTGAGGAAAGATGTTACCTCTTCTTTGGGAAACTCCTTTTGATTTTCACCAATGGGATTCTTTGGTTGGATTTAAAACCAAATATAGGCTTCAAGGATGAGTTATGGAATTTTGGTAGATTATTTTGGATGTTTTTAGTCGATCCAAAGTGCTCGATAAGTGTGAATAAGTGGGAGGGTTGAATTCTTTTTATAGTGAAGGAGTGGCATTCTTGTAAATTTTTAAAGAAGGAATTACACCAATGTTTTCCCATGTAAAATGGATTAAATTTGGTCTAATTAATATTTAAAACCAATCAAAAAATTAACTTAACCTTACAAATAAATTAGATGAAGAAGTATTTTTGAATTAAAATTCAGTATTTTTCACTATTCATCATAAAATGAAACTTAATAGAAAAATACCTAAAATTTATCCTAACCTAATATTGATATTTCAATTTATAAAATTAATTATATTATGAGATATAATATTTTTAAAATTTCCAAAAAATGGATTTAAAATTTTTTCTCCATTATAAAGGCTATAAAACTTCCTTTAAACAAATATAGGTTATTAGGCTTAAAATTAGGTTTATTCTTATCTTATGTTTATCAAATATATTTGATGAATTTTAAAAATATTGTATTTAATATAATATATATATATATGTATATTACATTAACATCACACATTAATTTTTATTACCTTAATTTATTAGGATAAAACAACTTTGTGAACTTAAAAATAGTTTTCTATAAAAATATTCTCATTAATATTCAATTTGATATTATATTAATTTAAAATTAATTTGTAACTATTGAATTAATTTTTTTCAAACCATAGATTTACATAAGTTATTTTATACTATTTATAATTGCAAATTCAATAAATAGGTAATCGATTATTATATTAAATTGTAATTTTTTAATCATTTATTGTTGTTCGGTAAAACTCGGTCTTGTGTGTAATGTAAGATATCAATGAAATTCATTGCTACATGTGAAACATGATAACTCTCTATCATGTGCATTGAAGGAAATATCATTGATTGAATTTATTTAATATAGTTATTATATTTCAAAGTCTCGTGATACTATATTCCATTACGTGTTTGGTGTTGTGTGTCATATACAATATCGAATACAATGTTCTTACATTAAAAGTTTAGAGTGTTACATCTAAGGTCTTGATCCCCATTGGGTGAAAATTGATCCGTGCTCGTCTGTTTTAGTAATCTGGTAGAATATATTGGCAGTGGTAAGGGCCCCTAGAGTTGTGGAGGATGACTCCCCTAGTTGAGAATTCTCCTATTCTTGGGACCGACATTAATGTCGTGTGGTTAGGACCAAGACCAAAAGAGAAAGTGTATAATCCACCAGTTCTTCAGCCTAAAGGACCTGTTATTGTTGGTGTTGATGTGCCCTAGTGGGATCCATCTATAAAGGATTCTGGGAGGTAATCACAACCAGGGTCACTCAGGAATCCCCCACCTCCTTAGAGAAAGGGAGAGTGTTATGGGATCCCTTCATGAATAGACTCCCAAAGAGATTCGTTGTTGGAATGGGGATTAGATGCTACCGCATGACCCTTAGGAGTAACAGTGTCAGTGAGGTGTTGAGGCCTCCCTATCATGGATGGAAATTTCCATTTTAGTAATTACCCCCTCATGTTCATACCAATGTATGAGGGTTTCCATCACCCTACAATTTATGACACCCAAGGGTGAGATGGTGGTGGGTTACTAATAGCTAAGGCCTTGAGGATGTCGTGGAAGAGGTTGTGTCATACAGGATTATTGCATTAACATTTCCCCGCCCCAGATCATGCATGCATTCAGTTGTTGATTTCTTGTGGGTGGGGTCCTATAATGTTTTTGGATTCATCCATCAGTATATTTTTAAGTAAATCAATGTCAAATTCCCCAAATTCATTCGATATTTCAAAGATATGGAGGGATCCATGTCAGAAATCTGAAAGAAAAAGTAATGGAAAAAGTTTACTACCCCTAATTATGGTGAGTTCCATGTTGGGCCAACTATTTTCTTGGTTGGTCCTGACATCGAATGTCGGAATCTGGGGAGAATAAAATGTGATGATATCTTGAACTCTAATGGTACCCTTGTTAAAGAAAATATTAACAAATTGGATTCACCATTTCTATTTCTAAAACTTTCATCAGGGTATGCCCATGCGTCTACAACATGGAATATCTGTTCTGGCTTCTATTGATACCCTACAACCCCACTATCTAGATTTGGGTAGATTTCATCACTTTCAAAGGTGATTTATACTACTTGATCAAAATAGGATGATGGGATATCAATTATGTATTCCATAGATTCCATCTTGGAACTCATTTCCTAGTATGAGCCTCCCTCATAGAGTTAAGTCATGTTTATGGGACTCATTCCTAGTTCCATCCTTTTTTATATTTCAGTTAATTAGACCACTTTTATTCGGACATTCATTTTCTTTATTGATAAGCCAATAACCTTCTTTTAGGGGAGTAGTCATGTTGTCCATTGATGTCATGTCTGGATGCTGGATTCATTATTTACTTATGTTTTTCCTCTCAATAGGGAATATCATGTGAGGAATCTATTGTGTGAATCCTAGGTAACCTCATGTTGATCATGAGGAATCCGACGTTGAGGGTTTATATCTTCCTAGTTATTGACCTCAGGCATCCCATGTTCTTCATGAGAAAACTTACATAATGGGTGATTATCATCCAAGGCATTAATCTTATGAATCCATTATTTTTCCTAAGGTATGTATTTGGGTATAGGACACAAGTTTAACATCTTGTGGAGATAGAGTTTATTGATCAAGACACCCCATAGAGTCATATAAGGGAGGTACTTCCCTAGGAGGAAATATTTCACACCTGGGAATTTACTGATGGATGGATTAGAACACCCTGTGGAGGTGGGTCTTGGGGGTGTGTCACATAAATTGAATATGTCACATAATAACAGTTGATTGGAACACCCCTTGAGGTAGATTAGATAGTTACATCCCTAGGAGGGCAGTCCTTGGTTTACCGTTGGTCAAGATTGAACCTCATAGTGGCATCCCATGTGCCATATTTAGAAGACAGAGATCAAAACTTGTAAAGTTTGATGTCACGATTTAATGTTATATAAAATTATCAGTTCATGTAGTTTAATTTCATGAGGTAAGGTTGATCTCATCATGAAGGGGGGTTGAATAGGGGTTGTGTGGGGATTACAAGTGACATATTCCCTTCATAAGAGTATTTCTCGAGGTTGTAGTTAGTGGGGGCTTACGAATTGAGCCACTAGAGGGACCTGGAGGACATTTGGTTTCACTGGAGATTGCAGTGATCTTTTTAGAAATGTTTCCTAGAGAAAAGTAGGGCGGATGTGAATTTTCGTGTTGGGTTTAGACCTTATGGAGGATTCCTATATGTCCTAGTTTGTTGGGAATCAAATCAAATGTAGTTTGGTATAGGCTTGGTCTTACTGCAAAGGTGGATCTCCCAAGGAGCATGTGGTTGGGGATTAGGTGTGAAAGAGTCATAATAGATTATGGTTTTTGGGGTCTACACTCAGGTGGATTCCCATTTTAAGGGAGTATTTGGATTACATATATAGAGAAAGAACGTGGAGGTTTTATATGATTGAGTCTTATACTATATAAAAGGACATGGAGGTTCATTATTTTATAGATTTCATGATCATTTCTACCCCATAATCTCGTGTGATCCACGCTCGATGTGAGAAATAAGATGAATCAGTATATCTATCAATCAAATGATACCCACTGTCCTCTAGCGGGAGATGTTGGCGGGATACTAGGAGAAAAATTTATGTGGTTGGGGCTTATGTATGAAATCTACCTTAAAAGTGGATCTCATTCCTTGTGAGTAGGATTGTGTTCCCTATGAGGAGGATCTCATTACAGGTGCGTAAGATATCATTCCACATCACTTATATATAAGACGTCCTGTTGCAAGCCATTTCATTCCACTCACAAATACACTATAATGTGCTAGTGGCATAGGGTAAGGCCATAGTTTTACATCATGTTTTGAGGACATTTTCATGCAGTTAAACATAATAAGACAAGGATATGGGTCTAGGTAGTTTTATCTCATGAAACTCAAACATTGATAGACTCACTGCTCACCCATTAGTCTTATATGACCATCGTTCGTGCACTTTTTGGTGGGGAATGTCTCTGTCAATGCCTGTGTATATTGACAAGGATGAGTGTTCAATCATGAGGTCCACATTTGTGTGCATGTGATGAGAAGAAAACGGAATTATAGTACCTATGATGAGTGGAATGATGTAGTTGGGAGTCTCATCCCATACGTGAAGTGGTGTTGGCAACAAGAATGGGTAGTAGGAGTGACATAGGTACTCAAGGTGCGTCTATTTTGATCCTAGATTATTATCGGGGGCATGATTACACAACCATTGTGAATATGTGTAAAAAATGCAACACCATAGAGAGACCCAAGATAGGGGTTTCACAATGACTATATCCTTGAAGAGAGATGATTTTTGAATCTCACATTATTTTCATAGGAAAAGGGCTTCATGAAAGAGTGGGCTTCATGAAATATGGAAACTAGTCTAATGATGATGTCTTGGCATCGGAAAGGAGGGTTTCCTGAATGCTGAATGATTTACAAAGCCTCATGTTCCCCATAGGGACTTCTTCCTTCATGAAGGGAATACACCTTCATGAAAGGCATTTCCACCTATGGATGAGGCTATTAAGTAGACAAATAAATTGGTTTTCCCAATATTAGATACCTTTGATCATCTATTTCTCTTTGGTTCACGATTCTCATGAGGTTCAAAAATTGGGAGAAATTTGGATGAGGAATAGTCATATAAATTTTTTTTAAATATAGAAATGAGTAGGTATTTATAGGCAATGGGTTTTTCAAATATTTGATGGAATTTGATAATAATTTTTGGGATTCACAAATAGGTGTGGCTCCGTCGGACTCATGAATACACCATCAATTGATCACACAATTGCAATGCATTGTAGGACACATAGAGGGACACCGTCATGGCTTCACACTTTTGTGAAGGGAGCCTCTTGGACTCACTGGGGAATAACTTTATGTCCTAGAATGGTCACAAAGGGCTATTGAGCTAACTAAGGAACATTTTAACTACTACACATGTACATGAAGGGGATATATTGGATGGGAGCTTCACGATATCCGGAAATTCACAGAGAGGAAAGGCTTCACGAAGCAGACTCTTATGAAGGTTTTTTGGTCCATTTCACCTGGATTTTTCCCCAACCAGGTGCATCTTACCCATCTATTCCCACAAAAAATATTTTGGTGATGGAATCACATCTCATAGAAATAGAAAATGGTGAACCCCATGTGAATCCATAACCAACGTAACATTTCCACCCGCATGATAGGCCCCTCTTCATAGAAAGGAAGAGGACCCCGAACACGGATCCAAATTTTTTTTATGCATGTGTTTGTTTATTTTAAATGCTTCCTTGATGGTTATTCTGGTTTGTGTTTGTCACATTGTAACGCCCCGACCCTAGTTACCCAAAGTCGGAGCATTATTACATAACATTGGCATGATCACAAAAGATCAAGTCTCAAAAGACCGATTAGTTTAGTAGCCTTGGAAACAGTAGATCCATTTATAAGTCTTACATTACATCTTAAAGTGAAAAACAATAAAAAAACATAGTCTCCATAGTCCGCACTCATATCCCCATAGACTATCCATGCAGTTCATTCATAAAATACTTATTCACATCCTGGAAAAAATAAAACATAGAAATGGGTGAGCTCAGATGCACTGTAAGGATAAAAATATATCAAAAAATTTCATAAATAAGCATAAAAATTTAAGGTAATGTATAACTAAAACAAAATCCTTTTAAACTTGAACTTCAACATAATATGGAAAAAATAAAATGAAAAAATGATATTTACTTATTCACATGCATATTCTACTAGTCAAATAATCACATGAAATATCAATAACCACTTTCAAAATGATGGAATGCATAATGCCAGACAATCATAACCGCATAGTCAAGGCCTTATGCCAATAATAAATATAAGATTTTGTCAAGGCCTTATGCCAAGACACTAGTTTGTCTCATGAGACATACCGATGTGTCAAGGATCTATAGTGGGCTCCACCCATCACTTATTAAGTCCAATGCATTCCTCATGTGAACAAGTTTGAACAAAACATAAACATTCGTATCAAAACTAGCATAAGAAGTGTCAATACTTTCTCTATAAACCATGAATGGTATAAAAATAACACATCCACTGTCAAAAATATCACAAAACCTTCAATAAAATATGTATGTTTTGTATCACAATAAATCAACTTCATATATGCTTAAAATCCATCAATGGATGTTGACATAGATGAAATCAAAACTATTTGAGAGAAATATTTCTTTTTTTGAAGTCATTTAAAAGTCACATAATTATAAAAGAAAACATTTACTTTGAAAATATTCTTATAAGCTTATAAGGGAAGCTTTTATGATTTTATAATGGCCGAAAATAGCCACACCCGCCGTATAAGTTCAAAATGACATTATTACCTCAATTTTGTCGAAAAGGTTAAAAAGGACCCTATTTGGAAAACAACCGAAATATTCCTTTATGAAAATATTATAAAAAGTCAAACAAGGGTATAAATGAATTTAATTCATAGTCTATAAAATAGTAATAATGTTTTGATATACATTTTTAAGAAACATGGATGTGGATGATAAAGAGGTCTTAGTAGATAATTACCTATAAACAATCTCAGACAATGTAGAGATTGTGAAATAAACACTTACCTTGAACTTTTACTTGGTTGAGGGTAGGTTAAACTCCTGTATAATGGTGAAATAATTTTTATTAAATTATATAATAATGATATGCATTAATATGATATCATATATGATCTTTTAACATTGTTTTGTTAATAATATCTTACTATTATCGTTGTTTCGGGTGTTAACAGATTTGTTTCCCTTTATATTCATTGTTATGTGAGTCATATTTGTTATGGATGGGATATATCTTATTCATATCCAGAATTATATAAAGTCCTTAAACATTATTTTTAATCATATAATGAAAATTAGTCTTGAATGGATACGATGGGGGATGAATCTCATCGCGTTCGTGGAGACGGTAATCCGTACATACGCATGTATAGTGACATGTCATTCAAAGGATGGATAGAATAATGAATATGGATATACAATATTTATAATAACATCACAATATATAGAAGTTACTGGATTTATTATTTTATAATGGAAATAACAAAGAAAGAAGAAGTGGAAGAAGAAAAGAACTTGAAAGAGGGTGGTGAAATAATTACGTCTTCTTCGGGTTCTTCCTTTTGATTTGATCAAAAGGGCTCCTTAAGTTGGATTTCTGAAAAAAGTAGGGCCTCTAGGATTAAGGTAGGATAGTTTATAGGTTATTTGGGCAGGGTTTGTCCAAGTAAAAATGCTTTGAAGGTGTGAATTAGAGAGAAGTGGGAGTTCTCTTTTGTAAGAGGGGTGAGGGTCACCTTAGGAAAAGCTATAATTATTATTTTATAATAAAATAATTTTCGTTTTCAAATGGCTCCAAAATTGATTATTTAAAGGATAAGGTGGGGATGGGTCAAAAACCACTCAACCAATTGGTTTTATATAGGTTTGGGTCACTATATTAACATTAAATTTTAGATTTAACTCTTAGTTAAATAGTTTGACATTTACCATGTCTCTTTGTATTTTTATATTATATGTTTAATAAACATACTATATACTTCCAAGAGAACCACAAGTGGTTCATTAATAATATACATATCATTATATAAGTCCTTTGGTAGAACCTTAGATATTTAGGAATATAATATCAATTAATAAAATAATATTTGTTTTAAAAACTCTTTTATGTCAATTTTGACACTATTTGGTATTTTGTTTTTTCTAAATTCATAACAGCATTATTACTTCAAAAATAATTCATCCAACCAACAAAAATATTTCATATTAACCTATAAAATTATTTTTATTCATAAAATGTCTCAAATTACATTTATTTGGGTATTTAAAATGTCAATTATTTTAATATTTCATTAATAAGGTAATTACTGCATCACCATTGTGTCATAAATAAATTAAATTATTTAATGTCCAAAAATTAAAAATAAAGTATCATTATTCTTGAACTCTTTTTATCTTTATAATGAATATTTATAATTGAATTTATCTTATGTGTAACCCTATATTAAAAAAGGTTTAGTTATTAACATTGATTTTAAATCTTTTAACTCTTCTTTTAATTAAATAATAATAAATGTCCTAATCTAATCCATGTGTACCAAAGAGGTTCATATATTATTCCTAAGGTTGTTTTTCGTTGAATTTTACATAGCAAATAGAATTAGGACATGTGTTAGGGTAATACTAATATCATTTTTACCCTTAATTGCTCTATTTACTTTTAACCGCGGTAAACAAAAGTAAAAAAGTTACTATTCATTGAAAATTATTTTTATCTTATTTAACAAAATTATACTCCTTGATATTAACAGTGTCTCTCGGATTCTTAAAATTCAACTCACAGAAGCGGTAAAATTATGTTTTATGTGAATTTGCAAATTCTCCTAGGAGGTGGGTAATAGACGGTGAAAAGTTCTATAAAATTTTTATATATCTAAAATTATTATAAACTGGCTCCAATGAATTACATTGAACTTATATAGATATTATGTATCTATTTTGACCTAAAATAAATTTAAATAAAATAAATAATTATTTAAATAAAAATTCTCTTTTAAACTATAGCTCAGTGTTTTTAACTATTCATCAAAATTTGAATGTTTTTAGAAAAATACCAAAAATTCACCCTAAGATAATTTTGATATTCTGAAATTAAAAAATGAGGCCTATTTTACAAAATTAAAAATATAAAATTTTCATTTATTAATTTAAAATTAATTCCCGTTGTCAAAACCAAATGGCGTATTTTTAAAAAAATAATAAATATCATAAGATTGACACTTGTGTATGTCCAATTTCAAAGTAAAATTACTTACAATGACTAGAATTGGATTAGATGGTAAAAATAAAATCTATTTATAACTCCAAACTATTAAAATGTATAACTTAAAACTATAAATTATTTTTTTTAAAGTTGTTTTCAGTTAAAATATAGTATTTTTCACTATTCACCCAAATATAAAAGTTATCAGAAAAACACCAAAAATTTATCGAAACTAAATTCTTATGTCCCGATTCTAAAACTGAATTTAATTTTTTCAAATTGAATATATAAAAGTTTCAAATATTGTATTTAACAAGGGTTCACCATTAAAAGGCTATAAAAGTGCATTTTTTTGAAAAATACTTCTTTTATCTAAAAAATGAATTAGTTGTTAAATTATGTCTAAGAAACTCATAATATGGATTCTAAAATTACAAGGATTATATAAAGTTATAAATTCAGTAAACACTATTCATAACCACTTTTGACCAGCTAGTTTGGTAAGTCATGGTGCGCTTGAACTAAGTGTTGTGTGTAGTGCAAGTTATTGAATTACTTTGAAGAAATAACGTACTATGAAATCTTGGAGTGTTACATTATTCCCTCCTTCAATAAATTGCGTCCTCTCAATTTGAAATTGTTCTTCAAAAAAAAGGTTGAAAAAATAAAATACCTTTGTTGGAAAACCCACATCGGAAATTGCGTTAATAAAATTTAGTCTTAATTAGAGGAAAGGGGAATGAAAAATTCACCACCAAATTATGATCTCGATTAGGATAACATTGGTGGAAATTATAGACACATAATTTGAGGAAAAATGTAAATATTTATATGGAGTGATTGAGGTCATCAGTCACAAAAAATTTTAGAATTTAGGGCCTCAAATCCATCAATCTATGATGATTTAAAATATCATCAGTTCAACAAAACATAAGGTATTAGGATAACACATTTTTAGTTTTAAGATCTCTTATCTAATGTTTAAGAATTAGTTTCTTCATAGAATAAGAGAAAAAAATATATATATACATGACAATTAGAGTCCCATCCTTTAACTAATTTCTACCACAAACTCATCTTTCACTCTAAAAGATAATATAACTAAAAAATATATTCTATTTATCCTATTCATATAGGGTTACAAAAAAATGAATTTATAATTCATCTACCAGAAATTTTAAAAAAACTACATTATTCAATCCAAGAAATCATGTGGGTTAGTGGTAGGTGATACTCACTTATCTCCCTTCGATTGTGAGTTCAAGTCTCACGGCCTTGAAGGACGTGACGGGTTGCCACCCGACCTCCGGGTCGTCCTTTTTATGGAAACCCAAAAATAATCTCAAACTAGCCTTATCCAAAATATTTCTGTCTAAACTCACAGTGTAAAATTTATAAGGTAGTTAAACACAATGAAGATCTTTTTTCCACATAATAACATGTGAAAACCTTCATCATGTATTCTTTTAAAACACTGTAACATCCTGAATTTCCATAAAACCTTATTGATTACATTCATACTGCTATATTCCTTATAGAATGCTGGATATACTCCTTCTATCTAAATTTTTTATAAAATCCAAAAATGATGGAATATAAAAATCATTAATATGTTTCAAGTTAGTCATGAATATCATATATAATTTATCCAAATGAAACATGTATTATTCCAAAATCATTACTTCAGTATCAGAACCATATTATGGTTTATCTTTCTCTCAACCATATATTTTACAAAAATCTAACCTGTTATTGAGTCACTTTTCTTGGTTATAAACAATCTCAAGTCCATAATGAAATAGTAATACAGTACAATACTTATATAGTCGATAATTATTATAACCAGTACAACGTTGATACAACACTCAAATGACATAATTCTTTAATAACAACATAAGAACACTAATCATTCCTCCTCATCTGTGGTAGTATCATAACTTTATTTTTATCCAATAGCATCAATTGGGGCATACTCTGACGATTTGAACACTAGTTTCTGTAGTGTCCAAACTCCTTATAAGTGAAGCATTGTACATTTGAAACCTTTTTCTTACCCTTGCAGTCACGTACTTGGTTTCCTTTTTCTCCACACTTATAACAAACTCCCATTCCCTTCTGGAAAGTTCCAGGGTGTTTATTCCCATAGTTATCACATATGGAAAAATTATTCATTTCCCTATTCCCTTTATTCGTCATTATATCTTCCATCCTTTTCTCCTCTTGCTTCCCTTCAAAGCCATAGGACTCAGAGAATTCATTAATTATCTTATTAACACATGATATTATTTCTTCATATGTTGAGGATACATGGGAGAAAATTTCCCTTCTAAATGTTGTATTAATACCGTGAAAGATATGATGCTTCTCACTCTTTGGATCATACGTATTGCTGGAGTTCACATTCCTTCTAATGGGTGCCATTTCTATACAATGGAATACACTAGGTCTGTTCATAAATTGCAATGAATAATTCCAATCTTGTAAAATACCTAATGTAAATTGAATAGTTTAGGGATATAATACATAATTATAAAAAAAAATCATTGAGGAAGTATATACACCTAAACCCTTCATAATGGTTTTTAAAGAAAATGTTAATTATCCTAATCATATCCTTTGGGAGTGTCGTAACCAAGAGTGCAGCAAGGGCTGTTGTCATGCACAAGTTCCTGTAGCTCAAAGTGGTGTTTTTGGGTTTTACCCCTAGTTACATCTGTGCCAGAGCCGCCTCTACCTACTCGTATCCACATAGGGATGTATTTCTTGGAAAACTCAAAAAATCTCTACAATACCAATATTTTCGGAAGTTCTTATATACTAATCTTTAAAGTCCATCTTAGGTCTATGTGCTCTAATCAGAGTTTATCTAAATATATCTTCCAAGGTTTTTACTAAACTTCCTCTGATACCAACTGTAACACCCTTACCCCAGTTACCTAGATTCGGTGCATTATTACATAACATTGGCATGATAAAAAAAGATCAAGTCTCGAAAGACTGATTAGTTAAGTATCCTTGGAAACACTAGATACATTCATAAGTCTTATATTACATCATAAAGTGAAAACTACAATAACATAGTCTCCATAGTCCACACTTGTATCCCCTAAGACTATCCTTGCAAGTCATTCATAAAATACTTCATCACATCTTTGGAAAAATAAAACACAGAAAGGGGTGAGCTCCGATGCTCAGTAAGGATAACAATATAGCAGAAACATTCATAAATAAGTATAAACATTTAAGGAAATGTATAACTAAAACAATAGCCTTTTAAACATTCACCTCATAAAAATATGGAATAAATAAAATTAAAAAATTCCATTTACTTATTCACATGGATATTCTACTTGTCGAATAATCACATACATTATCAATAACCACTTTCGTAATGATGGAATGCATAATGCCAGACTATAATAACCACATAGTCAAGGCCTTGTTCCAATACTACAAATAAGATTTTTGTCAAGGCATTGTGGAAAGACACTAGTTTGTCTCATGAGACCTACCGATGCATTGAGGGGCTATATCGGGCTCCACCCATCACTTACTAAGTCCAGTTCATTCCTCATATGAACAGGTTTAAAGATAACATAAACATTCGTATTAAAACTAGCATAAATAATGTCAATACTTTCTCCATAAACCATGAATGGTATAAAAATAACACATCCATAGTCAAACATATCACAAACCCTTCACTACAATATGAATGTTTTGTATCATAATAAATCAACATCAAATAAGCTTAAAATCCATCAAAGGATGTTGACATAGCTGAAATCAAACCTATTTGAGAGAAATACCTCCTTTTTTAAATCATTTAAAAGTAAAATAATTATAAAATACAACATTTAATTTGAAAATATTCTTAAAATATTGTAATGGAAGCTTTGATGATTTTATAATGGCAGAAAATAGCCGCACCCGCCGTATGAGTTTAAAAATACATTCTTAACTTAATTTTGTCGAAAAGGTTAAAAAGGACCTTGTTTTGAAAACAATGGAAAGATTACATTATAAACATATTATAAAAAGTCAAAAAAGGGTATAAATGAATTTAACTCATAATCTATAAAAATTTAAGAATTTTTTGAAATACATTTTAAAGAAACATGGATGGAGATGATAAAGAGGTCCCAATAGATAATTACATATAAACAACCTCACATAATGTAGAGATTGTGAAATAAACCCTTACCTTGTACTTTTCATTGGTCAGGGGTAGGTTAACCTCCTTTATAATGGTGATATAAATATTATTAAATTATATAATAATCGTCTACATTAATATGATGTCATATAAGATCTTTTAGCATTGCTCTGTTGATAATATCTTAGTATTATCGTTGTTTTAGGGGTTAATGGATTCGTTTTCTTTTATCTTATTTTTTATGTGAGTCATATTTGTTATGGATGGGATGTATATTATTCATATCCAGAATTATATCAAGTCATTAAACATTATTTTTAATCATATAATGAAAATTATTCTTGAATGGATACGATGGAGAATGAATCTCAACGCGTTCGTGGAGATGGTAATCCGTACATACGCACGTATGGTGACATGTAATTCAAAGGATGGATAGAATAGTGAATATGGATATACCATATTTATATTAACATCAATGTATATAGAATATATGGGATTTATTATTTTATAATGGAAATAACAAATAAAGAAGAAGTGGATGAAGAAAATAATTTGAAAGTGGGTGGTGATATTATTACCTCTTCTTCGGGTTCTTCCTTTTCATTTGATCAGAAGGGATCCTTAAGTTGGAATTATGACAAAAGGAGGTCCTCTAGGATGAAGGGAGGATATTTTATATGTTATTTGGGTATGGGTTGGCAATGCCAAATGGCATTGAATGTGTGAATTAGAGATAAGGGGGAGTGCCCTTTTAAAAGAGGGGTGAGGGGCACCTCAGGAAAATCCTGAAATATTATTTTATAATAAAATCATTTCCGATTTATAATGGCTCAAAAATGTATTATTTATAAGATAAGTTTGGGATGGGTCTAAAACCACTCAACCAATAGGTTTTAGACAGGTTTGGGTCACTATATTAACCTTAACTTTTAGATTTAACTCTTAGTTATATAGTTTGACATTTACCACGTATCCTTGTATTTTTATATTTTATGGTCAATAAACATAAAATATACTTACAAGAGAACCCCAAGAGGTTGATTAATGATACACCTATCATTATATAAGTCTTTTTTCAGAACATTATATTTTTAGGAATAGAATATCAATTAATAATATAATTTTTTTTAAACTCTTTAATGTCAATTTTAACACTATTTGGTATTTTGTTTTTGCTAAATTCATAACAGAATTATTAATTCTAAATAAATTCATATAAACAACCATAATATGTCATATTAACCAATAAAATTAATGGAATTCATAAAAAGTCTCAAATTACATTTATTTGGGTATTTAAAATATCAATTATTTTAATATTTCATTAATAAGGTAATTACTGCATCACCATTGTGTCATAAATAAATTAAATTATTTAATTTATAAAAAATTTAAATAAAATACCATTATGTAGGAAATATGTTTAGATTTCTAATGGATATTTATAATCAAATTTATCTTATGTTTTACTCTATATTAAAAATGTTTTAGTTATTAAACATTGATTTTAACTCTTTTAACTCTTCTTTGAATTAAATAATAATAAATGATCTAATCTAATCCAAGTGGACCAAATAGGTTGATATTTTATTCCTAAGGTTTTTTTGGTCTAATTATACTTAGCCAATATAATTAGGACATGTTTTAGGGTAATAATAGTATCATTTTTACCCTTAATTACCCTATTTACTTTTAACTGTGGTAAATAAAAGTAAAAAGTTACTATTCACCAAAATTATTTTTATCTTATTGAACCAAATTTTACTCCTTGATATTAACTTTGTCTCTTAGATTTTCTAAATTCGACTCACAGAAGCGGTAAAATTAAGTTTAATGTGAATTTGCATATTCTCCTAGGAGGTGGGTAAAAGACGGTGAAAAGTTCTATAAAATTTTTTATATATATAAAATTATTATAAACTAACTCTAATGAATTATATTGAAATTATATATGTGCTATGTATCTATTTTTACCTAAAATAAATTTAAATAAAATAAAAATTTGGTTTTAAACTATAACTTTGTGTTTTTCACTATTCATCAAAAATTGAATGTTTTCAGAAAAATACCAAAAATTAACCCTAAGATAATTTTGATATCCCAAATTCAAAAATGAAGTCTATTTTACCAAATTAAAAACATAGAAGTTGCATTTATTAATTTATAATTAATTCCCGTTGTCAAAACCAAATGACGTATTTTTTAAGAAATAATAACTATCAAAAGATTGACACTTGTTTATGTCCAATTTCAAAGTGAAATTACATAAAATGACTAGAATTGGATTAAATGGTAAAGATATAATATATTTATACTTTCAAACCATTAAAATGTATAATTTAACACTATAAATTATTTTGATTAAAAAAGTTTTTTCAATTAAAATATAATATTTTTCACTATTCATCCAAATATGAAAGTTATCAGAAAAACACCAAAAATTTATTGAAACTAAATTTTTTTTTTTGATTATAAAGAAGAATTTTATTTTTTTCATATTGAATGTATAAAAGTTTCAAATATTGGATTTAATAAGGGTTCACCATTAAAAGGGGTAAAAGTGCATTTTTTTGAAAAATACTTCTTTTATCTGAAAAAAAATGAATTAGTTCTTACATTATGTCTAAGAAACTCATAATATGAATTATAAAATTTTAAGGATTATATAAAGTTCAAAATTCAGTTAATATTATTCATAACCGCTTTTGAACAGCTAGTTTGGTAAGTCGTGGTGCATTTGAACTCGAAGTTGCGTGTAGTGAAAGTTATTGAATTACTTTGAAGAAATAACGTACTATGAAATCTTGGGGTGTTACAACCATGTATGGAAAGAACATTTTTTATGAACTCCCTTCAATCCAATTCTATGGAATCCTTTCATCCAATCTAAACATTTTCTTCTATTAACGGTCTCCATCCAACAATATGACACCATCACCGACCAAGCATCTTCAAGGCCAGGTATCAATCATGATCATTTTTTAGATACCTATAAAATGGTGTTATCCTGACCATTATGGTTTCTCGAAATCCATCTATCATGTGAATCCCCTCCTTCCATATACTCAACAAGAGAAAGTGGTTCAGAATCCAATGGTACCAATTTCCATATCAAATCATTTTGAGACCCTATCCCTAGAATGATTCAATTAATTCCTCCATTATATCAAGAAGGACGATTCAAAGGTCACTGAGAGCCTTTTACACATAGCACTGTAGTCCCACCAAAGGGATCCTACCTACAATTTTTTCCATCAGTGGTCTGCAAAACCACACCCTTAAAATGATGAGGGTGCCACTCTCATGAGTATGACCAAAATCACCCGGGACTCGGCATACATGAGATTTTTTATGGGAATCAACCAGTTTTTAAGGAGAAAAGTCATACCCTTATTCCCTCCATTGAAATATTCAATGCCTACTTGGTAGATAATTTTGAGGAAGAACCAACACATGTCCATCCCCATTATACCTACATGTCCAACATGACAGGAAATTTCAAGGCAGAATTAAAACTACCCATACTAGAAAATCCTATCACTGTAGTAAAAATGCATCCAAATAATCCTGATAGACTAAAATGGTGTAAAATCCCAACAAGGATCACACACCTATCCACACTCATTAATCCCACCATTCTATCTTGGCAGTACTCAGACAAAATAGTCGACAAATCCAAGCTACCAATAGGGGCCGCCCCACATCTATGCCTCTCCATTTGATTGTTATCTACATATCCATGAAATAACTAGAGGACAATATTAAGAGTATATCACTTCTCTAGCTGCTAAATAGTTGTATATTCATGTTCCATATAATAATTTCAATTCTCATATTTTTGTAATAATGGAGGGACATGAATCTATTCCCATTATTATTCTACAAAATATCAATGATATAATGATTTCATCGGTGGCTACTAAGAGTTGGGAACACAACCCTTCATCCACAAATTATGTGGCTCTACTGAATTATTCAAGAGGGATCATGGATAATACAAATAATAATACTTCTGTCTAGGAGATTCATGGACATCCCACGATAAATAGAGAACTTGATCAGGAACATATATCCATTATAACTAGCACTCATTGTTCTTATTGGGTGTCTACTCTAGTTCATGCATATATCCCTAAAAAATCTTATAAATCTATTATCAAATTCCAAAAACAATGAATGAACACATCAAAGAGGTTTTCATATAATAAATCCATCACCTGTAGTAAGCATCTTCAATTCCCCTGAGGAAGAAATCTAAAAATAATCCTTAAAAAAATAAATTGGGAAATGAAGAGCTTGTCCATGGAAATTATCTTATAAATACTGGTTTTCTTGAATCCCTCATGAGTATATCTATTATGATTCATGATACTATTACTTTGTAACTGTATTATGAAGATAATAGAAAAGATTTCAAAGTTCTTTCTGATAATTTTATTTCCAAAACTCCAAAGGCCCTCCCCTGACATCTACCCATGAAGGATTAATTGATGTTGAGAATCTGATCGATCTGAAGAGCCCATGTCCTGATGATTTCTACAGTATCCATCGATGTGGCCATAATATCCAATAACAATAGGGCCCTCTAATTTATATCATCTACCTGGATGTTTCTCTATAGTGTATATGATATAGACTTTCTCCTTATAATGGGATATTAATCCATGATGGTAGTCCTCCACATGATGGCATTATTTGTGAAGGTCCTCCCCACAATGACAGTTTTCTTCTTCAAGAAGGTACTCCCCTTGGTGAATCAAATTTTAGAAATCTCTCCAACCATGAGGATCTTGGGAGAATTGGTCCAGTCCTGCATGATGCCTCGTTATTGAAAAGTGATGTTCTTTCTCAAGTAGAATACAACACAAGGAAATGGTCATTCTTCAAGCCCTCATTGAATCCATTTTTTTCTAATGAAACTGTGGAAATCCATTCTGAACCTATCTTTTACAATAAATTAATGGTAAAATTTCCACTTTGGTTAGATCTAACCAAGAAACCTATCACAAAAGATAAGGATAAATATTGTTCATGTAGAGTTATTTGGGATAGTACAATATACTAGAAATTTTATAACATTTAGCCACTCCTCAATCCATCATTATATAGGTACTGTTGGATGATTGTGTGCACTCCATCCACCTCAAAATTTTGACTACTCTTTTTCAATTGAATATAAATGTATTACCTTGTTATGAATATCCAAATCATGTTAAGGTAATAAAATATATGCACCATCAAATTGACTTGTTGCCCTCCCAGCTGAACAAAACCCAAAATGTGTAAAATTGATAGGAGCTCTTCAATGTGAATGTTTAGATGTGTTGAAAGAATTATGTTAGTGAATCACTAACACCCTATATGGTATCCATTTCAGAGGATGTAGGAACATGGAGTGTTTCATTTTACCTCACTTATGGATCAAAAAATTCTGCCAATAATGACATCATGTAATTTCATTTCACATGGATGAATTCATGAAACAAACCCTACGCATGATAAATGGTATTATCATCAAGAATTATCACAAAAAAGATCTCAAATAAATCAATCTAGAGAGGTTAGATCCAAAAAAAGAGTATTCATTAGGATTCTGAAAGTATCAAAAAAACATACCTCTTAAGGGAAGTTATTAATTAGATATCATAAATGCCCCAAATATCTCAAATTTATTCAACAACATGTAGTTCAGATGCAGGCTGAATAATGTATCCAACCCATGATAGAACAAAGAATCATAAAATCAAAAGAGTGGAAACATTAATTATTGTTCTCCTAGTATAAGAGAAACCCCACCCATTTTTAGAAAACCCCCCAAAGCTAACAAATCAAGACCAATACATTATGTAAGTCGAACAAGAACACCCCTAGACCACATGGATGATAGAATTTCCACCTCATACTTAGTGAAATTCATTATTCTCTTACTTGGGTAAGGTGACAGAATATGAATTCTTACAATTCATCTCATCTCTTGATGCAATTTATTCTATAGGGACATGGATAAAGAAATTATCCAGAGGATCCCTTTACGTTACTTTTGATAAAATGTCTTCAATTATATCCATTATGAAAAGGATGAGCTCCCTTGGTAGTCTCAATCAGAAATGACCTATCAAAAAATAAAACCACTCCTTGGAATCATATCTTTTGTTGTAGACGTTTCAGGAAAAATTGGGTCTCCCACTATTCTAAGACAGATGAAATGTCCAAAATGCTGTTGGTGTTAGTAAATTCCATCACCACCACTTCTGAAAAAAAAATTAGAACATCATGAAAATTTGGTAGAATAGTAAAAAAATATCTATTCAAAATATCGTCCACAACAAAGAAATGGAGGATGGTGTGCACACCGTAAATATGAGGGTTACCCATAATTTAGGGATTGCACTCAATAAACTACTACCTCATCCTCAGAGATCATAAGCTAATGAAAGTGGTATGGATTTTGTACATTCCCACATATTATTAGAAGGTGTATAACCTCAAAAACTTGATGAGAGTTTGGATCATTATGAGATATAAATTATAGAATTGAAGAGTTTTAATGCCAATTAGATTGGGTTTATATTCCCTCTCAATATATTCTTCTAAAAGAACCTTATTTCACTCATCTAACTAATTTCACTTTGTAATAAGAACTCATTATACTTGAAAAATATATATTATAAATATCTGAAAATAACAGATTAGAACCATTGATCTAATTGGAATTTGTGAAAACTGATTATTGAGATTTCCCTCTTTTTTCCCAAAAACCTAACAACTATTATTTAGGTTACAACCAGATAGCCCAAGTTCAAATTCAGATTGAACCAACAAATATGGTTCATTCTCTTTATCCTCCTACTCCATTACCTTCCGAGGATATAAATACCATAGGTTTTATAGAAACTATCAAGTCATTGGAATCCTGAATCAAAGCTATAGATAGAAAACATGCACCAATGTAGTCAGAAAGATAACCTTTCCCAAAGGGGATGTATGAAACACCTACCCCATCCAATATTTCAAATCTTGTGTTCCTAAAATTCAACGGCTTGGGAGATCTGGATCTTCATTTGAAAAATTATGTATCTCAAAGTGTCCCAAAATTATGGAATTTATTACAAAAAGTTGTTTCCATGCTCTAGAGTTTTATTTAAACCTTGTAGGGACCATCATATTTCTGGTACACTTGTGTACCCACATGGTCAATCAGAGGAGAGGAATACCTACATCAAAAAATTCATTACCAATTAAGGGTAATACTATAAAAATCAATGGTCTAAGACTAATTGAAGTGGAAAAAAATGAAAAAATTGGAGTCTATGAATTTATTGATAGTTGGAAGGGTCTAACATACTCCCATAATTTTCACTTTCTACATGAATATTTGTTGTGACTTGAATATAGAACATTCAAAATGAATTTTGAACATGTCATATTCCCATAAAATTCAAGTATGGATTTCGAGATCATTCTAAAGATTCCCAAAGATTGGAATACACTATCTTAATAGCTAAATATGCATCTGTATCAGTACTAGTAGCCCATGGAAAGAGAATAGGCAAAGGATAAAATGTAATTGTCACTATATAACCATCCCATGTCCCATTCTTACATTGAATCCATCACCTTATCATGTGGCACACAAACCAGGGATGCAAAAATAGTAACAAAAACCTCTTTGGTATAAAAGGAGGGACATAAAAGGTTTTAAATTTTAATAATGAATTAGCAGAATGTATTCCTTTTTAGATGATAAATTTCATGATATTATCTTAGCAGCTCAGCAAAACAACCCACTAACTCTTCCAGAACATAGAAAACATAATCATGTCAATCTTGACGAGAACCATAATTATTTCCCATTATACTAAATTTTAGGTCTCACCAACCATGATTGTTTCATCTTCATATATATCCCAAAAAATATAGTTTATTTATGAATGGTGAAGTTGGGTAAACCTCCATCACAAGTGGCATAAATTTCTACCACTCTTATAGAAGAGAGGGGGAATTTATGGAAGTCACCAATAAAGACCCAAAATGTTTAGTAATTGGATGAATCAGAAAATGATTAACTGGACTCATGATATTCGTAAGTCATAGTATTAACATCTAAGGGTTACCCCAAAAAATTCCACTATAGAAAAGATAAATACATTAGCACCTTGGTCCTCAAAGGGAAATTATTATAAGAAATACAACTACTATAAGAGAAGGAAAAAAATGTAGGAAGATGGAACGACACCTAGGCCAAAGCCATCCTTGACTCTCTCAGACATCATGCCTTCAGTCCTAAGAGAACAATCATCACCCCACCAAATGGTTGGACAAGCACCAAACTGTTAAACCGAGTACTCATCTAATGTAGAGTTAATATTTGGCTTTATTAATATCATTCTTTTGATTTATCCCTTATCTAATGATTAGTTTATTAATCATATAGATTTTCCCATACTAAATTAGAGAGACATGAATCAAGGCTATGGGGGATGAGGACTTAGAGGGAATCATGACTATGGTCAAATACAAAATACCAGTTTTATACTGATTATAGATACCTATGATGTTGAAACTCAGGTAAAATCGCTTTTAAAATCCTGTTAGGAAAATTCAAATTCCTCCAAAAGTCTAAAAAATCATTCAAAAGTGATAATTTTAGAAGAATATTTGATGAATGGTTGAAAATATGTTCTATCCAAGAAAGAGGGTAGACTAAGGAGGCTTGATTCGATAGTAGATGAAATGTATTCCACATCTATTCAAACAGTTGATAAATCTACCTTAAAAACATCATCTCTAAATATTCCTCTTAACGAATACTTTCTTATCTAGAAACAAATAACTTTGACTCATAAATTTGAAATCCTCAAGTAGTTGGTCTCTGTTCCCACAAATATTTCAATTTGGGATGCTCTCAATTTTTTTAAAGATCTATGAGAATCACTTCTAGAGGCTCTATTGTGACCTTAAGAGTTTAAAGCTGAAGTTGTTGTTGTTGAGGTATATTATACAGAAGTTGACCTAGAATAATTCATTATTGTTGTCTCCTTCATTAAATATGAAAAAATGATAGAATATAAGGACATATTATACCCTTGAACATATACAAAAGATTAGATGAAATTGATATCCATGAGTCATTCATTAATAATGGATCAGGTGTGAGCCTTATTTCAATTAGAATGATTCATTGACTGGGATACACTGAAGGTGATTTTCCCCTTGTCCTATAACACTTAAGGGGTATGATAAAAGTGAATTTAAATCCCTCAGCATCATTATGCTCAGAACTCAATTTCGAGACCAAGTGTCTGATTCAATGTTATTGGTATTCAATAATGATGATGATTTAAATGACTTGTTAGAAAGGCCTTGACAGCATCTACATGAAGATATCCCTTCATAATAGAATCAGTTCTTCAAATACTACAACAATGGGTATATTTAGACATTACATGGGGATAGATCATTCTTAGAGTCATGTGAATTTTAGTAAATTGATTTAGGATTCTTCTGAATAGAAGGGAATAACTCCACTACTAATGATTTCACTTGGGTCAATTCTCCAAATGGTTTGGAAATGGCTTCGGATAATCCATTTAGAGATCTCGATGATGAATATGTCCTACCCATCAGCGAGGTTAAATATATCATCTCAAATTAGGATATTTTTTCAATAATAATCCTAATATTAGATTTGTTAGTGAAACCTAATTATGTTGAATAATATATGATTACTCTATTTTCTATGATACCTCATACACAAATTCTCCAACCTTATCTTGAAAAATTAGAAAACACACCACTTTATCCCCCAAACCTATAGAAGTGCTAATATCTTCATTAAAAGATACCTCCTAAGACAATAAGTTTTCCACTATAGATAATGATTACCCTAAATATCTAGGCCATCTATACATAGACAAAAATGAAGAGTAAAATGAAGAAGATGAAGAAAATATCCACAGATATGCTCCTCTAGTGTTTGAATAATGGGTCTGTACCACTATCGATGAACTCCAAAACATCAGTCTAGGTAGAGAGGATGATCTAAGACTAATGATGACCAGCGTATCTATGAACCATGATGAATAGAATATTTATATCAATTTTTTGAAGAAACTTCATGACATTTTTTATTGGAATTATATGGATATTCCATGCTAATCTCTTGATGTGGGAACTCATCCTAAAGGTTTCCGTAAGACCATCATGGTTACAAGGAAGAAGTCAGAAGAACACATCTGAATTGCACATCCATTTTTAGATATAAAAATGATTATCTCATCAATTATAACATCCTTTGAGAAGTCCAATACCCAAAATGTATTGAAAACATTTTCCTGGGCAAGAGAAAATCATGGTTTTCAGCTTTTTATAATATCTTAATTAGAACTGTCTGGAAGATGATATCACATCTCCAATAAAATAACACATAATAAATTCAATATCTATAAATCAAGAACATTCACCCATGGATGGATATTCAAGGTATAATAATATCATAATGCCCCATAAGATGAAGAAACCACCACCTCCAGTGTCCCAAGGTATATTTTTCTACCATGTAATTCCCTTTGGCTTGAACAATGTTGGAACTACATATCAAAGTTCCATGAATCACATATCAAAAACCATCCTAGAGAAAACATATGGTTTTAATGTTAATGATTTGGTGGTTAAATCTCATCAATTTTCTGATTTTATTTCTGATTTGAAAATTATCTTTGAGGAACTTCCTCAATATAGCCTGATGATAAATCCTATGAAATTTTATTTATGTTCTACTTTAGGGAAATTTATCGGCTTCATTGTATGCCATCGTGGAATCAAATTTGACCCTGAGAAGAACATGGAAATTCTATGTATATCCCCTAATTGAAACATCAATGAATTGATTAGATATCAGACACACATTTCCAAAAATCTACACTTCATAGAAAACATCATAAGAAAATTTCTTCCCTTCACCAAACTTTTGAAGAAATGGGTTTATGTTTTACTGTAATGGAGAATCCAAATAATCATTTGACAACTTCGACAAAATATCTCTCAAACCCACCATTGTTGATGTCACTAGTTGATGGAAGGACATTCATTCTGTATGTTATGGCTCTAGAATGATCATTAGGTATATTTTTTCATAGAAAAATGATGATGGTAGTTATAAAATCCTTTATTATCTCATTATCACAAGTCTTTACACTGAGACATGATATTCAGACATTGAGAATAACTGTTTGGAATTGATTTCACAATTCCGAATCAATGGAATTACATGCAGCACCAAGAATTCCATTTGTTCTATAAAATTGACTCACTCAAGTATATCCTCTATTGTCCCATGTTAACTAGATTCATGGCATGATTGATAGTCATTTCATAATAGATTAACATTTTTTTCATTTAGAAATAATTCTATAAAAGGAAATTATTTAGAAAACATCTTGGCAGAACATCCTTATGGGGAATAAGTGCCAATGAGTATGAAATTTCCATATGAGGAAATATTTTCCATTCAATACTATACCCAAATGTAGGAAATATAATTTTATGGTGCATCTAAAAGTCCACATGGAAAGAGAATAGAAGATCCTAGACTCAGTAAATTTGGGTTAGGGATCATCCTCATTTCACCAACAATGACAGTTTTATCTTATTTCTTTCTCCTATTTGAATGTTGTACCAATAATGTGGCTGAATATCAGGCCTTAAATACAGGATTGGAACTAGATTTGAAAATACCAAGGACCCGCCTAGGAATCAAGGGAGATTTTGAGTTGGAAATTAAGCAGATCAGTCGTGATTCTGCCATTAGAAAATATGGTATGCCCACTAATTAATTATGTGTGCGGAGAGATGCATGAATTCATTATAAGATGAAATTAATACATGTCATGTGTTCACATAATTTTTAGTTTGATGCATTAAAAAAAGATGATTCTACACAAGAATATCTAAATCAGGACGAAACATCCATTAAGATAACCCATTATAGCGTTCTATTTCCATTTTGTCAAAGTGCCCTGGAAGAGATCAACGAGGTCAATTCTAGTCCTGAACCAGAAAATGTTGTAAATGGATGGATGATGTCCATCTTAGAATATCTCCAAAATGGGACCCTTCCATTAGACAATTTTTTAAAATAGAAGTTTTGACAATAAGAAGTCAACTTCACTCTCTATAATAGACTAGGTAATATGAAAGTTTACTATAACTAACAAATCAGTGGAATCCTCCTTAGATGCCTTAATGGAGAGGATATGATCACCATCATGGAAGAAGTTCATATTGTTAATTGTGGTTCCCATCATTCTGAAACCATTATTTCTCACCACCTTAAGAGGCTTAGATATTGTTTTCCTTTAATGAAATGATATTGCACACCATTTTTCTATAAGGTTCATTCCTTCCATGTGCACTAAAATTTCATTCATTAACCCGTAGAGTTTATAAATATAGCTAAATACACTTAGACATTCTATATATGGGGGTGGATGTTGTAATATTTTACTCTCCATATACACCTAAGAAACTCAAGTATATTCTTAATACTACTAAAATATTCCCCAAATGGGTTGATGTGATACCACTTAGTGAATTTAGAACCAAAACGATTATCAGTTTTGTGAATTCAAACCTCATCTCCATATCTTCTGTCCCTCACACAATACTAATGGAAAATAAAACCAATTTATTATATTCCAAATTGAATAGGTTTTATTAGGAGTTGGGAAAAAATACAACAATTATTATTACTACCATCTAGAGTAAAATAAAAATATTTAGCCTTTCTTTAAAACATTATCAAATATCTTCTAGAATATGGTGATAAAAGAAAATAAATCTTATCCTGACAAGATTTTTCATGCCTTATGGGACTACATAACTACAACCTGCAAAACTACTCAAGAAACTCTATTTTAATTATTTTAAATAATAAAATCATTTTCTCCAATCAAGGTTAATTTAACTTCAATCTGGATTTATATCTATTAATGACTATCAGATGATTAATAGTCACATAACCAGTTTGATAAAATTATAGAAACTTGATGGAAAGATGTTGTATACCCTGATTCATTTAGCAGTATACTAGAATCAGAATCTGTTGGTCTTTAAAAAGAATTTTTATCTCTTCTCATTCATCCGTGTAGAACATGGTCTAGTTCTCAAAAACTCGATGATACTAGGGAATAAACCTCCAATTCTTGAACCAAAGTGGGAATAACCTTTTTCATACACAAGGTTCACTCCAATGAATAATACTTGTCATTCATAATGGATGAGGATTTCACTACACCACTAATAAATCAAGATTTCATAGAAAATATTTTATATTATTAACAATATGTTATATGTCTAATGACTACAAAATGAATGGAATAGATGTATATGTTTTATGAAATTAATTAAAAAACAATAGGTCATACTTGTATGAACTTAGACTATAATACATATAGTATTAGTTGTATCAACTAAAACTACAAGATGCCATGGTCTTAGTTTCATCACTCCAAACTACATAACCCAAGTGCCTCCTCTATATTCATAACTCCCAAAACATAATCAGCCTAGTTTCAAGATGTTAAATTTCACAGCCTTTTTCCATTTCAAAAGACAATAAATTGCCTATCACAGACATCCCAGTCACAAAACATTAAACTTTACAACAACATATTTTCTACATGACCTAAAATTTCATGGTCCATTCCTACCTTTCATGACATAAAACTGTATAGCATCGCATTCTTAAATTGATCAGGTCACAACCGTTGGTATACGTTTTCTACCACACCACCAAAAAAGAACATAGTATGACTTGATTCTTGTTATTAAAAGGTACTTAGTGATTCCCATATCTCTAATCCTAGGTCTAGCTTCAATTTAATGATTCCCCCTCCATGTGTATGGAATAAAAATAAATAGGGATATTATTTATAGAACAATATGGGGCTTTATTTTCACATTGAAGAGATATGTGGTGATCCCTAGTCATTATCTCTCAAGGCCCAGCCATAGATTCATTGCATAACCAGGTGTTGCCTATTATATCATCACCCTAAAAAGTTCTTCTTGTAATACCTTGTATATATAATCTGTAAACATGATTTCCTAACCATAGTATTTTAAACCACATGATTCATGCCCTCATTTCAAGACATAAAACTACTTAACATTTTTCTCAATGCATGAATGGATCACAAACATGGTTGGCGGTCTCCAACTGTAGAGACCCAATCTTAACATACATGGACATTACATTACATTTGAGGAATATCTAATACATATCAAAAACAAACACACAAGGACCGTAATAGTTTAGTATCTTTGGAAACTCAGAAAAATAATCTTCTAATAATGGTGAAAGATCTTCAAGATCTCCCATAAAGATCTTCCTCTTTTTTTTACCTAAAACTTTTCTGTATATCCTGGGGAAAAGAAAACATAAAAAGGGTGAGCCCAAATTTTCATTAAGGGTAAACATAGAGAACATAAAACAATCCATAAGCATTTTAACATAAAAACATGAACATGACATAAATCCTAGCAGTACATAAGGCATAGATCATAAAGGAACATCAATCATGATAATATAGCATGGGAATAAAACATGTAATTGTGGAAAAACATTAAGAACATGATATGATTTCCGTAGTATCCAAGGTATTGCTGCAAAGACTATCTTAGTGGAGAAAGTCCCTTTCTGAATCATGTTCACTCCTCATCCCAGTCCTATATCACTGAACCGGATTAACTTACCGTTCCAGCCATGTCTATATCATGAGATATAAATCTTTACCCAATGCATTGGAGGGAGATATAGGTTCCACCCATATCATAATGAAATCATTCTTATGTGTTCCATAACATAAACATAAATCATTCATCATAACGCAAAGAATAAAATGGGTTTCAAAAACATCATCTCATCATAACATAATCCATATAAAAAAATGGATAAAATTTCATCATAAGAAATCTAAAACCATGTAAATCATAGAGACATTATACTTGAAACATAATCATACTAAATAACATAACCTTAGATGGAAAATAGTTTTGACAAAACTCTTGAATTGAATTCTTCAGGAAAATATCCTTTCTTCTTCAAAATCATTTTATTTTTACAAAATTCAATGAAATTTTAAAAGAAAAGGTTTTTTTAAAGAAGAATTAAATCTTGTAGAGTAGGCTTCATGAAAATAAGGCATTATAAAACTGTAAAAATCTGTTCATGCATTATAAGTTAAAAAAACATTCTCCTAATACTTTAGTAGAAAAGTCAAAAAGTACCACGTATGGTAAACAAAAGAAAGATTCCTTCCATAACACAAAGTGAAAGTCAAAGAGGGGTAAAAATGACTTTAAAAATACATGAAAGAATATTAAATATTTATGAAAAATAGTTTTTTATGGACATGGATGAAAAATATAACCCCAGTAAAAACTTACGTATAAGAAATCTCGGATAAAAATGAGATTGAAAAATTATCCCTTACCTTAGGTCTGATATGGTTCGTACGTATCTGAACCTCCTGTATAATGATTTAAATATTGTCATTGACTTATTACAGAATCATATTCATTATTATGATATCATATATGGTTCACTTATGACTTTATATTACCTGTTCTTTTGTAACTTTCTTGTTAAAGCAGCGTTTTGGGTAAAATATTTTTATTTATCATACGTGTTTTGTAGAGACCCGAAGCTTGATGTACAAGGACATTACATTACTTTTGCGGAATACTTAGTACATAACAAAAACACACACACAAGGACCGTAATATTTTAATGTCTTTGGAAACTCGGAATGTAATCTTCTAATCATGGTGAAATATCTTCAACATCTCCCATACAGATCTTCCCTTTTTTTCTTACCTAAAACCTTTCTTTATATCCTGGGGAAAAGAAAACATAAAAGGGTGAGCTCAAATGCTCAGTAAGGGTAAACAAAATAAATATCAATCACCTCATATTCATAAGAACATAACTTTTGGAAATCTTAACCTGCAAAAGAGATCATAAATTCATAACATGGGGTAAATCATAGTAGTGAAATGTAATCCAAATTATCATAACATAAATCATGAAACTTTTTGGAATACACACATAATCATAGAGAATCATTTCTTATTAGTCAAAACTCATTGCCAAGACTATCTTAGTGGAAAAAGTCCATTTCTGAACCGAGTTCACTCCTCGTTTCAGTCCTGTTTTACTGAACCGGTATAACATGCCGTTCTAGCCATGTCTATCTCATGAGATATAAAATTTTTACCCAATGCATTGGAGGGAGATATAGGTCCCACCCATCTCATAATGATATCATTCTTATGTGTTCCACAAAATCATAAATCATACATCATTGCATAACCCATGTAATAAAAATGGGATTCTTAAACATCATGACATCATAAACCAATTCATATAAGATAAAGGAATTCATAAAAATAATTCCATCACAACATAATAAAATCAATTTAATAATAGGCGTAGAAATAGAACCCTATATTATCTTAGATGGAAAATAATTTTGATAAAACACTTGAACTCCATTCTTGAGGAAAATATCCTTTCTACTTCAAAAACATTTTACTTTCTTAACATGTCATATAATTTTAAACTAAAAGAAGTTGATTAAAAATAAAATTGAAAACTTTTAAATGAATATTCTTGGAAATAATGTTTTAAAAATCCATTCATTCTGTATAAGTTAAAAAAACATTCTTCGTACTTTTGTCGGAAAAGTCAAAAAAGTACCTCGTACGAAAAACGACAAAAGATTCCTTTCATATCCTTTACTAAAAACTCACCGAAGGGTAAAATTGGATTTAAAAAATTATAGGTGGATGTAAATAATATTAAAAATTGAGGAAACATGGATGTGGATGATAAAATACACCCCATTAAATACCAAAGTATAATAAAATCTCGGATAAAATGAGATTGTGATATTTTCCCTTACCTTAGGTCTGATTTGCTTCGTAAGTGTCCTAACCTCCTGTATAATGGTTTAAATAATGTCATTGACTTATTCCAGAATCATACGCATTATTATGATATCATATATGGTTCACTTATGACTTTATATTACCCGTTCTTTTGTAAATTCCAAGTTAAAGAGCGTTTTGGGTAAAATTGTTTCATTTGTCATCCGTGTTTTGACTTGTAATTATTCATATGATTACTTAGATCATGATTACTTAATTCCATAATATAAAACATGATTTATATATAATATATATTCAGAATATACATATATATAATAAATCAGTAAATAGAAAGAAATACACCGTTCAAGGAGACGGTAGGCCGTACGTACGCATGAACGCTGTTTTCGTTTCCTTATTGAGTTGAATAGAATTAAGTAGATGACATACATATATATACACATAAATCCAGTATCATTATTATGTCATATATTTCATGATTACTTATTATATATACATTATAATCATTCATTAATGGTTAAAGTGGAGAATGAATCTCATCGCGTCGTGTAGACGGTAGTCCGTACGCACGCACGAGTGATGATATCGTTCTCATGATCGTGGGACTGTATTGGAGTGTATGTATACTATTTCAGAATAAATATCACATTAAAATAATCATATATAGTTATTATTTACACAATTATACCCATCCAAGTAAGGTGGTGGTGGAAAATAGATTTCACCACGGCGTGGAGACGGTATTCCGTACGTACGCACGCGCGGTGATTTCATTTTCCGTAGGATGGATAGATGGTGAAATAGGTTTGTTTCATAATTATAATAACATATCAGTATATTATTGATACTGATGTTATTACTTAATAATGAAACAACCTAAGAAGAAGAAGTGGAAGAAGAAATAAAGGTGAATGAATCGGTAACGGAAATTACCTCTTCTTTGAAGCACCTCTTTGAGATCTCCTTTTAGGGCACTAGAATTGGTCTTGGAGGAAGACCAGAACCTCTAGAATGTTGCTAGGGAAGTGGAGAAGAGAATTTGGCAGGGGTTGGCCGATCGTGAAGGCTGAAAGTGGTGTGAGGAAGAGAGGTATGGGGTGCCCTTTTATAAGGGAGGAGAGGGGCACCTTTGGAATAACTAAAAAATATTATTTTATTATAAAGCAAAATTCGGTTTTAAATAGCTCCAAATTGATTTATTTTGAAGCTAAGGTGGGGATGGGTCGAAAGCCTCTCATCCAATATAATTTATACAAGTTTAGGTTCCTATTCTAACCTTATCATTTATATTTAACTTTAAGTTAGATAATTTTACTTTTACCGTGTCTTCTTGTTTTCTTACACTATAATGTTAATAAATTTACTATATCAAGCCAAAAGAACCCCAAGTTGCTTATTATTAATATATATAACCTTATCTAAGTCATTTTTCCGAACCACAGATTTTTAGGAATAAAATAACAATTAATAATATAATATTTGTTTTAAAAACTATTTAATGTCAATTTTGACACTATTTAGTAATTTATTTTTGTGAAAATCATAACAGAATGATTAGTTCGAAAAAAGTTAATTAAATATATAATAACATGTTATATTAACCTAGAAAATTATTGTAATTCATAAAACGGCTCAAATTACATTTATTTTGGTATTTATAACATCAATTATTTCAATATTTCATTAATAAGATAATTACTGCATCATCTTTGTGTCATATATAAATTAGATTATTTAATGTCTAAAAATTACAAATAAAATACCATTATGTAGGAAATATTATTAGCTTTCTAATTAGTATTTATAGTCGAATTTATCTTATGTATAACCCTATATTAAAAATGATTTACTTATTAAACTTTGATTTAAACTATTTTAACACTTCTTTAAATAAATTAATAATAAATGTCCTAATCTAATCCAAGTGGGCCTAAATGATCATATTTTATTCCTAAGGTTGTTTGTGGTCGAATTACAGTTATCCAATGGAATTAGGACATGTGTTAGGGTAATAATAATAACTTTTTTACCCTTAATTACCCTATTTACTTTTAACCGTGGTAAAAGAAAGTAAAAAGTTACTATTCACCAAAAATTATTTTCATCTCATTGAACCAAATTTTACTTAATAACATCAACCGCGTCTCTCCGATTTTTGAAATTCCACTCACAGAAGCGGTAAAATTAAGTTTTATGAAAAAATTATTTTTCTTAACTACCACTTAGTGGTTTCACTATTCATCAAAAAAATGAAAGTTTCCAGAAAAAATACCAAAAATTAGGCCTAAGCTATATTTGATATTATGAACTCAAAAATGATGTCTATTATACCAAATTAAAAACATATCAGTTGCATTAATTAATTTAAAAATTAATTCCCATCGTCAAAACAAATAGCGTGTTCTTAAGAGGTAATAACTATCAAAAGATTGATATTTGTTTATGTCTGGTTTAAATGTAGAATTATATCTAAGGACCAACATTGTATTAAATTGTAAAATTATATTCTAAATATACTTTAAAACCACTCAAATTAATAATTTATCACTATTAATTATTTCGATTAGAAATGTTGTTTTTAATTAAAATTTAGTAATTTTCACTATTCATCAGAAAATGAAAGTTATCCGAAATGTACCAAAATTTCACCCTAAGCTAATTTCGATATTCCGAATCCAAAAATGAAGTCCATTTTGAAAAAAAAAATTTACAAAATTTCAAAAAGTGGTTATTACTATTCATAACGGCTAGTTTTAATAGCATATCGTTGTTTAGTGAAACTCGGTATTGCGTACTACACACGCTATCGAGGAAGGTCGCGATTGCATTTAATTCAAGGAAAGTCAAGGATGCATGTTGTGCAAGCTCATTTTGGGGTAGCGTACAACACAAGACATTAATTAAATTAAAAAGAATATTTTTCATAAAATCTCGGGGTGTTACATTCTACCCCCCTTAAAATGAATTTCGCCCTCGAAATTCGTCGGGGTCATAAATGGTTTACTATTCGAAAGTTTCTTTGATAGAAACCCACATCGTAAAAAAGGAATACCAAAACCAATCTTTAAAAACAAAAGTATGAAACGTAACGGTTACCCAAATAAACTAATCACTGGGTTTCCACATAGGTGAAAATATGGATATGGAAGAGAAATCTAACCATCATGTTTTGATGGAGAGTGGTAGAGATCATGGCTATGAAAAATACAATAATCACAAAGCCATAAATTTGTGAAGATCTAAGGTACCATCTGATTCATCAGATATAAGAGCACTAGGACAACATTTTCGGTTTTCAAGATCGTTTCCCTAAAGTTGATGAAATTGGAATTAGAAGAAATACTTTCATGATTTCGATATAGTCTCACCGTTGGTCGTTCTTTGGACAATTTCCACTTCATCTCTTAAATAAATGAAGTTGAATTTGTCATGTGTGATGTGTTAGCAGATCATTTGATAGAATGATGGGTCATTCCATCTGTCTCAAACAAAAGGTTAGAAAAGTTATCAAAAAAATACATAAGTCCATCTATAGTGAGATTAATCATATATGGTTCCTAAAATGGACTTATACTTCATATATCATACTGCTTAATATAATAAAACTAGTTTCTACTAAATAGGAACTTCCTGTAGGCCAGTGGTAGGCGATAAAGGCCAGTCGCACTTCGGTTGTGGGTTCGATTCCCACAGCCTTGTCCAACGCGATGGGTTGTCGCCCGTCCTGCAGGTTTTCCTTTTTATAAAGCTATATTACTATAAAATCCCATCAATAATATCGAAAAAAAACTTCTATCCTTAATAAATACTAACTTATGTCCAACATAATCCATTCCAATCTTTAAGCTTATCCATAATACTGCAGTCCACTCTCATAATATAGTGAAAACGATTACCAGAGATTTAATACCATCGTTGATCCCCATATATCATAAGATATGTCTTGTTGGTCACATTCCAAACATTCAAAGGCCTTAATCATGTATTCTTTAATGAACCTTAGTGAAAACATGAATGTAGTTAAAAGTTAACACTTTCCACATACCAAAATCCTCGAAATTCTATATACTCAAACCATGATATCACTTAGTCCTTATATCAATCACGAGCTCATGAATACTGTCAAATATTTCATTTTCTCGTTTTCCCTTCATTATGCGCATATCATCTTTTTTCCAAAAATATCTCAATCACTTTCCATGGTTATCGGTACCATAAAATTATTGAAAACCACAATAGACCAATACATAAATATTCCAATATTCCACGATACTATATACAACATTGTTTTGGAATCCCATTACATAAACACTTAATCATTCCACCACATCGTTATCATATTCAACATCGCCAATGGTGATCGCATGTGACTTTCCTTTGTCCTTTGCCTTAAGTGGTTGCTCATGTCGATCATCACTAACCCTTGGATTAGGGAATTTATTAGCATAATGCCCCATTTCCTTGCACTTTAAGTATTGAAGTGTAGTAGGTTCATTCTGTGTAGCCCTTCCTTTGTTTGCATCATTAGACATCTTCTTCCCATCATTGCGGCATTCAAATTCTCGATGACCTTCCTTTCCACATTTGAAACATTTACTTGTTCCTTTAAGAAAATCTCCACCATGCTTCTTTCCACACTTTGAGCATAAGGAAAGATTCATATTCTTTTCACCATTATTCTGAGATTTCTCCTTGAACTCCATCTTTAGTTTCTTGTCAAAACTATGAGATGGATAAGTAACACCAACTTCCATTTCTACCTTGATAGCACAATGCACAATTTCTTCATAGCTACTGAAGTCTCTTATATCTAATGCCCTTCGAAGATTTGGTTTTAAGCCACTGAAGAATCGATCAACTTTACATTCAAGTTGGATGATAAATCCAGATTCATACCTTGCAAGACTTGTAAAATTCGCTTCGTATATACCAACAGATTCATCATCCTTTGGCTTTAGTTCAAGAAACTCCTTCTCCAACTTTGTTCGAAGAATACGAGGGAAGTAATTATTGAAAAATAAGTTCTTGAACTCGTCCCATTCCATGGACTCAATTTTATCTCTTGGCCTCGTATTCTTGATAAGATTCCACCATTGATCAGCTTCACCTTCCAAACGATATACTGCTAAGATGAATTTAGCATGTTCAGAACATTGAAGAACTGAAAATATCTTTTCAGTGGTACTGATCCATTGTTCATTAACAAGTGGATCAGAAGACCCACTGAAAGAAGGTGGACGTTGCCTCATGAAGGACCCAATAGAATATTGTTCCCTTCTCTGCTCATTTGTAAGTCCAGAATGATTCATAGCTTGTGTAAGTATAGCAATAATATTTTTCACTCCATCTCCCATAAAATTTGTTTGTTCAGGAGTACAATCATTGCATTGTCCATTACATTGATCAACATGGTTCCTTCGTGTTCCAGCCATCGTCTAAAACCCAAAAAGAATAGTGTGAGAGGCAAACATCATGCTAGGGAAAAAAATATAATAAAGGGGGAGTAACTTCAATATCTAACATCTTGGGTTACCGTAATTCTAGTACTATAACCTATACTTATACTTAACCTTAGGGACATCCCTAGACATACCTTAGAAATATCTCTAGTGATCTCACTAAAGTTCTCGCATCCTAGTTTCCAAAGCTTGACTAAACCTTTCCTCTGATACCAACTGTAGAGACCCGAAGCTTGACGTACAAGGACATTACATTACTTTTGCGAAATACTTAGTACATAACAAAAACACACACACAAGGACCGTAATAGTTTAGTGTCTTTGGAAACTCGGAACGTAATCTTCTAATCATGGTGAAAGATCTTCAACATCTCCCATAAATATCTTCCCTTTTTTTCTTACCTAAAACCATTCTTTATATCCTGGGGAAAAGAAAACATAAAAGGGTGAGCTCAAATGCTCAGTAAGGGTAAAAAAAAGAAATATCAATCACATCATATTCATAAGAACATAACTTTTGGAAATCTTAACCTGCAAAAGAGATCATAAATTCATAACATGGGGTAAATCATAGTAGTGAAATGTAATCCCAATAATCATAACTTAAATCATGAAACTTTGTGTCATACACACCTAATCATAGAGAATCATTTCATATTAGTCAAGACTCATTTCCAAGACTATCTTAGTGGACAAAGTCCATTTCTGAACCGAGTTCACTCCTTGTTTCAGTCCTGTTTTACTGAACCGGTATAACCTGCCGTTCCAGCCATGTCTATCTCATGAGATATAAAATGTTTACCCAATTCATTGGAGGGAGATATAGTTCCCACCCATCTAATAATGATACCATTCTTATGTGTGCCATAAAATCATAAATGATACATCATTGCATAACCCATGTAATAAAAATGGGATTCTTAAACATCATGACATCCTAAACCAATTCATATAAGATAAAGGAATTCATAAAAATAATTCCATCACAACATAATCAAATCAATTTAATAATATGGGTAGAAACAGAACCCTATATTATCTTAGATGGAAAATAATTTTGATAAAACACTTGAACTCCATTCTTGAGGAAAATATCCATTCTACTTCAAAAACATTTTCCTTTTTAACATGTCATATAATTTTAAACTAAAAGAAGTTGATTAAAAATAATCTTGAAAACTTGTAAAGGAAGATTCTTGGAAATAATGTTTTAAAAATCCATTCATGCCGTATAAGTTAAAAAAACATTCTTCATACTTTTGTCGGAGAAGTCAAAAAAGTACCTCGTACGAAAAACGACAAAAGATTCCTTTCATATCCTTTACTAAAAACTCACCGAAGGGTAATATTGGATTTAAAAAATTGTAGGTGGATGGAAATAATATTACATATTGAGGAAACATGGATGTGGATGATAAAATACACCCCAGTAAATACCAAAGTATAAAAAATCTCGGATAAAATGAGATTGTGATATTTTCCCTTACCTTAAGTCCGATTTGCTTCGTAAGTGTCCGAACCTCCTGTATAATGATTTAAATAATGTCATTGACTTATTACAGAATCATACTCATTTTTATGCTATCATATATGGTTCACTTATGACTTTATATTACCCGTTCTTTTGTAAATTTCATGTTAAAGAGCGTTTTGGGTAAAATTGTTTCATTTGTCATCCGTGTTTTGACTTGTAATTATTCATATGATTACTTAGATCATGATTACTTCATTACAGAATATAAAACATTATTTATATATAATATATATTCATAATATACATATATATAATAAATCAGTAAATGGAAAGTAATACACTGTTCATGGAGACGGTAGGTCGTACGTACGCATGAACGCTGTTTTCGTTTCCTTATTGAGTTGAATAGAATTAAGTAGATTAAATACATATATACACACATAAATCCAGTATCATTATTATGTCATATATTTCATGATTACTTATTATATATACTTTATAATCATTCATGAATGGTTAATGTGGAGATTGAATCTCATCGTGTCGTGGAGACGGTAGTCCGTACGTACGCACGAGCGATGATATCGTTCTCATGATCATGGGACTGTATTGGAGTGTATGTATACTATTTCAGAATCGATATCACTTTAAAATAATCATATATAGTTATTATTTATACCATTATACCCATCCAAGTAAGGTGGTGGTGGAAAATAGATTTCACCACGGCGTGGAGACGGTATTCCGTACTTACGCATGCGCGGTGATTTCATTTTCCGTAGGATCGATAGATGGTGAAATAGGGTTGTTTCATACTTATAATAACATATCAGTATATGATTGATACTGATGTTATTACTTCATAATGAAACAACCTAAGAAGAAGAAGTGGAAGAAGAAATAAAGGTGAAAGAATCAGTAATGGAAATTACCTCTTCTTTGAAGCGCCTCTTTGAGATCTCCTTTTTGGGCACTAAAATTGGTCTTGTAGGAAGACCAGAACCTCTAGGATGTTTCTAGGGAACTGAAGAAGATAATTTGGCAGGGTTTGGCCGAGATTGAAGGCTCAAAGTGGTGTGATGAAGAGAGGGAGGGGGTGCCCTTTTATAAGGGAGGAGAGGGGCACCATTGGAATAACCTAAAAATATTATTTTATTATAAAGCCAAATTCGGTTTTAAATAGCTCCAAATTGATTTATTTCGAAGCTAAGGTGGGGATGGGTCGCAATCCTCTCATCCAAAAGAATTTAGACAAGTTTAGGTTCCTATTGTAACCTTATCATGTATATTTAACTTTAAGTTAGATAATTTTACTTTTACCTTGTTTTCTTGTTTTCTTGCACTATAAGGTTAATAAACTTACTATATCAAGCCAAACGAACCCCAAGTTGTTTGTTATTAATATATATATCCGTATCTAAGTAATTTGGCTGAACCTTATATTTTTAGGAATAAAATAACAATTAATAATATAATATTTTTTTAAAAACTATTTTATGTCAATTTTGACACTATTTAGTAATTTATTTTTGTGAAAATCATAACAGAATTATTAGATCGAAAAAAGTTAATTAAATATATACTAACATGTCATATTAACCTAGAAAATTAGTTTAATTCATAAAACGTCTCAAATTACATTTATTTTGGTATTTATAACATCAATTATGTCAATATTTCATTAATAAGATAATTACTGCATCATCTTTGTGTCATAAATAAATTAAATTATTTGATGTCTAAAAATTACAAATAAAATACCATTATATAGTAAATATTTTAATCATTATAATGAGTATTTATAGTCAATTTATCTTATGTATAACCATATATTAAAAATGATTTACTTATTAAACATTGATTTTAACTATTTTAACCCTTCTTTAAATAAATTAATAATAAATGTCCTAATCTAATCCAAGTGGGCATAAATGATCATATTTTATTCCTAAGGTTGTTTTTGATCGAATTACACTTATCCAATAGAATTAGGACATGTGTTAGGGTAATAATAATAACATTTTTACCCTTAATTACCCTATTTACTTTTAATCGTGGTTAAAAATAGTAAAAAGTTACTATTCACCAAAAATTATTTTCATCTCATTGAACCACATTTTACTTACTAACGTCAACCGTGTCTCTCGGATTTTTGAAATTCCACTCACAAAAGCAGTAAAATTAAGTTTTATGAAAAATTCATTTTTCTTAACTACCACTTAGTGGTTTCACTATTCATCAAAAAAATGAAAGTTTCCAGAAAAAATACCAAAAATTAAGCCTAAGCTATATTTGATATTATGAACTCAAAAATGATGTCTATTTTACCAAATTAAAAACATATCAGTTGCATTAATTAATTTAAAAAATAATTCCCGTCGTCAAAACAAATAGCGTGTTCTTAAGAGATAATAACTGTCAAAAGATTGACATTTGTTTATGTCTGGTTTAAATGTAGAATTACATCTACCAACATTGTATTAAATTGTAAAAATATATTCTAAATATACTTTAAAACCACTCAAATTAATAATTTATCACTATTAATTATTTCGATTAAAAATGTTGTTTTTAATTAAAATTTATTAATTTTCACTATTCATCAGAAAATGAAAGTTATCCGAAATGTACAAAAATTTCACCCTAAGCTAATTTTGATATTCCGAATCCAAAAATGAAGTCCATTTTGAAAAATAAAATTTACAAAATTTCAAAAAAGTGGTTATTACTATTCATAACGGCTAGTTTTAATAGCATATCGTTGTTTAGTGAAACTCCGTATTGCGTACTACACACGCTATCGAGGAAGGTCATGATTGCGTTTAATTCAAGGCAAGTCAAGGATGCATGTTGTGCAAGCTCCTTTTGGTGTAGCGTACAACACAAGGCATTATTGAAATTAAAAAGAATAGTTTTCATAAAATCCCAGGGTGTTACATGTTTGGACTTGTTGTTCTTGATATTATTATTACTTATATCATGATTAACTTACTTCCATAATTTAAATCATTATTTATATATCATATATATTCAATATATATATATATAATAGATAGATAAATGAAATGAAATACACCGTTCATGGAGACGTTAGGCCGTACGTATGCATGAACACTGTTTTCATTTCCTTATTTAATTGAATGAAATTAATTAAATGAAAAATATATGTACATAAATCTAGTATAATAATTATGTAATATCATTCATTATTATTTATTATATATACTTTATAATCATACTTGAATGGTTAATCATGGAAAATGAATCTCATCGCGTTCGTGGAGACGGTAGTCCGTACATATGCAAGAGCGATGATATCCTTCCCATAATTATTGAATGGATTTGGAGTGGATGATATAATATCTCAGAATAATTATGATGTTATAATAACCATATAAATTTATACTGTACACAATTATACCCATCCAAGTGAGGTGGTGGTGGAAAAAATGATTACACCATGGCGTGGAGACGATATTCCGTACGTACTCACACGCGGTGATTTCGTTTTTCGTAGGATGGAAAGAATATGAAATGGAGTTGTTTCATATTTATAATAACATATCAGTATATTATTGATACTAATGTTATTAATTTAAAATTAAACATCTAAATAAGAAGAAGTTGAAGAAGAAAGAAACTTGAAAGAATCGGTAGAAGAGATTACCTCTTCTTCGACGCACCTCTTTTAAGCTTCCTCTTATGGAACTAGAGTTGGTCTTTTGAGGAGACCAGAACCTCTATAATGTTTCAAGGGAAGTTGAGAAGGGAAATGGGCAGGGTTTTTCCAAGCTTGAGGGCTCAAAATTGTGTAAAGAGAAGAGGGAGGAGGTGCCCTTTTATAAGGGAGGAGAGGGGCACCTTTGGAAAAACGTAAAATATTATTTTATAATACAGTCATATTCGGTTTATAATAGCTCCAAATTGATTTATTTTGAAGTTAAAATTGGAATGGGTCGAAACCTCTAAACCAATAAGTTTTAGACAAGTTTAGGTTACTATGTTAACCTTATCATTTAAATTTAACTCTATGTTAAATAATTTAACCTTTACCGTGTCTTCTTATTTTCTTAAGATATATGGTTAATATAATTAATATAACAAGCTAAACGAACCCCAAGTGTTTCATTATTAATATATATAACCTTATCTAAGTCATTTTTTAGAACCTTATATTTTTAGGAATAGATTATCAATTAATAATATAATAGTTTTTTAAAAACTATTTTATGTCAATTTGGACACTATTTGGTAATTGATTTTTTTGAAATTTATAACAGCCTGATTAGTTCGAAAGAAGTTAATTAAATCAATACTAATATGTCATATTAACCTAGAAAATTATTTTAATTCATAAAAATTCTCAAATTACATTTATTTGGGCATTAATAACATTAATTATGTTAATATTTCATTAATAAGGTAATTACTGCATCATTATTGTGTCATAAATAAATTAAATTATTTAATGTTTAAAAATTATTAATAAAACACCATTATATAGGAAATATTTTTAAGTTTATAATGAATATTTATAGTTGAATTTATATTATTTATAACCCTATATTAAAAATGTTTTAGTTATTAAACTTTGATTTTAACTCTTTTAACTCTTCTTTGAAATAAATAATAAATAAATGTCCTAATCTAATAAAAGTGGACCAAAATGATAATATTATATTAATAAGGTTGTTTTTGGTCGAATTATACTTATCTAATAGAATTAGGAAATGTGTTAGAGTAATAATAATATCATTTTTACCCTTAATTACCCTATTTAATTTTTACTGTGGTAAATATAAGTAAAAAGTTACTTTTCACCAAAAATTGTTTTTATCTTATTGAACCACATTTTACTCCTTGATATTAATCGTGTCTCTCGGATTTTATAAATTCCACTCACACAAGCGGTAAAATTAAGATTTATGTAAATTTGCAAATGCTCTTAGAAGGTGGGTAAAAGACGGTAAAAATTCAATAAAATTTTTATCTATCTAAAACTATTATATAATATCTCCAATGAATTACATTGAACTTATATAGTTATTATGTATCTATTTTTACCTCAATTAAATTTAAATAAAATAAATTATTATTTAAATAAAAAGTCGGTTTTAACCTATAACTTAGTGTTTTTTGACTATTCATCAAAAATTGAATGTTTTCAGAAAAATATCAAAAATTCACCTTAGGTTAATTTCGATATTACGAATCCAAAAATGAAGTCCATTTTGAAAAATAAAATTTATAAAATTTCAAAAACTGGGTATTACTATTAATAACGGCTAGTTTATATAATATTTCAATAACATATCTTTGTTTAGTGAAACTCAGTATTGCATACAACACACGCTATCATGGAAGGTCGTGATTGCATGTAATTCAAGCCAAGTTAGGGTTGCATGTAGTGCAATATTCCTTTGTTGTTGTGTATAAGGGAATCCATCCATATTTCATTTATACATTGAATATATATATATATACACTCAATGTTGCGTGGAATAACTTCTATCAAACGAACTTGAAATTGTGTGTAACACGATCCAAGATTATTGTTGTATATACTGCAAGCTAATACGGTGTTGCGTATAGCGCAAGATAATCTTAGTATAGCTTAAAACACAAGACATTAAATAAATTAAAAAGAATATTTCTCATAAAATCTCGGGGTGTTACACCTACCAAACCATATTCACAAAAAATGCATTGCTTGGTTCCTGATATCTATGGATATGTGTTAACACCCAAATAATATGTTTTGGATATATATTCAATGTAAAAAATTTAATCACATATCCTCCTATGTTTCCCATTAGGTGTGTGGGTATGTACTCTTCATAATGATTAATATGTACCAATCATAGAGTGTTAAACTGTGCAATTCATATTCATTTTCCATATGATGTAAATTTTTGTGTCCAATATCCTGAGAACATGATTTGAAACTGTAATCATTACCTCATATAAAACGGGGATTTCCCATATGATGAATATGGGATGACACTAATCATTTACCTTGTTGCAATCCATAACACTACATAACATTTTGATATGAACTTCTGCACATCACAACCTTGGGTGTTGGTATTATAAAACAAATTTATCATAAGACTATGTTTTTTCTAATTTGTAAAATCATACGAGTTGTAGTGACACCTAGATCCACAATCATAGGTTCATCCATGACATAAAAATGTCCCCTTCCTTTTGTACGAGTCAGACCTGCATAGGTAGCATTTCTTCTAGAACTATATGTGTCATTATTCTTACCTCAATGAGATATGTTGTTCTGGTCAAACCCTATTCTCTAGGCCCAGCTATGAAATAAAAAAATATCTATATAGGATATTTTATTTGGGTTCCCTCATTCAGGATCCCATAATGGAAACAAAAATGTCCCCTTCCCCACATATGAGTCGGATCTGTGTAGGGAAATCCATACCACAAGGTCAATGATGGTTCAAATGACTCCTTTATACATAGAAACATTTATTCCATGCATTGTACTCATTTTCCTAAGGGCACTCAGATCTCTATAACATTTCTTGGGATATGAGTAATTTAATGTTAATTTCTAGAGGACACTTCTATTTTTACTATTAATATTATACCATTATTTATATCTACATATGATCCCTTTAAAAGGACATTCAACCCTAGGCATAATAAATCTTAGGGGAGACCTATTCTATATCTGTATTACTATATGAAATTATTATAGAAATCTTCTTTTTGAAAATGGTCTGCGATCTCTCATTGTATACTTTTCCCATATCAATTTTCATGACCCTATAATTCTCATGATATTGGTTTACAATATCCTTCTTCATGTCTGAATAAAGATAGAACATTTTTTATCTTACATGCCTTATTTCACTCATTTATTACATTATATCACATCACAATCATCCATATTACGTGGAATTAAAAAAATGGATAACATCCTTATTGTATGATAATAAACATCATGGTTCTCAAAAACTACTTACATCTTGATTATCTTCCCTATAGGATATGTAGAAACAATCATATCCTAGATCCTAGCCCGACCACCACATGATACAAAAATACCATATCATTAAATTTAATTAAATTCAAGATTTGTATGATATTATTTACAATCCTTATTTCTTATACCGTGTATAGTTGACATGGGATTATGATTTTTTGGTAAATGATTTCCCCATGATGTCAAGGCATATCATTTCATGTCAGGTTCATCTTGTTCCTGTTTACATGACCATAAAAAATTATTCCCAAACTTCATTGATTCATGATGCTAAACTACCTTATGGAACTCTCTTAAGTGATATATATTGCCATCTCCCAAGAGAACCGCTATGCTGGGTGTTGGTCTCACTCCACCCTTGCTTCAAAGAACTGTTGTTGGCTTGATTCTCACATTTTTGAGATACATAGTGATTCTCAAATCACCAATCATTATTTAATCCATATTATAAAAACTCCATACTCTTAAATGTTTGAGATAAATCTGCACATGAGGTTATTGTATCAGTTCTATCTAAACATATATTCCCATACTAAAAAAATCTCCTAAGAAAATCCAATCATGTTTGGGGTGTATTAAAGATGGAAACCTGATTTTAAAATATGGTCCACAGTCATTGTGTGCTCATTTCAAAGAACTATGTATGTCTTTATTCTCTCTATGATGAGATACATAATGATGAATATTCTTAATATATAAATAACATCCTTGATAAAAAAATCGTTCCATAGATACGGTACGGGCCTATGTATGAACTTTTTCCACCATTATAGAGAGGTTGTGAATTGAAATTTTACTTTCCCACTCAAGAACATTTCCAAAACAAATAAAACATTGAATTTATGATAATATAATTCTTCATAAAATTTCTTTGACCATTTTTAATAGAATGTAAATTTCTTAAGACCACATTTTCCCTGAATATGCATAACATGCCCCAATTTGGATCAACCTACGTTTCCTCTAAAATTCCTATCAATAAGAGGCATATTCATTCTTTTGAGATACCTCTTATTATCATGAATTCCCCCAACAACATTATACCATAAACCCATATTTTCGAACATTTTTTATGGTCATTACTTCCATAAATCATACATTCAACTTTTTATACTTCAAATTCCTTTGATTAAAGTTTACAACCTCCCATATTAATGTTTAAATAATGGAGGATAATTTTTATTCAGACTACTAGGAATAGAAAATAACCAATCTTTTGGTTAATTTCATGCGGCCTTAAGAGACAACAATCATACGTCCATACAATATGATGTTAAAGTACGGAGTTCAGGTCCTTGTCACATAAACATAAACTATAGAACACCTATGTCCCTATAGCATAAAATTTAAATACATAACACATGGTCATTTCCAAGTGTACCTATGACCAACATGAGAGCTATATCAATTAAAATATACCATCTACTGACTTTATAACCGCACATTATCCAAATCCTATGTCATGATGAATTTTGAAAATTATCTTACTCTATGTAAGAGTTCAATAATATAGAGGTCCCATCCTTTCTCAAGGATTAAATAGTCATGACATTAGAACAAACCATGTATTTTCATTGGCAATTGTAATTTCCTACATTAAACTAAATTAGGAATAATATTTCAATACAAGTTCCCTACCATACAATTCTTTGTTTGTTCAAATTATTCCCTGAGCACCTATTGGTTCTCATGAAGAGCTTGAATCATATGATCCTGAGGATCATGAGAGTAATTTTTATTAATATGATACGTTTCCCCATGAAATGATATATTTATCCCTTTGTCTTACCTACATGGGATTTTGATCCCTATATAAGTCTTTCCAACACAAAACCATTTACGCCTCATAGTGTTAATAACCCAAGTCCTATATATGAATTAGATATACAGAGAAGATTTTGAAACATTTTCATATATTCATAGACACATGCTAAGAATAAAATGTCCCATATCCCTATACGCAGGTCAAATCTTGGTATGAAGTCTTATATTCAAGGAATAAAACATATATTGGGATAATTACTCCCATACATATCAATCAAATATGTTTGACCTAAAACACTTGATGCTAGTCTAATAAGATCACGGACTTCCAAATTTGATTCATTCTTCTATTACCTTTATTTGAAAATTATATATGATAGTACATGGGAATCTACGAAAGTAAATAGGATTTAGTGTTATTGTTAATATTTAAGGGAAATATGAAATTAATGGAATACTAATTGAGTGATTCAATAATATCATTCATTGAAAATATTTTGGGAGGATAATCCACATTCTGGTTTTTCTCATTGACAATTATGGGAAAGGAAAATAAAATGAGATGAATATAATGAAACTTGAAATTATTTATTCGAAAGATCTACTAATTCCTAACATGGTTCATTAAGGGCCTTCTCATGATTGGATTTCTTGTAGGCCTCAGATTCAGCTAATGGTGGATTTTTTTTAATGAATTACCTTACCTCTTGACCATTTCATTTAATAGATATTAATCACACATTTTTATGACAACTAATCCTTTATCCAACCTACATGATCCTCATATTCTCATAGATCCACCTTTGGTGAAACCGTACGATCAAAAAATTGGGCTTATTAAGACATTAAGTGATGCATCTTGGTAAAAATTTCTTTTAAGCATCCTCATGATGTTTGGAAAGATTAAATGATATATGATCGCATTTACAAGTGGCTAAAGTATCTTGAGAGATGACAATTTGAGGGATAAGAAAGTGCCTTGTTGATAATCAATGCACCTACACCACGCCCATGTAATGTTTGATGAAGAATCTCTATTTTATCAGTATTCTTCACCAAAGGAGTCTCTATGATGATAGTGTCAATTCTTCTCCAATACCATTATTATAAAACATGATGTTAAATGGAAGAACTGATATCAATGACCTGTTCACCCAATATTATAGGTATATAATACATGATGTCATTCCCTATGGGTATATTCACCCCAAAATTTGACACCAAAGTGGGAAAGTCCTCCATCGCTGCCTCCTACTTAATCTCAATAATTGAGATGAAAAATTTTAGACCAACTGGTGGAATCCCCAATCTTTTTACACTAGGAAAAGAATCAATAGGACTACCAATAATTCAATTAAAAAATGTGGGATCCCCATCACTCCTAATAAAATGATAACTTGAGGATGATAATCCCTTTGAATTTTTATGACATCAGGACAGACATTTTCCCTCTATAAGATGGTTAAGTAATCACTATAGGAACTGAAATGGGAGATTAAAATGGTTTATTCACCCATTAGATAGGATTACCCATAACCCCATTAGGATAGTTTTCAACCCACATTTTGGCATAACCCCATGACATGTTAGTTAGTGATTTTATGGGAGGTAAATAAATTTTCCAGACTGAATCCTCTCGCGTCATCTTCAACCACAATTGATGAAAGTTGAATGGATGTGATTAATTTTTAATCTTGGGAAGGGGTAAAGATGAATCATATTGTAGGATTATCAATTTTCATCCACGCCTATAGGGAACATAAGGCTCGCAAATGGATACCCCATCTACCCAAGCAGTTATAACTCTGTCTCACAATGAGACAGTGTCAGAGTTTTCTTCAGGAGAACCTCCACCACTTTCTACCAAGTCTATAGAGGGTTTTAAATAAGGACAAAAATAAAATTGTGAATGATATTTTAAAAACTCAATAAAACCATTGATGCCTTGGGATATTGGGTGCATAAGATAAATGTTGAGTAATGTAAGTCAAAAGGTGGGATGAGATATTGTTGTTGTATATTGGTATTCATAACAATGAAGGTGTTCCTCCACCCTACATATAAAAATTGATGTTTTTTGTATAATTGATTTAGGGATCCCCCTATTATATATAACCCAACTACTCATAAAGGTGAGAGACAGTGGGTATATATAGGTTGATGGGTTGTCCCTTTGCCAACATGGCCACAGTCACCAAGGTACATACTTTAGCATAAAAAAGACATCACAAGAGGGGAAAATCCATCCACATAACCAACCCAAATTATAGAGATATGTATAGTTGGATCCAATAACACGATGAAGTATGATGGCCTTCTAAGATAGTTTCCCAATATGAACCAGAAACATTTTAAAATTTTTGAGTTGGTTGGAACCTAGTAGGTCGAATATCTATCCTCATGCCAATATCTGGAAATACTTTCATTATATAATAACTAATGGAAAGAGTTAATGGTTATGAAGGGTGTGTCCTAATGATTTATATTCAATAATTAGTATATCACTTATCAGTGGAGAAACCTTTTAAATATATTTCGAGGTGTTATCTTTATGAATAAATTCATCATACGTATTGAAATGGATGGGAATTACTATTAAATAATAAATATACCATAGGATAATCTATAAATTTACAAGTATTAAATGAAAATTTATGTTACTTGAACAAAAATGACAAATTATTTTTTGGTAAAACCATGGTTGTGGAATATACCACAAACATAGAAATCCATAGTAGCTGATAAAAGTCATAAATCTCCATTTTTTTGGAAATTCCAAAGAATCCTTGCGCACCCATAATTCTAAATCACATTTACGAGAAATAAATACAATTGATCAAAAATAAAACATTGTACTCTATCTTATATTGAGATCATTTCTTGAGAGATTAAGAATCTATGGGTAATCTCAAATGGAATATTTGAAGGAAATATCATAATTGTGTTAGTTTCTTTGAGTCCACGACAATACATTAAAAATGAAATCATACACTTGATCTGATTCAAAAAATAATTTATACCTAAGTGTATATTTTCACTAAAACACAATCCATAGACACCTCTATCCAAGAAGATGAGAGATTTTGATCAGCAAATGGGATGGGAGCATCATTTTGGAGTTCGAAGTTGTATAGAGGTAATAAATTAGAAAAATAGTAATTCATAATATTTGGTAAAGGAAGATTCTTCAAGACACCCTCTTAAGGGATAGTTTGATGTTGGAGGTAGTTTTTTATACTCAGGGAAATATATGTTCTTCTATCAATTGTGTTCTACCTCTTTTTATCAGCAAAAAAAATTTCAATAAAAGATGAAACTAGTGAGAGATACAATTTCATAAAAATGACAGTGGAAAACATAAGTTTATCAAATAAAAATTGCAAAATTATGGTGAACTGCATAGAGCTATGTGATCCATGGAGGGCTTCAGTTGTTATGTAGACTGAAAAAACCTTTACTAATATGTGAACCGCAAATAGTTTTATCTGATATATAGAAATAATTATTTTATATGTGGGAAACATTCAATAGAAAATGATATTAAAGGGTTTTTAGAAAATAATATATCATATATAATAATTATTATATGTTGAATAGGTTTTTTTCTATGAAAAAAAGGTGTTATGTGGGTTGGATAAAATTCGATCATAAGGAAACCGAGTCACAATGTGACAAATGAGTCAAGTACAACACCTTTTATAGTCTTCAACCCTTATTTGGGTCCATGAATATTCTAGAATGTATTCAACTATATAAAATTATTCCTTATAATAGACTCCTATTCATGCTAATCAAACTACATTCCAATGGGGGCATTTTTTTGGGTTTCGAATAGTTTTCATGGATGATCAGAATTCTTTTTTTTAGGGAAAAGACCAACCATAATAATTTTTACGATTAAAAATTATAAATTACCATGATCTTCAAAGGTCCCTCATCTTATTCAAATCATTATATATATGTGAGTCTCCACTTCACATAGTGCCTCTACAAATTATTGAAGCACCCCCACAAGGCATCCTCATATACAAGTTTTTGTTTGAAGGTGAGGTGTCCTTGGTCAAATCCCCCACAAATGAATTTCTCTTTGCTGAGGAAGAAATATTTTTCAAAGCCCCCAAAAATGGATTTTTATTTTTGGGGATATAAATAATTCACAAGCCCCCACAAATGAAAATGGGTTTGGGGAATGAGATAGTATATTTACCCCTCAACAACACTAAATTAAAAATCAGTTTTCATGGTAAGGAATCATTTTCAACCCCCCTAAAAAATCCCTCTTTTGGGGAGATGCATCTTCCCAAAAATCCAACATAATTCAAATATAGAAGTTATGTGGTAACCTTTATACCACTATAAAATCCCCCTCATATATAAGAAGAGGTGTGAAGATTGTTTTGTGGAAATTTCTCAAGAGTAGATTACATTTGTGAAACATCCCATGAAATAATTTTCTATAGGTAAGAATACACCGACTATCATAATGTAAAAAAGTTATAAATATCTGTCCTGAAAGAAATTAATCCTTTGCAGGATAAATATCCACATTGAGAATCCCTTTTAGACCACTATTTAGAATAACCTAATGTAGACACAATATTTTAGGTTCACTATCTCATATAGAAAGCAGCATATAGAATGGGGTCCTTCAGTCTAAGTAACTTTATGCAAAGCACTCAACCTTCCCTCATCCTCTACATGAAGTATCCATAAAACCCTATACATGAACTCCCCTTGAATAAACCTTATGACGCAATTGGGCCTCTTGTAAAATCACTCTTTACAAGGCACCCCCTTCACGAACCACCCTTCACGAGCCATCCGATGTATCCCCTTCATGGTCCACCCTTTGTGAGGCACCAAAAGTGGTCCCTTTGTGAGCCACCCTTCATGAGGAACCCAATGAAAACCTTTCACATGATACCCTTATCCAAGAACCCAACTAGCCCCATTTGAAAACCATTATTCTAAAGCCACTCCCAATGCCAGCACAATATATGATCAAACTAAACGGAATAATATAGTTCCATCCCGCTCATACATTACCATGGTAAATGAGGTACTCTGGGTAATCTCTTTAACAAGGGGGTCCTCAGAATATTCTCATTAATGTATTCTCATGTTAATGAGGGTCATAATATTGTAGGTAATGATAGTGGCAACCCTATTCTAGATGGTAAGATGGTGGATCATTATTTCATTTCCCGTTGTAAGATAATTTCTTATCCTCATCTTTTCCCTGGAATCGGGAAAGGGATATCCCTCCCAGAGTAATACCATATACTTTCTTGTCATATCCTAGTTAGATTAGTGGTCATATTTGACTATCCTTGTTACCAAAAAAATAAGGGATATGGGTGCCAAGAAATTTCTCTCTCCGATACCCTTGGCATAACCCACCAAAGGATGGAGAATATTTATAGGTTTGTTTGACCTTAAATTTCCTCTTATTTCTCACACCAAGAATGACTCATGTTGTCTTAGAGGTTAAAAATGATCACAACATCCACATGATCAACCACCCATATAAGGAGGAAAATCTCTATGAATATTACCTTCACTATCTTCTCGGGCACTTCCATTAGTGTAAGACACAACCCAAGTGGATTAAATGTAAATTTGATTCCTGACCAACTGGGTTACATAGGAAGACTCCATAAGGTCCATAACCACCACCCAAAATTCATCCTACTATTTTCAAAGACATATCCCAAGTATGGTTATATCCAAATTGGTGGGTCATATTACTTCCATGCCTCTTTCATCACCATCATTATTGGTACATATTCCTAATAAGATTTCACCCCACCTAGGAGACCACATATTTTACAGGACCATTCGGGTTTCTTCAGCATAAGTGCTGCACTTGAAAGTGGCTAGGCATATTTCTCCTTAGTTTCCTTTCCACATATTGTTAAGCATCATGGTTTGGTACTCATAAAACTATCATAAAAGTTATGATGTGTCCTTTTAAGTGGTTCTGAACTATATGGTTATTGATTCCTTTCACAAGGACACATAGGAAGCATGTCTCATTAGCCCAATTCTGATTTCAAAACCATTTTTGTCCTATTGAGTGATGTTAAATTAACGGAGCACCCAATGCTGTTTTTAATACTACAGTCCCAATAATAAGTGATATAAGAATCTGTAATATGTCTATAAAAAGGATAACATTCATTGAGATCCTTAAATATATAAAGATGAATATGTTGATTAATAACCTAGGATATATAGAGATGATTATAAAATCAATGTATACTAATAATGTTAAACACATAGGTGACCCAGTCCATAAATGGGATTTGATGAGGGATTTACGAATATATATTAAATCAATAATTGAATCTTAGATTATGAAATAATTCCCCCCAAAAGGGTTTTATGGGCCTGTCCACCCATCCTATGGGACCATGAGATATATAAGTCTTCATTGGTTAATTCCAAGTGTCCCCTACCTTTGGAGAGATGGTTCACATGAACTCAAAAAATGAGCGTGGGTGAGAGCCCACAGTGGGACCAATCACCAAGGTGTCCATCATCATACTCCTTAATATTTCTGAAGGTCATAACTATATTTGGGTTGTATTTTATCTAATTATAAAGTCATACCACATCATTTATATAAAAATATATTTCTAACTTGATCAAATATTTATGATATACATTAATAAATTGGTAAGGTTACCGGAAGTACCACTTTTAATTGTATATGATTAGGGACTGAGGTCTACCTCAAAGTTATAGAAAACTCTTCAGTATATGTTGAATATGATGTTTATTTTTAGAACTAAATATCATCCTTCCATATATTTTCAATATAATAAAACCATTCAAAAACTAAAAGATATATTATTGTCTATTTCATATATACAAATGGATTTTGGAATAAATTCATTCCCTTATTTGATTTTTCTTACATCAATATCTTTCACTTGAGAATTTTGATGGATCCTTGTGAATGTTTATATGTAAATAAATACATTACTACAACATGATGGGATGAATGTTTTGGAATGTAATCTATTTGGGACCTAAGATAGTTGAGGAATTAGTATACATGGTTTGAAATATTCAACAATATATCTAGATACCTCAATGCTGTTATTAATTTTATGTTCACGGTCATAAAAAATATCTTGAACTTGATGTGGGAGGTGAGGTATTCTTATAAATACAGCCTTGTATTAGGGATATAAGATTGAGAAATAATAGGGGATTATGCCTCATATATATCAATCCTTATGAGATTCTTGATCATATCATGATGTTATATTATCACATACAACTTCATACAAACATATCTCATGTTCACAATATGTTCCATGAATCTCTTATGAGTAAGTACATAAGGGATCCTTCACTTATAATAAAATAAAATCATATATAGTTGGAACATGACCATTCATATAAATAAAAATTGGTTGAGATTCTATATTTAATATATAACTTAGTGTGAAGCAAGAACACTCACCTGGTCAATATTTTCTATGAAAACTGTGAATATGAGGATGATTTTTGGGAAACTTTGTATGTAATTATGTAGAGGCATCCTCATTTTCATTGATCATAGTAACATAATTTTGAGGGAATAATTATTTTATTGGAGGAAGAATGTAACACCCATGTATTTTAGAATATATTTCTCTTTAATAAATCCAATGTGTTTGAGAGCTTGTGATTTATGAAACACCAAACATAAGTGAATAATTACATACTAAAAATATAAAATGAAATACATTAAAATATATTTAAATAAAATTGATAATTTTCTAGTCATAAAATCAAGTAATTACATTCATGAAATAGTTGATAAATGATAAGTAATAGTTGTCTAGTAATTATTCACTAAATGGAAATGTTTGGTATATAAATATTATTTAATTTAATATTATTTATTTAATATTATATTTATTATATTATATTTTTATTAATAAAAATGAAAAAATTATTTTTTCCACATGTATAATGATTATTGATCATTCAAACATTTATTATCAAAAAAATGATTAAATCATTTAATGTTAAAAATAGATATTTTTTAGAATATTGTTTTTTGCACACAATGTCTTATTTTATTTAAATAAATTAAATTAAAAACTGTTAATGAATGATTTTTATGTATTTTATAAATAATATATTTAATAAAATAAAGTTGTGATCATTTTATATTAGTTTCTAGTAATGGCATACGTATACAATCTATTGTATGCATACATGTACATATATTAAAAAAAATTATGCATTTTGTGTGAAAATATTAGATTATTTTATAAAACATATATGAATTCAATCATGAAAAATAGATTACATATTTTAATTGTGATAAAAAATATTATTTAATAATTTTAGCATATTTTTTTTATCCTTAATTAATAGTTACTATTAGAAAATCATGTCACCAAAATAAGCGTTAAAATGGTAAATGTGGGGGTTAATTAAAGAGAGAAGGATAAAATTATAGTTAACAAATTTTCTAAATATTATTCATCAAGTGTATTTTTACCTTATCATAGAAATATTTAAAAACATTTTCAATTCTAATCCATTTTCTCAAATCAAATTACTATATTATTTTTTAAACCATTGAATATTTACAAAAGTGAAACTCCCCTCACTTATATAAGAGGACCTACTCTCCTAACTCACAAACACATTGACTTAAAATAATCCCTACATGAATCTATCTTAAATTATCCTACCCGTGAATTAAAATTTATTTTCATACTAAATCACCCATCTATTAATACATAAGTAACTTTTCAATGGATATTATCCAAGAAAGAGTAATACGTTCTTACTGGACATTTTCATGTTTCATTCTAGTTAAACCTCAACCAAAGATCCTATAAACATAATAAATTTAAGATATTGTTATATTTATTAGAAATAATTTTTTTATGTAAATTTTATAATTATTTATTATATCCTTTCCAACCAATAGGAAATGGAAGTGTTGCTAATTCGTGATTATGGACTCTCGTCTCCATAGAGCGACATGTTCTTTTATTGTTCACTAGATCACATGGATGATTATGTTGATGAATTAAATAAAAATAAATAAAATTTATTATAATTATTTCACTATAAGGATAAATTATTATTTATCTTACATTCTTTCCATCCATCAAATAATGAAAAAAATTAGTTGTGTATATTTATGGACTACCGTCTCCACAAAGTGATGTAATTAATTATTCATCATCGGTTCAAATAAATTTTGATTAAAGTATATATAATGAAAAAAATGAAATGATAAATATTCTATATCTGAAAAAACTATGACCAATGGTAAATTTATGGAATCATAAAATTGAATCATGCAACAAAAATGAAATTGTTATCACCCAGAATATTGATTTTGTAGAGAATTATAAATAAATGTGTGATTAATAATTATAATTTAATCATATCAAGTAATATATGTATGAATATGTTTATTATATAGATTTATAATAAAAATTAAATTATATTCATGAATTTAAATGTGTAGGATTCAATTAGGGACATATGATAAGGGTTTATGTTTTAATCTCTCTTTTTTTGGTCTTTCTTATGATTAAATTTAAATTTTAAGAAATTATACATTAATTCCCTCTTACACCCCATATATTTTATTATAATATGATTATTTATGGTTTTTTATTATATTATTACCATATTTTTCTCGATATGGTACTCAGAAATATAGAAAGTTAGTTTTTAAGAAAAATGGCATTTTTTCCTTTTAGGTCTAGAATGTTTTTTTACCATGTCCACAATCATAGTTTTTTTAATATATGTTTTTAAATATTATTAAATTTTTGGTAAAGGAATATTACTCTAAATTTTAATTTTATTAAAAATTGTTAATGGTAATTTTAGAAAATATTTTTTTAATGAATCCCTTTTGAAAATTTACAAAAGTATGAAAATATTATTTTCTTTTTTAGCTGTACAACTTAAGAATAAATTAATAACATTATACCATTTAATTATTATAAATTTTCCATTAATTATTTCATGGTTTTCTCTCTGAAAATATTATTCCCAATATTTTTGTAATTTTTTAGAAGTTTCCAGAAGGAAATGTTATTTTCCCGTTATTTTACAAAGTATATATCGAAGGCTTTTGTAAAATATTTTCTCATATATGCCAGCATAATGGAAGGATTATTATGATTAGATATGGATATGATATACTGATATAATAATAATTATTTCCATTGATAGTTTATAATGATTCATTATGAATTTTACCATGAAATCCATCTCTTTCCATTGGTTAATTAAGTAATAATGAAATTATTAATGTCATTTTCTTATAGAATGCATATGGAGGTTTTATCAATATCTGATGGGTGGGTCTATTATATCCCTCCAATGCACTAGGTAAAGGTTTTATATCTCAAGATATTATTAAGTGATGCTACTAATAAATAATAATTCATGATTATAATGGATTCTATAAATAATGTATGAACTAATATTCTAAGGGATGTTAATAATAATGACTAATGCATTAATATATGGGTTTCATGTGATGATACCTGATCTGTTATGATTTGGAATACCATTTATGATTATTGATACCTTATGTTATAGGATTTTTTTATATATTCATAATACATAATATTATAAAATTAGATTCATCTGTTTATTCCATGTTATTTTGTTTTACCACATGGCTATGTATTTTTTTCATGGATCGTGAAAATGGTTTTATTTAGAAACATTGTATTCATGTTATGATCAAGTTTATGGAATGACCTGGAATATGTAATCTACGTTCTCATAGGTATGATTCTCTTATGTTATTCACAAGAATATAGTCACATGCCCTTGTGATAATATTATTCTCACTTATGGTATTTAGGTGATTTCAACCTTTTTTACCCTTAATAAACATTAAATTTCACCCTATTTTGGTTTAAATTTTCCTATTTTATAAAGAATAGTTTTAAATAGTAATGATACATGATGGTTATTTTTTAGGAATAACATTTTTTGTGATTTTTAAGATCTTTCATGAGGAAATATTACTATGTATCCACTCTATAAAGACAATAAACATGTATGGTTTTGGGGCATTCATTATTATAATATTTATTTAATATTATTCTAAATGATGTAGTATTTATGTATATAATTCTTGGGAAACATCACCCAGTAATTTTGATTGAATTAGACATTTCTCTATGGGGATGTCAAGAGGGTTTATAATCATTGATAGTCTACATTATATAATATTGTGTTTATTTATTTAATTATTTTTTTATACCATTTATATAACCAAACATTGAGAGAACTTTATTTAATTTATGATTCATATGAAATTAAAATGGTTAATTTTCCATAGTATAGTGTATGTTATTTATTATGATTATAATTCCATTGGTTTTCTTGTTAAATCAGATTTTTTATTTAATTTCTTGATTTTTATGATACCTAAATTTGTAGAATTATTATGATAAAAAGATTATAACAACCACACAATACATTACTTAAACATCACCATAATACAAAAACCTCTTACATATAGAGAGTAGTTCTAGTATACAAATGGTGTGTTCACTCAAGTTTAAGAATATAAAAGCGTTATGATACATTAAAAATCATATTCATTAATAATATAAAATACTTATAATATAACACAAATATTTCTCTATTAAATACTAAAAATCCATTTTTATGGAAACACAATGAATTTAATGTTTTTATTTATTTATAAATTATATAGAATAATGAAGAATATATACACAAAATTCATTATGATAGGTTATAACAATATCCTTTTGATATGATATCAATTTTTAGTGGATATTATATCATGATAATTGTGTGTATTGTCCTGATAAGTGTTTAAATCAATAAAATTTTCCTTTCATTTGATTCTCACATTAAAAAAAATTACAAACATTAAATAATTCTAGTTTAAAAATAGAACTCAAATTACCTTAGGTAAATACTATTAATATTTTTTATTATCAGCAAAACAAATTTATATCACCTATATTTTTCATTTGGTTGACCTTTTTTGAGAAATATATATCCAAAATAAGTGATCAACAAATTATTTCAACTCAAATTTACTAGAAAACCCATTTTTATAATGAAATGAAAAATTATTATTTCTGATTAAATGGTTCTCTATCATAGAATAACTAAACAATCACTACATACATAATGATAAAAACATAAATAATGGACTAAAATAGATGAAATAGAATACAACATTATGTATGGTGTAGTATTTTAAATCAAAAGTTGATCATATCTATCTTCTTTAACTATAGTGGATGAACTCATCCACTTATTCATTATATATTCAAGTTAACCAACCTGATAAAACATATATTTTCTCATCATCACTCAAAACATCATATTTTACTTTATATGTTTCCTAAAATAATCAAAATTATACTATACCTTACTCAATTATTTTTCCATAATTAATTTCATTGAGCTCTATCAGTATTGAAATGTATATATAATGAATTCTAAATTCTTCCCATAAATACCTTGTATCAAACTCTACTTCAGTAATCTATCATAGCTAATAATAAATAATATTATTCACTAAGTATATATAATATTTAAATTACTATAACTGTGAGACATGATTTATTTTCTATAATTATTTACTTTTAAAATATTATATCATAACCATAATTGATTTAGATAGGGTGAGAATAATAGCACTTAGTGGGGGTATGGATAAATTCACATAAACACATTTTCCCATAAACACTTTATATTCATGTTATTTAGTGTATAAGTTTTTCAAAATGACAAATTGACTGATGATAGACCAGAAAATATGAAATAAAAGTATACTAATATTCCCTTTTTTACAATGTTCACTAAATATTAATAGGTTGTTAGCCCTTGGTGATCATCATTTGCCATCTCACGTCACACAAACTTGGTCTAAATATAGACAATGAGAAGTATATTTGATAAAATAGAAATGATCTTCATATAGTATATCTCCAAAAAAATATTTATGTAACTCGAATGAATTATAATATTCCAAAATTCAATACAATGAGTCGAGAAGTTAACAGTGATTTAATGTAGGAAAATTTAATGTTTTCCTTCATACTCAGGTTCAATTGATCAAATAAATATATGTGAATATTATGACACCAAGACCTGAATTCCACTAAATTGGTACCTTGAACCAGTTCTCCAAGGGTTGTAAGAAAAACTCCTTGCATTACGAAGGATTCTAACTATCAATACAGGTGTATGGTTTTGAATATGGGTGACTATACCAACATATCATAGTAGAAACATCAGTGGAAAAAAAAATTGTGTCAAATAGAGATTTAATAAAGAATTTTTATAAGCCTAAGTCACAACCCCTAAAATATCATACAGATTCCATAGAAAGAAGAAGATATCATACATTTATGTTATGGAAAGTAGAACAACCCCCAAAAATAAACAAATGTGAAAGTAAAAATATTAAAATATACCAAGAGTCTTGAGAAGTAGTGAGGATCCCAGCTCCAAACTACCATCATAGATATAAAATCATGAATTATATACATTATATTTTACATCAACCCTAACTTAGTGCATAAATACTTTTCAAGTTCCAAATGAAGGCCCAAACAAGGTGTGAGTATGACTCATTAGGCCACCACCAATGATGTTCAATGAAAATTAAGTATGATGTCTAAATCATAATGGTGTGAAATATATATGTGAGATTATATTAATAATAGTATTATTCTATTGAAATAAAAGAAACCATTTTGGGAATTAGGTCTCACAAGGACAACACAGGTCAATGCTACTTGCTTTGGCCTACACTGGTCTCTGAACATGGAGGAGGTTTCATGTTCTAATATATTTAAAGGTGAAATACAGTGGTACCCAAAATCATGAAACCTGAAGGAATCAATGTGGATAACCAAGGAATTCCCATACATAAAATCCCAAAACAATCCATATGTCAGGTATGATCTCAAAGGACAAACATTGACACTCATAGGCATGGCTTAATCGGAATTTAAGGCTATCCCCTAAGACATTCCACCCAATATTTTTCAGCTAAATCATAGGTGATCATCCCATATAATTCAAATATAGAACCACTCAAGAATCTATTGAATTAATAAGTGGCATTCAACAGGTATAAAAATTACCTGAATCCATCTAGTCTCCATGCTATATTATTCATGGTAATATATCTATGTATAGCTCACTATATTTCTTAATGCTTTCTGTAGAATTGGACTTTATTGGATCTAAAGGTGTCATCTCACCCTAATATCCACATGCACCCAATAATGGAATCCAAGTCATGTCTATGGTATTCTATAGTAATACTAATAATGATTAATCCAAGGAGAACCTCTAAGGGATTCCATTCAAATAACAATTTCTATTAAATCCAAACAAATCACTATTTTACAATTCATAGGATAAATGGTTCAAAAGTCAACCTCAGTTCACATTTTTTTCCCAATTTACATTTCTAATTAAATACTCAAAGGCTATATGTATTATGGAATCCAATTGGTAATCCTAGGAAACCCATTCACTAATGAAAATTATTTAATCATTAAAGGTATCCTTATAATTCACCCATTAATTAACCTAAAATCATATAACAAGTCATAAACTATATATTTTATAAATTCAAAATGGTATACCCAACACAACCAACATTTATAAATACAAAAAGTCATCCAAGACATTAATATAGAATTAAAAAAATTGTTTAATTTTTAGTAAAAAATATGAATGATCTGGTTGACTTCATATGTCAATGATGTAATACAATGGTTATAATTTAAAGAAAAATAAAAATACAAATACTCTTTTGTTATAATAGTTTTACTATTAGAGTATAGGTCTTTAATTATACATGAACAATAGATATTTAGAAAGTATAAAGATTCACTAAAAACAATATATTTACATTATTCAAAGTGGAATAGATTTATACAAAACATACAAGAGATATTGGAAGTGAATGGAGTGGTAGCCTTATCAACTGCTCTCTAACACAATGAATGGATGTGGAAATCAGAGGTGCATTGAAGGGGAAATATCCAAGGGTTCAAAACAGGTTAAGAGATCTTAATTAAACTGTAAATGGCTAGAAATTTGACAAAAATAATAAAATATAAGTTATGGGTAAGAGGGAGGTTTGGAATATTTCCCAATTTTTATTGGGACACATGGTTTAGAAGATTGGTTAGCTCAACCGTGAACCAACCATGCAAACCCTACTATCTGAAAACCCTTATTTCAAATAGTTAGGTGCATGATTAGAAAAATAATTCCCAATATTAGTGGAATTACATAGATATAAATTGAATTATTGTAACACCATAATCTTCCATGGTATTTTTCTCTTTGAATAACACAATGTATTTCGTTGTATGCAACTTTGTGTTCTATCACACCATGACCTATCATACTAGTCATTTTAAAAGTAGTTATGAATAATAATACCCACTTTTTGAAATATTATAAATTTTAATTTTCAAATTGGACTTCATTTTTTTATTCTGAATATCAAAATTATCTTAGGGTGAACTTTTGGAACTTTTCTTATAACTATCATATTTTGATGAATAGTGAGAAATACTAAATTTTAATTAAAAACAACTATTTTGATCAAAATAATGTTTATTGTTAAATTATAAATTTGAGTTGTTTTAAAGTATCTTTAGATTATATTTTTATCATTTAATTTAATTTAGATCATTGAATGTAATTTCACATTTAAATTGTACATAAACACATGTCAATCTTTTGATAGTTTTTACTTCTTAAAAACCCACTTTTTGGTTTTCACAATGGGAATTAATTTTAATTAAGTTATGCATATTATGTGTTTTTAATTTGAAAAAATGTATTGCATGTTTAGCATTAGGAGGATAAATTTTTTTAAATATATAAATTTTGTTTTTAGACATTATGAATGCTAACTTCAGTAAATATTTTATTTACCATGGTTAATGGGTAATCCGGTAAATACGGGTAAAAAATAATATTATAATAATAATAAATTACACTAACATGTGTTATAAACCTATTGGATGATACATTTCCTATCATGGGAATCCTTGGGTTGATTTTGGGAGCCCATGGAGTCACTTGTAAGTTAAAATGACACTTTATAAAAATTAATTTAAAGTTAGGGAAAATGTAACAAAATCATATATCTTTTAGTAAAACCCTTTTTATATGACATTATATAATTTATCATTATACTAAAAATATTAATTATAAATATAATAATATTTAATAATTCATTATATTTTATTTATAATTTTATACATAAAATATATATATTTATTTATGACACAATAATGATGCAGTATTTTCCTTATTAATGAAAGAATCAAATAAATTATATTATAAATATTAAAATAAATATAATTTCAAGGTTTTTATTCCGTCCACAAATTTTATATGTGAATATGAAATTATAGTTCTGATTAAATGTATTTTTTTTTTCTAAGTAATAAAGTTGTTATGTCTTTCACAAAAACCAAATTTTAAATATTGTCAAAATTGACATAAATGAGTTTTTAAAACAAATACTATTTTATTAAATGATATAATACTCATATGATTCTAATATTAGGAAAGAGGACTTATATAATGATATATATTTCATTAATTAGCCACTTAGGGTTCTATAATCATTTTATAGTATGTATATTAACCATATAATATAAAAATACAAGGAGACATGGTAAATGTTAAACTATTTAACAAAGAATTAAATCTAAAAGATAAGGTTAATATGGTAACCTAAACTTGTCTAAAAAATATTGGTTTAGAGTATCTTGACCCATAACCACCTTAGGATTAAAATAATTTCATTTTGAGCCATTAGAAACCGAAACGTATTTAATAATAAAATAATATTTCATGCTTTTCCTAAAGTGACCCTCACCTCTCTTTTAAAAGGGTACTTCCCCTTCTCTTAATATCACACCTCCAAAGACATTTGGACCGGACAACCCCTACTAAAATATCCTCCCAACCACCCTCAATTCATCCTAGAGTCCTTACATTGATAAAAAATCCCTCCTAAAGATCCCTTTTGTTCAAATCAAAAGGAAACACCCGAAGAAGAGATAATTATTTCATCACATCTTTCAAGTTCATTTCTTCTTCCACTTCATCTTTCTTTGTTGTTTCCATACCAAAATAATAAATCAAGTACATTCGACATACTATGATGATATTATAAATAGGGTACAACCATATTCATTATTCTATCCATCCTATGAATGATAAAGTCACCATACGTGCGTACGTACAGATTAATGTCTCCACGTCGTGGTGTAGTTTGTTATTCAACATTTCATTATTTGGATGGATATAATAATGAGTGAAATTGATGTAAATAATAAATATAACATGTTAATTAATATCTATTTATAATATACCATCCAACTACATATGATTTTACCATCAATAGAATAGTATTATCACTCGTGCATACGTACGGCTTACCGTCTCCACGATGCGACGAGATTTGATTCCCTATCGTAACCATTCAAGAATAATTTTCATTTGATGATTAAAAATAATGTTTAAAAGCATATTATCATTCTGTATATGAATAAAATACATCCTATCCATAAGATCAGGACTTACGTAAGAAAACATAAAACGGAAAACGAATCAGTTAACACCCAAAACAATGATACTAATGCAATATTATTAACAAAGAAATATTAAAGGATCATGAATGATGTCGTATTTTTGTATGTGGATCTTTTATAATTTAATAAAGTTAATTTCACCATTATACAAGAGGTTAACAGACCCTAAACTAGGGAAAAGTACAAGATAAGGGTTAAATTCCACAATCTCTTTATTATCTGAGGTTGTGTATATGTGAGTATCTACTGGGACCTCTTTATCATCCACATATATTTTTCTCAAAAATGTATTTCAAAACATATATACTATTTACTATGCTATGTGTTAAAGTCATATATACCCTTGGTTGACTTTTTATAAAATGGATTGAAAGGAATCTTTCCGTCACTTTCCAAAAAAGGCACTTTATGACTTTTTTGACAAATTAAGCAAAGAATGTTTTTTAACTTATATGGTCGGTGTGGATATTTTCTACATTATAACACCTTTTAAGATTCCATTAAAATCTTATAGGAATATTTTCAAAATAAAATTTTTCTTTACTTTTGAATGATTTCAATGTAGAATGAAATATTTCACTCAAATAGTTTTTGGATTGATTTCATCCATGTTAACATCCTTCATTGGATTTTACATTTTTTGATGTAGATTTACTATGATACAATCTTCCATATTGTATTAAAGGTTTCGTGATATGTTTGACTATGGGTGGAAGTGCTATTTTTATACCATTCATGGTTTATGGTTAATGTAATGACATTTAATATGCTATTTTTAATATGAATGTTTATATTATGTTTCAACCTTTTCATATGAGGAATGCATTGGACTTATTTAGTGACTGGTGGAGCCCACCATAGCTCCTCATTGCATCTTTAGGTCTAATGAGACAAACTAGTGTCTTGGCACAAGGCCTTGACAAAATTTTATTTGTAGTCTTGTCACGAGGCCTTGAATATGTGGTTATGATGTCTAGTGTTATGCATTCCATCATTATGAAATTAGATATTGATATTACATGTGATTATTTGGCTAGTAGAATATCCATGTGAATAAGTAAATGCAATTATTGGATTTATCTTTTCCATACTATGCTGAATTTTAAGTTTAAAAGTCTTCTGTTTTAGTCTTATAAATTGCCTTAAAGGTTTATGCTTATTTATGAAAGTTTACTCTATATTGTTATCCTTATTAAGAATTTGAGCTCACCCATCCTCTTATGTTTTATTTTTCCCCGGATGTGAAGAGGTATATTATGACCGACCTGTAGGGATAGGCTAAGGGATATGAGTGTGTTCTATAGAGACACAATGTTGGTTTTTTTCATTTCATAATGTAATGTAAAACTTATGTATATATCTAGTACTTCCAAGACTACTAAACTAATTGGGATTTAGAACTTGATCGCTTGTGATCACGCCAATGTTATGTAACAATGCAATGACTCGAGGTAACTTGGGTTGGGGAATTACAATGATTTTTCTTATTTTCCAGGACCCTGTCAACTATTTTAACATATTGTTCTCCCTCATTTTCAACCTGCATGGTTGGGATGTGTCACGAACAAACCCAGGTCAACCCTGAATCAGTCACCTATAAAAATCCACAGAAAGGCCCATGTGGCATCCTCGATTATCCTAGGATAGAGACAAGTTCCAAGGTAATCAATAGTGTATAACACAGGAAATTTCTCTCCCAATAATAAAATGAAAACTAAATAGCATCAAGCTTCACATGCAGTTTAAAAATATAAATGAAACTAAATTGAGTATCAATTAAATAGGAAACGAATAATACAACTAAATTATACAAATAAACTAACTGAACTAAACAACTATTATCTCCATGTGACCCCACTGGTCAATCACTAACTCAACCATCAACTGTCTCCCAAGGTGAACAAACCCAAGCTGAATCTTGCACAAGGACTAAAATAGTAAAGAATTTATATGTGTGAGTATTAAAACTCATTATGCTAGCTTGATATATATTCCCAATGCACTAATATTACAAAATCAGGAAACATCAATTTCAAGTACGAAATAAAATTTAGAAATTATAATATTCTAAACATTTTAATTAGAACAATGTAAGGACCATTTCCACTTTTATTTTCCAAAACCAAGATCATACCATTAGTGTAACATTATAATTTTCAAGGGGAAAGTGGTGTCAATATTTTCAACCAGTACAAAAGATGAAAAAACAATTTTCCCTGAAAATAATTTTCAAAAAGAATTATTAAAATCATCAAAGCACTTTACAATTAAAACAATACATAAGAGTGTACCACAGTAATACCACAACAGGTGAAGTTGAAAAAATCATACAAGTATCTCAACATCACTACAGGTGACTAAATCTAATAGATATAGTGGAACCCCAGAGTTCAAGAATAATCTAGAAGATACAAATAAATGAGACCCCATACCTGGTAGCATGATACAGATGATGAAATCTAAATGCCCAATACGCTCGGTCATCCTAACTCATTACATAATAAGGGAAAACCCCATAGTGATAAACCCAAATACACTTCCACCTACCATGGGACACTAGTTAGTATGTCAACTACTAGTGTAGAAATCATTCTTATAAATTTATCTCACAATATTAGGTTTCTATGTCTCATCTATAATGGGAATGAGCCAATCGATTCCATCAAATCATCGAATCATATGAATATATATAATAAATAATCAATAATAGTAATCACCCTAAGTCATCCCATGAATCGACTCACAAGCCATAAAATGAATAGAATGCAAGGAGTCAATGTCGAAGACCTCCAATAATTGGTAATGAGGATTATATAGTGAGGAAATCCCATCCAATAAACATAACAAGGCTAGAGAGTCATTCCATTAAGTTTTTCATAATAAAACATTTTCACCATTTTCACAACCACTAAACGAAAATTTATGCTTTTCAAAAAACTGACATTTATCAACAAAGAAAAACCACTTTTCATAAATTGATGTAAACACACAATATTCCATTTCAAAAACGCTTAGAAATTTCCTTTAAAATTTTTATGTTATATAATAAAAGGAAAACCCATTTTTATGAAAATTCCAAACAGGCCCCATGACATCAACACATGCCAAAAAAAAAAGAAAATCCTAAACACCAAACCATTTTCTATATAAAATCAATAACACTTTGGAAACCCATACAATAACATCAAAATCTCATTCAAATGATACTAATACATTAATAAATCCAAATCAAAACATTTTGTCAATGATGACTTATAAAATCCAAACAGTCAACTTCTCAAACACTACGTTTATAATTTTTCAGAAAACAATTTCTATTCAATTCCCAACAAGGTATAAAACACAAATGTGCATGCCATATATTTATAAAAATTGATGAAACCTATTTTAAATTTTAAAAAATACTTGAAAAATATAACAAATCACTTTATTAAACATATGTTGTTCACATTTTTAACAAAACAATGTTATTTATCCCAAAACAATGCATAAACAGCTACTTCGCACACCAATGAATTTATCAAAGGATTATATAAATATATTTAGAATTTAGATAAGGATAAAATATCATGAAATAATGAATCCAAAATTGAAAAGGGTTTATCAAGGGGGAAACTACCTAAAATCCATGGATAGACAAAAAAACACATGTTTGAAACCGCATAGTAAGGTCCAATGCAATACAAATTAAATACTATTGACTAAAAACACATAAAGACTCATAATTAAAATATTTTAGAATAAGATTCATGAATAAAACCCTCACTTAAAAGGGAGGTAACAACCTGAGACAATCTAAAACAACTCACCTTCACCGGTGAACACCGAAACCCACCCCAATGGTTCTCGAGAGACGATCCACACACCCTATTTAAGGAAGAAACGCCAAAATAAGATTATCCCATACCTATAGTTCGACCAAACCAAAACCGCACCAAGGGTGAACTTCAAACCAAGAGGATAGAGGGGGAACTCATCGGAAGTGTGATTTCAGAGGTGTTCGGTGGACATGATCTCGTCGGAAGGGGGCGTGCAATCGGAAAGTGGGGCTAAATGAGGTGGTGTCTGCTAGGTTGTGTCGGAGAGGGAATGACACTGATGGTGAGGGGAGTGACGCTGGCTAAAGGTGCACAAGGGGAGGGAATAGACTGGGTGGTGCACGCTTGAGAGGTGGCACCTAAGAGGGAGTCACCAGAGATGGAGTGCGCACAAGGGAGGGAGACACATTGGGTGGTGCAGCGCACACGAACGAGTAGGTTGCATAGGGGGAGGCCAATATAGTGGGAGGAGATGGGGGAATAATGAAAAAAATAAGAATAAGAATAAGGAAGCTCTAACAAAAATAAAAAAATAAAACTATTTTAATAATAATATTAATAATAATAAAATAATTCTTAATGTTTGTATTATTTAATATTAATTTTCATTAAATTATTTATAATAAAAATAATAATTGTAACCATAATCATAATAATTAATATTCATTTAATTTTTTGATGATAATAATACTAATAAAAATTTTAATAATAAGGATGACAATAATTATTTTAATCATAATAATAATAAATTTTTTAATAATAATATTTTTATTATCCGCAACAGAGATAATATTTTTATTGTGGTTAAAAAATGCTCTAGTTCTTCAATTTATTTTATTCATCCAATTTTTATTTTATTTATTTCATTTATTTGAATTATGGGAAACTGGACGACTTGTGCATGGATCAAGAGGTCGTTCACAAAACATCTGGTAGTTTATTCTCTCTCTAGAAGCGGTCACACAAGTACCTGGGCTAATTGTATAGATCCTGCTAACTGTGTGGTACCCTTGTACCATCCAAAAAAACACCATAGATTCCCAATAATAATAATAATAATCCCATTAATAATGTTATAAGTACCTTTAATTCTATTTTTTACTTTTCTTATTTTATTATAACACTGATTTTGTCACTCGTTTAATTGTTATTTTATTTTTCATAGACAGGAAGGTCGCGCAGTTTTCTGGGTTCCACAGTTTTTCCAAATTGTACTCTGCATGTGCGACAGGTTCCTTGAAACCCAAAACAAGCATTATTTTAACATAAATTCAAAACATTAAAATGGTACTCAACCCATAGCCCAACAAAATTATTGAGATCCAATAAAATAATAAAATAACTCAATTACAAGGGTTGGGGTGCAAATATTATCCACAACATAATACTTTCTCCCCCTGGAAAACCATAATTCTTTCCAGCCAATTGATCAATGACTAAGGATTCCATGTCAACTTGATCAATTCTATTAATCTGAGGAAATTTCACCGAACACTAACGAAACTTGACCTCATTGCCAGAAAAAGATCACCAACTGAGGGGAGGCCTGACCAAACTCCCCACCATTAAAATTCAATAATCATCTGATAACATCTTAAGGGAAAATTCAATGATACCCTCAGTGGGTGTCCACACCATTAAGAACCAACTAAAAATGACCAAACTAGAATTTAACATGATCCCAAAACCGGGCCCCTCCCACATAGGAATATCAACCAAGGCTAATAAAAAAGCCACGAGAACATTTAAACTACCCACACCTGAATACAGAGTTTAAGAACAAGGCCAAAACATCTCACATAGACCAAAAACCCTCACCACAATGGAAGGGGGACAGAAGGGTCCCAATGTTTGAAACACTACACCCACAACCAATGAAAACCCACTACTCCTTAACAAATAATGAATAAAATACAAGACCAAACCTGATTCACAAGGGAGGACTACACAAGTATATTAATAGGAACTACCTCATTATAATGGTGGAGGCACAAGTTTAATAAATACTCTCATACTGAAATGATTCTTAACAATGCATCAACTTCACTATGGGACCTAAGGTTGGAGCTCTGATGATTAAATCATCTATGACATCATATTCAGGAGATTATATTCACTAACTAGAACATTCATCACCCGATTAGGTAGAAAGAGAAAGACCAATGATATGGAATTGAAACTACACTCTCATTAAAAGTGGGATTTCATATGGAGACTCCCAGTATCCATTACATTTAAACCAAAATATCATCAGAAAAACTAGAAAAATATAATATCACATACACTTGAAGGAAAATTAAAAAAATAAACTTTAAAAAAGTTCCTAACGTTACATTATTTCTGTGGATTGCCTCCACGACGCTTCCTAGAAACACCCCAATAGAATCTTCGCAAGTGACCCAAGTATCCACAAGCCCGGTAGGGCTTCAAAGAATTTGTACACAATGGATTTTTGTGTCCTGTCTTATCACACATATAACATACAAGAATTTATCGCACTGAATAGGTTTATAAAATATCCTCAGGCTTTTTGATTCCATGACTCACTCAACCAACCTTCAAACACTTCCACATCTCATTACCAAAATCTTCTCCACTTCTCCTAGGGATTTATGGAGGGATAACTACATCATTTACACCTTCCATCACAGATTCAACATGGAAATATTGCCTCACTACATCAACAAACAAATTTAGACTGAGCTCTGACACCTTTGACTATAGGTTAGAATGAAGCCCTTCCTCGAAACGTCGATCCTTCATGGAATCATTTGTAGAATACCCTAGATCTTAAGTGACTATATCTAAAAAGTGATGGAAATACTCCATCCTTGATCCATCACCCTACTACAGATAACCCATATTCATCCCCTTATCATGCTTTATTTTATAGATAAATACTAAAAAATGAAGAAATCCTTGAAAACTCCCAAATAAAATCATCATAGGGCATGTTCTGAGACACCAAGTTCCACCACATCCAAAAAGAATGGTCAAGCATAAAAGTTTAAAACTTGACCATCAATGATTCAGGTAGATAAACTATGAAAAATTTCCTTTTTATCTTTCACATCCACTCTTTCTCTACAAAAGGGTTTGATTTTTCCTAAAATATTGGTGGATCTAGCATCCAACACTAAAGCTTAAAATCCTTAAGTTGATCAAACACACTACGATCACTCATCAAAGCTCCATGGTGAAAACCGGTAGAAAAGGAAAATTCAAGAAATAAAGTAAGTTCAACATAAGAATAAAAATCCTAAGGATCAAGCACTACATGGGTTACAATATTTAAATACAAGAAGAGAACCCGTTATGGCATAAAAATTTTCCTTTTGAAATCATCTTTAATTTAAAAAAAAATTAGTGGGTTCTGTAATTTCCATTAGTATTCCTTAGAGTCTCACTCACATGCATGTTTCTATGCCGCTCAGAGCACCTATCCACCAAGGATGTAAGCACCCATAAGGACTCTAAGGATAAAACAAAACAAATTTTTTTTCCAAAACAACCATTTTCCATTTTTAGAAATTCACCAATGTATCTTTCAGGAAAAATACCAACCATTCAGAACTAATTTCCAAAACCAATTTATCTGATTCAAACACTTTTAAAAAATCCATATGTTTAGATTAAGGAAACCAAAAATAACTCAAAAAGGGAAATAGTGTTGGTGGGTGACCTGACCATTTGGTTGGCGGCCATATGACAAACTAACCACTAACACCGAGAGGCTTTTAGGACTATTCCCCTAGGTCCACATGACTTTATAGGTTCTACAAGATCATGCGGACTATTATCCCAAAACCCCTTGTCATATCCCAATTGAAAAAAAATCCCTAAAGACTAAAAATTCCAATAAAACCCTAAATCCCTTGGAAACCTGAAGAATAGAACAATGAAAAGTTCATGATGCCATTACTACACCTACCCATCGAGTCTCGACAATCCTACGAAATCTACCTTGACATACCTAACTAGAAAATGGTGCTCTGAGAAGAATGGTCTACTAATAACTGACCATATCTGATACCATTTTATCTGGATCCAACCCGGTTCGACCTTGAACAGGTCAGCCATGAAAATCCGTAGAAAGGACCGATAGTCATTATTAATCCTCTAGGGCTGGCAATAAGTGCTAAAGGAATCAATAGAGTACAAAAAGGGAACTTTTTCACCCAATGATAAAATTAAAACTAAATAGCATCATGTTTCAAATGTAGTTCAAAAATATAAATGAAATTGTATTGAATATCATTTATAAAAGAAACTAAAAATACAATTGAAATATACAACAAGACTAACCGAACTGAACAACCTCTATCTACATGTGACCCCGAGGGTCACTTTCTAACTAAATGATCAACCATCACTCAAGGAAAACGCCCCCAAGCTAAAAACTGCACAAGGAATAAAATAGAAAATAAAAAATAGGCGTGAGTATTAAAACTCAATAGTATAGACCAATAACTTTTCCCAATGAAATTATTTTAAAATTAAAGAAATATCAATTTCATTTTTGAACTATAACTTATAAAAGTATTATTTTCTATAAATTTTACTTAAGATAAAGTACAAACCATTGACCCTTTTTTATTTCCAAAATGAAGATCGTAACATTATTGATACATTATAATTTTCAACGGTAATGTGGCATTTATATTTTAAATCATAAAAAAAGATGACAAAACACTTTTCCTTGAATTTATTTTTCCAAAATCCTTATTGAAATCAACACACCACTTTCCAATAAAAACACTGCACATGATGGTACCACAATAATCACAGAATAAGGGAAATAGAAATAATCATAAAAGTATATCAACATCACTATAAGTGACTAAAGTCAACAGACATAAGTGTACCCAAGAGATCAAGAATAATATAGAAGATACTAATACATGAGAACACATCCCCATAAGCATTCCACACACGATGAAATCCAAAGACTCAATACACTCAGCCACCCTATCTCAAGACAAACCAGGGGAAAACCATGTAGTAATAAACCCATATAAGTATCCACCTATAATGGGGCACTGGTCAGTACGCTAACTACCAGTGCATCAACCATTCTTATAAAACTCTCTCACTATGACAGGTTCCCATGTATCATGTATAATGGGGGTGATCCAACCGATTCCAGTTGATCATCCAATCACTAGATTATATATAATAAATAAACAACAACATGCATCACCTTGAGTCATCCCACTAATCGACACACATGCCATAAAATGAATAGAATGAAAGGAGTCCATGTTGAGGACCTTCAATAATGGGTGGAAAGGATTCTTTAGTAATGACATTCCACCCATTAAACTTAACAAGGCATGAGATTCACTGCACAGATGTATTCATAAAAAAACATTTTCACTATTTTCACAACCGCCAAACGGGACTTTAAACTTTTCACAAAACCAATATTTATCAACACACAAAGTACAATTTTCATACATAGATGCAAAAATTCCATTTTCTATATAAAAACACTTAAAAATTTCATTTAAAACATTCATGTTACACAATCATGGCACAAACCAGTTTTATTAAAATGCCAAATGGGCCACTCAATAGAACCACATGCCAAAAAATGAAAAAAAACCCCTTAAACCCCAACAAACATTGTTTATAAAATAAAAAACACTTTGTAAAACCATCCAATGAACTCAAACTATCAATGAAATTCTACTAATATATTAGTAAATCCAAATTAAATAATTTTATCAAAGTTAACTAATAAAATCCTTCCAGGAAACTTATAGAACACTACACAAGTAATTTTTCATAAAACAATTTCTATTCAATGCCAAGCGTGGTATAGGAAACAAATTTTCATTCTATAAATTAATCTTAATTGTTAAAAAAATTAATATTAACAACAACATTCAAAAGTTAATAGAACATTTTAATAAACATGTGATGTGCACATTTTTAACCAAACAAGTCTCTTTACAACAAAACAAAGCATAAACTATTACTTTACACCCCATAAAATTTTGAAAAGGATTAAATAATAATATTTAGAATGTAAATAAGGTGAAAATATAATGAAACAATGAATCTTGAATTATAAATCAATGTACATGGGGTACACACCTCAAATCCATGGTTAAATGAAAAAATGTATGTCTGAAACCACATGGTAAGGTACAAAGTAGTACAAATTAAATAATAGGGACCCAGAAAAACATAAACACTTCTAATTAGAATATTAAAAACCAAGATAGTGGAATAAAACAATAACCTCGAATGGCGATGACAACCTGAGATGATCTAAAACACCTCATCATTGGCGGTGAAAGTGAAACCCACCCCAAGGGGTCTTGAGAGACAAGCTGCATAACCAATTCAAGGAAGAAACTACAAAATAGGATTATCCCACACATAGGGTTTGTCCAAACCAAAACCCCACAAAGGTAGAACCACAAATCAAAAGGAGAAAGAGAGAACTGACTCGAAGAGATCCATCAGATGTGGATGATAGACAAGATCTCTCCAGAAGAGGGCTGTAAGGCCGAGAAGGGGGGTCGACCAGGGTGGCGTAGGCTGGGTCGTGCCAGAGAGAGAATTATGTCAATAGAGAGGGGGAGCAGTGCCAGATAGAGTCACACAAGGGTATGGTTTATTCTCGGTAGTGAACAAAAGAGAGGAGGCACTAGAGAGGGATGTGCCAGAGATGGAGTGTTCATGAGGGAGGGTGATGTGCTAAGGGGTGTTACACATAGGGAGGAGAAGTTCACATAGTGGGAGGCGTGTAGAGAGGGAATATCAAGGGGAAGAAATAAAAAAACAAAAAAAATATAATGGGAAACCCTAACAAAAAAAAATTATCTTAATAATAATATTAACAATAGAAAAGAGTTCTTAATCGTGGAATTATTTTATATTCATTTTTATTAAAATTTTTATAATAAAAATAATTATTATAACAATAATCATAATAATTAATATTCATTTCATTTCTTGATGATAATAATTTTTTTTTAAATTATTGATGATAATTATGATTTTAATAGTAATAATAACAATAATTTTTTTAATAATACTAATATTATTATCCGCTATAAAAAATGTTATTATTATTGTTACAAACACTCCATTTCTTGAAATTAATTTCTTTCATACATTTTTTATTTTATTTATTTCATTTATTCAAATAATGGGAAACTATACAGCCCGCACATGGCTTAGACGGCCATGCGTGAACTATGTAGTAGGTTCTTCCCACTCTAGAAGCATCCGCACATGTACTCGAGCTACCAGAATTGTTTCTACTAACCATGATAATCCTACACAATAGCTTAAAATCCACCAAATATTACCAATAATAATAATAATAATAATCTTAGTAATAGATTGTCAATAATTTTATTTAAATTTTTTTCTTTTTTCTAATTTTGTTTTAACTCTAATTTTATCACTCATTTAATTATTATTTTATTTCTCAAAGATGAGCATGTCGTGCAGTTACCTAGGTAGCACACGATTTCCAAACAGTTTTATGCCCATGTTTCAGGTTACATGAAACCAAAAACATGCATTCTTTTAACAAAAAATCCAAAATTTAAAATGAGACTCAACCCGAACCCCAAAACAATAATTTAGAGCCAAGAAAATAATAAAATTAATAAATTATAATGGTCAGGGTGTGATAGGATGCATGGTGAGAACAAAATTATTACAAACTAAGAACCCTATCTTACCTACTTGAACATATAATTCTATGGTTGAACACCTATGACACCATGATGACCTCCTCTTCTCTACTGAACACTTGACTAAGGTCAACGTAATGTAATTTTACCGGAATTTAATAGGCATATATACCTTTAAATACATAAAGGGTCTTACAAAATCCACTCCTCATGATTACTAGTCCTCAAGCTATGCCATAAAATATCATTGGGATACATGATGAATAAGTTTAGTTATTGGTCCCACATGTATGATTTCCACTCCCACATATCTAGTTTAAAATGTCCGTGTTTCCATAGAACATGAACCGTAGGAATATATTTTATGTTAATCATCATATCACTATGATCCCTGATGGAAACTAGATTATCAAGAATGGATTCCTTAGTCTAAAAATTTATATCTTCAGTAACAAGAGTTAGAGATGGATTGGGAAGGTACCATTGAGGCTTCCATATAAGAAAAATATCACGAATGATGTTTTGTCTCTATGGATGAGTGATTTGGTGTTGCACTGAGTTAACACTCCCCAAAATCTCAAGAGAACCCACATACCTAGGTGCTATCATACCACACCTATATGTAATACAGGTTCCCAATCTAGGAGACACACACAAAAACACCTGATCACCTATCTGAAACACCAAGAATCGATGTTTTTGTTTAGCATGTGATTTATATATACTCTTCACATAAGACATATTTTTCTATATGAACTAAATAATAATTTATGTATACTTAATGAGAATCAACCCAATAATCAATAAATCAACTACCTCTATTAAATACAAGGTTGAATGGAATGAACTCCTATATAAAGTCTCATAGTGTTCTATCTTAATCATCACATGGTATCAATTATTATAGTAAAATTACCCAATATCATGATATATCTAAAAATAACCATAAATATAAAGGATTCCATCACTCATCATGTCCAACAAAAACTAAATTGTTTTCTTGGGATATACATCAGTTTGTGGATGGTTTTTTTACAAGAAACATCATATGTTACCAATGAATTTAGTAACCCATTCCAAAAAAATAAAGTACATCAAGAATCACTACCAAAAATGATTATCCAAGAAATCATTTTTAGTCATATGATCTCTTAGACATACAACCTTCTGATATCATCCCCTAAAAAGGAATCATGAATTATTAGAAAGAGAGAGACCATCATTAGTTGATCCATAGTAACCCTTACTACATATTTCTCCTAGGTAATCTTTGGTAATACGATAAAAAATTCTATATTAATATTATCTCTTTTCCACATTTGAATGGAAAATAACATTTGAAAAAATGTGGATTATTGATGCTCATCCCTCACCTGAAATCTATTGGAATTCCATTAAGCTACTTATTGTATTTTCTAAATAAAATCACTTTATGGTTAAGTGATAACTAAACAAAGAATAAAATCAATAGTTTGAGACATTATGGATAATAATTCTTCCTTTACATTATCCAATTCAAAAGAGAATGAACTAATGATGATGATTTCATGAATTCTCAATACCGGTTCTCCTAGATATCTTTATAAACAAAAACATTATTTATTGATTTCTTCATGACTCATAGAAAACCTGAGTATACATCTTTCAGATTAGAACGTTGGATTTTATAATTACTGTTCCTAGTGTGGAGTAAACTGGAAACCTAAATACTAGAGGTACTCAATCCAACTTCACTACCAAAAGTTGAGGTTTGGCTAAATAAATATGCACCTAATGATCTTATGGTTTATATAGAAGATGATCCTCTAAACCAAGAGATATTTTTGCATGAGTTTGGAGGTTTGAAATGCAACTAATATAATGAGATCATGCATAAAATAATTTTGATCATGGTTACTCAATTTAAAATATCCATTTTCCATGATTCGACCCCCCTATATCATTACATTGACTAACATAATAATAAAGGCATCACATTATAAATTGTACTTCCTTCCTATCTCTATAAATATCAATATAAATAATGAGTTCAACATACCCTTAAAATCTGAGAATGTTTTCAATAAAAAATCTAACCAAAAAAAATATTACCCATTTTTTATTCGGTCATAATAGAGGATTCATAGAATGAGAAATGTCCTATATAAAAAGTTGATAACTTTCTTCCTTTCCTTTGATTCTATAAACATAAAATATATTATTGGTCTAGTCCAATGAGACCACAATTATATATTTCTCAGGTTTAAAAGCTATTCTCACTTATAATATGATATTCTATAAGAAGTGTACCTGATTGGTCTAAAAATGAAACTCTAAGATCTTGGTATACAACTAATTCCCCCATAGTGTACTCAAAATCATCTCCATTTATTGTTCATTTTCCTCCCACGTCTTTGAATACAATAAGATATCATCCATAAATACCACCATAAAAGAATCAAGGTATTGATGAAGGAATATATTATCGAGGTCAGTAATAATTATTTTGTATTCATTAGGAAAAAAAGTTTAATAAATTACTATTATAGGTCATTCCAATATCAAAACGATATATAGGGTATATCAGAGTTTATGAACCTACCTAGTATATATACTGATCTCAAATCAATCTTGGATAATATTATACCACCCCACATCTTAACCAAAATGTCATTAATACATAGTAGTGGATATCGATTCATGATACTAACATAATTCATCCAACGATATTGTATACATAGACACAATGTTCCTACATTTTTTTATCAAAGAGGATAAGAGATCCCTACGGGGATGTACTAGGGTGGATAAACCCCTTCAACTCTAATTTGCCTATAGAATTCATCAAATCTGGGAGCTCTTATAAATCACCACAATATAATTGAATATAAATAGGTTCAATTCTATGAATGAGATCGATGGAGAAATCCAACTCTCTCTCAAGGGAAATCCTGATATTTCATCTGGGAAAACATCCAAAAACTGGTCTACCAATGGAGGTTAAGAAACTATCCACACCACTATATCATTTAACTTAACGATTAATTTTAAATATTAGAGTCTAAAAACTCAGATCCAATATTTATATTTTATTATTAGTATAAAATATAATATTTCAAAAAGTATCCACTAGTTCAGTGATCATAGATGACATGATAAATATATAGAAAAAATTCTTTGAAAAAAATATATAGCATGAACAAATTGAACAAAAAAAATTATCCCACCCATTATATCCCTTAAAATTAAATATATTCCTACTCTACATTTCCTAGGTAATGGAATAAAAATAACATCGATCTCGAATGATCAGTAATGAGTAGCATATAGTGGAATATTTAATAACATAAACATGGAATAAGTAATATGGTAGAAGAAAAATTAAAACCATGAATCCATAATCAACTAAAACTAAGGAAATCATATATCCATGATAGTAATTTAAATCATGGATACAGATAATCATTGATCTCATACTAATGGAACACATAATATTATAATTTTTAAAAAAATCAAGGCCTTGTGGAAAGACACTATACTATTATGGGAAGAGTGATATAACAAAACCAAACATTTTTTCCCATTAGACCAATCATTTCATTGATGGGATATAAAATTTCATGCCCCACTCACATAAAATTAATTTAAACACATTCTCAATAATATTCATAAATTACATTAAAAATTTTACCTAATAATCCTCTTACTAAATTAATCTTGACTATCCATATAAAGATAAATATATAAATAAAATGCTTCCACATTTAATATAATAATTTTTATGTCTAGGAGAACATACCATTATCGATACAGAAATCATAGGCTATCGTCAGAGTAACACAAAGTACACTTATAAAAGAAATATAGTGGTAATGGCACATATAATATGTTGGGTTATTGTTGGAATATAGTAATTGGATTAAATATCTTTCATTGGTAAGAGATTGAGGAAATTGTTTTAAAATCCAACATAATGGATAATAAATAGCATGTGAATATTCCAAATGATATCCCTCCAGAGTGTGTTGACAATTGTCAATTATTATACCCATTCATTGTGAATTAGGGTGAGGATTGAGTCAATAGTCAGCCGTCTATTTTAGAGTGATTTCCCCAATGTACATCTATTTTATAGCTACATCAACATTCTATTATCCTTATAGGGAATTGTATTCTAAGAAATAACACAATATTTATCTTTATAAAAACTCATGATTTTTTTCCACCATGGAGAAGATTGAATTTTAAAAAATCTATAATAACTTTTAAAACTATAGAATATGATAGGCAAAACATTATATAGATTTAAATCCATTAAATTAAATGATTAATATAGAAAAAATCATCTCTAGAAATTTATACACAATGAAAAAGGAAATAGGAATTGAAGAAGACATGAGACCCAAATAATTAAAATTGAGATGGAAAACACCAACTTATGGTTTGTTTAGAAATTAAATAAACAAAATATTGAAATATATAGAATAAAATTTATAATTAAATACAATTAATAATGGAGTTTTGTGATATAAAAACTCACATATTCTTTATATACACTAGAAAAATGAAATTTGTTGTATAATACAAAACATGTCTCAATGAGAAAATTTAAAGAAGAAAAAATCCATACCTCATGTACTAACATCCATGAATGTACTTCTAACACCAATATCAGAAAAAACAATAATAAAATACTTTATAACCTCAATAATACCCATTATATTTTTTACTTATCATACATTTTCATTCTTAATAAGATTTCAACAACTTTTCCATGGTTGGTTTTTAAAGTTTTGATCATTCTTACTAGTTTCATAATAGAGGTGCATGCGTTAATTATTATTTCAAAGAAAATTATTAATAGATAATTAAATTTATTATTAGGGATGATTTATAATTATTTATTGTTCTTTAAAATCCTATAATGTGTATTAGAGAATTTTTCCTTGAAGACTGAATCGATAATAAACATGTTTCGGTGATTCTTAAAGATCGAAGTGTGACTTCATAATTAATAAATTTTATACTAATATATAATCTCCAAAACCAAAAATATTATTTATTTAAACATTAATATAATATTATACCAATAATTGTTTCCCAAATTCATTCATGATATAATTTATTAGTATTGTTCAGTTAGGTGGTTAAACTGACTCAAACATAAACATACCCTTGTTTATGGAATGATTATGAGGTTTTTTTGTTACAATATTAATTTAATACAATCATAATGATCTTATTTAGTGCTTATTGTTTTGATATATTATAATTATATTTAATTATAATAATAATTAGTTGATATGGAAGCATTACACAATTTGATTAAAATATGGTCCTCGTGGTAAACTTATTTTAAATGATTAAATTGACGATCAACATTCATTGATCATATTATTAACATGTTTTTTAATATTTCCTTTCTAAAAATTATTTTTATAATAATAATTGTTTTTTCCTATAATCCCATCCTTATATAAATCCTTTTAATGTGGTGATGGAAAATGAATCATGGTGTGTATTTGGGGTGGTAGAGCAAATAACACATAGATGATGATTTCATTTTTGTTAAGGAAAAAATTGGTTATGATTTGTTTACCCAATAAAATAACACTCAATATAAGATATACAATTAATTAATTATTACATATTTTAAAATTAAATCTGAAATGGGATGTTAAAAGGAAAAGAGGTTATCAAAAATTGTCAACTTAAATTGAGAACTTTCATTTTCTCTTAGATGATTCTTTACAAATGAAGGGATTATAAAAATAAATTATTACTAGAATATAAAGAGGGTGATATATTGTTCTAGAGGAATTAAGAAAAATATGTTTTTATATAAAAAAAAATATTTATGAGTTCCATGAAAGGGTGGCGGGATACCCCATTTATAATTGTGGAGAATGGGTTTCTTGTAAATATTTCAATTTATTATTAGGGTAGAACATAATTCAAATGTCTAATGGATCCAAAAATAAATAATAATGGAGTAGTGAAGATATAGGGTAGATTCAAACATCATACACACAATTATAGTCATTTTTTCATGTTTCAATCCCTTTACCACTTGATTTTTTACTTCTACATTTTAGCTTTTACCATTGTCTCTAGTTTCTACCTATGGTAAATTAATATTTATTCTAAAAAATAAAGTGGTAATTATTACATAATATAAACCTATATATTATAAATTGAAATCCATTTTTCTTGATTCAATTTCTAATTTCTAAAGAATAATATTAATATGATAAATGTAAAATATATTAAAACAAATTTTCAAAAGAATTTTTTTGAGTTCTAAAATGTCAATCATTTGTTTGTAAAAAATAATTAATATTTTAAATGAAGAATTTGATTTTTTTAAATACATATTATTTCTATAAAATTGTTTCATACATTTCTATTTCATACATGTGGCATAAATGTCATAGTATAAATAATATTGGTATATTACATTTTCCACCAAAAAAGAAGTTTTTTAGAAAAATACCAAATAAAACATTTTAAGATAACATATTTTTAAAAAATTAAAAAAAAAATTGTATGTATTTTTAAAATAAAATTATTATGGTGAGAAATAAACATTTATATATATTCGTGCATAACGCCTCTTAAGAGTGTAAATTGTACAGAAATTCAAGATATGATGTTTACCTACTTCTGGAGGGTCTCAAGTATTATATTCTCTGACCCCAAAATAATTTATTTATTGATGTTTAGGTACATGTTTGATGTTGATCCTGTGTGGGTATTCCACCCACATAGATTCTTATGGATCCTAGGTTTCCTCTTATATTTCTTGATTTCTCTAAATAAAATTCATCGAATGAGTTCTTTGATATGAAACACTTTCTATCTATTGTTAAGAATTTATACATATTCATCATTATAAGTCAATTCATGATCGAATTAATTTATTTAAGATATGATAAAATTGTTTGATCTAAAATATATTTCCTTATTAATAAAACATAAATTAAATTTTCTACATTATAAGGGTTGGTTGGAATACTAAATTAGTAACAAATAACACCAATTATTTCTAGTATTTCAAAAGTCTCGTGTACGTAACGATTAACATCCATTTTTAACAAAATAAAAAAAATCCCTTCCATGCTGAAACATTCAATGATCCCCAATATTAAATTCTAATTCATTCCATTGATCATCAAAAAATCTCTCTCTGTCTTCTTTCGGATACTTTAATATGATCATAAATAGCTCATACTTTAGTAGTTGTATCCTCTAAGAGATCTTGGCTAACAAATATTGTTTCTCAAAATTATTCCCAACAGATCGAAGTATGTCACTTATTCCCATAAAACTATTCATATGGGTTCATTTTGATTCTCTAATATAATTTAATATTTTATGCAAATTTCACCAAATGTAGACATTAAATATACATACCTAGGAAGTTAAGAGAATATGACCTCAACATTTCATCCAAATATTTTATATTCCTTTTAGACTAGCCATTAGTCTAGGGATGATATGTGGTTCATAAATGAAAAACAATTTCAAGATCCCATTGGAGACTCTTCGGGACTTAGGATGTGAATCAAATGTCATGATCAAATAGTATTGAGATAGTTTCCCATGAAAGACATATGATTTCATTAATTTGGATCTGGGAAATGTTATCAAGAGGTAGATATCTCTTATCGATATAAAATTATCAGAATTAGTAATACGATCAGTGATGACCCATATAGCATCATTCTTCCATATATATATATATTTAGTCTAGTGAAAATTTACATTGCATCTTTTTTTCACTTCTATATAGGTATAGGTAGAGGTTAGATGACTTACTTTGGAGGTTGTCTTTCAATCGTCACATAATAGAATACTACACATATGGAAACATAGTAATTAATATCTCTATTAATACCATCCCCCAATAAATATTATCTTAATTCCATCTATATATTTGTGCTACAATGGTTTATATAAAAAATAGAGCTATCTGTTTCATCAATCAATTCCCTTTTCTAATCTGGTATGGATGGAACACATAACATATTCAAAAACATAAACAAATTTTATTTATATATTATTTATATCAATTTCCCATCATTTACAAATTTAATATTCATTTTTATTTTCACTTCATTCATCAAGGAATTCTCTATATTTTATATTAAGGATAGTTTTGTGATGATTAAGAAATGGAATGATGTATAAATTTTCCTAAAAATTGCCATATCCATATTTAATTGATCTATATAAATATATATATATATATATATATATATATATAAACCTTTTTAATCCTCATAATAGAAGAAACATCATGGTATCTCCTACCCAATTCATCAACGACCCTATTTTCCCTTTCAGGGTGGTTGTGTATTGAGAAATCTTTGTCCTTGATTAGTTCCAACCATATTACTTCCCTCAAGTTTTTATCCTTCTTATAGAATATATAATTCAAAATTATATGATATATATATATCGCTTCATTTTCCATTGAGGTAGTTTGTCAATACTTTAAAATATAAGATAACAATTTCCCGTTCAAGTTCATTATTTGGATATTTTTCTCATGGATTTTCAATTTCCTTGATTCATAGGAAATCACACTATAATTCTATATAATAATACAACTAATTACATTCTTCAATAAATCACTCTATACTTTAAATCCATATATACATGATCATAGAGATAATATAGGTGCATTAATCTATCTCTACTTATAATCTTCAAAACATTCCTCATATTTCCATTAACATTTGAATTTCATCTCATTACATGCTAACTTGGTTAAAGTGTTTTCCAACCTAGAAAAATATTGAAAAAACCTCAAAAAGTATCTAATCAAGACTATAAAACATGTAATTTTTGTTATGATCATAAGTGAATTCCATTATTTTAATACCTTTATATTTGTGGTGTTAACAAAAAACCTCTCCTTAAAGTCCATATGATCACAAAAAGGAACTTAATTGATCAAAAATTCACACTTACATTACTTCTAATGTAATTACATTTTTTTGAGGGTCTCCAGTATTATTTTTAGATTACTCTTATTCTATTCATAGATCTTATGTTATATCAATATTTCTTTAATGAATACCGTAAAAAATTTCAATATTACCATTGAATACTATATTCAAAAAATCCATTAATACAAATGTTGCATTAGTAAATACAAAATGAAGTTCCCAGTTAGGATCCAAGTGTCACTGAGAGGGGGAGGGGTGAATCGGTTATATCTTTTTCGTTTTATGTTTCCTGCTTTTTTAAATAACCTTCGCCTCCTGTTAAAGAGTTTCTTCCCTGATGAAAACCCACAACTACAGGAACACAAGATTTACCAGGTTCACTACTCAACAAGAGTAGCTACATCCTTGGTATGGTATAGAAGCAATCCTGTACCACACAATCCACTAGACAAAAATCCTTTGATTTGGAATACAATGAGTAGGATATATCCTTACACTCGTGTAGCACTTTAAAAACAATCCAATAGTGTGTGTGCTCCCTCTTAGCACAAATAGAGTAATTTAATGATTCTTTGCTTCTTAATGAACTTTTAAAAATCAAATCTTTCAAAACAATTCTTCACTTTCCAACCCAGAAGCTGGTAAGAGCCTCCTGGAGAAGACATCTTGCGCGCCACTCCATACTTGCGTGGCTCCTTGCTTGCACGGCTCCTGCTGGCATGCCTTACTGCTTTCTCACCACCTGCTTGTGTGCCTCAAAAACATGCGCGCCAAAACTTGAGAGACACCCCTATTTGTGTGCCACCCTTCTTGAGTGACCCCCTGAACTTGCGCGGAAAAAATTGCATGCCAAAACTTTCGCGACAACACTTGTGAGACAAACCTTGCGTGACACACTACTTGCGCACCTTGTAAATAACCCTCATCTTGCGTGCCACTTCAACTTTTGTGTTGCCCTCTTCTAATTGTGCGATTAGAGCACCCTATCCTACTTTCGCGGTCAGAGCTCGAATTTTCTATTAAGTGTTGAGCATTTATAAATGAGGAGGCTAGTAATCTATTTATAGGCATTTTGGTGACTTGCGCGCCACATATACTTGTGTGCCTCACTTGCGCGCCACTTCATCACTTGTGCACCCTTCCATCACTAGAATGAAACTTTATTGCCTTTTTCATATTTTGATACGATGATGTTGGAATATATCTTGCGCAAAACATGCACTTGCACGCCAATACTTGCGCGACACTATTGACTTGCACGACACTTTCTAACTTGCGCGCCACTTTATTTCTTTTGTCATATTTTTATTGGATGATCTTTGAAATATGACTTGTGTGCCACTTGTACTTGCGAGCCAATAATTGTGCGCCAAAACTTGTGCACCACCCTTGACTTGTGTGCCACTTCCTTTCCTTTTCCAAAATCTCTTCTTTACATTTTCCGATTTTCAGGCCCAAAAATTTTGCAAACACTGGAAAATGGCACCACCTTAAATTGTTCTTTTGTGCCACCTCCAGATGGTTTGTTCCATTGTCATTTCTCTCTTCAATTCTTCCCATAACCATTCTTCAGCTTTCATCATGAACTCTACTATCATGATATATATCCTTTGATAGATCAGCATTAGCATCATCAGAGTTACAATGGGAAGTACTAAAACTTCCTTATCTTCCAACAACATCATTCATTCCAATAAAAACTATATATGACTGGAATCATAATTTCTCCCCCTTTCCTTCATAAGGATTTCATCACAAGTTCTCTTAACATATGATATTTGATAAATACATATCAGAAAATCATTATCTAGTTTCTGGTCCTTTTACAAAGTGAATTGATTTATCTTCTTTCACAACAAAAGACAACACTCTGTAACATCAAACTATTCTTACATCCTTATCCATCCAACATGGTCCCAACACAAAATTCATCATAAACTCATAATTTACATAACTTTTTGAAAATTTATTCTTTGATATATCACCATTTATAACCCTTAGCTGATTATTACTAGTGTGAAGATAAATATTTTTAAAATTATTTTCCCCTTATAAGTTAATAAAAAAAAGTCATCAATGTGTAGTATATGATATTAATTCTTTAATGTAATTAGTTTGGTCTCTCTATAATGATTTTTAATTCTTATAGACTCGTCCTAATTTTTCACAATAAAATAGTAGCTTACCTTGGTGATATTCATGGACATATAAATTTTTTTTCAATCAACTACTTTAGATATTTCATCAACTCCACCAAATCCAATATCTCCGTTTTATAGGAATTTTTAGATACAGTTATTACATTAGGAACAATTTCAATGGATATATCAACAACATGCTTGGGACGATGACCAAGAAATTACTATGAAAGAAATCAATGAAATCATATTCTATAGTTACATCAACTATTTTTATGATACCTTCCTCATGCATAGATCATTTTTGATCATCTAATATTTTGATAATTTCATTAATGATATATATAGGGGAGAGTCTAATCCTAATTTATATGATGATGTTTCCCCACTAAAGAAAATTCATACCTCCTTACCTTTATGAATCATAATATCAATATCATGAAATTAAATTTTTTCCTTATACCTTGAAATCCAATCCTTACCAAGGATCATATCAAAGTCATCCATTGGTATAATAACCAGGTTTTCATATAGGGTATGCCCATGAATCATGATTAAAACTTCCTAAAACATATTTTTTACCATAATAATCCCTTATAGTGTCTTAATTTAAAACTACCATACTAGAAATATCGAGATGTATATAATGTTTTTGGAAGACATGGAAGATATAAAAGACATTGAAGATCCAAAATAAAAAAAACGTTAGCTAAATTTTACAAAATGATCGAAGTACCTAAAGAAATGTCATTAGATAAGTTTTAATAAAATTTGGTAATGCCCTAATCTTTTCTTTTTAACCTTGTAATTTTTGAATGGAAATTACCTAAACATTTGTGGATCTGGTTCACATAAGATCTCGTATCCCAATAGTTAAAATATTGGACATCAACAACTTCTTCCTTTCTTTTTCATTCAGGTTCTTGATCAAATTTTTCAATACACATGTAACAGACTCATGTCCCCTTCCTAAAATCCTTATCTTGTTTGTTCCATAGTTATTACATGTGGTATATCCCATCCTTCCTTTCTTCCACTTTTCCATATTTTTTTCCCATGATGCTCATCCTAGCACCTCTTCTCAAAATTTCCCTAATATAAATACATCTTGGATAATTGTATTTCTATATTAATGTTTCTTGAGACTATATCCTTAAATAAATAAAGGTTTTGAGGGGAAAATTCCCCTCAATAGATCATCTTTATCCCATTAATTAAATGATCAATCCTTTATTCGAGTCTACATACATAGTATATAACATGAATATATAGGATTATATTGTTAGACTCATGTTCGAAAATAGTTTCCTCCTCTTTTTGTACATGATATATGAACTTCCAATCCATTTTAGATATCTCTTCATTAGGGAGTAATGTTTCATTAAATTCACCATTAAAGGATCCCCATTTCATGAACTTCATCACATCTTACTATTTATGTTTTTAATTAGAAACCATAATTTGTCCTTATCTCCCTGCAGAAGATAGGCTGCCATGATGAATTTTTTACTTTTCACTACATACCGAAGGAAGAATCACCTTCTATAGGGACATTATAAATTGTTCAACTAGATATGGATTAGTAGTTCTAATAAATCTAGGAGATTGTTATCACGTAAAGAGTTCTGACATAATTACACCATGTTTTTTATCAACAATTCAAACTATGATAGGTGATTTTATTAGTGATAACTCATTTCACCTGAGCTAATATGGATATCATCTTATTTGGATCAACTCAATCTATAATAACATGTTTATGGGGGAATACCTTTGTATTAAAAATGGGTGTTGGTATGGTTCACATTCCCCCCGTTAGATACCATATACATGAAATGGAATACACATAATCATCTTAGGATATATTGAATTGTAAAATAGAATTCATATTAACTATTATATAGAGTTAACTAGAAATATTTAGGGGTTTTCAAAGAATATGTCCTTTCTAACTAGATTTGTATTAATGTAATCACCAGGTCAATAACTAAACTTAATTTTATTCCTATTATAAAAAACCAAATGAAAAAAAACCTAGACACAATAGTTATATTACATTATTGGTACAAAAAAAGAGTTTTTGAAGGACCCAATAGTTAAGAGGTCTTGTAAGACCATATAAATACATAAATTTTATTTGAAATCAGAAGATATATCATTAAAATTATGTGATAAAATGATTACCTCACCTGTTATGTCCCTAAAATTTACCCATAGTCCACCTCTATGATTCTTGAGGAAATGAAAGGAAATAAGGGTGAGCTCGTATGTTCAGTAAGGAATATCACACAATGAAATAATTTATAAAATAAACATGGAATCTGTTATATGTAAGGAATAAATTAACATCATGAATCTATAATCAACTAAAAATAAAGTTGTGTTATATATATGTTAGCACATTGAAACATAGATAAAAATAATAATCATCTTATACTGATGGAATTCATAATATAGATTATCAAAAAAATATCGACATGTCCTTATGGAAAGATTATATATTATAATGTAAATATATATACACCAAAACCCAACCTATTTTGTCTTATTACACAAACTGATACATATAGAGGCTGTAAAATATTGGGCCTAACTAGTCACTTAATTAAGCACAATCCAATCACTATAAGAGTCATCAATACCTTTCATAACTTCTCTAAAGAACCTCTAACAAAATAAAACATAGTTATTTATATAGTGAGATATATGAAAATAAAATAATCCCTTATTAAATAGAATAATGTGGATATCTTGGTGATCATCCATTGAAAATCTTAAATGTTGTGGGGTATCATCAAAGTAACATGAAGCACCATTATCAAAGAAATGTAGTAGTGAGGGTACTGAAAATGTTTTGGGTTATCCATAGAGGAGGGTATTTGGTATCAATATCATGAATTTGTAGGTGAACAACTAAATGGTAGAAAATATCATACATCATGGTTTATATATAGGATGTGAATATTCTAAAGAATATCCCCCATTCATTTCGAGTAATGTGTATAGTCTTATGAATAATCATCGTGAATCGAATTAATTATTTGGTTAATGTTCAACTAAATCATTTTTCAATGATCAACCCTCTTTGAATCTATTCCACATCCACTGCCACATTCTATTATCTAGATAGGTATGTATTTTCAAGGGAACTACGCATACGTTTAGTTTACCAAAATATAGGATGGTGTTTCCGCAATGAAAAAGATGGAGATTAATAATAGTTTTGTCACCTCTTGTATGAAAAGATTATGAGATGAAAAATAATATATAATTTTAAATCACATAAATTTTATGAGTTATAGTTATATTCCTCAATATAAATGTATTGACCACACACAAGTAAATAGGCAGTGAATATTTCTTGTGTCCCAAAAATGAAAATGGAGACAAAAAAACCCCACTTACTTGTTGGGTAGAAATTAAATCAAGCCATCTTGGATGAGGTAGATTCAAATTGATCTTAAAATTCAATTAATAAATGAATATCACGATATAAAATATTATATATATAGTATATATACCACATAAATGAAATTAGTTCATAATACAAAAAGTGTGTTAAATAGATGAATATGAGAAGAAAAACACTTACATCTTTTCCTAACTTCCACAAACACACTTTGAACTTCAATGTCACATACATAAATATCTTAATCAAAAATATTATTACTTAATTGTGTCCTTTTTGATTTATAATCTTTTCAAATTTCCATTCTCTCTATGAAATCTATTGATTTTACACATCGAGTGTTTATAGTTATGATTATTTGTACTAGTTTTGATCATTTATGTTTTGATCTTTTGTACTAGTTTTTTAATAGCGGTGTTTTTGTTCATTATTCATTCAAATATTATCATTATAATATCATTAAATTTACAATTATGGATTTTTATAATTATTTATGATGTCTTAAACTCCATTCATGAGTGTTTTAGTCATTATCCATGATGATGAAATTGTTAACAAGAATGTTTCGGTGATTCTTCACAACTGAAGTGGACTTTTATAATCAATGATTTAAATATTTATATAACATCTTCATAAACGAAATAAAATAAAAATTTAAACAATTTTATCATATCATATACAAAAATATTTTTCCATCTTCATTAATTAAATAATTTCATAGTGTTGTTAAATGGGGTTATTTAAATAACATAAACATGAACATACCCTGATTTAACAAATTATTTTCAGGTGCTTCATGGAAATATCATTATACCAAAAGCATATTGATATTATCTAGTGTTTGGTTGTATGATATATTATAATTTTAAACAATTAATGAAATAATTAATGGATATTTAAGCATTACACAATTTGAATAAAATACCTTTCTCCTAGTATGCTTATTTTAAAGGACTAAATTAAAGATGATCATTTTTTTGATAATATCATTAATAGGTTCTCAATTTTCCATACCAAAATATTAATTAATTAAAAAACATCATATTTTTTCTTAAATATCGTTCATATATCTATCATTGTAAGGAGGTGATGGAAAATGAATCACAATGCGTCGTGGAGGTGGTAGTCTCTGTAATTCAAGAATGATGATTTTAATTTTCTTAAGGGAAATAAAAAATAAAATACTGTTTATTTACATAATATAAAAAAATATGTATAATATAAATACTGAATTCATAATATAATATTGGTAAAATAAATTTTAAATAGAATGATGAATGGAAAAGAAGTTAGAAAAAATAATCAACTTTTGTTGTGAAATTTGTATTTCACTAGGAGGATTCCTTGGACAGGAAGGGTGTATGATAATATAGTGTTTGAAAACAATAAACAGAGTGATATACTATTCAATTGTATGATAAATTGGTAGGGTTCTTGTAAGAAACCTAATTTTTAGGAGTTCTTTTAAGGGGTGGTGAGAGGCCCCTTTTAAATGTTGAAATAATAGATTTTTTTAAAATATTTCAAGTTATTATAAAGGGTGAATATGTTAAACATGTCAAGTGAGTCATTAAAATTGGAAATAATGGATTTTAGAAGTGATATGATCTATCTAGACTTCATATACTAAATTCTAGACATGTTTTAATTGTGTTTCAGAACCTTTACCCCTTGAATTATTGTTTTTTACTATTTTATCCTTTTCTAAAGTCACTAGATTATACGTAAGGAAACAAAATAATTATTACCCAAAATAAATTTTTCCATACTATATATTTAGTAATGAATGATTTTAAATTTGAAATAAATTTTATCTAATTAATCAGAATTTGGTTTTCTCTTTTTGTTCTTAAAAAGAAAACGATGAATCTTCTTTGTAGGAAGAAAGTGATGAAAAAGAATTCAAATAATAATATGAGACAAATCACTCTTGAAAATTCAATGTTCATGTCAGAGATGGTTCATCGTAGTCGGTTAAGTAATTGTCAATGAAGATTCATGAGCCAGAGAATATGGCACTAATGGTAGTGCCTGGACCTAGAGAGAGTTCACAAGTAGAGGAGGGAAGTATTTTATAGGGGAAACAAAATCCTTCTGATGAATGTAATATTACAAATATCCATGAGGAAATAAATAAATTAAGGGGAATTCAAGGAACTCATGGAAGGTGGGATGATATCGAGGATGACTCCCTGAAAAAATCATCTTATAGTCAGGTTTTGTCTAAAGGGTCATATGTCGTTGTTGATGATGAAGGTTTTTAATATGTTCCTACCAAGAAAGAGGAATGTAGGAATGATTATTCCTTCTTAAAGCCAACTATGGTCACCAGGTCTCATGGTCCGACAAGTTTTGATTCTAAAAGGTATGGTGATTATGATGATTCGTATGAGTTTGAATATGGTGTTTGATCTATTTATGAAGGAATGATTCTTGTATAACCACATCTTTATTCATTTATGTATTATCATTTCATTTTTTTAATAATAAGGCTCTACCCGAACTTTTTAGTATAATATATTTAATCAATGTTTGAGAAAAATAATACATGTTATCTAAAATATCAATCATGGTTTCGTAAAATATAATAAATATGTTAAAATGTATAATTTAAATTATAAAATATTTCATTTATCAATAAATGGGTTTAATAAATTTATAGGGCATATTTATGGAATAAAAATCATTATTTTGGTAAAATTAGTATAATATATTATTCCATGGAATATAATTTGTTTTATAAAAATCCCAAAAAATATTATTATTCTTATATAATTATGATTAATTAAAAACATTGATTATTTTGATAAAATAAGATTCCATCATTGAGAAACTGGACTATTAATTTTACATTATGAATATCGGCTCTTTAGAGGGTGCATTGTATAGTAGTTTATGATATCATTTTTACCTATTATAGTAGGATCTTGTGTATTACACTAAAAAACTGAGTTGACCCCCCCCCCCCCAAGATTATACTGACCAGGACACAATCTACCATATTTTATATACCACTATAAGTTATGAAAATAACTTATTCCCTAGGGGACTTGAAGGACACCCATCAGTGTTAGAGTTATATATGATCTCACAACTGAACCAGCCAATCCATTTCCAAAATTAAGTCATGTGTTATCTTATCCAACATGAAAAGCTCTAAAAAACTCATAACCATTGATCTAATTATCACACCCCTTTAAGTTTAAAACTCTTTCAGATTGGACTCCCAAAAAAATGTCGATAAATATATCCTCATATCCATATTCAATTGTTAAAAAATAATATTCCATGAATTTTGTTAACATGAAAGATTGTGAATCCATATGTCAAAAAGATTGCAAGCTAATTCTGTTGCCACTATAATTTTACTTATCATAGTTGAAGGTCCAAAATTATAACCAATTAGTTATTTCTATACTGTATGAACCAACCCTAAACCTAGACCATATATTCTATCTAGACTCCCCACCACTACACCACCCTACTGGTAAGACATTCTCAAACCCATCACACCCTTACCACCACCCAAGATAGTGAAACTAATCAAACTCAAACTACCTAACTACCATGGAGTAGTGGACCCATCATTGGATTCTATAACTATTTCAGAGGATCTATCACTGGGTAATTTTTATATACTATAAAACCTATGGATATGTCACATCTTTCCATAGGATAATAACTCAATAGGAATCATTTCAAAATGTCAGTGGTAAAGACCCATCCTACCACATAGATGACATACAACCATACAACCTCCTTGAGTGCTTTGTCCCCTAATATTGTACTAGGAACAATAAAAAAAATTAATCCTTCCACAATAAAATCCATTGGGTCCTGGTGTTACCTACCAAAATCCATGGGACTCTTAGGGATTCCTCTTTGAAATCAAGGCATGATTCACTATCTCAAAATCAGGGGTCAAAGGGAAGACATACACTTAAAAATTCATCTTTTTTCCAAGTTGATCCTAGTAATGGATTTCTATGTACAACTAATCTTCATACTTCTGTGGAGTGATTTTTTTCAACATAGTGAACCTAACAACAACTCTGTATAAATTATGAACCCCTACTCTAGGTTTATAAAATAATTTGACCATTAGATCACAAGGTCTCTTGGAAATTCTAGTGATATATGCTAGTATTGAAAAACATCCACACTATTACCACATATTGATCATCCTATAGCATAATTAACCACCATTACTTATCCTAGACTTAAATAATATAGGTGAAAATATTCACCATATTCATAGGGGGTGTCTCTATATGACCAAAAAATGGTGTGCATACCCTTAATCTGAGTATCAGTCACCTCAGGGCCACCCACCCACTAAAAAGTAGGAATGTACTACAACTAAAAAACCAATTTTAACTCAAAAACCATATCGTAAAATTGAGGTAAATATATTTTCATAGAATACATCACATGAGGGGAACTATACATAAGTTGTGCATCCCCACCCTGGCCCTATTCCACGGATGGGTTACACATTATTTCCATTTGGGAATGCTCAAGAATTCCCTCTTAGAACTCAAATGGTGGTTGATAAGGAGTCATTGATTTATAATTACATAAGAACAACACCAAACAAAACACAAAAACCATTATTTATATAATAATTTAAGGAAATAAATAAAAGGAATTGGTTCTTAACACACAACTCATGTACTCTAACCAACCACATATACCACCTCTAGTGTTAGGACTCAAATACCTAGAAGCTTTATATCACAAGGATTGGTTAAATAATATTTAATTAATAATATAAAATAAAAAAACATTATAGGTTTCTTAATAACATTTTAGTTCACCCAAACCATAATTTTCTTTAATTGAGAAATCATATATCATTCAAATATAAAAAATTATCATTTTTCAATCTATTACTAGGGTGTCCTTATATAATGTTCCAAATATAAGTTTTCGATTAAAACACACATTATGTTTTTCTTGAAACCACTTTTAACTACCACCAATTTAATTCCATATAAGAGGTCACAAATTCATACAGTTGGCCATACAAGTGTTGGGTATAAATAATTCCAATATTATGGAATGTATAAAAACTCTATTTAGGTTAATGGTGGAATTTTAAATAACTACCCCATATCATAATAAATAAACCTAGGGAAAAAATCGATACAAGAAGTTGTGAAATCAAAGAAATTCCATGTAAATACCTAGGTGAATAATAGGATGCATGATATCCATTCTCTTTCTATAACATACTAAGAGTGAATACCCCATAAACCGTAACCTCAAAAAATAAAATCCCAACTCATTGTGAAAAAATATCAACTATAAAAACTAAAATCATAAAATACAATCCCATCCCTATAAACATGGATTTTCTCTCACAGTTGGGTTAGTTAATCCTATGCACACGCTCATAACTTAGTCTCAATACATCCTATTATCCTATATAATTATCCCAAATATTAATTAAAATAAAAATGGATCTAATATGATTTTGTAATTCCCCAAATTGTAAGCTACTTAATAGGTTCTTTGAGTTAGTGTTCCATAGGGCCTTAGTTATGCCTCCCATTCTTCTAGATCATATAAACTAGTAGTGAAAGTATATTTCACTACCCATTAAAAATCATATAGATTCAAAAATGGAATAGTAAAGTATACACATATGTCAGGTCAAGTAAAACTACCCCAATAAGTAAAAAAAATTAAAAAAATCATAGAAAATCAGATAAGTCATGAGTTTGAACTCGGTTCCAAACTCTTAACACCAATATAATCCATAATATCATGAATCAGTGCTATGGATCATTCCCTTTTACCTACTTGTATCTAGGAAGTCTGTTTGGGTACAAAAGGTGGCCCAAACATGGTACGATTTTGACTCGATAGGTCACTACCAATGGTGACTAATATAAATAAAGTCTAATATGTAAAGAATAATAGTTTATAATATATAAATGATGAAATAAAACTAATAGTAATAATATATTGAAATAAAAGGAACATATGAGCCTTACGATTCATGAGGACAACCCAGGTCAATGTTATATACACTGGATAACACTGATCTCTAAACATGGAGTAGGTTTCGTAGCCTATTATATTCCCAAGGTGTGAAACTAAGGAAACCATAATCATGAACCCAGAAGAATCCACAAGGCTCAAAAAAGCATTCCCTTCCATTAAATCCAATAAATATTCATTTTCTTGTTCTCAGATCAATGGATCACCTTTGATACTTAGAAGAAATCTCAATTGGAGTCTAAGGATCACCCCAATGCATTCAACTCAATATGATCTAGATGAATCCATGGACCTCTTCCAATTATATTCAATGTAATGACCTGAGTTTTTCTCTTTAAATAAATACTATTTTCATGGGGTTATCCACAAATAACACTAAAATCCAAACCAATATAGACCATCATAAAGTTTCCATATAATAAATAAGTATAAGTAGTAGAAACAAAATTATAAAATATGTATAAATTAATATATAAATATATATATATGAAATAAAATTATAATTATGTGTATAAGTCATTTAATATAGCTATGAAATGGATAAAAAATAATTTTATTCATAATTTTTTATGAAATTGATTTTTTTTTCAAGTAAGAAATATTTTTAATTAGCATTACTTTTAGAAAAATGGTTAATATACCAAAATATTATTCCCTATAATTTTTTTTGATTATTTCCATCAAAGGTGGACCAAAATTGAACCACATGAGTAAAATATTTTTCTTTTATTATTTCAATATTTACATCAGGATCTCCATTTTTTCCATGGAAGGGGGAAAAAAGGCCCAACATGTGTAAATAATTTTTTATATTATTTCAATGGTCATGTTGGGTTCACAAATTTTGATTCCATTAGAGGTAGGAAAAAATGGACCAACATGCATAAAACCATTTTCTATTGTCATTTAAGGGTTCTCCATATGGCTCACTATATCTTTTCCTCTCATAAAAACTCCCAACACTCCCTCATCCACAAAAATTTATGAACCTACATTCCAAAGGCATGTGATCATTTTGGGTTTGAAAACAAATGACACATAAAAACTCACATTGGTGAAGAGGATGACAGGCTGGTATCATAAAATTAATTTGTGGGAAATTATTTCCTACTATGGGACACTCCTATATATTTTAGATATGTTCACAAATCATTCCCAAAACCTGATACAGAATTGGTTACCCTAATAAAGAATTCATGTGTTGAATCCATGTGCAAGGAAAATGGAGTTCTATTAATGAAACTATCTTTATGTATCAGATGTTCTTCATATTATCACATTTGTTTGTTTGAAATGAGAGAATTATTGATTTTTGATGTTATTTAACTAGGAACTCTAGATTATACTGCCATATAGGAATGTAATTAGTGATTTAGGAATTGAATTGAACCTCTAAGAGGTGTCATATGTATCCTATATGGACAAGAATAAGAACTCACATAGTAAGTTTAGGTCCAAACCATGCAGTTTAATTTAATTTCCAAAGGATTTATATGAGTTCATTTATATATTGGGTGTTGATATAGGGCCATAAGATTGAATCCTATGTATCCTTCTTATTAAAATAATCATAGTATTCATTCTTCAGTTTTTTCTCAACCAATTGATGGGTGGGGTCAGATATTTAATACTCGAAAGGGTTATTTATTATGATTCTATCAATATGGTTACACCTTAGGTATATATATTAACATGTATTCCCATTTAAGGAGAATTTTTTTTTCAAGTTTTTGAGTAGGGATTACACAAGAAGGTTTCCCTGATTTGGAGAAATTTATGATTCTAGTGATATTCTCATTACAAATACCTAAGCTCACATTAGTCATTCCTAGTGTGAGAAAAATAAGAAGTATGTGATCAGACACCCTGCATATGGATTTGGGACATACACATTGAATAAACCCTTATACAGTGTTCGATATGGAGATGAAGGGTTTGGAAGGCGTACTATCTATCCTATTTATAGTGGGAATAAGAGTCTTCATCGTTGAATTGTGTTTCCACATCTACTGATGGATAATGAACAATTGTATACCGACAAGGGATGGATTCTATACACTAGAGTAAACGAAATGTCTAAGAACATACTCTAAGGTGGATTCCCTTGAATGATATCCAACCCTTATCATCTGTTTGATAGATAGTGGGAACCATTAGTGTTGGAATATGCATTATTGGATGGAATAAGGATAACATAATACCAAAATTTTTGCATAAGGTCATAAAAAAAATCCATTATGGAAATTTCTCATATGATGGGGGAATGATCAACCAAGGGATCATGGTCATGGGATCCCAAATATCTAAGGTATATATCAAAATATTCTAGGTATACAAGATTAAAATTTTCTAGGGTGTCAGCCTAATATGTATAAGGATAGCAGCCTAACTAGGATAACTTTTCAAAGGACTCTTGACTAACATGTTCAGGGTCTTCCCATGAACTAAGATAAAACATATTGGGTATTTCACATGCTCTATCTAATATGACTAAGGGTTATTGTGTGAATTGGATGACATGACCAAGGATTTTACATGAACTTATCTCACATGAATAATGGATTCACATTAAAATGGAGGACATGTAAAAGGTTTCATATTGAAATGTCTAGGGTGTCTCGATGACATGACCATATTGTCTTCCTGAAATGGTTGACAAGTCATAAGGTTTTTTTATAAATTGGTTTTTAACACCCCAATGTTTTCTGAAATATTTATTTGAATTAATTTAATCATTTTAACATTTTTCATTTCATGAAACACTAAAAATAATTTATTTTATATAAAAGTATTGTGTTTCACATCCATTGTATGAAAACTCAAGTTAATCATCACTACATACAACACAAATTTTATCTTGATCTATATAGAACTTTTATGTTATGTGGCATTGCCCACAACAATGACTTTCTTCTATGGATTATGAAACCCACAAGACTGAATAATTATAGTAATATATTACTAAAATATTATTTATTATAACCTAGATGATATTATTATTATTATTATGGTCACAAAGGTGTTTCACCCTATTAAATTATATTAATTAAAATTAGAGATTGATATGAATTTTATATATATTATATATTCAATTAATTGTTTGTTTATTTTAATCCAATAAATTTTATAGGATTAAGATAAAAACAAACCAAATTTTATGCTTAAAAACCTATATTTTTAAAAGGTAGTTTCACCACCTTTTAATAGAGAACCCATTTTAAATATAATTTTTGGAACAGTTATAGATTTAATATTTAAAAATAATCTTAATATTTTAAATAGAAACATAAAAATTATGTTATGATAAATTTTTGTTCTTTTTTGTAAATATTCATTTTTCGATGAATAGTTAAAAAATACTTAATTGAAATTGTAAATTGCTTTTTTTCTAATTAATTCATATAGTTAAATTATATTTTAATTTTTTAATGTTTAATTAGATACAAAATAAATAACTTTATCCAATATATTTCATTGGAACCAATTACATGACGAAATTGGATTTAAAAACTTAGAAAACATTTCATCATTTTCAATTTAAAAACCCGCAACCTTGTCCCATCAGTTAGACTAAATTTAAATTTATTTTTGTCAGTTATGTGATTTTAAATTGATAAAATTTATTCCATATTTAGAATAATAATAATGTATATTTTATAATAATTTCAATATATTTTTTTACCAAAAAATTTTTGTGAATGCAATTGATGTTAATTAAAATGACTAAAGTAAAATTCAGCTTAACAAGGAATAAACCTAAACCTTAAGAGCCCAAATGACCTATAGACTTTTCCAAAACACATTTTATTGAAATTATTAGTCCATTAACATTAAGTTATATATCTTTTATTTTTTTATTACATTGTTTAGGTAAAAACGTGGGTATAACTAACTTGTTTTCAAAAATACCAAAAGAGTCATTTCCCTCCCCTATAATAGGCCACCACCTCTCCCTTTTCATTACACCTCTCAATACACATAGTATGGGAGAATATCTACCCAATAGAATTACCAAAATATATTCTTTAATAATTAAATCCTCCTTTTTTGACGAAATACTTCATAGGAATCCATTTAGTGAAAACCAAAAGGAGTTACCCAATTAAGAGGCAACACCCTCCCTCAAGATCCATTTTATTATTTCCCTTCTATACTCCATAAATTCTTCTTATTTAATTATTTTATAAAAAACCAGTATCCTAAATATAATATAATGTTTTTATGCTATGTTTTGGACCTACACATACGCACACTTCCGTCTAATGGGTAAGAAACATACGGTTCACATGTATGATGAACTACAACCTCTCAAAAGAGTGATTGTTCATTTTTCCTTTATAGAATCTCCTGGTGGAACTTATGCTATAAAATATATTTATATATAATATTAATTATATTTATAAATTATATATTCTTATTAATATTTATTTATAACATTCTCTTTTTATTCATCTTGTGTAAATACGATAATTTTGTTTTAGGAAGTGTGGACTAGTGCCCCCTCAAAGCGATGTGATTCGTTCACGCACTACATGGGATGTATTAAAGAAACTTTTATTGAAAATATATTATATTTATATAATAATAATTCTAATTTAATGATATTTTATACATATATACATATGTTTTATTTTCATTCTTTCTTTCAAAAAAACAATAAAACAGAAATAACCTTCATGCGTATGAACAGCCTACCGTCTCATTGAACGGTGTATTCCATTTCATATTTACATATTTGATATGTTATTATAATACAAATATAATTAATATAAATTTAATTAATATCATAGCTTACATTTCTTAAGTCAATATATATGTATAAGGACCAAGGATATAATAAATTAAGACAAAAGAGAAAAACAAAGAGAATATTACCCAAAGCGTAACCTTAACCTAAAATTGTTAGAAAGTGGATTATATAAAGTAATAAATATACCATATATGGTATTATATATATGAATATGGTTCTATAAAAGATATATAATAAACATAATTTTATTATATAAGATTTTTGAATGATTACGATGAGATTCAAGACACATGGTAAGGGAATTTCATCTCTCTTTTTATTTCCATAAGAAACAATCTTTATTCACCACCCATTCTTTTGGTGTGGTGTGTATACATAAAATTCATGTATTATAAGATTAATATACTTATATTTATGGTTATTCACACATAAATGTGATGATATTTTTTTCATGGGGTTTATTTTTCCAAATTTTCCAAATCAATAATGTAATTTTGTCTTAATTTTTCTTCTTTGAGACACATGGCATGTTATGCACCTATATCTGTTCATAAGGTGTATATATTCCCTTTAAAATGTTATATCATGAATATAATTATTTTATTTATATTTTATGCTTCATTTTATTTCTTTTTTCCACATGGGGGTATGGTTTAAAGTTACCAAGTGGCAACAATTTATTGAAACAATCTCATCACTTTTCAAGATTGATTATGTTTGTAATTCCATTAATAAAATTTTATGATCCATTTATTAATAACTATAACGAATTTTATTATCATATGTTTATTCATCATATAAACATATATTGGTACAATTTTTCTACTTTTTGATACATAAGAGAGTTAAGAATTTTATTTATGAAATGCCAATATTACCCTCTCTTCTGTCATAAATATGTGTTTCATCAAAACCATGTTTAAAAAAAACAGATTCCAAGAATATTCTATATTATCCTATAATCCTTAAAATAAATTTTTATCCTTTTTTATTTTACCAATATTTTCAATGGATTATTCTTTTTGATTTCTGAAAAAGGAAATTTTCTAACATTTTTTCTCTGAAAAAGGAAATTTCATTTTACCTCGTACAACATGTACAGATTTACCCATCATTATTTCTTTGAATCCAACATTTAGTGTTTAAAGTGTTAATTTTTAATAATTTTTTTTTGAAAAATTAATTTTCAAAACATTTTCAATATTTCATCATATGATTTCAAAGTATTTTTTAAAGAATGTTTTTTAAATGTTTTTAAGATTCTTTTATATGTTTTTAATGAAAAATGTTAAAAAAAATTCAAGATTATTTTATATGATTTTAAGGGAAAAGGTTTTAAACTTTATTTCCTATTTTATTTATAAGTTTTCAATTCATTTTAATGGAAAATGGTTTTTTAAAGGGTTTATGTTTTAAAAATAATTTTCAAATAAGAATGGATATTTTTTGCGAGAAATGTTTTCAAAATATTTTTGAATGTTATTTTCCATCTATGATGGAATCTGTTCAAGTTACTCATTCACTTCTAAGATGTGATCCAAAGGTTCCATTCACATTCTTTATCTAAATGGTATATTTTTTGATTGAATTATTTTTATGAAACTCATTCCACTTCCATGGGTTATATGCTCTTGAAATCAATTCCACATCCATGGGTTTTATGCTGTTGTAACTCTATTCTTTTCAAATGTTATGCTTTTATGAAGTCATTAATAAAGCTATTTCTTTTCATAGGTTATGATGTGATGAAATGTTAATGATATCCATTTTATTTCATGGGTTATGATTTGATGTTTGTAAAAACTATCTCTTCCTATGGGTTATGATATGATGCAAGTTTCATTTTTTGGAAGATTTCTGAATGATGTTATTATGAGATAGGTGGGACCTGTATCTCCAACCAATTAATTGTCTAACGATGGATGAATCATCAGTACAAATGTTATTCATGAACCCGATTTCATGTTCATGATGTTATGAATGGACCTAGTTTCATGTCCATAAGTTTATATGTGAACCTGATTACAAGTTCACAGTGTTGTGACTGAACCTTATTTTGTGTTCATAATGTTATATGAGAACCTGATAAAATGTTCAAAATGTTTTTTGTGGACATGGTTTCATGTCCATAATTTTATGCGTGAACATGATTGCATGTTCACAATGTTATGAATGAACCGGATTAAAACATAACAACATTATGTGTGGACCTTATTTCATGTCAATTAGTCTATGAGAGGGCCTCATTTTATGTCCTTAACTCAACGTGTGAACATGTTTCTACTTATACAAGTTCAAGATGACATTCGTCAATGTGTATTCCACAATTCCATGTCGAATTCCCATGTTATGATTTCATGGATTATGATCTATTTTTCCATATAATAGATTTCTTATGAACTATAAATATTTACTCATGATTCATGTTTATGATATTTGATATGAGGTGAATGATCTTATAAATATCTTGGCAACATTATCATACCTTTATGTTCATGACATGATTACACATTTCATTTATTTACCCTTACTAAAAATTTGATATCACCCTTTTTTTATGTTTCCCTAAACCTGGTTATGAAGGATGGTTTTTATATAAAATTTCTAAGGGGGAAGATATTTTGGGGAAACATTGAAGTTATTTCACTATGTTAGAAGTTTTTGTTCCATGTTTCAAAATTCAGTAAACTGATATTTTCTTTAGGTGTCAATTTTTATAATGTTTTATGTATTCCATAAAAGTGATGTAATGTCTATGTATGTCAATATTGGTTTGTTATAGTTGGTATCAGAGATGGGATTAGTTAACCTTTGGAAACTTGGATAAAAAACTTTATTGATATCCCTAGTTGTATTTATAATAATATTTCTACGTATATCTCTAAGGATAATTATGAGGATCAGTTAACGTTAAGAAAAATGACCTAGAATTTTGATAAATGATAGAGTGAGTGGTTTCCTATTAATAAATCACTATATGGATACAACAAGTGCATGTGGATCTTGAATAAATGTAACAAAGTGTAAAAACTCTGAAATGGTGTGTCAGACCTGACTCAGAATAACTGGAACATGACAAAGGGCCTTCATGCACACCTCACTTGGTACACATGGGGGATATGCATTGAGGATTCACAAACTCCTTGCAAACCACCATGAAAGATTTAGAAATAAGTCTTCCATTAATAAATTTGGATAAACCTAGGGTGTCATGGATTTTGGAAGGTGTCATAATTTGGACATCATATAACATTGGTTTTCATGATTATGTTGTTTTCTTTTATGATATGTATTTCTCACCCTTTTCATTCTAGTTTTATTCAATAGAGAGAACTATAAGAAACACAGTTAACATTTAATTTTTCAGATGTGGAATGTATGGGAACTATGGAAATCAATTACCCAAGTAGAAATCTGCTAAATATAATTAAGAAGGTGGTAGGATTATTTATTATAAATCTAAGGATAAAGAGACTGCAAACGATGTGTGGAATGTATGTGATGTACTTCTAGTATTGTATACATTAAACATAACAAGCATGGTTATATTGAGTTTGGGGGTACGTAAGACATGGTTCATATTTAATACTATATGAAAGATGAATTAAGGAATAATTTTGTGAAGCATGAGTAATGTTTTATGAATAAACTTATATTAATTAAGTATTTATGATGTGGAATTCAATGAGTATGTGATATGAATCATGAAATATATAAGTATTTTAAGAATCGTTTTTCATTAAGGGTTGAAAATGATTTATTGAATGGTGATTAAGACATATAATATTAACTTAATGGAAAGGTGAAATTTTTTTAAGGGAAGGTATCACTTAATATAATCAAGATGTTGAGAAAATTGTGTTCGTCATGGATACATAGTTGATTGTTTTGGATAAAGTAAATTGGATTTTACTAATTACCATGGATATGATTATTGTATTTCTAGAAAAGTAGACTATGTCATCATGCATAATGTTTAAAACTTCTTGGATTTAAATAATTTATTTTGTAATCATTCAAATAATGAAGCATGTATGTTTTCCAATAATATTGATGGTAATTCATGTTATTATCATGTTTTTATAGAATATATGATTACGTTATTCACATGATTAGAATGTGACAATGAGAGATAAATTTTGGTGGATTAATGTTATGATGAATTAGTAACCTTCATTGTAATATTCTGTAATTTCAGCTTTTGGAAGGGTTTTAATGTTAACTATTTAAAGAAATATTAAGTAAATCTTAAAACAATATTTCTGAGATTAAATTAATCTATCACAATATGATTATGGATGTAGGATAACATGTGCAAGACATTTTCCTGACATGTTAAGCAAATGTATATGGTACTACTTATCATTATAATTATGGATCTCATGATATGTTGGGAGTTCAAGAATGAAAAATTCTCCATCATTCCTTGGAGTAAGAGAGGATGTGGTAATTGATCAATGCACAACCAAATCATGAGAATGTTCATATTAAAAGGAAAAAAATCAAGGAAGTATATTTCCTTAGTTTAATAGAATGAAAAATAAATCCTCAAATCAAGGGAAAGGATATTGAAAAACCATTATCCTATAACCATTATTTTCAATGAATCATATGGTCCCTTAAATCATCAAAGATTTATGGTTTTTTTATCACCCACTTATTCTTATCAATGTTATCTATCACTCCCCATTATAACATTATATTTATATTTCTCTTCTATTTCCAATCTTCACTCACAAATTATATTCTCTTATGTGGAAACCTAGTTTTATTTTACTTTGGGTAACTGTTATGGTTTCAAATTTCCCTTTTTAAGGGACGTTTTAGAATTCAATTTTATGATGTGTATTTATATAAACGAAACATTAATTTATCAAATCCTTTAATAACCCAAATTAATTTTTAGGGAGAAATTATTTTAAAGGTTGGTTGACATTAACACCCCAAGATGTTTTGAAATATTTTTTTAATTAATTTAATCTTTTTAATATTTTTCATTTCAAAGAACATTAAAATATATAATTTTATACTAAAGCACTATGTTTTGTGTTATTTATATATAAATCCAAGTTAATAATGAACTACTTGCAACATAAATTTTATATTTCCCTAAAAGGAATGCCGAGTTTAGCTTGCATTACAAACAATAATGACTTTCCGGGATGGCTTGTTTAACACGCAAGACTAAATAACAATAATGATATATTATTAAAAAATTATTTAATATAACCCAACTGTTAAATAATTAGTTATGAAAATGGTTTACTTACTTATAAAAAACAATGGTTTAAACAAAAATAAAATGATTTCATTGGTTAAAAATTAATTATAAAAAAAATATGAAAACCTATTGAATATAAAAGAAACTATTATTATTTTTATGCCCACAAAGTTGTTTTACCCTAATAAATTAAATCCATTACAATAAATGACTGATACTAATTATATATATATATATTATATATTCAATAAAATATTTTTTATGTTCATAAAATTTATTTTATAGGATTAAGATAAAAAAACCCAATTTTATGCTTAAAAAGCTATATTTTTTAAAGGTAGTTTTCACACCTTTTAATAGAGAACCAATTTTAAATCCAATTTTTGGAAATTTTATTGATTAAATATAAAAATTTATACTTCATCATTGAATTAATAATATAAAAATTATGGTAGGATAATTTTTTGGTATTTATCTATAAGGTTTTATTTTATAATGAATAGTTAAAAATACAGAAATCTAATTCAATACAGTATTTTAATCAAATTTATGAATTTACTTAAATAATATTTTAATTTTTTATTTTGGATTTATTATATAAAATATGCATCCTTTAATCAAATTTAGGTAATTGGTACCAATTTCATGTTGAAATTGGATATAAAAACTTAGCAAAATGTTGATAATTTTCACTTTAAAACCTGCATTGGCGTCCCGTCAGCGGGATTAAATTTAAATGAATTTCTGCCAATTATATGATGTTAATTTTGAAACATGGATTCCATATTTAGAAGAATAATAAATTATAATGTCTGATATTTTCAAGTATGTTTTTTATGAAAACATATTATAGAAAGTAATTGAAATTAAATACAATGATTAAAGAGAAATTAAACTTAATATGGGAATAAACCATAAAAATAATGGCCCAAATTATATTTAAACTTGTAAAAAACCATTGGATATCCATTATTCTTCCATTAACTTTTAATTATTTATTTTATTATGAATTTTTTTATGTGAAAATTAGGGTACAACTAACTTGTTTTCAAAAATAACAACCGAATCATTTCCCACCCCTATAAAAGACCACCACCTCTCCCCCTTCCTCAGACCTCTCAAAACACATATTTTCATCTAATATCTTCCCAATATAATTCCAAAAATCATTCACTTCCTCTCTAAATCCTCCCTTAGTGCATAAATACTTCCAAGTTATCCCTTCGGTGCAAACCAAAAGGAGGAACCTGAATAAGAGGTAACACCCTCCCTTAAACTCCTTTCTTTTATTTCCATTATCTAATCCCTAAAATATTTATATTACATTATTGTATAAAAATATATATCATAAATATAAAATTATTATTTTATTATAATATTTATAACTACACTTACACACACTTTCATATAATGGGAAACTAACATACTATTTACATGTACGACGAACTATCGCCTCATGAAATGATGATTATTCATTTTTACATTACCACCTCTCAAGGTGGAAAATATGATGGAAAATATATTTATATATGATATAGATGATATTTATAATGTAATTATGATTCTGTAATTTATATTTAGAACATACCCTTATGCTTTCCATCATGTGTATATATGATTATTTTGTTTGAGGAAGTGTGGACTACCACCCCCTCAAAGAGATGTGATTCCTTCACACACTACATGAAATGTATTAAGGATATGTTAGTAAAAATATATTATATTTCTGAAATATTAATTTGATATTAATTATATTATATAAATATATAAATTTTTTTTAATTATTTATTTCAATATGACAATAAAAAGGAAATGATGTTTATGTGAATGTACGACCTACCGTCTCCATGAATGGTGTATTCCCTTTCTCACATCTATATTATATATATTTATAATGCACATATAATGAATATAAATGATATTTATATCAGTTTTTACATTCATTAATTCATTATATATGTATAAGGACCAAATATATTACAAATTAAGACACAAGCCAAAAACAAAGTGAATATTACATAAAGCGTAACCTTAACATGAAATTGTTAAAAAGAGGGTAATATAAAGACGTAATAAAACCATATATGGTATTAGATATAAGAATATTATTCTGTAAAATATTTATAATAAACTTACAATTATTATATATGAGATTTTAATGAGTATGATGAGTTTGAAGACATAGTGTAAGGGAATTTTATCTCTCTTTTTATTTCCATGGGACACATGCATTATTCACCACACATTCTTTTTGTGTGGTGTGTATACTTCCCATGGATTTATTATATAATTATTATTAGTAAATTTATGGGTATTTAAGTATCATTTTTATGATATTTCTTTAATGGGTTTTATGTTTCAAAATTTACCTAATCAGTAATGTAATTTGGTCTCAATTTCCCTTCTTTGAGACACATGCCATGATATGCACCTATATTTCTCCAGGAGGTGTATTTACTACCCTAGAAATTTTACATCATGAATCTTATTATATTCATGATATTTTAAGATTCTATTAATTTCATATTCTTACATTGGGAGTGTGGTTTAAAGTTACGAAGTGGTAAGAGTTAATTGAAACAATATTAGTGATTTTCGACATTGTTTATCTTTTCAATTCGCTTGATAAAATATTATGCTGCATACCTTAAGATATATCATGAATTTTATAATCCTCTAGTTATTCATGATATATCAATGTATTGGTACCATTTTTCCATTCTTTTGTAAATAATATTTATAATAAAGTGTTTTTATGAAATCCGGACCTTTCCCTCTCTTTCATATGAAATATGTGTTTCTTTGAAACCAAGTTTTCTAAAAAGGTATTAAAAGAATATTATATTATTCTCTTATAGTATATAAATTAAATTTTTACCCTTTTTTATTTTACCAATTTTTTCATATGATTCTTCTTATACCATTCTGAAAAATGTATTTTTCTAACCTTTTAACCGTGCAAAAGGAATGTTATTATTACTCAAGAAACATGTACGGATTTACCCACTGTCATTTATTTAAAGCTTAATTTTCTTTCATAAAAGGATAATTTTTATAATTTTTTTTAAAATTAATTTTCAAATAAATGGTTTTCAACAATTTTACAATATTTCATTATAATATTTCAATGAATGTTTCAATGAAAGTTTGTTTCAAATTTTTTTAAAGATTATTATATAAGTTTTTTTAAAAAATGGTTTCCAAATTTTTTCAAGATTATAATATATGTGTTCTTGGGAAAAGTTTTTAAAATTTATTTCTTGGTTTATTTATATGTTTTTAATGAATTTTATTATAAAATAGTTTTATAAAGTTTTTATGTTATAAAAATCATTTTCAATGAATAATGGATATTTTTCTCACGAAATGTATTCAAAATAAATTTCGAAATTATTTTCCTTCGAAGGTGAAATTTGTGGATGTTGCTCATTTCCATCTAGGAATTGATCAAATGGTTACATTCACAATATTTCTATAAATTTTTTATGTTTTAATTTAATGATTTTTATGAAAACCATTCCTCTTTCACAAGGTATATGCTTTTGAAACTTGTTCATCCTCAATGGGTTTTGTGATTTCAAAACCTACTTCTTTTCATGAGTTATGCTTTAATTAAGTTTTTATAATAACTATATATTTTCATATTTTATGATGTGATGAAATGTTAAGGATACCCATTTCATTTCATGGGTTATGATTTTATGTTTATCAAAGCTATCCCTTTTTATAGTTCATGATATGATAAAAGATTTATATTATGGAACATGCATGAATGATTTTATTATGAGATAGGTGGGACCTATATCTACTTCTAATTCATTAGGTAACGATGGATGAATCATAGGTATAAATGTTATGCATGAAACTGATTACATGTTCACAATGTTATGCAAGGACCTGGTAACATTCCCATGTGATTATACATGAACATGATCACATGTCTATAATGTTATGAGTTAACCTTATTATGGTTAACAATGTTATGTGTAAACTTGATTACATGTCCAAAATTTTATTTATAGACTTGGATTCATGCCTATATGTTTGTGAATGAACCTGGTTACATTTTCACAATGTTAAGTGTGAACCTAATTACACGTTCACAACATTATGCGTGTACCTGGTTACATGTCTATAAGTCTATGAGAGGGCCTAATTTCATGTCCTTAACTCAATGTGTGAACATGTATCTACTTATACATGTTCATGATATTATACGTTGATGTGTATTCCACAATTCAATGTATTACCCCAATGATATTATTTTATTAATTATGCTCTTATTTTTCTTATTATTTATTTCTTTTGATGTTTAAATTTGTACAGAATGATTCATGATTATAATCTTTGATATGTAGGAAATTGTCTTCTAATGACCATGATCACATTATCATACCTTTATGTTCATTCCATGATTACTCATTTCATTTATTTACCCTTATTGAGCATTTTGGTTCACCCCTTATTATTTTCCCCTTCCCTAGGTTATGAAAGATGGGTTTTAAGTATAATTAATAAGGGAGTAAGATCATTGGGGAAAAAATTAAAGATATTTCGCTGAGTTAGATGATTTTTATCCATAATTCCTAAGGCACTAAACTAATACGGTCATTGGGAATCTATTTTTGTAAGGTTTCAATTATTCTACCCAATTTATGTAACATCTATGTATGTGATGATTGGGTCGTCATATGGTTTTCACATTACAAGGTGGATTTATGATATTGTTTACATGTCAAAGAGCCCTTTCATGATCAAAATAGAGATGTCAACGATCCCTTATGTGACAAGGATGATATGTCAACGATGGCTTTCATGAGCAAAGATGACATGAATAGTAACATTCACGTGAACTAGAATAACATGTCCAAGGGATTCTCGTGAACTAGATGACGTGTCTAGGGAATTCACGTAAATCACTTAACATGTCCAAGGGATATCACATGATCAAATACGACAAGCCTATAAATTTTGAATGAACTCGGATGACACGTGCTAGGTGTGTCTCGTGATCAAAAAAACATTTACATGGTTTCATCGTATGATCAAGGAACTAATCACCTAAATTGCGTAAGTCCTCATGGAAAATTATGTATCTTTATTCAAATGAAGCTTCATAAATTTTCTGCCTTAATTTTGTAAACTTACTAGTATTTTTTAGTTTTTTTATTACTATGGAATATCATGATAAATCCAACAAATAAAAGGCCCTTCAAATTATCAATATAACATTCCATAGATTCTTTGCATTATCATGTTGAAATTACATAGATCATTTTCATTACCAATGAATTTTTCATTTGAAGAAAAGAAACATATAACCTAATCCCTTAAGATACTCACTAGGATTTTTTAGGTCGAAGACTCTTGGGGTCGCATGATCCTTCACTCAGTGAAGTTCACTCTCACCTCTATGTGTGTTTTTTCCAATATGTCATGGGGGAGTTTTTGTTAGTATCACCATAAAAAGACTATATTTCTTTCTTCAACACTTAACTCTCATATATCATCTTTATTCACTAAAGGGAGAAATTTTATAAGGTACCAGATAATTTTCATTATCTCTCCACATTTCATCATTGACATTGTCCTTATATCACTTGATAAATTGTTATCATGTAATTACTCCATCATTACCGAATTTCTTGATCCTATGACTTTCCAAAGGGTATTTGTATGATCAATCTGGGACTCCACAAATTCTTTTGCGTAATTGAATCCATATTTTAGAAATTATTCGTGTGATTTATTTTACATGTCAAAGGGATTTTAATATATCAAAATGATATGTTTAAAGGTCTTCATGTGATCATGCCTCATATTAAAGTTCCTTTGGTGTAATCAGTTCAACTCTTCTAGGGACCTTCGTGAGTCCATGTATGAATTTCAAAGGGAATTCATGTTCTCAATAAACTGATCATGTGAATTGTTCAACCCCTTCAACTAAAAAATAGAATAACATGATTTATATAAGGATCATATCATTTTTATCATTTCATCACATGATCCCTTTTGGTAGTTATGATGGGTATATCGATTTACATGTCGCATGATCAGAACGACTCGTTTGGAAGCCTTTGTAAGATTCAGATAACATGATAATGGACTTCATAATTTTAATACAAAATGTCTTGGTGGATTTTAAAAAATCAAGCCAGATTCTGTGGGGCCCTTCGAACGATGAATCTGTCTTGTCGATGGTCCTTCACATGATCGACAATTTGATCACTTATAGAACACAATACCTTCACATGAAAAACATCATTACTCTTCTGTGCATAAGGTTCCCTTCATTTTTAACTTCTATCGCATGATATTTTTGTGTGATTTTCATATGTTTATTAATTGATGGGTAACATTATCAGAAGTAATTTTCTAAGGGGATTCATGTGACCATCAAGAATAATTTTAAAGCCTCTAAAAATATCACGAGGGATCATTATATGGCTTTCACATGATAAATTGACAGATAAAATGAATGATGTGACCCCTTCTCATGATACTCCCAAGGAAATGCTATCAAATGTCCTACTGAAGGTTATAAAATTTTCATTCTTCATATGATTAATCTCTACATAGCCATGATGCTCATTTATTCCCTTTTAAGGGGAAGTAATACCTATCTTCAGGTATTTCTATAACCATAAATTTTTTTATTCTTATTTGGAATGTATCAGTAAATACCCCCAGCCCCACCTAAAAAAATAATTCATAAGAAACAAGGACTCATTTATGAGGATGTAAACACATAACTGAGTCTTTTAGTCATCCACTAGTTGGTATCCGGAGCATATTTCTATCTTCAATGAGACTATTCATATTCCGTAGGGTTCCCTATCATCAAGGGATCAAGAGTTTGATCATTTCATAATTAATCCAAACCTCCATACATCTTGTAATTTCTTCTCTTATGTGATTGTTTGGAATGGTCACTTAAAATAAACCCATCATTAGAACCATTCACAAGACCTAATAATGTGACTTATTTTCATGACCACTACATTTAATCTCTTCATACCAATAACTAATGAAATAAACCTACTAACTAATAAATAGTATGTTTCATGAAATATGACATGAATCATTAGTTATGGGGTCACTTCACATTCTTCTTGTGTCTCTAATGGCCTATCACATGATCAATTAATCATTATGGGATTCATGTGACCTTCACAAGGTCACATGATCACAAATATTAAAATTGATCACATGATCATGAGATGTTATGTGGTTCATGTGATTTGTGTGATTTGTAATAGGTCACGCGATCACATGAATTTTATTAAGTCATGTGATCGCAATCAATTATATGGGTCAGACAATCCCTGTTATGTCACTTGAGATATGAACTTTTTTACTCATTTTGGCATGTTTATTTACTTATCCAACATATGTTTCTTATATTTTTCTCTATATATAATAAAAATATATTTTTTAGTAGCAATGACTTGTTAGAGTGTTGTGGTTAAAAATGTTGATGTCGATCAATGTCTGGTTGTCCAGTCATCTCAGGTGTGGCTGTCTAACATGGTTGGAAAATACTTTGGAAATTTTTTATTTTAACTGACTACCTATATATAAGTTTATATACAAAAAATATAATTCTATCCCGAACCCTATTTGGGGATTATGCCTCCATCATGAGTCATTATGACCAATAAAACCATTATAGAAAAAATATCTAATTTGGGCCACTTAATTTCTGGGGGAAAATTCATTAATGGTTATATGTTAATGTTTTTATAAAATAAATTGTATAGTTACATCATGAATCTGATCCTGGATTCCATATGTAACAGTAGATAATGAAAAAATAGTTTATGAATCATAAGTTCAGAAGGCTTCTTGAATGGGACCTTCAATTTTGAGGGAACTTTTTAAAGTACTAGGGCTATTCGGTCTGGGTGCAACATGCTGATATATAATTCACTACTGATTTAATGTGGATTGGAATATATAAGGACACCTATATTTCATAAATACATGACTATTTTAATAGTATAATAATGATAGTATTATTCAATTGATGGATTCTTGACACAAATTCAATCCATCGTAGACATGGTGAATCTACAATCAGTCTTTGGGATGTCGAGAAAATATAACGTAAAAAAATATTTGGTGATTTGAATTATGATGTTATCCCTATGTCATTTGATTGGAATGAAGAATACCCCCCACCCTTTCTAGGTAGTTGATCAGGTTGGTCGAGAAGGCCCTTGCGAAGTACCCAATTCCTAGGGCAGATATCCCATATAATAAATAGGTATCACTCTTTATCAAAAAGACCTATTATGAACCCAAAGTCCACGATTCGAAAGTTATGCCATCAAAATGGTCCCATGGGGATGAATGTGTCTATTGAACTATGGTTGAATAAGGTTCATTCAATGACTAGGGTGTGGGTCGTTACTGAAATCTACTGACACATTCAATTGGATATAATTCATGAAATTTATCTATACCGTTAAGTAATATCAACCCATGAAAATGTTTGAGTCAAGGTTTATAATTTCCTGATGGCAGTTTTATGGTAGGGGGAAGTAAAATCTATTTATCCATTTCTATTTTGGCCAAACTATACCACCATCTACACCATATTTACTGGTAAGGATCCTCATATAGAGTTTTTGACCCCTTCAAAGTGTTGTGAGGTTAGATGGGTGCCCACATAGGTGGATATGAGTATCTAAATGGTCAGAATATTCCTGATTTCTAGTTCATAGCCTTTCTATATTGAATTAGGGGAGTGATTCCCATAATTCTAAATAACTAGGAAATCTGACCCCACTTGAGTCTCTACAATCGCTTCTCTTTCATGGCTTATGAGGCACTCATGGGTGGTATAACTAACAATGGTGAGGGGAAGCCTCAGGATTGTGTTTATTTGATTGTGATTTATGAGGGAATTCTCTCCACCTAGATTTATGGTAAAATTTATTTTGATGTGTATGACCATTTTTAGTTATGGAATCACATTTTATGTAATCAAACATGGTGTCCTTATCCTCTCCACATTTGATCTGAACGTAATACAAAATTATATCATGAATTTTATTTATGTTTACCAAGGAGGAGACTCGAACTTAAGTAAAATTACCACCTATTGGCACCGAGAATGGTTTTTCCAAGACCTATTCTTATTTTTTATTTTCTCATACCTAAATGGAAGTTATCTAAATTGATACCTATGGAAATAGAATAATCAGCAATATTTTAGGATAATCTAATACCTATAAGGTAACTTACTTCCAACAAATGGATGACTTTAGAGATGGATCACAAGGAAGTGAGACATCAAAAATTATTTTTTTATCAGTAATAGTTCCATCTGACACAACTATAATGAGAATTGTTCCCATAAGGTAATAATTCCCTAGGATGGAACTTCCATATATATGTTGGTAATAATAATTTTTAGGAATGAAAAACCATCCTATGAAATACAGGGTTTGTTATGTCATTTTATAATAGTCTTAGTGGGATTTATAAATATCACTATTCACAAGGGGGACACCTTTAAAAAATTTCCTACCAAGGTCAAGGCCATCCTTCAAGACCCTTATTAGTGATGTTAAGTGTGAAAGTAAAATACACTATTCTCCTCAATTATAGTAGATGATAGTTCCTAGTGTGATAGTAGTTGGTACAGATGGGGTGGATTGTATAATCTCTAAATAAGTGGTAAGACTAGATTTACTACCAGCTTCAAACAACTAAATTATAGCCAAAATCTTGTAAATATATAATAATTATTATATTTCATATGGACAGAAGTTGAAGGGGCCTTCTCTCCCATAGAATCTCTAGTGTCTTCCCCCAGGGGTATTACCACTAGGGTCATCCATGATGTTTACTAGGATACTAAGGATGAGGTCACTCCTAGTAATGTGTAACTACATAAGGCGATGATTTTCGGTCTTGATGGGTTATGGTGCACACCTCTATCATTTCCATATTTAGTTCCGTTAGTATCATCCCCTTTGGGGGATCCTTCCTCAGGGAGGATAAGAATAAGTAAGTACTCCAATCCATCAGATTTTTATCACTCAAAATTCTAGATTAATTGTTACACATTATTTAATATCATTCCTAGTAAATTTCATTAGCTTATTCTAATTTTTTAGAATGTGAAATCCCTCACGACGAACACATGGAGGAATAAAAATAAATTTAGGAGAATATTTATGGGATTTATGTTGCTCCAGAAATTCCATGACCTTGGGACTAGTCCAATAAGGAGTGGAAAAGGTTGAGGTTTGGAAACGGTTAGACCTAGAACCTTTTCAGATGATTTTTAAATTGTACCCTCTAACCCATCACGGGTTGAATAACTTTTGAACAAGGTCAATGTTGAAAGCTATTATTACATGGATTTGTCCCTAATTGGGGAGTCTATTTGAAAGGGTAATCACTTCTTCAGATACCATACATATTTTCCAACTTTAATTATGTCACCTAACATTCCTTTTTTTCAATCCTTAAATGCGGGGTTCAGACTATACAAATGGAGAAATGTTAGTGGAAATACCAAGTCAATCGTTACAAGAATGCAGCACATATTCCCCTGAGGATGGGATTATGAAAACCCATGACTATAATGATGTAATTAAAAATGGTATATTCCCAACATTTTTCATGAAAATTCACAATTTGACAACCTCATATTATTCATCTACAAATTTATAATCCTTGGACCCCTCACTATAGTACATTCACCTTGTAACAAAGAGGCCTTATCCCCTTATTCTTTATTATTCCCCCCAACACGGTCAACTAACCCAAAAGACAACTCTATACTAAGATCATCAATGTAAGTGAGTATGATTCCCTTGCATAGTGACTTATTCCATAAATATATTCATGTTAAAGGATTAGGTGAAAGTTGATTGTTAATGTATGAATCACTTCACCATAAAATATGGTAATATGTTAGGGACATTAAATTGAGGGTATTAGTTTTGGAGGCCTCATCTTTGGTGAAATGAAGTCAGGATGAATCCTTGAAAGAGGCTTCCCAACATGAAATAGTGGTAATAGATTACCAAATGATGATCAATGCGGGGAAGGCTGAGATTGGAAGAATATAATATAAAATCAATCACCATCATCTTGATCTATACTAGTGTAAATATATGTTGAAAACATCATTGGAACCTATGTTATTTCAATAGGGTCTCCATGACCAGGTGGAGAAGTCCATGATTTATTTTTATGCCTGATTATAAGCGTTACAATATGTTATAAGGGCTAAGATAGGGTCAGTTGATCAATTTTTCCATTATATAGCCTCCCTAGAATAGATGTTAAAGGATCTCAAGGAATCATTTGGGAAAATATTTTAATGGTAATTCACTTTTAAGATAATTATATATTCTGAGGGTTTATGGGAGAGACTCTATGTTTTAGAGATTTATCCCTTCTTTGTTCATAATCAATAGAAATACCTTTAGAAATTTTCATGTTGCTATTTGGATTTATGTTATTCATCATATGCATGGAATTTGAGCCACTTGATATCATGTATAATTTCAAAAACATCACTTATTTTTATAATAATGGGAAAACCAACACTTTTAACTCAAATATAAAAATCTTAATAATCATGCCCTTAGAAATTTCCTTAAATGATCAATGACATAAGAATCCTCCCTGATGTATCTTCTCTATTCATTTTGAGATCACCTATTTTGAAAGGATACTTATGATAATTATGTCACAAAGTGAAATTTCAATAAATTGTTCCTATGTTAATGGACTTAGCGAGAATAGATTGTTTTTTCTAGTGATACATAATGTCCCCTAAAACCATTATATATATTTTTTATATTTCCATAACTTTTTTAAGGAATTGAAGAAATGGATTAGTGTGTATGGACATAGTTTTTTCATAGGGTAAACTTTTTTGGTATTCATCCCAACAAGTTTTATGGATTTTCTATTTCATGAATGTTCAATGTTTCCTGGATCACACCAGATTTTTGTCTAGAAAGAAGAAAACCAATTTTTTCCCATGTGTACATTTTCAGTTTTTCGACCTAGAGACCATTTTGCCTCTTCCAATTAGCTATTTGTGGTCTTAAAATCCAAAATTGTTGAGTTTTTTTGGTTTAGAGTCTTCTAGTTTGGACCAAATATTTTTCTATTTTAGGTTCTTCTAGATTGGGAATGTGGTTTCTAAATTTTGGGTTCTTCAATATTGGACCAACCGTTTCTATATTTTAGGGTCATCTAGATTAGACATGCTACTACATTGGATTATTGAGAGATATAACGGGTGAATGATGGGTATTCATGAAGGATGTGATTACCCTAAATCCTTTCTTCAACTATGAATGGTGGGTATTAAATATGGTTTCTAAAACCCTATATAATTACCAAGATAATGGAGGATGGGTATTCAGTAAGGGTTTGAACACCATGCATCCCTCCTGAAATGATGAATGATGGGTATTCATGAATGTTTTCAATACCCAACTTCTTTACAAAGATGAATAAGTATATGTATTTAATAATTTTTCATACACCCCACATCCTTACTGAGATGATAAGGGATGAGAATTCATGAGGGGTTTGGAACCCTACATCCTTAAAGAGATGATAAAGGATGGATATTCATAATGGTTTGGACACCTCACACCCATACCAAAATATGGTTCGGTGTATGGTGGAGTAATGTTAGAGACACCAAATCCACATGGATAGTTGTAATATGTGTTGTTAAATTCAAAACTACTTGAGTTTGAATTGAGGGTGATGAAATGGGGTAGACATGTCATGGATGATCACAGATCACTCTAAGTTGTCTAGTTTCACTAAGATATTTTTATGGATTATGAGGATTAGAGGTCCATTCCTATAAATAGGATATGATCCTAGTTGATGGGACTAAGGCCCTTATGAAAATCTAACTCGTACATGACCAAATATGGGGTACCCACTTCTTTCCAGGGGCCATGGGAGACTTATGTTTATTCAAACACATGTACAAAAAAGTATATTATAGAAGAAAGTGTATCCAATGAGATTTTTTGAAACATGAGTGTATTTCTATATATGTTTGTGATGGTTATTCCATAAATCATGTTGTTTTGGGTCACATTATTAGGTCCATAAAAAGGTTTGAGAATGGAATATTACATTCCAACATTGAGAATGGGTATAATACATAGTGATCTGATATTTAGGATATTAAATCTACTTTATGATGTCTAGTAATGGTGATTATAAATCATGGTCTAGGAATATCTATGTCAACTTAAAATGGTGGTTGGTTGGTATTTGTCTACTATTACTATTGGTGGAAATTGGTATCACATGTAGTCAGGACAATACCTCCTGGATTTAATATAATACCTTTATCTAGGACCAAAACATCCACTACCCCAAGCTCCAATGTGTTGTTTGATTCACCAAATGAAACCAAGTGGGGTTCTATCGGAGTGGTCAATACCTATTACCCATACACAATAACTAAGGAATAAGAGAAATGACTTAGGGATTCAGGGTTCTAGAAGAATTGTATCAAATTAATGAATTGGTGATGGTCAACTCAGACATAAAATACATGAATGTTATTTTTGGAAAACATAATATTATTAATGTATTCAGGCACCATAAAAGTTTTTCCACCACCAAGTGAACATATTATCATAACAAAGATATTGAATTAATATTTAATCTAACATTGGATAGAATTGGGGGTACAGGGTGCATATCTCAGTTTTACTATGTTAACAAGATAGAGAATAGATTATTTATGCCATTTTTACACACCAACTTTTTCCTAAACTATAGAGATGGAGAATTTAATCAAAATATACATGAATTTGTATCAAACCACATTTTTCTGGTTTGGAACCAGAAATGATTTCAATTATTTCTCTACAACATTAACATCTAATTATATTTACCATCAAAGGATAATGATTTAAGGATGTATAGATTTGACCAAGGTGAATACAGTTTAATTTTTTGATGCTCTTATAATTGGTATCATGTTAGTTTTAAAAAATTTCCAAATTAAGATTCCAATGGTTAGGATTACTCAAACATCCTTCTGAGTGGAGGATGAAGGTGAAATTAATCATGGATCAATGTTCTCAAATCATGAGTAATGATATTGGATTGTATTTTCCGGGATGATTTTAGATCACATTATGGTGATGAGTACCAATATGATGATTTCAAGGATCACAAGTATCAGAAGGCCATTATTATGAGGTTATGATATCAATGGTTGATGGGTATAATTCCCTTATATAGATCCATCCCTTAAATGGTATCTCCTTTATGGGGTCTATGAAAGGTTTTTCATAACTCAAAACACTCAATACATGTTTTGTTTGTGAATTTAGGTTCTTAAAAAGATGATGGAAGCAACTTGAACTTTGGTTGACCAGGTTCAGGATCTTGTGGTCCTTTGGTATGGATTGGTGATGGATTAAGGTATTAATAGTTTATCATAATCAAATAGGGATGCATCTATCAAGAAATTTAACACCTTATGATGAGAAAATAATTTTCATGAAGTTTAATTTCATGTGACTAGTAGGATTTCTGTGGAGTTTGAATACATGTGGAGAGGATTTTTGAATCAATGTGGAATTATGCATGATATGATTAAGGGAACATTGGACTAGTTGGGGACATTAATATGTAGTAGGAATCTTTTATCCTTGCATGATATTACCAGTGCGTAATCATTTGTTGGTTCTTATATAGCGTATATCTATCTTATATGCAACCAAACTATTTCTAGATCTATTTAATATCAAGGTCAAGTGAGCCTATATGATTCAGCCACCCAAATGATTTTTATGTTATACTATAGATTTGGGGAATATTCATTTCCCTTGGTTATGATTTCTCTGATTGTCCTATTTATTTTTTAAGGGAAGGAATGATTCCATATTATTCATTCCCATATGGATCCCCATAGGAATAAAACTCACATCTATGGAGTGGTTATTTTCATCAGACCATAGACAATATTTTTTAGGATTACTATATATGGATTTAACCCACGGGTAGTCATGGAGGATTAAGTCTAATGTTAGTGTAGGGATGTCATAGATGTTATGTATCACTACAATAGTTATGATAAAAAGGAAAGATGGTACCTTTTAATGAAATTCATCACTGGGCTTGATGAAATTTTTTCTAAACATCACTATGTATCCAATAGGGATAGGTATCAAGGCACACATAGTTATGAAGAATTTAGTAGCCCCCTTATGTTAATCTGAATCATATGTAGGGGATATGAGATTGTTTCCCCTATGGTGAATTATCACTTACTATTTATGGTATCATTGAGGGAATGTGATCTCATATTGAGAGAAGCATTCATTGGTTGAGTCATTTATAGAGACTCATTAACAACTGAGGTTGACATTTTTCAATATACATCAAGCACCTAAAATGGTTTTGATAATGGTAAACCCAAATTTGTACCCATGATAATATAACTGGGAATAAATATGTATCCTGAGAGTTTAAGAATCATTATATAAACATTTATTACAAAAAGTAACTCCTTGTATAAATATAGATCATATGAAATTAGGGGGGATTTTCATATTTAGTTCTGGTATGTTGATGAGTCATTCACATATAGCACATATTTTTCAGATAGTATAACCCACTCTATGAATTTTCAGTATTTTAGGATGGACCATATGTCATGTAGTATAACATCATGTGACTATGACATATCACCAAGAATAATTACTAATTTGGGGAATTTGGGACTTTTCATGAGATGTATAACCCAAAATTTAGGGGTACAGGAATATGATATTATAATAATACTTTGAAAAGGGGTATGATGCACAGTTGTGTAGCATCGAGGGTATTGGGATCCACTTGTTTACTTGGGATATGGGAAGTGTAAATCATAATGAGATAATATATTAGCCAATGAGAATTGGATAATAGTGTGTATAGCTCAACCATTAATAATGGTGGAAATATAGTATCCCATGTAGTTAGGATAATATCACTTTGATTTCAGTGGTTTTTCCTTTAGGACCCGAACATCCACCAATTTCAAGCTATGGGGTGTTGTGTTATTCACTAGTGGATCTTAGCAGGGTCCTTTAAGATTAACCATTCCATATTACCATAGTTCTATATGGGAGAACCAATATAAAGGGTGGCTCAAGGTCTAATGGGTTCCATGAAAAGGATTTCAACTGGATGAATCAGTTGGTATTAATATAGATGTAAAATATATGATGTTGGTTAATAGAGAGTGTAAAATTAAAGAATCTTTTGATCACCCTGAAGGATGGTCAAGGTTTATAAAATGTGATACTTGAGTATAGAATCACGATAGTTAATGATTTCATCATTGTGAATACTTATATTTATACAGTTTAACATCATGTGGCAAGGACATGGTTCCATGTATTTGGATAATTCACACCTTGGTTTCAATTAATAGGGTGACATTCACAGTTCCCTAAACTCATATGAGTCATGCTCAAACTGATAAATATGACAAAAATAGAATGTGGGATTGATTTGTGCAAGAGTTTATGATAGGTAATAGGTGGGGTTGTTAAAATTTTGGTATATGTAGGAATCCACACAAAAATTAGGTTCTCATAGAATAAAAGAGGTTGAAGTGATAACGATTTGTGGAACAATTAGAAATCAAAGATGAAGGCACTACTATGTATCTCATTGAACAAGAATAAATCCACTCATAGTTCTTATATGTGATCCCCAAATCGATATAACTCATATTTGGTAAGGGGGGATTTTATAAATACATTCATGATGGACCTAGGATTTGAAATACGGGCAGATCTATGTATCTTACAGTAACAGGAATCAAGCCACACATGATTATTATCTAAATTCTATTTAGTTTAGAGTATTAATTCTAGGACATTAAATATGAAGGAATTAATCACTAAAATATTATTAATCCCCAATGTATATGGTGTAAAAAATTAATAAAATCATGTCTTTGAATTTCTATAATATGTATGTCCATCCAATGTTTTGTGGACCTAGTTCCACTCCATTATAAAATAGCTCATGGGATTTGGGGGAATTTCTTCAAGAACCAAAATTTCCCCTAGGAACAAGCCATCAAACATTTCTCAATTCACCGGTGAATCCAAGTGGGGTCCCTTTATTAGCCAAAACATCCCCTTACAACAATCTCTTAAGCATTGTGTTATTCACCGATGAATCCTAGTGGGGTTCCCTTAGGATTGGTCAGTCCTTATTACCAATATTCAGTGAAATTCCAATAGAATATCCACTCAAGGAAACTAGAAATTTAGACATGAAAAAGGGAAATTGTGTTTTTATAGTATAAAATTTTGGTATCCAAACGTATTTTGATTATCAAGGAAGTTAGATCATCATATGTGACCTATTCCCTAAAATTAAATGATATAATAATGTTACGTCTTGATAATTCATTCACACTAGGTTTGATACACATATGAGTAACATCGAGGTTATTTGAATCCTCTTAAATAGTTTGTTCATGGGATATGTAAATCATAACACAATAATATCAAAATAAATAGGAGGTGGGGACCAATGACTACAGGTCGACCATCAGTAATGGTGGAAGCCCATATTCCATGCAGTTATAACAATAACTCTTCGATTTAATGGGGTCCTCTCTTCTTAGGCCATAAAATCCACTAAGAGAAAACTCTATCACATTCATTATTCACTCGTGATTCCTAGTTGGATCTAATTAGATTAACTATTCTATGTTACCATTTTTTCATAGGGGGACTATGAGGAAAAAATATTTGATAATGGGGCTCTATTAGAAGTATATCAACTCAATAAATTGGATGGGACTAACTTATTTTTCAATGATATGAAGTTTTTTCATGTGGAACATAATATTCAAGATTGTTTTGAGCACCCTAAAGGATAAACCCACATGTATTGTATACATTTTCAGGGATAACAGATAAAAATAAGAAAATAATGAATACACTCTCATCAGTGGGATGATATATTTCACATAAAAAATCATGTAATATAGTTTAAATCATGATAATATGATATTTTCTTTTAATTTAATTCAATTCGACTTGAACATTGACATTTAATTTAATATCATGCGACTGGGGAATAGTTCCCTATATAGAACACATTTCAATAACACTAATCAAAATGGTTTTCCAGTTTTCCTAATCTCACACAATTCATTCTTGGTGTGAGAAACAAGGGAAAACTATGAATTCAATTGAGATGCATGATATCCTGTGAAGTAAATATGTGGGGGGGTGTTCAAAATTTAATTTAGACTATAACCTCTCTATGGATCTAACACTTAGGGAGGGACATGACTTGGGGTAATTTGAAATCATGGTTGTGTCTGTAATTGAAGATCTGGGAGTCATTATATATCATGTGATGACAAGAATCAAGCCTTATGTTCTACATATACAGAATCCCCTATGCAGGTTTGAACTATAGGCTATGAAATGATTTTTTCTTAATATTGTGGTTGGACATGAGATTTTGGTAATGCACATAACTACGTCTCCTATGGTAACAGGTATCAAGAGACATGTATTTATTAAGAAATCTTCCACCACATTATTGGTTTGTATGCATAGATGGGTGGATTTATTTATCTCTCTGTCTTTTATATTGTGGATGGACACAAGATTTGAGATATCAGAGTCACTATAACTCCTAAATTTGTCAGAAGCAATCCAAATATAGTTTATCCATAGGAAATTCCTCGCACTACTTATTTTCCAATATGGGGAGGGGACATTATTATCATATTATAGATATTCCTATGAATTGTGATCTGGGAATAACTATGTACCATGTGATAAAATTATATAATCCACATATAGTTCTCAGAAGGAATCGTTCCAATATAGGTCTAACTAATATGTGGAGAGGGGGAATTGTTCCATTTATATTACATATACACCCAAGATTTGAGATCCTAGAATCACTATGAATCCTATAGAAACTAGAATCATACCAAACACTGTTCTTGAGATGGTTCCCATTATAGTTTTTCTTTATATAAAGGGAGGGGATGGTTTATATATATATATATTACAGTTGGTCCCATTATTTGAGATCTTTGGGTAATTATGCATCCTATGAAACAAGAATTGAGCCACACATTGTTCTTATTTAGAAAATTACATATGTAGGTCTATCCCAAATGCAAGGAGGGTATGTTTTTCTATTTAGGTTGTGGATATTCCTAGTATTTAATATCTAGGAATAACTACATATCATTTTTTAATTGGTATCAAGCCACACATATTTATCATTAAAGCACCCTTTTCAAATCTAACTCTCACAAAGGAATTGTGGTACTTCATTTTTTACTATGCACATATCTATCTCATGTGTAGTGGATCATTCATGAAGTAACATCACTGGTTAGGAAATAAGGACACCTTTCATGAATGATTTTTTCATTCTTAAAACAAAGTGGGACCAATTTTCTCATAAGTAATGTAATTGGAGGACACATGGTGTGATCTGGTATTTTCCTACACCATATACCTTCTACACGGATCTAGATCATCTATTATAAAAGGATTTTGGTCCACAATGTGACCCAAATCCAAGATTATTTAAATAAATTTGACTAAGACCATGTTTTATGTAGTTTAATTTCATCTCTTGAGGACCTCATCTCTAAATTTTAACATCATGCAATTTGATGTCTTGTGTGTAGTTTAATGTTATCAGGTAAAGACATAAAGTTATATTAAGTTTAAATTCTTGTTTTAAAGACATGAATTTTATAATGGAAGAAGTGAAATTTACTTCTTAAGAAACCTCACATTTTTGGGGGTGTGACGCATTACCCATAATGCATGAAGAAGATTGTGTGGCAAAGAATTCTTGTCCATGTCCACCATTTTTTTATTATATTTGAAAGAGACTTATAAAAGTCCTATATTTTTTCATTTTTTGCAATATGATAACAGGATTAATGGTTGGAATCAGTGTTATATTCCTAATATAGTCTCTTGAAGTCAAAAGAATAGAATTTGGTTCCATTTTATTTCAATACCATCTGAGGTACATCTGATCTTGTGATAATATTGGAATTTACAATGTTGATGATATTATTCATCCTGACAACCTTGAGGAATATTTCTACAATCCATTTGGGAAATAATTTATTCTTATTATTGTCGTACATAAACTACTATATATAACTGTGGGATATTTCCCCACAATTTCAATTCCCCATATGGACTATTTCAAGGAATACATAGATATATGTAGCATCTCTGGGGCCAATGGATGAGGTTTTCATGAATTGGAAATGTGTGAAAAATCCTAGAAATTCCATGATATCATATATCAGTGTTTTCAAGTAATAACCTTGCCTCCTATTTTGTGGGGATTATGGTTTCTTACTAGTGAGAATTGCATGAACATACATGGACTTCTTCCATGATGGATTGAATCTCCCTTAATACAATACATGTATGGAGGAATCCATTGAAGCCTCATTTATTGAGGTATTTATGATAGCATGTCCCATCAAGAAGGGTTATGTTCACTACTCAGTGTCTAATATGTTCCATTTTGGCTCGATCTGATAGAAGGGTCCCTTCATAGAGGTAATCTATTATGAAATAAATCTATCCATTGGTGGATATCCACTCATTATGCTCTAGGGAAGTGTAAACCAAATAGAATTCCTCTAAGTCACAGAAAATGACTGGAGAGACCACCCCTCATTGTGTGATGTATAAAAACAATTCATCCTAGTCAGGATCATACATGACTGTTTCTACATTTGAAAATGTGTTAGCATGGCCATTTTTTGATCGATATACATGATGATGTTTTTTTCAAAAGGGAATTTTTCTATCAATCCTCTAATGTTACCAATGATGTGGTCTAATTCTTCCTTCTCGATAGCATGATCATCATTGATCAATTTTATTATTATATTTTGGTACCCTTTCATATTGAGGTAGGATATCTGTAGCTATAGTGATAGCTTCAAGACAATGAAAATGGATTGGTATTCTTCCTCATTAATAGTGGATCCTTCTGACACTAAAAAAGAATTGGAAAAAATTACTTTTTTGAGGAAATAAATTCAACCCCATGACCAAGATGATTGTTCTTAAATTTTTAAATTATCTTTAAGATATGACATTAGGAGGAACCATTAAAATAAAACACCCATATTCAACAAGTCTCCTGGGAATATATAACATTTTCATCTATATGTTTGGTGTCTGCTAGCATTTTTTTCCAATGGGGGTGTGCTATAAGAAAATCAGCCATGTATTTCCCTTTAACTTCCTTATGTGACATGAATTAGATGTCATATTGTTGCGGGATGACCACCCATCATCCAAACAACAATTAACATAGGGAATCCATAGATTTTCTAATATGGTTTAGCTTGAGATACCAGTTGGACTTCGTGATGATTCATGCATTTCCTCAGTTTTTTCAATATAATGATATGTGCATGGTATTGCTTTTAGATGTTGTAATATGGAGTTTTAGTATCCAGATTTATCTGAATGAGGTAGTTGAGTATTTTTTTCATTACCTAAATAATTTTTCTACACTATAATAGAACCAACTATTCATTCAATTGTGTCATCATAAAGGATAAGTTCCCTTCCTTATAATAGTGGAATCATGACTGGTGAATGCACCAGATAATACATCAGCATGTCAAACATTTCTTGGTAGTCGTCATCACATTGATGGGTGAATCCCTTATTTTTTAACATAGTGAATGATATATATTTTCCATCATGATTGGTTATAAAAATAAAAATATAAGGGAGGTTACATTGGGTCCTACATGGTTATTTAAGATTACAAGTGGTGAAAATTCAAGTATTACACTAGTCTTACTAGATCAAACTTGATGTTGGGGTGGTGTACCAAAAACCAAATTAATTACCTTAATGTTACTCCAAAATTGAAAATTGTATGATTCCTATTTAAAATATACTATTGTAATATGCTAAATATTTTTTTATGATCAGTGGGGTGATCAAAAAACAATCAAGATTTAACCACCAGTTCTTCGACATAAAATGAGTCATCTAATGGATGGTTTATGATTACGATTCATTATTCATTAGAATGTAAATACAACATTAATTAATTAATTGTTCATGAACTGGTGGAAAATATCCATTTAGGTTCTCTAAAATAAGTATCTTTCTCATCATTAGGGTCTATCATTATCTTATTATACCTATAATACCCATCTATAATGGAAAGGTCTTGGAAGCTAGCGGTTGTATAGACCGAAAATTTTGTAATCATAAATGGGGAATCATACTTAGAGCATTGTAAATTAATGTCTCTAAAATTAAGAAATGTCATGATCTTCTCATAAATTATCTTGATGGGGATGATGTTGGAAATCAGTTTCGGGTACTACACATCTCAAAAAAAGATGGGTGTGATCAATTTTTCAACATCCAACTCTACATTGGTAGCATGAGAGGGGAGAATTGTCCTAGCCAACTTCTTATATCCTTGATGTCTATTAAAAAAGCCTAGGTTATGGGTATACAGAACATGTTTTGTCTTAGTAATATCTATAAAATTCAAAGAAAACATGTATTTATGCCGCTTTTTAAAAAAAAATTACATCTCCTACTCCATGAGAAGAATGATGGTACAAATCAATATGGTCCATGGGAGTTCACATATTTCTAGATTCAAATGCATAATTTCATCTACACTGATTGATACGTCTTCCTAAAATTTAAGAGGATCATTCTTGAGGTCATCCTATTTTTCTTCCATTTGTTTTTCCATGGGGGTACTTTCATACAAGGTGGTTAATTTATCCCTATCAAGATAAGAGATTTCTTGACAAGAGATACTAACATCTTGAACAGCCAAAGTAACTGTAGAGATACTATGGGAATTTTATTGTTCCTTTATGATGTTACCAATGATAGGATAGGTATTAAAATCCTAATTTATAAAGAATCACTTAAGGTATTTTCAGTTTTTTATAATGGTTCTAGGAAATTCTTCAATTATTATGGAGAATTAGTATGACTTCCTTTTGATGAATCAAATTCATCTTACATGATTTATAACACATAAACATGTCTTAGTGAATTTTGTTGTTCGAAAAATATTATTGGGATTGATTTTACTTTCATGATTAGGTTTATGGGCAACACATAATCACAGTTTAGCATGATCTAATGAATCACAAAGAAGGTTTCCAATCCATTGGGAAAAGAAAGATGCATATCCCCATCAATGATTTTTTATTTTAATTCCTTCTTATAGAAATGTTCCTTGGCATATAAAGTTTTGATAAACATAAAGGGGGAATTGTCACCATGTATAATTTCAACCTTTCCATTGATTGGGTATTTCAAGAATTGATGAAATATTAAAGTTATCACCACATGGATATCAATCTAATGCCTTTCAAGGAAGAAATTTTATACTATGTCTTTTGGGATAATCATGAACTCAACACTATATGTGGGATACCAAAACTAATAATTATTCATGACCTTTCCATGAAGCCTTCTCTCAATCTTGTCATACCCTTTAATGGTTAGTTTTGTTGGAGAAAAGACCCCCTCACTATATTCCAAATTTTTGAGGTTCAAGAGTAAGATTATGCGGACCCTAGAACAATTTTCAACTATAGACCTATAGAAATCAACAATATCAAGTTTTATTAAAATATAAAATTATCTAATATGTCTCCAAATATTTTCTTCCTAGTCCTTCCTCCATGAATGAGATAGTGGTATGATATTCTAATACTGTCCTGTCCACTAAATAAACCTCAACGATAGTTCATTATTATAAAAAATATCCTATGATTGAGAGGAAGTAAACGGGTGCCTATTTTAGGTATTTTAAAAGTTTTAGAGCTTCTAGGATTGATAGTTTTTCTGTTACAACTACTAACTTTTATAGAAAACCATATTTGTTTGCGAATATTAGTGCATCCCAATGTGGGGTTTCAACAAATCATGAATTTTATGAAAAGATATGCTTGTGATAGATGAGTCTGGATCATGGGAATATGTCAATGGATCATCTATTTCAAATGTAATTGGCCTCACTGGAAAATCCCTTTGTTATGGATAATGAGAAAATCACACCCCTGATAGTGAAATATTTAAAATTATTGGCTTGAACGACCGTTGAAGGGATCTAAGGCTTCTCAATAATTATTTGGGTATTTATAAAGTAATGACCTTTGCGCCTTTACTACATATATGGTTTCCATGGTATGTGACTAAAATATTGTCTTCAGAATCACCCACGTCATTCCTTGTACCATCATCTTCTATGTCATTGACCTTTGACTCCCCAATCGTGTATGAGAAACACATATTTAGGGTTGTATTCATCATTTGAGAAGGAAACTAGTAATTTATCTTTGTTAATAGAACAAAAAATGATCTATTTATATGATGAGGGTTTTTTATGTGGTGGTGTATTTTCTTCAGAAGTTTAATGAATGAAATCTACAAGAGTCAGATATTGTGTGGGAATTCAATATGTCTTTTTCGTTTATTTCATTTCATATCACCAATGATCACATCACCCTATAAGAGTTGTGTTCATGCGAGTCTCCCAAAGTGCTAGGATCATGAATGGATTTTTAAGTTCCATTATCAGTGAGTAATAAGTTATTTCGACTATATTATGAGTCATCTAGTTATCAAAATTTAATTCACACCTATCAAAAACTTAATAGAAGTCAACATAATCTTCTATTTGGGTGATGTTCACACAGTTCGCTAGTGTCAGGTACATTCCCAATATAACTTGTCCAAAATAAACTCTAATCCATAGGATGTATTTGACTAAAATAAAGCCTCTAATGGGTTAACCTAGTCTCTTATGAAAAGGAATATATTTTGGGTTTTCATTTAGGTTGACCTTTTTGGGTTTATTTTGTTCTAATTTCTTAAAATGGTTATTTTCCATAGCTTCGAGTAAGAAATGAGGAACCTGTTCATTACAGAAGGAAAAAAATTTGTTCATCTGTTCATCAAATTGTGAGAAACCCTAATATCTCTCATCCTATAGTTGAGGGTGGTATTATTGTTTTTGCAGCTCTATTGGAGGTGTGAGAGGATTTGGTGCTTTTCTAGGTTCTCTAATGATCATTGTTACATGTTTTAGGGTAACAACAGTAGTATCTGCCTTACCAAAACATTTTACATACATTGTGGGTGTGAAATGTGATTTTTCATGAGTTCACTAAATGTAATCATCTAGAGATTATTTTGATTTACATGAACTCAAAGAATCTTCATAGACATTTCTTCATTATCAATGTTGTTTTCAGATCATCTCAAAGATCCCTAATATTAATTTTTAGAAAATACTCTTATGAGAGTGGGATACTGAGTGAATACATTACACCATCCCATCTATAGGTAAAGTCATAAACACTCTGTTTTTCATGTTGTTTTAAATTTATATGGATAAAAAAATTAATTTGGAGTTGGATTTATAAAGGAATTGATGAAGATGATCTTCCAAGAACAGAAAATATCCTACTAGAAGGACGATGTACCAAACAATGGAGGTCCCAACTAGTGTGTATAAAAACATCACATTTTTTCACATACTAATTGTCCCAAGGGATCACATGCATGCTACAATAGGACATTAAGTGTGTGATATGTTGTTCTAGACCTCTTATGTTTTTTAAGGATGAGAAGATTGGGTTTTTTAAATTAGGTGGAGGAAAATTTTCTTCCACCCATTTGGGCTAAAAATTATTATTTTTGGATATACAGGGGTAAACTACCACACCATGGATTCCATTAAAGTAGTTTGGTAATAAAATGATTTTAGTAGATCTATAAGAATTAATATCTAGACCACCTCCTATATATAGGTAACAGGAGAGGCATAATGAGGTGACCCTAATTATTCTAGATACATTCCATGAATATATGATCACCTTGATAAGAGATAATTTTTCACTATAATATATGAACTTCATGATCATGATGAACTTCCACATTTATGTAGTCAATTTTTCTGCATCTAGACCCAAATTAATGCTCAAATTCCACTCTTCCATCTATATTATCTCTCGCCTATTGTGTGTGAGGATGTATATGTTTTATATTTGAAGGCCATACCGAGTGGGAATATTTTCCCTGAGCAGTTCCTCATTATTTGTTTTGTGATTTTGTATCTCCCATTCATATTATACTTTTCTTCCCTCTATTATGTGGATTTCAGATCTTCTATGTGGTGAGTGGGATGCAGTGACACATTTCCCGTTATCATTGGTAGATTTTCGCTAATGAGGTTCCAACTTATCATTCAGAGGTGTTGGTATTCGATGCTTCCCAAATTCTATGTACATTAATCATTGTAATTTTAATCTAGATCGCCTACCTATCGAGGTATGGTTTCCAAATTACATCCCTGTTCATTTTTTACTTTGTCGTATTTGTTTTCTGGAATGATGGTGACAATTTTTATTGTGGCATACCATGTCAAAGTTGACACCTCGTCACTTTTTACATAATGGGATAGTTCTATAATGTTTTTTCCTCCTTCAAGGGTTATGTCAGGGTTATTTATATAACCTATGGTCTTATTGGAAAATGATTTCTTACAACCCCTATGGGGTTTGATTTTAATTTCAAAACGTTCAACCTATCATACTCTATGAAAAGTGAACTTAAGGGAGTTTCTGATGGTACTTATCGAGCGATCCCCAAATGAAAGAGGTGTATCTCACAGTGAGAGGAACAAATGGTATACCAGATGTATATATTTACCTCCTAGATTATAAAATATGGATTCTTTTCAAGATGATGTTAATGATAAAAATTACCCTATACCTATAGTATGATGTTGATTCAAGGACACTATTGGAACTTTCTAATCTATTTTAAATGATCTGATTACTCACTGGATGAAAATTGAGACAAAAATGTCCTTAACCCTATGTGATGGGTTGATCTGCATCACCATATATTTATTTTGGACCCTCTTGGGGTGTGATAACTCTGGTGGTGGTGATTGAGATAAATATTTCTCCATTCCAATGGGCTAGGATTCCTACTGGATGACTATTAATTCATTTTCTACTATGATATGACTAATTCGGTGTAATATTATTCAAAAATGGGATGAGTTAAATTTTTTTCCATCATGCATGTCACATCATATTGGAATCTATCTGGATGTTCAGAACCTTCTTTTCATTTGGAGGTGTGTTCCCAATTTTTTGATAGGCCCTGTATAAGAGTCTTCTTGAGGCCCTCTCTCTATTTCCATGACGTCATTACATCCTCAAAGTTTATGAGGTTTGTTTTATTCACCACATGGCTCATATATTACCCAATCCCATGATCTCTCCTAATTCTACGACATTACAAGATGTCATATCATAGGATATTTATTATCTTGTGGATAGGTTAATGTTCAATGCTCCATACATTACCCATCCTTTGATGAAAATGTATAACATGGATTTTGAAATCAGTCAACAATGATTTTTCATGATGTGGAGTAAAAAAATTGTAGGCTATAAGGATTCATACTTAAACATTATATAATCTTCAGTTTTAATCATGATGTTTCTTTCTTTTTCATTGAGGTTCCTTTTGGGTTTTGTGTTTTATAGAATTATTCCATAACTCATATGTACCAAAACCATAAAATATATAGTGGATACTTCCAAGAAGTATCCATGTTTCCCATATTCAAAAACATTTAAAATATAACATGATATATTTTATGAAAACACTTCAAGACATTCACTATGATTTCTTACAATACCTTACTCTTCCTTAATACCTTTCAAAAACATCAAAAAATATGGGATGAGAATAAAAGTCTCAGTAAGGGATATGAAAAGATGGAAACTATTATTCCATTGATAAAAATTCAAACCCATTAAAACTATATCATAAATTAACTCTTTTCATCCTTAAAAGTAGTAAATGCCTTCCTTTGAAAATAATCTCATTTCATACCTTTTTATAATCATGATATTACCATAAACCCCATATAAATAATAGAACACACATAAATGTATCTTGGTACATCATTTTACATTGTACAATTATAAATGGAATAACCCTACAGTAAACTTTTATTCATGTCACTCTTATAAATGGAATAACCCTATGGTAGACATCCATACCCAATGCATTGGAGGGCTATCACATACCCACTTATATTTGGTTTATCAAGGAACCACACATCATTTTATTACGATTTAACCACATTTCAAATGTTTATGTACCATTATATAATCATAATACATAAATGAATGAAATTTTTAACATGTTACTCCTACTTTTTCATTTTCACTAGGAAGAAAAAAATTTATGTTCATCCATTTGAAAAACCCATTTAAAAAAAACAAATTCTAAAAAAGAAAAAGAAGGATTTTCATTTATGAAAACATTAAATCTTTTAAGGGAATCTAAGAATAAATAGTTTTCATAGTGGCAGAAAAATCATTTTTGTCATGTAAGTTAGGAATAGAACATTCATTCTATAATTTAACAAAATATTATGTATATAAATCATACAAATAATCCTTTTGAAATATTTTTAATGAAATTAAAAATATATATAAATATATTCTATTATATTTTTATATACATATAGTTAAATATTTAAAATAATATCATTAATATTGATGAAGATAAAAAGATTTTGAAATTAATGATTTAAACATTCAATGTGTCATATGCTACATTGAACATTTAAATAATAATACCTATGAATTAATAACATTTTAAAAAATATTAAATAACATTAGATAAGTAAATTTGTGGTAAGATATATTATAGGGGGCATATATGAACATCATAAAAGATGGTCGGTGTATAATAGAAATATATGTATAAATTAAAGGAGATTGAGATGAAATATGGTACATTGAGTCTAACTTTTCATGTGTGTATTTATCTTAATTAATAATAAACATATTATGTTTTTACAATATATTATTAATATTTTTCAATTTTAACATTACTTTTCTTTAACTTGTTAGATTTTCTTATACAATTACAAAATTAATTATATTTAAGTCAGATGTTTTGACTATATTTGGTTTATATGTCAAATATTACATTGGTAGGTTGACTAATGAAAAATATATAATTATTTAAACATCTCCATTATAATATTCATGACATATTATGAAAAATTAACCAATTTTACAATCATATATATGGTAGGTTGTACGTACGCATGAGTAATGATCCCATTTTTCAATGATAGTTATGGAAAGAAGGTATGTAACATTTATCAATCCATAATGATAATTATATAATATATTCTATATTATTTAATTATATTTACTTATATATAGAATTATTGTGTTGTAAAATTAATCACAACACTTTGAGGAGGTGATTTTCCACATGTCCATGAATGATGTTATGAATTTTTCAATGTGTGAAAATGTAATATAGAAAATGATATATAATATTTATAAAATGTTAATTATGTATGTACTATCACATATATTCCATTTATATTAAATAATTTTATATTAACCCATCCATTATACATCTCTTGTAATGTGTTAACAAATCACATCGCTTTGAGGAGACTATAGTACACGCTTCCAAAAATGATGTTATCATATTTCCAAAAAATGAAAAGAATGAAGTTATAGGTTATATAAAAACTAAATAATTATGTATAAAAAATAAATATAATATATATAATTTAAAAATAGTATGACCATAAAAATTTCTAACCTTTAGAGTTGTTAAAGGAAAAATGAACTACATCGTTTTGCGAGGTGATAGTCTACCGTACACATGAAGGTTAATTTCGTTACACATTTTATGGAAGTGTGTTTAGGTTTAGTTCTAACCCTTATAAAAAAATATAAATATATTTAGGATAATAATTTAAAAATATAATCATGGGATAATAATAATTTAATGGGTGTAAAGGAAATAAAATAGAAATTCATGTTGAGTAATGTTACCTCTTTTTTTAAGTAACTCCTTTTGGTTTGAACTAAAGGGCTTCCTCTGTTAGATTTAATCCAAGATTTTGTCTTCTTGTATGAGAGGAGTGATTTAGGGGTATTATTTGCGATGTTTCTAGATGATAAAAAAGTCTTGAGATGTGTAAGGAGAAGATAATAGTGAATTTATTTTTATAGTGTAGGAGAAGAGGCATTCTTCTAAATATAAAATGGTAATCACTATTGGGAAGAATCGCTTACATAATGTGACACAAATAATGTTAAAATTAGATAAAAATTGATATATAGTCTGATAATTTCCATAAAATTGGTCTTGGACAAGTTTATAGGCTATTTGGATCCTTAATATTAATTTTTTACCACTAACTAAACACATTTTTACAATAATTGATGTAAATAATTTTAATTTCCTTCACTAATATTTTTGTTCAATAACTAATTTTACCTTATTATAAATTATAAATTACTCTTATTTCATATACTTAATCCATTTTAAAAATTTATAAACATATAGGTGGCATAAATTATTTTAAAATTAATCCCACATACAGGATGAGACAAATAATTTTTAAAAAGAAAATTTCATGAGTTTGGCATGTTTTATATATATAATATCAATATAAAATTTATTAAAATTCCCTAAATTGGGTTTATTTATGTAAACTTTAACTAATTTTACATTAAAAAATTGATAATATAATTTTTCTATATAATTAAATTATATAAAAAAGAAAACATTCAATTAAAATTCAGTATTATTTATGATACTTCAAAATATGAAACTTCTCATAAAAATACCAAAAATTCCCCCAAAAGTTAATTTTGATGTTATTATTTCATTTTTTTTATTTTTTATGTATTTTTCTATAATTTTAAAATTTTATTTTTAATGTAGGTTCGACGTTAAAAGTTGACAAAATATCTTTTTATAAAAATAGGGCTTTTAAACATAAAACTGTATTTGTTCTTATATTATTCCTATAAAATCTATTGGAAGATTTTAATAACATTTTATAAACAAGTGTGAACATAATATAGTTATTATTATTCCTTCCCATTGATAAAAAATTAGATCTATAACTTCCATATTATAAAATAATATTAATAGTATATTAATGTTCAGTAAAACTCAATCTTCCATGAAATGAAATATTTGGAAGAAACTCTTTTTCTTGTTTCATAGATTCTATTTTACATAGAGTCCCTTTTATTTTATAATTACTATATAATTAATAAATATTAATAAACAAGAAAAATAATTAATTTTTTAGTACCTAGGCTATTATATCCTTTTTCAATTTTAGAAATTGTGTCCTCACAATTTTACTCACTTATCAAAGAAGTGTTAATATTTTTCCATTATAGATTTTTCATGTGCCCATGTTTTATATTCAACCATATTATTTTTCCAGAAAAACCATTACCTGATGAATTACTTTATTCTGCAATAACATCCCTCCATGAAAAATAATATGAACTGGATGTTCCTCATAAGAATGATTCTCTTACAGCTAAATTACTGCAAGAATCTAATCTGGAGATTAATTTGGTATATACTTCCTTAATAATAAAACATGAAACACATTATGTACCAAGGATAAACATGGAGGTAAATCCACTTTGTAGGAAATTTATCTAGTTTTCTCTATGATTTCATATGGTCTAATAAACCATAGACTCAGTTTCCCCTTCTTACCAAAACTCAGAGAAAATTTTCATAGAGAAACTTATAGAAAGACATGATCACCTACCTCAAAAGAAATAATTTTTCCTTAGTTATCAGCATAAATTTTCTACCTTCTCTAAGATTTTCTCATGTATCATTGAAAAAAATAAATATTAATTCTCATTTATTCTACCATTTATAGTTACATCAACTTTTTTTATACTACATCATCCCAAAACATTGGTGTTCAACACTACTTTCGGTATAATGCCTTGAAAAGTACCATATGAAAACTGTAATGAAAAATGTTATAATATGAAAACATAACCAACGAAATATGTTGATATTAACTTTCCTAGTAATCCATTGAAATGGATTTAATCTTATCGTACAAGGTCTAAATCATCCATCCAGACTATCTATCAGACTGAGGATGAAATGATGTACTGAAATTTAATTGAGTATTCAATGAAATATAATTTCATTTAAAAAACATAGATGTGAATCTGGGATCACAATCTAATATAATTTATATAGAACCTCTATGTGACCAGAAAATATCTATTATATAAAATCATGATAGTTGATCTAAATACATCATAAATTTAATGTGAATTAAATGTGTGGATTTGGTTATTCGACCAACAATAAAAGAAATAGAATTATTACATTGATAATTATGTGGAAATCCTACCACAAATCCATTGATATATTCTCTGATTTAAACTCTAGAATAGGAAAAGATTTAAGAATCCCCTTTGGTAACATTCTATATTATTTAACTAGTCGACATGTCAATCATTTCATGGTAAATTCCACAATAACTCCTTTCATTATACCCTACTAATAATACTCTTGATGGTATATGTATAAATTAATGCTACTCAAATGAATTGAATTTGGAGAACTATGAGCTTAAGTGAATAAATCTTTCCTTAAATATGAATCCCAAGGCACTCATGATATTTTTTATAATCATAAACAACCATATTCATCAATATTAAAATCATGAATCTTTATATTATTAACAGATTATACCTTTTCTTGAAAATATGAATCCACCTTATGATCCATATTAATTCTTTCTAAAAAAATTCAACTGCATAAAAACCTAAAATAAAATAGAGGATGTACCTATATCCATAACTTATATGAAAAAATTCATCAAATATTTTACCAAAGGATCACATTTCAAATGTAACATGGTCAATATAACATTACATTTTGAAAACAAATAATTGAACTGCATGTTTTATTTTTCTAGGATGATAATGAATTGTTCAATCATAATCATTTATCAGTTCCATCGATCTTATTTTTATACTATTCAAATATTTATAATAGAATATATACTTCAAAATATTGTCATCAATATATATTTCACACATAACTCCATACAAATTATTCCTCAAAATTTTCAATTCAACAAAACACCAGATAATAAGAAATCATGTGTAGGTTAATTTAACTCATGAGTTTTCGATTGACGTGAAGATTGAGAAATTACCTAGTCATTCTACATCAGGAAACAATATTTTACTTTTAATGAAGAATCATTGTAGATGAAAAATTAACCATTTCTAGAAGGCATGTCCATAAATATATCGTAGAAAAATCTTGTTTTCATCTCTTGAAAACAAACATCACATCCACCGGTCCATATGAACATAACTCCTTTTCGTGATAACATAGTTAGTGGGATAGATAAAAAATAATTTTTTGTAAAAAGACATATAGTAATAAACCACTTATCCAATTAAATTATGAATATTAATGGAATTATAAGGTCATGGACACTCTTAAAGAACTTTTTTTAGTAGGTTCAACAGTTATACCATCTTTAGAAATGATTTACCTAAGGGATGAACTTTTCTATAACTAAAATTAAATCTTACTAAATGTTCAGTATAATTTATTTTCTTTTAAGGTTTCAAAAATAATAATTAGTCTCTATTCGTGTCCCACATATATTTTAGAATATATCACAATGTCATCTATAATAAAAAAGAAAAACTTATCAAATATTTTTTTTCTATCTCAAGTTGTACAGTCTTTGAAACATACTTCTTAGGTAAAATATTCATAAATTCCTCAAATTCCAAGTAAAAAATTATTTTCACATTATTTGATATATTTAAAAAATGTCCCCCACTAATCATCTTCAATTAAAAAATAATATATAAAAAGAGTTACCTTTTGGGGATCTGAACAACCCATGACTTTAATTATCTATTCTAGTGATTTAATTCATCCTTTATCTAGCATAGGTTTATATGTTCCTTTGAATTAAGAGGGATATTTTCACATAAAATATTCCACTATCATCATGTTCTTATATGGTAGATCAGTTTTATCTATTGTATAGATACCACCACCATTTATATCCTCTGTCAAATAAGTTATCACTACAAAAAAACACATCAACTCCAATTCCAACCATCTCAGTATATTGATTCAAAAGTATATTTTCCTCTCAGTTCCTTTCCACTATAGCTTCCTTATTTCCACTATAGGAAACCATTCTAATCAAACATACTTTATAATAAGTACCATTGTAATATTAAAATTCTATATCAATTCACATTAACCATAAAGTGATAAATTTCAATGAAATTCTACAAATATTAACCAAAACTATAAATTTATCTAAACCATTAATTTAATACCATATATAAGGTCTTAACCTTTAACATTACATAATGTTGAGTTTTTGTAAATAAATTTCATTCTTACACATTGAGTATCTTTTTAGATTCAGAGTATTAGAAAATTGGGACCTAAATCATACATAATAAAATGAAAAAATATAGTGCGGACACTTCCAAACAGTATACATTTTTTCCATAATCTAAAACATTAAAAATAAATCATGATCTCTTTCATAAAAACTCATCATGAGTTTCATCATGACATCTTACAACCCCTTACTCATCCTTAAGCCCTGTGAGAAAGGTTGATATAATCATAAAAATATCCATAATGGATATAAAAAGAATAAAATAACTAGTTCATTAAAAAACATTGAAATCCATGAAAACATTATCATAAAGTAATAATTTTCTCCCTTAAAAAGTAGTAAATACATTCCTTTGAAAATAATATCATTTATTATCCATTTTAATCAAAATTGTAAACCCATATAATCTTATAAAATACATAAATGTATCTTGGGACATCATTATAATTTCCACTATTATACATCAAATAAAATTATGGTCTACTTCCATACATGTCACTCTTATAAATAGAACAGCCATACGATTGACTTCCAAACCGATTGCAATGAAGGAATATCACAGACCCACCCATCATTTGATTATCATGCAACCACCCATCATTAGTTTATCATGAAACCACCTATCAAATTTCCTATTACCATTATTTAATCATAAAAGTTAAAATAATGCAATTTTTAATGCGTAACTCATAATATATCATTTTCACTCCTAAGAAAATATTGGAAGTAATTGAAATAATAAATCCATTTTCAACACAAATTTTCAATAAGAAAATATCCAAAAAAGAAAATAATTATTCCATTTAAGAAAACATGTATGATTTTTAAATGAATTTATAAATAAAATAATACTCAATGTGCTGTAAAATTTGTAGTCATAATTCATGTTAAGAATAGAAGATTCATTTTTTTGTTTAACAAAATTTTATGTATAAAACAAATCATTATAAAAACCCTTTAATGAAATATAAAAATATCTATAAATGTCCTTTATAATCCCTTCATATCCATATAAATAAATTTGTAATATAATTCCATGAATTTGGACATGTAGAAGATGATTTTGAAATTAAATCTTTAAACTTATAAAGTGTCACATATCAGTTTGAACATTTAAATTAGAAAACCCATGAAATAATTACATTTAGAAAAACGTTTAATGACTTTATAATAATTAAATTCAAGATAATATTTTTAAAAGGGGTTGTATATACACCTCATAAAATAATTTAGGTGTATAAGATCAAAATATCTCTTAATGAATGGAGATTGAGAAGAAATCCCTTAAATTGAGTCTAACTTTCCACGTGTGCCTTTAACTTCATGAATAATAAAAAATGTTAATTATTTACCTTATTCCGAAAATTATCAATTTTATCATTGATTTTATTTCCCTTCATTCAATTTTTTGTTCAATTACTTAATGAATTAATTTTAATACATAAGTTTGGACTATATTCGGTATTTTTGTCAAAAAATGGCATTGGTAGGTTGACTAAGGCCCAAAAAGTCATTATTTTAAAATATCAAAAATAATAATCATGAAATACCTATCATATTTATAAATAAATTATACTTTTAAAACAAATCATGAAATATCATTATGAAAAATGAACCAATGTTACAATCATTGAGACGGTAGGCCATACGCATATATGAGCAATGTTCCCATTAAACAATGGTCACTTTGAAAATAAGGTAAGTAAGATTTTCCATTCCAGAATGATAATTATATCATATATAACATATTTTTTAATCACATATACATATTTAAATATTATTCTTGTCATGTTAATGGAATCACATCACTTTGAGGATGCAATAGCCCACACGTCAACGAACTACATTGCCACATTTTTAGTGTATGAAAATGTAATATATAAAATGATATATTATATTTTCAGAGAGGTAATTATGTCATGGATATCATATATATTTAATTTATTTCACTTGTGTTTAATTAAACGCATCCTTAATACATCCCAAGTAATATTTGATCGTATCCCATCACCTTGAAGAGAAGACAATCCATACTTCCACAAACTATGTTATCATATTTGCAAAAAAAATTAATAGTAAAGGTATGTGTTGTATAAAAATTACATAAGTATTATGTCACCATAAATATAATATATGTCACATAAAAATTGTATTTACATCAAAATTACCAAATTTTATAGGTTTTAATGTAAAAATGAATGACATCATTTTGTGACGTGATAGTCTGTCGTACACATGAACTGTAATTTCATTACCCATTTGATGGAAGTGTGTATTGTTGTAGGTCAAATCATTAGAATAAAAAAACTAAGAATATTTAGTAAAATTATTTTATTATATAATCATGTACAATTTTTAATTTAATTGTTTGATAATGAAATAAAATATAAATCCACATTGAAGAACATTACTTCTTCTTCAGACAACTCCTTTTGGTTTTCACCAAACGAATTCCTTGGTTGTCTTTATGCCAAAAGAGAGACTTCTAAGACCAGTTGAGGGATATTTAGTTCTTATTTATTTTTTTAAGGTAAAAATTTCTTTATATGAGTGAAGAGATGAGAATAATGAATGATTTTTTACTGTAGAGAAGGATTGGAATTATTGTAAATATAAAAAAAAGGAATGCACTGTTGGGAGGAAACCCTTACATAATGTGACACAAATAATGAACCAAATTTGAAAAAATATTGGATATTTTTTATTAAGTTCCATCCAATATTATTTTTAAAATAATCTAGGTCATTTGGAATCTTAATATTAATGTTTAACCCCTAAGTAATCACAATTTTACCATAATTACTATAATTAATTTCAATTGATTTCACTAATATTTTTTGTCAAAAATTATGTTTACCAAAATGTAAATTAATAATTATTAAAATTAAAATTATTTAAAAGATTTTTTAAAATTCCAAACCTAGAAGTTGTGGAAATTAATTCAATATTAACGTCGCAGATGGGATGAGACAGTTGGTTTTTTAAGAGAAAATTTTAAAAGTTTGACATGTTTTTATAACAAATTTCAATGACAAATTGATTACAATGACCTATATTGTATTTATTGATGTAAAAATTATCAGATTCTAGCTTAAAAATAATTAAAAATGCTATTTTTCTATATGAATAAATTATATAAAAACCCATTTTTTAAATAAAATTCGGTATTATTTACTATTCATCAAGATATGAAACATCTTAGAGAAAAAACAAAATCTCAACAAAAGATAATTTTTATATTCCCATTTAAAAATTTTATTTTAGTTTTTTATATAAATTTTTTAAATGATTCAAAATTTAGTTTCAAAACAGGTACTATATTAAAAGGTTATAGAATTGTTTTTTAGAAAAATGGTACTTTTAAGCATAAAATTGGATTTATTCTTATCTTATACCATTAAAATCTATTAGATGAATGTAAATTGATATTATAGACATGTTTAAACATAATATATTTTTTCATATTCATTCCCTCTGATACAATTTCTATACAATAAAGTCCATATTAAAAAATTAATATTAATAGTATATTATTCTTTTCTATAACTTAGTCTTGCGTGCAATGCAATATGTTGAAAAAATACATTATTGTGTGTCATTTAATCTTTTGGAAATATAATCCATTTAGTCTTTAAATTAATATATAATTCAAAAATGTTTATAAAAATGAAAAATCCTTATTCTATCATTACTTAGGATGTTCAATATGCATTTTTATGCTCTTCCAACCTCAGGTCCCAGGCCATAGAGAACACAACCTTGTCAAACTAACAATAGAGTGTATTTATAATCTAGATGTGAAATTCCTATCTTAGATAATGGTGGTTTATATATTTCAATAAATGATAAATCTCACATATATTTTTACATATGTAGGTTATTCACTCATCATATGCCTCTTCCGAGGCATCATAGGATAAGTGGAAATGGGACAAAATGGTCTAATTATTGTTTTTGGCAAGAAACATTTGTATATATAGGCCATATTGAAAATTATCAAATCCATATTCCTCTACATAGTAAGACCATAAAGTTCATTTCTATATTTCTCTAGTTTATTGAGGTGAGGTTTTTTTGATAGTCTATGGGTAAATATATAAGGTTAGCCCCATTTTTTTATCACCTCTCTATAAGAATGTATGTGGGAAGGGAGAGGACTTCCTTTTTTGGGTGCGATATTATGATGGAGAGGTTTTCCATTGAAGATTCTAGAGGTAGAGTCCCAATATTAAATCTCTATACTACTACTTTTATAACTATTAAGGTAGTTATATCCTTCTACTTTATATGAAGATTAATCAAAACCTTTATGTGTTTTAGATAAGCATCGTTTGGCCACATGGACACTAGAATTGAGCATATCCAGAATATGAACATCATTCTGAATCATTATAAGAATATGATGAACTTCCTTGTGGGGTTGTGTATGGATATGATCTTGTTAATTTACTAAAACTAGAATATGTTTATGAATATTTTTTATGTGATAATATGTTCTAGATACTAAGAAGATCATGGAGTATACCGATGAGATTCTTCATAATTTCTGGGAATATGATCCTATCATTGGGTGGTTACTAAAATTTATTGATTGTCCATGGTTGAATCACAGGTATATGCCCATTTTAAATATGAATATCCTATTGGAATATTCTAATATACCTCTAAAATGTGATAAGGGTAGTGGGTCTCCAGTTGTATAGCCTTTCATGGATGCATGCGTAGTCTTTCACTAGAAGGGGTAATTATATGATCCAAACTCTTGTAAGCTAGTGGGATATAATTATTAGTTTTATTTTTAGGGATAAGATCCTTCCTAGAGGTTATTCAAATATTTATTTGTGAAATCTAGTTTGTGTGGTGGTATAAGCCTGGTATTATGAATTTAAAGTATATCAATGTCATTCTTTAACTAGAATGCCTTTCAATATTGAGGAATTTAACAAAACTATGATGGTGAGCCCTAGTAGCAATGTGAATATGATCCAATTCTTATGCCTCATCCTTTATCAGGATATTCCAATAATATTTCTAGAGAGGGGAAATAATATTCTATTTCCCTTAGATAATGAACTTATTCTCGTAGATCGTGTTTATGTGCTGCTATGACCATTGGGAAAGGAATGTGTGTAAATCCATTAATCTACTTCAGTGTTGTAATATTTCGATGCATCTTTCTGTTGTTTCTAGAATATAGTGTAACTTTAATAGAGTATGTGAAGGGATATATTATTTTGTGATCTCATTATTCAATAAATAATGGTATATATCTTTTATTAAAGTGGGGATATAAGCCCACTCTTGTATCTTTATGCCATTGGGATATACCGATGGGCCTCATACTTGGGGGTAGGGATATGTGCCTCACCCATTCTTACTAATTGAATACACTGGTATACTTTAACTGGGTAATAATATATATGATCCTTCTAATTATCTATTGCCTAAATATTCTAACACGCTTTGTCAGTGGATGTGGGAATATAGGTCTACTCCCTCTGATTTATAGATTTTCTTGCTGGGTGAGATCTTATTGGTGCTCGGGAATGTGTATCTAAGGTGGGGACCTATCAAGTGGTTCCCATAAATAGGTTATATAGGGGAATTGATGAAATGTTGTGGGGATGGTGGTTGATAAGAGAACACAAAGGAATCTTCTGAATGGGAATGGTTCCATGGTTGAGTTATTTATCCACCTCTCTAAGGTAAGGAATGTGATCATTTTCATGCTCTGGGTATAGGCTTTCGAATTGGTTGTTAATGGAAATAAGCATCACTAATTTCATTAAAACTTTAATTGAATGATGAGGGATCATAAGATTTAATGTCTACAGATATATATGTACATCATCATGATTTTGGATCATACAACATTGGTGTTACTCACAGACCACTATGTTTTCCACCTGAAGCTGAAGGCGCCAGGTGGGTGATATTGTTTCTAAACCTGCAAAAGTTTTTCTTATTACTAAGGTTCTAGAATATTAACTTAATGATAACAAGATCTTGGGTCACAGAGATATTTTTAAGAATAATATCTATAGTCACAAATATAATAATTAATATAAATATTTTCAATGCATCTTCAAAAGTATAAAACATACTCAATTAGTTATGCACAGTTAACACAATTGTTCTTTATTATTTCCCATTCAAACCCCTTGATTATGTAGAATGTAAATGATGAAATATAATGTATCATGGCAACGATATTTACATTTTCTTATTGAATGATTCATTTCATGTTCAGAATTTTTGTTTCCATCAAAGGTGGAGAAAAACACCCCCAACGTTTTATACCCCTTTTTTTATTATTTAATGGTTAACAGTGGGTTCTCCATTTTTGTTTTCATCAAAGGTGGATCAAAATTATCCAATAACCTAAAACCTTTTTCTTTTATTTTTATGAGGTTAACTTTGGGTTCACCATTTTTTCCATAAAAAATGGATCAAAATGACCTAACATATATGAAACATTTTTCTTTTATTATTGAAAGGTTCACATCAAGTTCATGATTTTTGATTACATAAAAGGTTGATAAAATGGTAAGATGTGAATAAAAAAATTATTTTATTTTTTCATGGATCTAGTTAGGTTCACAATTTTTTCTCACATGAAACTCTGAACATCTCCATTATCTCCAAAAAGTACTAGACCTACTTTCCAAATAAATGTGATCGTTTTGGGGTTCAAACCCAATGAAACTTATGAACACACATTGGTCAAGAGGATGGAAGATCTGTATGATCATATCTTTTTAGGGGGAATTATTTCTTACTCCATGATGTTATTATAGATTTAAGATATGTTAATGAATCTTTCCCAAATCCTAGTATAGGAATGGTTACCATAATAAATCAATCAGGTGGTGAATACATGTGCATGAAAAATGGTGTTCTATATGACACCATAAATATATTTCAAAGGTTATCTGTATATTTACAATAATTTATATCCAATGGGCCACTGATAGTGTTGTGAAGTTGTATAACAAGGCACTATAAAATTTAATATTATCATAGAAGTTCATTGGTGTTTTAGGATTGGTATTGAACCTCTAAGAGGAATCTTACATATACTTTGAGGATAGGAATAAAAACCATGTAGTTTTCTTGTTCCAATATGTATAGTTTAACATCATGTTTAGAGGACATATATTATGGAAGTTAGTAAGTAGGTACTGATCTCGGGACTTAGGATTTCATCATACATATCCTACTTATAACATGAATCTTATTCCTTGTAGAATGGTTTTCACTCAACCTGTTGATGGCTGGGGATGGTTGATTAATACTCATGAGGTTTTCCCATATATTTTATCAATATTGGAATTCCTTAGGGACCTACACCAAGGTGGACACTAATGTAATGAGGAATTTGTATCATGTTATTGAAAAGTTATTATATATGATGGTTTCACTAATATTGATAATTTTATAATGCTAGTGATATGACCATCTTAAATCCATAAGATCATGTAATCCATGCTCAGTGTGAGAGAGAATATATAGAATTTTATTTGGTGCACTGCATATATATGTGGGACTTAGACATTGAATAATCTTGGAAGGAGTTTTTTCTACAGAACTCAGTCCTCCAGATGGTGTCCTGAATATCCTTCCTATAGTAAGAATCAATGTCTTCATAGTTATTTCAATTTTCCTCATACGGTGATGGATAAAGAATAATGGTATTCCCACAGGGGGTGGTTCCTATGAGCTGGACTAAATAGAATTCTAAGGCACTAAAACCAAGATGGATTCCCATGTAAGATATTCATTCCTTATCCTCTTATGGATAGAGAGTATGGACCATGAGTGGTCGACTGAGCATGCATGTATGGAATGAGGATCCCATAATACCAATAATTTTTCATGACTACATAACCATAGTCTATTATAGGAATTTTAAATATGAAGGGGGGATGATTGGTCAAGGGATCATGGTCATGGGTACACATGGTTAGAGTGTACGTATCAAAGTATTTTGTCCTGAAAAGGATGACTTGTGATGGGGTGTCTATTGAAAACCTCTATGAATATCTATCCTATAAGGATAACATGTTTGAGGATGCCTAACCAAAATTTCTTGGTTCTTCACATGAACCAAGATGATATTTCTTGGGTAAGTTGTGTGTTCCATCTGACATAACTGAGGGTTGTCACGTTATCTGACTAACATGCACAAGGATTTAACAAGAACATGTATGACACGTATGGGGCCTTCACATAAAACTGGATAAAATGTATAGGGTTACTTCCATACATGTCTCTCATGTCTTCGTTAAATGTTTAAGGTGTCTTCCTGACATGTTTGACATTTCATAGGTATTTGTTAACACATTAGAGGGTGTCTTCCAGACATGGTTGACACGTCAAAGGGCCTTTTCATAATAAAATCTGAAATATTATGGGGCCTTCATGTGACAAAGGTCGATTTTTTCATTGTGTTTTGGATGATCAAAGATGACATGTCCATGTCCTTTCACATGAACCTAGATGAAATTTGTAAGGTATTTTCATGAACTAGATGAAATTTCATAAGACTTTTTGTGAACCAGGTGACATGTCCAAGGGTTGGAACATGATCAAAGATGACAATCCTGAAGAATTCACATTAACCAAGATGACATGTCTATGGTGTGTGAGATGATCCAATCTAACATATCTAGGGTTTCAACAAATTATCAAGGAATTGACTTGATAATTAATGTAAGTCCATTACATGAAAAACAACATATCATTCTATGGATGAAGCTTCCTTCATTCTCATATTTCGTCGCATAACATCCCAATATTTCTCAAGTGTTTTCCTACAAAGGAATCATGTTATCAATATGACATGATAAAGGCCCTTCATGTTATCATACTAACTTGTAATATATTCTTGAAATAATTCTACTGACCAGCCAAAGATCCTGCATATGAGCGATGAAATCATTACATGAATCACATATACATAACATGTAATCCCTTATATTTCTCACTAGACACTGCCATGTGGAATTCACTCAATATTGAGTGATCCTTCTCTTCGGGAAGTTCTCTCTTTGATCCTTGTATATTTTTTCAAATTTTATGATGGGATATTTTATAAGAATCATTGTCTTGATTATATATAGCTTTCTAAAGTTCTTCACAATCATTTTTTGAATTGAGTTGGTGGAGGAGTTTTCACATATGGTATCACACACTTTTTAGGATTCCCCCTTATGTCATCAATGACATCATATTTGTGTCACTTGAAAAATTGTTCTTATGTGACCACTCCATAATTACCTTAATTCTTAGTCCCATGGATTGCTAAAGGACTTTTTCATGATCAATCTTGGATGTAAAAAACAGCCTTCATGTAATAAAATCCATATATAATATATCCTTCACATGATACAGTTGATATGCCAAAGGGCCTTCACCAGACCAGTCATATTTTTCCAAGCATCTTCTTGAGATCAATCGACATGTCAAAGGGACTTTACTTCCCTCAGGACAACTCATCTGGGGCCTTTGTGAGGTCAATTTTTCCAGTCAAATTACCTTCACCTGATCAATGAATTGATCGTGTCATGCACATAACCCCCTCCCATGAAAAAAATTATGACTCACTTTACATAAATATCCTATCATTTTTATCTCTTCAGCGCATGATCCCCTTTGATGATTTTTAGGAATATATCATTCTATATGTCACATTATTAGAAGGACTGGTGTGGAATCCTTCACATGATTTAGTAGGCATGCCAAGGGGCCCTTATAAGGTCAATCTGACATGTATGGGGGGATTTTTAAGATCAAACTGACATGTTTGGGGGACTTTGTGAGATAAATATGGATTATCTATGACCCTTTGTATGATCAAGATTTCATGTTGAAGGGCACTTAAGTGATTGATAAATTGTTCACATAAAGAACATGATCTCTTCACATGAAAACAACATATCTATTTTTACACATAAGCATCCTAACATTTGTAACTATTATCTCCTGATCCGTTTGGGATATTGTTAGATCTTTATCAATCAACATGAAGCGTGATCATATGGACTTGTCTGAGGGGATTTACATGACCATAAATGCTAATATATAATCCTTCATGATATAATAAAGTCTCATTAGACATATCTTGTGTCATTAATTGACAGATTGCATGGTGTGTGTGACCCCATCGAATGATTCTACTAGTGTTAATCGATCACAATTCATGTTTAAGGTTACATGATTTTCATGATTCGGGTGAATAATCTCCATGTAGCCATGATAGTATTTTCATTCCTTTATAGAGAAATTAATACCCATGCATTAGATTTTATCCAACCATAAAAATGTTGATTATTTTTTCGTAAGAATCGACATTGATATTTTATGATTTTATTTTAAAATTAAATTAATCAATTCTTAGTTTATTATTTGAAAAAATATATTTTTTTTGTTTTTATCATGGTATTATTAGAACATAATAATGATTTGTATTGTTTTCCCTAAATAATTTGATTTTAGGTGAGTAGTGTAAAAAACTATTTTTCAAAATACTATGTATTTTATGACATCTCATAGATATAATAAAAACCTAAAATATTGAAAACATTTTTATTGACCAAATATATGTATTTTATGTAACATTATATATTTTAAAATATCATGTTTGAATTAAAAACCTAAATTTTATATTATGAAAAATATTAAGTATTTTTAAAAAAAATATTTTAAATACAGTATACAATAGTATTTTAAAATTTTTATTTATCAATTCAGCCAAATGAAGTGAATTTTTTTAACACAGAGACCCTGGTTTTTCCTAGTATATCGTTGAAAATTTTCTAGGAATATTTTTAAAGACATGAACTAAGAGAAATTCTTGGTTCTAAGGCTTGGTGTATCTAAATATTATATTATTAAAATATTACATATATTTTTAATGTGAGCACATGATTTTTCAAAAATAATGGATCATATTTTAAACAGAATCTTAGATCAGAAATTTGAGTGCATTTTTGATTCCATAATGTGGTATTTACCCAAGGAATGGCATAACCTTTGTTGGTGCATTCCATCTATAGAAAAATTCACCTGGGATGTAATTGTAAATATAATAATTAAATAAAATTATTTTCTTTTTAATGCTAATCCAAATAACACATGAATGGTGAGTGGGATTGAAAACCCATGATCACAGTAGATTTTATAATGTTGTATTTTCCCTAGGCTCAATCTAATGTTGGTCGACACGATAGGTTCGGATGAGACTATCATTGATGGTATGGTTAAGTGAATTAATTAATTAATTAATTAATTCCTCTTTAAACTAATTATTAGGTTATAAATACACTGTTATGGAAAATAACTAGGGTTATCCACATAACACTAGGAACATTGGAAAGATCTCTTCTCCTACTTCTATTGGCGGATCACGACGTGATAGAAGATTATGGCAGATCTAGACCCAGCGAACGTAATGACTTCTTCCAATAGTTGGAAGGCATATTATTCATCATAGAACGATTTGATATCCATGTAAGATTCATTATATGTGGGTTTATTGCCTATAATTAAATAATTGGGAAGATATTTCTCATTATTCAATTTACACTGTTGTTGCGGATCTTTACATGCACCCATGTATTCGAATTTTTATTTGGTTCATCATTTTCTAACCTGGATATCTTCATTCTTGATTGTTGGCCAATAATTCTTTCCCAATGATGGTTAAACCCAAGATCTTGTGCTTTTATCCCACAATTGCTTCATGTTCTTCACCAGTTAGACCACTGCGGTCTCTGTTTGATGTTTTCGGGTGGTTCCGAACCCGATCAGACACACGAGTGTGTGTAATATCGATGAAACGGTAATGGTTTGAAAACTGAGGATAGATCAGTGTAGATTACGGTAAAAGAATTGGATATATGAGATCAGTTCATATTTTGGGTATGGAATATAGTTGTGGTGGCATTCGTAAGGTGGCAGTGGTTCCAGCGGTGCACAGTGGCCGAGTGAGGTAGTGTGTGGCGGAATTCTAGTGTGGCGGAGAAGCTATAGGAGGGGAACAATCATGTGATTAAGATGAGGCATCTAGGATGGTGGATGGTGGTGTCACAGTTGGCAGCTGACAGAGGTGGGGTGGGAGGCAGCCATTGGATGCGGTCAGAGGTAATGGTCGGGGTGTGCGACCAGTGTAGTGGCCAATGTGGAAGAAGAATTTTTGGTTGAACCTAAACCTAATAAAAATTACTGATAATAATTATAATATTATTATTATTATTTAACAAAATGGTTTTACTTACATAAATTCCACTCGAGGAGTCCGATTAACAAACCGTCTGCGGTGGAGTGATGCTGTTTATGATAGGGTAATTTTCAGACCATTTTCAGAAAATTTTCCCAACCCACAACCTGGGCCCATGAAATTTCCGTGAAACATTACATTTAATAATATCACTAAATCTTTGACCCATCATAACTCCCACATGGGAAGTCCAAACAATGTCCTATCATCAACTGTGTGACCCTAAATTTGAGATAATATTTTTTTATGGCCTGATTAATTATATTTGTCTTGGGCCCATGCTTTAGGTTCATATCTCTCCCATTTTAAGAGTAATAATATTATTATTATTTATTTGTAACTCGTACTTGACATAACTTCTGCATATGAAGTCCAATCGACACGCCATCAGTAGATTTGTGACCCTAATATCAAGGAGGATGTTTTTAGAGGAATTCTATGATTCTAATTTAGGATCGAGGGTGGGGGCATGAGATTCTATTCGTCTATAATGTAGGGAAATAAAACTTTTTCATCAGATGTCCTATTAAGGAAACTGAATTTCTTATCTTGTGAGTTTATTAGAGAGGATCACATCAGTGTGATCTGTATATTTTATATTGTGATTGAGAAATGGTCCCCATGAGGAATTGTCCGTAGACAATGCTAGGAAGTGAAGATTCTTCACTAGGTGTCTGATTCATGGAAATGAATAGTTATTCATGTGCACTTTTCTACAAGGATCGCAATAGTGTGATCAGTTTGGTTATCCAGGGCTTTTTGGGGAGGCATGTTAGTGAAATTGTGTTTTTCCATTATAACCAATAGTGAGCATCATGCACTCATTATACATTTGTACAGTTATTCCATGTGATGTGGGAGTATACTGGCATACCTAGGGGTACATGTACACAGTTTTGTACTCGATTATGTCTAGGTGAATGGCCCGACAATGAGGTGGGGTCACATGCCATGTAGTCCTTATATGCGTCGTGTACCTCATTATGAATATTCTACCTCTCATATATTCTTCTTTTAGACATGAATTTTTTCCCAATAGTAGCATGTACTGAGTGTTTTTTTACTTAGAATGTGATGATTCCCACTATAGTTGATTTAAAGATATATTGTTAAATGATCTGGGTGTGACACCTATTTGAGGTGACACTTGATGATGAGAGTGACTAGTCAGGATCACCAAAGACTTATTCTATAGTGGATCCCCCAATAGGCATGATCATGGGTCCTCTATAATTACTTCCATGTGAAACCCCCAAACCGGAAAGGGTGTGGGTCCTCAATGACCTAGAGTATAACCCCCTTCAGATTCTAATGTGTGGGTTCTCAACCATCAGAGTGGAACCCCCCATCGAAATGGGAGTGGGTCTTGTACCATCCAAATGGAACCCCCGATCGGTATATGGCATTGGTCCTCGATGACTAGGGTGGAACCCCTATTGTACTAGTGTTCAGGTTCCTATGGCACTAGAGTGAAACTTCTTAGTTTTATTATCGTATAGGTCCCCATTAAACTAGACTAGAACCCCTTATTATCATGGGTGTGTTTTCCCTACTACTACTATCAGAGTAGAATACTTCCAGATGCACTAGGGTGCGGGTCCTCTACTATAAGATTTTTGTCCCTATACTTTGTGGCATAGTTACAAGCTATGGTTTGACATACATATGGAATCAAGGTAAAGACGGAAGGTTTCCCCTAGAGACGCATCCTTGAGATTAAACCTAAATCAATGTGGGTGAGTTATTGTTTCCCAATAAGGAATGTATCAAGGAGTAGTGATAGAGTCCCTTTGACTTGTGTTTCCTGGGTACATGCATGAGGTGCTGGGATATTTAAATGGACTTACCTTGTATCTATTGGCTACTCATTTTCTTAGGTTGATTTTTGAGATGGATATCCTATTACTCTCTCATTTGAGATTATTTTACTGAGAATACATTTATATCCTCCTTCATTACCCACTCTTTGGGTTTTAGTTACCCTCATTCCTAGTTAGGCAGAGACGCATGGGGTATGCCACATGATTTCCATGTCTAACTTCTCATGGTTAGATAATTATACCATCCTATTATAGGTATCAAAGACTTGATCATTAGTCTATCTTCTCACCATTTCAATATCCTTGTGTTTGGATGAGTTTACATTCACCCTCATGTTGGGTTGATTTGATCTCTCTTACTATACCTTGTTCTATATACTACTTTCATATTCAGTTTTATCACTTACTACTACCCCTTCACCCTTTTGGGGCATTATATTGGATATGTATGTACTCACCCCTACATGGGACTCTCCCAAAAAGTGTCTTGTCTTTTGTAGATGGTGGACGGGTCGATCATGACTTTAGAGGAGCATAGGGAGAGATGGTTCTTGGACCGCATACGGTGGTCGTAGCTTGGGATACAACAACTATGATTTCTCACATATTTAATCTTTTCCATTTTTATCATCTTGGGAGGTATTTATGGTTTGGGAATGTATTTTTCCTCCTTTTCTTTTAAGTATATACTATTGTACTTTATTCTGTTTAGTGTTTCATTCATATTTGTTATATTTGTATTTTTGTTTCATTCTCCATTTCATTCCCTCTGAACTTTTGAATTTTTTTGTTGTCTTCATGTGCACAAGTTTTTAGGAAAATTCCCCCGTGTGTTTTTCATGCCTTAGGTGCTTTTATCCACCCCATATCTAATGTACACGGGATTGGGGTAGTTGCGTTTCGAGCCACGGTTTGGGTCAAGTCGTGACAGATTTGTATCAGAGGTGGTTTGGCCATTGGGATGTTGTTAAGAAATTCCCTAAAAAGGGTTTGGTTGGGTTTTAGGGAAATAGTTTCAATGTGTCTTGAGTATGGATCTTAGTCTAGGAAGTCTACTGATGGTGAAACAACAAATGTATCTATTCACCAGGACCTTAACTACCTTGTTGTCAACTCATCATGCCAAAACATTTGTTGTAGGGATTAATGGTAAATGAATCATACATGATTTAATATTTTACTGTACATAATCATTTAGCTACCCTTTTTGTTGATATATATATATATATATATATATAAATCCTCATATGACAGTGGTAATCCTTGATAACTTTCAAGATGCCTCTGGGATGAAATCCAGGATACCATCTCCAGTTCGTGATGATGACTATATAAGCGATGGGACCTCAGTTCAGGGTCCATCCTATGACCCCTTTCTCTAGGTGGACTGGTAGAGACACCACCACCAGTTGAGAAATAGATCATTCTAGTGGTGCATGATGAGGATGTGTACATGATAAATGCACTATACGAGTTCTAGCATTAGATATCGTTGTTGATCCACGCCACACCAGATCCTCAAGAAGTAGAGAATTAGTATGAATTAGTGGACTAAATATTCAGGCTTGTTCGAGCACCTCCAAATCAGATTGTGGATTTGGAAGCAAGTCTTTTCCATGGACCAGCTAGGTGTTGAAGGATCCCAGTAACACAGATGCACAATGAGTTGACACTCTCATGGAATGACTTCCAGTAGTTGTTCCATGAAGAGTAATACTCATCTTTCTTATGTTCTATTTAGAATCAAGAGATTATAGAGCTTCATTTGGGAGAGATGATGGTATCAGATTATGTGGAATGATTCATAGACCATATGAACTACTATATTGACATTAAAAAATATGGCTACTTCTGAGAACAAATGTTTTAACAGGGACATCATAGAGATATCTGAGCCATCGTAGGGCCCTTGTGCATCCCCACCTATTTTGGGGTGTTGGAGTGGGAACTTTTGATAGAGATATTTTAATCATAGAGATGATGGTTAGTTGTATTTGCAAGTGGGTGAAATAGAGATGAATCATTTACAACTATCGGAAGGTGCCAGAGATCTTGGAATAAGAGACCCTTCCACGATCAGGATCAGCCACATGGTCGTATGGGACCAATACTGTACAGGGGACTAGGACATCCAGGAGAGGGGTGGTGATACACATGTGATTGGAGAGGTCACATGGAATGTGATTTCCCATAATTACATGATCACGAGTGTAGACAGATAACTGATAGACCACCACGATAGAGAAAATGTCATGATGAGGTATCTTCCAGGTGAGGAAACGGTGGTCCCTCAGGAGGTGTAACTTGTAGAGGAGGAGGAGATATGGGTGATTCACATTGCTATGAGATCCTTCAACCATGACTAGATGAACCACATTAGGCTTAGGGAGCTAGAAATCGGGGCTACAGATAGATGTAGGATTTGGAGTCTTATGACCCCACAGTGAATAAGATGACAAGAGGTACGTTATGCATTCTTTCTACCTTCCTCAGTAGAAATTTGGAGAAATGATTATGAGGTACCCTTTTTATTCCACTCCTTACTGAAGGTTCAATAGAGGTGATGCAAGGGACCATTGTAATTGTGTGTCAGTTTTTTTTATTTAGATTTCAATGCATGAGGATGAGGGTAGTCCCTGCCACCAAGACATGTTTTTATGAAATGGAAAAAATCTTGAGGGCGAGACAGTGTCACCCAAAGCCGATAGTATCAAAGTGTGGTGGATGATTCCCTCTCAATTTTGTGTTCAGAGCGAGGTTGTAGGATAGAGTGTTAGAGTAGATCCAGACATTGCCAGTAGAGTTTTCCTACTTGATACTTTTTCTATGGGATTCCATTAGTGAGTGTGGAGGAGTTTCTAGGTTGGTTTTAATTTTATTCCAAGAGAGGTGAAGACACGTGTTGTATTCCACGTGATTTCTATGTCTAAATTATCATGGTGTAATGAGTATAATCACCTTACTTTTTCTTTAGTACCCTTTAATGTTCGACATCAACCCAGATACAGTGACAAACAGTTAACAAATAATGGTCAAGGTTGTTGAGGCACCATGAACTAGAATACGTGACTCCCTACCTAGAGATGGAAGTGGTAGTCTTCCACCCGAGAATTTGAAGACACTTCCTTATAAGAGAGTACATTGAGGTTTACTCAGACTACCATAGTCTCATGTATGTCTTCACTTAGAGAGGCTTCAACCTACGATAATGACACTACTTAGAATTCTTATAGAACTATAACTTCAATATAGTTTATACCCCAAGGAAGGGAAGCATTGTAGAATATTTCCTTAACAGGAATTCCAAGGCTTTCTTAGTATAGTAATCTTTAGAGTAGTTGACTTCCCTGAAGCTTACCCTGGTAGAGCATGGGGGTAAAAAAATTATTTAGTCGATGTGGGTGACTCCTTCACTTCTTGAGCATGTGAGAGAGTCTCAACTGAGAGACATCGAATATGAGGTCTTGCATGACAATAAATCCTTATGATTTTAACCTACTGGTTTTTTGAATAAGGGAGTCACGTCTTCATTCTTTGGGATGAACAATGATTCTAGACATGTCTTGAGAGGAGGTGATGTGAGAGTTTCACAATCCTCCTTTGGATGTACATCCCATTATGGGGAAGATCTAGGTGCAAGCTCTATGTCCCCACATCTTTTCTTAGTGTGTGCCTTTGTGGGATGAAAATATTTGAATAAGGTAATAATTTAAAGACCCTAGTTTTCCCCTATAAGACATTGGAATATTTATATGAATATTTTTGGATATAGGTGCTGAGAAAATGTATTATTTTGATGCATGGTGTGCCTAGAATTAATTTTATAAAAATATTAAATATATTTTTAAATCTCATGCGTGATTTTATAGAAATAATGGAATATATCTTAAGTAGAATCTCTAATTATAAATCTTAGGGCATGGTTGTTTCCAAAATGTGGTGTTTACCCTTGGTGAGAAATAAATTTAGTCAGCTTGGGTCATTGGTAGAAAAAGTCAGTGAGGATATAATCGTAAATAAAATAATTAAATAAAATTATTTTATTATTAACACTGATACAAATAACACCTGAATGAAGAATCTGATTGAAAATATGATATCATCATTGAGTTCAAAATGTATTTTTTCCCAAAGCATGACCTAATGTTGGTCGGTGCAAGATGTTCAGATGAGACAGTCATTGGTGCTATGGTTAAGAGAATTAATTCATTCATTCATTAATTCCAATTTAACATAATTCTTATGTTATAAATAGGAAGATAAGGAAAATATCTATGGATAGATACATAACCTTTTGATTGTTTGTAAGATCAATTCTCCTCCTTTTGTTGGTGAATCACGATGAGATTGCATATCCAGACAGATTGGGATGCAGAAAAGGCAACAACTTCCTCCAATCATTTGAAGGAATATTCTTCATCAGTGAATCATCAAATCTCTAGGTAAGACTCATTATGTATTTTTTATCCCTTATAATTAAATAATTGAGTAGATAATTTTTATTCTTGGGTCTACACCTTTTTTGGGGAACTTTTAAGAAGCCAATGTACTGTAATTTTTCTTCGGTTCATCGTTTTCTAACCCTAGATATCCACATTCATGATTGTGGTATAGAACTCTTGGCCAATGATGGATTAACCACTATTCCTGTGTTTTTATCCCTCAATTTCTTCTCGTTCTTCATAGGTTGGACCCTCGTGGTCTTAGTTTGACATTGTCAAGCGGTTCCATACATGATCGAACACTCAGGTGCATGATAGATCAATGAAATGAAAATTTCATAATTAAAATGGATAGATCAGTGTAGATCAGGGTCTAACGATCAGATATATATGATCGTTTCTTATTTTGGTCTTGAAACTGAGGTGCAGTTACGATCCGAGTGACATGCAACGGTTAGGAGAGGCGGCGTGTGGAAAAAATTTGTCGAAGTAGAGAGGCTCTAGATTGAGTGTGGTCATGTGGTGCAGGAAAGGCTGTGAGGATAGTGTCCAGAGGCATTACGGAAGGATAACAGTGGATACAACATGGTAGTATATCAATAGAGGTGGCTATCGGGGTACTTGACCATGGCAGAAGCGCATGTGGGATAAGAAAGGAGGGAACCCAAACCCTGACAAAAATTAAATATATTATTATTATTATTATTATTATTATTATTACTTAAGAAATGGTTTTACTTCCATAACTCCAACTTGGTAAGTCTGATTAACGCACTGTTTATGGTGGCATGATCCCATTTATGATACAGTCATCTAATACTATTTAGGATGATTTTCTCCGGCCCATGAACTAGGTCAATGAAATGCCTATGAAGTGGTAGATTTTATAATATTATTAAATTTTTCAACCTTCATAACTACAACATGGGAAGTCCAAATAATGGGCCATCAGTGACCATGTTACCCAAAATTCATGAAAATATTTTTTAAGACCAAATTTTGGGTATCTGTCTTGGACTGATGGTTTGCATCCATGGATTTCCCATTTTATTATTATTATTGTTATTGTTATTATTAATGAGGAACATGTACCTCACTTAAATTCTACGTATGTCTTCCAACTGACCTGATGTCAGCATCTTGGTGGCACTGATATCAAGGTAGATGTTTTGACACCAATGATGGGATTTTTACTCATGATCAACATGTATGCCACAAAAGATGCCATTCTAGTGTAATGCATCAAAATATGACTTTTTCATCAGTTGTCTAGTTGAGGAAAATGAATAGCCTAACTCAAGAATTTTTTTGATAGGATCGCAGTGGTGCAATCCATATATTTTATTTTGGTATTGATATGTGGGCCCCATATGCACCGTGTACCTCCTTATGAATCATCTACAACTCATATATCCTTATTTTGGACATGGATTGTGGACCAGTAAGATCCAATCCTAAGTGTTGTTTTACATAGAATGTGATGGGGGCCTCTATACTAGATTTAGAGATCTTATGTGAGGTGTTCCGAGCACAAAACCTATCTAAGGAGATTCTCGATTATCTAGAGCTGAATCTCCTTTTTATACCAAGGCATGGGTCCTTGGACATTAGGGTGGTACCCTCCAACAGCATGGGCAATGGTCCATAATGGCTAGGGTGGACCCCCATCCCCCATTGTACCAGGGAAAGGTTCCTTATGACACTAGGGTAGAACCCCCTGTTTTACTAGAGTGTGTATCCCCATGACACTAGAGTGGAACCCCATATTAGTATGGGCATGGTTCCTCTACAACTACTATTAGAGTTGAAAACCCCTAAGGCACTAGGGTGTGAGTCCTCTACAACACATGTTTAGTACCTCTATTGTGTGACATAGTGATGATGCATGGTTTGACATACCATTATCTAATAAGAAAGAGGGACACTTTACCCAATGATATGTTTCCCTAAGACGCAACCTAAAACTATTGGGTGAGTTAGTACTACCAAATGTGAATAGTATCAAGGTTTGGTGATTACATCTTGTTGACACGCGTTTCCATGGAAGACACATGAGGTGGTGATATTTATATATAGAAATACCATAAAACTATTGGTTACTCTTCTTCTTAGGATAAGTGGTGAGATGGAGATCATTTTACTCTATTGTTTGGGATTCTTTGACTGATCATACATATATATCCTCCTTCAGTACAAACCCCGTGGGTTTTGGATGCTCCCTTTCTAGGCGACGCAAATATTCATGGGGTATTCCACATTCTTTCCATTTTTTCCTTCTCATGTTTTGAAGAGTCTACTCTTCTACTGTGGGTGGTGGAGACTCGACAAGAAGTTCATCTTCTCACTGTTTCGATCTCCTTATGTTTGGAGGAGTTTACATTAACTCTCATGTTGGGTTGAGCTGCATTTTCTTACTGTATCTTTTTTTATCAAAAACTATCCTCTACAGATATATATCATACTAATACCCCTACACCATTTTTGGGGAATTATATTGGGTTTGTATATAATCACTAATGTATTGGCTATGCCCAACACATGTATTATCTTTTGCAGATGGCAGAAAGTTTGATCGTTACTTCAGATGAGATTAGGAATATGGGGTACTTAGACCACATATGGTAGTCGTAACTTGGGATATAAGATTATGTACCTCTAGACTATTTACTCTTTTCTAGTTTTATCGTTTTGGGACATATTTCTGTATTGGGATTGTATTTTTTCACTTTTTATTATCACTATACCCTACCATAAATCATTCTGTTTAGTGTTTCAGGCATATTTGGTATATTTATTTCAATTTTTCATTCTTGAGTTCTTTCCCTGTTCAATTTGGATTGTGTTAGCTATGCGTGTGTGTATTGGTTTTTATTAAAATTCCATCTTGAGTTTAGCATGACTTTGACACTTTTTTCCACCCCTAGCCTATGAAAGAGAGCTTGGGTAGTTTTAGCTCAAGCCCCAGCTTGGGTCATGACCGATAATCAGGGTATTAAGTTTATCTCATAAGTTTTACTTTATTTTTAGACATGTTAAATTGGGTAAATATTAATTACCCTAATAGGAGTATTTTTTTCAATGTATAAAACTTTTCTAGATATCATGTATTCTAAAAAATAAATTATCCCATTTTTAATTAAAAATCATATTTGATTTTTAAAAATATAAATAAATTAATTAAAACTCATTTAATGGGTAATCAATATTAAATAAGACTAAGAAAACTGAACGATTAAACCAACATTTATCATGAAAAAAAATTCAACCAGTTATTTGATTTCATTTAAAAGTAAATTTTAAACTCTTTAAAAAATGAATTAGGATAAATTGAATCCAAATTCAGATTTTATATTTTGTAATTTGGTAAAAAAAGTTTACATATAATTTCAATAATCCAATAATTGACATGATTGATATTTCATTATGAGTAATAAGTGTTTAAATGATTAATATAAGGTGGAATGAATTTTTCTAAATTAACATGGCTGTTAGAACATATAGAGAACATTTTATTGATTTAAAATTCATAAAAACATGCATTCTAAACCATACCTCTCCAAAATACAATTCCTTTTTCCAGACGAAGTTCAAGGTCCCATCATTGGTATCACATTTTACTTAACAATTATTCCTTATTATATCCATTATGAACCTAACATAACCATAGTATGATAATTAAATTAGAATAATTATATATTATTGGAAGTATAATAATAATTATTGAACCATTATTTATTCTCTTCCATCTACTAAAAATACAAGAATCATCATTATTACATGTGACCATATTACCACCTCCATGAAGTGGTGCTTATGGTTTTTCATCACCTACTCTCATGATAGTTTTGATAATGGTATTGGTAAATAAATATTATTTATAAAATTTATATATGACACTGAATTTGTCACTAAATTTCTACCTTCATCCCTCTCATTCATCAAGTAATGGAAACACTAATCATACGTTTTGTGGAGTACGACCTCTATTAAGAAATGTTATTTCATTGTTATTCTAGTTTTTAATTATTTATCCTAAAATAATCTAATATATTTCACCATAATAAAAATATAAAAATAATATCAATAGGATTATGTTATATTCATATTATTTCCTACTAAACACCTCCTTAACCATACTCATTAATCTACTCAAAGTCTATTTAATAGTAGGTCAGTTTGACCACCAACATGAATAATTATATAAATTATATCACAAATGATTATGAAAAAAAAATTAGGTATGATATTTTATCAATATGTAACTATTTTTTTTATCATGGTTATGGAAGGTATACAGTGTTATTTACCTACAGAATAAAAAACACACTTCATTGGTTAAAAATCACCAATAAATGTTTGTTGTTTCTTTCATCATCTAGGATAAAGGATAAAGTACTAAAGAAAATAAATTAAAACATCATAAATAACTATAATGCATCCATTACATTCAAATTGATGAAAACTAAATGATGAAATTTTGAAGATGAATGAACATAGACACCATACAAACAAAAATACTACAATCCATCAAAACATTAAACACTCGATGTGGGGTAATATTAGAAATCTAACAAAAATTAATATAGATAATGATTATAAATGAAAATTATATATAGTTTTAGGTATGAATATGGTTCTAAAATATTATATTATGATATTTTTTTTAATATGATGCCAGAGTGCATTCATTTATGTGTTAAAACAAGGAAAGGGTTTCTTTTTATCAAATTTATATCCCTTATTACATGCTCATTTTATACACCATGTTTTATTTTTTATGGTGTATATACCAACCCATTTTAATTTCTCATTGTAATTTATTAATATTTCATGTTGTATAATTTTTTTGATTATTTTTTCCTTCTCTCTTACATTTTTTATTCAAAATATACATAGGCTATATGGTTTTTCATTGAATCAATTTTTTATTGATTGGTTAATAGAAATTATTACAAGAATATAATTTTAAATATTTATTCGATCATACATTTACCTAAATTTATTTATGGTTTCATTTTTTTTTATTTTCGGAAGTTACGTCTCATATTTAGTATCAAATTACTTTTGAGCGTGTTTTCCAATGTAAAAGAGTATAATTTGTAAGAATAACCCTCATTATTACTACTGAATCTTTCATTATCTGTCCATATTTTTCTTTCATTCCAACGTTCTAATCTCATTTAGAAAAGAATATATGGTTTATTTTATTTGAGTCTTATAATTTTTTTTATCCCTTCTCAAAATATATTTTTAAAATAGTTTTTACAATATGGTTAAAGGTATCTAAAATATTAAAGAAAAGGGTTTTCCATCCTTCCAAAATCAAATTTATTATCTTCAAATCAACATTTTTCAATAAAAATTATAACCTTACAAGTATATATTATTTTCTATATTTATAATAATATTTTAAAAGTATTCTCTTTCCCTCATCATGTGTGATTTTGAGTAAAGTTTCACTTCATTTTTTATAAAAAATTGAAATGTTTTGTGAAAATAATTTTCTTTTAATTACTATTTTCTCACAATGTTAAATTATCATAAAATTATTACACTTCCATTCCCTATAGTTTATTAGTATATGATTAATATGTAAAATAAAGTTTTTATGATATTTTTTCTAATATTATTATTTTTTAAAATTTTGTAAAATCCGCCCTTTTTTCATATGTTCATTAAGATATATATATGATTTTTTTATATGAAAATCAAATGGTTGGATATGGATTAGTGGGTGTTATATTTTGCTCAAATTTATTGTTTTTGGAAAATAGATCATGATATGGTCATATATAAACATAATGAGTTTTTCCACATAGGTATTGGTATTATGGGTTTTCGTCTATTTCAGGCGTCGATATAATATGTTTGTTCACATATGTATGGGAATAATTGGTTTCTGAACATAGTTTACCTATTCATATGGTTGTGACACATTTTAAATTTCTTTGTAATTTTTTCCATAATACAGTGTAATTTATCAAGTTATGTAAATTTTAAAATATGTATTTTATTTCCACTAAATGACTCATTTTAATATTCTTAACTTATTTTTCATTTCTTCCAGAATTTATATCATGCTCATGGGTTTTAGGATTATTGATTTTTGTGAGTAATTTACTATATTTTATGCTTATTTAATAATATTTATATGAAATTTTGTTTCTCCATCATATTATAGGATTATTATACATGGTTTTATAATATTTTATTATGATATCTTTGTATTATTATTTCTACACTTCTTATTTATGATATAATACCTTATGATATGTTCTTTCCCATACTAAGAATTTGATATCACCCCTTTCTTATTTTTTTCATTATTTAAGTTATGAAGATGATTATGTCAAGTGAGGTATCTATAAAAGGGCCTAGAGAAGCACATTTATGAGGAGATGTTAGCAAGTGTTGTAAAATATCCTATTTTCAGAGATAGTATCCATTACACTATACATTCTGTTCTTTATTCTATGTGATTTTATGAGATGCATTATTCAAACCAAAATATTAATGTATTATATATTTCATTTTTTCTTTAGGTCACTTCTGTTGGTATTAGAGGATGGTTTAGTTATGTTGAAAATTATTTTAATTATTTTTAAGGAAAAACTTATTATGAGGCTAATTAAATGCTAATATCCTAATATATTTGTAAATCCTCTAGTGGATAGTCTTCTCTAGAAATAAATCCATGCTTGGATACATCATGTGGAGGTGCTTGTCGAATAGATTCACTTAGGGGTAACCACAATGAAAAGTTTTGGTTGAGGAATAAATCAGTCATCAACCTGATGCATGATGAGTGGGCCTAATAATTAAAACCTTTAATTACACACATGGGGGATAGTATTTGGTTTATCATGTGCTCATTAAAATCAACTATGAAGGATTTATTTCTTATTTAGTTTTACATACTATGTTTAGAATCATAAGGTAACCAAACTAAAAGTATGCAAGGTAAAGCGAAGTTTGATATAGGTCAAACTAAAGTAACTATAAGTAATTAAGATAATGTAACAGAACCATACTATTATAGAAAAATTAATATTATGATTAAGATCATCCCCTTTTTTTGTTAATTATTTTTTTACTCATGTCAATACTTTTTTGTTTTAGTGACATATGTAAATAGAAGGAACCTAGTAAACCATGGTAGTGAAGGAAAAAATGGTGATTAAATCAACAATCAACCAATTATAATAGGAGATATATTGTAAAATATAGTGATTATTCCAACCCAAATATCATGAAACATTATTAAAAATGTAAAAATAGTTAAAATCATAAGTGCACCAGATATGAGAAGGGAGGAGGATCCTGAAAATATAGGCAATGAAGATGATGAATGAATGGATGTTCAACCGCCTATATGTCAAAAAACATGGAAGATAAGTCAAGTAAATTTTCTCAGGGGTACTAGAAGATTATTTACTTATGGTAAATGAGTCTATAGAGCATCAAAATGTTAAGGGAAAATGAATTTTTCAAATAACAAGTGAAAATAATATTGAACATATCCTAGAGCACCTCTAACATTTCAATTTCCAATGGGTGGAGAACAAATGAATTATCTAATCCAATTCCCTAATCATGGTATTGATGGGGATGGTAGGAATCCACAACCACATAGACCTAAGGAGTAATAAACAACATATTTGATGACTATTGATGAATATGATAGTGGAAATTAGTTGTTAACTTACCTTATACCCTAAATTAGTGGATGTATTATGGTTATATCAACCCTGTTGTATATAGTATTCATTATAATAACATCATTTTTCTTCCCTATGTGATTTTGTTTAACATAATACATTTAGTTTTATGATTATTAGGTTTTTGGAAATAAAAAATGTGAAAATTATAATTTTCCACTTTACAAAAATAATATAAAAAATAAAATCATTGATTTGATTTTTGAAATAGAATAACTATATTCACTTTAACTGTGAATTTATTTCATGAATATGGGAAAATGTTATAAATCAACTATGACCATCATCTATTTCATAGAAAACTTAGAATAATCTAAGAAGAAAATTGAATCCTTTATATATGCCTTAATAACTAGATAAGAGATACATTGCCTTGAAATTTTTAAGGAAATTAGTATTGTGTAGTATTCCCTATGATATTATGGATCACATTTCCTTAAAGGTGATATGTTGAGGTATGTCAATATTTTCACCATGTTTATCTGTTCCTCGAAGTAAATGATAATTAAATTGTGATGAGATAATTTATTTAAGGGGGTAGAATATGAAGACCTAAGTTATTATCCTTAAATAAATACTTTGTTCTATTGTTTTCTACACAAGTAAAAATAATCCCAAAAACAATATAGATCATTATAAGGTAGCCGTATAATTAGTACCTATGAAAAATGGAAATAGAATTATGAAAAATATATTAATGAATATATATATATATATATATATTATAGAAAATAATAATTAAACTCACCTTTAGCATCGAGCTCAATCGGTATAGCTAAAAAAATAATAAAATATATTTTTATGATTAATAATTATATTATAAAATATATATTTTTCATTTTTATATAATAATTATTAGTATTCATTTTTAAAGAATATTTAATATACCAAATAAATAATTCACTTTAAAAAATAATTTTCATGATATTGTTTGATTTTATTTTAAAGTTAAAATTTTCAATATAAAACTGTAAATCTGAAAAGGTTAGCATCATTTTTGAAAGTATCCAAGTCATATTATATTAATATTTTTTCATACTTTTTTTGAATAATTGATTTTTAGTTGACTAGTTAAAAATATTGTTTTTGAGATTACCATGGCTTTTGTAACAACACTAGGATATAATAATTATCTAAAAGTTAATAAATATTTTCCATAACCAAATATATTTATTTTATGTAACATTATATATTTTTTAAATATCATTTTTTAATTAAGAATATATATTTTGTGTTTTAAAACATAAGAAATATTTTAAAAAACATTTAAATAAATTATGCATTAGTATTTTAAAATTATTTTTATTAAATTTATCAAATTAAATAGAATTTATATTTTTAATCAGGGGATCAAAAATATAATAAACATGTAACGTTTTTTAGTCATGAATACTAAGTCACCTTTGTTAAATATTAGTTTCCTTGATAAAATGATTATTTTTCAATGAATAATAAATTTCTAAATATTCTTTATTTTAAAAAATAAATGAATCAATTTTAAATTAAAATTATATAGTTATGTTTAAAAATATATAAAAAATAATTAACACCCATTTAATTGGTAATTAGTGTTAAATAATATTATGAACACTTAATGATTAATGCAAACGTTTTCTAGAAAAAATAGTTTTTCAACACATTATATGTTTAGAATTAAAAGTTAATTATATCATATTAAAAATTTTAATTAGGTTAAATGGATCTCAAATTAGGATTCATCAAATCAATATTTTTTAATAAGTTTCAACTAATATATTTACTAATAAAATAATTTACATGGTTAGTATTTGATTACGAGTAATATATATTTAACTGACTAATCTACAATGAATTATATTTTTCATAATTAAAAGGATCTTTAGACCTTTATGAAACATTTAAATTCATTACTCTGTGTTTTACCAAAAATTCATCCCCTATGTATCTTAAAATTTATGTTCTTCCATTAATATTATTTACGTATTATTCAGTTCCATGTAATAGTCTATCTTCCCCACTTATAAAAAAGGGATCGCTTCTACTATTGCAATACTACACTCTTATTTTTAAATTTACGTTAAACCCTTCCTAAATTTTATATCCATGAATTCATTTGCATTCCATGTAGTAAATGTTCATAAAAAATTATCAATTTTTCCATAAAATCTGAGGAATTTATCAAGATGATGTTCAAGGTCTCAACATAGGTATCACAATATTCCAAGCATTTCATTGTTAATATTTATTTTCTCAAACAACCATTACTGTAGTAAGTATTACCTCATATTAATTTATTTATTTATATTTTATTATGGAAATGGTAAATCCATTATTTTTTATTTTCTATCTACTAAGAAAAACAAGAATCGACATTAGTGAATGCACACTGTTTACCGCCTCCATGGAGCAATGTTTTCAGTTTTTCATAACCTGCTCTCATGGATGGTATTAATGATTGTTTTAGTGAATGAATATAATTTATACAATGTATTTATTATTATTAGATGGTCACTTACTCTCCAAATCCACCCCTCTTATTAATTGATTAAGTAAAATGTTAATTGTACAATGTGCAGACTATCGCCTCCATGAAGAAATGTTTTTCGACTTTTCTTTTAGTTTTTATTTAATTTTCAAGAGTTATTCAAATATTGTTCAAAAAAGTAGAAATATAAAATATATAAATCATTATTATTCTATTATAATTATATTATGTCAAAATTAACATATCCTAAACCACACTCACAAACCAAGTTAAAGCATGTTCAAGATTCGGTTGGTTTGACCACTATTTGAATAATGCTATGAAATTATAACATGGATGATAATGAGAAAATAATTTATTTTATAAAATGATATAAATATTAAAATAATTATTTTTCATTTAATATTGAAATTATACAACATTATTTAACTCATTATTTAAGAAAATTCCATTCTTAGGTTGAAAATCACCCATGAATGTTTGTTATCGATTTCATATTAAAGGATAAATACTAAATTACTCATGATAGGAAATTTGAAAATAATAAATAATAATATTTCATACATTAAAGTACCATTAATTAACTTTTAGTGATGAAATTTTGAAGAAGAATGTACACTGACAACACTCTTATGAAACTACTACAAACAGTCAAAACTGAAAACACATGATGCGGAAAAATATGTAAAACCTAACTAATATACATTTAGATAATGATTTTAAATGAAATATATAAATATTTTTAGGAATTAATATGATTCTAAACTATTATATAAATATTTTTTGTATTTTATAAGAGTTATATCATATTCATCTAAACTGGGAAATATGGTAAGTTTTTCATTGTCTCAAATTTGAATCCCTTGAGACATGTTCTTATTATACACAGTGTGTCATTTTTTATGCTGAAATTACTACCCAGTTTTTATTTTTTATAATTTTATAATTAAATTTAATTATGTACTATTTTTTTTCTATGTTCATTCTCCTTTGGGTTTTTATTCAATTCATACAAATTCTACAAGGTTTTACAATGACTAAATTTCCAATTTATTATGTAATAGCCTTTATTACATTAAAATAATTTTCAATATTTATTTAATTATAAATTTATCCCATTTTAATTTTTATTTAACTTTTTATATAGGAAAATTAATTTTCATTATTAATATAAAAGTATTTCAAAAAAATTTATTTAAAATATGTGTATCTTTAGTAAGAATAACTCTCATTAATACCAATGAATATTTTATTCCATATAAATATTTAACTTACCAAAAATGTTCTCCTATGATTTAAGAATTATAATATGGTTTATTTTATTTATTTCTCATAATTCACTTCACCCCTTATCAAGATTAATTTTTAATACTCTTTTTTATTATGCGGGTAAAAGTATTTCAAAATATTAAAGGATTTTTCCATCCTTTGAAAATAAAATGTATTTTCTCCAATCCACATTTTGTGATAACCTATATTTCTTTTAAATTATTTTTATGGAAGATTTATAATATTTTTCTCAAAAATATTCTCTTTTACTCCTCACAAAAATTTGCATGTGATTTTACCTTCATATTTGTTAACAATGTTTGGAGGATTTTGTAAAAACATTTGTATTTTATCTTTTATTTTTCCTCCAAGGTGTATCTCTCAAGAAGAGACATTTGGATAGTATGATATATTTAATTATTTTTGATACCCAAATATTGACATATATATATACATTACATTACTTTTTCGGAATACTTAACCCATATTTAAAACAGACGCCCAAATACCATATTAGTTTAGTGTCTTTGGAAACTCGGAACATAATCTTCTAATCATGGTGAAATATCTTCAACATCTCCCATTATGATATTCACTTTTTGTTTTCTTACCTAAAACCTTTCTTTTTTATCTTGTGGAAAAGAAAACTTAAAAAGGGTGATCTCAAATTCTCAGTAAGGGTAAACATGGAAAACATCAAAAAACAATCCATAAACATTTGAACGTAAAAACATGAACATAAAACATCAAAATCTTGAGAATTGACATAAATTATGGCAGTACATAAGGCATAGATCATAAAGGAACATTAATCATGATAAAATGTCATGGTAATAAAACATTCAATTGTGTAAAACCATTAAGAACATGATATGATTTCCATATTAACTGAGGAATTGCTGCCAAGACCATCATAGTGGACAAAGTCCATTACTAAACTGGGTTTACTTGCCATTCTATCCATGTCTATCTCATGTGATATAAATCCTTACCAAATTCATTGGAGGGATATATAGGTCCCACCAATTTCATAATGAAATCATTCTTAAGTGTTCCACAAAATAAAGATAAATCATTCATCATAACCCAACGAATAAAGTGAGTTTCATTAACATCATCCCATCATAACATAATCCATATATAACAAATGGATATAATTTCATCATAAACAAAATCAAAACCTCTAAATAATAGAGACATTATACATGAAACATAACCATATTAAATAATTTCATCTTAGATGGAAAATAGTTTTGATAAAACACTTGAAATTAATTCTTGAGGAAAATATCCTTTCTTCTTCAAAATCATATTATTTTCTCAAAATGCAGTGAAATTTTAAAAGAAGAGAATTTTGTTGAAAATAATAATAAAATATTGTAGAGTAAGATTCATGGAATCGAGGTGTTATGAAACCATAAAAATCCTTTCATGTTGTATAAATTAAAAAAACATTCTCCTTGTACTTTTTTTAGAAAAGGCAAAAAGTACCTCATATTGTAAACAAAAGAAAGATTCCTTCCATACCATGTGGTAAAGGTCAACAAAGGGTTAAAATGACTTTAAGAATACATGTAAAAATATTAAATATTTTATGAAAACATTTTTAGAAAACATGTTCATGGATGATAACTATAACCCTGGTTTATGAATAAACAATCTCGGATAAGAACGAGATTGGAATAATTATCCCTTACCTTAGGTCCAATTTCTTTTGTATATGTCTGAAACTCCTATATAGTGGGTTTGAACATATTATTAACTAATAAAATAACAATAATAATATTTATGATATCATATATGATTCACTTATGACTTTATATTACCCATTCATTTTTCAATTCCATGTTAAAGTTGCGTTTTGGTAAAATCGTTTCATTTATCATACGTGTTTTGAATTGTTATTATTCATATGATTACTTAGATAATGATTAATTACTTCCATAATGTAAAACATTATTTATATATAATATATATTAATCATATAAATATATATAATTGATTGATAAATGGAATGAAATACACCATTCAAGGAGATGGTAGGCCGTACGTACGCATGAACACTGTTTTCCTTTCCTTATTGAATTGAATGGAAGTAAGTAAAAAAATATATATAAACATAAATATATTAACATTATGATGTCTTATATTTCATTATTATTCATTATAAATACTTTATAATCATTCTTGAATGGTTAACATAGAGAGTGAATATCATCGCATCGTGGAGACGGTAATCCGTACGTACGCAAGAGCGATGATATCATTCCCATAATTATTGAACAGAATTGGAGTGGATGATATAATAAATCAGAATTATTATGATGTTATAATAATAATATATAGTTATTATTTCTACCATTATACCCATCCAAGTATGGTGGTGGTGGAAGAACATATTACACCACGGCGTGGAGATGGTAAGACGTACGTACGCATGCACGGTGATTTTATTTTTTGTAGGATGGATAGAAGGTGAAATAGGGTTGTTTCAAATTTATAATAACATATAAATATATTAGTGATACTTATATTATTAATTTATATTTAAAAAATAAATAAGAGCAAGTAGAAGAATAATGCAACTTGAATGAATCGGTAGATGAGATTACCTCTTCCTCGATTCACCTCCTTTAAACTTTCTCTTAAGTGACCAGAGATGGTCTTTTGAGAAGACCAGAACCTATAGAATATTATTATAGAAGTTGAGAATAGTAATGGGTAGGGGTTTTCAGAGCATGAAGGCTCAAAATGGTTTGAATAGGAGAGGGATGAGGTGCCCTTTTATAAAAGAAGAGAGGGGCACTTTTGGAAACCTCAAAAATGTTAATTTATAATAAACTCAAACCCCACCTAAAAACCTCCAATAATTACGCAAATTCAATGATGAGATGAGATAGGGCTGTAATATCATCATAAAATAAAATTTAGACATGTTTTTAGTTTATTTTAAACCTTATCATTTTAATTTATCCTATAAAATAAATTTAATTTTATTTGTGGTAATAATATTCTAATTTTTAAATTGTTATAACTACTTACTTATGTGTTGTGAATTTTCCATAATTAGATACATTATTACTTTTTAGACCATATAATTTTCAATTTGTAATTTTTAAATTTTTTTGTGTTTTTCAAACAATTTAATAATATGTTATTTTTATAAAATCTCAATAGTGTCAATTTTGACACTATTCAATTATTTGATTTTTAAAAACTACACACAGAATATATATTCAAAAAAATATTTAATAGATTCCTAACATGTCATATTCATCTAAAAAATTAGTTTATCACATTAATTAGTTCATATAAGATTTATTTTAATATTTTTAAAACAATTTATTTGATATTTCTCTTAATAAAATAATTACTACAACATTTGTTGTATATTTATTTAATTTAATTTTTTTTGCATAAAAATTAAAAATAAAATACTATGATGAAGATAAATATAATATATTTTATAAGAATATTTTTACTCTATTTTATCATCTTAAAATCACAACATTTAAATTGATATATTTATTAAATTATGAACGTGACAAACATTGAAATCATTTAAAATAAAATAATATTAGTGTCATAATCACTTTTATAAGGCTCCAAATTATCAACAATTCGACCCTTGGAAGATAATGGTTTATATATACACGAAAAATAAGTTTTGGTCATGTTTTTAGGCCTTTTTAGGGGTATTATTATTTTAATAAAAACTATATTAATGATTTTTCACTAAATAAATAATATCTTCATCATTAATGTATAAGCTATTAAAGTAATTAAATATTTCTTAAAAATTAAAAATAAATTACCATAATAAAGGGAAAAAATTATCTTTCAAATGAGTATTTAAAATAGAATTTATATTCTGTATAACCTTATATTAAAAATAATTTAATTATTTAAGTTTGATTGAGAAATATTTCACTTTCCTTTAAATATAATAAATTAATGGTCTTAATCACTTAAAGGTGGGTTATAATAGATACCCTTTCTACCCAAGTATATTTTAGGAAGAAATATAATCATCCAATTATATTAATACAAGTGTTAGGGTAATTTTATAATATTATTGTTACCCTTAATTACCTGATTTACCTTTAACGGTGGTAAATTTTATTTACCATAGTTACTATCCACAATGTCTAAAGATAAAAGTATACTATTAACATAATTTAGAACTACTAATTCCAAATATGGAATCCATTTTTCCAAATTCAAATCATAGAAGTTTTAGTAATTAATTTAAAAATAATATTTTTGTCGAATAAAGGGTTTTTGGTTTAAAATATTGCACAAGATTGAAGTGATTTTACCTATGAATTCAAAGTAAAATTAATGATAATGACAAAAATTATATTAAATGGTAAAAATATATTCTATTTATAATTTAAAACCATTCAATATTATAATTTAATCATATAAATTATCTCGATGAAAAAAGTTGTTTTTAATTATAATTTAGCATGTTTTTTCTATTCATTAAAATATGAAATTTATCAGAAAAATATCATAACATTATCCAACGTCAATTTTGATATCCTGATTCAAAATAAGAAGTTTATTTCGTAAAATTTAACTTATAAAATTGTCAAAAATGAAATTTAAAATGGGTTCCCCATTAAAAGGCGGTAAAACTGCATTTTTTGAAAAATACTTCTTTTATCCGAAAAAATGATCTTCTTCTCATACATCATTATAAAAAATGTGTAAGATTATTTATAATGTTATAAAATTTAGTTAATATTATTCATAACAGCTTGACCATTATAATATTATAACAATATATCGTTGTTTAGTGAAACTTGGTATTGTGTACAACACACGCTATCGAGGAAGGTCGATCTTGCGTGTAATGCAAGCCAAGTCAGGGTTTCATGTAGTGCAATATTCCTTTAGTGTTTCCTATAACATAATCAAAATATAGTTCATTTATAAATTGATCAAAATTTATACTCAATGTTGCATAGAATAATTTCTACCAAACAAACATGAAATTGTGTGTAACACGAGCCAAGAATAGTGTTGCATATACTGCAATCTAATACAGTGTTGCATATAGAACAATATAATCTTGGTGTAGCGTATAAAAGAAGATATCAATGAAATTAACAATAATATATCTCATAAAAGCTCGGGTGTTACATTCTACCCCCTCTTCAAATGAATTTCACCCTCAAAATTCGTCAGGGTTATAAATGGTTTATTACATGATATTTTCTTTCATAGAAACCCACATCGTTAAAAGGAAAAATGAAAATTCATTTTAAAAGGAACATTAGAAACAAAATAGATACCCAAAGTAACTCATCACCGGGGTTTCACATATGAGAACATAGGTGGGAAGTGAAAGCATGGATATGGAAGACAAATCTAACCATCAACTTCTGATGAAGAGGGGTAGAGAACATGGCTATGAAAAATCCAAAAATCACAAAGCCATAAATTCGTGATGATCTAAAGTACCAATTGATTCATCGAATATGAGGGTACTAGGAAAACATTTTTGGTTTTCAAGATCATTTCCCTAAAGTTGATTATTTTTTCATAAGGATAAATACATACATGATTTCAGTATAATATCATCATTAGTCATTCCATAAATAATTTCCACTTAATATCTTATTTACAAAAATGAAGTTGATTTTTTTTCATTCTTGAATTGTAAGAAGATAATGCAGTATAATGATAGGTCATTCCATCTGTCTCTATCATAAAAAGGTTAGCACAGGTTATTAAATATACATAAGTCCATCTATGGTGAGATTAATCTTATATGGTTCCTAAATTGGACTTATAATTCATTTATCATACTTCTTAATAAAATAATACTAATTTCTACTAACCAGGGACTTCCGGTAGGACAGTGCTAGGTGATAAAGGCATGCCGCACTTTGTTTGTGGGTCTGATTCCCACAGCCTTGTCTGACGCGACGGGTTGTCGCCTGTCCTGCAGGTTGTCATTTTTCTAAAACTATACTATTATAACATTCTAGGAAAAAGTTTTATCCTTAAACAATACTATCTAATGTCCAACATAATCCATTCCAACCTTTAGGCTTATCGAAAATACTTCTATCCAATTTCATTGTATAAAGAAAATTATTACTAGAAAGGCCATCTACCGATCATGTGAATACCATCATTTACCCCAAGTATATCACAAGATATATCTTTTTGGTCACATTCCAAACATTTGAATACCTTAATCATGTATTCTCTTGAAACTTTAATTACCATATAATCTTAATGAAGACATGAATTTTGTCAAAAGTTAAGTCTTTCCACACACCAAAAATACCAAAAATTTCTATATACTCAAACCATGATATCACTTTGTCCTTATATCAATCATGAGCTCATTAATACTATCAAACATATTATTTTCTCTGTATCCCTTCATTATGCGCATATCATCTACTTTCCAAAAATAAAAATTCAATCACTTTTCATGGTTACCGGTACCATATTATTATTTCAAACCATAATAAACCAATACATAAATATTCCAATATACCATAAAAGTACCTCAAAAACATTATTCTTGAATTCCAATACAAAAACCCTTCAATCCAACCTCTTTAATGATTGGAAATTAATAGGCCCATCCTCGATTTAGAAGTAACCTCTTAGGTCAGGGCATTGAGTTGGGTAATTCATGTGTTCTCCACTGATAATACATTGAACTCCATAACAATTTGTCACCCTATGACCCTTCTCCCCACATAGATAACATCTTACCCTCCATTTGAGGTATTCCCCAGGGTTCATCTTCCCTTCTTCTTGATATATAGAAAGCTTAATCTTCTTTCCTCTATGATCCTCAACATGAAAATGTGCAGAAAAGTCCATATTCCTCTTATTTGATGACTTAGGAATACCATTTAAGTTCACCTTGTTAATAATATATCGTGATGACTAATTCATAATAATCACAATATCCTTCTCTTTAGGCATTATGCAACTTCATTGCTCATAGTTGCCAATTTGTCCATCAGATTAAATGTTAACCCAATTCATTCTGGTTCCCTCTATTGACTAAAACCAGAAACCATAGTGTAAGAAACAATTAAAATAATAATGAACCAAATAATCATAAAAAGTAACTTATAATATGTCCAACTTATGACACATTCTTTAATCAATGACACCTTAGGTTCACTCTAGGTTATTCATGATTGTTTCCAAAATTCTAGGACTATAATCTATAGTTATACTAAACCTTATGGACATCCCTAGACATACCATAGAAATATATTTAGGGATATCACTAAAGTATCCATATCCTAGTTTCCAAAGTTTAACTAAACATTCTCTCTGATACCAACTATAGAAGCCCAAATCTTGACATACATAGACATTACATTAATTTTGCAGGATACTTAATACATAAAAAAACAGACGCCCAGAGACTGTATTAGTATAGTGTCTTTAGAAACTCAGAACATAATCTTCTAATCATGGTGAAATATCTTCAACATCTCCCATAAAGATCTTCACATTTTTTTTCTTACCTAAAACATTTCTTTATATCCTGGGGAAAAGAAAACAAAAAAAGGGTGAGCTCAAATGCTCATTAAGGGTAAACATGGAGAACATTAAAAAAATCCATAAACATTTTAACGTAAAAACATGAACATAAAACATCAAAATATTGAGTAATGACATAAATCCTGGGAGTATATAAGGCATAGATCATAAAATAACATTAATCATGATAAAATGGAAAGGGAATAAAACATGTAATTGTGGAAAAATATTAAGCACATGATATGATTTCCATAGTAGCTGAGACATTGCTGCCAAGACCATCATAGTGGAAAATGGCCATTACTGAACTGGGATTACTTGCCATTCTATCCATGTCTATCTCGTGACATATAAATCTTTACCCAATTCATTGGAGGGATATATAGGTCCCACCCATCTCATAATGAAATCATTCTGACAAGTTCCACAAATTAAACATAAATCATTCATCATAACCCAACAAATAAAATGGGTTTCATAAACATCATCCCATCATAACAAAATTCATATAAAACAAATGGATATCATTTCATCATAAACAAAATAAAACCCTGTAAATAATAGAGACATTATACTTCAAACAGAACCATATTAAATAATATCATCTTAGATGAAAAATAGTTTTGATAAAACACTTGAAATGAATTCTTGAGGAAAATATCCTTTCTTCTTCAAAATCATTTTCTTTTCTCAAAATGCTGTGAAATTTTAAAAGAAAATAATTTTGTTGAAAATTATCATGAAATATTGTAGAGTAAGATTCATGGAAATGAGGTGTTATGAAATATTAAAAATCCATTCATGCTGTATAAATTAAAAAAACATTCTCCTTATACTTTTGTCGGAAAAGGAAAAAAGTACCTCATATTGTAAACAAAAGAAAGATTCCATCCATACCATGTGGCAAAGTTCAAAAAAGGGTTAAAATGACTTTAAAAATACAATCAAGAATAGTAAATATTTTATGAAAACATTTTTAGAAAACATGGTTATGGATGATAACTATAACCCCAGTAAATACTTACGAATACACAATCTCCGATACGAACAAGATTTGAATAATTATACCTTACCTTAGGCCCAATTTCATCTATATGTGTCCAAAACTCCTATATAGTGCGTTTAAACATATTATAAACTTGTAACAGAACCATAATAACATTTATGATATCATATATGATTCACTTATGACTTTATATTAACTATTTATTTTTCAATTCCATGTTAAAGAATAATTTTGGTAAAATCGTTTCATTTATCGTGCATATTTTGAATTGTAATTATTCATATGATTACTTAGATAATTATTACTTACTTCCAGAATATAAAACATGATGTATATATAATATATATTAATCATATAAATATATATAATATATCAATAAGTGGAAAGAAATACACCATTCATGGAGATGGTTGGTCATACATATGTATGAACACTATTTTCCTTTCGTTATTAAATTTAATGGAAGTAAGTAAATAAAATATATTTATAAAAAAAATATAGTACCATTATGATGTCATATATTTCATTATTATTCATTATATATACTTTATAATCATTATTTAATGGTTAACATAGAGAGTGAATCTCATTACTGTCATGACTCACCTTCACCAAAAGGAGGGAAGGGTCAGCAGATTGCCAGACCCTTCCTTCTTTAAGTTGAAGGAGAGAAAATGACCCCTGAAACCCGCCTTCAATTGGTCCTGGAGTGGCGACCATCACCAAGGGTATAAAGTCACACACTAAATGGAAGTCATTACCCTTTTTCTTTTAATAGGATCGAGAGATAAGATTGTGAATCGCACAACTCCAAACTGAAAGTAAAAGTAAATCCAAGAACAATTCCCAATGCATGTTACAAAAGTAAAATCCACAATGCATAAAGATACTACAAAGAAAAAATACACAAAAAGAAAGAATAACAGCAACTGCGATGATATGTCATAAGCTCTGAGCTAGTACGGTCCAGCACAATCCCCGAAGTCCTCCTGGATACCTGAAAGCAGTTTTATATATGTAGGGTGAGAATACAAGTATACTCATTAGGGGAAACCAAAGTCTCTCTTGCACAAGTGGGGAGGCATACTAATACCCTGTGGGAAAATAGATAACCAAGCACCTACGAAGGAAACTAACCACCCAAGCCTCACCAAGGCACACTCCCCAAATAACTCAACTCAAGTAATGTATAGTAATAGCACATCGATGTTTGGGTACCTCACCCCACTTTCCCACTGGTAATTGAAGACATCCTATGCATCAGACCAATCCCTCCATTCTCACCGCAGTCCCACTACCATACCCCGCCCGCACACACCTGGGCCTCAACCACACATCCCGCCCACAAACACCTAGGCCACAACCACTAACCCGCCCGTAGACACCTAGGCCACAACTGTCACACGTAACCATGCCCGCAAACACCTAGGCCAGAACAACCACTGTCACGCCCGAAGACACCTAGGTTAGAAGAACTACTGCCACGCTCGAAGACACCTGGGCCTCATCCCGAAGATACTTGGGAAACCACCTGCCCGCACGAACCTAGGCCAACAACCACACTACCTTACCTGAATATTCTTGGGCTAATAATGGACTTCTGGACATCACAGCCTGGACGAAGATACTTGGGCTATCCGGGAAACGGATAAGAAAGGAGCTAATAACAAACCACTTATAGAAGTGTTGGGAAAAACACCCTCCCACAAGAAATGGGGTTGTTCGGCACTAAGTTCTTATCTTGGGTGGGGTGTGAATTAGAAACCCAAAAACTACAAGTATGTATAGGTAACAAGTACTCACCCAAATCTAGGTTTTTCTTCAACCAGCCTAAAGAACACACTCAGCACCTATTTCCAAGTCACAACTCGCACCAAACCAAAACCCATTTGTCCCATCCTTGTTTTCATGTTCATCAATAATGTTTAAATAAGTTTCTACACCTACTTGGGCAACTAGTAAGCATAAGAACAAGCCAAGGAAAGAATACACCCAACAACAATTTGAGCATTCACACTCGGTTCTCTTGTAAATTCACAACAACAGAGGGATACGTGAGATCCCTCGAAGTAATGGAACCAAAGAAAAACCCATGATACAGCCCTATGTCCCCAGGATCCAGAAGCCAACAGTTTCTCAACAACAGAGGATCCCACACCAATTCATGATATAATCAACTAACCAAATGACCTCAAATTCATAACCAGTGAATCCATAACAATAGGGGATCTCATCCCCACCCACATCACCCAGCAATCGTCCCGTGAGTGAAAACAACCAAACCACTGCCACCAATACAAATCAGACCCATGCCGGAATTTTCAGATTCAAAATATTTAACACACTCCATTATTCTAATTCCACTGTACTTTAACCGGGGTTATCACAGAAAATGGAATGATCCTGGTGCTTTCAATTTATTTATCCGAATATACATAATTATCCAATTTCCTTTACATGACCAACATGAGAAGTAAGGGTTTATAAATGCACGGATAAATACCACCGACGGCCATCATTTTCAGTAGGCGTGAACCCGTGCAATCCAGAAACCATTAATCATTAAAGAAGAGAAAAATAGATCAATGTCATCGATCAAACCCCTCCCCTTCATTCTTTAGAATCCATTTATTATCTTTTTTAAAGTTTGGTTCATCAAATTCTATTGAAGCAATATCGTACCCACCCCGCAAGATACACAGAAAGGAGAGACGAAGGTGAAACCCTGCCTGATTGATCAATGATCGAAGTTTTTCTCCATGCCATAGGAACAGGGGTTGTGCGACTTGTAGGGCTCCGGCACAGGTGCACCACTTGCCTCGGTAACAAAGGACATCAAACGCACAAGGAAGAAGACAGAAGTCAGCCAAAAACAAAGAAGGGTTAAGAAGAACTTCTTCTGCGATATATAGAAAAAATCTCGTTGTTACGGAATAAGAAATTTGAACACCTTCGAAGTTGGATCGTGGTTATTCCATGCGGTTGGGTGGTTACACATGACTGGATTAATTGTTATTTAATAGTGAGGTTTCTCAGGATTTTTAGATATTAATTATGGCTTAAAAACAGCCTTGAAACGCTTCAAAAAGTTAAAAGGGCCTAAAAGTGGGGTTATGGGGGAGGTTGTAGGAGAAAAACCCACCAGGGCTGGGTGACACCGATCGGTCGGGCGGATCGGTCGGGCCGATCGGTCGCACTGATCGGTCGTGCCGATCGGTCTCACCGATCGGTTGCGCCGATAATTGGAAAAGGACGGGGTCATAAGGGTCTGGTTCATTACATCAAATACCTCTCAAACCATTCTCGCCCTCGAGAATCAAAACTAGACCTCGAGGGGGGAGGGGGGATCCGAACAACCACCCTGGAAGATACCTATCAGGAGTGAACCTCTCCGACATAGGAATATCTTATCTTCTGAACAAACACAAATGCCCAACCGCTCCTTCCCCGTTGCATGCAAAACAAAAGGGCCAAACCGTCTGGTCCAGTGGGAGAGTGGTTTCCCTTACTCCGTGTTAAGATACTATCTCTTTTGGGTAGCACTAACTCACCCGAATGGGTTTAGGAACATCTAATTTAATGTGTCTTAACTAGGGATCTGATCCTCCCCTCCCCATTCTTTAGGACACTTCACACACACATCCACATAAAAGAAACTGCACATCCATAGCCGACAAAGTAAGCATTACACAGCAAACAAGTACTGACAAAACAGAATAAAACTCAAAACAACTCGGGGTATTGGGGACGCATCTGCGCTTCCCTCTCCCAGGTAATTTCCTCAATCCCACCATGTCTCCATAACACACGAACCAAGGGAATGGTTCTCCCACGAAGTACTTTCTCCTTACAATCCTCGATCTTGATCAGTCGTTCTATGAATGTTTCATTGTCTTCAATATCTATCCCTCCCCAGTCAAGGACATGTGAATCGTCATGCAGATATCTTCGGAGCTGGGACACATGGAATACATCGTGTATCCTCAGTAGCAGTGGTGGTAGCGCTAGCTGATAATCCACTTCACTAACCCGTCGCAACACTTCGAAGGGACCGATGATCCTAGGAGAAATCGTACTTCCTCTTCCAAGCCTCCCTTCTCCACGCCGAGGGGAGACCTTCAAGAAAACGTGGTCCCCGACCTTGAACTCCAAGGGTCTCCTCCTATCATCGAAATATGACTTCTGTCGGTCCTGAGCTGCCTTCATCCTCTCTCGTATAAGCTGAACCTTCTCTGTCGTGCTCTGCACCACCTCTGGGCCAAGAACACCTGCTTCCCCAACCTCAGCCCAGCACACAGGTGAGCGACATGGCCTTCCATATAGAGCTTCGAATGGATCCATGCCAATAGTAGAGTGATGACTATTGTTGTAGGTGAACTCTACCAAAGGCATGTGTAGCACCCATGATCCCCCAAAGTCTAGAATACATTCCTGCATCATGTCCTCCAAGGTCTGGATGGTGTGCTCTGTCTGCCCATCTGTCTGGGGGTGGAAAGCAGTGCTAAGACGTCACTAGGTGACAAAAGCATGTTGCAGTCCTCTAAAGACTCATGAGGTAAAGATTGCATCCCTGTCTGAGACTATGGAACTAAGAACTCCAGGAAACTGCACTACCTCGTCCACATAATTCCATGCTAGATCGTCCACTACACTCGACTCCTTAATCGCTAGGAAGTGAGCTGACTTCGTCAACCGGTCCACTAATACCCAGATGGAGTCGTATCCTCCTTGAACTTTGGGTAGTCCCATGATGAAATCCATAGAGATGTCATCCCAATTCCACTCAGGTACATCTAAAGGTTGCAACAACCTCCCTGGAACACGGTGTTCAGCCTTCACCTGCTGATAGACTACGCACTTGGCCATAAACTCTGTCACTGCTCGCTTTACTCGGGGCCACCAAAACAGTCTCTTCAGACCCTGGTACATCTTGGAAACTCTCTGGTGCAATGCTAGGGGTGGGTTGTGGAACTCAATAAGGACTTGGTCGTGCATCGCCTCTGGATTAATCAACTTTTCTCGGAAAAGCATCTGGTTCTGACCATCCTCCGTCCACACTTCTAGAGCATTGCCCTGGTCAACTCGGTCATGCATCACTTCACACTTTGAGTCTCCCAACTAAGACTCCTCCACCTGACGTAATAGATAAAATTGTACTGTCATCTGATAAAGGCAACCTCTACCACTATCCATCCTTGCATCTAGGTGAAGGGAAGCTAACTCCTCCATCGCCCTCCAAGTGTCTGCCAACTCTCGGACTGCATCCCTATGTGACTTTCTGCTCAAGGCATCAGCCACCACATTTCCTTTCCCTGAGGTGTAGGAAATCTCGAAATCATAATCCTGGAGGAACTCCATCCACCTTCACTGCCGTAAGTTTAGGTCCCGCTGCGAGAAGAATTACCTCAATCTTTTGTGATCCGTGAAGACCACAAAGCGTTCCCCGATGAGGTAATGGCGCCACAACTTTAGAGAAAACATGACCACTGCACGCTCTAGATCGTGGGTGGAATAATTATGCTCATGAGGGCATAGCTTCCTAGACCCATAAGAGATCACCCCTTGTCGCTGCATTAACACACATCTGAGGCCCTGCCCTGAAGCATCACAGAACACCTCAAACGTTGCCACTTCTTCCGGTAGTCTCAGTACGGTGGCACTAACCAATTTCTCCTTCATATAGCTAAAGGATGCCTCGCACTGCTCGCCCCATGCGAAAACCTGGTCCTTCTTGGTCAAGGCTGTCAAAGGTGCTACAACTCAAGAGAAGTTGGGTACAAACCTCGAATAGTAACCTGCCAGCCCGAGGAAACTACGGACCTCTGCCATGTTCTTGGGTGCTGCCCAAGAAACAACTACCTCAACCTTTGATGGGTCTACCGCTACCCCCTGTTCGGACACTACGTGCCCAAGGAAGTGTACTTATCACATCCAGAACTTGCATTTCGAAAACTTCCCATAGAGCTGGTGCTGTCGAAGGACCCCTAAAACTATCCTCAGATGCTCTGTGTGGTCCTCCTCAGATCTTGAATAGATCACGATGTCGTCGATGAACACGACTACGAACCGATCCAGATACTCCCGGAAGACGGAGTTCATAAGCCCCATGAACACAGCCGGGGTGTTCATAATGCCGAAAGGCATGACTATAAACTCAAATTTCCCATACCTGCACCTGAAGGTCATCTTCGAGATGTCTCCCTCCTTCACCCTCACCTGGTGATATCCAGACAATAGGTCGATCTTTGAGAACCATCCTATCCCATTCAGCTGGTCGAAAAGATCGTCTATCCACGGAAGAGGGTGACGATTCTTGATCATCACCTGATTCAACCTTCTGTAGTCTATGCACAACCTGAAACCACCAACTTTGTAACACCCCAAGATTTCATAGTGTGTTTTTTCTTCAAAATAATTCAATAACTTACACTACACGCAACACTGAGTTCAAGCGCACCATGAGTTACCAAACAAGCCGTTCAAAAGAGGTTATGAATAGTATTAACTAAATTTTAAACTTTATATAATCCTTATAATTTTAGAATCCATATTATGAGTTTCTTAGACATAATGTAAGAACAAATTCATTTTCAGTATTGCACTTTTACAAAATTTTAATAGTGAACCCTTTTTAAATCCAATATTTTAAACTTTTATATATTCAATTTGACTAAATAAATTAACTTTTTAGAATGGGGAAATCAAAAAAATTTACAATGAAACATCCCAAGCTTCCACGGTATGTTTTCTTTTGAATAATGCAATAGTGTGCATTGTATGCAACTTCGAGATTCTAACACACCACAACCAATCAAACTAGCCGTTATAAATAGTAATACCTACATTTTAAAATTATATAAATTTTATCTTTCGAAATGGACTTCATTTTTGGATTCCTAATATCGAAATTAGTTTAGGGGTGAAATTTTGGTACTTTTTGGATAACTTTCATTTTTTGATGAATAGTGAAAATTACTAAATTTTAATTAAAAATGAATATTTTAATAGAAATAATTAATAGTGATAAATTATTAATTTGAGTGGTTTAAAAGTATATTTAGAATATATTTTTACCATTTAATACAACGTTGGTCATTGGATGTAATTTCACATTTAAACCAGACATGAACAAGTGTCAATCTTTTGATAGTTATTATCTCTTAAAAAGACGTTATTTGTTTTGACGACGGGAATTAATTTCTAAATTAATTAATGAAACTGATATGTTCTGAATTTGTTAAAATAGAAATCATTTTCGAATTCATAATATCAAATATATCTTCGGCCTAATTTTTTGTATTTTTCTGGAAACTTTCATTTTTTGATGAATAGTGAAACCACTAAGTGGTAGTTAAAAAACTGAATTTTTCATAAAACTTAATTTTACCGCTTCTGTGAGTGGAATTTTGAAAATCCGAGAGACATGGTTAATATCAAGTAGTAAAATGTGGTTCAATGAGATGAAAATAATTTTTGGTGAATAGTAACTTTTTACTTTTATTACCACGGTTAAAAGTAAATAGGGTAATTAAGGGTAAAAATGATATTCATATTACCCTAACACATGTCCTAATTCTATTGGACAAGGGTATCTCAACCAAAAACAATCTTAGGAGTAAAATATTATCTTTTAGGTCCACTTTTATTAGATTAGGACATTTATTATTATTTAATTCAAAGAAGAGTTAAAAGTGTTAAAATCAATGTTTATTTACTAAAACATTTTTAATATAGGGTTATACATAAGATAAATTCGATTGTAAATATTCATTAGAAAGATAAACAAATTTCCTACATAATTTTATTTTATTTATAATTTTTAGACATTATATAATGTAATTTATTTATGACACAATAGTGATGCAGTAATTACCTAATTAATGAAAAATTAGAATAATTGATATTAAAAATACCCACATAAATATAATTTGAGACTTTTTATAAATACTAATAATTTTATAGGTTAATTTGAAATGTTAGTATTTATTGAACTAACTTTTTTTGAATTAATAATTCTGTTATTATTTTTAAAAAAATAAATTATTGAATAGTGTCAAAATTGACATAAAATAGTTTTTAAAACAAATATTTTATTATTAATTTATATTAAATTTCTAAAAATCAGAGGTTCGTCCAATAGACTTATATCATTATATTTGTATCATTAATGGACCACTTGGGGGTCGCTTGGATGTATATAGTATGTTTATTAACCATATAATTTAAAAATACAAAGAGACATTGTAAAAGTGAAACTAATTAACTAAGAGTTAATACTAAAAGATAATTTTAATATAATGACCCAAACCTGTCTAAATTCTATTGGTTGAGTGTTTTTCGACCCATCCCCACATTAACCTTTAAATAATCCACTTTGTAGCCATTAGAAACCGAATATGAATTTATCATAAAATAATATTTTTATCTTTTCCAAAGGTGCCCCTCACCCCTCTTATAAAAGGGAACTCCCCCTTCTCACTAATTCACACATTCAAAGCCATATCGCTCGACCAAACTCTGCCCAAATACTCTCTAAACTTCCCTCAATTCATCCTAGAGGCCTTCCTTTAGTTATAAATCCAACCTAAGGAGCCCTTTTGATCTAATAAAAAAGAAGAACCCGAAGAAGAGGTAATGATTTCACAACCCTTTTTCAAGTTCCTTTCTTCTTCCACTTCTTCTTTATTTGTTATTACCATTCTAAAATAATAACTCTAGTATCTTATATATACTGTGATGTTATTATAAATATGTTAAAACCATATTCAGTATTCTATCCATCCTTTGAATAACATGTCACCATACGTGTGTACGTACGGTTTACCGTCTCCACGTCATATTGTAATTGTTATTCAATAAATTATTATTTGGATGGGCATAATAATGATGTTTAATTCATGTAAATAATAAATATAACATGGTAATGATTATTTATATATGATATACTATTCAATTAAATATTATTTTAATATCAAAATAATGATATTGTCGCTCGTGCGTACGTATGGACTACCGTCTCCACGAATGCGATGAGATTCATTCTCCATCAAATCCATTCAAGAATAATTATCATTTGATGATTTAAAAATAATTTTTAAGGACTTGATATATTTCTGGATATGAATAAGATACGACCTATACATGATAAACATGGCTTACGTAAGAAAACAGTTAAAATAAAACGAGTAAGTTAACACCCGAAACAACGATGATACAAAGATATTATTAACAAAGGAATGTTAAAAGATCATATATGATAACATAATAATGTATATGATTCTTGTATAATTTAATAAGAATTATTTCAACATTATACAGGAGGTTAACCTACCCCCAACCATGGAAAAGTAAAAGGTAAGAGTTATTTCACAATCTCTTCATTATCCGATGTAGTTTATACATGATTATCTATTGGGATCTCTTTATCATCCACATCCATATTTCTTAAAAATGTATTTAAAAACATTTTTACTATTTACTAGACAATGGGTTAAATTCATTTATAAACTTATGTGTTTTAAGGAATCTTTCCGTTGTTTTCCAAACAAGTTAGTTTTTAACCTTTTCGACAATTTTAAGGTAAGAATGTCTTTTTAACTTATACGGCGGGTGTGGTTATTTTCCGTCATTATAAAATAGTTGAAGCTTCACTTACAATCTTATAATAATATTTTCAAAATAAATGTTTTATTTTATAATTATGTGACTTTTAAATGATTTCAAAATGAATATTTTAAGAATTTTTGAAAGGTACTCTTTATCAAGATCATAATTTTAAATGTTTTAAATATTTATATTTATAAATATTTTTAATTAATGTTCATTTTTTCAAAATGATTTTAAGGATTTATTTATATGGACATGAATGTTTTGAAATGATATTTCTTTTCAAAACTTTCAAATTTTTATTGGACACTTTGATTCAAAAATCTCTTTTAAATTACTTCCTTTAGAAATGTGTGACTTTTCAATGATTTCAAAAAAGATATATTTCACTCAAATAGTTTTGATTTCATCTATGTCAACATCCTTTGATGGATTTTAAGCTTATTTGAAATTGATCTATTATGATACAAAACTTTCGTATTGTGTTGAAGGTTTTGTGATATGTTTGATTGTGGATGTGTTATTTTTATACCATTCATGGTTTATTGAGAAAGTATTGACATTTCATATGCTAGTTTTAATACGAATGTTTATGTAATGTTTAAACCTTTTCATATGGGAATGCATTGGACTTAGTAAGTGACGGGTGGATCCCTCTATAGCTCCTCGATGCATCAGTAGGTCTCATTAGACAAACTAGTGTCTTGGCACGAGGCCTTGACAAAATCTTATTTGTAGTCTTGTCACGAGGCCTTGGCTACGTGGTTATGATAGTCTAGCATTATGCATTCCATCATTATGAAAGTGGTTAGTGATATTGCATTTGATTATTCGATTAGTAGAATATCCATCTGAATAAGTAATTAGAATTATTTCATTTTAATTCTGACATATTATGATGAATTTCAAGTTTAAAAGGGTTTTGTTTTAGTTTTATACATTTCCTTAAATGTTTATGCTTATTTTTGAAAGTTTCTGCTGTATTTCTTACCCTTACTGAGCATTTGAGCTCACCCCTTTTCTATGTTTTATTTTTCCCAGGATGTCAAAAAGTATTTTATGAATGACCTGTAGGGATAGTATGAGGGGATATGAAGACAATATGTTGTTGTAGTTTTTCACTTATTGATGTAATGTAAACTTTATGAATATATCTAGTGTTTCCAAGGCTACTAAACTAATCGGTCTTTCGAGACTTGATTCCTTGTAATCATGCCAATGTATTAAAATAATGCACCGACTCTGGGTAACTGGGGTCGGGGCGTTATAGTTGGTATCAGAGGAAGTTTAGTACAAACCTTTGAATCTAGATTTAGATAAACTCTGATTAGAGCACGAGACCTAAGATGAACTTTGAGGATTAGTATAGAAGAACTTACTAGAATTTTGGTATTGTAGTGATTTTGTGAGTTTTCCGAGCAATACATCCCTGTCTGGATACGAGCAGGTAGAGGCGGCTCTGGCACAGATGTACCTAGGGGTAAAACCCGAAAACACCGCTTTGAGCTAGACTCGAACGGGAACTGGTGCACGACAACGGGCCTTGCTGCACTCTTGGTTACGACACTCCCAGGGGATATGCATAGGATAATTCTCATTATCTTTACAAACCATTATGAAGGGTTTATGAGTATATACTTCCTCAAAGGAGACATTTTTATGATTATGGATTATATCCATAAACTATTTAATTTATGTTTTGTGTTTTACAAGTTTGGGATTAGGTATTGTTATTCATAAACTAATCTAGTGTATGCCATTGTTTAGAAATGGAGCCCAGTAGAAGGAATGAGAACTCCATCAATGCACATGATCCAATGTGAAAAGAAGGATCATATCTTTCATGGTCTTAAGCCAGAATTTATAAGATAAATAGTCTCCCTTGTATTATAATCATATGAAGAAATAATATCATGTGTTGATAAGATTAGTAAAGAGTTTATTCAGTCATATGGCATTGAAGGGAAGCAAAAGAAGAAAAGGATGGAAGAGGGAAATATTTATAAAGGGAAGAGGGAAAAGAAGAATTTTCCCATATGTGATAACTGTGGGAAGAAACACCCTGGAACTTGCCTGAAAGGAATGGGAGTTTGTTATAAGTGTGGAGGAAAATGGAATAATGTACGTGACTTCAAGGGAAAGAAAATGGTTTCAAATGTACAATGCTTCATTTTCAAGGATTTTGGACACTACTCGAACCTATGTCCCAGTCATCAGACTATGCCGCAAATGATGCTATTGGATAATAATCAAGTTATGATACTACCACAGATGAAGAGGAATGATTAGAGTTCTTATATTGATTATGTCATTTGAGTGTTGTATCAATAATGTACTTGTTATTATGGAGTAAATAAGGATTCTACTACAGTACTATTTCATTAAGGACTTGATATTGTGTGGAATAAAGAAAAGTGACTCAATAGCAGGTTAAATTATTGGAAAATATATGGTTGAGAGAAAGATAAACCATAATATGGTTCTGATACCGAGGTAGTGATTTTAGAATAATACATGATTGATTTGGATAAATTATATTGGATATTCTTGACTACCTTGAAACTGATTAATGATTTGTATATTCCATCATTGTTGGGGTTTACAACATTTTTGGATTGAAGGAGTATATCTATTATTATTTAATGAATAAGGGATCATGAATGTAATCAATAAGGTTTTATGGTATTTCAGGATGTTGCAGTGTTTTAAAAGAATACATGATGAAGGTGTTCACATGTTATTACGCGGCAAAAAGGATCTTCATTGTGTTTACCTTCCTTATAAATTTTGGACTGAAGTATTTTGGATATTTCTAGTTTGGACTATTTTGGATTGCCATAAAAGGACAACCCGGAGGTCGGGCGGCAACCCGTCGCGTCCGGAAAGGCTGTGAGACTTGATCCCACAACCGAAGGGCGACAAGGGTGCATCACCTACCACTGACCCACGTGATGTCCTGGATTGAATAATGTCATTTTTTAATGGTTCTGTTAGATGAATTATAAATTCATTTTTTTAACCCTATACGAATAGGATAAATAGAATATTATTTTTAAGTTCTATTATCTTATAGAGTGAAAGAAAAGTTTGTGGTATAACTTAGTTAAAGGATGAGACACTACATGTCAAGTATATATTTTTCATCGTCTCTTATTCAATGAAGAAATTAATTCTTATACTTTAGTTAAGGGATCTTAAAACAAAAAAAAATGTGTTATTCGAATACCATATGTTTTTATGAACCGATGTTATTTTAAATCATCATAGATTGATGAATTTAAGGCCCTCAATTTTACACTTGTTTGTGATTGATAACCTCATTCACTACCTATAAATATTTACATTTTTTCTCTAATTATTTGTCTCTAATTGGCACCAATGTTCTCCGAATAGAGATCATAATTTGGTGGTGACCCTTCCATTTCTCTTTTCCTCTTATTAAGACTAAATTTTATTAACCCAATTTCAGATGTGGGTTTTCCCACAAAGATATTTTCTATATTCAACCTTTTATTTTCGAAGAAAAATTTCATATTTTGAGGACGTAATTTATTGATGGAGGGGAGAATGTAACACCCCAAGATTTCATAATGTGTTATTTCTTCGAAATAATTCAATAACTTGCACTACACGCAACACCGAGTTCAAGCGCACCATGACTTACCAAAGAAGCCATTAAAAAGAGGTTATGAATATTATTAAATAAATTTTAAACTTCATATAATCCTTATAATTTTAGAATCCATATTATGAGTTTCTTAGACATAATGTAAGAACAAATTCATTTTCAGTATTGCACTTTTACAAACTTTTAATAGTGAACCCTTTTTAAATCCAATATTTTAAACTTTTATATATTCAATTTGACTAAATAAATTTACTTTTTAGAATGGGGAAATCAAAAAAATTTACAATGAAACATCCCAAGCTTCCATGGTACGTTTCCCTTTGAATAATGCAATAGCGTGAATTGTATGCAACTTCGAGATTCTAACACACCACAACCAATCAAACTAGCCATTATGAATAGTAATACCAAATTTTTGAAATTTTATAAATTTTATCATTCTAAATGGACTTCATTTTTGGATTCGTAATATCAAAATTAGATTAGGGTGAAATTTTGGTACTTTTCGGATAACTTTCATTTTTTGATGAGTAGTGAAAATTACTAAATTTTAATTAAAAACAACTATTTTAATCGAAATAATTAATAGTGATAAATTATTAATTTGAGTGGTTTTAAAGTATATTTAGAATATATTTTTACCATTTAATACAACTTTGTTCATTGGATGTAATTTCACATTTAAACACGACATAAACAAGTGTCAATCGTTTGATAATTATTATCTCTTAAAAACACGCTATTTGTTTTGACGACGGAAATTAATTTTTAAATTAATTAATGAAACTAATATGTTCTGAATTTGGTAAAATAGAAATCATTTTTTAATTCATAATATCAAATATATCTTCGGCCTAATTTTTGATATTTTTCTGGAAACTTTCATTTTTTGATGAATAGTGAAACTACTAAGTAGTAGTTAAAAAAACTGATTTTTTCATAAAACTTAATTTTACCGCTTCTGCGAGTGGAACTACAAAAATCCGAGAAACACGGTTAATATCAAGATGTAAAATGTGGTTCAATGAGATGAAAAGAGTTTTTGCTGAATAGTAACTTTTTACTTTTATTTACCACGGTTAAAACTAAATAGTGTAATTAAGGGTAGAAATGATAGTAATATTACCCTAAAACGTGTCCTAATTCTATTTGACAAGGTTATCTCAACCAAAAACAATATTAGGAGTAAAATATTATCTTTTAGGTCCACTTGTATTAGATTAAGACATTTATTATTATTTAATTCATAGAAGAGTTAAGAGAGTTAAAATCAAAGTTTATTTACTAAAACATTTTTAATATAGGGTTATACATAAGATAAATTCGATTTTAAATATTCATTAGAAATATAAAGAAAGTTCCTACATAATGGTATTTTATTTATAATTTTTAGACATTATATAATTTAATTTATTTATGACACAATGGTGATGCAGTAATTACCCAATTAATGAAAATTTAGAATAATTGATATTAAAAATACCCACATAAATGTAAGTTGAGACTTTTTATAAATAATGATAATTTTTATGTTAATATGACATGTTATGATGGATTTAATTAACTTTTTTCAAAGTAATAATTCTGTTATGATTTTTACAAAAATCAATTATTGAATAGTGTCAAAATTGACATAAAATAGTTGTTAAAACAAATATTATATTATTAATTGATATTAAATTTCTGAAAATATAAGGCTCATCCAATAGACTTATATAATGATAGGTGTATCATTAATGGACTACTTGGGGGTCGCTTGGATGTATATAGTAAGTTTATTAACCATATAATATAAAAATACAAAGAGACATTGTAAAAGTGAAACTAATTAACTAAGAGTTAATACTTAAAGATAAGGTCAATATAATGACCCAAACCTGTCTAAATTCTATTGGTAGAGTGGTTTTCGACCCATCCCCACCTTAACCTTTAAATAATCCACTTTGGAGCCATTAGAAACCGAATATTAATTTATTATAAAATAATATTTTTAGCTTTTCCAAAGGTGCCCCTCACCCCTCTTATAAAAGGGCACTCCCCCTTCTCACTAATTCACACATTCAAAACCATTTGGCTCGGCCAAACTCTACCCAAATACTCTCTAAAATTCTCTCACTTCATCCTAGAGGCCTTCCTTTAGTCAGAAATCAAGCCTAAGGAGCCCTTTTGATCAAATCAAAAGGAAGAACCCGAAGAAGAGGTAATGATTTCACCACCCTTTTTCAAGTTCCCTTCTTCTTCCACTTCTTCTTTCTTTGTTATTACCATTCTAAAATAATAACTCTAGTATCTTATATATACTGTGATGTTATTATAAATATGGTAAAACCATATCCATTATTCTATTCATCCTTTTAACAACATGTCACCATATGTGCGTACGTACAGCTTACCGTCTCCACGTCGTGGTGTAATTGTTATTCAATAAATTATTATTTGGATGGGTATAATAATGATGTTTAATTCATGTAAATAATAAATATAACATGGTAATGATTCTCTATATATGATATACCATCCAATTAAATATTATTTTAATATCAAAAGAATGATATTTTCGCTCGTGCGTACGTACAGACTATCGTCTCCACGAACGTGATGAGATTCATTCTCCATCGTATCCATTCAAGCATAATTATCATTTGATGATGTTGATCCCTCTGGAAGATTGTTGAAATTCTTCCTATGATTTCTGTTTTAATAATCACAAATCGTCAATTACTTAATCCAGTTGGATTTCTCATATACATAATCACAATCTCTTATTGAATCTGTGTATATTGGCTGGATCATGTTTTTATCTCTTTGTTATTGATTTAAAAGTATTCTGGAAGTCCTCTGGATCAAAAGACAACGGTCGCACTGATCCATATCAACGGACAACGGTGGCACCGATCCATATCAAAGGACAACAGTCACACCGATCCATATCAACAGACAACGGTCGCACCGATCCATATCAAAGGACATCGGTCGCACTGATCCATATCAAAGGACAACGGTCACACCGATGTTGATCATCTGAGTCACCAAAGATGTCTCGCCGATGCTGATCATCTGAGTCACCAAAGATGTCTCACCGATGCTGATAAAATGAGTCACCGATCATGACACAACGATGCTGATCATCTGAGTCACCGAAGATGTCTCATCGATGCTGATCCTGATGACCTACCGATCACTTGACACACCGATAGTCATAAACAGCTGTTTTAATTTCTTTATCTTTATTTAATCTAACCAACGGTAATATTAGGAATATATTAATGCTCTGTAATTTATTTAATGAAGGTTTTTGGATGTCAGGGAACCGTACCTCATACCTGCAAAAAGAAATTATTTCTCTTACTGGAGCTCGTGCCATAATTACAAGAAACCCTTGCTGGTGAAAATAGACACAGGAGTAACAATGACAAGACAGTAGAGCGAAAATAGTGGTGGATGAGATAGTCGTAGAAAAACACAGAACCTCATACACACTCAAGCTTACTCAAGAAGAGTTCTGTACTTCCACGAGGACATTGAAGAACTTCATTCACTACATTTCTCACTATCTCTAAATCTGGATACCAAGCGGAGGACACTCTGTTTGTCAGAAAAAAACCAGACGAGGACTCAGAATCATCTCTGATCAAACTCAAGGAGTCCAAAGCTTCATTACAATCACTAGATCCATTTCAAAACTCTACATCTCTGCTCTGTGATTCATTATTTTACATTTCGAGCAGTGTGTGTTATCTCCTGCATTTAACACATACACACTGTCTCTTATACTTTAACTGGAGGATCTGTAAATCCTCACTCAAACTCTTACATCTTTTATTTCCCACTGAGATAGTGGTAGAGGTCGTGTGTGACCTGAACAGTTGGTTGTTGTTGTTCTGTTTCCCATGAATAACAGTGGTAGAGGTCTTGGACCTGGACAGGTGTAAACTGTTGTGAACCCCGATCCAGGGTGTAGATCAAATTTATACAAATTGTTGAGAGGACTAAGTCTCGGCTTGAGACTAAACCTCTTTGTTATATCTGTTGTGCTATATCTGTCAAAGTTATTCTTTTATTCCGCTGCTAATTTATTTAAAACCACAACTGTTTTAAAATCACTTTGATAATTAAATTTTCAAGTGTTTATACTATTTGTAAATCAGCAAGTTGGTTTCAAAAGTTAATCAACCTTCTGTTTTGATTAACTGGGAAATAATCAATCCCTTGAGAACCCAACCGAACCATTACTTTGATATAAATTCACTACAGTTTAATTCAGTATTTTATTTGGGCGTTTTTAGGACAAAGTTTTAAAACAGAAATTTTAATTGGAACTCAATTCACCCCCCTCTTGAGTATCCACTCCGACCAACAATTGGTATCAGAGGTTGTTTAAATATTTTCTAAATGTACTCTTTTTTTCAACTGTGATTTTAGTTGTATTTTAAAGTTCTTAAATTTTTTGTTATTTCTAATTTTTTATCACATTAAAATCTTTGCTTTAAGTAAGCTATCATGGATAAGATACTTGAAGGTGTTGCTACCAATAGACCACCATTTTTCAATGGAACTAACTATGCTCAGTGTAAAATCAAGATTAATATTCATTTAGAAAGCATGGGTTTTGATATTTGGACTGCTATAGAATCAGAATATAAAATTCCTACTACTGTTAGAACTACTTGGAATGAAGCTACTACGACAGCCTACTATAATAATTGTAAAGATATGAATGCCTTGTACTGTGCTCTAGGAGATGAGGAATTTAATAGAATATCTGCCTGTAAAACTGCCTATGAAATTTTGGATACCTTAGCTGTTTCTCATGAAGGAACAACTAATGTTAAGGAGATGAGATTGAACACCTATACTATTAAGTATGAAAATTTTTTGATGAAGCCTGATGAACCCATTTCTGACATGTATCTCAGGTTCAACGAAATTGTCAACACAATGACTTCTCTGGGAAAGGATGTTCTAGCAAAGGAACAAATCATGAGAATTCTGAGATGTCTACCAGAAAGATGGAGAGGAACTTCTGTCTCAATTAGATAATCATGTGATATTGGTGAACTACCAGTCAAGGAACTAATTGGAAAGTTGATGATGTATGAAGAGGAACTCAAGGTTAACAAAGAAGAAGAATATGAAGCAAGAAGGAAGTCAGTTCCTTTCAAGACTTCAACTTCAAATAACAAGGACAAGGAGAAGCTTCATGCTATAAATGAGAGTTCAAGTTATGAAGACAGTGAAAGTACTTCTGATAGTGATGCTGAGATGGCTCACATTGCCAGAAGATTTAAAAAGTTTTATAGGAAGAAGAAGTTTTTCAGAAAATCAGATTATAAAGGTAAGTATGATAGCAAGGGACATTGGAAAAAGAATTGGAAGAAATCTGACAAATCGGATGAACTTGTCTGCTGTGAGTGCAAAAGAAAGGGACACATAAAAGCAGACTGTCCAAAGCTGAAATACAAGAAGAGGTATGATTATAAAGACAGTAAGTACAAAAAGGCTATGAAGGCTACTTGGAGTGCTTCTGAGGATAGCTCTACTGAATCTGAAGTTTCTGAAACTGAGCATAGAAATAAGGCAAACATGTGTTTTATGAAAAACACCTCTGAGGTAACATCTGAAACTCCTTCTTTAAATTAATATTATTCTGAAGGTGATTCTGACTCAGAAAACATGTCAAAATATCAACTATTTGAATATTGTGATATGTTAGAAGAAACTTGTAATGAGCTGAAAGACAAATACAAAGGGTTAAAGAAACCGTATGCTTTAACTGTTAAACATATATCTGATCTTGATATAGAAATGGAAAAGAATGCTCAGTTTATTAAAGAAAACACTGAACTGAAATTATCTAATGAGCAACTCAAGAAAGACTTAGAGAAATTTACAAATGGTAAAGATACTCTTACTCAGATGCTAGGTAAGGAAATAGCACCTAGATACACTACTGGTATAGGATACCAACCTGGACAAAGGAAGATTACCAAAACTAAATTCATTCCTAAATCTGGACAGAATGTAGCTAGTTCTAAAACTTCATATGCTTGAACTAGATATATTCATAGTTATGGATCTAATAAGGTTTACCTTTCAAAATCTATTGATTCTACAAAGTTTATGAGACCCATACGACAAATTTTGGTACCAAAAGCTCTGATTTCTAACCTGTATGGACCCATGAAGATCTGGGTACCAAAATCATTTCCTATCTAAATCTGTTGTAGGGAACCTTCTTAAAGAGCTCCTGTATAAAGCCTTGGTATTTGGACAGTGGATGTTCAAGACATATGTCTGGAGACTTCTCATGCTTTAAAATCTTAGTCAGATTTGATGGAGGTTTTTTCACCTTTGGTGATAATTCTAAAGGGAAAATCATCGGCTTAGGACAGATTGGTAACACTGACTCAGTATTAATTTCTAAAGTTTTATTTGTTGATGGACTTAAATACAATTTGTTAAGTATTTCTCAGTTATGTGATGATGTTTTTTATGTTAAATTTGAAAATGATTCTTGTAACGTTTTTAATTCTAAAAATGTTTTAATGTTTGCTGCTTTGAGAAATGAAAATGTTTATGTTGTTGATTTAAATTCTTTAGCAAAGCAAAATATTACTTGTTTAAATGCTTTTCATAAAGAGTCTTGGCTTTGGCACAGAATATTAGGACACTGCAATGTGCATTCACTTAGAAAACTTTCTAGGAATAACTTAGTTAGAGACCTACCCAAACTTGAATTTCCAGCAGACAAAGTTTGTAATCCCTGTCAAAAGGTAAAGCAACATAAAGTTTTGTTTAAATCAAAGAAAGAAGTTTCAACTTCTCAACCTCTCGAGTTGGTTCACATGGATTTATTTGGACCTTCTAGTGTTTCTAGTTTAAATGGGAAGCATTATATCTATGTTCTTGTAGATTAATTTTCTAGATATACTTGGGTATATTTTCTAGCTCACAAAAGTGAAGCCTGTTCTTGATTTGTAAAATACTCCAAGTCTGTAGAAAACCTTAGTGGACTTAAGATTAAAACTCTGAGAAGTGATCTTGTCCGTGAGTTTTAAAATCATGAGTTTGAATCTTACTGCTCACACAATGGCTATAATCACAATTTCTCTGCTCCTAGGACACCTCAACAGAATGGTGTAGTAGAAAGGAGGAATAGAACTCTGCATGAAATTGCTAGAACTATGCTTAATGAGTATGATCTACCTATTTATTTTTGGGCTAAAGCTGTAAATACAGCTTGTTATGTTATCAATAGAGTCTTGATCAAACCTATTCTTAAGAGGACCCCTTATGAGTTGTGGAACCATAGGAAACCTAGGGTTAACTACTTCAATGTTTTTTGCTGCAAAGTATTTATTCTTAATACTAAAGACAATCTTGAAAAATTTGCATCCAAGATTGATGAAGGAATTTTTCTAGGTTACTCAACTTCTATTAAAGCCTATAGGGTTTTCAATAAAAGAACCAAATGTGTGGAAGAATCTGTTCACGTCAAATTTGATGAAACTGATCCACATGAACCTAAGACCTCTCTTTAAAATATTGAAGATGATCTCTCTGGTTTGAACCTTAAGGATAAAGACAGTGGACCTGTAGTTAAAACATACAGTTCTGGAATTTTTCCAGACCCTTATTCTGTTGAACCTCAACCTGTAGATGAACCTGAAATCTTGAGCCCTACCTTTTCTAGATCAACTAGAATTCAGAAGAATCATCCTTTAGATTCTGTTGTAGGAAATCTTGATAGAGGGACACAGACTAGAGCTTCTCTTAGAAATCAGGTTGAACATAAAGCTTTCTTGTCACAGCTAGAACCTAAAAATATCAATGATGCTATCAATGATGAATTCTAGGTAATGGCTATGAAAGAGGAACTAAATCAATTTGAAAGAAACAAAGTCTGGAAATTGGTAGAAAGACCTAAGGACACTATAACCATAGGTACAAAATGGGTGTTTAGAAACAAAGTTGATGAATCTGGAAACATCATTAGAAACAAAGCAAGGCTAGTTGCACAAGGTTACAATCAAGAAGAAGGAATTGACTATGAGGAAACCTTTTCACCTATAGCTAGATAAGAGGCTATTATGATCTTACTTGCCTATGCATCACATCTGAATTTCAAGTTATATCAAATGGATGTGAAAAGTTCTTTTTTAAATGGTTTTATTGTTGAAGATGTTTTTGTATAACAACCACCTGGTTTTACAAATCCTCATTTTCAAAATCATTTCTTTAAACTTTCTAAAGCTTTATATGGTTTAAAACAAGCTCCAAGAGCTTGGTATGAAAGAATTTCAAAATTTATTATTTCAAAAGGATTTACAAAAGGAATAGTTGATCCCACTCTTTTTATAAAAAGGGTTTCAAAAGATGTGTTAATAGTACAAATCTCTGTTGATGATATTATTTTTGGATCTTCTAAAAACTTTTTATGTACTGAATTTTCAATGGTATGCAAAATGAGTTTGAAATGAGCTTAATGGGAGAGATTAAGTATTTTCTTGGATTTCAAATATTTCAAAATAAAGATGTTATTATTCTAAATCAAAGTAAATATACTAAGGATTTATTAAAACGTTTTGGTTTAGATAGTATTAAGGAAAGTGATATACCTATGAGTACTACCTGTAAGTTGGATGTTGATGAAACTAGAAAACCAGTTGATCAAACCTATTACAGAGGCATGATTGGGAGTTTACTTTATCTTACTGCTAGTTGACCGGATATTATGTTTAGTGTGTGTATGTGTGCTAGATTTCAAGCTAATCCTAAAGAATCACACTTACTGGCTGTTAAAAGGATTTTTAAATATCTTATGTATACTGTGAATTTATGTTTGTTTTATCCAAAAGGACAATCATTTGACCTAACTAGTTATTCAGATGCTGAATTTTCTGGATGTAAGTTAGACATGAAAAGCACATATGGAACATGTCATTTACTTGGAAAGTCCCTAGTATCATGGTGTAGTAAGAAACAGAACTCAGTTGCATTGTCTACTGCTGAAGCAGAATATATTGCTGATTGTAGTTGTTGTGCACAGATTCTGTGGATGAAGCACACATTATTGGACTATGGATTTTATTTTAAACAGGTTTCAATTAACTGTGACAATACTAGTGTGATCAACATATCTAAGAATCATGTGTCTCACTCTAGGACTAAGCACATTTATATCAAACATCACTTTATAAGAGATCATTATCAGAAAGGTGATATTTCTCTAGAATTTATTAGTTCTGAACATCAATTAGCTGATATTTCTACAAAGCCTTTATTTTCTCAAAGAATGAACTTTATTAAACAAGAAATGTGTATGATAGATCTATGAAACTGATCTGTGAAACCGATCTGTGAAACCGATCTGTGAAGCTGATCTATGAAACTAATCTGTGAAACCGATCTGTGAAACCAATCTGTGAAGCTGATCTGTGAAACTGATCTGTGAAACTGATCTGTGAAACTGATCTGTGAAACTGATCTGTGAAATTGATCTGTGAAACTGACTTGTGAAACCGATTTGTGAAACCGATCTTTCTTTATATTACTTTTTATTTTTTTGTTATTAATTAACTACTTCTATCTTTATTATGGGAACCCTAAATGATGAAATAAATGATACGCGACTTTTCCTATTCCCCAAACCGTTGAACTTCCATTTCTTTCCCGCCAAACCTTATTTCCTCTCTTTTCCTCTACTTCGAACCTTTGAACTCCTACTTTCCCCAGAATCATCAAATGTCTAAGCAGAAGAGACCGAGAAAAGGATCAGAAAGTCTTGTACCTTCAAAGCGTGCTCGAGGCGAGTCGAGTAGTACCACTCAAAGATCAGTAAATCCGAACCTGGAAACTCGGATTATTGCTGAAGAAAAGAAATCCAGCTCTGCCTGGATTTTGACAAGTAAGTCGCTATTTTTACAAGTTTTAGATTCGCAAGGATGGAAATCCTGGTTCTCAGATAACACTCGTGTATCCTACCCAAAGCTAGTGCATGAGTTTTATATAAATCTGTAAGTTACTTAAGATGGTGCCGAGGCTGCCAGAATGTCTTCTGTAGTGAAAGGAAAGAAAATATCTTTTTCGTCTAAACAATGGGCTGAATGTTTGAATGTACCCCATGAGGGTCGGTATGAGGATTACGCTGGAAACATTCCTCTAACCACTGAATGCTTCTCTTATGAGTTAACTTTGGAACTTTTGACTGGAAACAGAGAGTCAAGGAGAATCATAGCCTCAGAGCTAGATGGTGAATGTAGACTTCTCTTTAAGTTTATTCAGCACCAAATTTGCCCCAGGAAAAGAGATTTTGCTGCTGTAAGATACCAGGATGTTTTTCTATTCTTTTTACTAAAGACGCATGAGAAGATCAATTTGTGTAGATATCTAATGGTGCACATAGCTGGAATGGTGAAACCTTCTAAGAAAGACACTGACCTATTCTATTCCAAAATGATATCTGTTATGATAAAGAATATGGAATGTGTTGATGAAGCTGATGAGATAGCCGAACCTGATAGTGCTTATTATGTTAATAAAGAAATTTGTAAACGGATGAAAATAAACTGGAACCCATGGAAAAAATTCAGGGTTGCGGATGAAGACAAGCTGTATGAATCTTACAATTCCACTGATCATGGAAAGAGGTCGAAGGGTTTGAGAGACCCTGGTTTGAAATCAGATGAGGAGAAAATTTATTCTGATGATGAGGAAGAAGTAGATGCTGAAAGGAATAAAGACACTAAAGAGTCTAGTAAACAAGGGATGGAAGAAGCTGAAACAGAAGAAGGAAGTATGTCACCTCCTAATGATAGGAGTGATCCTGATACTATGAGCCCTAAGAGAAGAATAGACTTTGGATCTGCCAGTCCACCTTTACCCCTACATGAATCAGAACCAGTTCTTGGTGATGAAAGAACAAGTGACACTGAAGTATCTAACAGTGACGTTTCTATGAAGAATGGAAATGAGAATGGAGATGATGATGATGATGATGATAATGATGGTGATGGTGATAACCGACCGGTGGATGGTCTTGATGTACTTCCAACATAAACACATCAAACTGTACCAGAAACAGATGCCAATGGCAAGAGAGAATCTCTTGAAATCAGTGGAAAAGCAAGTTATGATAAACCGAAATACACTCTGTGTGCTGCTGCTGGTGTAGAGACCCGTATCTTGACGTACATGGACATTACATTACATTTACGGAATACTTAGTACATAACAAAAACACACACACAAGGACCGTAATAGTTTAGTGTCTTTGGAAACTCGGAATATAATCTTCTAATCGTGGTGAAAGATCTTCAACATCTCCCATAAAGATCTTCTTTTTTTTTATACCTAAAACCTTTCTTTATATCCTGGGGAAAAGAAAACATAAAAGGGTGAGCTCAAATGCTCAGTAAGGGTAAACAAAAGAAATATCAATCACATCATATACATAAGCACATAACTTTTGGAAATCTTAACCTGCAAAAGAGATCATAATTTCATAACATGGGGTAAATCATGGCAGTGAAATGTAATCACAATAATCATAACATAAAACATGAAACTTTGTGGCATTCACACATAATCATAGAGAATCATTTCTTGTTAGTCAAGATTCATTGCCAAGACTATCTTAGTGGACAAAGTCCCTTTCTGAATCGAGTAACCCTCGTTTCAGTCCTGTTTCACTGAACCGGTATAACCTACCATTCCAGCCATGTCTATCTCATGAGATATAAAATCATTACCCAATGCATTGGAGGGAGATATAGGTCCCAACCATCTCATAATGATACCATTCTTATGTGTGCCACAAAATCATAAATCATACATCATTTCATAACCCATGTAATAAAATGGGATTCTTAAACATCATGCCATCATAATCCATAAACAATTGATATCATTTCATCATAAGAAAACTGAAACCATTTAAATCATAGAGACATTTTACTTGAAACATACATATCAAATAACGTCATCTTAGATGGAAAAATAGTTTTAAAAAAAACACTTGAAATGAATTCTTGAGGAAAATATCCTTTCTTCTTTAAAAACATTTTTCCTTTCTAAACATGTCATAAAACTTTAAACTAAAAGAAGTTGATTAAAAATAAACTTAAAAACTTGTAAAGTAATATTCTTGGAAATAATGTTTTAAAAATCCATTCATGCCGTATACGTTAAAAAAAACATTCTTCGTACTTTTGTCGGAAAAGTCAAAAAATCACCTCGTACGAAAAAGCGACAAAAGATTCCTTTCATATTCTTTACTAAAAACTCACCGAAGGGTAAAAATGGATTTAAACAATTGTAGGTGGATGGAAATAATATTACATATTGATGAAACATGGATGTGGATGATAAAATACACCCCAGTAAATACTTACGAATAAACAATCTCGGATAAAAATGAGATTGTGATATTTCCCTTACCTTAGGTCCGATTTGCTTTGTACGTGTCCGAAGCTCCTGTATAATGGTTTAAATAATGTCATTGAATTATTACAGAATCATATTAATTGTTATGATATCATATATGGTTCACTTATTATATTACCCGTTCTTTTGTAAATTTCATGTTAAAGAAGCGTTTTGGGTAAAATCGTTTCTTTTATCGTAGGTGTTTTGACTTGTTGTTATTGACATTATTATTACTTATATCATGATTTACTTACTTCCAGAATATAAAATATTATTTATATATCATATATATTCAGTATATATATATATATATAATAGATAGATAAATGAAATGAAAAACACCGTTCATGGAGACGGTAGTCCGTACGTACGCATGAACGCTGTTTTCCTTTCCCTATTGTCTTGAATGGAAGTAAGTAGATGACATACATATATATATACATAAATCCAGTAGCTTTATAATGTCATGTATTTCATTATTATTTCTTATATATACTTTATAATCATTCTTAAATGGTTAACATGGAGAATGAATCTCATCGCGTCGTGGAGACGGTAGTCCGTACGTACGCACGAGCGATGATATCATTTCCATAAATATTGAATTGAATTGGAGTGGATTATACAATATATCAGAATCAATATGATGTTTTAATAACTATGTATAGTTATTCGTTACACCATTATACCCATCCATGTAAGGTGGTGGTGGAAAATAGATTACACCACGGCATGGAGACGGTATTCCGTACGTACGCACGCGCGGTGATTTCTTTTTCCGTAGGATAGATAGATGGTGAAATAGGGTTGTTTCATACTTATAATAACATATCAGTATATGAGTGATACTGATGTTATTACTTAATAATGAAACAACCTAAGAAGAAGAAGTGGAAGAAGAAATAAAGATGAAAGAATTGGTAACGGTAATTACCTCTTCTTTGAAGCGCCTTTTGGAGACCTCCTCTTAGGGAACTAAAATTGGTCTTTGAGGAAGACCAGAACCTCTAGGATGTTTCTAGGGAAGTGGAGAAGAGATTTTTGCAGGGTTTGGCCGAGCTTGAGTGCTCAAATTTGTGTGAGGAGGAGGGGGAGGAGGTGTCCTTTTATAAGGGAGGAGAGCGGCACCTTAGGAATATCTCAAAATATTATTTTATATTAAAGTCAAAATCGGTTTATAATGGTTCCAAAGGGTCTTATTTCGAAGATAAAGTGGGGATGGGTCGAAATCCTATCAACTAATAGGATTTAGACAAGTTTAGGTTATTATTTTAACCTTATCAATTAGATTTAACTCTAAGTTAAATAATTTAACTTTTACCGTGTCTTTTTGTTTTCTTTCACTATATGGTTAATACACTTACTATAACATGCCAAAAGAACCTCAAATTGTTTATTATTAATATATATATCCTTATCTATGTCATTTGGCCGAACCTTAGATTTTTAGGAATAAAATAACAATTAATAATATAATATTTCATTTAAAAACTATTTTGTGTCAATTTTCACACTATTTGATATATGATTTTTGTGAAAGTCATAACAGAATTATATGTTCGAACCAAGTTGATTCAATCAACACTAATATATCATATTAACCTAGAAAATTAGTGGAATTCATAAAAAGTCTCAAATTACATTCATTTGAGTATTTATAACATCAATTATGTTAATATTTCCTTAAAAGGGTAATTACTGCATCATCGTTGTGTCATAAATAAATTAATTTATTTAAAGTCTAAAAATTATAAATAAAATATCATTATATAGGAAATCGTTTTAGCTTTCTAATGAATATTTATAGTCGAATTTATCTTATGTATAACCCCATATTAAAAATGTTTTAGTGAATAAACTTTGATTTTAACTCTTTTAACTCTTCTTTGAATTAAATAATAATAAATGTCCTAATCTAATCCAAGTGGGCCTAAATGATAATATTTTACACTTAAGGTTGTTTTTGGTCGAGATACATTTGTCCAATAGAATTAGGACATGTGTTAGGGTAATATTAATATCATTCTTACCCTTAATTACCCTATTTACTTTTAACTGTGGTAAATAAAAGTAAAAAGTTACTATTCACCAAAAATTATTTTCATCTCATTGAACCACATTTTACTTACTGACATCAACCGTGTCTCTCGGATTTTTGAAATTCCATTCACAGAAGCGGTAAAATTAAGTTTTATGAAAAATTCAGTTTTTTAACTACCACTTAGTAGTTTCACTATTCATCAAAAAATGATGGTTTTCAGAAAAATGCCAAAATTTCATCCTAAGCTATATTTCATATTCCGAATTCAAAAATGAAGTCTATTTTACCAAATTCATATCATAGAATTTGCATTAATTAATTTTATAATTAAATCTCGCTGTTAAAACAAATAGAGTGTTTTTAAGAAACAATATCTATCAAAAGATTGACACTTGATTATGTCTGGTTTAAATGTGAAATTACATCCAATGACCAACATTGTATTAAATTGTAAAAATATATTCTAAATATACTTAAAAACCACTCAAATTAATAATTTATCACTATTAATTATTTCGATTAAAAAAGTTGTTTTTAATTATAATTTAGTAATTTTCACTATTCATCAGAATATGAAAGTTATCCGAAAAGTACCAAAATTTCACCTTAGGCTAAATTCGATACTCCGAATCCAAAAATGAAGTTCATTTTGAAAAATAAGATTTACAGAGTTTTAAAAAGTGGTTATTACTATTCATAACAGCTAGTTTTAATAATATTTTAATAGCATATCTTTGTTTAGTGAAACTCGGTATTGCGTATTACACACGCTATCGAGGAAGGTCTTGATTGCGTGTAATGCAAGGCAAGTCAAGGATGTGTGTTGTGCAAGCTCCTTTTGGTGTAGAGTACAACACAAGACTTTAATAAAATTAAAAAGAATATTTTTTTTTATAAAATCTTGGGCTGTTACATTCTACCCCCCTTAAAATGAATTTCGCCCTCGAAATTCGTCGGGGTTATAAATGGTTTACTATTCGAAAGTTTCTATAATAGAAACCCACATCGTAAAAAGGAATATCAAAACCAATCTTTAAAAACAAAAGTATGAAACGTAACGGTTACCCAAATAAACTAATCATTGGGTTTCCACATAGGTGAAAATATGGATATGGAAGAGAAATCTAACCATCATGTTCTGATGGAGAGTGGTAGAGAACATGGCTATGGAAAAGCCAGTAATCACAAATCCATAGATTTGTGATGATATAAGGTACCATCTGATTCATCAGGTATAAGATCACTAGGACAACATTTTTGGTTTTCAAGATCATTTCCCTAAAGTTGAAAATTTGAATTAGAATAAATACTTACTTTATTTTGGTACAATCTCACTGTTGTTCGTGCCTTGAACAATTTCCACTTCATCTCTTAAATAAATGAAGTTGAATTTGTTATTCATGAAGTGTTAGCAGATCATGTGATAGAATGACGGGTCATTCCATCTGTCTCAAACAAAAGGTTAGCAAAAATTATATGCATAAGTCGATCTATAGTGAGATTAATCATATATGGTTCCTAAAACGGACTTATACTTCATATATCATACTGCTTAATATAATAAAACTAGTTTCTACTAAACAGGGACTTCCTGTAGGCCAGTGGTAGGCGATAAAGGTCAGTCGCACTTCGGTTGTGGGTTCGATTCCCACAGCCTTGTCCGAAGCGATGGGCTGTCACCTGTCCTGCAGGTTGTCCTTTTTCTAAAACTATATTACTATAACATCCCATAATATCGAAAAAACTTCTATCCTTAAACAATACTAACTTATGTCCAACATAATCCATTCCAATCTTTAGTCCTATCCATAATACTGCAGTCCATTCTCATAACATAGTGAAAACGATTACCAGATATTTAATACCATCGTTGATCCCCATATATCATAAGATATATCTTGTTGGACACATTCCAAACATTCAAAGGCCTTAATCTTGTACTCTCTTGAATACCCATTGAACCTTAGTGAAAACTTGAATGCAGTTAAAAGTTAACACTTTCCACATACCGAAATCCTCAAAATTCTATATACTCAAACCATGATATCACTTAGTCCTTATATCAATCATGAGCTCATGAATACTGTTAAACATTTCATTTTCTCGTTTTCCCTTCATTATGCGCATAATATCTCAATTACTTTGAATACCACATTAGACAAATACATAAATATTCCAATACTACATGATACAACATTATTTTGGAATCCCATTACATAAACACTTAATCATTCCACCACATCATTGTCATATTCAACATTGCCAATAGAGATAGCATGTGACTTCCCTTTGTCCTTTGCCTTAAGTGGTTGCTCATGTTGATCGTCACTAACCCTTGGATTAGGGAATTTATTGGCATAATGTCCCATCTCCTTACACTTGAAACATTGAAGTGTTGGTGGTGTGTTCTCTGTAGTGTTTGCTTTGTTCACATCATTAGCAACCCTTTTTCCATTACTTCGACACTCAGCTACTCGATGACCTTCTTTTCCACACTTAAAACATTTTCTAGTCCCTTTAAGACAATCTCCACCATGCTTCTTTCCACACTTTGTGCATAAGGAAACATTCATCTTCTTTTCACCATTATTTTGAGATTTCTCCTTGAACTCCATCTTTCGTTTCTTTTCAAAACCATGAGATGGATATGTAACACCAACTTCCATTTCTACCTTGATAGCACAACGCACAATTTCTTCATAGCTACTGAAGTCTCTTATAGCTAATGCCCTTCGAAGGCTTGGTTTTAAGCCACTGAAAAATCGATCAACTTTACTTTCAGGTTGGATGATAATGCCAGATGCATACCTTGAAAGTCTTGTAAAATTTGCTTCGTATATACCAACAGATTCCTCATCCTTCTGCTTCAGCTCAAGAAACTCCTTTTCCATCTTCGTTCGAAGAATACGAGGGAAGTACTTACTGAAAAACAAGTTTTTGAACTCGTCCCATTCCATGGAATCAATTTCATCTCTTTGTCTCGTATTCTTGATAAGATTCCACCATTGATCAGCTTCACCTTCCAAACGATATACTGCTAAGATGACTTTATCATGTTCAGAACATTGAATAACTGAAAATATCTTTTCAGTAGTACTAATCCATTGTTCAGCAACTAATGGATCAGTAGACCCACTGAAAGAAGGCGGACGCTGCCTCATGAAGGATTCAACAGAATGTTGCTCCTTCCTTTGCTCGTTTGGAAGTCCGGCATGATTCATAGCTTGAGAAAGTTGTGTGAGCATGGCTACAAGATTTTGCATTCCAGCTCCCATATCGTTTGGTTGCTCAGGGGGACAATCATTGCATTTTCCATTGCATTGATCAACACGGTTCCTTCGGGTTCCAGCCATCGTCTAAAACCCCAAAAGAATAGTGTGAGAGGCAAAAATCATGCTAGGGAAAACAACATAATAAAGGGGTAGTACCCTCAATATCTAACATATTAGGTTAAATTCTAAGATCATTAGAGAAATTCTAGGACTATAACCTATACGTATACTTAACCTTAGAGACATCCCTAGACATACCTTAGAAATATCTCTAGGGATCTCACTAACGTTTTCGCATCCTAGTTTCCAAAGGTTGACTAAACCTTTCCTCTGATACCAACTGTAGAGACCCGTATCTTGACATACATGGACATTACATTACATTTGCGGAATACTTAGTACATAACAAAAACACACACACAAGGACCGTAATAGTTTAGTGTCTTTGGAAACTCGGAATATAATCTTCTAATCGTGGTGAAAGATCTTCAACATCTCCCATAAAGATCTTCTTTTTTTTTATACCTAAAACCTTTCTTTATATCCTGGGGAAAAGAAAACATAAAAGGGTGAGCTCAAATGCTCAGTAAGGGTAAACAAAAGAAATATCAATCACATCATATACATAAGCACATAACTTTTGGAAATCTTAACCTGCAAAAGAGATCATAATTTCATAACATGGGGTAAATCATGGCAGTGAAATGTAATCACAATAATCATAACATAATACATGAAACTTTGTGGCATTCACACATAATCATAGAGAATCATTTCTTGTTAGTCAAGATTCATTGCCAAGACTATCTTAGTGGACAAAGTCCCTTTCTGAATCGAGTAACCCTCGTTTCAGTCATGTTTCACTGAACCGGTATAACCTACCATTCCAGCCATGTCTATCTCATGAGATATAAAATCATTACCCAATGCATTGGAGGGAGATATAGGTCCCACCCATCTCATAATGATACCATTCTTATGTGTGCCACAAAATCATAAATCATACATCATTTCATAACCCATGTAATAAAATGGGATTTTTAAACATCATGCCATCATAATCCATAAACAATTGATATCATTTCATCATAAGAAAACTGAAACCATTTAAATCATAGAGACATTTTACTTGAAACATACATATCAAATAACGTCATCTTAGATGGAAAAATAGTTTTAAAAAAAACACTTGAAATGAATTCTTGAGGAAAATATCCTTTCTTCTTTAAAAACATTTTTCCTTTCTTAACATGTCATAAAACATTAAACTAAAAGAAGTTGATTAAAAATAAACTTAAAAACTTGTAAAGTGAGATTCTGGGAAATAATGTTTTAAAAATCCATTCATTCCGTATACGTTAAAAAAAACATTCTTCGTACTTTTGTCGGAAAAGTCAAAAAATCACCTCGTACGAAAAAGCGACAAAAGATTCCTTTCATATTCTTTACTAAAAACTCACCGAAGGGTAAAAATGGATTTAAACAATTTTAGGTGGATGGAAATAATATTACATATTGATGAAACATGGATGTGGATGATAAAATACACCCCAGTAAATACTTACGAATAAACAATCTCGGATAAAAATGAGATTGTGATATTTCCCTTACCTTAGGTCCGATTTGCTTTGTACGTGTCTGAAGCTCCTGTATAATGGTTTAAATAATGTCATTGACTTATTACAGAATCATATTCATTGTTATGATATCATATATGGTTCACTTATTATATTACCCATTCTTTTGTAAATTTCATGTTAAAGAAGCGTTTTGGGTAAAATCGTTTCTTTTATCGTAGGTGTTTTGACTTGTTGTTCTTGACATTATTATTACTTATATCATTATTTACTTACTTCCAGAATATAAAATATGATTTATATATAATATATATTCAGTATATATATATATATATAATAGATAGATAAATGAAATGAAAAACATCGTTCATGGAGACGGTAGTCCGTACGTACGCATGAACGCTGTTTTCCTTTCCCTATTGTCTTGAATGGAAGTAAGTAGATGACATACATATATATATACATAAATCCAGTAGCTTTATAATTTCATGTATTTCATTATTATTTCTTATATATACTTTATAATCATTCTTAAATGGTTAACATGGAGAATGAATCTCATCGCGTCGTGGAGACGGTAGTCCGTACGTACGCACGAGCGATGATATCATTTCCATAAATATTGAATCGAATTGGAGTGGATTATACAATATATCAGAATCAATATGATGTTTTAATAACTATGTATAGTTATTCTTTACACCATTATACCCATCCATGTAAGGTGGTGGTGGAAAATAGATTACACCACGGCGTGGAGACGGTATTCCGTACGTACGCACGCGCGGTGATTTCTTTTTCCGTAGGATAGATAGATGGTGAAATAGGGTTGTTTCATACTTATAATAACATATCAGTATATGAGTGATACTGATGTTATTACTTCATAATGAAACAACCTAAGAAGAAGAAGTGGAAGAAGAAATAAAGATGAAAGAATTGGTAACGGTAATTACCTCTTCTTTGAAGCGCCTTTTGGAGACCTCCTCTTAGGGAACTAAAATTGGTCTTTGAGGAAGACCAGAACCTCTAGGATGTTTCTAGGGAAGTGGAGAAGAGATTTTTTCAGGGGTTGGCCGAGCTTGAGTGCTCAAATTGGTGTGAGGAGGAGGGGGAGGAGGTGTCCTTTTATAAGGGAGGAGAGGGGCACCTTAGGAATATCTCAAAATATTATTTTATATTAAAGTCAAAATCGGTTTATAATGGTTCCAAAGGGTCTTATTTCGAAGATAAAGTGGGGATGGGTCGAAATACTATCAAACAATAGGATTTAGACAAGTTTAGGTTATTATTTTAACCTTATCAATTAGATTTAACTCTAAGTTAAATAATTTAACTTTTACCGTGTCTTTTTGTTTTCTTTCACTATATGGTTAATACACTTACTATAACATGCCAAACGAACCTCAAATTGTTTATTATTAATATATATATCCTTATCTAAGTCATTTGGCCGAACCTTAGATTTTTAGGAATAAAATAACAATTAATAATATAATATTTCATTTAAAAACTATTTTGTGTCAATTTTCACACTATTTGATATATGATTTTTGTGAAAGTCATAACAGAATTATATGTTCGAACCAAGTTGATTAAATCAACACTAATATATCATAGTAACCTAGAAAATTAGTGGAATTCATAAAAAGTCTCAAATTACATTCATTTGAGTATTTATAACATCAATTATGTTAATATTTCATTAAAAGGGTAATTACTGCATCATCGTTGTGTCATAAATAAATTAATTTATTTAAAGTCTAAAAATTATAAATAAAATATCATTATATAGGAAATCTTTTTAGCTTTCTAATGAATATTTATAGTCGAATTTATCTTATGTATAACCCCATATTAAAAATGTTTTAGTGAATAAACTTTGATTTTAACTCTTTTAACTCTTCTTTGAATTAAATAATAATAAATGTCCTAATCTAATCCAAGTGGGCCTAAATGATAATATTTTACACTTAAGGTTGTTTTTGGTCGAGATACACTTGTCCAATAGAATTATGACATGTGTTAGGGTAATATTAATATCATTCTTACCCTTAATTACCCTATTTACTTTTAACCGTGGTAAATAAAAGTAATAAGTTACTATTCACCAAAAATTATTTTCATCTCATTGAACCACATTTTACTTACTGACATCAACCGTGTCTCTCGGATTTTTGAAATTCCATTCACAGAAGCGGTAAAATTAAGTTTTATGAAAAATTCAGTTTTTTAACTACCACTTAGTAGTTTCACTATTCATCAAAAAATGAAGGTTTTCAGAAAAATGCCAAAATTTCATCCTAAGCTATATTTCATATTCCGAATTCAAAAATGAAGTCTATTTTACCAAATTCATATCATAGAATTTGCATTAATTAATTTTATAATTAAATCTCGCTGTTAAAACAAATACCGTGTTTTTAAGAAACAATATCTATCAAAAGATTGACACTTGATTATGTCTGGTTTAAATGTGAAATTACATCCAATGACCAACATTGTATTAAATTGTAAAAATATATTCTAAATATACTTAAAAACCACTCAAATTAATAATTTATCACTATTAATTATTTCGATTAAAAAAGTTGTTTTTAATTATAATTTAGTAATTTTCACTATTCATCAGAATATGAAAGTTATCCGAAAAGTACCAAAATTTCACCTTAGGCTAAATTCGATACTCCCAATCCAAAAATGAAGTTCATTTTGAAAAATAAGATTTACAGAGTTTTAAAAAGTGTTTATTACTATTCATAACGGCTAGTTTTAATAATATTTTAATAGCATATCGTTGTTTAGTGAAACTCGGTATTGCATATTACACACGCTATCGAGGAAGGTCGTGATTGCATGTAATGCAAGGCAAGTCAAGGATGTGTGTTGTGCAAGCTCCTTTTGGTGTAGCATACAACACAAGACTTTAATAAAATTAAAAAGAATATTTTTTTTTATAAAATCTTGGGCTGTTACAGCTGTTTTTCTGTTTTGGGTTTAGAGTATTCTGAAGAAGAAGATGAAGAATCAGAATCTACTGCGGTTATGATGGAAGGCCAACCAGTTGAGACAAGGTCTGTTCATGGTGTTGATGCTGCAGGTGCTCATCCACCTAGTTCTACTATCTCTCAGTCTGATTTTGATAAGTTCAAAAGTGAGTTACTTACTGCTGTGAGAGATACAGTCAGAGAAGAGATTTCCAATGTTATTAAACCAGACCTGACCAGTACTGGTGAGTTTATTGGCAGGAACATAGCCTCTCTAAATTAGATTCTGAAGGATCTACAATCTGGCTTAGTTTCTTTATCCAACGAATTTAGATCCACCATCTCTGGTATGATGGAAGTATTGAGAAATCCGATTGAACATCTTTAGAAGTTTGATCTGAGAAAGTTGAAAGCTGAGATAACTCAGATAGTTGCTCAAGCCAGTACAACCAAAGTAACCAAGATCACTACTTGTGAGCTAGAGGCTCTAAGGCAGATTGTGCATGATGAATTGGCCGCAATTAGGCAAGTTCTTGATTTGGACTCGTTGAGGAAGATGAAGGATCACAGTGATCACATTCATAAGATGGTAACAGTATATTCAGCAGATGCCACTAAAGCTCAGAGAGAGATCAAGGAAAAGGTTGATCACTAATTTTCAAAAATCTATACCAAGCATGAGATGACTGTGAATTTCAAAGTGTTAGCTGACAATCTGAGACTACCTCCAGTCACTCAACCTTTCAAGACTCAAGTTCGACAGTTGCAAAATTTTACTCCAACCTTGGAACGGTTCATGGAGAATAAAGAGGATTTTGAGAAGGCTATGCAGTATGGTGCAGAAGTTATTCAGAATTTCATAAATCTTTTGAAGCCTTATCTGAATGCACAAGCCACCGCCATTGTGCTTCCTACTACTGACCCTCTCAGTGCCGCTGATGTTGCTCCAAATCAGATCTCCATTGCTCAAGCTCTATCTCAACTCTGACCAGTTACTTAGCACTCTTCTCAACCAGCTCCTACAGCTCCACAGCAAATCCCAGTGGCATCCTCTCCTCTAACCTCCAGAGTCATCTTACCACCATTTCAAATTTGCCCAGTTCAACCTGCCTCCAAGCCTTCCAACTTACCAACCATTGATCCTTCTGACAAGGGCAAAGCCCCGTTACATCCCCAGTAATAGTTGTGCATTGTTGTTGATAGGGTGAACCCTGTTGTGATTGTGTTGTGATGTCTTATGAACTTTATTCTCTTTTCTTTTTATTCTCACTAATGCCTTATCTTAATCTCTTCTTTATCTGTTTTCCCTCCTTTTTGATTATCCCAAAGGGGGAGAAATCTGTATATCTATGGCTCTATATGGCTCTATGGGGATATGGGGGAGATGTGGGGATATGGGGGTGATGCATCTCTCAAGGGGGTGATTTATATCTTTTTATGGCAGTGCTTGCATAAGTATTTAAAGGCATAAATTCAGGGGGAGCTTTATATATCATTATGTTTTTATTATTATTGTGCCTTATTATTGATGATATATTCTATTTATTTTTGGCTAAGCTTTGTGATTGGCTAAGATTTGTGATTATCAAAAAGGGGGAGATTTTTTATCCCTCTGGAAGATTGTTGAAATTCTTCCTATGATTGCTGTTTTAATAATCACAAATCATCAATTACTTAATCAGGTTGGCTTTCTGATATACATAATCACAATCTCTTAGTGAATCTGTGTATATTGGTTGGATCATGTTTTTATCTCTTTGTTATTGATTTACAAGTATTCTAGAAGTCCTCTGGATAAAAGGACAACGGTCGCACCGATCCATATCAACGGACAACGGTCGCACCAATCCATATCAAAGGACAACGGTCGCACCGATCCATATCAATGGACAACGGTCGCACTGATCCATATCAAAGGACAACGGTCGCACCGATCCATATCAAAGGACAACGGTCACACTGATGCTGATCATCTGAGTCACTGAAGATGTATCACTGATGCTGATCATCTGAGTCATCGAAGATGTCTCACCGATGCTGATCAAATGAGTCACCAATCATGACACAACGATGTTGATCATCTGAGTCACGGAATATGTCTCACCGATTCTGATGCTGATGACCTACCGATCACTTGACACACCGATAGTCATAAACAGCTGTTTGAATTTCTCTATCTTTATTTAATCTAACCAACGGTCATATTAGGAATATATTAATGCTCTGTCATTTATTTAATGAAGGTTGTTGGATGTCAGGGAACCGTACCTCGTACCTGCAAAAAGAAATTATTTCTTTTACTGGAGATCGTGCCATAAATACAAGAAGCCCCTGTTGGTGCAAATAGACATGGGAGTAACAACGACAAGACAGTAGAGCGAAAAGAGTGGTGGATGATATAGTCGTAGAAAAACACAGGACCTCATACACACTCAAGCTTACTCAAGAATAGTTATGTACTTCCACAAGGACATTGAAGAACTTCATTCACTACATTTCTCACTATCTCTAAATCTGGATACCAAGCGGACGACACTCTGTTTGTCAGAAAAAAACCAGACGAGGACTCATAATAATCTCTAATCAAACTCAAGGAGTCCAAAGCTTCATTTCAATCACTAGAGCCATTTCAAAACTCTACATCTCTGCTCTGTGATTCATTATTTTACATTTCGAGCAGTGTTTATTATCTCCTGAATTTAACACATACACACTGTCTCCTATACTTTAAATAGAGGATCTGTAAATCCTCACTCAAACTCTTACATCTTCTGTTTCCCATTGAGATAGTGGTAGAGGTCATGTGTGACCTGAACAGTTGGTTGTTGTTGTTCTGTTTCCCACGAATATTAGTGGTAGAGGTCTTGGACCTGGATAGGTGTAAACTGTTGTGAACCCCGATCTAGGGTGTAAATCAAATTTATACAAATTGTTGAGAGGACTAAGTCTCGTCTTGAGACTGAACCTCTTTTTTATATCTGCTGTGCTATATCTGTCAAAGTTATTCTTTTATTCCACTTCTAATTTCTTTAAAACCAAAACTGTTTTAAAATCACTTTGATAATTAAATTCGAAAGTGTTTATATTAGATGTAAATCAGTAAGTTGGTTTAAAAAGTTAATCAACCTTCTATTTTGATTAACTGGGAAATAATCAATCCCTTGAGAACCCAACCAAACCCTTACTTTGATATAAATTCACTACAGTTTAATTCAGTATTTTATTTGGGGGTTTTTAAGACAAAGTTTTAAAACAGGAATTTTAATTGGAACTCAATCCACCCCCCTCTTGAGTATCCACTCCGACCAACAGATGATTTAAAAATAATGTTTAAGGACATGATATATTTCTGGATATGAATAAGATACGACCTATCCATGACAAACATGTCTTACGTAACAAAACATATAAAATAAAATGAGTAAGTTAACACCCGAAACAACGATGATACTAAGATATTATTAACAAAGGAATGTTAAAAGATCATATATGATATCATAATAATGTATATGATTCTTGTATAATTTAATAAGAATTATTTCACCATTATACAGGAGGTTAACCTACCCCCAACCAAAGAAAAGTACGAGGTAAGGGTTATTTCATAATCTCTTCATTATCTGAGGTTATTTATACGTGATTATCTACTGGGATCTCTTTATCATCCACATCCATATTTCTTAAAAATGTATTTAAATTTTTTTTTACTATTTACTAGACAATGGGTTATATTCATTTATAAACTTATGTGTTTTAAGGAACCTTTCCGTCGTTTTCCAAACAGGGTAGTTTTTAACCTTTTCGATAGTTTTAAGGTAAGAATGTCTGTTTAACTTATACGGCGGGTGTGGTTAATTTCCACCCTTATAAAATCGCTGAAGCTTCCCTTACAAGCTTATAAGAATATTTTCAAAGGAAATATTTTATTTTATAAAAATGTGACTTTTAAATTATTTGAAAATGAATATTTTAAGAATTTTTGAAAGGTACTCTTTATCAAGATCATAATTTTAAATGTTTTAAAGATTTATCTTTCTAAATATTTTTAATTAATGTCCATGTTTTCAAAATGATATTAAGGATTTATTTATATGGACATGAATGTTTTGAAATTATATTTCTTTTAAAAAGTTTCAAAGTGGTATTGGACACTTTGAGTCAAAAATCTATTTTAAATTACTTCCTTTATAAATGTGTGACTTTTCAATGATTTCAAAAAAGAGATATTTCTCTCAAATAGTTTTGATTTCATCTATATCAACATCCTTTGATGGATTTTAAGCTTATTTGAAATTGATCTATTACGATACAAAACTTTCGTATTGTATTGGAGTTTTTGTTATATGTTTGACTGTGGATGTGTTATTTTTATACCATTCATGGTTTATCGAGAAAGTATTGAAATTTTGTATGCTAGTTTTAATACGAATGTTTATGTAATGTTTAAAACTTTTCATATGGGAATGCATTAGACTTAGTAAGTGACTAGTGGAGCCTGCTATATCTCCTAGATGCATCGGTAGGTCTCATGAGACAAACTAGTGTCTTGGCATGTGGCCTTGACAAAATATTATTTGTAGTCTTGGCACAAGGCCTTGGATATGTGGTTATGATAGTCCGGCATTATGCATTCCATCATTATGAAAGTGGTTAGTGATATTGCATGTGATTATTCGATTATTAGAATATCCATGTGAATAAGTAAATGGAATTATTTCATTTTATTTCTGTCATATTATGCTGAAGTTAAAGTTTAAAAGGCTTTTGTTTTAGTTTTATACATTTCCTTAAATTTTTATGCTTATTTTTTAATGTTTCCGCTGTATTGCTTACCCTTACTGAGCATTTGAGCTCACCCCTTTTCTATGTTTTATTTTTACCAGGATGTCAAGAATTATTTTATGAATGAACTGCAGGGATAGTATGAGGGGATATGAAGACAATATTTTTTTGTAGTTTTTCACTTATTAATGTAATGTAAACTTTATGAATATATCTAGTGTTTCCAAGGCTACTAAACTAATCGGTCTTTCGAGACTTGATTCCTTGTAATCATGCCAATGTATTAAAATAATGCACTGACTCTGGGTAACTGGTGTCGAGGCGTTACAATCTTCCTTCTTTTCGAACAAGACTGGAGCACCCCATGGTGATGCACTTGGTCGGACATAACCCCTCTTCATCAGATCGTCAATCTGAATCCGCAACTCTCGTAGCTCCAAAGGTGCCATCCGGTAGGGAGCCATCAAAATCGGATGAGCACCAGGCTGCAGGTCTATCCAAATCTCGATATCACATCGAGGGGGTAGAGCTGTTACCTCCTTAGTAAAGATGTCCATAAACTCACTGATAATCCCTGGTACTTCCACCATCTCAGCATCTACTAACTCTACCGACAGCTCGGCTAACAAAGAGAAGAGGGGTTCCTCTCCGCTACTTCCCTTCCGACCATTCCTCTCGACGGTGAAAGTAACACGTCGGCGACCCAAGTCTGAGAACACAACCCTTCCTCGGAAGCAGTCGATGATGGCACACAGAGAGAACAACCAGTCGATGCCTAGTATGACATTGTATGTTTGTATCTGTAGCAGTAGTAGATCCCTGACCGACTGGTGTGACCCTATCATCAGTGTTCATCCTCTACAAACATATAACAAGTCGGTCTAACCTCCGACTGGTGTGCTAAGCACCATGGGCACTGGAAGTCTCTCGGCATCTAGACCTAGAGCACGGGCCAGACCGAGTGAAACAAAGGAGTGCGAAGCTCCGGTATTGAACAAGGCGTAAGCAAGATTACTGAACAAACTAATCGTACCTCGAACAACCTCTGGTCCCATTGGAACTCTTGCCTCCGCGGAGTGCAACTGTCCACGCCCGGCTCCTCTGCCCCTCGGCTATCGGTCGCCTCCCCGACCATGCCCTGGTCGAGGCCCCTGAGGAGCACCCTGAGGTCGGCCTCCCGCTGCAACGTCTGCCCTCGGAGGAGCGGGAGCTCGCTGCCCCTGTTGTTGCTGCTGGAAGGGCCTCACTGAAAGCTGCTACTGAGGCGGGTGTTGGGCATGTCCGCCACTGCCGTACTGAACTCGGTTCGGGAACTGATTCCAGAGATGTCCATGGCTCCCATAGACAAAACACCTCGGCATGGGCCCGAAGGGAAAGGGCGAGGACCGAGGGACCGGAACTAGAAATACTGTGACCAGCTCCCAGCTGATCAAAACATAGAGGGTCTGGATGCTAGAGGTCTGGTGCTGACGACCTTTCCCTTTGACGGGCTTAGCTGAATCCCCTCTCGTGACACACCGCCCAGCGTGTGTATCCTCTCCACCACCTCTGCCTTCTTCTGGACCTCCAAGTGGAGCATCCACCACAGACGCGCTGCTCCCCGCATCTGCCTAACGGCTAGAGGAACCCAGTACTCGGTCATATCCTGGATCAAGCTGAATGTTATCACCAGCTCCTCCAGCCAGCCCTCCGTCTTCATGTCAGAGGTGCTTCCCTCGTACTTCTCGAGGGCCTATCGCTGGAAGGCTCGAAGCATCTTCTTCCACTGTTCATCTTCCTCCTCTTGATCATCCCTCCACTGATCAGCCAAGTCAACCTCCTGGGCCCCGATCACCCGTACAACTCATGGTCATCATCCGGGTTCCATAGCTGCAAGGCAAACAAAGAATGCCTAAGCCCAATTAGTGCAGAATGTTGTTCTTAATAGTTCTTAAACTTATTATTTATTTCAAATTCCCAAAACACCCCAGAAACATGAGAACACAAGTCATTATGATGCATGTACCTTCCCTAGGGTCTCTACCCTACAATCAGTGTGGCCTCACTCGGTCATTCGGTAGGTTCATAGTCCTTGCATCGGATCACGGAGAGCCCTAAAATCTTGTGTCCTTGCTGGTCTTCCCTGGCCTAATTCATGCACCAAGGTCACCCAACACCGTTTCCCTACCATCCCATGTAATCATCACAATTCCTAACTCCAGACTCAATCTTATCTCTCAACCTGCCTCTGATACCATTCTGTCATGACCCGACTTCACCAAAAGAAGGGAAGGGTCGGCATATTGCCAGGCCCTTCTTTCTTTTAGTTGAAGGAGAGATAATGACCCCCAAAACCCGCCTTCAATAGGTCCCAGAGTGGCGACCAGCACCAAGGGTATAAAGTCACACACTAAATGGAAGGAATTACCCTTTTTCTTTTAATAGTATTGGTAGATAATTTAGTGAATCCCACAACACCAAACTGAAAGTAAAAGTAAAGTCAAGAACCATTCCCAATGCATGTTACAAAAGTAAAATCCACAATGCATAAGGAGACTACAAAGAAAAAAATACCAAAAGAAAGAACAACAACAACTGCGATGATCTGTCACAAGGTCTAAGCTAGTACGGTCTAGCACAATCCCCAAAGTCCTCCTGGAAACCTGAAAGTAGTTTTATAAATGTAGGGTGAGCATACAGGTATACTCAGTAAGGAAACCCAAAGACTCTCGTGCACAAGTGGGGAGGCATACTAATTACAAGTGAGAAAAGAGATAACCAACCACCTAACAAGGAAACTAACCACCCAAACCTCACCAAGGAAGACTCCCCAAATAACGCACGTCAAGTAATGTATAGTAATAGCACATCGATGTTTGGGTACCCCGCGGCACTTTCTCACTGGTTATTGAAGACATCCTACACATCGGACCAATCCTGCCATTCTCACCACAGTCCCACTGCCATACCCCGCCTGCACACACCTGGGCCTCAACCACACATCCCGCCCGCAAACACCTGGGCCACAATCACTAACCCGCCCACAGACACCTGGGCCAAAACTGTCACACGTAACCATGGCTGCAAACACCTAGGCCAGAACAACCACTACCACGCCCGAAGTCACCTGGGCTAGAAGAACTACTTCCACGCCCGAAGACACCTGGGCCTCATCCCGGAGATACATGGGAAACCACCTGCCCGCACACACCTGGGCCAACCACCACACTACCTTGCTCGAAGATTCTTGGGCTAATAATGGACTTCAGGCCATCACAGCCTGCCTGCAGATACTTTGGCTATCCGGGAAAGGGAGAAGAAAGGAGCATATAACCAGCCACTAACAGAAGTGTTGGGAAAAACACCCTCCCCCATGAAATGGGGGTGTTCGGCACTAAGTTCTCAACTTGGGTGGGGTGTGAATTAGAAACAAAAAAACTAAAAGTATGTATAGGTAACAAGCACTCACCCAAATCTAGGTTTTTCTTCAGCCAGCCTAAAGAACACACTCATCACCTGTGTCCAAGTCACAACTCGCACCAAACATAAACCAATTTGTCCCATCCTTGTTTTCATGTTCAGTAATAATGTTTAAATAAGTTTCTTCACCTACTTGGGAAACTAGTAAGAATAAGCACAAGCCAAGGAAAGAATACACCCAACAATAATTTGAGAATTCACAACCGGTTATCTTGTAAAGTCACAACAACATAGGGATAAGTGAGATCCCTAAAAGTACTGGAACCAAAGAAAAACCCATGATACATCCCTATGTCCCCAAGATCCCTGAGCCAACAGTTTCTCAACAATAGAGGATCCCACCCCAATTTGTGATATAATCAAGTAACCACACGGCCTCAAATTCATAACCAGCGAATCCATAACAACAGGGGATCCCATCCCCACCCACATCACCCAGCAATCGTCCTGTGAATGAAAATAACCAAACCACTGCCACCAACACAAAGCAAACCCATGCCGGTATTTTCTGATTCAAAAGATTTAACACACTCCATGATTCCAATTCCGTTGTACTTTAACCAGGGTTATCACAGAAAAGGGATTGATCTTGGTGCTTTCAATTTATTTATCCGAATATACGTAATTAACCAATTTATATTACATGACGACACGGGAGGTAAGGGTTTATAAATGCACAGAGAAAGACCACCAATGGCCCTGATTTTCAGTAGGCGTAAACCCGCACAATCCAGAAACCATTAATCATGAAAGAAGAGAAAAACAGAGCAGCATCATCAGTCACACCCCTCCCCTTCGTTATTTAGAATCCATTTATTATCTTCTTTAAAGTGTGGTTCATCCAATTCTACAGAAGCAATAGCATACCCACCCCGCAAGATACATAGAAATGAGAGACGAAGGTAAAACCCTAATTGATTGATCAATGATCGATGTTTTTCTCCATGCCCTATGAATAGGGGATGTGCTACTTGCAGGTCTCCGGCATAGGTGCACCACTTACCTCAGTAACAAAGGACTTCAAATGCACAAGGAAGAAGAGAGAAGTCGGCCAAAAAGGAAGATGGGGGAAGAAGAACTTCTTCTGTAATATATAGATAAAATCTCGTTGTTACGGAATAAGAAATTTGAACGCCTTGGAAGTCGGATCATGGTTATTCCACGTGGTTGGGTGGTTACACATGACTGGATTAATTTTTATTTAATATAGAGGTTTCTCAGTATTTTTAGATATTAATTATGGCTTAAAAACGGCCTTGAAATGCTTCAAAAAGTTAAAAGGGCCTCAAAGTTGGGTTATGGGGGAGGCTGTAGGAGAAAACCCCCCCAAGGCTGGGTGACACCGATCGGTCACGCCGATAATTAGAAAATAACAGGTTCATGAGGGTCTGGGTCATTACAATTGCGTCGTGGAGACGGTAATCCGTACGTACGCACGAGCGATGATATCGTTCCCATAATTATTGAATAGAATTAGATTGGATGATAAAATAAATCATAATTAGTATGATGTTATAATAATCAGATATAGTTATTATTTCCACTATTATACCCATCCAATTATGGTGGTGGTGGAAAAACATATTACACCACGACGTGGAGACGGTAAGTCGTACGTACGCACGCGCTGTGATTTTGTTTTTCGTATGATGGATAGAAGGTGAAATATAGTTGTTTCATATTTATAATAACATATAATTATATTAGTGATATTGATATTATTACTTTATAATGAAAAAACTAAAGAAGAGGAAGTAGAGGAATAAATAATCTTGAAAAATCAGTAGAAGATATTACCTCTTCCTCAACGCACCTCCTTTAAAATTCCTCTTAAGAGACTAGAGTTTGTCTTTTGAGAAGACCATAACCTCAAGAATATGAATAATGAATTTGAGAAGAGTAATGGGTAGGGGTTTTCGGAGATTTAAAACTCAAAATGGTGTGAACAAGAGAGGGATGAGGTGCCCTGTTATAAGATAAGAGAGGGGCACTTTTGGAAACCTCCAAAATGTAAATTTATAATAAACTTAGACCCCACCAATAAACCTCAAAAAATTACTCAAATTTTAAGATGATATGAGATATGGTTGTAATATCATCAACCAATAAAATTTATACATGTTTTGAGTTTATTTTAAACCTTATAATTTTGATTTATCCTTATTTAATCTATTTAATTTTATTTGTGGTAATAATATTCTAATATTTAAATTGTTATAAATACATAATTTTGTGTTGTGAATTTTCCATAATTAAATACGTTATTACATTTTAGACCATATAATTTTAAATTTTAAATTATTAAATATTTTAGTGATTTTAAACAATTTAATAATATGTTATTTTTATAAAATCTCAATAGTTTCAATTTTGACACTATTCAATTATTTGATTTTAAATAAAATACACACAGAAGATATATTTGAAAAAAAATATTTAATGGATTCCTAACAGGTCATATTAATCTAAAAAATTATTGGATCACATTAATTAGTTAATATAATATTTATTTTAATATTGTTAAACCATTTATTTGATGTTTCTCTTAATAAAATAATTACGATAACATATGTTGTATAATTATTTAATATACTAATTTGTTTCATAAAAATTAAAAATAAAATACTATAGTTAAGATAAATCTAATATATTTCATAAGAATGTTTTTTCTCTAATTTATCATCTTAAAATCACAACATTTAAATTGTTATATTTATTAAATTATGAAGGTGACAACTTTGACATCATTTAAAATAAAATAATATAAGTGTCATAATCACTTTTATAAGGATCCAAATTATCAAAAATTAGACCCTTGGATTCTTATGTTTTATATATACTCGACCAATAAGGTTTGGTCATGTGTTTGGGACTTTTATGGGTATTATTATTTTAATAAAAAACTATATTATTGATTTTTCACTAAATAAATAATTTATGCATCATTAATGTATAAGCTATTAATGTAATTTAATATTTCTGAAAAATTACAAATAAATTACCATAATAAATAAAAACATTTTATATTTAAAATGAGTATTTATAATCTAATTTATATTCTGTATAACCTTATATTAAAAATAATTTAATTATTAAAGTTTGAGTGAGACATATTTCAGTTTCCTTTAAATAAAATAAATTAATGGTCTTAATCACATACAAGTGGGTTCTAATAGATACCATTTAGACACAAGTATATTTTAGTATTAAATATAATCATCCAATTATATTAATATAAGTGTTAGGGTAATTTTATAATATCATTTTTACCCCTAATTACCTGATTTACCTTTAACTGTGGAAAATAAAATTTACCGTAGTTACTATTCATAATGTCTAAAAATAAAATTAGCCTATTAACATAATTTGTACCTAATTATTCAAAATATGGAATCCATTTTTCCAAATTCAAAACACAGAAGTTAAAGTAATTAATTTAAAATTAATCCCATTGTTGAAAAACCGGGGTTTTGTTTAAAATATTGTAAAAGATTGAAATAATTTTACCTATGAATTAAAAGTAAAATTAATTATAATGACATAAATTAAATTAAATGGTAAAAATATATTCTATTTATAATTTAAAACCATTAAATATTATAATTTAATCATATAAATTATCTCGATGGAAAAATTTGTTTTAAATTAAAATTTTGCATGTTTTTACTATTCATTAAAATATGAAAGTTGTCAGAAAAATATCAAAAAATTATCCAAATTCAATTGTAATATCATGATTCACAATAAGAAGTTTATTTTATATAATTTAACTTATTAACTTGTCCAAAATTAAATTTAAAATTGGTGCGCCATTAAAAGGTGGTAAAACTGCATTTTTTGAAAAAGACTTCTATTATCTGAAAAAGTGATTTTGTTCTCATACCTCATTCTAGAAAATGTGTAAGATGAATTATAATTTTATAAATTGTATTTAATACTATTCATAATGTCTATTTCATAATAATATTATAACAATATATCATTGTTTAGTGAAACTCGGTATTGCGTACAACACACGCTATCAAGGAAGGTCGATCTTGCGTGTAATGCAAGCCAAGTTAGGGTTGAGTGTAGTTAATGCTTCCTTTGGTGTTCAGTATATCATAATAAAATTATAGTTCATTTATACATTGATCAAAATCTATACTCAATTTTGCATAGAATAATTTCTACCAAACGAACTTGAAATTGTGTGTGACACGAGCCAAGAATAGTGTTGTGTATACTGTAAGCTAATACAGTATTGCATATAGAACAAGATAATCTTGGTGTAGCGTACAACAGAAGATATCAATGAAATTAAAAATAATATATCTAATAAAATCTTTGGGTGTTACATCCTACCCCCCTTAAAATAAATTTCGCCCTCGAAATTCATCGGGGTTGTAAATGGTTTACTACATGAAAGTTTCTTTAATAGAAACCCACATCGTTAAAAGGAAAACTAAAAAATCATTTTAAAAAGGAACGTTAGAAACAAAACGGATACCCAATGTAACTCATCACTGGGGTTCCACATAAGATAACATAGGTGGGAAGTGAAAACATGGATATGGAAGAGAAATCTAACCATAAACTTCTGATTAAGAGTGGTAGATAACATGGCTATGAAAAATCCAATAATCACAAAGCCATAAATTTTTGAAGATCTAATGTACCAACTGATTAATCGGATATGAGGGTACTTGGAAAAAAATCTGGTTTTTAAGATCATTTCCCTAAATTTGATGATTTTTTTCATAAGGAGAAATACATACATGATTTCAATGTAATATCATCGTTAGTAATTCCTTGAATAATTTCCACTTCATCTCTTATTTACAAAAATGAAGTTGATTTTTTTTTCATTCTTGAAGTGTTAGCAGATCATGAAATATAATGATAGGTCATTACATCTATCTATATCATAAAAAGGTTATCAAAAGTTATCAAATATACAATAGTCCATCTATAGTGAGATTAATCGTGTATGGTTCCTAAAATAGACTTATACTTCATCTATCATACCGCTTAATAAAATAAAACTGATTAATACTAACCAGGGACTTCTTGTAGTCAATTGGTAGGTGATAAAGGCATGTCACACTTCGGTTGTGGGTTTTATTCCCACAATCTTGTCCGACACGATGGGTTGTCACCTGTACTGTAGGTTATCCTTTTTCTAAAACTATACTATTATAAAATTCTATAAAAAAGTTCTATCCTTAAACAATACTATATGATGTCCATCTTAATCCATTACAACCTTTATGCTTATCGAAAATACTTCTGTCTAATCTCATAGTATAAAGAAAACGATTACTAGAATGGTCATCTACTGAGAATGTGAATATCATCATTTACCCTCGTATATCATAAGATATATCCTGTTGGTCACATTCCAAACATGTGAATACCTTAATCATGTAATCTCTTGAAACTTGAATTACCATATAATTTTAATTAATACATTAATTCTGTCAAAAGTTAAGTCTTTCCACACAACAAAAATACCAAAAATTTCTATATACTCAAACCATGATATCACCTTGTCCTTATATCAATCATGAGCTCATTAATACTATAAAACATATTATTTTCTCCTTATCCCTTCATTATGCGCATATCATCTGCTTTTGAAAAACAATTCAATCACTTTTAATGGTTACTCGTACCATATAATTATTTCAAACCATAATAAACCTATACATAAATATTCCAATATACCATAAAAGTACCTCAACAACATTATTCTTGAATTCCAATAAAAAACCCCTTCAATCCAACCTCTTCAATGATGGGAAAGTAATAGGTCCATCCTTGATTTAAAAGAAACCTCTTAGGTCAGGGCATTGAGTTAGGTAATGCCCATGTTCTCCACTAATTAGACATTGAACTCTATAATAGTATGTCACTCTATAACCCTTCTCCCCACACAGATAACATCTTCCCCTCCATTTTAGGTATTCCTCAAGGTTCTTCTTTCCTTCTTCTTAATATATAGAAAGCTTAATCTTCCTTTATTCTATGTTCCTCAACATACGAACATTCATAAAAGTGCATCTTCCCCTTATTTGATGACTTAGGAATACAACTAAAGTCCACCTTGTTAATTATATATTGTGATGATTGATTCGGAATATTCACAATATCCTTCTCTTTAGGCATTATGCAATTTTTTTTCTCATAGTCACTAACTTTTCCATCGGATTCAATGTTAACCCAATTCCTTCCAGTTCCCTCCATTGACTAAAACCAGAAACCATAGTGTATGAAATAGTTAAAATAATGAGGAACCAAATAATTATAAAAAGTCACTTATAAGATGTCTAAGTTATGACACCTTCATTAATCCATGACACCTTAGGTTCACTCTAGGTTATTCATGATTATTTCCATAATTCTTGTACTTTAATCTATAGTTATATTAAACCTTTTGGACATCCCTAGACATACTATAGAAATATATCTAGGGATATCACTAAATTTTTATAATCCTAGTTTCCAATGGTTAACTAAACCTTCTCTCTAATACCAACTGTAGAGGCTGAAAGCTTGACATACATAGACATTACATTAATTTTTCGGAATACTTAATACATAACAAAAAAGATGCCCAAAGACCATATTTTTTTAGTGTATTTGGAAACTCAAAACATAATCTTCTAATCATGGTGAAAGATCTTCAACATCTCCCATAAAGATATTCACCTTTTGTTTTCTTACCTAAAACCTTTATTTATATCATGGGGAAAAGAAAACAAAAAAATTGTGAGTTCAAATGCTCCGCAAGGGTAAATATGAAGAACATAAAAAAACAATCCATTAACATTTGAACGTGAAAACCTGAACATAAAACATCAAAATCTTGAGCAATGACATAAATCATGGCAGTACATAAGGCATAGATCATAAAGGAACATTAATCATGATAAAATGTCATGGGAATAAAACATGTAATTGTGGAAAACCATTATTCACATGTTATGATTTCCATAGTAGTTAAGGCATTGCTCCTAAGACCATCATAGTGAACAAAGTCCATTACTGAACTGAGTTTACTTTCCATTCCATCCATATCTATCTCATGAGATATAAATCTTTACCCAATTAATTAGAGGTAGAAATAGTTACCCCCATCTCATAATGAAATCATTCTTATGTGTGCCACAAAATAAACATACATCATTCATCATAACCCAATGAAGAAAATGGGTTTCATAAACATCATCCCATCATAACATAATCCATATAAAACAAATGGATATCATATCATCATAAACAAAATCAATCCCTATAAATAATTGAGTCATTATACTTGAAACATAACCATAATAAAGAATGTCATCTTATATGTAAAATAGTTTTGATAAAACACTTTAAATGAATTCTTTAGGAAAATGTCCTTTCTTCTTCAAAATCATTTTATTTTTGAAAATGCCATGAAATTTTAAAAGAAAATAATTTTGTTGAAAATAATCATGAAATATTGAATATTAAGATTCATGTAAATGAGGTGTTATGAAACCGTAAAAATCCTTTCATGTTGTATAAGTTAAAAAACCATTCTCCTCATACTTTTTTCAGAAAAGGAAAAAAGTACCTCACATTGTAAACGAAAGAATGATTCCATCCATACCATGTGGTAAAGGTCAAAAAAGTGTTAAAATGACTTAAACAATACATTTAAGAATAGTAAATATTTTATGAAAACATTATTAGAAAACATGGACATTGATGATAACTATAACCCCAGTAAATACTTAGGATTAAACAATCTCGTATTAGAATGAGATTGGAATAATTATCTCTTACCTTAGGTCCAATTTCTTCCGAATGTGTCTGAAACTCCTATATAGTGGTTTTAAACATATCATTAACTTGTAACAAAACCATAATAATATTTATGATATCATATATGATTCACTTACAACTTTATATTACCCGTTCATTTTTCAATTCCATGTTAAAGCAGCGTTTTGGTAAAATCATTTCATTTATCGTACGTGTTTGAATTGTAATTATTCATATGATTACTTAGATCATGATTACTTACTTAGAGAATGTAAAACATGATTTATATGTAATATATATTCATCATACAAATATATAAAATAGATCGATAAATGGAATTAAATACACCATTAATAGAGACGGTAGTTTGTATGTACGCATGAACACTGTTTTCCATTCCTTATTGAATTAAATGAATGTAAGTAAATAAAATATATAAAAATATAAATACAGTAACATTATGATTTAATATATTTCATTATTATTAATTATATATAATTTATAATCATTCTTCAATGGTTAACATGGAGAGTGAATCTCATCGCGTCGTGGAGACGGTAATCCGTACATACGCACGAGCGATGACATCATTCCAATAATTATTGAATAGAATTGGAGTGGATGATATAATAAATCAGAGTTATTATCTCTTTATAATAATCATATATAGTTATTACTTCCACCATTATACCCATCCAAGTATGTTGGTGGTGGAAAAATAGTTTACAGCACGGCGTGGAGACGGTAAGTCGTACGTACGCACGTGCAGTGATTTCGTTTTTCATAGGACGGATAAGAGGTGAAATAGGTTTGTTTAAGATTTTTAATAACATATTAGTATATTAGTGATACTGATGTTATTACTTTATAATGAAAAAACTAAATAAGAGTAAGTGCAAGAATAAAGAAACTTGAAATAATTGATAGAAGAAATTACCTCTTCCTCGACGCACCTCATTTAAACTTCCTTTTGAGGGACTAAAGTTAGTCTTTTGAGAAGACCAAAACCTCCAGAATATTACTACCAAATTTGAGAAGATTAATGGGTAGGGTTTGGACGAGCTTGAAAGCTCAAAATGGTGTGAAGAGGAGGGGGATGAGGTTCCCTTTTATAAGAGAAGAGTGGGGCACTTTTGGAAACCTCTAAAATGTTAATTTATAATAAACTCAAAACCCACCTACAAACCTCAAAAAATTACCCAAATTCTAATATGAGATCAGGTAGGGTTGTAATCTCATCAACCAATAAAATTTAGACACGTTTTGATTTTATTTTAAACCTTATCATTTTGATTTATCCTTATTTAATCTATTTAATTTTATTTGTGATAATAATATTCTAATATTTAAAATGTTATAAATACTTACTTATGTGTTGGGAATTTTCCATAATTAGATAAACTATTACATTTTAGACCATATAATTTTAAATTTTAAATTTTTAAATATTTTTGTGATTTTTAAACTATTTAATAATATGTTTTTTTATAAAATCTCAATTGTGTCAATTCTGACACTGATCAATTATTTGATTTTCAATAAATTACACAAATATAATTTATATTCAAAAAAATATTTAATAAATTTATGACATTTCATATTCATCTAAAAAATTCATGTATCGCATTAATTTGTTCATGTAACACCCGAGACTTTTATGTTATATAAATCATCAAAGGAATATTTTTCTACACAAAACACTTGCTTGGCTTGCTTTACACGAAATCGCGACCTTCCTCGATAGCTTGCGTCGTACGCAATACCGAGTTTCACTAAACAACGATATACTATTAAAATATTATTAAAACTAGCCATTATGAATAGTAATAACCACTTTTTGAAATTTTATAAATTTTATTTTTCAAAATGGACTTCATTTTTGGATTCGGAATATCGAAATTATCCTAGGGTGAAATTTTGTTATTTTTCTGAAAACTTTCAATTTTTGATGAATAGTGAAACCACTAAGTGGTAGCTAAAAAACTGAATTTTTCATAAAACTTAATTTTACCACTTCTGTAAGTAGAATTTGACAAATCTGAGAGACACAGTTGATGTCAGTAAGTAAAATGTGGTTCAATGAGATGAAAATAATTTTTGGTTAATAGTAACTTTTTACTTTTATTTACCACGATTAAAAGTAAATAGGGTAATTAAGAGTAAAAATGATATTATTATTACCCTAACACATGTCCTAATTCTATTGGATAAGTTTAATTAGACCAAAAACAACCTTAGGAATAAAATATGACCATTTAGGCCCACTTGGATTAGATTAGGACATTTATTATTAATTTATTTAAAGAAGGGTTAAAATAGTTAAAATCAAAGTTTAATAAGAACATTATTTTTAATATAGGGTTATACATAAGATAAATTCTACTGTAAATATTCATTAGAAAGCTAAAACGATTTACTACATAATTATATTTTATTTGTAATTTTTAGACTTTAAATAAGTTAATTTATTAATGACACAAAGATGATGCAGTAATTATCTTATTAATGAAATATTGACATAATTGATGTTATAAATACCCAAATAAATGTAATTTGAGATTTTTTATGAGTTACACTAATTTTATAGGTTAATATGACATGTTATTATTTATTTAATTAATTTTATTCTAACTAATCATTCTGTTATGAGTTTCACAAAAATCAATTACTAAATAGTATCAAAATTGACATAAAATAGTTTTTATAACAAATATTATATTATTAATTGTTATTTTATTCCTAAAAATATAAGGTTCTGCCAAATGACTTAGATAAGGTTATATATATTAATATTAAACAACTTGGGGTTAGTTTGGCTTGTTATAGGGAGTCTATTAACCTTATAGTATAAGAACACAAGAAGACACGGTAAAAGTAAAATTATTTAACTTAATGATAAATCTAAATGATAAGGTTAAAATAGGAACCTAAACATGTCTAAATTCTATTGGATGAGAGGATTTCGACCCATCCCTACCTTATCTTCTAAATAAATCAATTTTTAGCTATTTAAAACCGAACTTGACTTTATAAAAAAATAATATTTTTAGTTTTTTCAAAAGAGCCCCTCTCCTCCCTTATAAAAGGGAAACTCCTCCCCCTCTTCCTCGCACCACTTTGATCCTTCAAGTTCAGACAACCCCTGACAATTTCTCCTCTCCACTTCCCTAGAGACATCCTAGAGGTCCTGGTTTTCTTCAAATACCAATTTTAGTGCCCTAAAAGGAGGTCTCAAAGAGGCGTTTCAAAGAAGAGGTAATGTCTGTTACCAATTCTTTCAACTTTATTTCTTCTTACACTTCTTATTCTTTAGTTGTTTCATTATGAAGTAATAAAATCAGTATCACTCATATAATGATATGTTATTATAGGTATGAAACAACCCTATTTCACCATCTATCCATCCTACGGAAAACGAAATCACCACGCGTGCGTACGTACGGAATACCGTCTCCACATCGTGGTGTAATATATTTTCCACCACCACCTTACTTGGATGGGTATAATGGTGTAAATAATGACTATAAATGACTATTTTAAAGTGATATTGATTCTGAAATAGTATACATACACTCCAATACAATTACACGATCATGGGAACAATATCATCGCTCGTGCGTACGTACGGAATACCGTCTCCACGATGTGATGCGACTCGTTTTACATGATATTCATTGCATAATGATTATATAAATGAATTGAATGAATAAATATGATATATAGTACACTAATACCATTCTGAAAATGAGGTATCTATAACCTAAAAAGAAGGATAAGAATTAATTCGACAAAACATGCATAAGAACAAAAAGTAATGAAATATTACAAATAAGAAGCTAAGAATATGACCATATATGATATCATAAAAATAAGTATGATTCTGGAATAAGTAAATAAAATTATTTAAATCATTATACAGGAGGTTCGGACATGTACAATGAATATCGTACCTAAGGTAAGGGAAATATCACAATCTCATTTTTATCCGAGATTGTTTATACTTCGGTATTTACTGGGGTGTATTTTATCATCCACATCCATTTTTCCTCAATATGTAATATTATTTCCATCCACCTACAATTGTTTAAATCCAATTTTACCCTTCGATGAGTTTTTATTAAAAGATATGAAAGGAATCTTTTGTCGTTTTTTGTACGAGGTACTTTTTGACTTTTCCAACAAAAGTACGAGAAAAATGCTTTTTTAACTTATACGGCATGAATGGATTTTTAAAACATTATTTCCAAGAATCCTACTTTACAAGTTTTCAAGTTTATTTTTAGTCAACTTCTTTTAGTTTAAAATTGTATGACATGTTAAGAAAGGAAAAAAAATTGAAGTAGAAAGGATATTTTCCTCAAGAATGGAGTTCAAGTGTTTTATCAAAATTATTTTCCACCTAAGATAAATATTTCTATACCTATTATTACATTGATTTGATTATGTTGTTATGGAATTATTTTTATGAATTCCTTTATCTTATATGAATTTTTTTATGATGTCACGATGTTTAAGATTCCCATTTTTATTACATGGGTTATGCTATGATGTATGGTTTATGATTTTGTGGCACACACAAGAATGGTATCATTATGAGATGGGTGGGACATATATCTCCCTCCAATGCATTGGGTAAAGATTTTATATCTCATGAGATAGACATGGCTGGAATGGCAGGTTAAACCGGTTCAGTGAAACAGGACTGAAACGAGGAGTGAACTCAGTTCAGAAATGGACTTTGTCCACTAAGATAGTCTTGGCAATGAGTCTTGACTAATAAGAAATGATTCTCTATGATTATGTGTGCATTCCACAAAGTTCCATGTTTTATGTTATGATTATTGGGATTACATTTCACTTCTATGATTTATCCCATGGTATGAAATTATGATTTCTTTTGCAGGTTAATATTTCCAAAATGTTATGTTCATGATGTGATTGATTTTTCTTTTGTTTACCCTTACTGATCATTTGAGCTCACACTTTTGTATGTTTTATTTCCCCAGGTCAGGAAGAAGGTTATTAATTAGGATATGCCAAAAATGGACTCTAGATATGATGAAATAAGTGGGAGGCAAAGTATATGCTTTATGAACCAGTTGTTTATGTTTCCCAGTTTCTAAATACTCTATAACTATACAGTCCTTTCTTGGTTTTGTTATATGTTGTAATAAGTGTGCTTCAATTATGAAGTAATAAAAATGTATGTAAAGTATGGGTTGTTATAGTTGGTATTATAGGAAAGGTATAGTAAACCTTTGGAAACTAGGATGTGAAAGCCTTAGTAAGAACCCTAAGGATAAGTCTAAGCATAGAACACAATCTTAGTGTTTTAGAAATGGCCATGAATAACCTAGGATAAGACCTTAAGTGTGAAATTTTATTCTTGATTATGTGGTTTTCCTATTATAATTAGTGTTGCTCACACTATTCTTCTTGGTTTTATTCAATGGTTGGAACCCGAAGGAACCGTGTTAATGCGGAATGCGATGGGAAATGCAATTATTGTCCCCCAGAGCAACCAAATGTTACGGGAGATGGAATGAAAAATCTTGTAGCCATGCTCACACAACTTTCTCAAGCTATGAATCATGCAGGACTTCCAAACGAGCAAAGGAAGGAGCAACATTCTGTTGAATCCTTCATGAGGCAGCGTCCACCTTCATTCAGCGTGTCTACTGATCCATTAGTTACTGAACAATGGATTAGTACTACTGAAAAGATATTTTCAGTTCTTCAATGTTCTGAACGTGATAAATTCATCTTAGCAGTGTATCGTTTGGAAGGTGATGCTGATCAATGAGGAAATCTTATCAAGAATACGAGGCAAAGAGATGAAATTGAGTCCATGGAATGGGACGAGTTCAAGAAGTTATTTTTAAATAAGTACTTCCCTCGTATTCTCTGAACAAAGATGGAGAAGGAGTTTCTTGAACTAAAGCAAAAGGATGATGAATCTGTTGGTACCTATGAAGCAAATTTAACAAGACTTGCAAGGTACGCTTCTGGTATTATTATCCAACCTAAGAGTAAGATCGATCGATTCTTTAGTGGATTAAAACCAAGTCTTCAAAGGGCGTTAGCCATAAGGGACTTCAATAGCTATGAGGAAATCGTTCGATGTGCTCTCGAAGTCGAGATGGAGATTGGAGTAACCCATCAGTCATATGGGTTTGATAAGAAGAGGAAAATGGAATTCAAAGGAAAATCTAAAGAACACACTGAAAAGAAGATGAGTTTTCCCTTATGCTCAAAGTGTGGAAAGAAACATGGAGGGAGTTTTCTTAAAGGGACAAGTAAATGTTTCAAATGTGTAAAGGAAGGTCATCGGGAATTTGAATGCCGCAATGATGGGAAGAATATGTCTAATGATACAAACAAAGGAAGGGATACATAGAATGAACCTACTACACTTCAATGTTTCAAGTGCAAGTTGATGGGGCATTATGCCAATCAATGCCCAAATCCAAGGGTTGATGATGATGGTCGACGTCAGCAAACTCTTAAGTCTAAAGATAAAGGAAAGTCACATGCAATTTCTATCAGCGATGTGGAGTACGATAACGATGTGGTGAAAGGTACACTTACCATCCAATCTAAAGTAGCAAATGTTTTATTTGATTCTGGATCCACCCACTCCTTTATTTCTAAAGACTTTTCTAAGGATATCACCATATTACCTCAACAATTAGACGTTGAGTTAGCTGTGACAACCCCTAATGTCACAACAGTCGCATCAAAAATATATAATTCTTCTCCGATTGAAGTTTGTGGGAAAGTGCTTCCTGCAAATCTTGTGATCCTTCCTATAGTGGAATTTGATGTGATTCTTGGCATGGATTGGCTTTCTCTACATGGAGCTCATATCAATTTCCAAAGAAGGGAAGTCACATTTCATATTCCAGATCAATCTATGATCGTCTATCGATGCAAGGATGAACATAACCTTCCAGTGGAAATTTCTTCCATTTTATGGGTATTGATTCCACTAAATGAAGCTTATTTATCTCAAATGGTTGGTGAGAAACTCACAATTAAGAATATTCCCATTGTACGGACGTTTGATGATGTCTTTCCGGAGGAATTACCAGGTCTTCCACCAAATCGTGAAGTTGAGTTTTCAATAGAACTCGTACCAGGAGATTTGCCTATTTCAAATAAACCTTATAGAATGGCCCCAATTGAGTTGCAAGAATTGAAGAAGCAACTCCAAGAGAATCTTGATAAGGGGTTCATACGCCCTAGTGCGTCACCTTGGGGAGCACCTGTTCTGTTTGTTAAGAAGAAAAATGGACCAATGAGACTCTGCATTGATTATCAAGAACTTAACAAGATCACTATCAAGAAAAAATATCCTCTCCCATGCATTGATGACTTATTTGACCAACTACGCGGAGCTCAATACTTTTCCAAGATTGATCTTCGTTCATGGTATTATCAATTAAGGGTCAAAAGGGAGGATATACCAAAGACGGCTTTCCGTACAAGGTATGGACACTATGAATTTATAGTGATTCCATTTGGTCTTACTAATGCCCCTACTATCTTCATGGATCTGATTAATAGAGTCTTTAGAGACTATCCTGATCAGTTTGTGGTAGTCTTTATAGACGATATTCTTGTCTATTCAAAGAGCAAGGAAGAACATGAAGATCACTTGAGAATTATATTGATGTCCCTGAGAAAATAAAAGCTTTATGCCAAATTTACCAAGTGTGAATTTTGGCTTCCAAAAGTTTCATTTTTGGGTCACATAATCTCAAAAGAGGGGATATCTGTGGATCCAGTAAAAACAGAGGTTATCGAAAGATGGTCGAGACCAAAAACAGTGAGTGAGATCCGAAGTTTTCATGGTTTGGCTGGATATTATCGATGTTTTGTGAATGATTTTTCACAATTATCTAATCCACTCACCAAGTTGACTCGGAAAGGAGTTAAGTTTGTTTGGACTGAGGAATGTGAAGAGAATTTCAAGGAGTTGAAAATAAGGTTATCAATTTCACCTGTGCTCAAACTACCTTGTAGTGGAGAAAGGTTTGTGTTCTATAGTGATGCATCCAAGAAGGGTTTGGGGTGTGTTCTTATGCAAAATGATATGGTGATAGCTTATGCCTCACGACAGTTGAAAATACATGAGCAAAATTACCCAACTCATGATTTGGAGTTAGCTGTGGTAATCTTTACATTAAAGATTTGGAGGCATTATCTTTATGGAGAAAGGTGTGACATTTATACTGATCATAAAAGTTTAAAGTATATTTTCACACAAAAGGAGCTGAATATGCTCCAAAGAAGATGGTTGGAACTGATTAAGGATTACGACTGCTCAATCCATTACCACCCTGGGAAAGCAAACAAGGTGGCAGATGCATTAAGTCAACAAGACCATGCCACTTTATCCATGATGAGGATCACAAAAGATCCAATATTTATGGATTTACAAAGGATGGATCTTGGAATTATAATGAAAGGGGAAAATCGTATCTTTCTCAGATGAATGTTCAACCATCTATACATGTAAAGATTAAAGATGCACAGAAAGAAGATGTAGAGTTACAAAAGGAGGTGAGAAATGTTCCTGAATTCAACCTTGATTGTGATGGGATAATAAAGTTCAGGAATCAGGTTTGTGTTCCTACCATCCCCGAATTAAAGAAGGAGCTGCTGGATGTGGCTCATAGTTCTTCATTCTCTCTTCATCCTGGAAGCATGAAGATGTATAGGGACCTAAAAGAGAACTTCTGGTGGGATGGCATGAAAAGAGATGTTGCTGAATATGTCTCTCGATGCTTGGTTTGTCAGAAAGTTAAAGCTGAGAGACAGAAGTCTAAGGGGATGTTACAACCATTACCCATACCCGAATGGAAATGGGAAAACATCACTATGGACTTTGTCACCGTACTTCCTAAAACATCCAAAGGCAATAATTCTATCTGGGACATAGTTGATCATCTTACAAAGTCTTCACACTTCATCGATATTAGAGAGGATTTCTCTCTGGATCAGCTTGCCAGGATATATGCAAAGGAACTGGTAAGATTGCATGGAATACCACTTTCTATTATATCTGATCGGGATCCGAGGATTACCTCAAAGTTCTTGCGAAGTCTTCAGTACACTCTGGAAACTGAGTTAAGTTTCAGAACTACTTATCATCCTCAGACAGACGATCAGTCTGAGAGAACAATTCAAACTCTAGAAGATATGTTGAGTGCTTTCTCTATGGATTTCAAAGGTGGCTGGGATCAACACCTACCTTTGGTGGAATTTTCTTATAATAATATCTTTCACTCCAGTATTCAGATGGCTCCTTATGAAGCTCTCTATGGAAAGAAATGTAGGACTCCAACTTGCTGGGATGAAGTTGGGGAAAGAAAGCTATTAGGACCTGATCTCGTTGATGAAATGGCATAAAAGGTTAGATCTATTCAACAACACATAAGAGCAGCTCAAAGTTGACAGAAAAGATATGTCGACAACCGAAGAAAAGACCTAGAGTTTGAAGTGGGTGATTAAGTGTTCTTACGAATATCTCCCTGGAAGAGGGTCATGAGATATGGAAAGAAGGGGAAGTTGAGCCCTAGATATATCGGTCCTTTCAAAGTAATGGATCGTTTTGGGAAGTTAGCTTACCGATTGGCGCTTCCACCGAATCTCTCTCAAGTTCACGATGTGTTCCATGTATCTCTCTTGAGAAAGTACATACCTGATCCTTCACATGTACTCAGCTCAGAAGTTGTACAGTTGGAGTAAGATCATTCTTATGAAGAACAGCTGATAGAGATTCTGGATCGTAGCGAAAAAGTCCTATGAAACAAGACCACTCGATTGGTGAAAGTTTTATGGAGGGACCACCAATTAGAAGAAGCTACATGGGAGCTTGAGGGTATGGTGAGGGAGAGGTATCCTCATTTGTTTGTTACAAAGTGACGAATTTTGAGGGAGAAATTCATTTTAAGGGGGGTAGAATGTAACACCCGAGACTTTTATGTTATATATATCATCAAAGGAATCTTTTTCTACACACAACACTTGCTTGGCTTGCTTTACACGAAATCACGACCTTCCTCGATAGCTTACGTCGTACGCAATACCGAGTTTCACTAAACAACGATATACTATTAAAATATTATTAAAACTAGCTGTTATGAATAGTAATAACCACTTTTTGAAATTTTATAATTTTTTTTTCAAAATGGACTTCATTTTTGGATTCGGAATATCGAAATTAGCCTAGGGTGAAATTTTGGTATTTTTCTAAAAACTTTCAATTTTTGATGAATAGTGAAACCACTAAGTGGTAGTTAAAAAACTGAATTTTTCATAAAACATAATTTTACCGCTTCTGTGAGTGGAATTTCAAAAATCCGAGAGACACAGTTGATGTCAGTAAGTAAAATGTGGTTCAATGAGATGAAAATAATTTTTGGTGAATAGTAACTTTTTGCTTTTATTTACCATGATTAAAAGTAAATAGGGTAATTAAGGGTAAAAATGATATTATTATTACCCTAACACATGTCATAATTCTATTGGATAAGTGTAATTCGACCAAAAACAACCTTAGGAATAAAATATGACCATTTAGGCCCACTTGGATTAGATTAGGACATTTATTATTAATTTATTTAAAGAAGGGTTAAAATAGTTAAAATCAATGTTTAATAAGAAAATCATTTTTAATATAGGGTTATACATAAGATAAATTTGACTATAAATATTAATTAGAAATCTAAAAATCTTTCCTACATAATGATATTTTATTTTTAATTTTTAGACTTTAAATAAGTTAATTTATTTATGACACAAAGATGATGCAGTAATTATCTTATTAATGAAATATTGACATAATTGATGTTATAAATACCCAAATAAATGTAATTTGAGACTTTTTATGAATTGCACTAATTTTAAAGGTTAATATGACATGTTATTATTGATTTAATTAATTTATTTGAACTAATCATTCTGTTATGATTTTCAAAAAAATCAATTACTAAATAGTGTCAAAATTGACATAAAATAGTTTTTAAAACAAATATTATATTATTAATTGTTATTCTATTCCTAAAAATATAAGGTTCGGCCAAATGACTTAGATAAGGTCATATATATTAATAATAAACAACTTGGGGTTCTTTTGTCTTGTTATAGTGAGTTTATTAACCTTATAGTATAAGAACACAAGAAGACATGGTAAAAGTAAAATTATTTAACTTAATGATAAATCTAAATGATAAGGTTAAAATAGGAACCTAAACTTGTCTAAATTCTATTGGATGAGTGGATTTCGACCCATCCCCAGCTTAGCTTAGAATGTCAGGACCCGTCCTCGGGGCCCGTGCCGTGACTACCCCAAGCCCGCCTTCCATAGGCCAGGGGCTGGGGACTAGCACCAAAGGCGTAAATCCCGATAACTGGAAGGAATTGCCTTCAAAAAAGTAACAAAACACCACAGAGTACAAGCGGAAGTAAAACAATAAGTACAAAAAGAAGTGCTGAAAAGTAAATGGGCCAGAATACAAACCCAAAAGAAAGTACAACTACAACTGAACAAAATACAACAGAAAAAGACAACAGCTGGAGGGTCGGAAGCGGCTCCTGGGTCGTCCTCCTCGGATCCTACCTGAAGGGTAGGTATAGATGGCGTAGCTCCTGGATCGTCCACCACGAATCCTACCTGAATGGTAGGTACAGATAGCCTCCACAGTGCTCTCGTCCGTCAACCTCCTCCGAGTGTCGTCTCGCCGTGAAGTCCACCTCCGGACACTAACTTGTCGTGTAGTCCACCTCCGGGTACCGTCCAGTCCTCGAACACTCGGCCTCTGTCAGCACTGCCTGTCGTCTGCAACCAACACAACGAGGTGCGGGCATAGCCCGTGCAGGGTTGAGTATAACGATACTCAGTAGGGACCCCGAGACCCTCAAGGTCTCACTAAATCCAACAAGGATAACCACAAGAAGATCTCAACAGATAAACTCTACTTAGGTATATGACCATACATATACCAAAGTTATCAAGTAACCCATCTCAATCATGAGGAAACACAAGGATCATGAAATCAACGGATAACCACTACCCAGGTATATGCCCATACATATACCTAAGTTATCAAGTAACCCATCTCAATCATGAGGAAACACAAAGGTCAAAAGTCTCAGCTCAAACCAGGATTTTCATTATCGAAACCGTAACTACTGAAGAGCTCCGTCTCTAGAGTGTACAGTGGTCTTGTCACGACTCCGTGGTACTGCTCACTAACCTAAGACTGCTGAGGTACTACTCCTATCGAGTACCGCGGGCTAGCCACCCAAACACAGTAGTGCTTCCCGCCGAGGTATGTCACCCAAACACAGTAGTGCACACCCCCTAGTAGCCTGCAGAGGTACTCTCCGGATGAGTACCGGAGGTCTGCACTATCACACAGGTAGTGCTCCGTCCACCATGGGTCTGCACCCAAACAAAGTAGTGCTCCGTCCACTGGCCTAGTTGACTCACTCCAAGTCGAGTCGGTCAAGCAGTCGTCAGGTCTCAGTCGGCTACACGGTCTCCGTACTCCGCACGCTCTTCTCTGGGAGGGTCCGCTCCACGAGCTGCAAGTCGATACTCCAAGTATCTCAAGGTCCCACGAAGAAGTATCTCAAAGGACCACCTCGTCACAGGGGTCTCAACGCAACAGACGGCGCGTCAATCGGACGCCCGGTCTGTGAGTTATTAGCCTTTTCGTCCCAGGGGCCCGGTTGGTTTCGTGAGCGAACCAAACCCAGCCGTATCTCAACTGTACCCCGATCTCTCATAGGATATTCTCATAGGGACCGTTTCTCAACGTGATCATCAACGCCGCTGACGGTTCGTCAAACGGACGTCCTGTCTGAAAGTTATCAGCTTTTCCGTTCCAGGGGCCCGGTTGGATTTCGGGTGTGATCCAACCCGGCCACTACCAACTGTATCCAAAACTCGGACGAAGGATGCCAGAAGTTCCGTATCGTCAACAGGAACTCAACGCAACAGACGGCGCGTCAATCGGACGCCCGGTCTGAGAGTTATTGGCTTTTTCGTCCCAGGGGCCCGGTTGGTTTTTAAGGCAAAACCAACCCGACAGTACTCCACCTGTGCCCAAACCCCGGGCGGAGTGAGCCAAAAGATCCGTCTCACTAAGAGGAAACTAACAAAGCTGACGGTACGTCAATCGGACGTCCGTAGCTCAAGATATGAGCGTTTCCGCTCCGAGGGCCCGGTTGGTGTCGTGTATGAACCAACCCGGCCGAACCCAAAGTATTCCGAAACTTTGAGTGCGATAAACCGAAACGACTGACTCGCTCCAAGGATTGTGTCGCCGCTGACGGCGAGTCGTTTGGAGGCCCGTAGCTCAAGTTACGGGTGTTTGAACGAAAGTCGTCCGAAGACGGGGGGTCCAGGCCCGGGCCGACCCGGCCCGACCCCCCCCTGGTTGGTCCGGCTCGGCTCGGCCGAGCGGCCGACGCGGGGGAAAGCCGCCGCCATGCGTGACACCCCCGCGGCACCCGCGGGGTGTCGGCCAGACAGCCGGGCGTACCGCGTGACAACCCCGCGACACCCGCGGGGTGCCGCCCTGGACACCCGCGGGGTGCCGCGTGACAACCCCGCGGCACCCGCGGGGTGTTGCCCTGGACACCCGCAGGGTGCCGCGCTAGACACTCGCGGGGTGTTGCGCTGGACACCCGCGGCACCCGCGGGGTGCCGCGCTGGACACCCGCGGGGTGCCGCGGGACAACCTCGCGGCACCCGCGGGGTGTCGCGCTGGACACCCGCGGGGTGCCGCCGCCTCCGGCCGCCGGCGCCGCTGCGCCGGCGACCCGCGCCGCCACCGGCTTCCGTGGGCCGCCGGAGTCGCTCCGGTGGCCTGTTTTCCTTCCCGTCTGCGCCGTTGTTCCTCCCGGGTTCCGTTCTTTACTGCGGGATCATCAAACATCCGTTGCGGCACCTTCCGTTGTTGCCCGTCAAATCCGCACAAGAACGAAGAACGGCGGAGGGTTGTCAGGCCGTGTTCGTTTGGCCCGCACCCTCTGCGTTAGATATAAACAACGAGAGAAATTAAAGTTCAACACATGAACACATATACGAAACAATTTTTAATAAAATTGTTTCATAAAAACGGGTTCCTTATTTGAACGGAAACAACAATTTTAATAATTTTAAAATTGTTCACAAATCCAGTTCTTTAACTTTTTAAAGAAACAATTACGGGAATATAAAAAGAAAAGGGGGGTAATTCCCAAAAATAAATCCCTACCTGGCCGTCGCTGTCGGATGCGAGGTCATCGCGGAATTGACCGTCGCGGAAGGAGGTGATCGTCACACCGCGGAAGGGTGTCGCGTCGACGACCTTCGAGGACCAAGAACATACGGATTTAATTAATAATAATTAAATCCATGTTGTTGTTGAAATCCAAAAAGAAAATAAAAAGAAGCGCAACCCCCTACCTTGGTTGTTGTCGATCGAAAGCTGTCGCGGGGTTGGATTATCACGGAAGAAGCGTCGCGAAGGGAGATCCGTTGGCGTCGCGGTACAAGGCTTTGCGTCGTTGATCTCCGCAGGTTTGGCGTTCTTCGCGTTCTTCGCGTTCTTCACCGAAGAAGAACGCTTTCCTCCAAATCCTCTCCACGCCACAAGTTTCAACCCAAAATAAAATAAGCTTAAGCCTTATTTTATTTACACAACTAAACATTTGAATTTCAAAAGATAAGAAACGAACCATTAATTCGTAGAATTAATTCAACGAAAGAAACAGCTCATTTAATTTACGAAATAAACCGCACAATTAAATGGTCTGTTAAGAATTTAAGAAAACGCGTCAGTTGACTTTCATAAAGACGGGTTTTCACGGGAGCGTTACTTAGCGGAAAGAAACAGCGGGGCTCGTGCGGGCACCACCTCACAAATATCCTACCAAGAGGGTAAGATATTTCTGGATAGTACCCTATCAGGTTCAACTCAGTTTAAGCCGCTTTTAAGTGGCTTCAAGTGGCTTCCAAGTGGCTTAAGTGAAATAAAATAAAGTTGTCGTAAAATTATTTTATTTCTTAACTTTAAGCCCGAAAATTAAAAACCACACCCGAGAAAACGCAACTCCGGAAGAGGTGTTTCTAAGAAAATACCGGCGCTGCGATTCCATCGGTGCCCTCAGAATTCGATTCCGAGCACCGGTTCAAAAGTTAGAAAAACTCGCTCATCCGTTCACTGAACGTACCCGAGCCAAACTTCGGAAATTGATTCTGGGCACACCGGGCCTCGGAATCAGGCGCCGTCAGAAACTGCATTCTTGTAAAATTCCAAAGAAAATGAAGAAATAAAGAAAAAAATCCTTGGAATTTACGGGTCTTTACATTACTCCCACCACAGGGCTTTACGTCCCCGTAAAGCTTCACCACAAACTTAGGGAAACAAAGCGGTACTGAGCACGCATCTGAGCCTTCCGCTCCCATGTGCTCACCTGGAGGTTCCCGCGCTGCCAAAGAAAGTGCACAAGAGGAATCGACCATCCTCCTAGGATCCGCTCCTGTCGATCCTCGATCCCCATAGGAACCTCCGTATAAGACACTCATCGCCACCGTCTAGCTCCCCATGGTCGATGATATGCGAAGGGGTCGAGCACGTATCTCCTCAGTTGGGATACGTGGAAAACGTCGTGCACCTAGTGCAACTGAAGTGGATGGGCCAAGCGGTAAACCACCTCGCCTACCCAGCTGAGGACCTAGAAAGGTCCGCTGAACCTCGGAGATAACTTGCCTCCCAGGACACATCTCCGTAAACCTTGTCGAGGTGAGACCCGTAAGAAGATATGGTCGTCATCCTCGAACTCTAGAGGTCTCCGTTTCTGTTAGAAATGAATCTCAAAACGACTGCTGCTATGAGGGTAAGATTGACCGACTCAAGAGTGATCGGTTGCACCCTCCTGTGCAAGAGTTACCCTGCACTGCCTGGGGTTTCCTTTTCCACCGACCAAGGAAAACCCATCCCAACGTTTGCCTAAAACCGTCAATTTGAGTATGAACAGTTATTGCCCATTCCATACTCAAACTAACGTCGTAAGGCCTCGACGCTGCCACCAAGAGATTCCAACCAGAACTCTCGCCTCGAGGGTCTAACCACACCGTCGGCGTAAGTGTGATTATCGAGTCTCCTCCCAAGGTATCTCCAGACGTGAGGGTCAAGTCCACGGCTTACCAGAAACTCTAGGTCTGGAACAAGATTTGTGGAAGCGAGGAATGATTCATATCGACGTCTATTACTACAGCAGCTTGTAGTGGACATAGACTGTCCCTTGAATCATTTCTAGAGCCATTGGGTCACACTCCTTGATCGCATGCAGCCGCACTCTTCCTCCGCCCTCCAGCTCCCTGAGCCTGGCGGGAATAACTAAGGCGGGTGGTTGTAGCATGTTAAGATGTACACCACCTCATGCTGCTCTCCTAGCTTTGCCTCCACGTCTGCCGCTTCTCAGACTCATCTCTATTTAAAGATACCTCTTCTTGAAACATTTATCACGCCCGAGTCTCTAAGACTGGCACCGGTTCCTTGTTTCTTACTGCACTGTGCAGTCTTCATCCGCTCCTGGATGAACTGCACCTCCTTTAGTCTCACAAGAGCTGCTATGATTTCTTCTTTGCCAATAAGAGAAATCTGGTCTCATCCCCTGGATGAACCACATTCGTTGCCTAATATAGTCAATCCTGACATAAATGATGCATTCATGCCATGGATGATGTCGTAAGGCCTCAACGCAACTACTAATAGATTCATCTGTCACTCTTGCCTCCAAGGGTGGAGTCACACTGTCGGCATCAGTGTGAGGTCCCTGGGTCTCCTCCAGTAGGAATTTCAAAAGTGAGGGTCAAGTCAACAGTCTTAACCAGGACCACTTAGTAACATCACAAAAGAGTACAGAAAGGAAAACATCACAAGATAAGTGTCTTTATTTTATTGCAGCTCATGGTACAAAGACACAAAAACAACATCAACATGGAACTAGAAGTACAAGAGACGTATCCACTAGTTCCACTCCTGTACACCTGCTCCAGGAGCTCTACTGCCTTGTCCACTGCTCTACTGTTGCTCAAGCATTCGTCGCTGCCTCTGCCTCGGTGGCTCCTCAAAATCCTATGGATCAATTGTACGAGGAGTCGGACAGTCACGTGCCAGGTGCCCCTTTCCACCGCATGAGTAACACAGTCTGCTTCTGGCACGCCTGGCTCTTACCCCACCTCGGGTGCCCCGCACCACCGGTCCTAAAACCCGAGATCGCCCAACTGCTGGTCTGTTCCTCCTGGACCTCTGCATCATCTGTCTACTGCCCACAGATGACTCGACTTCTGATTGAAAAACACGCGGCAAAGGCAGCAGCTCCTGAACACGCTCGGGGTGTAGATCTACTGGCACAAACTCCACCATGAAGAAGGTCTCTAAGTCTTCCCATGTGAAAGCCATCCCATCTCAAAACTGGAACAAGTGGCTCCACCACATGCCTGCTGCTGCCTGAAGAAGACTGGCAGCAAAGGTCACCATGAAGTCCGATGGCGTCCCCACTAGCCTGAAGACTCCCACCACAGCCTCCAGCCAATCCTCAGCCGCATGTGGGTCCGTCTCTCCCCCGAACCTGGGTGGCCTCTGGCACTGGAACTCATGCAGTGCGCTCAAGTAGCGGGCATCGCCTACTGCTGGGGCTGGTGGCATCGGTGGCCCAACGTATGGTAGTACCGCTGGCGCCTCCGCTGGTGCCTCAACTGCAAGAGGGCCCTGTACCGAAGCCTCTTCACTCGACAGGCTATCTGCACGCACATCCCTCTGGGCTCTAGTTGGTCGTCCGAGAAAAGGCATACTGAAAGAAACAACGTAACATGGTCAAACGATTATACCTGGTGAGCTGACCTGGTTTGAGCTATTTTAAGGGGGGAAACCTTTGAAAACACACACGCAATCAGTGTGTTCGTGCACAAAGTCGGAAATCAGTTGCCAGGGTCCTGGTGTATGGATACGTCGGCCGCCCGCACCAACACTGGACTCCCTGAACTGAAAACCACACTCGGTACCCTTAACACTATTGCTTCACAGAAAGAAAGATCAGAGTCTGCGGTAGAACCGACCACCTCTGATACCAATTTGTCACGACCCGTCCTCGGGGCCCGTGCCGTGACTACCCCAAGCCCGCCTTCCATAGGCCAGGGGCTGGCGACTAGCACCAAAGGCGTAAATCCCGATAACTGGAAGGCATTCCCTTTAAAAAAGTTACAAAACACCACAGATTACAAGTGGAAGTAAAACACTAAGTACAAAAAGAACTGCTGAAAAGTAAATGGGCCAGAATACAAACCCAAAAGAAAGTACAACTACAACTGAACAAAATACAACAGAAAAAGACAACAGCTGGAGGGTCGGAAGCGGCTCATGGGTCGTCCTCCTCGGATCCTACCTGAAGGGTTGGTATAGATGGCGTAGCTCCTGGATCGTCCACCACGAATCCTACCTGAAGGGTAGGTACAGATAGCCTCCACAGTGCTCTCGTCCGTCAACCTCCTCCGAGTGTCGTCTCGCCGTGAAGTCCACCTCCGGACACTGACTTGTTGTGTAGTCCACCTCCGGGTACCGTCCAGTCCTCAAACACTCGGCCTCCGTCAGCACTGCCAGTCGTCTGCAACCAACACAATGAGGTGCGGGCATAGCCCGTGCAGAGGTGAGTATAACGATACTCAGTAGGGACCCCGAGACCCTCAAGGTCTCACTAAATCCAACAAGGATAACCACAAGAAGATCTCAATAGATAAACTCTACTTAGGTATATGCCCATACATATACCTAAGTTATCAAGTAACCCATCTCAATCATGAGGAACCACAAGGATCATGAAATCAACGGATAACCACTACCCAGGTATATGTCCATACATATACCTAAGTTATCAAGTAACCCATCTCAATCATGAGGAAACACGAAGGTCAAAAGTCTCAGCTCAAACCAGGATTTTCATTATCGAAACCGTAACTACTGAAGAGCTTCGTCTCTAGAGTGTACAGTGGTCCTGTCACGACTCTGAGGTACTGCTCACTAACCTAAGACTGCTGAGGTACTCCTCCTGTCGAGTACCGCGGGCTAGCCACCCAAATAAAGTAGTGCTTCCCGCCGAGGTATGTCACCCAAACACAGTAGTGCACACCCCCTAGTAGCCTGCAGAGGTACTCTCCGGACGAGTACCGCGGGTCTGCACTATCACACAGGTAGTGCTCCGTCCGCCATGGGTCTTCACCCAAACAAAGTAGTGCTCCGTCCACTGGGCTAGTCGACTCACTCCAAGTCGAGTCGGTCAAGCAGTCGTCAGGTCTCAGTCGGCTACACGGTCTCCGTACTCCGCACGCTCGTCTCTGGGAGGGTTTGCTCCACGAGCTGCAATTCGATACTCCAAGTATCTCAAGGTCCCACGAAGAAGTATCTCAAAGGACCACCTCGTCACAGGGGTCTCAACGCAACAGACGGCGCGTCGATCGGACGCCCGGTCTGTGAGTTATTAGCCTTTTCGTCCCAGGGGCCCGGTTGGTTTCGTGAGCGAACCAAACCCCGCCGTATATCAACTGTACCCCGATCTCTCATAGGGTATACTCATAGGGACCATTTCTCAACGTGATCGTCAACGCCGCTGACGGTTCGTCAAACGGACGTCCTGTCTGAAAGTTATCAGCTTTTCCGTTCCAGGGGCCCGGTTGGATTTCGGGTGCGATCCAACCCGGCCACTACCAACTGTATCCAAAACTCGGGCGAAGGATGCCAAAAGTTCCGTATCGTCAACAGGAACTCAACGCAACAGACGGCGCGTCAATCGGACGCCCGGTCTGAGAGTTATTGGCTTTTTTGTCCCAGGGGCCCGGTTGGTTTTTAAGGAAAAACCAACCCGACCGTACTCCACCTGCGCCCAAACCCCGGGCGGAGTGAGCCAAAGGATCTGTCTCACTAAGAGGAAACTAACAAAGCTGACGGTACGTCAATCGGACGTCCGTAGCTCAAGATATGAGCGTTTCCGCTCTGAGGGCCCGGTTGGTGTCATGTACGAACCAACCCGGCCGAACCCAAAGTATTCCGAAACATTGAGTGCGATAAACTGAAACGACCGACTCGCTCCAGGGATTGCATCGCTGCTGACGGCGAGTCGTTTGGAGGCCCGTAGATCAAGTTACGGGCGTTTGAACGAAAGTCGTCCGAAGATGGGGGGTCCGGGCCCGGCCCGACCCGGCCCGACCCCCCCCCCCCCTGGTTGGCCCGAATCGGGTCGGGTCTGACCCGGTTGGCCCGGCCCGGCCCGGCTAGGGCCGGTCCGGCTCGGCTCGGCCGAGCGGCCGACGCAGGGGAAAGCCGCCGCCACGCGTGACACCCCCGCGGCACCCGCGGGGTGTCGGCCAGACAGTCGGACGTGTCGCGTGACAACCCCGCGACACCCGCGGGGTGCCGCCCTGGACACCCGCGGGGTGCCGCGTGGCAACCCCGCGGCACCCGCGGGGTGGCCGCCAGACAGCCGGACGTGACGCGTGACAACCCCGCGACACCCGCGGGGTGCCGCCCTGGACACCCGCGGGGTGCCGCGCTGGACACCCGCGGCACCCGCGGGGTGTCGCGCTGGACACCCGCGGGGTGCTGCCGCCTCCGGCCTCCGGCGCCACGCCGCCACTGGCTTCCGCGGGCCGCCGGAGTCGCTCCGGTGGCCCGTTTTCCTTCTCGTCCACGTCGTTGTTCCTCCCGGGTTCCGTTCTTTAATGCGGGATCATCAAACATCCGTTGCGGCACGTTCCGTCGTTGCCCGTCAAATCCGCACAAGAATGAAGAACGGCGGAGGTTTGTCGGGCCGTGTTCGTTTGGCCCGCACCCTCCGCGTTAGATATAATCAACGGGAGAAATTAAAGTTAAACACATGAACGCATATCCGAAACAATTTTTAATAAAATTGTTTCATAAAAACGGGTTCCTTATTTGAACGGAAACAACAATTTTAATAATTTTAAAATTGTTCACAAATCCAGTTCTTTAACTTTTTAAAGAAACAATTACGGGAATATAAAAAGAAAAGGGGGGTAATTCCCAAAAATAAATCCCTACCTAGTCGTCGCTGTCGGATGCGAGGTCGTCGCGGAATTGACCGTCGCGGAAGGAGGTGATCGTCACACCGCGGAAGGGCGTCGCGTCGACGACCTCCGAGGACCAAGAACATACGGATTTAATTTATAATAATTAAATCCATGTTGTTGTTGAAATCCAAAAATAAAATAAAAAGAAGTGCAACCCCCTACCTTGGTTGTTGTCGATCGAAGGCTGTCGCGGGGTTGGATCGTCGCGGAAGAAGCGTCGCGAAGGGAGATCCGTTGGTGTCGCGGTACAAGGATTCTCGTCGTCGATCTCCGCAGGTTTGGCGTTCTTCGCGTTCTTCGTGTTCTTTGCCGAAGAAGAATGCTTTCCTCCAAATCCTCTCCACGCCACAAGTTTCAACCCAAAATAAAATAAGCTTAAGCCTTATTTTATTTACACAACTAAACATTTGAATTTCAAAAGATAAGAAACGAACCATTAATTCGTAGAATTAATTCAACGAAAGAAACAGCTCATTTAATTTACGAAATAAACTGCCCAATTAAATGGTCTGTTAAGAATTTAAGAAAACGCGTCAGTTGACTTTCATAAATACGAGTTTTCACGGGTGCGTTACTTAGCGGAAAGAAATAGCGGGGCTCGTGCGGGCACCACCTCACAAATATCCTACCAAGAGGGTAAGATATTTCTGGATAGTACCCTATCCGGTTCAACTCAGTTTAAGCCACTTTTAAGTGGCTTCAAGTGGCTTCCAAGTGGCTTAAGTGAAATAAAATAAAGTTGTCGTAAAATTATTTTATTTCTTAACTTTAAGCCCGAAAATTAAAAACCACACCCGAGAAAACGCAACTCCGGAAGAGGTGTTTCTAAGCAAATACCGGCGCTACGATTCCATCGGTGTCCTCAGAATTCGATTCCGAGCACCGGTTCAAAAGTTAGAAAAACCCGCTTGTCCATTCACTGAACGTACCCGAGCCAAACTTCGGAAATTGATTCTAGGCACACCGGGCCTCAGAATCAGGCGCCGTTAGAAACTGCGTTCTTGTAAAATTCCAAATAAAATTAAGAAAGAAAAAAAAATCCCTTGGAATTTACAGGTCTTTACATACAAATAAATCAATTTGGAGCTATTTAAAACCGAACTTGACTTTATAATAAAATAATATTTTTAGTTTTTCCAAAGGAGCCCCTCTCCTCCCTTATAAATGGCACCTCTTCCCCCTCTTCCTCACACCACTTTGAGCCTTCAAGCTCGACCAACCCTGCCAATTTCTCCTCTCCACTTCCCTAGAGACATCCTAGAGGTCCTGGTCTTCTTCAAAGACCAATTTTAGTGCCCTAAAAGGAGGTCTCAAAGAGGTGTTTCAAAGAAGAGGTAATATCCATTACCAATTATTTCAAATTTATTTCTTCTTACACTTCTTCTTCTTTATTTGTTTCATTATGAAGTAATAACATCAGTATCACTCATATACTGATATGTTATTATACTTATGAAACAACCTTATTTCACCATCTATCGTTCCTATGGAAAACGAAATCACCACACGTGCGTTAGTACGAAATACTGTCTCCACGCCATGGTGTAATCTATTTTCCACCACCAACTTACTTGGATGGGTATAATGGTGTAAATAATGACTATATATGACTATTGTAAAGTGATATTGATTCTGAAATATTATACATACACTCCAATAAAATTACACGATCATGGGAATGATATCATCGCTCGTGCGTACGTACGGAATACCATCTCCACGATGTGATGCGACTCGTTCTACATGATCTTCATTGCATAATGATTATATAAATGAATTGAATGAATAAATATGATATATAGTACACTAATACCATTCTGGAAATGAGGTATCTATAACCTAAAAAGAAGGATAAGAATTTATTCGACAAAACATGCATAAGAACAAAAAGTAATGAAATATTACTAATAAGAAGCTAAGAATATGACCATATATGATATCATAAAAATAAGTATTATTCTGGAATAAGTCAATAACATTATTTAAATCATTATACAGGAGGTTCGGAAACGTACAAAGCATATTGGACCTAAGGTAAGGGAAATATCACAATCTCATTTTTATCCGAGATTGTTTATACTTCGGTATTTACTGGCGTGTATTTTATCATCCACATCCATGTTTCCTCAATATGTAATATTATTTCCATCCACCTACAATTGTTTAAATCCAATTTTACCCTTCGATGAGTTTTTAGTAAAAGATATGAAAGGAATATTTTGTCATTTTTCGTACGAGGTACTTTTTGACTTTTCCGACAAAAGTACGAGAAGAATGTTTTTTTAACTAATAAAGCATGAATGGATTTTTAAAACATTATTTACTAGAATCCTACTTTACAAGTTTTCAAGTTTATTTTTAATCAACTTCTTTTAGTTTAAAATTGTATGACATGTTAAGAAAGGAAAAATGTTTTTGAAGTAGAAAGGATATTTTCCTCAAGAATGGAGTTCAAGTGTTTTATCAAAATTATTTTCTATCTAAGATAATAAAGGGTTATTTTTCTATCCCTATTATTACATTGATTTGATTATGTTGTGATGGAATTATTTTTATGAATTCCTTTATCTTATATGAATTGTTTTATGACGTCACAATGTTTAAGATTCCCATTTTTATTACATGGGTTATGCTATGATGTATGGTTTATGATTTTGTGGCACACATAAGAATGGTATCATTATGAGATGGGTGGGACCTATATCTCCCTCCAATGCATTGGGTAAAGATTTTATATCTCATGAGATAGACATGGCTGGAACGGCAGGTTAAACCGGTTATGTGAAACAAGACTGAAACGAGGAGTGAACTCGGTTCAGAAATGGACTTTTTCCATAAGATAGTCTTGGCAATGAGTCTTGACTAATAAGAAATGATTCTATATGATTATGTGTGTATTACACAAAGTTCCATGTCTTATGTTATGATTTTTGGGATTACATTTCACTTCTATGATTTATCCGATTGTATGAAATTATGATTTCTTTTGCAGGTTAAGATTTCCAAAATGTTATGTTCATGATGTGATTGATTTTTCTTTTGTTTACCCTTACTGAGCATTTGAGCTCACCCTTTTGAATTTTTTGTTTCCCCAGGTCAGGAAAAAGGTTATTAAGTAGGATATGCCAAAAAAGGACTCCAGATATGATGAAATAAGTGGGAGGCAAAGTAGATGCTTTATGAACCGGTTGTTTATGTTTCCCAGTTTCTAAAGACTCTATACATATACGGTCCTTTCCTGGTTTTGTTGTATGTTGTAATAAGTGTGCTTTAATTCTGAATTAATAACAATTTATGTAAATTATGGGTCGTTATAGTTCATATAATATTTATTTTATTATTTTTAAAAACATTTATTTGATATTTCTCTTAATAAAATAATGACTACAACATTTGTTGAATAATTATTTAATATACTTATTTTTTCATAAAAATTAAAAATAAATTTAAATGATTAATATAAGTCTAATATATTTCATAAGAATACTTTTACTTTAATTTATCATCTTAAAATCACAACATTTAAATTGTTATATTTATTAAATTATGAACGTGACAACTTGGACATCATTTAAAATAAAATAATATAAGTGTCATAATCACTTTTATAATTCTCCAAATTATCAAAAAGTAGACCCTTGGACGATTATGGTTTATATATACTCGACCAATAAGGTTTGTTCAAGTGTTCGGGCCTTTTATGGGTATTATTACTTTAATAAAAACTGTAATATTGATTTTTCACAAAATAAATAATTTATGCGTCATTAATGTATAAGCTATTGAGTTAATTAAATATTTCTTAAAGATTAAAAATAAATTACCATAATAAATAAAAACATTTTATCTTTAAAATTAATATTTATAATCGAATTTATATTATTTATAACCTTATATTAAAAATAATTTAATTTTTAAAGTTTGAGTGAGACATATTTCACTTTCCATTAAATAAAATAAATTAAAGGTCTTAATCACATAAAAGTGGGTTTTAATAGATACCATTTCAACCCATGTATATTTTAAGATGAAATATAATCATAAAATTCTTTTAATACAAGGGTTGGGGTAATTTTATAATATTATTATTACCCTTAATTACCTGATTTACCTTTAACTGTGGTAAATAAAATTTACCATAGTTACTCTTCATAATGTCTAAAAATAAAATTAGTCTATTAACATAATTTGGACCTAATGTTTCAAAATATGGAATCCATTTTTCCAAATTCAAAACCCAGAAGTTGCAGTAATTAATTTAAAATGAACCCCTTTGTCGAAAAAATGGGTTTTTATTTAAAATATTGCAAAAGATTGAAATGATTTTACTTATGAATTCAATGTAAAATTAATGATAATGACATACATTATGTTAAATTTTGAAAACATATTCTATTTATAATTTAAAACCATTAAATATTATTATTTAATCATATAAATTATCTCGATGAAAAAAAGTTGTTTTTAATTAAAATTTAGGGTGTTTTTACTATTCATTGAAATATGAAAGTTATTAGAAAAATATCAAAACATTATCCAATGTCAATTTTATATACTGATTCACAAGAAGAAATTTATTTTGTAAAAGTTAACTTATAAACTTGTCAAAAATTAAATTTAAAATCGGTGCTCCATCAAAAGACGGTAAAACTGCATTTTTTGAAAAATACTTCTTTTATCCGAAAAATTGGTTTTGTTCTCATACATAATTCTAGAAAATGTGTAATATGAGTTATAATGTTATAAAATTTAGTTAATAATATTTATAATGGCTATTTCATAATAATATTATAACAATATATCGTTGCTTAGTGAAACTCGGTATTGCGTACAACACACGCTATCGAGGAAGGTCTCTCTTGCGTGTAATGCAAGCCAAGTCATGGTTGCGTGTTGTGAAAGATTCCTTTGGTGTTGCGTATAACATGATCAAAATATTTTTCATTTATACATTGATCAAAATCTATACTCAATGTTGCGTAGAATAATTTCTACCAAACAAACTTGAAATTGTGTGTAACACGATCCAAGAATAGTGTTGTGTATACTACAAGCTAATACAGTGTTGTGTATAGCACAAGATAATCTTGGTGTAGCGTACAACCGAATATATCAATAAAATAAAAAATAATATATCTCATAAAATCTTGGGGTGTTACAATTATGATATCTTTACATTGTAAAATGATAGTTTTTATGATCCATTATATTAATGTTATGTGATGTTTTTTTAAAGTTAATGAAACCTATTCTTTTTTAGTTGGGTTCATTAAGATATGTTTACAACTGATTTTTTGTGGCACACAAATGTAAGGATGAAGATGGGTGGAGTCCAATGTCACCCTTAAATTAATTGGGGTAAGATTATATATCATGATATTATAATGTACAAAATGATTTTTTTCACAAAGTCTTTGTCATCAAGGATTCACTTCTATTTTAGTCCTGAAAATAATGTGTTTGTTCACATAGTCCTTAGAATAATGGGTTTCCTTAGACGTGATTTCTTATTCTTATGGTTCTCCCACATTTTCAATTCATTCATAATTTTATGGGGGATTCCTATGTTTTAATAAAGGTATATCAATATTCATATATTCATGTCACATCCACAAAATTCTACATTTTCATATTCATGCCTTATTTTTAACGATTTCCTAACTTTTATTTAGTGCTATTATGTTTTATGATTATTTATCTATGTTTTGAGTGATGACATATCTTTTATTCTTCCATAATGATATTTATCTATTCCTATGTTTCTACACCATATTTTATGATTACCATAAATTGATTTATGATCTTTTCCTGAGATATTTATGTCTTATACTTATTCCACTTCATGATTAGGTTGTAATTCATTATGATATGTGTTCTCCCTTACTAAGAAATTCACATCACCCATTTATTATATTTCTATTCCCCATTTTATAAAGATTATTATTTCATGTAAGGTATCTAGAGAAATGTATATTAAAGCATGGTTATGTAAATATGTTCACATGTTTTTTAAAATAAGATGGTTATGTATCTAGTTTCCAAGACAATAATCCTTGAGATCCTTAGGTTGTGTAAATATTTGTAAGATGTGTTATTTAATCTCTAGTATTGGTATATTATCTATGTCATGTTTATATTGGGTCACTTAATTTGACTTGGGTACCCCTCAAGAATGCATGAAATTAATATATGGTATTCCATAAGTATATACATTACCCAAAACAAAGAAGTGTACTTCCTAATGTAATTAATATTAATTAATATGTGTATATTACACTTTATTTTTCAAGGCATTCCATAGCATCGAACCTCAATGGATCTAATCGTGTCCTCACACCACAACACACAAATGAATTTTCTAATGTAATCCTAGGCTAATACAATTAAATCCATGATAATCCCACATTTGAGGAATCAAAGGAGTTTCTAAAATGAATTCTATACCAATGACCATTTTTATGAAATCCAAACATATTATTATTTCACAATTCGTATAAGAAAAAAGACACAATTCAAGTAAGGACCACCTTTTAGGTTAAATATATATTTCCACTTACACACTCAAAGGCCATATCCAAAAAGGGGTCTATGGGGTTATTCTATACTACCCCATTAAATCACCCAAAAGCAAGGAACAAGGAATGACCCACCTCTTTGATAAATTCAACATGGTACTACTAAATTTAACCCACTTTTATAAATCTAAAGTACTTCTAATACATAAACTTGGTGTTAAAATATTTGAATTAATTTTAGTTCAATCGTCTGAGAGGTATATTTGACTTCACATTCTAGTGATGAAATCAAATAATGAGAACTTATTGGAAAAAAACGAGACCACCTACCTTATTTTAAAATATGTCTACTCATAAAGTATCTAGACTTCATTCCATAATAAATAAAAGATGATGAGAAATAAGAAAAAAGATAGGAAAATAGTGTATTAATGTCAAACATGGTGGAATAGAATTAGATGGAACATAAAAGAGATACAGAAACCAAGAGAGTGGTAGTCTTACCAAGAGATCTCCAATGAGATGAACAAAAGCAGAATTAGTTGACTGATGAAGGATAAATACTCAGGGGTTCAAATAGGGGGAGTGTAGATTCATTCCCTTATAACTAAGATTAATTATCTAAAATTAGGTAAAAAAAGTTGAGTTTATCAATGACATTTTAAAAATTTCCTATTTTTTGTGGGGGTTCATGGTTTGGCTAAACGATTAGTTAAATCATGCGCCAACCGTGAAAACCCTACTATTTGAAAAGCCTTATTTTACCCGGTTAGTGGAGTAATTAGAAAAATCATCCCAATTACGTGTGAAATTCCTATGAAATAAATTATAGGCCTTTGAATGGTTTCTATACCCCATCACGTGGTTTAATAAATAGTTACCCATTTCCAACCCACAAGGTTGGGGTGTGCGATTAGTGAAAACCATATACTAAATTCTCACCATGTTCTGCCTCCACAAGACATGAAATTCTGAGATCTGAACCCTTGTGACACTCATGAGACCTCCCCTACTCCCATGGAAACAGTACCATGGTAAAATTAAGGTTAATTAAGAAACATGTAAAAGGGTTATATACCTCACAAGAAGACATGGGTAATACACATCCGGTCATTTATTCGAATCGAGCAATTTAAAAAATGATCTCTGAAATTTATGGCTACAAATATCAAAAAATCATTAATGTAAAACTATATTTTTATATAGGGTTTGAGAAACCAAAACGTGGAAACCTTAATTATACATTGGTTTCAACCAATAAAATATTCATCAGAAAATAACGAATGACATTTTACTCCTCTTCTGAATTTAGAGGCAATTTTTGTTTGAAACATCATATATTTGACTAAAACAACATCATGGTTTACATTATAAAGTTAAATATTTTTCACTAAATCAATAAATTATTATTATGGAATCACAATAAAGGGTATGAAAATATTCAACATTAAAAATCAAAATTGGAAGTGAAACAATTGTGTTTCTTCATAGAAGTGATAGATATAGACTTCATCAATATTATCAAGAATCTATTATTAGAAAATTATTAAAACATGAATGCTTACTTATTAAAAGATTCAATTATTTTTCAAAATATAAACTTTATTCTTATACCCAAAAATTATTATATATTATGATAATCCCATTAAAGCACATTTAATAGGAATTGTTTCAAAATTAGACTATGTTTTTCAATGTGACCATGTGGTTTTCCTCTATATAGAATATGGTGAATGATTCTTATTAACTCAATTAATAAACATGATATGTTTAAATATAAAACCTATTGGTTATCATGTAACTCAAACAACACAACATGGTTTGTACCCCATAGTTGAAATATTGTCATAAAAGTAAAAATTCTTCAAACCATTCCAAACATATCAGTTCCAATTTTCTCTATAAAAATCCATGATCATGTTAATAGTAAATATAACCTAAAAATATAGTCAAATATCATTATTAGGAAATTAAAGAAACTATTTATAGTATAAAACTAATTTTATAGTCATATAAAAAATTATGGCATAAAATAATGTTTATTTTTCCCATGTCTCATAAACTAAATATCTTATTTTTTAACAAAATTAACGGGGAAAATTTATTCTCCCTAAAGGTATCATTATATCTTGGTTGTGATTATTCAGTCTCTACCTTTTTATTTTTTATAAACTTGCACAAAACTCAAACTAATTCTGTTATGTCCTCATGTTTTCCCCTCCTAGTAAACTCTCACTAAATCCTCTATTCCAATGACTAGGAATCATTATCTTATTCAAGGAAAAGTTCTAAATCCCCCCATGTAATCTGTAAATGTTGTGTAATAAAAGAAAAAATATGAACCACATTCAAGTAAATGTTTTAGTATGGAATTCACTAATAAATATAGTTTCATATAATATAATTCACCATTCATAAAGTATTTCATAAAAATATTAATGACATGTTCTTTTATTGAAACATAATTTCAGTTTAACTCACCTCATTTCACAATATCCATGATAAAAATTTATTGATTTTTAATATATTTTTGACCTAGAAGGTTTCACTAGAATATTTTAAAAATTGATTTCACTATGTTTGTTATAAAAATTGATGGTTAGATATATTAATTCCACTCTTCGGTTGTTTTGGCCCAAATTATCAAGTCCTTGATTTTGTATTTCATTTGAATCATCAATTCTCTGGAAGTAATATTTTTTGGAAGTAATTTGAAATAGTTTTTTACTTTTTTATTGCCTTATCATGATTATTATGCCATTATTCAATAATTTAATGAAACATACATTATTTTAAAATATTAAATCACTTACATTATCCCTCACTTTTGATATACTCGTTAAATTATTCCTTAATACATGAACATAGTGAACATGCATCGAATTAATTTTATTCTCCCTAATTTTAGTGTTTATAATTTATCTAATGTTTAGAGATTTTTCATTCTAAATAGTTGTAGAACATCTATCATATTTTTAAATTCCCTTTAAAATGATTTTATTACTATTCATTTTTGGTGAGAAACCACAATCCCAAATCCAATAGTTATCTTTTTTTTGATGATTTATAGGAAACCTTAACCACCATCATCTGTTCTTAATCAGTATACTTCTTCTTATGATATTCAGATTCAATATTTTTATTGAAATTCCAAAAAATAAGTTTTGGAAAAAAATTATTAGTATGGCCTTATTGGTTACACGTACCATCAATCTCCCTAACTACATGAAATAGTTTTTGAAATACCTAATTTTCATTGGGTTTTTGTGTTGGTTTCTTTATTAATATTTCTTTTTATATCCCACTCAGACCAATACATCTCTCTAGTTAAGATAATGGCATGTTGTACCAACGAACACATTCCTTATGATATTTATTCTAGAGACCCGAAATCTTCCCAAAAATGTATATCTTATCATAGGGTAGAATTTTTATTGATATAATATTTCCATTTTCCATTTATTTGATTAATACATCACTAATCATTCTAACCCTTATCAATAATGGTTTATCATTTATTCTTAATTTATTTTTCCTTAGGCTATTACTCTAACTCCTTCAACTTTCATACACTATTTTTTATTATGATTTTAATCACATTTAATTTATGTATAATGGTGTTTATAAAATCTTTAAGATGAATTTTTTGTTTATTTATCCATATTGTGGTCACTTATACTATTTATTCTACCTCATTTTGTCTCCAAAGTATTTCTTTTATTCTTATGAATATATAGAAGTTTCTTAATGACTTTCACAAACATCAATATTTATTTTAAGGAATCGCCTATTTTTTTAACATAAACATTTAGGCAAACAATAATTTTATTAAGATAACTATTATCATTAAATAACTTTTAATCATGTGTGACGACACCCCCTTTACTCATGAAAAACATAGTTATTATATAATCAAATATATTATTCCATTATACCTGAAAGGAATTTATATCATCAACCTTACATAAGATCCCACCTTTCTTCATGTCATCCATTTTAACATTTCATTATTCAACAGTTTTCTTTGATGATGCATTATCATTCCCATGTTTTTAAATAATTATAATGGAAACCATGAAATCTATTCATAGGATTTCTTTTTTCTACATTTATTATTTCTATAATATACTTCACAAACTTCAACTTAATTAATAAATTTATAAGAAAAATTATTCTACAATGATATCTTCAACACCATCATCCTCCAAGTCCTTATTTTCCTCTTTAATGTATTTATCGTAAAATGAAAACTGTTTTTTAAATAAAAAAATTATTTTACATTGATATGGACTCCGACATTCCTTTTGAGAAAATACATAATATATAATTATATTATAAATTGTCTTTATTATTGGATAACCTTTTGGGATATTCAACCATATACTCATCATGATTTTTATTAAGGAAATTATCTAAAAAATATCAAATATTTCCATAATTGAATGATTGTAAAGAATTTTAACCTTGTACATACCAATAACTTTGTGTAAATATTTGGAATAGAATGAAAAATGTTAATATAAATTATTTCCTCCTCATACAATTTAAATTCTTCATTATGTGACTTATTTTCTTTCATGATATTCAAATTATTGATGGGGTAAAGTGCATTTACATTTTATGATCCACCATTATTAAAAAAATTGGGAATTTTATCTTCTCATAAGAAATGAAGATATTAATAAGTTTATTTATATTAAAATTATCCATGTGTTGACCCTAATTTGTTTAAATTTTTACATTTAATCATTCTAGTTGGATTTTAATCCATTTAGTTACAACGGTGGAATCTTTAACTGATTATTTGTAGCTATGAATTGAGTAAACATTTTTTCACATATATAAAAAATTTATCTACCAATTTAACTGAATCAATTTTTATATTATCAAATTGAGTATCAAAATCTTGAATCAATTTTTGTCTCATATTTTTATATCAATCATGAATAAAATTTAATTTTTTATAAGTGGAATTCATTGTTTTAAAACCCATTTTTTTAGTTATTTCTCAAATAGTGATGAAATAACTATATTACAACCAATTAAACAAACCTCAAAATTCTTTCAATCCCACAAAGTAAAAAAATCATTTTTAATGCATGGATTAAGTCAATTATATATGTTATAAAGCACAACCAATCCAAATGAAAAAATGAATAGAATCGTCCTCTCCTTCAATAAATGAAATCCTTTTCTATCAACCATAGGAATAAAAGGATATATTACCTTACTCATTTTTTATATAATATGTATTTTAGAACATATTATAGTGTAAAACATGAATTATATCAGAGTGTATGACATTATAAAATTTGGGGAATATCGTATTACATGTAATGGAATATCATTTTTTAGAATATTGTGATATTATAAAATAATTAGATTTATTATCATAAAGTATGATATGCCAATAAAATAGTAATTGGATATTTGTAATATATATAATTAACATGGGTTTTATTATTGGTAATAGAATTAATGTTAATTTTTAAAATTTTAGAATATTCCCCTACAATATAGAATCAATCAAAATCTTTAGTATGATGAAACATTTGAAAGAGTTAAATTTTAAAAAGTGGTTACAAGAATTGTAACTATTTCCAGTTTTTTTTCATATGTCTCATAACATATAAATAAATTTATGGATACTCAAAGAGAACTAATGATGTATATATAAATAATCTATTTTATGATAATTGTTTTTAAAGATTTCATAGTCCTCATATTGATTACCCCGCTCTTTAAGGATATTTTATTCTTCCTCTACCCTTCTCCACCTAAGGTACAAGTATATTGTGGTTGTGAGGAGGGTCTTTACCAATAATTGTGTGATTCTATTGATCTATTAAAATACCTCAATGGGTAGAGTCAATTTTATAATCGTAATATATTTTCATCAAATCATAATGATTATTGGTTGTCTCTCTAGACAACTTCAGTGCACGGTATATGTTATTTATTTTAAATACAAATGCTTTTGTTTCCATAGAATGATCTTCATGGGAATGATGATTCTAATGGATTATTCTACTTTGAAAAAATGTTTTTCAATCCAAGAACACCCATCGGTAGTTTCTAAGCATCACTATTCTTCTTTATTTTTTATATAATGGTTAAAATGTAGAAAATACAATTTTTTGGAAATTAGTTTACATATAATCATCTATGATATCAATTTTCTTTTAAAAATTAAAATGTGTAATAGATATCATTAAATATCATAATGAAATTTATCTTTGACTCCTTATATGATATATGATATCATAATGTGTGATATGATTACACAATACAATATATGATGTCATAATATATGGAAAAGTTAAAATTCATCAATGATCAATTCATGATAGTGTGCGATATGGGACATTGTCTTATAAAATAGAACTTTTTCTTTAGTAGAAGACGAGGCATAATATCACATAAATAATATTTCTTTTTGACAAATAATATGATACATTGGTGTTGAAGGTCTTATATATGGCTTACAATAGATAAATATACCATTGAAAATGATACATATTTGTAGAGTTATCTACCATAAGTTATGACATAAATATCATAAGGATCATTATCAATTTTCAAATGAATCAGAGACTAGGATTAGATTATATCGTAAACTATGATATATAATGAAATTTTTCTTTTTATAGTTTTTCAATTAAGAAATTAATTATATAGTTTATAATTTATTTCTAAATTATGGAAAATTATTTTGAGAGACTGATTTAATTTATAAAATATTTTTAAATTAATTAACTATAAATTACTTATAACTGATTAATAAAATTTTAATGAAACGTTTATTGAATTAATATACGTAATATTTATTATTTCAGTTAAATACATGTTGTATTTATATAGAATGACTTATAATTTCTAAAATAAATTTTTTATAGATTTTATAAGAGTAATTTATAATGTTTTTATAAATTTCAATATAAAGAAATATAAAAAAGATTTTATAGAAAATATTATGAGTTTATTATAATAATTAATTTGAAATGTTCAAATTAAGGGCCTCATTTGAGAAATTATTTAATCCATGTCAAAATGAAATTTTATCACTTATATGATCTTGGTTTAAATAATATTTATTATATGATATCCTGGTTGTTTTTGAAATTTATGAATAGTTTATATCTAGAATGTTTATATTTCATGATATTATGTATTTGAAAAAAAATCTATATAATTTATAATATTAAGAAGCTCATATTGTAAATAAATAAAAAGAGTTAATATATTTTTATTTATATAATATATATATATATATATATATATAATTTCTAAATTATAAATTGTTCATAATTTATTTATTTATCAATTGTTCAAAAAAGTATATCATGTCTAATTTTTTTAAATTTTAATTATTTTGATTATTCTATATTTTAATCATGAATACAATTTTTATATGATTAATCAGTGTATATATTAGTGTAAAGAATGAATCCTATTATATAAATTTCTATAAATGCATATAATAATTTACATTTTATGTATGAAAATGGATTTATTTATCTTCTACCAGGACAATGGATTATATAGGGTTGTGAAATTAAATTTAATGATTTATTATAGTTTCTTATATTTTATGAGTTAGAATTTTGTTGGAATTTGGGTCATACTTGAGAGAATTAACTTTGGGTAAATGGGTAATATGTTTAGTAACTAATCTGTATGGAGTCATATTCCTTAACTAGAAATGTGGTGGTTGGCTATCATTCGCTTCAAGATAACTCTCTAGGAGTTTTGATTTTATATTACACTCAACGTTTACATGGAAGGGTTTCATATACCATATGAATATAATTCATAAGTATATTGGGGTTCCCTATACCATATGACCACTAAGAAGTGGGATGATTTAGTGGGTAATTATTATGAATTATTCCTCTATTAAAATTTATCCTCTTGAACTAGTAGTGATTATTGATCCTATATACAATATCTCACGACACCAATCCATTTTTAGTAATAATAAGTGAGATCACAAGAAATTATATTTAAAAAGTTCAACATAGAACTCTACTCCTTACCATATTGGTTAGACAACCCAACATGAATTGTTCACTATGTCTATATATGTCTAAAATAAGAACTGCTTATACACCAAAATACCAAAACAAAACTAGTTGGTTATACAAACCAACTACAATTACTTAGTAACTGGTCATACACCCCAGTCATAATATTTTTATGTTTTGATACAATGATATAAATACCTGAAAATTATCATGGTTACTAATATTATAATTTTGAGTTGATCTTGAACTACAATTATAATATATCAATTGGACTGCTCCTATACAATTTTCAAAAACCTCATTATCACTGTTTCTATCATAAATCATTATTGGATCTTGATTAATGTGTTCTATCATATTCATTCTCTATCTTAAATAAATTTGTTCTATTGAATATTATAATGATCTTATAATAACCACTGGAGTCCAAAAATATCAAACACAATCTTTATCACCTATATTTTATTTTTTATATCCATAATAGATATATCATAAATAAACATTGTCATATTCATTATATTAATTTGACTAAAATACCAGTTATAAAGTGATATTACTATTCAATTATGGATGATATATATCTAATTTATATTCTATTAAAAACCTCAATAAAAACAAATTCATTACTCTTATTTAAAAATCCAAAATTCCTGGTCTTCGTTCTTTCAGAAGACCTATAAATATTAATTTTCTAATAACCACTATAAAACTACAGTATTTAAATTCATCTAGATGTAAATTAAATTTATACAAACATTGTTTTTCAATAGCCATATATTTTCATTTATCTTATGAATCATTAGCATGTAGTGTGCATGATATTTCATGAAAAATATTTGGACATGGATTGAGCTCCACAAATCATGAATGGATACTTGTATGAATAATTTACATATAATGAGTTCAATATAATTAATGGAAATGATTAAATTCTTCATGTTGAAGACAACCTATGTAGATCAGATTTTATTTATTTGTTGATTCAAAAGCATGAACATGAAGATACATTCATTTATCAATCCCCCATAAACTCTCATGGACAAGCTCACAATTAGGTTACAGCAGATCCTGGTTCTCAATTTCTATAAAATACTCACCGTTAACCTCTATTGATTTTTCAAATTATTCTCTTGTCATGTTCAAGTCATGTTATAATTTTACACATGAGGCATGTGTCTTAAACATCACTTATTCTTTTCAAATCATATTTTCTTTAGGGTCCCCCTAAATATTTTCATGCTTATCCACCTTCATCCTTTAAGTTATGAACTCAAGAATATAAGGTACTTCATTAGAGATTAGATCTTTATTATCTTTAGAAATATTATTTTCCTCCCTTTGTAATTTTTAATGTATTGTTTTTATTTTTTCAATATATAATTCTAACTCAATATTAAACTTCTATTCCATATATATCTATTATTATACATCATCATTAATGATTGATGAATAAAACCCTTTCTAAACATTATCAAATAAATTAAACTCATAATCTAAAGAGTTACTAGAATATGGATCATATTGTTCCTTCTCAATAAATGAATTCATTTTCCTCATAGTGGAATTTTTATTCTTATCCTTATACTTTTTCTTTTTTTGAAATTTTTCACATTCCTCATTAGACTTAGATTTATTAGTATTTTCCTTTGTACAATAATAATTAATGATTCCAATTCCACCATAGTTATATCTTTTTAGTAATATTTCACTTTTCCTTTCCACTTTCCCTTTTGAAACAACTCTATATAAGTGAAATAATATCCTTAATACACTTATAGACATCAATATCTAAATATCTTGTTTCAGAAATTTCTTCTTTTTTATCATCTCCTTTTATAATTACTTCAATGTCTATCACATATTTTTATTTTTTCTTTAATACTTTAATTTTTCCACATCTCATACGTTATGAGTATTTTTTATAGTTAATCTAGTGTAAAATCGTATTTCTCATCATGGTATGAAATTTTTTAATTAATTCAATCCGAAAAATTCCACATCACTTTTTAAATTTTTATGGAATCTTATACCTTCCTACCAAAATGTTTGATATTTCTCAAAATCTCATTAACCATTGTAAAGTATTCATCAATGGTGTCATCACTAGATGACTTTATGTTTTCAGACCACCTCCCCAAGACCTGTATCTTTTCTTTATCTACATTGATATTTCTATCATAACATATTATTATTTTTTCACATCTGACATTCACAATTTGATTACTCATGATTATGGTATATATCTTTTATAATAGAGACATTAAGATATCTCTTTTTATCTTTTAATCTGAATTTTCATTTTTATTCTTATCATGACCCCTAGAATCTCCTACAATAAATAGTGGGAAACCAAATATAGGTGCACCTCTCACCTCGAGACTAGTTAATAGGAGATAAGGTTGCATCCAATTTCTATGGATATGATAATGATTATAATAAAATGTTGAAACACCCAGGATATTAACTAAATTAATATTTTCTAATTCTACAAATTATTCTTAGATCTTTATAGTGGCCCTTATATTTGATAACACTTGTAGTGACCCATGACAATGGAAATACTTTATGAATTATTCCGCTTATATAAATAAATATCTTTAACTAGTTATGATTATTTTCCCTTTATATAATATCTCACAATATAACCTCATATATAGTAATAATAAGATAAATAATAACATATATTATTTAAATTTTTTGGTATTAAATCCTTATCCATGTTGGTTACATTCCTTAACATGGATTCTTCACTATATCTCCAAGTTTATACAATAGGAATTTGTTGTGCACCTCGATCCCACAATAGTGGTATTTTTGATAACCCCAACTCAAATTCTTCAATAATGTTTTGTACAGTGCAATCACATCCTCCTTTAGTTTTGATCCATTAATATGAATACCTATATCTATTCCATCATTATTATGCACTAATTTTAATTTAATCTTCCTCTAAAATAATAACAGATCAATGAGCCTTCTCATATACAATTTTCAATAATATCAACAACACTACTTCTCTAGAAACTCTCCACCAGATCTCATGAAATATGGTTTCTCCGCTTCCTTCTCTCTCCTCGATAAATATGTTGTATTGGATCTTAGAATTGTCATACAATATACACAAGATCTCTCAATTCTCTAACACATTATTCATTACCAATTTTTTTGAATTTATATTAAAAATAATAATATCATAAACAAAGTTATTCATATTCAAAATATAAATTCTTTTAAAATTATGGTTAGTATGTGATCTGTGTATTCAATTCTAGAGGATATTTATCAAGTTTGAATTTTTAATAAAATCTCATTAAAAACTATTCCATTATCTCCATTTTGATATCTTAAGGACTTAGTCTTCATTATTTAATGTAACATATAAATAAATTTACTCTCATATCCTCAAAAAATCAGTGTATTTAAATAAATTTAATCATCATTTAAATATTTCCTCAAATGGTTTATAAATAAGCACTTATTTCCCTTTATATTTGACAATTTAATAATGTTGTTTTGATGATATTTCACTCAATATTTCTAAACACATCTTGAACTCTTAAAATCAGGAATATCTTCATGAATTTATATCACACTCATCCTAATTTCATTATAAATGGTGTGTCTCCTTAACTTTTTATATATTAACACAAACTATATAATGTAACTTCCGCTAATTAGTTAATTAAAATTTACTGATGTAAAAAATCATGAAAATATTAATCCTCCCAAACCCCTCTTTAATGATCTAGAAAGCATGTTATAGTAAATTTTGTTTCTTCATTTATCCAGTTACACCTCATTGTAACTCCTGGTTCTCCTTCATATGGTTGATTATAAATTTTCATGGATCAATATTGTCTCTGTATTTTTAATAAAATAGTTATATATATAGTTATTAGTGAGTCTTGTGTTCAATAAGTGTCTATATTCAATCCATCTACCATGATGGCTAAGGTAGGTCATGGTTTTTACATGTGGTTGTCTTTCTCAATTCACATGATTGGTACTATTATAGTGTATTCCATCCTAGATACTCATTGAATTGAATATTTACTTACCTAAAAAATATTTTTTTTATTTCCACTCACCTCACTACAAATTTGATCGATTTATAGTATCCACCTTCTCATTTTGGTAATTTCATGAAAAGTGTATCATGAATTCAATTTATTCATGGAATTTTTTATCTAGATAATAAACATATTGAGATCACCTTAATCATGAAAATCACGAATACATGATGAAACATTACCTACTAGGTTTTAAAGAGGTTTAAAGTGATTTAATAATATAGTGATGTCATTATTTGTAACATGGGATGTTCCCATGTTTTATCTGTATCATTTAATTGGGTGAATAGTTTCCATTTTTTAAACTAAGTTCAACATTGGATTTTTATAGAAATTACCTCTATATAATAACAATATATATTCTATAATTAATATATAATAAGACTTATATACATCAAATGGTCTCCATCAATCTATATTTTCAACCAAAAACCAGAGGGGCTAACCACCAAAACCTCATGCATGCACCCTTTCCTGTATTTTGGTGTGGGGGTTTCTTATATGATTCTTTACTCCTCTCTTCTAAGAGAAAAAGGATAAATGGGTGTAGTTTAAATAGAACATACATGTAATTATGTTTTTTCCAATGGATTTCTCATTTTTTTCTTGTTTTTTAATAAGATTTTGTAAAATGTGTTATCTAAATTATCATCACAAAATACTAATACAAACGAAGAATTTTTCAAAAACTATTTAGGACTCTCCTAAACTTATTCTCATAAATTTTTATTTCCAATTAATAAAAGAATTTTTTAATGACTCTCTCAGAAAATCCAATTCATCAATATACATTAAAAAAATATACACAATACAATGTGTTTTCCTCTTAAAACATCATTGGAACATTAATTTAATTTTTAAGAACAACACAAAATTTATCACATGTAAAAAAAGAGTATGGAATCCATTATTTCCATAACAATCCTCCAATAATAACCACTTTTTTCAATAATAATGTTTTGAAATATTGAAAAAAATAAAACCAAACACATTGTACACAACAACTGTTTGTAAATATAACTGGATCCTAATCTGGGTGAGTAATAGAAGATATCGTTTTTTGTAAATTTTTTAAAATGAATACGATTTGAACATGTTGATTTTTTGGAAGGAATATCAATTCCCAAAAAATAATTATATTCATTTACACATGTAAAGGTAATAAATTAGATGATATGATGATATTAAACACGATTTAAAAATAATAACCATCACATTCTTTCTGAAGTGAACACATTTCAAGACCTCGATCATCCAATTGGGAAGGTCATACTAAAGTTGTGTGCCTATATATTATTTTATGTAAGTAAATAAAGTAATGGGTGGAAATAATATGTTTAGGTGATCATTTTATGAATTTTATATAGGTTGCACTTATCTAGGATACTATAATATGATTATATAACTAGAGGAATTTTGTTGAGTAAATCCATTTGATCAATTGAGATAAAGAGTTATCTTCTAAAAAATCCAAGATTAATAATATTATTATTAACAAAATTACCTACCAAAATATTTATATAGTGTGAGAAATGATAAATAATATAAATGATTTGGGATTAAGGATATTTGACTACAAATGGTAATGATTTATATAAAAATTGATTATCATTTTAGTGGGGTAAAAATTTAATAATTTATTTTTTTTAAATTAATTTGAACCATGTTACTCATCTATTAAATGTTTTTATTTTATATTATTAAAATCCTTATCATAAAACCTTACATTGAGATCAATCCAAGATAAAGGGGAAGCATAATTTTATAATGTTATTATACTGTAATCATAAGTATCATTCTTAAGAAAGATTAAAATTATATTTTTCAAAGATGTTTCCTTTAGAGAAATAAAATGTGTAAATTTTTAAACAAGTGAATATAGATTCTTGTAAGAAGCATGGATTAATTAACTTAAGGTCTCAAATTAATTGATTTAATTTTAGTTAACATAAGGAAATTTTTTTCTCAACTAATATATTTAAAATTATGAGACATATTAATGATATGGACAGACTGAAGGTTTAATTTATGGATCAATATATATAAGGAATTAATTTTATGATCATTATTGAAAATTTTACTTAAATATTAATGACTTTAATAAATTTTTAACCTATTTTATAATGGTTTTTTGACACATTAGTGTTACATGTGATTTTTAGACTCTCATACTATGTTGAGAGTATTGAAGTTAAATGTTTAACCCTAAAAATATTGTATTTATCTAACAGTCAGCCGAGTTCAATAAACAAATACATATTTATGTTGTATGGGAAATGTTTCCATATGATGTAAATTGTCCGAGCTAATTTAAGTGTTTTTTGAAAATCCATGGAAAGTAAATTTTTTGTATGAGTGTAATAAAAATAAATTATTCAACTTTTAAGGTTATATAATACCAAATGTATATTCTAATTTTTTAAATATACTAGAAATCAATAATAGGGTCATATTTGATTTACATTTTCATTTATATTCAAATTATAATGTAAACAATTGTTAAATCATATAGTTGAATACAATGGAATATATCAAGATCATATGGATCCAAAAAAACATCCATTTTCATCTTCTTCCTCTTATATAATAAGAGAATTTTCCTATTAACAAACACTTATCATGAAAAATATAATATGATGGTTTTGATATACATATTTTGTGATTCATCACATTTTATAGTATTATTGAAAATAATTTAAGGATATCAAGGATTTTTATATAGGGTAAAAGTGTTTATCAGATATAACTTTTAAGATAGTAATGATATGCACCCACCACCCTTTATTATAATATTATAAATATTAAAATTTTCATCTCTTAATAACTCTCCTGATATATATAAAACTAAATATGATACAGTAGTTTACAGTTTTATAGATATTACCATAGAAATTAAAGAAGAGTTATATCCTAACATAAAGGAATTTATGTATCTTAAAATGATATTATGAGGATAATATAATTTCAAATAGGATAGTGGGAGTATATTAGTATTTAAAAAAATCAATTTATATAAATTAAATGTAAAACCAGTTAAATAAAATTAAATATCTCTTAAATATCCTCTAATATTTTATTATATATCCATAAAACTAAATGTAAATTTTAATATTTGATTACCATAATGAATTGAATATCAATTTATATACAAAAGGAGTTTAGGATGTGAATGTAAAATAAACATGTATAGTAGTAATATTTTGTGACCAAAATAATCTCCCATGAAACATGTTTGATTTAAATGTTATAATAATGATGACATTGATGAATTTAAAAATAATTATAAGTAAACAATATAGGTTATAAACATCTTACATTTGAATTTGATAAGTAATTAGTTTTAATAAATTTTCAATGAGTTAATCATTAAGAATATGATTCCTATGTCTCGCTATTTTTCAAACTATAAAATTCATTGATGTTACTCAATAATGATGTTTAGTGGGAATATTTTGTTACATGTTCATATATAGATGTGGTAGGTATTAAAAAAATGTGATGAGTTTAACAATACAATAAATCAACAGTAAACATGAGGCCTCCCTGGTGGTCTATCATATATGATAAGATTATATGGAAACATATATATGGTTTAATTAATATTCCTAAAGTAGTTTAATACAATAAAATATATAATTTTATACAAATGTTGTTAACAAATTTTTCATTCTTTCATGTTGGATTCATATTTGGTAAGATATTAAATTTGAAGTAACCTTTTAAAGTACTACATTGAGTTATCCAGAAATGATGTTTATTATGGATTAATATAGTTTGTGATGTATTGTTAAGGTTATCATGGGTATAATTTTATATAGATATATGAAATATTCTCATAGGAAAAAAATCAGGTACTGTATGATCCCCTATTAATATAATACATGGAGTGTTACTCAAAATCTATTTCATGTAATTGGGGAGCATGTTTTATATTAGTGTTTCCCCATAACAAAGGTTATAAATATATATATTATGAGTGTCTTTATAATTAATTACTATTTCTATACAATCATTGAGTCTTAGTTAAACAAGAAGTTTTTTTTTGTTTTTGATCATGTTTTATGTTGAGTCCTCAACAAAACAGGGTTTTCCACACATGTTATGATTATGAAATTTGGTCCATCCATTTAGATAGGCTAAATGTGTCTATGATTGTAAATAGATAATACATGTCATGTTTTAATCTATTGGATAAGGGTTATGTAATGTGCTCATCCATAATGTTGAATGACATGTGATGTTTTCATCAACCTAGTCATTCTAAAATTGAATAATTGATAATGTATGAGTATCTATATTGGACAAAAAAATCTTAAGTCCACTATTGTGATGAAGTCTTTTAAAAAGTTATCATATGAATATTTATGATTATATATGATAAAACAGGTTGACACGAGTCTAGATATATATATGTGTGTGTGTGTGTGATTGACATATATCATGCCAAATCCATTTTTAGACTATGTGGTATTGATGGTTTTATAGACTCATTTCTATACTAAATCTTATAATTCAAGATTTTATGTCAGTTTTCAGTGATATAAAGGCCCATAATGGTAATTTTTTTATGATGAGTGGGTAATGAGTATCTTTAAACTTATCAAACTATGATAAAATTGTATTAGTGTTTATTGAAAATGATTTTTTATGGAAATTCACAAGTTACGACATATGACGGGATATATAATGATTTTGATGATGGATTTAGAAAATTATTTAAATAATATCTAAAAGGAGTTTTGTATATGGATTCACAAGTTATTTTATATGGTCCAATATAAGGTTAAATTGAATAATATCTATACATCTTTACTATAAGTGTGTGATTGTAGGATTTATATACTAAATACTTACATATAATATAATTTATAACATATCATTTTGTATTCAAGGAATTATATTGTAGTGTGAGACATATTGGAATACAAGGAATATCATATTCCAAAGAATTTTATGTCATTCAATATGATTTGAAACTATCATTACAACACTACATTCACATGTGATATAGTATGATATGTATTTATCATAATACTACAAGAATATAATATATGATTCAAATGGGAATTATGACTATTAATGGTTGTATTGTTAATTGGTAACATTTGGAATACTCCAATGATAACTATCATTAAATTTATTCTTTCATATGATAAAACACTTTGGAGATTTTAATTGGGAATGATGGTTACATGAACTATAACCACGTGTCATTAAGTCATGAATTTATTAACATTCAATTAAATGCATGGATACTCACTGAGTTCCCCTATAGGCTATATAAACATGTTTATTCCCTGAGAATAGTGATTAAATATTTCCTAACATACCATGACCATTTATTTCACTAATATTTTATTTATTAATTAATTTCAAAATTTTCTTTTGGTTTTTGGGTTCAAATTTTATGTTTTCACCCTAAGAGTTTTATTTTTTATAAATTTTCATTTCGTGTGTTATATATATATATTTTCCTCATAGTTTCTGAAATAATGAAGATGAATTTAATATATATTACATCTACCCAATGGTTTCATACACATCATTTAGTATAAGTCACATGACCACCCTTATATAGATTAGTTTTACAATATATGTTTCTCTATGCTGGTTTGTTTCACATGGATAGGTCTTGGATTGTGATAAGCCTTGTGATTTTATTAGAAACTATGTTGGTAACATTAATATGAATGATTTCAATTGAAAGGCTTTTACATATTAATGATTAACTATGAGGAAAATGTGTGAGTGGTCAATAACATTTGACAAGAACATTTCATATGGTTTGTAAGGAGATTCTAAAATGGTGTGGTAATATCATACATCTCTCTATGTGAGTCCAGCGACATGTGAATTTTAGTAAAACTATTTATTAAAACATTAATAAAATAATTTAACTTACCCATCTTCATTAAAACATTAAATACCATATTTTACCATATAAATTAAAACTCCAAGGGTGTATCCTCTCACCCCATTTTACCAAAATACATGATAGGGGCCACTAATAAAATCACTGTTTAATGAATATAATACATGAGGATTATCCACCATAGTTTCTTAGTAGATTATTTTATTTATGTCTAATTCCACTTATAATTATTCTTTGTCTATTTTTTTCGTTATCCTCTTTCCTTAGTTTCATATTGGTTGAACCTTAGGGTGTTTTTTATAGGAATTCATTATCTCTCTTTATATTATTTTTTTTGGTTTTTTTTAGGCTCAGTTGTTTCTATAGTAGTGATGATAATTGTATCTAAACATGGTTGAGATTGATGATTACATTCCTTTCCATTTCATATCACACCACTAGATTCTTGAGGATTTAAAAAATTATTTTAATTATATTTATCATTTTTATTAAATTTATAAATTTATTTTGAGAGTTTTATGAGATATAAATTTTATTAAAAAGGTATTTCCAAAATTTTCAATGACTATTAATTTGTGTGAAAAAATTAATAGGATTTATTTATTTTTTAAAATTACTAAAAGTACTTATTTAAATAATTTTAGTGACTTTAAGTGATGGATTACCATTAATGGTTTTATGTAAATTTTCACATAAGGTTTTAGTTGATTTACTTAAAGGTTATTACATTTGGTTGGGTGACATAAATTGTGTCTCATTTTATGTTCCTTGGTATCTACTATGAATTTATATATGTATATATGTGAAAGGATATATGTAAGTGTGTGTGTGAGATTTACATAAAATTTTATATCTGTATATATAAATATAATTTCATGGGACACCTTCATTAAATCAAGTGTTCTCAAATTCCCTCTTATGTTGAAATTTAAATTTCAAATTACTTAATAAATTTTTATTTATAAAACATGGTTTTTGACCCAATTGGGACCTTGATTAAATATTATGAAAATATTTTTTGTTTTCAATGGAATTTAAAGCAAGGAAGTTCCTATTGAAAAGTTATAATTGTAATGAAATGTTGAGACCTTATTGGTAATTTGTAATTGTTTTCATGAAAGGTTATTGACTCCATATGTGGTCTTGCCTTTCGGTATGATGATAATTTATTATATTCCATTATATATGGTTTTCACATGGGTATATGATGGAAGGTGGGATACGTAGATGTGTTTGGCTTACATTTTTTCTATTTTAATATGTTTTATATGAAGGGTATATGTCCACACTTTGTTATCATCATGTGGATCCTAGGTGGTTTAGTCAGGGAAGTCATATGTTTACTATATAGTTTCAATTATATAAAATTTATTTTTTAAGGTATCATAGTCCATGGGGAAGTTCCTCCCCTGATTATAGTTTAAATAATCTGGTTGTTTATTGACCCGGGAATGCATCAATAAGGTGGTTGATGGTTCTAATCCATGTACCTCTAGAATTTTATCATGGGATATGTAGTAATTCCCCATGATTTCCTATAATTTACTATTTAACATATACTAAGATAGTTTTGAATCTAATTTTTTCATGGTATGTCATACTATTTCAATATTCTTCTAGAATTTGACTTATTCTGCATTTTATTACCGCTTTATTGGTTTCATTCATTTATCTAGTTGTTGTTTTCATTTTTGGTTATTTTTTACTTCTTTCATATATTGTTAAGATGGTATTAAATGATTATTTTAATAAGGTGAGGTCTACATGAAAATTAATGGTTTTAATGTTCCTTTAAAATATGTTCTTAGTTTTAAAAACTTGTTTTTGGGAGAGCTTTTTGTATACTTACATAAAAAACAAAAACCAGTTTTCTATATTTGTTTTCAAATTTAAATATATGAGTCATTTTTTGAATTGAGGTGATCACCGACTAAGTTTTTTTATAATCACATGTATATTTTTCCAGTTAGTTTTGGTAGACCAGATCAATTTTACTAGTTCATGTTTGATTTCTGGGTCTCTCAGGGGGTGAGTTAGAATTGTGGATGGATGTTGTTTAAGTTGTCCTTTGGAGATTATGATGTGTATTTTCGGTTTTATTTTTATATCTTGGATTTATTTTTCATGTTTTACTAGTATATTATGGATGTTTTCCTTGTTCAATTGCTATTTATTTTATTTTATTATATATATTTATATTTATATTTATTTATTCAAGTTATGCCATGTTTGTGTTTCATTATTTTGTATCCATTATTTCATGTTGTACATGGTTCTCAGATGCATAAAGTGGTCTTTAAGGACATACAAGACGAATATCCAATTACTTTATCACTAATTGGGTGACTTAATGTAACACCCCAAGCTTCCTCGGTACTCTTCTCTTTGAATAATACAGTAGCGTGTGTTGTACACAACTTCGAGTTCTAACACACACCACAACCAATCAAAGTAGCAGTTATGAATAGTAATACCTAATTTTTGAAATTTTATAAATTTTATTTTTCCAAATGGACTTCGTTTTTGTATTCGTAATATCAAAATTATCCTAAGTTGAATTTTTTGTAACTTTCTGAGAACTTCAAATTTTTTATGAATAGTGAAAAATACTTAAAACAACTTTTTTAATCAAAATAATTTATTGTGATAAATTATACTATTTAGTGGTTTTAAAGTATAATTAGAATATATTTTTACCATTTTATCCAATGGTGGTCATTATAATTAATTTAACATTGAAATTGGGCATGAACAATTGTCAATCTTTTGATATAAATTGTTTCTTAAAAACACCCTATTTGTTGTGAGAGCGGGAATTAATTATAAAATTAATTAAAGCAACTTATATGTTTTGAATTTTGTAAAATAGACATCATTTTTGAAATCGGAATATCAAATATAGCTTAGGGTGAATTTTTGGGATTTTCGGAAAAACTTCAATTTTTTATGAATAGTGAAACCACTAAGTGGTACTTATAAAAACTGATTTTTCGTTTAAATGAAATTTTACCACTTCTGTGTTTTGAATTTCAAAAATCCGACATACATGGTTGTCATTAAGAAGTAAAATGTGGTTCAATGAGATTAAAATAATTTTTGGTGAATAGTAACTTTTAAGTTCTTAATCGCGATTAGAGGTAATTAGTGTAGTTTAAGGAAAAAATAATGTTTTAATAATATGAGATGAGCTTGAAACATGTCCTACCCTCATTGGATGTTCCATGGCCGACCAAGACAATCCATGGGTCATCTTGGGGACCCCATGGAGCCACTTTAGTTGGAAAATGACATAAATACCTTTTATTTAATGTTAAAGTAAAAAAATGACACAAACATGAAATGTTTTACTAAAACAATTTTTACATGGGGTTATACAAGTAATATTTTTTACTATAAATAGTCATTGGAAAGATAAAAAGATTTTCTACATCATAGTATTTTTTTATAATTTTTAGACATTAAATAAATTATATTATTTATGACATCATGATGATGCAGCGATGACCTCATTATTTAACGATTTAAAAAAATCGAAAGCAAATGTAATCTAAACATGTCCAAAACCTATTGGGTGGGTGTATTTTGAACCCTTATCACCTTATCCTTGAATTATATCAATGTGGGACCTCTTAAATCTGAATACCATTTTAAAATAAAGTGAGTTTTCTTTACTTTCCAAGAGTGCCCCTCCTCTCCACTTATAAAAGGCCCCCACCTCTACCACCTTACTCACACTTTCAAAGCCTTTTGGCTCGGCAAAAATCTGCCCAAATACTCTCCCAAATTCCCTCCCTTACTCCTAGAAGCCTCAATTTGTGCAGAATTCTTCCCAAGGAAGCCTTTGGCTCAAATCAAAAGAGTTACCCGATTTTAAGGTGATGTCTTCTCTTATGTTATTTTGTTTTATTTTTCTTCTCCAACCCCATAAACTCTTTTTATTAATTTCTTTTGTAACAACACCAGTATCCCCAATATACTAGGATGTTTTTATAAGAAGTATTCGAGATACACTTACACACACCTACATCTAATGGTTAAAGAACATACTGTTTCTGTGGATGGCGAATTTCTTGCCTCACGAAATGATGATTGTTCAACACTCATATAACACCTTCAAAGGTGGAAATTAAGATGTCACTATATTTATATGTGATATATAATATTTTTATGTTTTCCTTATGCTTCTTTATTTCTCATTTATGGAATACTTTATGATTTCCATTATGGGTAAACGCGATAATTTCATTTTAGGAAGTGCGGACTACCGCCCCCTCAAAGTGATGTGAATCATTAATGCCATATGTGGGATGTATAAAGGACGGAGTAAATGATATTATATATGATATTATACTGGAACTATATTATACCTTTATATAATTCTTATTTCATTTCATTAAATACGAAATAGAAATGAAAGTAGCGTTCATGCGTACGTACGGCTTACCATCTCCATGAACGGTGCATTTCATTTCTTACCTCTAAATGTTATGTAATATTATGAATGAATGTATATACTAGATATATATGATATATATGACATCTAAATCATGAATATAATTCTTTATATAATGGATATTCTACCACGTAAACAACTTGTAATTATAAGAAGTTTATTGTTGACTCAAGTACCAAAGATCGAAAAAACGACCGTTATTAACTTAAATAATTACATAATGTTAATAACATTGTAATAAGTGATATAAAAAGGATAATTAAATTGAAAATGGTAGATATTAACTCTATTTTATTATTCAGGAGGTTAAAGAACGGTCGAATCAAGTCGGACACAAGGTAAGGGAACTTCTTAACCCAATTTCTATTCTTTGGGTTAATCTCCTACTTTCAAATTATGTCATGATATTATTATGTCCTATCTTTTATTTGTACTTTATTTATGTGTACTTATAGTGAATACACATGATAGATGTACTTTATTTAAAAAATTATCTTTTTAAGGACTTCGTTTCAATCTCCTTTCATTGAGGCATATTTGGTTTTATACACAACTTTCTTTTCTACGGTGTATAAACCCCTTTGACTTTTACGTTTATTCAAAAGGAATCTTTTTTATACGAAGCGTTTTACTAAACGACAAAAAGGGAATGTTTTTCTTTCTGTACTTATGCGGTGACAACGGCTTCTCTGCCGCCGTGACCATTATTTGAGTTTCGGCTTCCTCTACAAGCCATCACTTTTTTTAATGAAAAATAAATACAAAGTTTTAACTTTATTTTATTTTGGTACTGAAAATGGTTTTAAAGCGTTTTTATTATATCAATGTGTTGTATTGATATCTTGTGATTGAAATGTGGAAATTTTATGTTTCCTTTATACATGTTTTATGTGATCCTATTATGTTATGGTTTATGATATGTTTAAACCTATTCATATGAGGAATGCATTGGACTTAATAAGTGATGGGTAGAGCCCGCTATAGCTCATCGATGCATCAGTAGGTCTCATTAGACAAACTAGTGTCTTGGCACGAGGCCTTGACAAAATCTTATTTGTGGTCATGGCACGAGGCCTTGGCTATGTGGTTATGATAGTCTGGCATTATGAATTCCATCATTATAAAAGTGGTTATTGATATTTCATGTGATTATTCGACTAGTAGAATATCCATGTGAGTAAGTAAATGGAATTATTTCAGTTTACGTTTTCCATATTATGATAAAGTTCAAGTTTAAAAGGCTTTTGTTTTATTTATACATTACCTTAAATGTTAATGTTTATTTATGAAATCTTCCGCTATATTTTTATCCTTACTGAGCATCTGAGCTCACCCCTTTCAATGTTTTAATATTTTCTAGGATGTGAAGAAGTATTTTATGAATGACCTGCAGGGATAGTCAAAAGAGGATATGAGTGTGAACTATGGAGACTTTGTTATTGTAGTTTTTCAACTTATGATGCAATGTAAAATTTATGAATGTATCTACTATTTCCAAGGCTACTAAACTAATCGGTCTTTTGAGGCTTGATCTTTTGTGATCATGCCAATGTTACAAAGTAATGCACCGACTCTGGGTAGCTGGGGTCGGGGCGTTACACTTAATTCTCACTTGGTCAGAATATAATTCCTTGGAAATTGTCTCCAACCTAGGATGATCGGGAAGGTGCCTCGATTGTTTTTATAGACTGGCTTTGGCACTGAGGCCATGAATAAACCATGATGATTCATGGAAAAATTGTATCATACCATAGTTTTCTCCATATGGGTCTAGTTTATTTGAGTTACCTATATTATTTGGATGAGTTATGTGGATTTAGGATAGGACTCTCAAGGCTTTAATGGTAAGTTCATAAAGAGTCTAACTATCTCTTATCCACATTGAGAATTGATTTACCTTGGGAAGTCGTGTTTTGAGTCTTTAATTATGATTTCAATTGTATTTTTTTTTGTGTTTATGGTTTTCTATATTTTTCAAAGGATTTAAATGTTTTGGGGGATTATAATGGGTGTTTAATTTCCACATATAGTGAGCTTTCATGGCCTAGAAAACCATGAGCATCCTGAGTGCATGGTTCAATATAACTTCTAGTGGTAGATTCAGAATTTACACATGGATTACTAAAACATGTTTCCATATCATGAATATCCACTAGTCCCTCCGATGGATGTTTTGGGATTTTATTATTTTATTGATCCATTTTTTTCAGTCGGAAATAAGATGGTTAGTTTCAAAAGAAACAAAATTGATTTGGGTTTTGAAAATTAATAAATGGATATTATGAAGAGAAATTGGTTCAAAAGGTTTTTTTGAGAATTTTTAATAGGTTTTATAAGATTAATTGAACTAATTTTTATACAAAAATGTCATAAATTATTCGACAATGGAATTTTTGAAATATAAAAAGAGATGTTTTGAATTTTAGTTATATTTGGGTTTTCTGGAAATCTTCAATAATTTGATTTTCTATGAACATGTTTTGACTTTAGATTTTATTTTAAGATGGTTATGGTTAATAATTCTATCATTATTAATTTATTTTTTTTATATCTATGTTTATTTTATTCCATCAATTTAGGTTCAGAAGGATCTTTTGTTTTTTTTTCAAAGTATCAATGACTTTATTTTAATGCTAGACTCTACCATGACTATTAGTAGAGTGGTAGATGCATACCCCTCTTGATTATTGCTTCTATTTCATGGTGATCAAGATATTATAGATGGTAAAAATAGGCTAGGGGAATTTAATGGAATTTTCATATCCTTTATAACTCCTAAATAATTAAAAGTAAGAGATTTCATGGATTAATTTGATGGACAAGGTCTAGATTGGAGGGAGGTTGTGGTTTTATCCATGTTACAAAATAATATTAAATTTGAATTATTCAAGGAAATATTTTTTTATGGATTATTCTAGAGGAATTGAGGGTGATTAATGTATTTGATCATATGATTATTCTACATGGTTATTAAATAGTGAATGTGTTTTCTATCCTTTTTCGTACACATGCCCCATTTAATTTTGATATTATATCAAGTGATTCATTAGAGGATCATATATTTGTGAAGGTTCTCCATTAAGAAATCATATAATATGTTCTTATTTATGGGTATATGATAATGAGTATTCACTTTTTTTACCTTAGTTAACAAATTTCCCCTATAAATAAAGCACAATGGTGACCATGGGCATATCTCAGGATGAGGTTGTAGGCCAAGTTCTAAAACCGACTCTTGGTTATTTTTTTTTCTAAAGGTTAACACCAAGATGGGGATTGAAATAGGATAAAAAAGTAATACGAAACAATGTCAAATAATGATTTGAAATTAAATTTATAGATTACAAATTATAATAAATATGGATGGAAAAAAGATAGGACATAGGTAGAAGTAGTGGACAAGCTTTGATCCTCAGACACTCCCTTTATCATTATCAACAAATATTTCCTAATTTAATTATACAATGTATACCTCAATACCTAAAATAGAACACACGATGTTTCTCTAAATCAAGTATAGGCCACAAATATGGATTTTTATTAACTTATGAATGTTAATTTATTTCTAAAAGACATTAGAATAGACAAAACTAATTGATATATTCTGCTAAATGGAGAGACTTCACCCAATGAGGTATAAACTAGATGAAAATTATTTTACAGTCATTATTTGATAAAAAACACAAAATATAATAGAGTAAAATGATAATATTAAATAAATATAACTCCATCGATAAATAAAACAGTTTCTATGATAATTCAGAATATATATATTTACAATGAAAAGCATAAAATCAAGATGGAAATGCCTTCTTAAATTCACTACCACCCCAAGTGGAGTTCAAAACATCATGGATAGATTAATTACTTAAAATATCATATTATACATCCAATATTCTCCATAAAAGATCACTCGCTCAATCTATCTTTCCTTTTAAATGAAGTGGAGATGATGATATATAATTAAGAGGGGTATAAAATCTTCTGTCCAATTTCTATACTCATAATGATTGATTGATTTCATTATTTTTCAAGGAAAATAATCAACAAGTTACTTCCTAGATGTCAGTTGGACACCTCTTATATCCTCACCAACAATATATGAGATCCATATTACACATGTTGAAAATGTTTCAGAATAATTAATATAAAATATTTATCTAATGTGTCTTTTAAACTTCCACCACTTTACCACACTCAAAAACATAATTAGTGACAGATTTAAAACAAGAAATTTATTTTTGAGATTATCATTTGATTACTATTTGTTATCAATATATAATAACTTCATAGGGACTCCTACAGGCTAATATACATCACATTTACTAAATTTGTATCAATTCAATATGAAATTAATTCTTATTTGATATATTTTCTTTGGGTCTCATGTAGATTGACCGAGAACATGGCTCAATTTTATGAAATTCATCTCCCAAATAATGGGTTGAAAAAAAAATTAAAATTAGATCAGTATTGAAAAATAAATGCTCAAAACACCAATGTGATAATAACTTTAAGAGTTCTAGAATTAGGACATTTTTCAATTTATCTCAAAACACCATGAAATTACAAAAATGATGAAAGTTTACATTAAATGATAGATTGGTGGGGATATATTCATTAAAATGCATATACAATTATATAAATTATTTCTCTAAAAATTCCCCCATACATAACAATTGGAGTCTTAGATATGTGATCACTCAAAATAGACCACCATTAGTAAATGAAAAATACATGTAAAAGAAGTTTATAAACTGAAAATCTAGCTACCCAACATATCATGACACTTAAACAACTTCAATTAAAAATTATCCATTATTTACATTCAATCAATTTTAAATTATTCTATTCTTCCATTCCCAAGGGTCCCTAAAGCACCTATTTTTCTTCTCATTGAGTGATTTTTGTTTTATAAAATGTTTTCTGTATCTAAATAAATTAAATGGTCACCTTAAGATTCAAAATTTCCTAATCATACACCCAATTAAATTGAAAAATATTATTAATAATGATGAATTAGAAAAGTTCTTTATGATGTTTGAGGATTTTTTATTCAAAACTTCTAAAATAATGAGGTAAAAAGAGATGGTCTTCCTCTTCATTAATGAAAAATATCATGATCATAGTTTACACTCAAGTATGGTCTTCTCCTCTTTCTCTATGGAATAAAATTATCTCTAGAATAACATCAAAATTACATTCATGGGTGGACCACCCCTTCTCCAATTAAAATGAAATTTCACAATATTGTATTCCCAAGATTTTATAATTTTTCTTAATATCCCGAAATGAACATATTTCTCTTCATTAAGATCCAGAACGAAACAACATTCTTTTCCTTAGATGCTACAGAATCGAATAAAATTCAATGTCAATAATTTTTTCACTGTAATTTGATTTTTCATTATAAAATAACCCAACATTGTATAAAAATTATCGAATTTACTCCCCTGCACATATGATTTACTAAAAACATGCAATGTACTTCACGGAAAGGTAGGATAAGGAAATTGTCATATATGGAGGTTATTTAATATGAAGTTCAAGGAAAATAAAGGATCAATATAGTAAAATATAGGAGTTAATATAAATAAATGGATTTTTTTAATAAAAAGTTTATTTCTATGAAAATATAATTTCTTTAATAATTTTTTAATACAATATCATTTAATCTCAAATTTTTTGAAAGAAAGATGCCATGTTCTAGTAAAAAGAGAATTAATTTATTCACATAATAAGTTGGGTTATTCTAGATAATATGTAAAAATATATTAAATTCATTTGGGTCTATTGATTTTAAACTTTATATAGAAATCATGGTATGTAATTTATAATTTTTTTTATCTTTTTGGGAATTTATAGAATTTGGATACATAAAAAAGAACATTTTAGCATTATTTTAAGTTTTGTTCAATAAATTAATTTGTCTCATTTCATTTATAAATAATTTAAATTCAAAAATGAAATTAATTTTATGAAAACATGTTTATAAAAACACAAAAAAACATTAAAAAATGAAATATACCTTGAAAACACAAATTTTAAAAGAAAACACAAAAAATCAAAATTTTCCAAAAAAATCCACCAACCAAATTTATTTTGTAATTTCTTTTATTATACAACGTTTATATGACAATTTATAATTAATAATATTATATGTGACAATAAAAATTGGGAACGAAAGACATTACCTTGTTTTGGTTGAGCAGTAGTAGCATCGAGCTAGCCTTCTAAAAGTTGTAAAATGGAAACTTACATGAAAAATGATAAATAAAGAATAAATATTTTTATTAAAATTAATTAAATATAAATAGAAATAATGATAATGTAAAATATCATTGGTTTTAACAACCAAGTGGGTTCTACAATTTTACTACCTTATTCAAAATGTTACAGTCGGTCATCCAAAATCTGATGGTGGGTGTTCTTTCTTTCTCAAAAACCCTAGAAATCAAATTTCTCAAATATCCTCCTTTATGTACTAGTTAAGGAGAAACTCATATATATAGTACATTAGTTCCACCCTATGAAAATTAGGTACATCTTTCATGGTGGGTGAAGCAAAAATAATGGGCCCTCCTCTTTGACTTTGGTTGCCCCTTATTTTTCCAATTCTCCAACATCATCCTTGTACTATATGTGTGATGTTGTAGCATTAGGAAATTCAAGAAGAAGAAGTCAGTGTGAATTTCATTTTTTATGTGAATTAAACTAAGTGGAATTATGATATATATATATATATATAGATTCCTTAATGTAAAGCTGATGAAAATTGATCTCTTTTATGAAAGACAGGTTTGTTCCACTATCCTTATGTAAACTAATGTAATCTCAAATCAGGTACACCATCCATTCATCATTTTTAGTCTTTATTTAAAATTCAACTAAAAAATATATCCAATCAAAATAAATGGGAGATAAATCATCATATGGAGAAATTGTTGATAATTCACTATCAATATAATTTTGAAAATTTGGATCACGATTTCAGAAATATACCTATTTTATCTTAGTATTAAGCTCTATTTAGGTGTGGATATAATTTTTATTAATAGTATTTAGTTTTCTGGTTCCTCTAAATTCTCTAAAAATTCAATTTATTGAGTTTCTCTTCCTCCTTTTCTAATAATTGATACACATGTTCTGAATTTTCTAATCTAAAACATAGAAATTCATATGGAATTTAATTTTCAATAACTAAACCCTAATAATTATACAATTATTTTTAAAAAAAATATTCAAATAAATAAGAATTTTCATCTTAGTATTCTTCGGAAAATCTAAAATGGAAAAATAAATTTCCAATTCTTATATCAAATTATCCTCAAAAGGTTTCTATATATGAAAAGTTTGTTGGATAATATTTTATTCTTATTTAGTTTCATTTTAAACTTATAATTCTTTTAATTATTTCAAATCATTGGCCAGAATTTATTTTTTGTTCTTACTTCTTGAATCATAATATTATTTTGATTATTCATCAATATATTTTTTTGAATTGTGAAAATAAAATTGGAATTTTAATTTTAAATATTCATTATGACTAGGATCATAAAATTATTGATAATCATGATTTTCATAGGATTAGTCACTTTGAAAATATGATTTCATAAAGACTCAAAATTAGTGGTTAAAATCTTATAAATTTTTAAAAAATTAAATACTACTTAAGAAAACTACTTATAAACCAATGAAGATTAAAGATGAGGGTTTATTAAAGTTACCTTAGTCAATGAATTTCAATTAAACTTGTTGGACAATGATAACCATGGGGTTTTATCATGAGAATATTGCAGAACAAGTTGTAAAACTGTCCCTTTATTAATTTATTTATGATAATAGGTAAAACAAAAAGTATCGATTTAAATGAGATAAGAAAATTTAAAAAAGAAAAAAAATTAATAATGGCTAGAAATTAATGTTGTATATTTGAAATTATAATCATTTTTATTGAAAAAGTATAGCTAATGGTAGCAGTAATGGACAAGATTCATTCCTCGAAAACTCCCTTTATCATTATAAATAAGTTTTTTCTAATTGGGTTATCCAATGTATACATGAATATATAAATTTATAAATGAAAATTATCTACAAACCATATCAAGACCTCAAATATGGGTTTTTTCTTCTTAAAAAAGTGATTCAATAGCTCAAATATCTCTGATTTGGAAAGTTGTTTCTAGGATAATTTAAAAGAGAATAGTTTACAATGAAAAGCACAAAGTCAAAATGGGAATACCTTAAAATATCCATAGCTAAAAAACTAGTACTTCATCCCATCATTGATTTATCACATAATGAAAAAAATCCACTTCTCTATCCAAAAATCCTCAGCTTAGTCTACTTCATCCATCTATCCATCTATTGAGATCAAGTGAAGATAAGAATATATAGTGAAGTGGAGTGTACAATCTTATATTTGGTTTCCATAATATATAAGTTTTATCAATTTAATTATAGTTTGAAGTTGAATTTTCTAATAGTTCTATCTTAAATATTCTTTGAATTCCCTACATTTCCTCACCCGAAATATTTTAGAGCCTTTTTAAAGGTGTTGGAAATTTTAAACATGATATACTCAAAAAAATATTTTCTATTCAAATTTTCTCTTAAACATATACCAATTTTCTATATTAAAAAATTATCTAGATGAGTAAATTTATACATGGTATTTAATTTAGAGAAGAAAATTCTAGTAAACATTCTTCTCTAGCTATAATCCCATTAATTGGACACATGTGAGCCTAAATAAATCACCTTTACTAAAGTTATTTCAATCCTATCAGAAAAAATATTTTCTAAATTGATCAATTTATTTGGGCCTCATATAGATCAATTTAGTATTTTTCCAAGTTTTATGAGATGTGTCTCATAATAGAAGGGTTTCCAAAAAACTAATTTCAAAAAATTGATCATTATTGGTAATGCTATGACATAAACACCAAAGTGATGAAAAAAAAGTAAAAAATCCATACTAGGGAATTTTAACAATTTAGCTCAAAACGACATAAAATTTAAAAAATAATGAAATTTCTCATAAAAGGTACTATTTAGAGGGATATATTTAGTGAAACAAAAAAATATTGATAATTCCATATCTATTAGGACAACATGTTCATATATCTTGTGGATGGAGAATTACTAGAAAAATTAGTTCCTAGAGGTTGACCCATGATTAATGGAAGATCTATTTTTCTAATGATAATTATGGTTAAACATCTTATGAGGAGTGTAAACTAGATGAGTATAATTTTATGTTGTATCATTATTCTTTAAAAAATAATTTTTTTTCTTATATGTATATAACATTTTATGTTCATAAATTATAATGACACTTGATTTGGTGCTCCAAGTACATGCCATTATTTTGGTTGATTGGGACACTTTTCAAAATTATAGAGGTGTATATGTTGATATAAGAAGGTAAATCCTTTCCAACATTTGTAAACATCATAGTAGTGTCACATAGTAATTTAAGGTAATATGTATTATCCTTTTCCATTTTTCTATTTTTAATTATTCATTTCTTAACATTTATAAGAGAATCATATTTTGGGTGATTCCATTCATTTGAATAATTTAGAGAAATAGATTCCTTATTGAATTATGTGTTTTTTCTTAATTAGGTGACTTATTTGAGATCATTTTTTTTTTGTAAATCATATCTTGTTAGAAGTGTTAATTTTGGGTAAATTATACCATTTGAACCACCATTCTTAGAGACCTATCAAGGGTCTCCATTTTCTATTTAGAATTTAGTGTTTTTTATGTGTGGATTGTAGTGATAACATTCATGCCATGTTTGGTAGTTCCTACTAGTTTTGGATCAGTTTGGAGTGTATTTTTTTGGGGAAGTGTCATATTTATAGGTTGAATGCTCTATTCCATTATATCTATTTTTTTTGAATGAAAATTATGGGTCACAAAGTGTCATTGGGGGAGACTTTTTATAGCAATACCTGTTATTAAAATATTATTTTATTAATTAATTAATCCCTAATAATTTTTTTTGGTTTTGTGTTCTCATTTTTTGTTTTAGTCCTTAGTGTTTTAATTTTTTTAAAAAATATTCAATTTCATGGTTACAACATGGTTTGTAAAACCATCTCAATGAACCTTATACTGAGTCTCTCTCGTACATGTATTATTGTGAATGATTTAGTATAAGTTTTTTGGGTTCCCTTATGTGAAAGAGGTTTCCAGTTCATTTTTTTCATGATTACTCATGAATGGGTATAAAATTTATTGAGACAAAGAATTCATATTTACAAAAAACACAATAGAATACATTTATTTATGGTTTTTCTAATGCATTAATTTTATACAAGTCATAATAATGGTTCATACACCATAGTAGTGAAATTAATCTTTTAGAATACACATATCACATAAGTGGAGAACATTTTCCCAAACTGCACGACCAAAGGGTGCATCTCTTTGGCTGATTCTAGTGAAGGGTGTGTGGTTAGATACTTTCTTGTTAAACCATTTGGAAAATTTGTTTGAATTAAATTTTTTTTTGAAACTCAAATTATAATTTCTCCATTTGAATTAAAACCCCGAAGGGGGTCTCCTTTCAATCCACTCGACTGAAACAAATAAAGGGTTTTTCATTTTCCCATCCCATATTCTTCCCCTTAATCCTTGAGTTTTCTCCAACATAATTACATTATTTATTTAGGGAAGGTGTATTCATCTTCACCAATTCCATTATCTCTTATTTTATTTATCCTTTTTCCTTAATTTCATGTTTCTATAATCCTTGGTTGGGGTTTTGACTAGAATCCATTGTTTCTCTTGATGTTAGTGTGTGAATTTGGTCTCTTTCTCATAAATCCTTCCCTAATCATGAAATTTTTCACATCTACATATTTTTTTTAAGTTCTTTACATTAATTTTCTTCACATATCACACCATGAGACTCTTGGTATTTTCTAAATAGATTTTAATTAAATATATCATATTTATTTGATCTAAAAATTGATTTTAAAATTATAGTTATCTATGTATGTTATTAAAATGGTATTTTCAAGGATCTCAGTTCCAATGTAATTATGTTGAAAATATATATAAGTTATGTGTTTATTTAAATTATTAAGAGTCCTTCTTATATGAATTAAATAGGTTTTAACTGATGAAAAAACCTAAACATTTTTATGAAAAATCAACCTTGGCGACTTGATGGATTTAATTTAGTGTTATTACATTTGGGTAGATGAATTGAATTTTTATTCTTTTTTCTCTTTGAAATCACATATGAATGCATACATTAATACATTTTAATGGATATATGTATATATGTTTGTTTTTTTACACATATATTTATATCAATATAAAAATAGAATTTTATAGGATCCCCGCATTAAATATTGAATTATTAAATTCTCTATTTGGTTCCAAATGGTTATTCAAAAGTGATTTTAAAGGTGTATTACTAAGAAATGGCTTAAAGGCTAGTTTATTACTTTGAGTAAATTGATTTAAAATTGTATTGGTTTTGAAGAAAATTTAATGAAAGAATGTTCTTCATGAAAAGTTATTACACTTTTTGAATGCTTGGGGTCAAATGGTACTTTGAAATGGTATTCATAAAATATTTTAAAGTCCATGGAATATCTCTTATTCGTTTATATTGGGTTGACATTGTTTAATATTAGAGAGTTAATTTTATGGGTAGTTTTATGGATGTGGGTTGAGTGTATTTTTTCTCATACTTTGATTCTTGTTTGATATTTTTTATGTGATGGAAACCTCACCCTCAATTAATGTCATCAATGGGATCCATGGAATCATAGTGAGGGATGAAATATGGTTACTATATAATTCTAATTATAAATTCTATATCATTTATGATATCATATACATATGGGAGTTACACTAGTGAGGGAATTTAGAGTAGTATATTGGTCATAGATTTATGATTGCACCAATAGGAAGGAAGATGGTTCCAAACTGAGTACGTCTAGCATCAAAACATGGTATGTCTAGGAATTTATCATGATTATATATTATTTTATTTTTCTTATATACTATAAATAGTTTATTTCTTCTCTTTGATATAATTTCTTACTATTAATTTGTTATCCTGGAATTTGACATGATTTACATTTTATTACTAATTTATTTGTTGGAATAATTAATCAAGTTGAGGTTTTACATTTTGGTTATTTTTGAGTTCATTATTATATGGTTATAAAGGGTATTTAAAAGTGGATTTTATAAAGTTGATCATTTAATTGGAAAATATTCTTACATTTTCTTTTAAAAAAATTATCCTTTGGTTATTTTTTATATAAAATTTTAATTTATTTTTTTCCAAAAATTGAATTCTATGTTCTACATTTATATCAAAAGTAGAATCTATGGGTTATTTTAATAGAAATGAATAAAATAATTATTTCTAAACTGTTTATTTTTTTAAGACTACACAAAACCTATTCTACTCAGTATCATATAACCATGTTTTATTGTATTTGTTTTGGATCACTCCTGGACTGAGATTGAATTAAGCATTGACGGTGACCAATAGGTCACTTGGAGATTGTGATGGGTATTTGGTGTTTTTTATGAATATATTTTCCATTTCTACCACCAATACTATAAATTTTATCCTTTTTTTGTTGTTTTATTTTATATTGTTTTTTATTTATTCTAGTTTTGCCACAATTTTTTATTCTACATGTGTTTATTAATGGTTTTCATAGAACTATAATACACAAATTGGTTATTTCGCACCTATGAGAATAATAAATGTGTCATTTATCATTAATTAGTTTTATTAATTCCCACATAGTCACTATATGATACCTTGGAACTTGTTTTTACCCTAGGTTGATTAGTAATGCACCTCAGGTGTTATCACGGATTGGATCTGGTTCCTAAGTAATGATATAATTGGTATTATTCATGACTTTTTACAAGCCTACAACTGATTATTCAACTCACTATCAATTTATATTTATGCCTCTACCTTTTTCCACCTTATTTCTATTACACTATAGTTTTAATGAAGGTTTACCCAAGCATATTGTGATTCATTGGAATTGTGGATACACCCCCAATAGAAATCTATTTTGTTAGTTAATAAGGGATAATGAAAAATAATTATTATTGATTATTGTTATTGTATCCAACATTGTTATAAGTAAACTTTTATTCATTTAATAAACACATGTTTTGTGTTTTCATAGCATATTGTTTTTGGGAATATGGTTTCTAATGACTTTCCCTACTTTGAAAAAAATAATTTTTGATTCGAGAACCCCATTAATAGTACCCTAGTTGTTGAAACAATTCATAATAACCATAGTAAACTCTTAATATAAATGTTTTTTATCAATATAAAATGAAACCATGATCCTTAGAAGTCATATATTTCTATAATAATAATTTATATTCCCATGTTTAGAATGTGGATCACTGAGGGTTGAATCAATTCTGTGAAAACAATTTCCAACAAACATTATAATCTTATACTCTTTAGTATATAATATTTTCAAAAATACTTAATAAACATTGAGATATAGAATAAAAATAATAATAAAATATGAATGTGATAATTTGTACATGGTCAACTAAATATTTATAAGTGGCCAGTCCTTAATGATCGAAATGTGTTATACAACATCATAGAAAGTTTTAATTATTGTTGAAAAATAAAATATAAGGTGGTAATATTTTTCATAAATCTATATAAAATGTATTCTAAAAATCATGTTGTGTCACCCCCATATTATAATATTTCCAATTTAATCAAATATGAATAATAATCAATAATGAGTGTAAGATGTTAATTTTATAAACAATATTATATTCTCAAATATAACCCTTTCCCTTAAGAAATATCATTGAAATATATGAGTGTATATATATCCATTTATTTCCAGTAAAACTACTTTTTTATATTTATTTTAAAAGAGAACATTTTGTTTACATAAATAGGTGTTTGGTTTCACCCAGTCAACTGAAGCTATAAACACCATTGTTGAAATTTTAATACTATATAAAAAAATATTCTTCTTTTGAATCCTAATATACTTAAATAACACTATAGTTTCGTTTCCTCTAGATTGCAGTATGGTTTTATATCCTAAAATAAAAAAGATTTTTCTAGAACCATGATCATATAGCCATAAACATTTCACCTCAAAACTAAACTATGGTTAGTTAAACCAATATTTATTTTTCCTTATGTAGTGGATAATTAATTGATAAATATATTCCAAGGTATATCTCATAAGGAGTCCACTCTCACACACTAAATTTATATTTTCACTCTAATGTTAAGATAAAATATATTACAAGTGAGTGTTTTTTAAAATTTATATGATATATATATATATATATAGTTGTGTGTGGGTGTGTATGTTTAATAAAAAATATATGCATGAAAAATATGAAATACTAAGACAAAATGATAGTAAGAATAAATTTTATTTCATCCTCATGTTTTTAATGGGATGATATCCACAATCATTGAAAAAGAAATTCTTGGTATTCTATACAATAGTGAGTTAATAACCTATCAATCAACAAACTATTTCTAAATTATTATTAATATCCAAAACTAATTTATTCACATGTATAAAAATATCACTCACTTCATCACCACAATGTTACTCCACCATATACAGTAACATAATGACAAGGAAGAGTATAGTTGATAAACTAGATAAAGAAAAAATTAGTATAGAAAATAGGGTAACCACACAACCTAATCAATTAAACCACTATTTATATCCTTTAATAAAATAAAAATTATTAATTAAACTACATGAAACTCAAAAAAGTTCAACTTCCCCACTAGAAAAATAATGTCGGTTAAGTCTCAATAACTATAATGTTAAGAATTATATGATGGGGGAATCAATAATTAAAAACAAAATTAAGAGAGAAACATAGATATAATATATATATATAATTTATAATATTGTTAAGGAGAAAATTCAAATACATAGCTAGTAATAAATGGCTAATTCCTTGATATAAAATGGGATTATAAATTTATTGGAAAGTTTATGTCTAATTTACATTTAAAATATTTTTCTTTGGAATATCATGGTTTTTTCCAATAATATCTAAATATTATAATTTTTTCATCCAAAATGATTGTTATATATTTATTTTCTATAGATGAAAAAATTGGATATTTATTGTAGATATAGAGTATTTTATGAATATATTACTAAACAAAAAAATTCTACCCTGGAAGAATTTTAAAATTCTAATAAATTTATGACCTAGAATGAACTTGAATATAAAGTATCCATTATTAGATAATATATTACATGAAATTATATATATATAATTGTAAAATATAATCTCGTATGCTTTAGAAATTGGTGACATACCAGACCATCATTTAAATTAGTCAAAATAGTGAAACAATTCAAGGATTGTATTATTTTTTAGGCCTTATATTATTAGATTGTGAATTTGGTCATGTTCAATGAAATATATCCAATGAAGATAGTTGAAAAAAATAAATTTCATGATTTTTATGACTGTAAAAAATTTATGGCTGAAATAAAATATCACTAAAAAAATTTATAAAATTAATCCACTTCACTATTAAGTTAAAATTATTCTTAAAACTATGAATTATGAACGTTTCCATTGTAATAAAAAAATATGTTATTAAAATCCTTGAATTACAAAATAATTCATTTAAAAAATTTAGATTAATAAATACCCCACACAGAAACACTTCAAAAATGAAAAATATTCTATATTAATATAAAAAATACATCCCAAAGTAAAAAATGATAACATCGCCAAATTATTATATATAAAGAAAATATCTTTACTCATACATGGACTAAAATTCTGAAAATCCCAGATCTGGTCATAAATTTTCATTCAAACCCTTTTTAATATCCATTTTCATTTCATATCTACCTAATAATAAATATATTTCTCTCTCACTCGATGATTTTTATATGGATATTTTTATCATTAAAATGAACATATGTGACCAATATTGGATTTTGAAAATTCCCATTACTGAAAAAAAAAATGAGACACAAAATCCATTAAATCATGATGTATTTTCCAAGAATAACTTATGGCTATGGGTTGGTGGGTAAATTATTTAATATTTTAAGGATAAAAAAGAGAATTTTCAGATAAAAAATATTTTTCATGAATATATATGTGAAAGTATAGAAAATGACTCACTTGATTATTTTTAAAGAGATACACAATATCCCCTTATTGAATGGCATGATACAAGAGTCAAAAAATGGGTGCAATGAAAAATTTCATCATAATTATCCTTTTTCTCCTTTTTTAATTTTAATTATTTTTTATCATTTTTTAGGGAAGATGATATGATATGTAAATTCTGTGAGTTAGTGAAAAATAATTAAATTTGTCACATTTAATAATCAAATCTTATATCTATTTTTTTATTTCTCTATTTTTTCATTTTAATTGTTTTTTCTCAGAGGAACTGTTGATATGAATGCAATACAATGAATAATAATACATTTATTTTATTAAATACACATAATTTTTACACACACCTCACACACCCCACAATGCGATTATTCACAAATAACACATATGAATATCCCTTCCCCCACACTCATAGTTGAAATATCAATTAAAAAATGTTAAGAGTTTTAAAAGGTCAGAAAAAATCATGGTGAAATATTACTAAAACCTATAAAAGAATTCATTATTTATAAGGGATAAACAAAGGTAGATGTAATTTTATATCTGATGTTAAAATGCTTCCATCCTGAAAAATTCCATCATCATATCAAAAAAATCCATAAACTCTTAATCTATGTAATACAAATATCGAAAGTTTTATATTTCATCAAATTTATCATGGATCTCAATAAATAGATAAATACTAAAGAAAACTTCAAAAAAAATTATAACCCTCAAGGTTTGGGCATTATAATCATCTTAGATTGCACTAGTTCACATATGTTTCATAATCAATCAAACATTCATAAATGAAAATATTCAAAATTATTATACGAACCCCATTTAGGAATCATTTAGAAACATTAAAATTAAAATGAATTAGTGTTAAAACATTATCCAGGTAGTCTAAATCTATAAAAGTATTTGATTAAAATCATGTTAGTAAAGACACTAAAAATTAAACTATTAAAAAAATTAATAATTATATAACTTACTAAAAAAATTAAACACATAGAAATTACTAAAATCATATGGAGATTCCTTTCCCCCATGCACACAAACTATTTTACATCACATAAGTTAAGACCAAAATAATCTTGGTTAGATAGAGGTAGAGAAACAAAATTGAATGAAATACACAACATTAGTTTATTTAGACAATGGGAACCATGATTTATTCTCTTAGGTTCTAATAAATTAAACATAAAAAGTAAAAAACAATTCATAATAACCTTATTTATGGAAAATTTATTCAACGGGAAGGGGATGGATGATTTGGGTTAACACCCCATGTGGGTACTAGTTGTTTTACTGGTTCGAGCTGGCAATTATAGTGGTATATCCCTAATTATAATGTCGGTGGGGTTTTATTGGGTTGAACTACAACATTTTACTTTTCCCCATATCCTTGAGTGTACATTGAAAATGAATACTCATGACAGAATGGGAAACTAATCCACCGCCTGTAATGAAATAGGAGAAGTTATATAAGGGTAGAGGGTAATGTAATAAGGTTACTCCCAATATTTTCAGATGGAGGAGTGGTGTCAATTATTGGGGATAATATTAGGATATGATGTTGTTTCTTACCTAATTTAGGCTAAATAATTTATTTTTCCATGATTCAATGTTTTTTTGTGATGTTCTTCATATTCACCAATGTATAACTCAATTGGATCTTACATTCTATCCTGAAAATATGTCACTTAATCGTATTATTCTTTATACTACAATGTAATTAATGTATTAGTTGAATAATGAAAGTCAAATTATTTTGAGGTAATACTCAACACAATTCCAATAAAATAAAATAAAAGAGTTTAATGAAATATTATATCCTAGTTTTGGGTAGAATTTTAATTAGTTTTCTTTTTTCTAGTTCTTATTAGAGTTTAGTTTTGATCGTTAGAGGTATGTAGTCAATATACTATAACATTTATTAAAACAATACCACTTGGTTGATTTCCCATTCCGAGGAAGGGATCGGTAAATATGAGCGAATTTTTTATTATAAAATATGTGATAATCAAATACCATTTCAGTTACTGCATGGTTATTTCAATATTCATCGAAATAGTTTTGATGTCCCACTTGTAAATCAACAAGTCTGCCTACTTCTGTAACCTTTTTTAATAAATAGTTTAATAAGCCCAAAAATATCATTAATGAATTTCTTTATGACTTCCTTAATTTTATCAACTATTAATGTGGGTGGAATGAGATTCATTTTATCATTATCTTGGTTTTGTTTTCACCCCCACCATAAATCATTGATTTACTCAATTGAAATTAAAATTCTATTAATTTAGTTGATAAAATATTCTATTATTTGAAAATTCACGTTCTCCTGAATTTTAAATGCATCTTCCCTACTATAGTGAACATCAGGCAAAGAACAATGAGGGTTTGTTCTCATATACATATAGATAAGATAAGTGCATTGTGTAAAACACAATATATAGAAAAGAAATATATAATTATATAACTAATATATACATATATAATTTAAAATATTATTACACAAAAAATACACTTATATATATACTAAAAATGGATAAATCCTTGAAATGAAGTGGAAATACAAATTTCTAGGGAATAGGTGGATTATTTTTTCCATATATTTTTTTATTTAAAATTTCACCTATTTTTAGACAAATTCGTTGATAAATATTGGAAAATAATCTTTAATAAATTTATTCAACCATGGATTTTATTTATCATAAAAACAAATTGAGCTTTATTGACCATGCGTAGCAAAAGTTATGATCGATTTACTTGAGAAAACATTTCTATATTTCCAAGCTATTCAAATTCCATTTCATTAGTTCCCAATGAATTCCAGACCATGAATGCACCTAAATCTTTAGTAGCCATAGATAAATAAACAGATTTTAGGCCTTTTACTTCTCATCTATTAAAACAATATATCATTTGTCTTTTTATTTTTTGATATATGGTTCCATATTTTAATTTTATCAAGACGATGAAAAAAATTTATGCTCAACTTCCATGCTTCTTGTGGGCCTTATATTATTGGTTTTAGCATTTGGTTAGATTTATTGAAATATATCCAATCAGTCTTCTAAGAGTAAAAAAATAATTTCACATATTTTTAACAATTTTCAAAATTTATGGTTAAAGTAAAACAATGATATAAAAATAATAAAATTTATAAAATTAATACATTTTAATAATTGATATTAAATTATTCCTAAAACCTAAAATTATTACAATGACGCATAAATTTTTTTTATTATGAATATTGATGTTTAGAATAAAATATATGGAAATATTGTCTTCATCAATGTACTACACATTAATATTACAGTTTTTGGAAACCATATTTACTAAGTTCAAAAAAAACAACCAAATGTAAAAAAAATGAAACACCGCTATGTTTTCATATCGAAGGAAAATATATTACCTCATAATTTAACCAATGTTATCAAAATCTCAAATATGATCATAAAATTATGTTCAATATCATATTAATCACCATGTTCATGTCATAGTGACCTTCTCAGTATGTATATCTCACTCACTCGGTGATTTTAATATGGATATTTTCTTATTCTCATGAAAATGTGTTATGTCTATAGTCTTGTAAAAAGTATATATCTCCACACCAAAATACACAAATACCCTTTCAATAATGAAATTTTTTTGAGGGGATTCATTGTCTATGGGTTGGTAATTATGGAATTTAAACATTTAATGTTCAAAAGAAGAGTTTTAACTCTTAATTAAATGCTTGATCATTGAAGTGAAAACATTGAAAATTACACACTATAATCCTTTTATAAGATATACACCACCATTCTTTTTGAATGAAATGAAACATTAATAAAACAATATATTTAAAAATTGATTTCATCATAATTATCCTTTTCTCATTTTTTCTCTTGTTTATATTTTTTCAATTTTATTTATGGAAACTGAGATGTTACATAAATACAGTGAATTAATAAAGAATCATACAAGTAATAACATTAATGATTTCATTGTAATCATTATTATTCCTTTTTATATTTTTTCATCTTTAAATGTTTTTTCTATAACTAGTTGATATGAATGCATTATAATTAATAATGAATCATGGGCGACATTAAAATGTCCAGGATGTTTACACAAACCTCACACACCCCAATATGTGTTGCATCCCAAATAACACGCATGAAAGGCCCTTCCTACACTCTAAAAATTTAAACATCCTTGAAAAAATATTAATATTGAATGTGGGTATGAAAATCTCAGCTTACAATAATAATTAAACCTATAAAGGAATTCCTTCACCATAAGGCCTAATAACAAGTATATATAATGTTAGGTCTCATGTTAAATGTGGATAGATAAAAAATAACTCAATAATATAAAAAACATTTCAATATAATCCAAATAATTGAATAATAAAATTCAAATGTTTTGGATCATTCAACAAGACTCAAGGCTCTCAAGAAAAATAAAAATATAAAGAAGCTTTCAAAAAAGATTTGAAACTTCTTAGGTTTGGAAAGATATTTCTTTTTGATAGCACTAGTTAATATGAGTTTCATAATAAATTAGACTTTCTAAAATTATATTATTTAAAATTTGATAATAGAACACATTGAGTAATCATTTAAAACCTTATTTGTTTAAATCAAGTAGTGTTCCAAAAATACCAAGATGGTTTGAATTTATAAAAGTATTTGATTAAAATCAGTATCCTAAAAACAATCCAAATTTAAAAACATAAAATAAAAAAATAATAATTCATAAAAAGCATTGAAATAAATAAATTGAACTCATAAATTTACTAAATTTATATTTTCATCCACAAAAAAAATATAATTTAACTACCAATAATTTAATACTAAATGAAAATTATAAAGATATAGTTTGAATGTTTAAAGGGAATTAAAGACACAATTTGTGATTATTTGGATAGTGGATTCCTTGTATGAATCTCCTAGGGGTTTCAATATTAATACTAAAGAAATAAAAAAATATATGTAAATAACTAAAAGAAAAATAAATGAATGGAAAAGGGGAATAAGACATGGCTTTAATCCCTAAGGGGGAATTCTATTTTCTATATCCTATTATTGGTAGTATTAGTGGGTAATCACCGATCATAAGGTGGATAGGGATTATTGATAGGAACCTCCAAAAATGAATTTTCCTAGTATCTATTAATAGAAACCAATAATGAAGACCATAAAATAATGGAATAGGAACCCATCGCCTTTAAGGAATGGAGAAAGAAGATGTGAGGGGAAATGGTAAAATAAAAAAGGAGTGCACCATTTTTTGATCAGCTAGAGGAGTGGTGCCAACTATTGGAGTAGATTTTAGGATACAATATGGATTCTCTTATTGTGTAGGTACAGTAAATTATTACTCAATGATTCTTGAATTTTTTCTATCATTCCCTTATGGAAAAGCATACAAATCAACTACATACTCTATTTTATCCAAAAAAGTGTCACATATTCATCTTCTTCTTCATCCTCTATGGAAATAAATTTATTGGAAAAATCATAAAAGTGAAAAGAGTGAGAGGTAAATATGATTTTTTTTAATAAAAATATAAATGAATGATTTCAAGAAATGTTTCTTATGATTATATTAGCTTTTAATTCCTATACTTCGTTTAGTACCTCCTTCATTTGAGTTGTTGGCGTTGGAGTTTGGTTTTCAATATCCTATAGAATTTCCTTAAATTTCCCTACATTGTTGGTGTCTTCACACAATGAAATAGGGAGATAGAGAAGATTTGAATTTTCATTATCAAATATGGTAGAATCCCATACCATTTCATCATTTATAATGCCAAAAAAATATTCATCCAAACCATTTTGACCTCTCTCATATAAATAGCCTGTAATATCTACTTCAATAACCTTTTCTAGAAAAAAATGAAAATGTTGAATAGATATTCATTGAATTATTACAAGCTCTACCAAGGATTCAACTACCAATATAGTTGGAATAACCTTAACTTCATCTTGAACTTTCTTTTCTTGTGTTTTCCACAATAAATAATTAATTTCTTGAACTGAAATAGAAATAATCTTCATTTGGTTTCTCACTTCATCCAACATTATGAAATTATCATTCATGTGAATATTTAAATATTCTCCCTTGAAAGAATCTATATTAGGAAAAGAATATGATATATCACTAAAAAATATATCATAACCAAAAAATAAAATATATGAAATGAATTCTATATTTCAATTTTAAAAAAAATTTGTTTTTGATGTTTTAAAAGAAATATATAATATTAGAGTAACCCTATAAATATTCCAAATTTTATGGGATGATATTTTTGAAAAATAATAATTAAATATATTTATTTACTTAATAATACTATATACTATGATCCCAAGGTCCATCTCACAATGATTCCACTCACACACACTGAAAAAAATCATTATTATATTAAAATAAAATATATTACAATGGTTATTTATTTGTAAAATGAAGATGATTTATATATATAAATATATGTAATGAAAATATATATGAATAAAGATTTTAAATATTATGAAATATTTTGGGTAATAAGTAATATGTTTTAATCCTTGGGGTATAAAATGTTTTTATACTTATTCATTAAAAATATAATTCTTGAAATTTTGTTCAACTTTGAGGTCAAGACCAATCACTAGACACCCTCTTGTTTAAAATATATTTTCCTACTATAAGATTTTTTCACAGGGAAAAAACTCCATCCCTTTATTTCTATAATGATACTCTATTATATGCAACATTATGATAAAAATCATAGTAAAAATTATGACTAAGTAGAAGAAAATGATAAAAGAAAAAATGGGGATACTTCACAAACTAATGAATTTACCCACTATTGAAATCATAGAATAAATAAAAATAATTTATTAAATAAAAATATACTTAAATGAAAACCTATTTTCCCTAAACACACAATAAACATTGATTCTACATTATCACTAATATAAAAATATTATTGCGGGGAAAACACAATATAGAAAAAAAATAATGAGAAAAAATGAAACTAATAAATATAAAATATAAAATATTATCACACCAAAAATCCACTTAATTGGATTTTTAAAAATTTATAACACCTTGAAATTAAGTGGAAGTAAAAATTTATAGGGAAGTTTTTAGATGATTTTTATAAGAAATTTATTTCTTTAGAAGTTAACTTGTGATTGGAAAATTAAATAGATGAATATTAGAAATTGTTCTTATATAATGTTTATCTAATATTTATTTTATATTAACTAAAAACAATTCCTTGGAAATTTTCATAAAAAATGTTCATTGAATTAGTTGGGAGAATATTTATGTCTTAAAACAATGTTTTAATTCCAATTCTTATGTTTTTGGGGCATTTATGACCTTGAAATTGCATGAATATCAAGTAACTATAGTTAAAAGAAATTATTTTAATCATCCAAATTTTCTTTTTTTAAAATACAATCTCAGTTGGTCTGGTAAATTGTGAAATACGGAACCATTTTTAAGAAATTTCAAAATAATGCATGGATTCATGATCAAACTTGTTTGCTTCTTTTCGACCTTATATTGTTTTGTAAGAAATTTAGTCCCATTGAATTAAATGTATCACATAAATATTATAAGCCTATATATGAATTTAATAATTTGTATTAGATTACAAAATGTTATGTTGTAAATTCAAAGATTATATATAATACATAAAATTCCAAAATTAATCCATTTTAACATTGGAGGTAAAATTATACCAAAATCCAAATAATTTAAAATTTTATATTAAAATAACAATTTTATGTGAATAAAAACATTAAACAGCAGTATGAAATCTATGAAAATATTATCTTAACCAATGCCCTGAATCTATATTATTATCCCACATGCAATAATATTTATTATATTCAAAATAAACTTCTTTAATAAAAAATTCCAACACACTCAATTCTCATTTCTATCGAAAATATTTATCCTTATACATGGATCAAAATTAATTAAATCCTAATTGTAGTCATAAAATGTTATCAAATACATGTTAATTGCCATGCACAATGTTACCATACATCCCTAAAAATGTATTATTGTATCACATAAGAATATTAATATCGAGAATTAATCATTTGACAATACATGTTTGATCACTATATGCCTGTGAAAATTTAGATCACTCCATAATTAAATTCATAAAATACATTTCAATCATGAGGAATTTTCCAAGGTGATTTGGATATTATGGGATGGTGGTTAAATCATTTAAAAATTTATTTCCAAAAATAGGATATTTAACTCTTAAGTATAATACTAGAATATTAAAGAGAACACATATGAAATAACACTCCCAATTACCTTTACAATATATATAACACACCCCCTTGTGAAGGGAATGACATACGAATAAAACAATTGATGCAATGAAGGAATTAAACCAAATTATCATTTTTCCTATTTATAAAAAAATCCTTCTTTATTTTTTTCTATTATTTTTCATGGATGATGAAATATTAAAGGAACAAAGTATATTAATGAAATATTATTCAATTATGAAAATTTAAGAGTTAAATATCATCTATATTTTTTTGAATGTTTTTCTTCCTATTTTATTTTTTTAGGAACTTGATTATAAGAACATAGTATAAAAAATAATGAATCATGATTATTATTTTAATAACCGGATGTTGGAACATACCTCATACTGCCAACAATGATCTTAATCCCAACAAACTCACACAAAATTACCTTCACCTAACCTCAACCCTAAAATATATACTGAAAACAATTAAGAGTAATTGTAGGTTTGAGAAAATTAGGATATATATGGATTAAACCTAAATATATATATATATATATATATATTATAAGGGTTAAACAATATAGATGTGAATTTTGGTCTCTAGTTAAAATATGGATGGCCTAAAAAATTCCTCAATCATATCAAAAATATTTCACGAACTGAAAAACATTGAAAGTGAAAAATCTCATTTTCCAGATAAGACAACATGAATCAAGACTCTCAAGGAAAATATAAATGTATTGAAGATATCTTAAATATTTGTAAATATAATAGTTTGAAAATATATATTCATTTTAGACAGTTCTGGTGCACATGAGTTTCATATTCATCCAGCCAAAATTCAAAAAAAATATTAAGAATTAGGAAACAAAATTCATTTAGAAATAATTTAAAACCTCAGAGATTCATATAAAATAGTGTTCCAAAAATATATATTTTAAAATTACCATTGTATTTTATTAATCTCAACAATATAAAAAATATATAAAAATAAAAACTAAAAATGCGTATAATTATAGGGAAAAAAGAAAAAAATTAAGGGAACACATAGAAATTCATAAAAAAAATATTTAAATCCACCCCCCCCCCCCCGATCTTATAGTTTAATTACCCATAATAGGTTTACATTGATAAAATATGAGGATATTGAGTGGTGGAAGATCTCTCCTCTTGTGATTTATAGCTTTCCCTTAGCATTAATCTGGAGTGGGGAAGATTATGACTTCAGCGTTGAGATGGAGTTCTGGCGCCACCTCTCGCTTCCTTCTTCTCCAATTTATTTTTATCTCACGGGTAGCTCATTTGGAAGTCATTGCATAAAGGTAATAGTTTCATTTTGATGCTTCAATTTTTGAGGTTTGGAAGGTGTTTTTGCAGTGTCATTGTCATTAGAGATTCCCTGCACCACCGAGTTGGTTTCTTCCTCTTCTTTTGGTTTGTGCGTTTTGGACTCTGGTGAGTCGCTTCCACAATTCAGCCCTAACCAAATCCATTCACATAGAGGTGTTTCTAGGTCAGAGTGGCTTGGATATCATCATTGGAGATGCTCCCCCGGTGTAGCGTTGGGCTATCCAGTCATCAGTGATAATGGTCTGGCTTCAAGATCCATGTCAAGACTTCCTATTTGTGATGCTTCCATGGCTAGTTGGGGAAGTTGCATGGATGGCGGTGGGGTATTCTTCTATATTCGGTTCTAGTGGCCGATTTTCATTTTATGGTGGATGGTTTTTGTGAAGGCTTCAGGGTTGAGGAGAATTTGAGTTGCTTTGATGAATTTGAAATGTGTTGGAGATGAATTTTTGAACTTGTGGATGGATTTTGTGAAGGTCTGTCTATTTTGTTGCTCTATAGTCTACGGATGATGGGAAAATACAACTAGTTCACCTTCAAGGTACTTCCCAAGAAGAGTTTTAGGGAATGGAGCCTTTAACTAATCTTAATATATGTATTTGGATGTTTGATAGGTTATGGTGGTTTCCATCGGTATCATGCCCATGAATCCTTGCACAGGATAAATTTCCAAGAAATGATGAGAAGTTAGAGGTTGGTGTTCAAGTTATTGATTCTTGGGAGGGGATTTTCGTTTTAGACATGAATTAGGTTGTTTTTTGAATTGGGTCTTTATACTGTGGGGCATGGTTGTTGTTTTATGTATTTTATTTCATGTTGGGTACCCCCACACCAAAAAAGGGGTTCTATGTTAATAAAAAAAAATTCCAATCAACTACCCATCATTAAGTCTAACCATAAATTAGAATAAAGCTATAAAAACATAAGGTAGGGAAAGAAATATCTTGTGTTTACTAGGAAATGAAATCAATAAGTCAACCTCTTATGTATTAACAATTTAAACCCAAAAAATAAAAATCTACATATAATAAAGTTAATAAAAAAATAAAGTTAAAGTGAAAAATACATAGTTCGATACTCTAAGTGGGTACTAGTTTTCAACAACCTCCAGTTGACAGTTCAAGTGGGTTATCCCCAATCAAATGTTTTATGGTGTTGCTTTTAGATGAACAACCACATGTGACTTTTCCCTAGTATTCATGGTTTTTCATCGATAATGAAGATCCAAAAAAATTAAAAGAAACCCAAACCATAGAATGAATAGAGAAAAGGGATGTAAATGGAGTGGATCAAGTAAGAAGGGATGCTCTCCTTTTATCAGCTGGATGAGTAGTGTCCACTGCTCATAAAACTATTAGGATAAGATGTGGGTTATCTTTTGTTTTAGGCTCAAAAACGTATTCCATAATTATTCTCAATTTTATTCTATTATCCTATTATGCACCAGTATACAAATCAACATTCACCTTCTTTTTATCCTCAAAATATATCACTTATTTATTTTTTTCTCATCCTCTATGGAAATACATTTTTTATCCAAATATAAAAATTAAAATTACTAGGAGGAAATATTTAATTTTTTGTCACCAAAATATTAAATTATTGAGTTCAATAAAACATTATCTCTTTATATTATCTTAAATTTATATTATTATTCTTTTCTTAGTGCCTCATGGAGTTTATTTCTATGAGTTTGATGAAGTTAATTAATCACCTCAACCTTTTCTTTATAGTCTGCCACTTGGATTGTGTTTTTTTGGAGAAATATATAGGTATAGAGGATATGAATTTTCATTATAAAATTTGTGAGAATAATTTAACTTTTTATATTTTACAATGTTTACCCATATTTATTGAATTTTTTTTATCTCCCACATGTACAGAGGCAGGCATGTTGGCTTTGACAATATCTTATAGTAATGTTTCAAAAGGTTTGAGTGGATCTTAAATGAATTTTTTCAAGGCCTCCTAAGGTTCGTCAATGATAAATGTAAGTGTAATTATCTTCACTTCATCTTCATATTTTTTTGTTTCTATTCCCACCATAATTATTTTTTCCTCAATAGAAGTAAAAAAGGATCATTATTTCGTTTCTCACTTTTTCTATCATTTGAAATTTCTATCTCACTTGAATCTTTTACACATATTACCAATTACACACAATATCAGGCAATGAATATGGTTGAAAAAAATGAAAAAATATTATTTTCCTAATAGATAAAAAGTATTCACTATGGTTCATTATTTAATTTTGTGGAATTTATTATTTTTGGGGATATTTATAAAACAAATGTTTTTGATATTTAAGCCTCACCAGAAATGAAGCCAAATACATCAGATTTATTTTTTCAAAAATTCAAACTCAATATTTTTATTTACCTAAAAATTTAAAATATGTCAATCCCATGGTATATCTCACCAGGATGCCACTCGCACAAAGTGAACTTCTATTATGGATATTATGTTAAACTGAAAATATTAAACATTGGAGGGTATATAAAATATAGATTGTATTTGTGTGTTTATGTATGTATGTGTTTGTCTTCCAAAAATATAGATTTATCTAAAATATGAGGTAGTAACACATAATGTTTTTAATTAGAATGTATATTTTGTTCTCAAGGGTTCTCTGAGTTTTTATCCTCATTATTTAAAAAAATCTTGATGTTATATTTAATGATTAGAACATTAACTATCACTCAACACCCTATTTTTTTGAATTGTTATTATCCTACACCAATACCTATACATGTTGGGAAATCCCAATCACTTCCTCACCACAATGCTACTCCACTATATGCAACATTATATTGAAAACGAGAGAGGAAATGATTAAAAAGAGAAATAAAATGGTATATTGGAAAGGGGGAAACATTATAACCTAATAAATTTAACCACTACAAAATTAATAGATAAAACTAACAAGAATTAATTAAAGAATAGTGAACTCATATCATTATCACTTACCCCGTCAAACAATAACAGTAGGTTAGATATCCATGAAAAAATATCCTTCATTTAATCCTCAATTATCAATACATCACCACCAATACCCCATTCTCACTTTTGAATATAGACATAACTTCATAGTCCAAACATAGTTATAAATAAAAATATCTTGAAAAGTTTTATTTTATAGGATAAATTTTTTCTATTTCCACATAAAAAAATTCATCATTTCAAAAAAATCAAATTTAATTAACATAAATAAATTTTTCCAAAAGACTTAGTCAAAAAAATATGATTACAATAAATAAATATAATGGTTTTATGTATAACGCCTAGAAGTATATATATATAAACTCTATCTTTTATTCACTTTTAAACAAAACCATTTTTCAATTAAAATGATTTTTTTCAAAATGAATTTGTCACAATGATATGTTTTACGTAAAATGATTTTAAAATTATTTACTATAATTTTAGTTCTTTATTAAATTCATCATTTATAGAAGAATTTCTTCAAACCAAGTCATATAATATTTTTTATAATTATAGTAATAACTTGATTGTATCTTTGATATCATTTTATCATGATATAATATTAAGGATATTCCAAACCCCACATTGATCCATGAAAATTCATGGACCAACTCTAGTGATAATTATTTCATTGAGTTCATAAATAAAAATTAAGGAATAAAATCCAAATTACATAAATTTAGGAAAAAATTCATCCATCAAGTGATTTTTTGCAAAAATATTCACCCAATGAATTCAAAATAATATGTATCGTTGAATCCAATGGGGATAATGAGTTATAAAGAAATTTAATATATCTTAGTTAATTAATGAAATTAAATTGTTATCTAATATCTACTTTGATAATATTAATAAAAATTTGTTGTAATGTCAGATATAAAATATGTATAGGCATCTCTATTGAACGTAATATTCACTTATAATGTGGTATATGAGGATCCATTAGAAAAAAGCATTTCAATATTATTTTTACTTATTATACACTTACTATTTGAATCAAATATAAAAGCCACATGTTTATTATTTATCTAAATTCCCTCAAGAAAATCTAAATTTATTGAGACAATGATATATTTGTTATTTAAAGTGTGTCCATCATTTTCAAATGATCATATAGAGAGATTGGGTCATGAATTTCTAATCACCCTTCAATAAATATAGAATGGTCTAAGGAGTGAAAAAATTAAAATCATTTCAAAAGTGATAGTTTCATTGTTATAAATTAAAAATATTTAACAAAATCATTCATAATGATTCAATCAATAAATTTTAGACCTCTTTTACATTTATCACGTATAATTAAATCTTTAATTGAACCATCAAATGATTTGTAAAAAATAAATGATTGTTATATAGATAGTGTGTAGATAAATGAGGAGAATTTAATATTTATAGTATTTCATACCATATGATATATATTAAATAGTAGTTTGATATAAAATATCATAAATATTATATATTTGGATATAGACATTAGTGATTCTCACCTTAAATCTCCCACTTTCACTAAATCCTCATAGACTTTATGAAAAAATCAAAAATAATGTGAAACTATATCCAAGATCCTTTACTTAATTATTTCGTATAATATCATTCATATCTTTATCATACAATCTATATCAAAATGAATAATTATTCATATATAATTATGTTAGATTCTATATTAATTTATATTTTGGAAAATTGTTATGAATATAAAATTTATGATCATATGAAAAAATTATCCATTAATTAAAAATAATTGAGACTCCATCTAAAGATAAGTCTCTCGAGATCTCTTTAAAAACATATATATCTACATATTTTTTACCACATAATTTGTCTCCATAGATGTATCATATCCCACTTGGTTGTCCCTCACATGATCGATCCCGGTTGGCTCAATGACCTTGGGAATGCCTCCACGTATGCCAGGGGCTACTGACTAGTAGTACGGATGCAAGGAACACAGTGGGGATATTATATCCCTTGTATTTAATTATAAAGAAATAGGAATATTATAAATAAAAAAACAATAATATCAAGTCTAATACTAATCAAGGTTAACAACCCAAATAACAAATGAATCTTGTAATCAGATGCCGAATGTATTGAGATTGATGGATTTACCCTATAGTTATGTGCCTCAAATGCCTCATGTGATTTGGATCTTTCTTCCCTCCCTCATTTTTGATTATTATTGTACTTTGTTGGATGGGTCGGGCTCAGGATATGATCCATTTCACCTAATGTGAGATCCTCTTAAACATACATTTGGGAACATCTTAATACATCCCTCTAGATCGCTTTGGAATCTGAAGGTGGGATCTATGGTTCCTTCTATCCTGGTTTATCCTTCTATTCCTCATCAGCTTGATTCCTTGGATCCTCCTTTGGATCTAAAATTTTGTTTAGTGATGACTTGGGATTTTTATTCTTCTTCTTGTCCCCATATTCCATCAATTCCCCCATATCCATGGATCTAAAGGAACCAGAATTAGTGTTTGCCTACCCTACCTTATACCTTTCAAATATTGAGCTTGCTGATTCTTCTCATTACCATCTATGGTGTCTTATTTCAATTTTGGGTAACGATCTTCCTTCTCTATGGTTATATTCCAGATTTTCAATTACTCGGTTCATTTTGGCGTGGTAGTGATGTAAATTTTTTCATGGAAGTCTACCTATATACACTTATTTTTAGATCTAGATTTTATCTTGGATTGAGCCAAGGAGGGGCGGTCATACAGTCAACAAATATTTATTCTTAAACATTGATCACATGAATCTCATCAAGTGATGATTCATCCTTAGTAGTTCTTCAGATTCTCCTTCCAGGTATTTCTCTTCCTTTTCAAAAAATTTTAGTTCTTAAATCCATTTTTAGTTCTCCTAGTTATTTCCTCTATGTTGATAAACAAACTCTATGGATTAAGCACACCATGGTGGCTCTAATCTGTGTGAATTTTAATATGGATTCTCCTCTCCCACATAAGAACTTGATTTATGCTGGGATTGTTCTCTGTTTCTATAAATCCATTGTTTTTCCTATATAGTGGCTTTTTCTCTCACTATGTTATGCAAGTTCACATATTTTTTCATATAATAACCAAGTGTTTCATTCCAGGTCTACAGTTAATGATCACCCTATAGTTGGTGAGCTCTCTTATTTGGACCCACATATAGTGGATCATGCAACATATTTTGAAGATACTGTGATCATTCTTCTATTATTGGTCATAATAAAGTTGTTCATATTTTTTACATAAGGTAATTTGTGGAAAGTCAAAATGTTTATTTCGATCATATTCTTTAAGGGGTGTTTCATGTTGTGTTTTTAGAGGTGTTTCCTCATTTCATAAAGTCTATAAGCATTCAACATTAACTGGTGATTATTTTTCTACTACGAAGGATTTAGTGGCTCCTTCCTTGGAATAATTCTATTAACTTGTGTTGTCTATGACCATCAATAGACGAGTAGTTTTGTATCCTCTAGTCTATCCTTCTTCCAGCTATCCCATTTTTTAAATGAACACCATACTAGATGGGTTCCTAGTCTTGTCCAGTCGGTGCCTTTGATTGACTATCTCAGGTCTTCTACATCCATTGAAACTACACCCAATCATAATTTTTCCAATTGTTATATGAACATGGGGAGGAAACCCTTCTGTTATCCTCTGTGAGAGGTACCTCCCAGGTTTTTGAACCTAAGATTCCTCCACATATCATTGATACCTAATCCAAATCCAAATATATTGATAGTGGGAATTTATTATGAAATTAATTTGATTTGGGCCTGAAGGTTGCAACATCCATCCCTCAAAGATGTTTTCAATCATTTGTAATTCCATGTATATGTGATCCTTAGCTAAATGAAATTAATAATTAAGATTATTCAGAAAAATAACATTTCTATTTTGGAAATCATGATAAAAAATAAAATTTGATTATATCGTGGACTTTTATCGAAATCTCCTTTTAACCCTATTAATGAATGGTCATCCGGTTAATAGTCATATTTGGATTTTTTGGAATGATAAAATTCAGAAGTTTTTTTATAAAGTTATAATCATCACCTATCTATTAAGATATGTACCTATGAAGGGACTGATATTCTGTCTATCTTTTATGCCAAATTTTACCCATCTCAGATGAAAGGAAATTGGGATTCTCTTTCATCATTAAACTATGACTCAGATTCTTGGTTTGTTAGAGGATATTTCATTTACAATCTTGGTATGTCAGAAATGAGAGTGGGGGAGAGTTACCCAAACAATATAATCCATGATTTCCAATCCTTAATTACATATAATATGCTTTTAGACATGGTATATTCAATGGATTTTTTCACATGGTGTAATAATCAAAGGGAAGTAGAAGAATTTAGAGTCGTGTTGATATATGTTTGGGTAATATGCAAGAAATTTCTACATTCTATAGATCCTTTTTGACTCACTTGTCTAGATCCTTATCAAAACTATGTCATTTTATTTTTTATGTCCATTCTTTTAGGGATGTTAGAATTGGTTTTTTCTATACCAGTTGATGGATAGAGTTAGATGGTTTTGGGGAAATGGTCATATCTTATTAGTCTTCTCCATTTCAGGGTATTTATTGGGTTTCTCTTAAAAATAAGTTAAGAAGTCTCTAAATTTCAATTCATTTATGGATTAATTTGTTTCCTGACGAGGATTTTACTTTCAAAATCCTTCAAGAATATATTTTTCTAATTTATCTTCAGTTACAATTCAATGGGTTGTTAATTCACATGATCTCTCTTCTAGTAAAAGGTTATGTTGGAGGAGGCCTTACTCACCCTTAATCATCTGGATATAGAGAGATCAAAATATATATGGCCCGAAGTAGGGGAACAAATGATAGCTTATTTTCATGCCTTTATTCAGGAGATAAAGTTTCATGGTAGGATCATCCTTCCTCTCCCTAATAGATCTTTCTCCAGCGATGAAAATATTGAGGGTCCTTTGGAAGTGGATTATTTCTATGGAGTGATTTCTAGTTAGAACCTCAATAAATAAGGGTATTTCTAGGCTTGGGAGCCCATGAGACTTTTTTTATTATCATTCAATATTCTATTTCAGAACTGGATAATCAAAGGATGAGTTTTCTCTAGGATGAAATGGATATTTATAATGTTGTTAAGTCTCTTAATCATGATAGATCTCAAGGACCTGATGGTTTTCTAGGTTAATTCTATTCTAATGCATATCTCATTATCATAGTGGATATGGTAATTTATTTTTAGGATTGTTTCAAGGGTGGGCCTTTACCAAGAGTCACATCAGAAATTATTTTGTCTCTTATTATAAAAGGTAGAATGTCCAATAGTTTTGGGTTATTTTATCATATCAACATGTTTAATTTCTATTAAAAGGTATTTTCTAACATTCCTAATATAATTTACCTCATTGTCTTTATATCTAGGAATCTTAACAACATCATTGTTTCATCAAAGGAAGATTCATCCGGGGAGCTATTGCAATTTCTCATAAAAATGATCAGTGATCTTGATATGAGAGTTATTGGATCCAATATGATGCTAAATATTGATATGGAAAAGTCTTATGACATGATCGAATGGTCTTTCATTATTAATTTGATTAAGATATTTGGTTATTCTGAATAGGTTTTTGATCTCTTCATCTGGTGCCTCTCTTATCCATGGTTTTATATTTCTCTTTTGGTGAAGATATTTGGTTTTTTCGAATCATTTAGTGGGTTGAGACAAGGTGACCCATTGCCTCTGAGCATTCTTATTTTGGACCATGATGTTCTTATTAGGAACTTTAATAAGAGTTTTGAATAATGATTGATTCATTCTATTAAAGGAAAGTATGGTTTCTCTGATATTTCTCATTTTTTTTAGGATTATATTCTATATTTTAACAATGGTAATGAAAATTAAATAAGTAATTTCATGTTGATTATTAATTATTATTGTAATAAATATGGAAAATGTGATAATATCCATAAAAGTGGAGTTTCTATCTCTAACAAGTTCTCTTCTAGAAGATCAAATATTATTCAAGAGGGGATTGGTTTTTCTTCTCAACTCTTTCCTCTGGATTAATTGGGTGATCCTTTATCTAATGAGAGTGTTAGAATTCATCACTATGATAATAATTTGAATAAGATTTTGGGAAGGATATTAAGATAGAAAATTTTTTTTTATCTTTTGGGGGAAGGATTTCTCTGGTAATCAGTGTTTTATCTTCAATTCCAATGCATGTTTTATCAGTGTGTAGTCCTCCTAAATCAGTGATTGAGAACATTTAATGTCTTCTTTAAATTTTCATTTAAGACTCACATAAGAAAGGTAATCATAATTGGTCTATTTGGATACATTTATCATGACCTCTTCAATATGGGGGTATCAATATCAATGATATTGAAGTTTGTATGTCATGAATGCAGGATAAATCAGTTTTAGAGGTTATTTTTGGGCCTCTCTATGGTATTTATTTATCAACAGGAAATATCGGTAGCATAATTTTGAATTGTCCAATAGACATGATGGTTACCATATCTGGACTACTCTAAAGATACTTTTTTGTAAAATTATGAATATTTCAAGGTGTATTTTTTGGAGTTAAGACATTTCTTTTTGAAAACATAATTGGGTGGGTTCTGTTTTATACTTTCCTAGTTGTACAGTTCTGGATATCAGCCTTCAATAAGCATGTTGCTACACGTGTTTCAATTATATAGTTCACAATGAATTTCAAAACGAGGTTGTGAGTAGTATTTATCTTTAAGAGGACCTTGATCAGTCCTTTATCAATTCATCATCTTATATAAAATATACTTATCCTATATTTTGTAGAATGATTATTTCCTCTACAACTCAAGACAATTTGGGATAAAATATTTGGTGAAAATATATTAAACCCTTTAATATAGGTTTATTCTATGGAGACTTAAAAAATGGAATTCCTACTATTGATAACGTACAACATATTAGTATTCCTCTGTCCTCAAGTACAAATGGTGTATTAATACTCAGTAGTAAACTATTTCTCACTCGTACCTATATAGTGAATGAGCTAGTTTTCTCTACTTTTAAGTTGTAGGTATTCCAATTTATTTTTGCAGTGTGAGCTCAATTGATTATTTATTTTTGGAAACTTATAAATTCCTTGTCATGGATTTCACACAGGCCAAGGGGTGGACTATTTTATATGCCTCTATTTTCTATGTTATATGGGAGACGCATAATTTAGTATTACATTATGGGTTTTGGACATCTATTATTTACATCAGGTTCTTGTTTCTAGATATCATTAATTATTTCATTAAGTGTTTAATGACATTGTCCTGCATATGGTTTTGCACCCACTTGCTTGTTCTGGTAGTCTAATAGGGGAGGCCTCTTGCAGGCATTAAGATTTTGGCTCATCGTTCAGATGGTAGTAACCTCGGTAATCTCTTAAGATAAATACTGATGGTTCTTCTCTATAAGGTATTATGCATATATGTGGTGTTGTTTGATACTTTGTTCATTCATTCATCTTGGATTTCTTAGGTTTTTTGGTGAGGGTTCCTCATTAGTGGTAGAATACCTAGCTTTACATCATGGTCATAAATTATACAAGGCTCATTCAATTATTTTATTTTAAATGTAATTAGATTCTGCCATTATGATTAATTCTTTGAAAGGTCAGTTTTTGTGTCCTTAGAATATAAATTACCTTATCAGGACCTATAAATATATACTTCATTCAAATTTAAGGATTTTTCATACATGGTGTGAGGGTAATATTTTAGCGGATCTTCTTGCTCACAAATATAATTATGAAGAAAGAATTGTGTTTTTGTTCTAAATTTTAATCTATTCTTATTGATTATGTTTCGGTTGTCTAATGGGATTCCCCTGGAAACTATCAAAATTGACCTCTACTAGTTATTTCTTTCCTTTTATCCTTTTTCTTGTGTGTTTTTTTCTTCCTCTAATAAAAATTTTCAATTATCAGTCAGACATGTTGAATGTATATAGATGGAATACTAAAATACATACAAATAAAATACAAAAACATACTCAATAAAATAATACAAAACCCTAGTCCCGAACCCCAATTATGTCTCATATACAAACATCAACTCATTTATCAAGAAATAAATCTACGTAGGTCCTCTTAACCCTACCAAAACATGTATCCATGAAATTTTCTCAGGTACCAAGCATGATCCCAAATAGGGTGTGAGTAAGGTTCAATGGGTCAACACCCACTGCGCTAAACAATATCTTATAAGGTATGGTGTGTTCCATAATAAGATAACATTTGTATTAATTAATATAATTAATAATTTAGATATTAATATACCCATTGACCCTTGATCTCTCGGCTACGAGTCGAGTTTATCCAAACCTACTTCATCCTGATGTAAGATATCTCTGAGAATTTCACAGGACCATTCCAACCATATCCATGACCCTCCCATGGTATATCCCACTAAAAATTATGAAAGAACAATGTAGATATTTATACAATGTATAATATAACAAGGACAATCCCTATAATATTCACAACATGAATTGGTGGATCCCTATAAACATTCTAGAATTGTAGAGAAAATATCTATATGCATTATATTATGATCGAGAAGAACCCTATAAGGATTACATCATATCAAACATGTCAGCACATGAAACATTGATTAAACACCCCATTACCAAGTAGAAACCATCTATAACATTGACGCAGGTTACCAATTACCATGTTATGTTAATTATGTAGTATTCCAAACCCATCATTAAGGAGAAAATTAATCATAAGTTTAATGGATGGATCACCTCTTGGGTGGATACATGTTTTGTCTCAATGCTAATGGGCCCAATTTGATCCATGGAAGTATACACATATTTTTTACATTAATATAATTAATTATCTACTTATGTGGTTCACACACATGGTGTTCTGATACAATAAAACTTATTGAAGATACTAGAAGAATTTAAAATAAACATTTGAGCATTTTATAAACCATCCACCTCAAAATAGAGACAACATAGATGACTCTTCAACATCCAAGAAAACAATCATATTCTCCCATCCTACCCTTCATGGGGATAAGAAATACTGTCAACTGGGATTATCCATGAGATAAACCCAATGGACCATGATGGATAAAGAGAATCAAATGTTTTAGCTTCACTCTTTTTATATGGAACACCAAGTCCCTATGAAACATTTCTTATAGTTTGAAGAGGATATCAGAGATCTCAAATATAATGGTTATAGATAAAGAGAGTAGTGGGGTGTGTGATAATCAAAAACACACTACCACTAGGTTAAAAGTATGGTTGGTCATGGAATATGCATGATTTGAATATGGGATTCACATTGTGAATGGATTATTCCACCATAAAGTGGTAAATTTTCTTCCTTAGATTAAATAACCTAAAAAATCAAGGACACATCAAGAATAAATATCATGATGTGAATTTACAATTCATATACGTCCCATTTCCATTCATGATGTGAAAGTGATTCATAATATCTTCTTAAACCCATTCAAGCCTTATATGGATTTCTTTGGGTCTGTCCATATCCATTAAGTCCTTAAATGAAGTTCATGGGGTATTCCCCAAAGTATTCAATCATGAATGATGTTTTTAGGGTTTTACTATAACTATCTAAGATATGAATGAAGTTCATAGGGTCTACCTAGAAGCATTCAGGTCCTGAATTAAGTTCATGGTGTTTAACTAGAATCATTCATGTCTGTAGGATCAATATATAATGTAGATGCTCAATTTGAAAGAGGGGTCAGGGTGAATTGTAAGTTTAAAAACATTCTTTTTTAACCATAAGGAAAAATATGTTTAAGAAAGTTAAACAATGTAAATTCACAAACCCTAAAAAAGTTCTATGAAACAAACTTACTAGGTTCCAAAAATATGGTTCAAGAAATGAAACTTAAGGAAAGTTTACATGGAAAAGATTCTACCTTAAAGAATATACAATATTATTAATCAGAGTATACAAAAATACAATAAAGTATAATAAAGTTAAACTTTATTCCTTTATCAAAATGTAGCGGAAATAAACTTGAAACCAAACAAGTAATAAGTATGAAATAATTTAACCCAAATAGTAGGGTATCCAAAAACCTTGGATAATGGTCCCTTGATTTATACTTTCAAGAAATTCTATCTTACCCACACAAGGGTAATCCCTCGATAAGAATATCAAAATCTATCTTGATATCCCTACAAGACCTTGAACATTAAGGCATTCATCACCTCTGTCTTCATATCCCTGGAAGTCCTCAAACTTTAAAGTAGTTGGCCCCTGTGTCTTCCTATCCACGAAAGCCCTCGATTTTACTCATCAAAAATCAGAGTCGCATGAAGAAAGCTGAACAAGATGTTCAGTACACAAAAATCATGAGAGTCTCTCTCTCTAGAAATCACTTCAATAGCATGAAATCTCGAGAGTGATGGAACAATGAAGAGCTCAATCAAATGATCTCTTATTTATAGGCACTTATCCAATGGTCGGCTCCCTCCTCCAATGGTAATATTTTTCCTTGAATCTCGGAGGGACCTGTACATGTGTCACCCAAAAAATGGTTGGTGAGAAATAGATTGTACGACATCGTTTCATAACATGTGTGAGGAAATTTCAGTTACTTAACCAAATATATTTTTCAGAGTCTAAGGAAAAATAGAGTTCAAAGTCTAACCAAATAAACATTTTAAGTATATAATATATAGATATTCGGATTTTGTTTTACAAAGAATTCAGAATATAAATTCTATAGATTATGGAGTTTGAATTCCAATGAATTCGGAATCTGAATTCTGAGAAATTCAGTGTCTGAATTCTAAGGAATTCAGAGTCCAAATTATGAGGAATTAGGAATCTGAATTTCAAATAATTAAGAATCTAAATTTCAGAGAATTCGGAACCTGAATTTCAAAGAATTTGGAACCTAAATTTCAGAGAATTCAAAACCTGAATTTCAGAGAATTCAGATTCTAATTTTCAGAGAATTCAGATTCTAAATTTCAGAGAATTCAGAACCTGAATTTCAGAGAATTCAAAACCATTATTTTAGTGAATTTGGAACCTAGAAATAGAACACTCTATATCCCATGAATTATAGGATTCTATGGTTATAGATGTGAAAATAAATTTTAGACTTAGTAATAAGAATAGTTAGTTTTAGAGAGATTATGAAATAAACAATGAAAACAAAGGAAGGAAAAAAATTCCTTAGAGAAGAAAAATTTTCCTTAAGAAAATAATCCTTAGGGAAAATATCATTTCCCTTAAGATAGATTTTCTATGATTTTCAAAACATAGAATAATGGAAATTTCATAAGAAAACATTATTGACGCAACAATCTCCTCCTTTTTGGAAAGCACAAACATCCTTACAAAAAAGAATATAAGGACATAGAATTTTTCTTTATGAACATAAATGAAAAACTTATCTCCCTCTACTTTTGGATCATGGTGAATACAACTAACTCCCCCTTAGGTTTTTAAATCTCTAAGGATATTATTCTTGACTTCATTAAAGATATTTTTTTTCTTTCATAAAGAAAACTTCTTAGATAAAACTCCCCTTTAGATAGACTCTCCCTTAGGGAATTCTCTTCTTTACATAGTATTATTTTTATCATTCCTTTCAACCCCTTTTTGATTTTTAAAAATGAATAAATGGAATCGAATCGAATATTTTACTGGAAATATTATTACCGAAAAACCCATAAGGGAAAACAAAAAATTTCATTGTTATTGGAAAAATTTGTACAATAAAGGTAATAAAAAAAATCAGAGTTAAGGAAAAAAGACACTCTTCCTTTTTCCTTTATCATAATATTCTTTAAAATGTTATTCCACTTATTAAGATCCTTATGATCCTCTTCAAAATGGATGGGAAACTAATCATGATCCTTATTTTTCTTCTCAAGAGCTTTGATTTTTTCTTCCTGACCTGTAATAATTTCTTCTTGAGTCTTAAAGAGCTCTTATTTCCTAGAAAACTCGATTGTGGTATATCTTTCCCTTTTCCAATTCAAGTCAATTGAATTAATCTTTCCATTTAGATCTATGAATTTCTTCTTCTGGGTTGTTTGTTCGAGACTGAGCTTCTCCTCAAAACATTTAGTAAGATCTTTGAACTTTCTATCTTCGGTATCAAAATCATCCTTCACACTGTCTTGAAAATCATAAAGGATTATAAGATCATAAATTTTATTCTGGGATCACTTAGTAATTTACTTGAATGACCTCCTACGATCATCATACCTGATTAAAATGTATTTGAAATCGGCCTCAAGCCTGATGAATTTCTCCATGAGCATGGAAACAAAATCCGATTTTTGATTAAACGAGTGGTGAATCATCTGGAACATTGAGTCTATACTCTAAAACAAGGGAATGGTATCAACCAACTTCTTTAACAATTGGACCACAAAATCATGTACCAGAGAGGACAATTCGGAATCGGATTCTCTGGTTGGTGAGGATTCTTTATCTATCTCTTCATCTTTTCTCTTTGACAAACCATGAACATCTTTCTTTGCAACCACGACTTTCCTTATTGTATAAACCAACACTTGTTTTACCTTATCAATTCTCAGAATGATCTCTTCTAATTTTGTTGATTCATGTTTTCTATCTTATAGTTGAACTATTTGTTCTTAGTCAACCTTTTCTTTCTCAGAATCTTCCACAAGGTCATCTTGTTGAACCAATTCATGATTTTTACTCTCTTCTTCAGTTGGTTTGTTTAATCCATCATGACCTTATTCTTCTTTTACTGGGATAGTAAGTTTTGAAGATTCGACTTGAGATTTCCAGATCAAAAATTTCTCGGAAGTACTCTCCTTCTCATGATAAATCTCTACTTTCCTTATGACATCATCAGTGTCACCCCCTTCTTCTTCTTCTTCTTATTCCAATTCCTCTTTCTATTATTGCACAATTTCTTCGTATTCATCAGGTTCTAGAATTTCCCCTTTCTTTCCCAAAGTCATAAGAAGTGATTACTATAAAAAAAATCTAGTACCATGATTTGTTCAGAGGGTTTTTTTGGCGTCTTTGAAAATAGCTTGAACTATTTCAGCCTTTGACATATGTTTCTAATTCTTTAGCTTTTCCTCCTTTAGCTTTCCCCGCTTCTCATGCTCTTCAGCAGACTTAATCTTTAAAGATTTTAATTTAGTAGGTTCCAAGACAAAACTATGCTCCCCTCCCTTCATATTCTTCTTATCTTCCCTCCACATGGAAACCACTTCATCCGGATGGGTCCTTTAGGTTTTGTAGGTGTGGATTTGGTTTCCTGAACTGCGTGATTTTTTTCTTTCACTTCTAGTTCCTTCACCTTTCTCTCCTTCCCACATTTCATGGAAGTCTCATCCACTTCCAGTTTCATTGATAATGCTTCGATTTCAAATTAAGATAAATTATAGAATTCTCTGGAATCACTATTAAAGCCAACTTCCATCCTTATTAGGGAGTCATCACTAAGCAACATGAACATGAAATTCCATGTCTTAGAACTACATGAGATTTTGAAAGAATCAAGACAAAGTACAATGATCTTGGAAATAATAGTCAGATACATAATAATATGAGATTTGATAGTTCCATTCTTGATATTTGAAAGAGTAAGGAAGATATGCTGCACTAGATTTATTTTCTTGAAGTTCACCAAAAAATCCATAATATAAATGTGACATTTCTTCAGGGTTTCCTTATCCCCTTTTCTCAGAATGATAAAACCTTGAACCCATAACTCCAAAATCCGAAATTTTTTAGAAATATGGTTGATATTCATTGTCTTCACCCTTAAAAAACCAAGGCACTCTATATCCTTCTCCTTATCAAAGCATCTAAAACATCTGGTAGCTTGTGGGTGCATAATTCAGCTTATACCTCATAAGGAACTCTAATGATATTAGAATACATACTAAACAAAAGAGAATATTCATTCCCATAACTCTTCAAAGAAAACTTATTTTTTCCATCTTGACCAAAAAAACTTACAGTCTAATAAAATTCTACCAGCAACTGCAGATACACCAGATCTTGTCCCTTTGGTTTTGATACACACAGACTTTCTTAGCCATTCAACTTGATATTCTTGGAAATAAGAGAATAATATTTGGAAAAAAAATATCGGATCTACTAACCTCTCTCTCTATATATCTTTCATTCATATATTTCCTTTACAAATGACATTTTTTTCTGCGGAGATTCTTCTGAAGACATTCATATTTGAGGAAACCATCAAAATCAGAATGACCCTTATGTAAAGAAATAGAGTTTCAGCACACCAAATCTTGATAACCAATTTGGGACAACCCTCAGGGGCCTTTATATAGGCATTTGAGGCGACGATTAATATTCCCAAAAATATCCAACAATTAAAATAAGCTTGATTTGATCTGATGGTTGAGATAAAAGACGAAGAAGGATTTTGGTAGTTTTCAATATTTTGAGGTTTTTTTGGTAAAACATTCATATTTAAGGAAAGTGAGTCTGAAATATTTTCTTATAAAATATAAAAATACCAAAAAGTAAAAAGTTGAATAAGAAATTTTAAGATAGTTAACATACCTTCCAGATTTATATGAAAATTATCAGTAATGAGGAAAAAATTTCATAATGAACTTTAGATTATGGAAAATTTTAATAAAGGAATGAAATTTTTGAAAATGAGATTTTTTAGACTACAAAAAAAACTTTGATTACGAAGATTTTTTATTAAAAAATTTTTGACTACAAAAAATTTTGATTACAAATTTTTTTATTACAAATCATTTTGACTACGAAAAATTTGACTATGAAAAATGTTGACAACAAAAAATTTGCCTACAAAAAATTTTGATTATGAAAAATTTTGACTACGAATTACCTGAATATGAAAAATTTTGATTATGAAAATTTTGATTATGAAAATTTTGATTATGAAAAATTTTGATTAGGAAAAATTTTACTACGAAAAATTTGATTATGAAAAAATTGACGACAAAAATTTTGATTATGAAAAATTTTGATTATGAAAAAATTGATTACGAAAAATTTTACTAAATAAGAAAATTTAATCCCCCTATGAAAAAGAGTTTCTTACTATAATGAGATAAGTTTCAACAAAAAGTTAATATGGAAGATTACCTTATGGCTATCATTCCTAACATCTGTTTAATGTATTTAAATATATCAGATGGTAATTATTTTGTGGAAATATCAGCATGTTGATCTTCTATTCCTATGAATTGAAGAATGATATCTTCTTTTGGTGTGTGATCCATAAAAAGTGATTCTTAATATCTATGTGTCTTTCATGGGAGTGATGTGCATAGTTTTTTATTAGAGAAATGGAACTAGTGTTATCAAAAAATATCTGTATTTGGGTAAAACTCATGCCATGGTCTATGAGTTTTTGTTACATCCATAACACTTGGGCACAACAACTTACAGCTACTACATATTCAGCTTCAGTAGTGGAAAGTTCTACTGAGTGTTTCTGTTTTCATGAACAAGAAACTAATGAATCTCCAAAGAAATGAAATGTTTTGGATGTACTTTTCCTATCTATTCTACACCCACAAAATTCAACACATGAAAAACTTCTTAAAATAAAATCATTTCTAGAAGTATAAAAGAGTCATAAATCCATGGTTCCCTTTAAATATAGAAAAATTATTTTAACTGCTTTTAAATGATATTCCTTAGGATTGGATTGATATCTTTCACATAATCGAACTGAAAACATTAATTCTGGACAACTAGCTATCAAGTGTAGCAGACTTCCAATCATACCTCTAAATGATGTCTAATCTATTGGTTTCCCAACTTCATCATGATCAAGAGACTTTTAGGTACCAGTGGGAGTACTTATACTATTAGTGTTTTCAAATCCATACTTTTTAATAAGATCTTTATTATACATATGTTTGGATGTATAAGTTCCTTCAAGTTTTTGAGAAGTTTGAAATTCTAAAAAAATGTTAACTCACCCATCATACTAATTTCAAACACAGATTTCAATAGATTTGAAAAGGAATTAGTAAAATATTTCTGAGATTAACCAAATATAATTTCATCAACATAAATTTGAACTATAAAAACGTTTTTATTATATTTCTTTATAAAAAGGGTTAGATCCAAAATTCCCTTAACCGAATTTTTTTAAACAAAAATCATGTAAGTCTATCATACATTGCTATAGGGGATTGTTTATTTCCATATAGGTATTTGGTATGTTTGAAAACATGTTCAAGATGTTTTGTGTCTTCAAAACAAGGAGGTTGTTGAACATAAACTTCCTATTGAACATATCCGTTAATAAAAGTGCACTTTACATCCTTTTGAAAAAATTTGAAATTAAAGAATACTACAAAGGAAAGTAAAATAAAAAAGTCAGAAATATGATGTAGATTCTCAATTTACAATAGGGGTGAATTGTAATTTAAAAAACATTCATTTCTATCATTAAGGAAAAATATGTTTAACAAAGTTAAACAATGTAAATTCACAAACCCTAAAAAAGTTCTATGAAACAAACTTTCAAGGTTCCGGAAATATGGTTCTATAAATGAAACTTAAAGAAAGTTTATGAGGAAAAGATTCTACCTTAAAGTGTATATAATCTTATTAATAAGGGTATAAAAAATTAAAAGAAAGTATAATAATGTTATACTTTCTTCCTTTATTAAAATTCAGTGCAAATAAACCTGAAACAAAAAAATTAACAATTATGAAATATTTTAACCCAAAGAGTAGGGTATCCAACAACCTTGGATAAAGGTCCCTTGATTTATACTTTCACAAAAGTTTGTCTTACCCACAGAAGGGTAAGCCATCGATTAGAATATCGGAATCTATCCTACTATCCTAGAAATCCCTCAAACTTTAAGGTAGTTAGCACCTCTATCTTCCTATCCTTGAAAGTCCTCGAGCATTAAGGTAGTCAACACCTCTGTCTTCCTATCCATAGAAGCCCTAGATTGTACTCAATAACCATTGGAGTCACACAAATCAATCTCAACAAGATGTTTAGTATGAAAAAATCATGATATTCTCTCTCTCTAGAAATCACTTCAATAGTATGAAATCTCTTGAGTGATGGAACAATGATGGCCTCGATCAAATGAGATCCTCTTTATAGGCACTTATCCAATAGTCAGCTCCCTCCTCCAACGGTTATATTTTTTCATGAATCTCGGAGGGACTTGTACACATGTCAATATAAAAATAAGTAGTTAGAAATATATTTTTAGACATCATTTCATAAAAATTGTTAGGAAAATGAATTTACATAACCAAATATATTTTTCAGAGTCTAAGGAAAAATTGAGTTCAGAGTCTAACAAAATAAACATTAGAAGTCTATAAGATATGGATATTCAGATTCTGTTTTACAAAGAATTAGGAATCCAAATTCTATATATTTTGAAGTCTGTATTCCAATGAATTTCGAATCTGAATTTTGAGGAATTTGGTGTTGGAATTCTAAGGAATTAGGAGTCTGAATTCTGAGGAATTTAGAGCCTGAATTCTAAGGAATTTGGAATCTGAATTTTAGAGAACTCAGAATCTGAATTTAGGAGAATTCAGAACTATAATTTCATAGAATTCAGAACCTGAATTTTCGAGAATATGGAATCTGAATTTTAGAGAATTCAGAACTTTAATTTCAGAGAATTCGGGACGTGAATTTTAGAAAAATAAGAAACTGAATTTTAGGGAATTTGGAACCTAAATATCAGAGAATTTAGAACCAGAATTTCGGAGAATTCAGAACTTGAATTCATAGAATTCATAACATGGAACAAGAATGATCTATATCCATGGAATTATAGGATTTTGAGGTTTTTGATGTGAAACCAAATTTTAGACTTATTAATAAATAGAGATTTATTTAGATAGATTATGAAATAAACAATGAAAATAATTGATGGATAAAAATTTCCATAGAGAAGGAAACTTTGCCTTATGAAAATAATACTTAGGGAAAATATAATTTTCCTTAAGATATAGTGTTTGTGATTTTTAAAACATAGAGGAATTGAAAAGTCTTAAGGAAACCTTATTGACCCAACAATGTCATGAATAGACCACTCATGATGTGAATTTTTTCTACATCTAAACTTCATATCCCCATTCGGATTCATCTCAAAACTATCCATACCTATACAAAAACTTTTTTACCACAATTCAAACTAAGACAAACTAAAAATAATAATTTTTAACCAGATTCTTCAAGAGGGATTTACCTAGTAATAATGGGATATTACAACCTCCCAACCATATACAAATTTTTCCATGAGCTTTTATCCCAAACATCTCAGTGGGTATTAGAAAAAAAGTTTGTCCACTATCTTCGCATATCAAATACTCTCTCCCATGTCTCTTCTTGAAAATTACCTTATTACCAATGCACCCTCACTAGAGACACAGTCTTCCCTCGAATATTTTTTCCAATATTTTCGATGATAATAATCAGATGCCCCTCAAAGGATGAGTTAATATACATATCAATGTTACCAATGTCTATCATGTGAGAAGGGTCGGGATGATATCTATGAAGGTGTGACACATAAAACATGTAATAACTGACACTATAGTGATTTTGAAGGTCAATACAGTATTCCAGTTCACTGAACCTTTCCAATATCTTAAATGGCCTTAAAAACCTAGGTTTCAACACCCCAAATATCTTATCATAGAATTTCCCTATCCTAGGTGACATAAAAATAAAAACCTAATAAAAAACATCAAAACTAAGAGTTTATCTCTCATAGTTAGTGTATAATTTTTTTCATCTCTTTATGATTACCAACCACTTTATAATCAACTAAACTAACCCATATGTATCTTACATGAGACTAAGACCAACAAGTGTCATCTCACCTTACTATGACTAAAACATAGTAAAATGGCATGACCTTCCATATATGTCCTCAAAAGAATCCATTTATATTGATTCCAAAAATCTATTATTTTAAGAAAACTCCACATGTTCCAGGTGATTCTCCCAAGAAGCATCAAAATCCTTAACACATGATCACAAAATATCCTCCATAATATGAATCATCTTCTTAGAATAGCCATCATTATAGGGATGATAGCCTATACTCAAAAGAACATATGATCCAAAGACTTTCTAATTACCCAACCAAAATTGAGATTTTGTATGAGGATCATGATCATAAATTATACATCTCAAAACACTATGACGTTAAACTATCTTTTTCATATAGAGCTACCAAAATCAATGATGGTAAAGGTCTCTATGATAGGAATGAAGTGGGGTACCCTCATCATTTGATCCATGATCACCCATAACCCATCATTCATCTGAATTTTCATGTGTGACGCTATCATGAAATACATAATGGCATCATCTCATTTCTATTTAAAAATGGAAAAGGGATATAATAACCCATCAGGCCTCAGATGATCAACCTTGACCATATTCCAGGTGAATAATCTAACCACAAATTTCATTATCTCATTCATTATTCTTGTATAATGGTACTATCTATGGATATCACGATTTATCTTTGTCAAACTAGTATATACCTCCTATCTAGATTCATGAAACCCCCACATCAACACTTCATGTAGGCCCATAGGAAACCATACGAGAACTTTTATAAGAAGAAAACCTCCATTATTAAGAGTCTATGTTCATGGTAGATCCCCACTAATCGAAGGACTCATGCATTTCCTTTTCCAACATATTTTAGCTAAAATCATTGGGAAATAAATTACCCTTACCTAGATTGTAATAATGTTTGAAGTCAAAAAAATATAGATACTTTACTGTCCTGTTCTATTGAAGTTTCAGGCCCCACTAGGAAGATATGTATATGAGGTTATTTTCGTTCATGTACATTGACACTACTACTAACACGGCCTTTATCAGGGCTAAAAATGGCCTTTATCAGCGCTAGAAAAGCGCTGATAAAGCCAGCGTAGATAAAGGGGGGTCCCCTTTATCAGCGCTCTGAAAAGTGCTGATATAGGACCCCTTTATCAGCGCTTTTTTAGCGCTGATAAAGGGGTCCTATATCATTACTTCCTTTATCAGTGCTTTCATTTTAGCGCTGATAAAAGTTAAAAAAAAATTAAAAAAAATTAAAAAATACTGCCAATCGGGTGGGGCTTTTATAGCGCTTGACCCCCCCCCCCCCTTTACAGTGCTTTTTGGCCCCTATACAACACCCCACACACCCCACGCACCCCCTCCACCCTTTAACAGTGCTTGCTCCAATATTCCCCATGCGCGCGCACCCCTGCCTCCACCAGGATTTGAACTCGAGACCCCCCCCCCCCCTGCGCGCCTAATCCCTTACCACTACTCTATTTTGATTTTCTTTCCAATTCATGATATCTATATATATATATATTTATATATTTAGTTATATTTATTCGTATAGTAATATATATTTATATTAATATATATATATATATAGTTATATTATAATATATATAGTAATATTAATATATATATATATATTTAGTTGTATTTATTCGTATAGTAATATATATTTATATTAATATATATATATATAGTTATATTAACATATATATAGTTATATTAACATATATATAGTTATATTAACATATATATAGTTATATTAACATATATATAGTTATATGAATATATATTTATATAGTTATATTAATATATATATATATATAGTTATATTAATATATATATTTATGGTGATATTAATATATATATATATATAGTAATACTAATATATATATATATGTAGTTATATTAATATATATATTGTTATTAGATTAATATATATATAGTTAGATTAATATATATATATATAGTTAGATTAATATATATATATAGTTAGATTAATATATAGGTATATAAATATTCATATATTGGATCTTTTTTGTGGTAGTGTGAAAACCTATCATCCAATAGATTGTGTCTCTATTTTCACTAGGCATTTACCTCAAAAAAAACTTTGTCTCATGATTAGGGTAATTCCTCTCCAGTGGTCTCAACTATTTGAATCCATTAGTCCTCCTAAAATAGAAATTATATAAGACCTACTCCATATGAATTATAGTTCATCTTATATTCCTTACCTAAAATAGTAGGGTGAGTACTGGTATTGATTTAAACATAAAAAACATCTCCAAAAATTACCACGCGCAAGAATATGACCATACAAATATAACCCATTTCATGATCATTGCAGAATTCAGTGATGCCAGATGGGATAAGTCTTCAATGAAGCACTTGAAATTACCTGATACACATAGAAATCTAGATGTAACAAATATATTCCTTGGAATCTCCCAAGACACCATGGATTTCACTTCATATGGGTTCACTAAAACTTCATCCTCTAGGATAAAATGATCCATGAAGTTCACGTTATTAATCTAAAATTTTCATTTGGATAACATGGCATAAAGGTGATGCTCTCTCAGTGTAAATAGGATGATGTCAATATATTATAAATTACAATCTATAGATTAGGAGTAAACCAAGATGTATTTCATGTAAACCATCAAAAAACTTCTATTAAAGGATGAAAGATCTAATTCAATAGGTCCAATAATAATATCAATATGTTTATCATACCAAACAATGTCATTGCATATACATATATTTCATAGATACTCCTAAAATATATATGAGGTATATTAAATGGTATTACACTCATCTGATGATATCCTGACCTTAATTCAATCTTGATGAAATCCGAGGAACTTTTGAGTTAATCAAATAGGTCATTGATGAATGGAAGGGGATACTGGTTCTTGACTATCATCTAATGTAGTATTCAATAATCTATACATAAGTGTAATATTATTTCAACCATCTTGGTGAAGATCACTTAAGAACCCCATGGTGATGTACTACTTCATATAAACCCATTTAATTTTAGGTCATCCAACTATGATTTCAACTCATGAAGCTCAGCAATTGTCATCTTATAATGTGGGATAGAAATTAGATTAGATCTGGACACCAACTTAGTTATGAACTTGATCTCTCACAGGGAAGGTGTGCTAGAGAATAATTTATGAAATACATAATAATAATGTTCTGCCATTGTAGGAAGAGTCTCATTCTATATTTCACTACCATCAAGAATGATTCATATTATCTGAGCCATGAGATAATCCAATCTTCATTGAATTGGTCTTGTATGACCAGTCTAAAGATCTTACTCATGCTAGTGATAAAAGATTCCCCCTTCTATAGATAGGAAGGTATATATCCTTTAATATTAGTTGATATAATCCTGGTATAGAACTGTCTAGTCTATACTTATAATCAAATATATGACTGTCACTTCTATCAAAAAAAATATTGCAAAGGAATTGTTAGCCAGTAATTTGAAGATAACACTCCTTGCAGTGTCTGATGCCCTCATATATCTCCCCTTACAGTGTGTTGATGGACATAAGTCCATACAAACTCTACAAGACCGAACTCAATCCATTTTCTACTTTAGTAGATAAAATATAGTTTTATTTCCTTATATCATAGAAAAGATAATCAATGTTATAATATACAAGAGTCACACCTATAACGGTAGAAGGTCCTACATCTAGACCGGTCATAGTGGGCTATATATCATGCGTCTTACTCATTCATTTACCATGGTATCATATCTAACAACCTTATGATACTAATTATAGTTGGTACTACCACTCATATGTAGGGGTACAATATCCTCTACCTCGGCCTGAACATCCATAGGAACTCCAGCTATCAGTCTTCTAACGGGTATTTGAGTTCCTTTGGGACTCTAATACCAATATTGATCCTCTACATCTACTTTTTTTATTGTTATACCTTATAGAATCTCTGTATATGAACTAAAATACTGAAATACTAAAACTCCTTAGTGGGGTATGAAAACAGATATCTCTTTTTTTTAATACCCATATATTTTTATGAGATTGTTTTTTAAAAAAATTATTTCTTGACTTCTTATGATACATGCAACCAAATCTTAGCCTAGGTTATACGCAACACTGAGTTTCTATGAAACATCATTTTATTTAAGTAATTATTTATAAAATAATATTGTAACCTATCCATTATTAAGGAGGTTATGAATATGATTAACTAAAATTTGAGTGTTTGGATTACACATGTAAAATCCTTTTGAAATTAAAAGGGTTTCTTTTGAAAAACTATGCACAAGTGTGTTTTATACCTATAAATAAACAAATCACACTTTTTAAACTATATTAATTATATATATATTCAACCAAATTTTTATCATTCATCTTATGTGTTTTTTCGATTGGATATATCAAAAAATCCAATTTTACGCATAAAAGAATTATTTTTCTAAAAAGGCAGTTTTTCTGCCTTTTAATGGTGAACATAATTTGAATATATTTTAGGAAAATCTTATAAATTATATTTTAAAAAATAAAGTAATAATATTAAAAATTAATATCAAAATTTACTGTTGTTTTTTTGCTATTTGTGTGAGAAGTTTCATGTTTTTATGAATAGTGAAAAATAATGAATTTTAAATGATAACTGCTTTTTCATCTAACTTATTTATATAGTTAAAATAAGATTTTAATTGGTTTTAAAGTATAATTAGTAAAATTAAACAAAAAAATTTAATTTAGTTCACTTTAACCAATTTCACATTGATATTGGATATGAAAACATTTCAAACATTTGGACTTTTTCACTTTAAGAACATGTTTTCACATTCCATCAATGGGATTAATTTTAAATTAATTTTAACTGATTAAGTTTTTTAAATTATGAAAAATGGAATTAATATTTATAACCATAAGTTAAAGATTTATTAGTTAGTCCAATTATATTTTTGGACAATATTTATAGTAATTTTACTAATTTTTATTACAGTAGTTAAGGGTAAATTGGTGAATTAAGGGTGAAATTAATATTATAAATATTTAAAAAAACTACCCTAACACATTCTAAAATGTTATTGGATGAACATAATTCAACCCTTAACACCTATGGATCGGATTAAATTTTTTTAATTTACCCTTCCCCTTGAAAAATATATAGATATTATTGAAATCAAGGAGGGTGACAAAATGACACACTCTTACATTTTATAAGTATAATAATTTTATTATGAGGTTAAATAGAATATATTCAAGTCTATATATATTATTAAAAAATATAAAAGGATTATATATGTCATGTTAATTTATCTTTAATTTTTAGTAATGAAATAATTACCATAAATAATTACAAAATATTGATGGAGTAATTATACAATTAATAAAAAACTAAATTAAGTGATATTAAATATATTTAAATAGATATAATTTTAATTACATATGGTGATAAACTAATTTTATAGGTGGATTTGACATATTAGGGGTGTATTTAATGAATAATTTTTAAGATATCTTTCTATATTGATTTTTATAAAGTCAATGTATTGAATAGTGTCAAAATTGACACTGATGATATTTTCTGAAAATCATAATTTTTAAAATTATTTCAAAATATTAAAAATCATAAATGATGAAAAGGGGGATAAATTTTGGTATAAAATATAATTCCTAGATAATTTATGGTTCAATTTAAACCTTATAAGTAAAAATATAAACATTTTAATATTAGAAAAGTTGTTATTGTAGTTAAAATTAAAATAGGCTACCTAAGGGTAACTCAAAATGATATGCTTAAAAATTATATAAAAACATGTCAAAAATATAATTTATTATGATATTAACACATTATAAAATATTATCTTCTAATACATTCCATTTTGAGGTATTTGGATTGAGATTTAATTTATTACAAATTAATCCTTTGAGAAATTCCAAAAGTTTTCATCCCCTCTCTTATAAAAAGGAAACACTTATTCACTTATTTCACACATCTTACCCTATTTGGTTATTATATCCTATATCTAAATATCCTAAAAATTTCCCTCTATGAATCATGGAATCCTTACTTTGGGCATAAATCCATCCAAAAAGTCCTTCTGTGAAAATCAAATGAAATATCCAAAGAACACTAGAGGAAAACTTGCGTTTCGTGGTGGTTTTTTCGCAGCAGTTTTCAAAACCACCATGAAATGTGTAAAAAAAATTATTTTTTTTATATTTTTTAAAGAAAATTTGAGGATTACCGATGGTTTTTTTAAAAAAACTTCCATTAAATAGCGGCAGTTTGGGTAAAACTATCGCAAAATGAAAAGAAAAAAATAAAAAAAACATGAGAAACCCTGAAATCACCAAATATAACATGTTATGAGGGACTTGGTAGGTATCATCTAGATAATATTTAATATGTTTATATGTCTACAAAAATTTCCTTGTATTATTCCAATTTATGATTTCATGTATTGTTATCTAAATTCCCATATCTTTTATGTCATTCTATCTTCCAATCACTATGCCACAATTTATGTTTTTTTCTTTAATAATCGAGGTATGATCTTCTAATATTATTATCACATTATCAAACCGTTATGATCATTTTTTGCCTACATATCTCCATAGATTAACCTTATTTATCCAAGAAGTTCACTAATTTGTTATGTTTCAGTTCCCCATGTTATGGATAAAGGTTCTAAATTGGATAAATAAATGGGAATATCTTTGACGGATGTGTTGAAGATATTTCTCTTTTTTATAATATTATGTTTCCATGATTCAAAAGACACTAAACTATTAAGATACTCAAAAATGTACCTTTTTAATTTTTTGAATATTCATTTAAAAGGATTTAATATAAATTTATGTTAAACCTAATTCTCAATACAATAATTTTTCAATCTACTCAAATATTTGTATATATTCGGAATAAAGTGGGGGTTATAAGATATGATCTTATGTGGATGTATTTGGTGAGGATATTTCTCTATAGTTGTTTGAATGTTTCCATAGGTTATGATCTAGTGTGTTTCGCAACACACTATTCTATGGAATAGAATGGTTTATTTTGATATGGAGGGATTTTATGGCAATTGTTGATATATTTTTTGATTTGGGAGAAGACATGAAATTATGCACATGTTGTTACATATCCATTCTATGAGATTGTATAATAATTTGTTACATGGTGGGGACATCATCATGTAATTCAAAAGGTATTTATAAAATCACTACATAGATTCATTGACACTTGTGTTAGACCATAACATTGTGAGATACCCAATATATTATTTCATTATCTAGGGTATTAAATTATGTCTTTAAATTATTATCTTGGGTAAAATTTTCAAAAATACATTGCAACTCTATAGTCTTTTATTTTTTATCCCTAATACTATTTGAAATAGGTGATCATAATGAGGTCAATCAGCCAACATCATGGGATTTGATTAAATATTTCATTGTATTGATTATCAGTGATTTAAGGTGTGTTCTTTTCTATTCCCCTCCCCTTCTCCTCTTCATTCATCATCTATGAAAGATTTTAAATTTGATATTTTGTATTATTATGGGAGTTTATTTGAGTGATTTTTTTGGGGTCATATTTTCGATATGATAATATTTATTCATTATAATCCAATTTTTTCGATACATTATATATTGTTCTTCTTATTCAGTGATTTGGAGCTCTCTACAAAAGATATGAAATTTGAGAACTCAATTTATTCAATATTAATTATGGAAATAGCATGATCCATGTTTTATTGGGTTAGGAATCTTAATTATCCTAATAAAAATAACAAACCATAATAATTTATGTTTATGGGGAAGAGGATATGCACATGTGTGTTACTTACTTTCATGATTTTTCCCTTCACATTGTGTTTTTATCATTTTTTATGAAAATCATTACTTTCATTGATCCATTTATGTTTAATAAATGTTTTTCTTCTATAATTATCATTAAATAAAATCATAATCACATTAATATGTTAATTAAATTAGTTGTATTGGATTTCCATAAAAAATAATGTTTCTTATAGAAAATATGAGACAATATTTTAGTTTTTCATTAGATTTTGTATTTTCCATGTGTTTACATAAATAAAGATTTTCATTTTTGTGCATTATGGTTTAGTGGTGGATATTCCTGAGTGATTTTTTTGGTTGGATTATATTTCATTAACTGATATTTTTTTGTTAAATATTTTATTTTAGAGAGTGAATGATAAGACACAGTTGTTTTTTGTTTAACAGGGGATGCACTGTGAGACCGCTTGGTGGAAGTTAGTTCATGTTGGATGGGCATTTAGAATGGATTATGAACTAGGATTTTTGTGTCCCTTCTTCAACTAGGTAGTGGTAAAAAAAATTATAGATAATGACATGGATAGTTTTCTAGGTTTAATTATTGTTTCTCGAAATTATTATTAGAAATTTATGTGATGAAATGAAAAGTAAATTGAATGTTGGATGAAATTGAATTTGTAATGTAGTTTAGCATAAAATTATGATATGTAAATAAATTTTGGTGATTGTATAGGAATTTTGATTTATTAAATATATAATTGAATATAATAATGGATTAAATGATATTGGAAATGAATAATATAGTTATAAAATTACTATATCATTAATATTGAATTTATATATTATTTATCTCAATTCCCTATGAATTAGTGGGTTGGTTTGTTGTGTGATTGTTATTAACAGTAGTGGATTATGAGGATTGTAGTATGGTTTTGATCATTGATAGGGATGAGAAAGTATTGAAATGAACTAATTATGTGTATCAAGTGTGTGAATATTTATATATATATATATATATCTCTCTCTATGTGTGTGTTTGTATATTAGTGTGAATGTGTACACATGTTTTTTCATCATCATTTCGATATGCACATTAGCTGAGTTAGATATTATTACTATTTCACACATGATTTAGGCTCCATGTGTTTACACTATATCCATATTGGTGGGATACGATGGATGGATACCTTCTTTTTACCTCTCTCCCTTCAGGAATAATAAATTTTTGTAATGGAATTTTCTAGGGGTCATGTATGCTATTATCATGGAATGTGGTTAATATTCTTCATGTTAATGATTCCCTACAATACTATATATGTGTTACACATGTGTTATTTACTAAATGAACTTAGATATGATATTATGAGGATGTCTTGGATGTATTATCTAGAACGGTCATGGATTTGGAATATATAGGCTAATTCTAGTATTACATATTATGCCATATTAAAAGTTTGGGTTTGTAGGGGTTTGAAATGACCCATATTAAAATTTGAGGGAATAATCACATGACATTTAATAGTGGGGAATAAATGTTCTAAATCAATGGAGAAGTGTTTGGTTGGGAACCATTTCTTATATTTCATTTTAAAAATTTACTATATTTATCTATTAATTGATGATGGATCCTTAGAGAGGATCATTGGTAGATTATTACCTAATTCCATGATTGTTTTTAAATCTATTCAATGATGAATTTGTTTTATTCTTCAACATATTGATAAGAGGTATTTAGTATTACCCTATTGTGTAACCATGGTATAATGAACCCCATATATATAATTTTTTTCTCATGTTTCTGTTGTTTTTTGGTGAAAGAGAATAATTTTATACCCTGGATGAATGGATTGGTTGTGAAGTCACTACCTATAATAATAATTCATTTTTTTTATTTTTATTTGAAAAAAAATTATTTGTAGTGGGGTTATTATTGATCATAATCTATTAATGTTATAGTGCATATTTTTCGCATTCTTGGGATATATTATTGTAATGTCCCCAATATGTATGCTTTATAACCATGGTGATATTCACAAGCTAGAGATATGTTAGAGGTAGAATTATATGGTCACACACATTACCACTATAGGCCCCTGATGGGTTCCTAGTGTCGGGTAGCTGTTATAGTATTTATACTCTTAGAAGAACACTCTTTTATATTGAATGTTGACTAAATATATTATATCCACGAAAGAATTTTAAATATTATTATCTTATTTGAAAACATGGAATTTAATTTTTTTGTTTCTTCATATAAAACAAATATTCATGTAAAAATATTTTAAATAATGAATTTATTTTATTAGACCTAGAATTCAGTTTCATGGATAGAAATGGAAAACCCTCATTAATTCCTTCGGCGTGGAGTCTCATACGATTTATAATTTAAATAATTTTAACTATATTTGAGTTTTATAGGGTGTTTATCATATTTGATTCCATTAGAATATTTATCCATTTATAGTGTACTTGGGTTTTGTGTGTTTCACATAGAAATATTTTCTTCTTACGTTATAAAGAATTTATATTTTTTGTACATTGGGAATTGATTTATGATGCCATTCTATTATCAAAGTAGGTTAAGTTATCTTATGGATGATAAGTCATATAATCAGAGTTTACAATGACATATTTTTACATAAATATATTAATTATATAGTTTCAATGTAAAATAGTAAATAAAATTGTAAAAAACATGGTATGATATTTTATTTGATTATGGAATTCAATTTCAATTGTGAAGTTGAATGTCAGAGTGGGTTTTATTTTGAATATAAAACTCAATTTTGGGATGAAATATTATTCCAAATCATAATAAGGTATTCAATAAAACAATAAAAAATATATGAAACTAGGAATATACTCATGGTGAAAATTGGTTATGGTATACAGAGACCATCGAGAACCGGATTTCCCTTGGCTGAATAATCACGTTTTTTATTTTATACGGTATTATTACTATTTCTAAAAAATTGTATATCATGGTTAATTTTTTTATAGAATTACTCATCAAGTAAATATTTTTTTATAGAACTAAAATACATGGAGAATGTAACAAGTTGTAAATATTAGATAAAAAATAATTTTAATATGAATGAATATTTTGGTTTTTTATTTGGTTAAATAAATTGTATGAAAAATATATTATTGGAAACATTGAATAATTGAATAATTAAGGTGTTTAATTTTAGCATTATAATATGTAATATTATTAAATTATGTGTATGTCATTATTATAGTAATATATATATATATATATAATCTTGATTTACGATTTTATTGTGTTTTAGAATATATATATATATTAATATTATGATAATTGTATATAATATAATTATGATTAATATTAATAAAATGATATTAAATAAATATTTCATTTATATAAATTATAAATATTTTCATTTGTATTATGTTAAATAATGTTATATGTGATATTTAATGACATAATGATTCATAATAATAAAGCATTAGTTTTATATTACTAAATACACATATATATTACACTTAATCATATCAAAATACACATTTGTATTAATTTTTTTAATAATTCTATTTTTTGAAAGTATATTATAGGTGTAATGTAATTATAATAATATAATAGTATTATAATTATAAAAAATTAAAATTGTTTGGAAAAATATTAATGTAAGAGAAAGTACAACCTCCCTTAGGTGTGTTTCTGAGATAACATAACAACATAAATGGTGGACCTGATGGAGTTGCCACATATTCTTCATCTTTTATATTTTCCACTTCTACATCACTTCATAGAAACAAGTTGTTGTTCAAATTATCACCAATATATTATCTTTTGAAATTTTCAATGTTCCCCTATATCTATTTATTTGGTAAATTCATGGGGGTTTTATGAGTTTCACTAAAGAATAGTGAATAACATATGAATGTTATGTATTTCTTGAATAGATTCCAAAGGAGGATACAAATATTTAATTTCATTTTATTATGAAAATAAATTCTCAATATAATACTATGGATGTTCCTATGAGTTATTTAATTTATAGTTTTTAATAGTTTCATTAAAGTAATTTTTAATTATTATGATATTGGTGTTATTATGAAAGTATTTGAAAAGACATTATATTCAAATTTTGTTATATGTTTATTTTATAATAATATTATTTTAGTGAAAATGGATTTTTAATTAAAATTATAAATTATTTGATGCACTTTATTGGATATAAATATTTAATTAATCTCACTAATTGTTTATTATATTGGGTTTCCCCAACGATCTATTTTTTATTGTTTTATGCATAGATTATGTCTACCACTAATGTAGAGACCCTAAGCTTGACGTACATGGACATTACATTACTTTTGCGGAATACTTAGTACATAAAAAAAACACACGCACAAGGATCGTAATAGTTTAGTGTCTTTAGAAACTTGGAATATAATCTTCTAATCGTGGTGAAAGATCTTCAACATCTCCCATAAAGATATTCCCTTTTTTTACCTAAAACCTTTCTTTATATCCTGGGGAAAAGAAAACATAAAAGGGTGAGCTCAAATGCTCAGTAAGGGTAAACAAAATAAATATCAATCACATCATATTCATAAGAACATAACATTTTGGAAATCTTAACCTGCAAAAGAGAGCATAATTTCATAACATGGGATAAATCATAGTAGTGAAATGTAATCACAATAATCATAACTTAAAACATGAAACTTTGTGGCATACACACATAATCATAGAGAATCATTTCTTATTAGTCAAGACTCATTTCCAAGACTATCTTAGTGGAAAAAGTCCATTTCTGAACCGAGTCACCCTCGTTTCAGTCCTGTTTCACTGAACCGGTATAACCTACCGTTCCAGCCATGTCTATCTCATGAGATATAAAATCTTTACCCAATGCATTGGATGGAGATATAGGTCCCACCCATCTCATAATGATACCATTCTTATGTGTGACACAAAATCATAAATCATACATCATTGCATAACCCATGTAATAAAAATGGGAATCTTAAACATCATGACATCATAAAACAATTCATATAAGATAATGGAATTCATAAAAATATTTCCATCACAACATAATCAAATACATGTAATAATAGGGATAGAAACAGAACCCTTTATTATCTTAGATGGAAATTAATTTTGATAAACCACTTGAACTCCATTCTTGAGGAAAATATCCTTTCTTCTTCAAAAAAACTTTTCCTTTCTTAACATGTCATACAATTCTAAACTAAAAGAATTTTATTAAAAATAAACTTTAAAACTTGTCAAGTAAGCCTCTTGGAAATAATGTTTTAAAAATCTATTCATGCCGTATAAGTTCAAAAAACATTTTGTTCGTACTTTTGTCGGAAAAGTCAAAAAAAGTACCTCGTAACGTAAACAAAAGAAAGATTCCTTACATAACATGTAGTAAAAGTCAAAAATGGGTAATAATGACTTTAAACATACATGAAAATACTTTTATAAAACACGGACATGGATGATATAAATAACCCCAGTAAATACTGACGAATAAGCAATCTCGGATAAAAATGAGATTTGCAAATTATCCCTTACCTTAGGTCTGATTTGCTTCGTAAGTGTCCGAACCTCCTATATAATGATTTAAATAATGTCATTGACTTATTACAGAATCATATTCATTGTTATTATATCATATATGGTTCACTTATGACTTTATATTACCCGTTCTTTTGTAAATTCATGTTAAAGTAGCGTTTTGGGTAAAATCGTCTCATTTGTCGTTCGTGTTTTAACTTGTAATTATTCATATGATTACTTAGATCATGATTACTTAATTCCAAAATATAAAACATGATTTATATATTATATATATTCATAATATACATATATATAATGGATTGATAAATGGAAAGAAATACACCGTTCATTGAGACGGTAGTCCGTACGTACGCATGAACGTTGTTTTCCTTTCCTTATTGTCTTGAATGGAAGTAAGTAGATGACATACATATATATATACATAAATCCAGTAGATTTAAAATGTCATATATTTAATTATTATTCATTATATATACTTTATAATCATTCATGAATGGTTAATGTGGAGAATGAATCTCATCGCGTCGTGGAGACGGTAGTCCGTACATACGCCCGAGCGATGATATCGTTCTCATGGTCGTGAACTTGTGTTGAAGTGTATGTATACTATTTCAGTATCAATATCACTTTATAATAATAATATATAGTTATTATTTACACCATTATACCCATCCAAGTAAGGTGGTGGTGGAAAATATATTTCACCACGGCGTGGAGACGGTATTCCGTACGTACGCACGCGCGGTGATTTCGTTTTCCGAAGGATGGATAGATGGTGAAATAGGGTTGTTTCATACTTATAATAACATATAAGTATATGAGTGATACTTATGTTATTACTTCATAATGAAACAACCTAATAAGAATAAGTGGATGAAGAAGTCAAGGTGAAAGAATCGGTAACGGACATTACCTCTTCTTTGAAGTGCTTCTTTGAGACCTTATTTTAGGGCACTAAAATTGGTCTTTTAAGAATACCAGGACCTATAGGATGTCTCTAGGGAAGTGGAGAGGAGTAATTGGCAGGGGTTGGCCGAGCTTGAAGGCTCAAAGTGGTGTGAGGAAGAGGGGGTGGAGGTGCCCTTTTATATGGGAGAAGAGGAGTACCTTTGGGAAAACTAAAAATATTATTTTATTATAAAGTCAAGTTCGGTTTTAAATAGCTCCAAATTGATATATTTAGAAGCTAAGGTGGGTATGGGTAGAAAGCCTCTCATCCAATAGAATTTAGACAAGTTTAGGTTCCTATTTTAACCTTATCATTTAGATTTAACATTAAGTTAAATAAGTTTACTTTTACCGTGTCTTCTTGTGTTCTTATACTATAAGGTTAATAATCTTACTATAAGAATCCAAACGAACCCCAAGTTGTTTATTATTAATATATATAACCTTATCTAAGTCATTTGGCCGAACCTTAGATTTTTAGGAATAAAATAACTATTACTAATATAATATTTGTTTTAAAAACTATTTTATGTCAATTTTGACACTATTTAGTAATTGATTTTTGTGAAACTCATAACAGAATTATTAGTTAGAACAAAGTTAATTAAATCAATAATAACATGTCATATTAACCTATAAAATTATTTTAATTCATAAAAAGTCTCAAATTACATTTATTTTGGTGTTTATAACATTAATTATGTCAATATTTCATTAATAAGATAATTACTGCATCATCTTTGTGTCATAAATAAATTAAATTATTTAATATCTAAAAATTACAACTAAAATACCATTATTTAGGAAATAGTTTTAGCTTTCTAATGAATATTTATAGTCTAATTTATCTTATGTATAAACCCATATTAAAAATGATTTACTTATTAATATTTGATTTAAACTATTTTAACCCTTCTTTAAATAAATTAATAATAAATGTCCTAATCCAATCCAAGTGGGCCTAAATGGACATATTTTATTCCTAGGGTTGTTTTTGGTCGAATTAAACTTGTCCAATAGAATTAAGACATGTGTTAGGGTAATAATAATATCATTTTTACCCTTAATTACCCTATTTACTTTTAACCGTGGTAAAAAAAGTAAAAAGTTACTATTCACCAAAAAATTATTTTCATCTCATTGAACCACATTTTACGTATTGACATCAACCGTGTCTCTCGTATTTTCTAAATTCCACTCACAGAAGCGGTAAAATTAAGTTTTATGAAAAAGTCAGTTTTTTTAACTACCACTTAGTGGTTTCACTATTCATCAAAAATTGAAAGTTTTCAGAAAAATACCAAAAATTAGGCCTAAGCTATATTTGATATTATGAAATCAAAAATGATTTCTATTTTATCAAATTCAAAACATATCAGTTACATTAACTAATTTAAAAATTAATTTCCGTCATCAAAACAAATGGCGTGTTTTTAAGAGATAATAACTATCAAAAGATTGACACTTGTTTATGTCTGGTTTAAATTTGAAATTTTATCCAATGACCAACATTGTATTAAATTGTAAAAATATATTCTAAATATACTTTAAAACCACTCAAATTAACAATTTATCACTATTAATTATTTCGATTGAAAAATTTGTTTTTAATTAAAATTTAGTAATTTTCACTATTCATCAAAATATGAAAGTTATCCGAAAATCACCAAAATTTCACCCTAAGCTAATTTAGATATTCCAAATCCAAAAATGAAGTCCATTTTGAAAAATAAAATTTACAAAATTTCAAAAAGTGGTTATTACTATTCATAACGGCTAGTTTTAATAATATTTTAATAGCATATCGTTGTTTAGTGAAACTCAATATTGCGTACTACACACGCTATCGAGGAGGGTTGTGATTGCGTGTAATTCAAGGAAATTCAAGGATGCGTGTTGTGAAATCTCCTTTTGGTGTAGCATACAACACAAGACATTAATGAAATTAAGAATATAAAATCTCGGGGTGTTACATTCTACCCCCCTTAAAATGAATTTCGCCCTCGAAATTCGCCGGGGTTATAAATGGTTTACTACTCGAAAGTTTCTTTAATAGAAACCCACATCGTAAAAAGAAATACCAAAACTGAACTTTAAAAACTAAAGTATGAAATATAACGGTTACCCAAATGAACTCATCACTGGGTTTCCATATAGGAGAAAATATGGACATGAAAGAGAAATCTTACCGTCATGTTCTAATGGAGAGTGGTAGAGAACATGGCTATGAAAAATCCAAAAATCACAAAGTTATAGATTTGTGATGATCTAAGGTACCATCTGATTCATCGGATATAATGGAACTAGGAAAACATTTTTGGTTTTCAAGATCATTTCCCTAAAGTTGAAAATTTTGAATTAGAAGAAATACTTACTTGATGTTGGTACAATCTCACTACTGTTCGTGCTTTGAACAATTTCCACTTCATCTCTTAAAGAAATTAAGTTGAATTTGTTATTCGTTAAGTTTTAACAGATCATGTGATAGAATGATGGGTCATTCCATCTCTTTCAAACAAAAGGTTAGCAAAAGCTATAAGTCCATCTTATGGTTAGATTAATCGTATATGGTTCCAAAAAATGAACTTATACTTCATATATCATACCGCTTAATAAAATAAAACTAGTTTATACTAACCAGGGACTTCCTATAGGCCAGTGGTAGGCGATAAAGGCCAGTCGTACTTCGGTTGTGGGTTCGATTCCCACAGCCTTGTCCGACGCGATGGGTTGTCGCCCATCCTGCAGGTTGTCCTTTTTCTAAAACTATATTACTATAACATCCCATCAATAATATCAAAAAAACAATACTAACTTATGTCCAACATAATCCATTCCAATCTTTAGGCATATCCATAATACTGTAGTCCACTCTCAGAGATTTAATACCATCGTTGATCCCCATATATCATAAGATATATCTTGTTGGTCACATTCCAAACATTCAAAGGCCTTAATCTTGTACTCTCTTGAATACCCATTGAACCATAGTGAAAACATGAATGCAGTTAAAAGTTAACACTTTTCACATACCAAAATCCTCAAAATTCTATATACTCAAACCATGATATCACTTAGTCCTTATATCAATCATGAGCTCATGAATACTGTCAAACATTTCATTTTCTCCTTATCCCTTCATTATGAGAATATCATCTTCTTTCCAAAATATTTGAATCACTTTTCATGGTTACCGGTACCTTAAAATTATTGAAAACCACGATAATACAAAAATATTCTAATACACAATAAAAGTACCTCAACAACATTATTCTTGAATACCAATACATAAACACTTCAATCCATCCTCTTCAATTATTGTCCTGGAATAAGTCCTTCCTTGATTTAGAAGTAACTTTTTAGGTCAGGGCATTGAGTTGGGTAATGCCCATGTTCTCCAAAAATAATACATTGAACTCCATAACAGTCTGTTACTCTATGACCCTTTTCTCCACACATATAACATTGGTCCCTCAATTTGAGGTATTCCTCAAGGTTCTTCTTCCCTTATTTAGAAATCTCAATCTTCCTTTCTTTATGCTCCACAACATGCGAACATGCATAATAGTCTATCTTCCTCTTCTTTGATGAATTAGGTATACCACTAAATTTCACCTTGTTAATCATATATCGCGATGACTTATTCGGCATAATCACAATACATTTCTCTCTAGGAATTACATAATTTTGTTGCTTATAGTCACCAATTTGTCCATTGGATTCAATGTTAACCGAATTCTGTCTGGTTCACTCCATTAACTAAAACACAAAAACAATTCGTTGAGAGGAAAAAATCATGCTAGAGAAAACAACATAGTAAAGGGGGAGTACCCTCAATATCTAACATCTTAGGTTAAATTCTAATATCGTTAGCGCAATTATAGGACTATAACCTATACGTATACTTAACCTTAGAGATATCCCTAGACATACCTTAGAAATATCTCTAGGGATCTCACTAAAGTTCTCGCATCCAAGTTTCCAAAGGTTGACTAAACCTTTCCTCTGATGCCAAATGTAGAGACCCGAAGGTTGACATACATGGACATTACATTACTTTTGCGGAATACATAGTACATAACAAAAACACACACACAAGGATCGTAATAGTTTAGTGTCTTTGGAAACTCAGAATATAATCTTCTAATCGTGGTGAAAGATCTTCAACATCTCCCATAAAGATCTTCCCTTTTTTTACCTAAAACCTTTCTTTATATCCTGGGGAAAAGAAAACATAAAAGGGTGAGCTCAAATGCTCAGTAAGGGTAAACAAAATAAATATCAATCACATCATATTCATAAGAACATAACATTTTGGAAATCTTAACCTGCAAAAGAGAGCATAATTTTATAACATGGGATAAATCATAGTAGTGAAATGTAATCACAATAATCATAACTTAAAACATGAAACTTTGTGGCATACACACATAATCATAGAGAATCATTTCTTATTAGTCAAGACTCATTACCAAGACTATCTTAGTGGACAAAGTCCATTTCTGAACCGAGTCACCCTCGTTTCAGTCCTGTTTCACTGAACCGGTATAACCTACCGTTCCAGCCATGTCTATCTCATGAGATATAAAATCTTTACCCAATGCATCGGAGGGATATATAGGTCCCACCCATCTCATAATGATACCATTCTTATGTGTGACACAAAATCATAAATCATACATCATTGCATAACCCATGTAATAAAAATGGGAATCTTAAACATCATGACATCATAAAAAAATTCATATAAGATAAAAGAATTCATAAAAATATTCCATCACAACATAATCAAATCCATGTAATAATAGGGATATAAACAGAACCCTTTATTATCTTAGATGGAAAATAATTTTGATAAACCACTTGAACTCCATTCTTGAGGAAAATATCCTTTCTACTTCAAAAACACTTTTCCTTTCTTAACATGTCATACAATTATAAAATAAAAGAAGTTGATTAAAAATAAACTTGAAAACTTGTCAAGGAAGCCTCTTGGAAATAATGTTTTAAAAATCCATTCATGCCGTATAAGTTAAAAAACATTTTGTTCGTGCTTTTGTCGGAAAAGTCAAAAAAAGTACCTCGTAACGTAAACAAAAGAAAGATTCCTTACATACCATGTAGTAAAAGTCAAAAATGGGTAAAAACGACTTTAAACATACATGAAAATACTTTTATAAAACATGGACATGGATGATAGAAATAACCCCAGTAAATACTGACGAATAAGCAATCTCGGATAAAAATGAGATTTGCAAAATTATCCCTTACCTTAGGTCCGATTTGCTTCGTAAGTGTCCAAACCTCCTGTATAATGATTTAAATAATGCCATTGACTTATTACAGAATCATATTCATTGTTATTATATCATATATGGTTCACTTATGACTTTATATTACCCGTTCTTTTGTAAATTCATGTTAAAGTAGCGTTTTGGGTAAAATCGTCTCATTTGTCGTTCGTGTTTTAACTTGTAATTATTCATATGATTACTTAGATCATGATTACTTAATTACAGAATACAAAACATGATTTATATATAATATATATTTAGAATATACATATATATAATGGATCGATAAATGGAAAGAAATACACCGTTCATGGAGACGGTAGTCCGTACGTACGCATGAACGCTGTTTTCCTTTCCTGATTGTCTTGAATGGAAGTAAGTAGATTACATACATATATATATACATAAATCCAGTATATTATCATGTCATATATTTCATTATTATTCATTATATATACTTTATAATCATTCATGAATGGTTAATGTGGAGAATGAATCTCAACGCGTCGTGGAGGCGGTAGTCCGTACGTACGCCCGAGCGATGATATCGTTCTCATGATCGTGAACTTGTGTTGAAGTGTATGTATACTATTTCAGTATAAATATCACTTTATAATAATAATATATAGTTATTATTTACACCATTATACCCATCCAAGTAAGGTGGTGGTGGAAAATAGATTTCACCACGGCGTGGAGACGGTATTCCGTACGTACGCACGCGCGGTGATTTCGTTTTCCGTAGGATGGATAGATGGTGAAATAGGGTTGTTTCATACTTATAATAACATATCAGTATATGAGTGATACTTATGTTATTAATTCATAATGAAACAACCAAAAAGAATAAGTGGATGAAGAAATAAAGGTGAAAGAATCGGTAACGGACATTACCTCTTCTTTGAAGTGCTTCTTTGAGACCTTATTTTAGGGCACTACAATTGGTCTTTTAAGAAGACCAGGACCTCTAGGATGTCTCTAGGGAAGTGGAGAGGAAAAATTGGCAGGGTTTGGCCGATCTTTAAGGCTCAAAGTGGTGTGAGGAAGAGGGGGAGGAGGTTCCCTTTTATAAGGGAGAAGAGGGGTACCTTTGGGAAAACTAAAAATATTATTTTATTATAAAGTCATGTTCGGTTTTAAATAGCTCCAAATTGATATATTTCGAAGATAAGGTAGGTATGGGTCGAAATCCTCTCATCCAATAGAATTTAGACAAGTTTAGGTTCCTATTTTAACCTTATCATTTAGATTTAACATTAAGTTAAATAAGTTTACTTTTACCGTGTCTTCTTGTGTTCTTATACTATAAGGTTAATAATATTACTATAATCAGCCAAAAGAACCCCAAGTTGTTTATTATTAATATATATAACCTTATCTAAGTCATTTGGCCGAACCTTAGATTTTTAGGAATAAAATAACAATTACTAATATAATATTTGTTTTAAAAACTATTTTATGTCAATTTTGACACTATTTAGTAATTGATTTTTGTGAAACTCATAACAGAATTATTAGTTCAAAAAAAGTTAATTAAATCAATAATAAAATGTCATATTAACCTAGAAAATTAGTTGAATTCATAAAAAGTCTCAAATTACATTAATTTTGGTGTTTATAACATTAATTATGTCAATATTTCATTAATAAGATAATTACTGCATCATCTTTGTGTCATAAATAAATTAAATTATTTAATGTCTAAAAATTAAAACTAAAATACCATTATGTAGGAAATAGTTTTATATTTCTAATGAATATTTATAGTCTAATTTATTTTTTATATAACCCCGTATTAAAAATGATTTACTTATTAAACTTTGATTTTAACTATTTTAACCCTTCTTTAAATAAATTAATAATAAATGTCCTGATCTAATCCAAGTGGGCCTAAATGGTCATATTTTATTCCTAGGGTTGTTTTGGGTCGAATTAAACTTGTTTAATAGAATTAAGACATGTGTTAGGGTAATAATAATATCATTTTTACCCTTAATTACCCTATTTACTTTTAACCGTGGTAAAAAAAGTAAAAAGATACTATTCACCAAAAAATTATTTTCATCTCATTGAACCACATTTTACTTACTGACATCAACCGTGTCTCTCGGATTTTCGAAATTCCACTCACAGAAGCGGTAAAATTATGTTTTATGAAAAATTCAGTTTTTTTTAACTACCACTTAGTGGTTTCACTATTCATCAAAAATTGAAAGTTTTCAGAAAAATACCAAAAATTAGGCCTAAGATATATTTGATATTATGAACTCAAAAATGATTTCTATTTTATCAAATTCAAAAAATATCAGTTACATTAACTAATTTAAAAATTAATTTCCATTGTCAAAACAAATGGCGTGTTTTTAAGAGATAATAACTATCAAAAGATTGACATTTGTTTATGTCTGGTTTAAATGTGAAATTATATCCAATGACCAACATTGTATTAAATTGTAAAAATATATTCTAAATATACTTTAAAACCACTCAAATTAAAAATTTATCACTATTAATTATTTCGATTGAAAAATTTGTTTTTAATTAAAATTTAGTAATTTTCACTATTCATCAAAATATGAAAGTTATCCAAAAATCACCAAAATTTCACCCTAAGCTAATTCCGATATTCCAAATCCAAAAATGAAGTCCATTTTGAAAAATAAATTTTACAAAATTTCAAAAAGTGGTTATTACTATTCATAACGTCTAGTTTTAATAATATTTTAATAGCATATCGTTGTTTAGTGAAACTCAGTATTGTGTACTACACACGCTATCGAGGAGGGTTGCGATTGCGTGTAATGCAAGGAAATTCAAGGATGCGTGTTGTGAAATCTCCTTTTGGTGTAGCGTACAACACAAGACATTAATGAAATTAAGAATATAAAATCTCGGGGTGTTACAACTAATTTCTGAAAAAATTAATTAGTTTTAAAAAAATATCTTTCAATTTTAACATTTAAACTACACATTAATTATTATAATAATATATCTATTAAAATATTGAATTAATTATAAAATATGAGTAGTTATTGATTCTTTTTATGTATATTTATTGTGTTGGATAGTTTTATTGATAAAAATGTTTATTTATCAGTTTATTATCGATTAATGTAATTGATAGTGAGTGTAAATATTTAATTTTATTAAAATATCCCATAGATTTGAAACATATAAATGACATAATTTAGTTATTTGAATTGATAAATTTACATTTACCAATTTCTAGAGTTATTAATGAAACTCTATTTAGCTATGTTAAATGAAAATGTAACTATTATGTTAAGTTGATAGTTATTCTACATTTAATACCAAAAAGTAAAACTATATTAGTTTAGATCATAAACCTTGATATTTATATATCTATAAACTTTACATATTTTCCTTCTGATAATTTATTAGTATTAAATATATTAAAAAACATTAAATATAAAAATACCACTTATAAATATTTAAAAAAAAATTGATTATAAACATTTATTTCAATACAATACATAATTTTATAGCCTTATTTTTAATTATATTAATAATTGGGTGAATATTTTAGTGATTTAAACCTATAAATTATCTTTATATTTATTTGTTTTATTCATTTTGAATTTTTTTTATACAATTGATTTCGTAATAAACAATCCTCTTTTCAGGAATATTTTTTAATAGTTTTATTAAATAATTAGTATGAATTTATTGAAGAACCCAACCCAAAAAACATAAGTTGTATTATATTAATAACTAAATTTTGGATCCTTGATTATATATTAAGTAAAAAATACTTATTTTATTTAAATGTATTGATGTATTAATCAAATTTTCTCACTTATGAATAATTGGACAATAGTAAATTCATGCGAACTTCGTAAAAAACATTTCTTTAATAAATAATTTGTTTAATAAGAGGTCATATGAGTATTATCTAAAGAAAACCGCAAATTAAAAAATATTAAAATATCAAACTTCTTTTAGAAGTGATGATATAGATCGAGTGCATTTTTGGAGTCTATATCAAGGATGTTATACCTCGTATTGTTGGAGGTGGTTGTACACCAAGATTAAATTGATATTTCCATAAACAATTTCGGAAAACCACTGTTTAGACTTGTATCTCACTTATTAATATATAATAATTTACTCCAACTTTAAAATTAAATACTCATATTTTTTAAATAAAAAAATATTGTGGCTAAATATATTTCATTCAAGAATGTTGTATATGATTCCTGTTAACATGGTAGAAACATATTGTCAAATTTTTTTCTTGGAAGAAGCTCATATTTCACAAAATCTTCCAATTTTTGTTTCATGTATATCATAAGAGTATATTAATTTATTTTAAAATATTAATCTTTATAGTCACTATACAAGGTGATATAATCAATTTCTTCTTGTTAATTCATCAAATACACATATAATAAAAAAATATTCTCTCCTAGTTATGAATTTTCATTCCACAAAACTAACATACTAGTGAATATATTAATATTCCATTAATCAATAATAATTTCATATATTAATCATCAAATCATAATCAGTGTTACATTATATATATACCTCATGATAAATTTCTTTATTGTGGGGTGTATTTATTCATGTTACATAGAATCATCACTACCAAAAAAGTGGAACAATAAATTTCAGAAACTTTCACATTTTTGTATAGAAAGATCCATTCTTTATTTTATTTAAGGTCAAAACCACAACCATTCATTTATTATTTTTCATGATATTATCTCCATCAATAATTAATTTTGAAGCTTTCTTATAATTATTTATATAAAATTTACTAATTTATAGGATTATACATTTTTTATGATATAAAATTGTAATCTTAATTATTATTGACATATAACCATATGAAAATTTTAAGATCAATTATAAAAAATATATCAAAATCACTACATATCAATATAGAAAGCACATGAAATATTTCTATCTCTATTGTACCATAAATTATATCATCATGTTCAATATGTAAAATGAACATTTTTTTAAATGGATTTATATAGATATTACAACAATTATCCACTCAGTTAACATCTATTTTAAAAAAAAAATAATTCCAATGGTCATGGAAATAAAATAGTGTGAATTTCAATCGATATAAGTACTTTTTCAATTAGAAACCCACTGGTTCATCACTTGAAATTTTATTTGCTAAGAGTTTTCTGATTTAAAAATCCTTATAAAGAACACCAATCAATAATGACTTCTTAAATAATTTAGAATGATTACGAATCCTTTTATAATTAACCACTAATCAAAATATATATATTGAATCAATTTTAACCAACCATATAATGATTTATTAAACATCTATCCCCAAAAAAGTTTCATACACATTTCTTACCACCCTATATTTATATCAGATCACATTTTCATGCCCACAATATTTTTTATTGAACAATCAAAATGTTTTAAATATGTTTTTGAGATATGACACGTTAACCAGATACCATAATTCATTTTTATCAATTTCATTTGTCTATAAATTTATAGGTTTAACTCAATATTCCTATTTTATTTATTCTTAAAATATTTATATATCCACCAATTATACTATTATTTTGTGGTAAAGAAACCTCAACATATATGAATATATGGGAGGAAACATACTTGTGGTTACATTTAATTAATTAATTTAAACACATTTTCATTATTCGAGTCAATTTTTTGCTCACTTTATCATTTTTACCCATTTAAATTATTCATAAGTGTCCCTAACAATTATTTTCATTTCTAAAACCAAAAAATTTTAAACAAAATTACCTCATTTAGTATAAATTTTATCTTACAAGAGTTTCTAGATTTTTTCGAACATTCTCACTAATCACCATGAAAATTTTTATATAATAATTTCATTAATAATTCCAGTAAATTTATGAGTCAAAATATTGAATGGGTATTTAATGAAATCTCCATGAATTTGATATTTTCATTGATATCTATCATTGTTCTATTTTTCACATTGAAATTTAAAATAACTAAAAACATATAGCTTACATTCTACAATGGAACATTTTATATAGCATTATACATTATGTAAGACTTCACTAATCCATATTTTGAGTATAAACCACCACTATACCCACATATATATAGTAATTAAATGAAATGTCACTCTAAATGAGTAATATTTTAATGTTGTGCTTCACCATCTTGTTTATCGATTTAATTATTCCATTTTATATGGCCTTAGTTGATGATATATCATGTTTTAAATTTGGTTTCTCATGATTATTCACCAACTCAATTGAGGTTTATTTCATTACATCAGGAAATAAAATGATTTTTAAAAATCATCGTGTTTCACTCTTAGATCATCCTCCTAATAGTTTAGTGTATTATATATCATAATTTTTTGTTTATGTAAACTTAATCCATCAAATGGTATTTTAATCTCCCAATATTAATATTAAATACATTTGATGAAAAATTTCTTCATGTTTCATGGAACTAGCCACATCACAATAAAAAAATTAAATAATTTTTAATGATATCATATTATTTTTTATAAAATTATTTATCACAATCAATCCTTTCATATTAGAATCATATATCATTTCATATTTTCGATTAATGTTTCCAATATTAATAATATCTATTATATTAGAAATATTATTAGTTATTTTTTTAACTATTATTGAAATTAATTTGATTCAAAATATTGTTATGATCATCACCAAAATATGAAAAATGTTTTCATTATTTTCCACTTAATATAATGTTTCAATTGTTCTCTATCTGTTCATCAATGGGCTTCAATATTTCCCTCAACATAGTTATCCATTCCGTTTTAATGTTACATTGTTCCCTAGGACACAAAATATACTTACAATCAATAAATTATTTTAATAACTATTAACACGTACCATATATTTCATATATCATCTAAGGATACTATTTTTTTTCTTCCTCTATTATACATAAAATATATATCATTTCTTATTTAAGAAATTCTATCAAAATAAACATTCACATTATTTAGAAAAACTATGTTTATTATTATTTGTGATTAAATAATATTATATTGATTAATTATTCAACCATTCATGGAGGCTTTATAGGAAGTATCATTTCTCCTTCTATCAAGCATTAGAATGATTTGTGAAGTAAGAGTATCTCTCCTCATTGCATTCAGAAAATAAAATTAAGTGATACACAATTTATTTTAATGTGGATTATTTTATATAAATATAATTAGGTTCATCAAGTTCCATATCATTTCCCATGATCATCCACTCAACTTTTTTCCATTTAATATCTTACTAAAATTAAAAGAGGCAACATTCATCATCAAACATTTTTTATTTATTCCTTGAACCCCATGAATAATTTTTATTTTATTTTTATATAATAAACATATTATCATAAATATAATTATATTATGTTATATTAAGTGTTCTTTCTACACTCAAACACACACTTCCATCAAATTGGATACACCATCATCGTTCGTCAATACGCCAGACTACCACCCCACAAACTGAGGCCGCTCATTCTTCTGCCTCCACCTTTCATGGTTGTGAATAATGATGTAATTTATATTTTTATATGATATATATTATATTTATGATTTATTTATACCTCTTGTATTATTAAATGACACATACAATCATGGTTTCAATTTTTTGGAAATACAATAACTTCATTTGAAGATGTGTGGACTATTACCACCTTAGAGTGATTTGATTCACTCATACATTACATGGAGTGTATTATGGATGGGTTTAGTGAATGTATATGATAATTATACTATAATTATATCATATTTTAATGTATTTTATGTACTTTATTTGTTTCATTAAGATAATAAAATGGAAACAACATCCATGCATGCTTACGACCTACCATCTCCATGAATAATGTATTTTGTTTCCAATTTTTTTATTTTATAGATTATTATAAAAAATATATAATGAATATATGTGATATTTATTTCATAATTATCATTATATAAATTATTAATTCATGATATAAGTATAAAGACAAAAAATATAACTGACTCCATGAATTCGGAACCAGAATTTCAGAGAATACGGAACCTGGATTTTAGAGAATTCAGAACCTCAATTGTAGAGAATTCAAAATCTGAATTTTAGAGAATTCAGAACCTGAATTTCATAGAATTCATAGAATTCGGAACCTGAATTCATATAATTCAGAACCTGGAAACTAAAGACTCTATAAACAAAGTAATTGTAGGATTCTAAGGTTTTAGATGTGAAACTGAATTATATACTTAGTAATTAAAATAGTTAGATTTATAGAGATAATTAAATAATCAATTAAAACAAATGAAAGATAAAAATTTCCATAGAGAAGGAAAATTTTCCTTAAGAAAATAATCCTTAGGGAAAATATATATTTCTTTAAGATAGAGTGTTTGTGATTTTAGAAACATAGAGGCATGGAAAAGTCATAAAGAAACCTTATTGACTCAACAATGTCATGAATAGACCATTCATAATGTGAATTTGTTCTACATAAAAACTAAATTTCCCCATTCAGATCCCTCTCAGAACTATCCATACTTATATAAACATGTTGTTACCACAATCCAAATTAAGACAAACTAAACAAAATAATGTTTAGCTAGATGATTCAAGAGCGATTTACCTAGTAACAATTTGATATTACAACCTACCCACCGTATAAAAAAATTTCCATGAGATATTCTCCTAAACATCTTAGTGGGTATTAGCAAACAAGATTTTACACTATGTTCGCATATCAAATACCCTCTCCCATGTGTCCTCGTGCAACTTCCCTTGTTACCACTACATCTCACTAGAGACACAGTCTTCCCTAAAATATATTTCTAAACATTTTCCTTTATAATAATCAGATTCCCCTCAAAGGATGAGTAAAGATACATCTCAATGTTACCAATTTATATCATGTGATAAGGGTAGGGAAGATATCTATGAAGGTGTGATATGAAAAACATGTAATTAATGACACTGTAGGGATTTGGAAGGTCAATACATTATTCCACTTGACAGACCCTTTCTAATATCTTAAATGGCCTTAAAAACCTAGGTATCAACATCCCATAAATCTTCTCATGGAATCACCCTAGCCTAGGTGACATAAAAATAAAACCTAATAAAAAATGAAAATTTAGAGGTTATATGTCATAGTTAGTATATAATTTTTCCATATCTTTATGTTTACCAACCACATTATATTCAACTAAACATACTCGAATGTCTCCTACATGGGACTAGGCCCAATAAGTTCTATATCACTTGAATATGACTAAAAAATAGGAAAACGTCATGAACTTCCATATAATTCCTCAAAAGTATCCATTTGGATTGATTCTTAAAATCAATTATTGTAAGAAAACTCCACATGTTCAAGGTGACTCTCTAAAGAACCACTAAAATCAAAAACACATGATCACAACATATCCGCCATAATATGAATTGTCTTCTTAGAATTTCCATCATTCAAGGGATGATAGCCTATACTCAAAAGTACATTTGATCCCAATACTTCTAAATAACCTACCAAAACTAAGATTTCGTATGAGGATTGTGATCAGAAATGATACATCTTATAACACTGTGAAGTCAAACTGTCTCTTTCATATAGAGCTACAAAAATCAATGATGGTGAAGGTCTCTCTGATAGGAAAGAAGTGGGATACCATCATTATTTGATCCATGTTCACCCATAACCCATCATTCATCTAAATTTTCATGTGTAAAGCTATCATGAAATCCATAGTGAAATCATCTTATTTCCATTTAGGAATGGAAAATGGATATAATAACCCATTAGGCCTCAGATGCTCAACCTTCACCTTATGCTAGGTGAAGAATATGACAACAAATTCCATTATCTCCTTCATTATTCTTGTAGAATTGTACTATATGTGGATATAATGACGTATCTTTGTCAAACTGGTATATAACTCTCATCTAGAAACATGAAACTACCACATCATCACTTCATATAGGCCCATAGGAAACCATACACGAACTTGTATAAGAAGAAAACCACCATTACTAAGAGTTTGTATTCATTGTGGATCCCCGATATATAAGATATCCCTTATATTTAAGCCCTCCAGATCAGATATTTTCCCTCTCCTTATCTATTCTAGAAAAATATATATATAAATGATGTTTAAATTAGAGCTACTCATCCACGAGACTAATGAATATCTTTATGCATGTTTGTAAGGAGTTACATTGGATACCACTAATCAAATGACTCATGAATTTCCTTTTCCTACATCTTTTAGCAGAGATTATTGGGAAATAAATTACCCTTACCTAGATTTTATTCATGTTTGATTTCAAAAAACTATAGATACTTGACTATCCTCCTCTATTGAAGCTTGAGGTCCCACTATGAAGATATGTATCTGAGTTTATTTTCATTAATGTACACTGAAATCCTGTCATCCGATAGATTGTGTCTCCATTTTCACTAGGCATTTACCACCAAAACAAACTCAACCTCATTATTAGTGTAATTCTTGTACATTCATCTCAACTATTTGAATATATAAGAATCCACTTAGTCCTCCTATATTAGAACTTTTGTAAGACCTGCTCCATATTCATTATAGTTCATCTTATATTCCTTACCTAAAAATGATAGGGTGGGTACTCGTTTTGAGTTAAACATAAAAACATCACCTAAAATTACCACTCGCAAGAATATGACCAAACAAACACTACCCATGTCATGATTAGTACAGAATTCAGTGCTACCAGATGGGATAATTAATCATTGAAGCACTTGAAATTACCTGATACACATAGAAATCTAGATTTCTCAAATATATTCCTTGGAATATCCCATGACACCATAGATTTCACTTCCTATGGGTCCACTAACACTCCATATATCAGGATAAAATGATCCAAGATGTTCACGTTATTAATCTAAAATTTTCATTTGGATAGCATGGAATAAAGGTAATTTTCTCTCAATGTACTTAGGATGATGTCAATATATTGGGAATTATAATCTATAGATTAGGAGTAAACCAAGATGTATTTTATGTAACCCATCAAAAAAATATATTAAAGGATGAAAGATCTAATTCACTAGGTCCATGAATAATATCAATATTTTTATCAGACCAAACAATGTCATTACATATACATATATGTCATACATACCCCTAAAAGATGTATGAGGTATATTAAATGGTCTTACACTGAACTGATAATATCTTGACCTAAATTCAATCTTGATAAAACCTAATGAACTTTTGAGTTGATCAAATAGGTCATTGATGCATGGAAGGGGATATCAGTTCTTGACCGTCATCTAGTTTAGTCTTCGATAATTTTTATATAAGTGTAATATTATTTCAACCATCTTGGTGAAGAGAACGGAAGAACCCCATGGTGACATACTAGTTCATAAGAACCCATTTAATTTTAGGTCATCCAACTATGATTTCAACTCATAAATCTTGGATAGTTTCATCCTATAATGTGGGATGGAAACTAGCTTAACTATTAACACCAACATAGTCGTGAACTACATCTCTCACTAGGAAGGTATGATAGAGAATTATTTAAGAAATAAATACTGAAAAAGTTCCACCATTGGAGGAAGAGTTTCATTCTATATTTCACTACCATCAACAATGTTTCATATTATCCAATCCATGAGAAAATCCAATCTTTATTGAATTGTTCTTGTATGACCAGCCTAAAGATCTCACTCACGCTACTAATAAAAGATTCCTCCTTCTAGATATTGGAAGGTATATCTCATTTAATATTAGTTGAAATAATACTGGTATATAACTATCTAGTCTATAACTAGAATCTAATCTATGACTATCACTTCTATCAAAAAATATATTTCAAAGGAAATAGTAGCCAATAATTTGAAGATAACACTCCTTGCAGTGTCTAATGACTTCATATAGCTCCCCGAACAATGTGTTGATGGAAATAAGTCCATCCAAACTCTACAAAACGAAACTCAATCCATTTTCATGTTGAGTAGAAAAAATAGAGTGTTATTTCCCTATATCATAATGAATATAATCAATTTTATAATATATAAGAGTCATACCTATAATGATAGAAGGTCCTATATCTACACTGATCATAGTGGATTGTCTATCATGCATCTTACTCGCCCATTTACCTTGGTATCTTATCTAACAACCCTATGATAATCAAGATGGTTGGTACTACCACTAATGTGTTGGGGTACAATATGTAACACCCCAAGCTTCCACGGTACGTTTCCCTTTGAATAATGCAAAATCTTGCAATGTACGCATCTTCAAAATTCTAACACACTGTGACTAATCAAACTAGCCATTATAAATAGTAATACCCAATTTTTGAACGTTTATAATTTTTTTTCAAAATGGACTTCATTTTTGAATTTGGAATATCAAGATTATCTTAGGGTGAATTTTTGGTATTTTCCTGAAAACATTCAATTTTTGATGAATAGTGAAAAACAATGAGTTATTGGTTAAAACAGACTTTTTATTTAAATAATTATTTGTTTTATTTAAATTTATTTTAGGTCAAAATAGATACATAATACCTATATAAGTTCAATTTAATTCATTGGAGTCAATTTATATTAATTTTAAATATATTAAAATTTAATTGAACTTTTTACCATCTTTTACCCACCTACTAAGAGCTTTTGTAAATTTCCATAAAACTTAATTTTACCGCTTCTATGAGTTGAATTTCAAAAATTAGAGGTACAAGGTTTATATCAGAAAGTAAAATGCGGTTCAATAAGATAAAAATAATTTTTTTGTGAATAGTAACTTTTTGCTTTTATTTACCATGGCTAAAAGTAAATAGGGTAATTGATGGTACAAATGATATTATTATTACCCTAACATGTGTCTTAATTCTATTTGATGAGTGTATTTCTACCAAAAAAATACCTTAGGAATAAAATATGATCCCTTAGGTCCACTTGGATTAGATTAGGACTTTTATTATTATTTTATTTAAAGAAGAGTTAAAAGAGTTAAAATCAAAGTTTAATAACTAAAACATTTTTAATATAGGGTTATACATAAGATAAATTAGATTATAATTATTAATTAGAAAGATAAAAATATTTCATACATAATCTTATTTTTTTTATAATTTTTATACATTAAATAATTTAATTTATTTATCACACAATGATGATGCAGTAATTACCTTATTAATGAAAGATTAAAATAATTGATATCATAAATATCCAAATAAATCTAATTTGAGAATTTTAATGAATTCCACTAATTTTCTAGGTTAATATGAAATGTTAGGGTTGATTAAATTAATTTTATTTGAAGTAATAATTCTTTTATGAATTTAACAAAAACAAAATATCAAATAGTGTCAAAATTGACATAAAAGTGTTTTTAAAAAAAATATTATATTATTAATTGATATTATATTCCTAAAAATTTATGGTTCGGCCAAAGGGAATAAATAATATTATATATGTCATTAATTAACCACTTGAGTTTCTATTGGATGTTTATAGTAAGTTTATTAACTATATGATATAAAAATACAAAGAGACATGGTAAAGGTCAAACTAATTAACTAAGAGTTAAATATAAAAGCTAAGGTTAATATACTAACCCAAACCAAAATAAAACTTATTGGTTGAGTGTTTTTCGACCCATCCCCACCTTAGCCTTGAACTAAATCAGTTTTGAGCTATTAGAGACCGAAAAATATTTTATTATAAAATAATATTTTAAGTTTTTTCTAAGGTTCCCCTCACCCCTCATATAAAAGGGAACTCACCCTTCTCTCAATTTATCACCTTCAAAGCCATTTGGCGCAGCCAAACCCTACCGAAATATCCTCCAAACATTCCTCAATTCAACCTAGAGGCCTTACTTTGGTCAGAAATCCAACCTAAGGAGACCTTTTGATCAACTCAAAAGGAAACACCCGAAGAAGAGGTAATAATTTCACCACCCTCTTTCAAGTTCTTTTCTTCTTCCACTTCTACTTTATTTGTTGTTTCCATTATAAAATAATAACTCCAGTATCTTCTATATATTGTGATGTTATTATAAAAATGTTACAATCCTAGTCATTATTCTATCCATCCTATAAATGACAAAGTCACCATACATGTGTATGTACGGCTTACCGTCTCCACGTTGTGGTGAAGATTGTTATTCAAACACTTCATCATTTGTATAAGTATAATAATGAGTATAACTGATTTAAAGAAAAAATATAACATGATAATGATTCTTATATATATTATATACACTCAAATTATATACCCTTTTAGTATCAAAAGAATGATATTGTTGCTCGTGCGTACGTTCAGATTACCGTCTCCATGAATGTGATGAGATTAATTCCCCATCGTATCCATTCAAGACTAATTTTAACTTGATGGTTAAAAATAATGTTTAAAGACATAATAGAATTCTTTATATAAATAAAATATATCCTATTCATAACAAACATGGCTTACATAACCAATCGTATATAGGAGAATGAATCAGTTAACACCCAAAACGAGGATAATACTAAAATATCTTTAACAATGAAATATTAGAAGATCATGTATGATATCATATTAATGTATATGGTTGTTTTATAATTTAATAACAATGATTTCACCATTATAGAGGAGTTTAAAATACCCTTGAATAATTAAAAGTACAAGTTAAGGGTTAATTTCACAATCTCTTTATTATCTGAGGTTGTTTATATGTAATTATCTACTAGGACCTCTTTATCATCCACATCCATGTTTCTTAAAAATGTATTTCAAAACATTTTTATTATTTACTAGAAAAATTTTTAAAGTCATTTATACACTTATTTGACCTTATATGTTTTGAAAGGAATATTTCCATCTTTTTCCAAACAAGGTACTTTATGACCTTTTCAAAAAAAAATTAAGGTAATAATGTTTTTTTAACTTATACGGAAGGTGTAGCTATTTTCCACCGTTATAGAATCGTCGAAGCTTCCCTTACAGGCTTATAAGAATGTTTTCAAAATAAATATTTTCTTTTATATTTATGTGACTTTAAATGATTTCATAAAAAGAAAGAGATATTTCTCTCAAATAGTTTTGATTTCATCCATGTCAACATCCTTTGATGGATTTTATACTTGTTTCAAGACGATTCATTATGATACGAATATTTCATATTGAATTGAACGTTTTGTAATTTTTTTTGAATGTGGCTATGTTATTTTATACCATTCGTGGTTTATGGTTAAAGTATTGACATTTCTTAAGCTAGTTTTAATACGAATGTTTATGTTATATTTCAACCTTTTCATATGAGGAATGTATTGGACTTAGTATGTGATGGGTGAAGCCCGCTACAGCTCCTCAATGCATCGGTAGGTCTCTTGAGACAATTAGATGTGGAATTGGCCAAGCCCTTTACCAATTTCATATATGGTTTTGGTTGAGGCCTAAATCATTATTAGATGTCTTGGTCGAGGCCTTGACAAAATGTTTCAGAATGTCTTGCATTATACATTCCCTTATTATGAAAATAATATTGATTGTTCATGTGGTCATTCGACTAGTAGAATACCCCTGATTATGTTTTATTATGTAATTATTTACTCAACTCATATTCCTACCATAAAATTATTCATGTTTATTATTTGTAAAGGCATGTGTTTTCAATTATTCACCATGCCTAATATTTATGTTATCTTCCACTGTATTGCTTACCCTTACTGAGCATTTGAGCTCACCCCTTTCTGATGTTTCATTTTCCCAGGATATGAAGAAGTTAGTTATGAGGGACTTTCAGGAATAATCTAGGAGGCTTGGATGTTTTAATGGAATAAATTAGTTTTGTATTTCTTTTCAAGTTGTAAAGTTGAACTTATGTATGAATCTTGTTTCCAATAATACTAAACTGATCGGTATTTCAATAAATGATTTCCTTGTGATCATGCCAATGTTATGTAATAATGCATCGACTCTGGGTAACTATGTTTGGGGCGTTATAGTTGGTATTAGAGGAGTTTTAGTACAAACCATGTAAACTAGATTTAGATAAACATTGATTAGAGCACATTACCATAATATAGACTTTGAGGATTAGAATAGAAGAACTTCCTAGAATTTGGAATTGTATAGATTTTTTTATTTTTCCAAGAAATAAATCTCTATATGGATACAAACAAGCAAAGGTGGCTCTGGGACAGATGTACCTAGGGGTAAAACCCGAAAACACCACTTTGAGCTAAACTCGAATGGGAACTGGTGCACGACAACGGGCCTTTCTGCACTCTTGTTTATGACACTCCTGGGGGTTATTCTTAGGATAATTCTCATTTTCCTTACAAAACATTATGAAGGATTTAAGGGCATATACCTTCTCAAAGAAAACATTTTTATGATTATGTATTATATCTATAAACTGTTCAATTTATGTTAAGTGTTTTACAAGTTTGGGATTATGTATTGCAATTAATAAACTAATCTAGTGTATACCATTGTTTAGAAATGGATCCTAGTGTAAGGAATGGAAACCGTATCAATGCGCATAATCCATGTAGGTGTTTCCCTCCTACTCAAGATAATTATAGTGGAGTTGGTGAAGAAACTGGTGCTGATCAGCTTATCACCATACTGGGAAAACTCACTCAGGTTATGAATAATAACCTTACCCGTATGGAGAACCCTAATCCACAACGCGGAGGATCAATGTTATACCACTTCATGAGGAAACAACCAACAACATTCATTGGGAGTACAAATCCATTAGTAGCTGAGCAATGGATAAGTTCCCTAGAGAAAATATTTCATGCTTTGGGGGGTAGCGAAAGGGAAAAGTTGTCATGGCAGTTTATCGCCTCATGGGAGATGTTGATCAATGGTAGTCCTTGATTGAAAACACAAAATATGATGAAGAAGTATCAAGAATGGATTAGAGGTAGTTTAAAGAGATTTTTTTAGAAAAATACTTTCCTTATGACCATTGGGAAGATATGGAAAGACAATTTCTCAGTCTGAGGAAAAAGGAGGATGAGAATGTTGCAAAGTATGAGGATGACTTTACAAGGTTTGCAAGGCATACTGCAGATTATATATGTAACCAAAGAATTAATATTTATCATTTCTTTTATGGGTTAAAACCATTTATCCATAGAGAATTGGTCTCACAATCCTTCTTATCATATGAAGAAATTGTCTCATGTGCTATCAAGATAAAAAATGAATTCTCTAAGTCTTATGAATTTAAAGCAAAGAAATAGAAGAAGATATATTCTGAACACTCTGGGAAAATAAATAAGGAAACAAGGAAGAAGGGAAGAGTTTAATTTCTACCATGTGATAATTGTGGAAGGAACCACCTTGGTGCCTGTCTAAAAGCAAAATGAGTATGCTACAAATGTAGACAGAAAGTCCATATTTCTGGTGATTGTAGGGGAAATAAAGATACTACAAATGTTCAATGATACAATTGCAGGGAGATGGGACATTATCCAAATGATTGTCCTAAGAGTTAGGGAAAATTTCCTCAGAAAACACCAAGGGATCAAGGCCAAGTTTATGTGATCACTACTGTTGAGTTTTAAGCTCTGAAAGACAAGGTGGTGGGTAATTTAATGGTTTCATCACTTTTAGCCAATGCTTTATTTGATTCTGGATCATTAAATTATTTCATATCTTCCCAGTTTTCTAAGAAAATTTGATATTTTCAAAATTATTTAACAATGGAGTTGTCAGTCAAAAATCCTAAGGGAAGTATCATTGCAAAAAAGTTTTGTGAATCAATTCCCATTAAGGCATATAAACGTTATTTATTTTCTTATCTCATCGTCATACCCATGACTGAATTGGATATAATCCTTGGTATGAAATGGATTTCGAACCATGATGAAAAAATTTATTATAATAATGAGGTTACAATTTTCGATGATGATAAGGAGTACCTTATCATTAGATAAGAAACTTAACCATCTGATTCTTATCTAGATCTACCCCCAATAGCTCAACCGAATTCAATTATTGGGGAGGAATATAATGAAATAACTATGGTTGAGTAAAAGAATGTTCAAACAGAGGATGTACCTATTGTGTAAGAATATGTTTATGTGTTTACAGAGGATTTACCTGGACATCCTTCATAAAGAGAAGTTGATTTTTCCATTGATTTAATTTCTGGTTCAAGGCCCATATCTAAGACTCCTTATTGAATGGCCACTGGGGAATTAGTGGAACTAAAGAAAAAACTAGAGTAATTTATTAATAAGGTATTTATTCGCCCTAGTGTTTCTCCTTGGGGATCCCCTTTCCTTTTTGTTAGGAAGAAAGACGGATCTATGAGGTTTTGCATTGACTACTTGGATATCAATGCTATAACGATAAAGAACAAGTATCCCCATCCTCACATTGATGATTTGTTTGACCTACTTCATGGAGTTAAATGTTTTTCAAAGATTTACCTTCGATTTGGATATCATCAGTTCTATGTGAATATGGAAGACATTACAAAAACAGCATTTCAAACCAGGTATGGGCATTACGAGTTAACAGTAATGCCTTTTGGGATGACTAATGAACCCTCTATTTTCATAGATCTAATGAATGGAGTTTTCAAGGAATATCTTGATGACTTAATAGTGGTATTTATTGATGATATCTTGGTATACTCCAAAATCTATAAAGAGCATGAAAATCACTTGTGCACCATTCTAAAAACCCTCAGAAGAAATGAATTATATGGGAATATTAGCAAGTGTGAACTCTAGCTTCAGGAGATTTCTTTTCTTGGTCATATTGTCTCTAAGGATGGAATCTCAATTGATCCTTCTAAGACAAGAGAAATCCATGAATGGCTAGCACTGATGAGTATAACTGTGGTACGTAGTTTTACTGGTTTAGTAGGTTATTATCGACATTTCATCCAGAATTTTTCCCGATTAGCTAACCCATTAACCAAGCTCACACGTAAAGGGGTTAAATTTTTTTGGACAATAGAGTGTGAATAATGTTTCGAAGAACTGGAGAGAATATTATTCAATGCTTCTATCTTGACTCTACCATCAGGGAATGATGGGTTTGTTATTTATATTGATGCATCAAAGAAAGGATTTGGTTGTGTCCTTATGCAGAATGATAGGGTTATTGCCTATGCATCACGACAACTAAAAATTCACGAGAAAAACTATTCTACTCATGATCTTGAGTTAACTACTGTAATATTTTCTTTGAATATATGGAGACATTTTCTCTATGGTAAAAAATGTGAGATATATATTGATCACAAGAGTTTGAATTATATTTTCACACAGAAATAACTCAATATGAGGCAAAGGGGATGACTTGAACTACTAAAGGATTATTATTGCACAATACAATACCACCCAGGGAAGGAAAATAAGGTGGTAGATGCTTTGAGAAGAAAAGATCATGGAGTTTCGAACAAGATGATAGTTGAAAGGAACCCTATTTTCCTAGATCTAGTAAATATGGATATGGGAATAACCATGTAAGGTGGAATATCAATACTTTTTCAAATGGTTGCCAAACCATCTTTACTAGAAAGGATAAAAAGTTCTCAGGCTGATGATGAGGAGTTTTAAAAGAAAATTAATTCTGTGAATGATGGTAGATTGATCGACTTTGTATATGAAGATGGGATTTTTAAATTTGGGAAGAGGCTTAGTGTTCCTGATATACCTGATCTGAAAAGGGAATTTTTTGATGATGATCATAGCTCCAATTTCTCTATACACCTGGGGAGCACCAAGATGTATAGAGATTTGAAGGAACATTTTTGGTGGGACAACCTAAAGAGGTAGACTTCTGATTTTGTGTCAATATGTATGGCTTGTCAACAAGTGAAATTCGGAAGGCAACAGTACAGATGAGTCATGAAACCTCTTCCCATTCCTGAGTGGAAATGGGATAATATTACGATGGACTTTGTCATGGGATTACCAAAGACTCCTATAAAGAAGGACACAATATGGGTCATTGTTGATCATCTTACCAAGTCAGCACATTTTCATGCTATAAGAGAAGATTTACCACTTAAATGTCTAGAAAGACAATATATTAATGAAGTTTTAAGACTTCATGGAGTACCCCTGTTGATTTTTTCTGATCGTGATCCCTATTTTACATCAAGATTATGGAAAAGTCTTCAAAAATCTCTGGATACTGAACTTCATTTGAGCACTGCCTACCACCCTCAAACTAATGGATAATCAGAACGAACTATTAAAACCTTAGAAGACATGTTGATATCTTTCTTACTTGACTTTAAAGGTATGTGGGATCAATATTTACCTATGGTAGAATTTTCCTATAACAATATCTTCCATTCAAGTATTCATATGGAACCATATGAAGCATTATATGGAAAGAGATGTCGAACACCAACTTGTTGGGATGATGTTGGTGAAAGAAAATTCATAGGCCCAGAACTTATTGAGGAAATGATGGAAAAGTTGATGGTTATCCAAACCCACATCAAAGTAGCTCAAAGTAGACAGAAGAGATATACTGATAATTGAAGGAAGTATTTGGAATTTCAAGTAGGAGATCAGGTTTTCATGAAGGTATCTCCATAGAAGGGAATTATACATTTCAGTAAGAAGGTTAAATTGAGTCCCAAGTACATCGGACCTTCCGAAATTCTAGAATGAATTGGGGTTATAGCTTACCATTTGGCAATGCCACCAAGTCTCTCCAAAGTTCACGATGTGTTCCATGTATCACTATTGAGAAAATACATTCCTGACCCAATGCATGTACACACCTATGAGAAATTAGAACTGAAACTAAATCTATCTTATTGCGAAGATCCTGTCAAGACTCTTGATAAAAGAGAACAAGTGTTGAGAAACCGGATGACTCATCTGGTAAAAGTTCTTTGGAGAAACTATAAGATGGAAGAGGCAATGTGGGAACCTGAGGAAGTTATGATGAAGAACCACCCGAATCTTTTTGTATGGTAGTATTCTAGAAATTTTGATGATAAAATTATTTGAAGGGGGGATAATGTAACACCGCAAGCTTCCACGGTACGTTTCCCTTTGAATAATTCAATATCTTGCATTGTACGCAACTTCGAGATTCTAACACACCGCGACCTATCAAACTAGCCATTATGAATAATAATACCCAATTTTTGAAAGTTTGTCAATTTTATTTTTCAAAAGGGACTTCATTTTTGAATTTGTAATGTCTAAATTATCTTATGGTGAATTTTTGGTATTTTTCTAAAAACTTTCAATTTTTGATGAATAGTGAAAAACACCGAGTTATTTGTTAAAACCGACTTTTTATGTAAATAATTATTTATTTTATTTAAATTTATTTTAGGTAAAAATATATACATAATACCTATATATGTTCAATGTAATTTGTTGGAGTCATTTTATATTAATTTTTAATATATAAAAATTTTATTGAACTTTTTACCGTCCTTTACCCACCTCCTAGAAGCTTTTGCAAATTTGAATAAAACATAATTTTGCCACTTATATGAGTTGAATTTTTAAAATCCAAGATACAAGTTTGATAACATTATGTAAAATGTGGTTCAATAAGATAAAAATAATTTATGGTGATTAGTAATGTTTTACTTTTATTTACCACAATTAAAAGTAAATAGGGTAATTAAAGGTAAAAATGATATTATTATTACCCTAAAACATGTACTAATTATATTTGATGAGTGTATTTAGACCAAAAACAACCTTATCAATAAAATATGATCCTTTAGGTCCACTTGGTTTAGATTAGGACCTTTATTATTATTTTATTTAAAGAAAAGTTAAAACAGTTAAAATCAAAGTTTAATAACTAAAACATTTTTAATATAGGGTAATACAAAAGATAAATTCTATTATAAATATTCATTTGAAAGATAAAAATATTTAATGCATAATATTATTTTATTTATAATTTTTAGACATTACATAATTTAATTTATTTATAACACAATGATAATGGAGGAATTACCTTATTAATGAAAGATTAAAATAATTTTTATTATAAATATCCAAATAAATATAATTTGAGCCTTTTAATGAATTACACTAACTTTATAGGTTAATATGACATGTTAGGGTTCATTAAATGAATTTTTTCAAAGCAATAATTCTTTATGAATTTAACAAAAACAAAATACCAAATACTGTCAAAATTGACATAAAAGAGTTTTTAAAACAAATATTATATTATTAATTGATATTCTATTCCTAAAAATATAAGGTTCAGAAAAAGGGAATAAATAATATTATATATGTCATTAATGAACCACTTTAGGTTATCTTGTAATTTTATAGTAATTTTATTAACCATATAATAAAAATATACAAAGAGACGTGGTAAATTTCAAACTAATTAACTAAGAGTTAAATCTAAAAGATAAGGTTAATATAGTGACCCAAACCTATCTAAAACCTATTGGTTGAGTGGTTTTCGACATATAACCACCTTATACTACAAATAAATCAGTTTATATCCATTATAAATGGAAAATTATTTTATTATAAAATAATATTTTATGTTTTTCCTAAGGTGACCCTCACCCCTCTTATAAAAGGGAACTCCCCCTTCTCTCAATTTCACACTTTCAAAAAAATTTGGCTCGACCAACCCATACCGAAATATCCTCCCAAATTACCTCAATTAAACCTAGACACCTTAATTTGGTCATAAAGACAACCTAAGGATCCCTTTTGATCAACTCAAAAGGAAACACCTGAAGAAGAGGTAATAATTTCACCACCCTCTTTAAAATTCTTTTCTTCTTCAACTTCCTCTTTCTTTGTTGTTTCCATTCTAAAATAATAAATCCAGTATCTTATATATACTTTTATGTTATTATTAAAATGTTACAACCCTATTCATTATTCTATCCATCCTATAAATGACAAATTCACTATACGCACGTACATACGGCTTACCGTCTCCACGTCGTGGTGAAGTTTGTTATTCAAACACTTCATCATTTGGATGTGTATAATAATGAGTATAACTTATGTAAATAATAAATATAACATGATAATTATTCTTCATAAATGATATAAACTCTAATTATATACTCTATTAATATCAAAATAATGATATTGTCGCTCGTGCATACGTACGGATTACCGTCTCCACGAACGCGATGAGATTCATTCCCCATCGTATCCATTCAAGACTAATTTTCACTTGATGGTTAAAAATAATGTGTAAAGACATAATATAATTATTTATATAAATAAAATATATCATATTCATAAAAAACATAGATTACGTAACCAAGCATATAAATAAGAATGAATCAGTTAACACCCAAAACAATGATAATACTAAAATATCTTTAACAAAGAAATATTAGAAGATCATATATGATATCATATTAATGTATATGGTTATTTTATAATTTAATAATGATTATTTCACCATTATACAAGAGTTTAACCTACCCTCAACCAAGGAAAAGTACAAGGTAAGGGTTAATTTAACAATCTCTTTATTATCCAAGGTTGTTTGTATGTAATTATCTATTGGGGCCTATTTATCATCTACATCCATGTTTCTTAAAAATGTATTTCAAGATATTTTTACTATTTACTAGACAATTGGTTAATGTCATTCATACCCTTATTTGACCTTTTATTGTTTTAAAGGAATCTTTCCATCATTTTCCAAAAAAGGTACTTTATGTCCTTTTCGACAAAATTAAGGTAAGAATGTTTTTTTAACTTATACGGCGTGTGCAACTATTTTCTACCATTAAAACATCATCGAAGCTTCCCTTACAAACTTATAAGAATATTTTCAAAATAAATATTTTCTTTTATAATTATGTGAATTTAAATGATTTCAAAAAAAGAAAGAGATATTTCTCTCTAATTGTTTTTATTTCATCCATGTCAACATCCTTTGACGGATTTTATACTTGTTTGAAAACGATTCATTATGATACAAATCCTCCATATTATATTGAAGGTTATGTGATATGTTTGTCTGTGGATGTTTTATTTCTATACCATTCATGGTTTATGGTTAAAGTATTGATATTTCATATGCTAGTTTTAATATGAATGTTTACGTTATATTTCAACCTTTTCATGTGAGGAATGTATTGGAATTAGTATGTGACGGGTGGAGACCACTATAGATCCTCGATTCCTTGGTAGGTATCATAAGACAATTAGACATGGAATTGGCCAAGGCCTTTCCCAATTTGATATATGGTTTTGGCTGAGGCCTAAAACATCTTAATACGTCTTGGCCGAGGCATTGAAAAAATGTATCAGAATGTCTTGCATTATACATTACCTCATTATGAAAATAATATTGATGGTTCATGTGGTCATTCGAATAGTAGAATACCCATTATTATGTTTTATTATGGCATTATTTACATAGCTCATATTTCTTCCATAAAAGTATTCATGTTTATTATTTGTAAAGGCATGTGTTTTCAATTATTCCCCATGCCTAATATATATGTTATCTTCCATTGTATTGCTTACCCTTACTGAGCATTTGAGCTCACCCATTTCATATGTTTCATTTTCCCGGGATATGAAGAAGTTAGTTATGAGTGAATTTAAGGCATAATCTAGGAGTCTTGGATGTTTCTAATGGAATAAATTAGTGTTTTATTTCTTTTCAAGTTGTAAAGTTGAACTTATGTATGAATCGTATTTCAAATAATACTAAATTGATCGGTCTTTCGGGACATCATTTCCTTGTGATAATGACAATGTTATGTAATAATGCACGGAATCTGGGTAACTGGGGTCAGGGAGTTACACAATATCTCCTACCTTGGCCTGAACATCCATAGGAACTTCAGCTACCAGTCTTCTAACAGGTAGTTGAGTTCCTTCTGGACTCCAATACCTATTTGGATCCTCTACCACTACTTTTTTATTTTTATCCCATATAGAAACTCTATATATGGACTAAAATACTGAAATAATGAATCTCCATAGTGGGGTATGAAAATGGATATCACTATTTTATAATACGAATAGATTTTTATAAGATATGTTTTAAAAAAATTTGTTTTCTCAATGTCTTATGATACATGCAACAAAATCTTAGCCTGGGTTATATGAAAAACTATGTTTCTACGAAACAAAATTTTATTTTTAAAATTATTTATACAAGAAAATTGTAAATTATTCGTTATTTTTGTGGGTACGAATAGGATTAACTAAAATATGAAAGTATGGTTTACACATGTAAAAGCCTTTTGAAATTAAAAGGATTTTTTTTGAAAAAATATGTACAAGTGTGTTTTATACCTATAAATAAAATATCACTCATTTTACACTATATTAATGATATATATTTATATATAATATTCAACCAAATTTTCTTCATTCATTTTATGTTTTTCCTTGATTGGATATATCAAAAAATGCAATTTTACGTGTAAAAGAAGTATTTATCTAAAAAAGAAGTTTTTCCGCATTTTAATGGTGAATTTATTTTGAATGTAGTTTATGATAAACTAATAAATTATATTTGAAAAAAGAAACTAATTATCCTAAAAATGAAAAAAAAAATTAACTTTCGTTTGTTCTTTGTTATTTGTTTGAGAAGTTTCATGTTTTTATGAAAAGTGAAAAATAATGAATTTTACATAAAAAATTCTTTTTCATCTAACTTATTTATATAGTTAAAATAAATTTTTAATTGGTTTTAAAACATGATTAATAAAATTAAATAGAAAATAATTTAATTTATATCATTGGAAACAATTTCACATTGATATAGGATATGAAAACATTTCAAACATTTGGACTTTTTCACTTTATGAACATGATTTCACATTCCATAAATGGGATTAATTTTAAATTAATTTTACCTGATTAAGTTTTTTAAATTATGAAAAATTGATTTAATATTTATAATCATAAGTTAATGATTTATTATTCAGTAAAATTATATTTTTGGAAAATATTAATTGTAATTTTAGTAATTTTATTATAGTAGTTAAGGGTAAATCAGGAAATTAAGGGTAAAAATAATATTATAAATATTAAAAAAAACTACCCTAAGACATTCTAAAATGTAATTTAATTAATTTAATTAGACCCTTAACACCTATTTAACTAATTAAAATTTCTTAATGGCCACTTTTCCATGAAAATCACATAGATATTTTTAAAATCAAAGAGGGTGACAAAATGACACACTCTTAAATTTTATAAGTATAATAATTGTATTATGAAGTTAAATAGAATATATTATTGTATATATATATTATTAATAAATATAAAAGGATTATATATGTCATTGTAATTTATATTTAATTTTTAGTATATAAATAATTATCATAAATAATTACAAAATAATGATGTAATAATTATACAATTAATGAAAAACTAAATTAAGTGATATTAAATATATTTAAATAGATATAATTTTAATTACATAAGGTGATACACGAATTTCATAGGTGAATACGAAATATTAGGGGTTTATTTAATGAATAATTTGGAATTTATATTACTGGATTGATTTTCATAAAGTCAATTTAATGAATAGTGTCAAAATTGACACTAATTTTTTTTTTCTAAAATTCATAGTTTTTAAAATTATTTCAAAACATTAAAAATCCTAAATAATAAAAAAGGGGATAAATAATGGTATAAAATTTAATTCACAAAATTTTTATGGTTCAATTTAAACATTGTAAGTAAAACTATACACCTTTTAATATCAGAAAACTTGTTACCATAGTCAAAATTAAAAGAGGCGGCCTAAGGGTAAAACAAAATGATATGGTTTAAAATTACATCAAAACATGTAAAAATATAATTTATTATGATATTAACACCATATAAAATATTATCTTCAATTCCCTTCCATTTTTATGTATTTGGATTGAGATTTAATATATTAAAAATTAATCCTTTGAGAAAATTCAAAAGTGTTCATCCCCTCCCTTATAAAAATGCATATCTTCTTCACTTTTTTCACAAATCTGGCCCTATTTGGTTTTTATAACCTCTATATAAATACTCTAAAAATTTCCCTCCTTTAATCCTATATTCCTTACTTTTGGCATAAAGTCATCCAAACAAGTCCTTTTGTGAAAATCAATTGAAATATCCAAAGAAGAGGTGACATTCATCAACAAACATTTTATTATGTCTTTTGTGAACCCCATGAATTTTTTTATTTTATTTTTATATAATAAACATATTATGATCAATATAATTAGATGATTTTATATTAATATTTATTCCTACACTCACACACACTTACATAAAATTGGATATGCCATCATCGTTTGTCTGTACGGCGGACTACCGCCTCACGAACTGAGGCCGCTCATTCTTCCATTTCCACCTTTCATGGTTATAACTAATGATGTAATTTATATTTTTATATGATATATATGTTATTTGTGATTTATTTATACCTCTAGTATTATTATATGACATATACATTCATGCTTTTAATTTTTTGGAAATACGATAACTTTATTTGTGGATGTGTGGACTATTATCTTCTTAAAGCGATTTGATTCATTCACACATTACATGGAATGTATTATGGGTGGGTTTAGTGAATTTATATGATAATTATACTATAATTATATCATATATAAATATATTTCACATAATTTATTTATTTTATCAAGATAAGAAAATGGAAACAACATCCATACATACATAAGACCTACCATCTCCATGAAAAGTGTTTTTTTTTTAATTTTTATATTTTATATATTATTATAAATAAATATATAATGAATATATGTGATATTTATTTCATCATTTTCATTATATAAATTATCAATTCATGATATAATTATAAGGACCAAAAATATAACTCACTCCATGGATTGGGATGGGTTCAAGAACACATTTTTCAATAAGTACATTCCCTATATTCATCTTACAAAAAGGGAGATTGAGGTTTCCTATCTATCTCATGGTTATGATATGAAAATAAGGATTGAATTTAGAGGAAATTATAGATAATATGTATAAAAATATATATATTTACTTTATGCTCAAATTTTCAAAGGGAATAAGGGTGAAATGGTCTTAAGGGGATTGGTAAATTTTTAATGTGTGGTAAAGAAGTTAATTGGGAATTTTAGTATTGAAGTAATGGGAAAACGTTATCTAATGATATAAATAGATATAAGGCTGCAAAAAATTCACCCCCACAATCCAATTTATAATTTTTAAGGAAAATAGTAATTATGAGAATAATTCAACCATTAACATCTACAGATAAAAAGTTAATTTTTTAATGGAAACTTTTCCATGAAAATGACATAGATATTATTAAAGTCATAGAGAGTGAAAAACTATCACACTCTTTCTTTTAATGAGTATAATAATTTTAGTATGAGGTTTAATAGAATATTTTCTAGACTATGAATATTATTCGAAAATATAAATTATTATATAAGTCATTGAAACTTATTTTTAATTTTTAGTGAAGGAATAATTATCATTAATAATTTCATAATGATGATGAAATAATTATTAAATTAATTAAAATCACAATTAAGTGATATAAAAGATATTAAAATAAATATAATTTTAATTAATAAAGGTTCTAAATGAATTTTATAGGTGAATATGAAATACTATGTGATTATTAACATAATTGGTATGAATTTATCTTGCTCTATTTATTTTCTTAATGTAAATGGAGTGAATAGTTTCAGAATTGACACTAATTATAGTTTTTTAGAAAGAATATTTTATTAAATTAGTTACAAATAATAAAAAAACATAAATAATGAAAAAAGGGTTAAATTATGGTCTAAAATATCATAAATTGACCATTTATTTTTCAATTGATACCTTATAATTAATTATCTCCACATTCTAATATCGAAAAAGTTGTTACCATAATTAAAGATAAAATAGGTCAACTAATGGTAAATAAAAATTATAAGTTTCAAAATTACATCAAAACTAGTATAAAATGTATTCTTTGATGATATTACCACCCTATCATGCATTTTATTTGAATTCCTTACCATTTGGAGGTGGTTTTATTGAGATTGGATTTATTATAAATTAATCTTTTGATAAATTCCAAAAGTGCCCTTCCACAATCTTATAAAAGTGAACCTCTTCTTCTCTTTACTACAAATTTTAAAACCTATTTGATTTGGAAAATATCTGTAAAAAACTCCTCCAAATTCCCCATCTTCGTCATAGATGTCATAAGTTATCTATAAATCCAACCAAAGAAGTATGTTTGTGAAAATCAAATGGAGTTAGTCAAAGAACATTTAACATTCATCACCAAATGATTTTTTATTTCTTCCATGAACCCCCTCAAATATTTTTATATCATATTTATATAATATCAAAAGTATCCTAAATATTATAATATATTTTTATATTATGGTTTTTACCTATACTCACACACACAACAATCAAATGGGATACACAATCATCATTCGTGTGTATGGCGAACTATCACCTCACAAACGGATGTTGCTCATTCTTCCATTTCCACCATTAAAGGTTGTAAGAAATTATTTAATTTAAATTTTTATATGTTACATATGAAATTTTATATTTCTTTATTATTATTTAACTATTATATATCATATACATTCATGTTTTTTATTTTGTAGAAATATGATAACTTCGTTTGTGGAAGTGTGGACTACTGCATCCTTAAAGTGATGTGATTCATTAACATTTTACATTGAATGTGTTAAGGATGGGTTTAGTGAATCTATATGAAATATATGATAAATTAATTATACTGTAATTATATTATTTATATACATATATTGCATTTAATTTCTTTCCTTCAATATGATATGAAAATGGAAACAATGTTCATGAGTACGTACAACCTACCATTACATGAAATGTGTATTTGATTTTCAATTTAAATATTTTATAGATTATTATAAATAAATATATACTAAAAATATTTTATATTTATTTCGTTATTATCATTCTAGAAAATATTTAATCATGATATGATTATGAGGTCCAAATATAAATCATATGAAAACGCATGTTGAAAAACTGGTTATTACTAAAAATGTAACTCTGAAAAAGAGTTGTTAATAAATGTATAATAGAAGGAAATAAATGAATCATATATGATAGGATATAATAGAATAAATTTTTTCATAGATATAAAATAAACCTATATTTATTACACATTAGTTTTTCCTGAGTACTACGGGAGTCAATACATAAGGTAAGTGATTTTTTTCAAACTTTTGTTTCTATGGGAAACATGACTATTACACTACTTATTTCTTATGTGTGGTGTATATACTTCCCATTAATGTATTTTATTATTCTTATCCATAATATTATTTTATTTTAATAACCATAAAATTTTATTTCTTTCACAGGTAATGTGATTCTATTATTATAAAGTGATGCGTGTTTACTTTAAAATCTCATAAATATTCGGTATTGTTTCAGTTTAAGTATCTATTGGGGAAAATATATCTTCTAATTTCATTGTATTATAAAAAAATGGTTTTAAATATTCTTATATTAATATTTAATGTCATTTTTACTCATTTACTACTTTTTATGAATCCATTTCAAAATAATATTTCTTTTTTTTTCTAAACAAGAATATTTTGTGACTTATCTCACAAAAAATATATGGAAGGATTGTTTTTTAACTTATAAAACATGAATGGAATTTTAATATGTCATAATAACTTAATTATTTTAAGATTCCATTAAAATCCGATAATGTTATTTTTCTGGAAAATTTTTATTTTAAATTGTATGGAATTTTAAAAAATGAAAACATATAAAATGAAGGATGTGTTCCTTAAGAATTATTTTCAAGTGATATATCAAGATTATTCTCCATCTAGGATAACATTATTTTATGTTAATTATGCTTTAATGGGGTTATTTTTTAAGGGTATTGTCCCTATTATTCATATGGTTGTTTTATGATTATGATTTAATGATATTTATGCAACCCATTCCTTTTCTATGGGTTATGTTATGATTGAATGATGTTTTTGTAACCCAATTCATTTCATGGGTTCTGAAATGATTTATTTTCTTGTAGAACACATATGTATGGTTTTCATTATGTGACTGGTGGGGCCTATATCTCTCACAAATACATGTGTTAAATAATTATATCTTAGTAGATAAATAAGTCTATAATGGGATGTGAACTCAGTTCAGTAATACTATACTGGAACCAGTTTAATATTGGTTCAGTAATTTGTGGGTAGAATAGGGAGTGAACTTGGTTTAGTAAATGTATTTATCTGCAGTTATGTTTTTGTAAATGAGCCTTTAATAATATGGAAATTATTTTATTTGCATATGCATATGACACAATTTCAGGTCTTATATTATGCTCTCATGGAATATGTTATTTGATTATTTATGAACTTCTAAAATTTATTCCATGACATGGTATCATGATATTTATAATATATAGGATATGATATTGAAATGTTTTGTTTATATATTTATTCTTTATGATTATGTTATGGTATATATCTCCCATTTTATCCTTACTTTGCACTTGAGATCACCTTTTTCATATGTATCTTTACCCAATGTTATAAATAAATTTTTTAGTTAGGAACACTAAAGTGGAATATCATTGAGTGAAAAATTTATGATATTTCACCAAACTATAAGTTTTCTATCGATGTATCTAAATACACTATACAAATATGGTCTTTAGTTATGTTCTTGTGTAATATATGAAATATTACACAAAAATGATGTAATGTCAATTTAAGTTAAACTTTGGTCATTATACTTTTGGAAAAACCTTCCAAGCTAAATGAAATGCATCTAGTAAAGGTCCCTTAATGGTCATCAACCCCCCCCCCAACTAATTTTTACACAACTTCCCATGTGGTAACTGTAAGACCCCGGCCATAAACATTACTTAATATTGAATTAAATGAATAATTCCCAATGAGGATCTTTTCAGGTTTAGAGTTTTAGAGAATTAGATCATAACTATTACATCTCAAAAGATTACAAAGTAGACACTTCTACTAAGTTTCCATAAAAATAAAAACTCTTAAAAAGAAACATGTCTAGTTCCAAGTTTTATATAGCATGACTTTCCCCTGATCCCATCCTTGACCCTACTCCACATTAAGTCCTGTGAAAAACATTTCAAAAAAACTTGGGGTGAGCATAAAAATCTCAGTAAGGGATACACAAGGAATGAAAACTGTTAGTTTTTTAAAACAACAAGTAAACCATGTATACTTTATCAAAGTAATACTTTTCACCTTTATGAAGTAGTAAAAACTCTTTACTGAATAAAAGATCAATACTTACCCTTTTGTAACCAAAAGATTACCATAAAACCCATATAAAGAACACATAACATATAAAGGTAACTTGGGACATAAACATACTTAAATGGAATAACCATACGGTCGACTTCCACACATATAACCTAATGGGATAGCCATACGGATGAATTCCATACCCAATGCATTGGAGGTTATAACGTAACCACCCGTCCTGGTATTCACGGCACCACCCGTCATATGGTTTATCACGTAACCACCCGTCAAATGTCCAAGTACCATTATAAAATCATAAGACATAAAACAAATATAATGGACAGAAAAAACATTTCCACACTTTGATCACAATATATCACTTAAATATATTGACATAACAAATCCATTATAAAAACCATTTTCAATACCAAAATACATAAAAGAGTATATGGTATTTATTTCATTTTAAAAAACATTACGGCTTATTGAGGAAGCCAAAGACCAAATAATACTCGCGGCGGTGGAAAAGGGTCGTTGTCACCGCGTACGTTAAAAGAAACATTCATTTTTGTCGTTTAGTAAAACGCTTCGTAGAAAAATATTCCTTTTGAATAAACGTAAAATTCAAAGGGTTTTATACACCGTATAAAATAAATTTATGTAAAAAACAAAATATTCCTCAATTAAAGGAGATTGAGACGAAGTCCCTTACCTCGTGTCTGATGTGACCCGATTGCTCTTTAATCTCCTGAATAATAAACTAGTGTTAATTTCTACTTACTTAAGAACATTTTTCAAGTTCATTATTCCTTTTATATCACTTATTACCATGTTATGAACACTATATAATTATTTAAGTTAATAATGGTTGTTTTGTCGATCATTGCTACTTGAGTCAAAAATAAACTCTTTATAATTACAAGTTTGTTCATGGGGTAAAATATCCATTATATCCAGAATGATATTAATTATGTAGATATCATATATATCATATATATCTATTATATACATGCGTTTATAATATTACATAACATTTAGAGGTAAGAAATGAAATGCACCATTCATGGAGAGGGTAAGCCGTACGTACGCATGAACGCTACTTTCATTTCTATGTCATATTAATGGAATTAAAACTAAATGAGAGATATTTATATTTTAATTCCATAATTATATTCATAATTTATAAGTAACATAAATCATATATATCCATTATATATATGTACTTATAATAGTACATTACATTTGGGGATAAGAAATGAAATGCATCGTTCATGGAGACGGTAAGTCGTACGTACACATGAACGCTACTTTCATTTCTATCTCATACTTTAATGGAAAGAAATAATAATTATATAAATGTATATTATAATTCCAGTATAATATCATATATAATATCATTAAATATATCCTCTATATGTACCACATATGGTATTAATGAATCAAATCACTTTGAGGGGGCGGTAGTCCGCACTTCCTAAAATGAAGATATCGCGTTTACCTATAATGGAAACCATAAATGTATGCCATAAATTAAAAATACAGAAGCTTAAGGAAAACATAAACATATTATATATCATATATAAATATAGTTACATCTTAATGGCCACCTTTTATGGTGTTAAAAGAATATTGAACAATCATTGTTTCGTGAGGCAGAAATTCACCATCCACAGAAATAGTATGTTCTTTAACCATTAGATGTTGGTGTGTGTAAGTGTAGCTAGAATACTTATTATAAAAACATCCTAGTATATTTAAGATACTGGATTTGTTATAAAATAAATTAATAAAAAGAGAATAGGGGGTTGGAGAAGCAAAATAAAACAAAAGAACATTAGAGAAGACTTCACCTTAAAATCGGGTAACTCCCTTTGGTTTGAACCCAAAGGGTTTCTTGAAGAGCTTCCTTCCTAAGTTAAGGATTCTAGGATGAGTAGAGGGATGTGGAGAGACAAAATTATCAGATCTTGGCCGAGAAAAAGTCTTGAGAAGTGTGGGTAAGGAGGTAGAGGTGGGGGGCTTTTATAAGAGGAGAGGAGGGGCACTCTTGGAAAGGTATAAAATGTTACTTTATTTTCAAATAATTTTCGGATTTTAATGGCCCCACAATGATTTTTTTCGAGGATAAGGTGATAAGGGTTTGAAATACATCCATCCAATAGGTTTTTTACATTTTTAGGTCTTAGATTTTATATTATCTTTCCATTTTATTTAAATCGTTAAATAATGAGGTAATCGATGCATCATCATGGTGTTATAAATAATTTAATTTATTTAATGTCTAAAAATTATAAAAAAAATACTATGAAGTAGGAAATATTTTTAGATTTCCAATTACTATTTATAGTCAAAAACATGACTTGTATAACCCCATGTAAAATTTTGTTTTGTAAAACAATACATGTTTGTGTCATTTTTACTTTTAGTTTAAATAAAAGGCATTAATGTCATTATCTTACCCAAGTGGCTCCATGGGGTCCCAAAAATCTACCCATGGGTTGTCTTGGTCGGCCATGACTCATCCAATAGGGTTAGGAAAAGTGTCAAGATATTTTAATTTTATTATAATATCATTTTTACCTTAAATCACACTAATTACCTTTAATCGCGACTAATAAAACGTAAAAGTTACTTTTCATCAAAAATTATTTTCATCCCATTGAACCACATTTTACTTAATAATGAAAATCATTTATATTGGATTTTTTAAATTCAAATCACAGAAGTTGTAAAGTTCCATTTAAACGAAAAATCAGCTTTTGTAACTACCACTTTGTGGTTTCACTATTCATCAAAAATTAAGGTTTTTCATAAAAATACCAAAACTTCACCCTAAGATATATATGATATTCCGAATTTAAAAATTATGTTTATTTTATGAAATTCAAAACATATAAGTTTCATTAATTAATTTAATAATTAATTCCCGCTGTCAAATCAAATAGCGTGTTTTTAAGAAACAATATGTATCAAAAGATTGACACTAGTTTAAGTCCAATTTAAGAGTGAAATTAATTAAAATGACCACAATTGGATTAAATGGTAAAAATATATTCTAATTGCACTTTAAAACCAATTCAAAAGATAATCTAATCACATAAATAAGTTAGATTAAAAAGAGGTTTTGAATTAAAATACAACACTTTTCACTATTCATTAAAAAATGAACATTATCAGAAAAATACCAGAAATTTATCCAAAGTAATTTTCAATGTCCCAATCATAAAGAATAAGTTTATTTTGACAAATATAGATTATAAAATTTTCAAAAGTAATATTTAAAAATTGTTCACCATCAAAAGGCGGTAAAACAATCTTTTAAAAATATTAGAGTATTTCATGCTTAAGATTGGATTTATTCTCATTTTAAGCCTCTAAAACACTATCTAATTCATAAATAGACATAGATAAGAATATATATTATTCATTACTTAATTGTGATGTTACAGTAACTATCAAATATCTTCTTCCAAATTCCTAAAGAAGAGGACACCCAGATCACTTTGATATGACTTTATAAACACCACTTGGGGCCTCTATTAGATTCCTTTCTATGATGATATCCAAAATCAAAATTTATTAAAGCTGTTATGGTGACCAATGTACACTAGATACCTTATCTCATATAAAATCTCAACCAATAAATTTTTCTTCCTGGAGATATCATCATCCACCAAGGGCATGGGAAAATACTATAGGTCTGTGAAACATCTTGCAAATTCCATCAAATGAATGCCCTCTTACACCAGTATTAGGATCTCATAAACCCTCTCATCCCTCAATATATCTACTTATAAGTGCCTCAGAAACATCACCTTGAAGTAATTAAATGATAGATCCACTTTCTTCTATAATGTATCCATAATGTCCCATGAATGGTTGGTTTATCCTCATATTATGTAATAATAAAGATTCAACCCCTATCTATGAGTTCATAAAGGTTATTAAAGATCATCTAGACTGACTAGATCCAGAATTTATTTACATAGGGGCCTCCAACCTTGGTGAACCTTGGTGGATGCTATAACTAAAACTCTCTCATTAGCTAAGTAATTGAATTCAAGATGTCAATAATCCTCCTCTCCATGGATTGCATGACCCTTCAGAATCAGTCATAGAGTTGATCGTTCATCTAATTCTAAAGATCCTTATGAATTTTCCTCTCAACTATGATAGAAGTATGTTGATTACGACTCTTCTAATTATTTATTTGATGATGAGGAGGAGTAATTTTCTCAAAAAGGTTTAACAAACTTATTTGAACATATTATATAACATGATCAACCATGATATGTGATAATAATAGAGATCTCATTTCTGAATGCTACGTAATACATGGATTAATAAGTGAGTTATCATAACATAATAATATCATTATTTTCTTTTAATTAGGTATATCAAGGGATTTAATTCCACTTTTAGTGGTAAAATATATAATATGGAATATATTTTTCTCTATCATGAACAATTAATGTCCAAATATATCCTAAACTTCCAATAATGATGCATACATACTCGCCACATTCAAAAAATATCCATTAATAAAATCTCATTAAAGTGTGCAATCGCACAAAATGTTAACCAACTAAGGTGATGTAGCATCAAAACTTTAACAATAAAATAGAATGAACAAAAATCCCATCATTGGTCACCTAGTTTTCAACCCAAATATTGGTTAACTACACCCATGCATGTGCTAATTATCATACACTAAAAAATCTGAGCCTCCATTCCATGTTTCCAAAATATTAAAAAAATATAGAAATCAAACCTCCTATAATACCACTCTATAATGTCCCCAACTTGGTGATCCCTCACATGACCAAGTCAAGTTGTCAACATGACCTCAGGCATGCATCCCCATTTGTCAAAGGATGCCAACTAGGAGTGAGGATATAAGGAAAATAGTTCAAATACTAAACCCTCTCATACATTGTGACAATAACAACGGAATAATATAAATAAGAAAACAAGAAACTCAAGAAGAATATCAAAAAACTATAAATAATAATAGAATCCTGAAATGAAAATTTTAATTAAATGAGATTACATACATAAATCCATACATATAAAATAATAAACAGACTAGATAAAAGGCTCCAAATCCCCAATCCTAAACCCTAAATCTGTCCCATAACCAAATTCCAACCCATGTAGAAAGAAATAAATCAACACAGGGCCTCTTACACTTATAAAAAAATGAAACCATGAAATATACTTGAGTACCAAGTGGCGGCTGGAATAGGGTGTGAGTACAGCTCAGTAGGCCAACAACCACGGTGTCTGACAAATCTACTCTGACACTGTGGAAGCTGAGATTATTCCTCCATTTTTGTCTTTGGGCCACCTATTTGGTCCCCAAGTACTTTAAGGCCTTCGGGCCACCTCAAGGCCTTCAGTCCACCTTAAGTGCAGATGAAAAACAGACATACTACAAGGAACAAGGTTCAGAAGGAGGATGAGCAAAGAGATTTAACCATATCAGAAGCTAAGAAGATTGCAAGAATGAGAGGGTATGGCACCTGCCATTGGTAAAATCCTTTGCATGCACGTGAATGCCTAGCTTAATAGTCAAGAGAAGTTGGAGAGCTGATTTCACGATGAAGATGCTAGGGAGGAGCAGTTCCAAGTAGTTAGTCTGGGTTGTATGTAATGTTTGAAGCCTATGGGAAATTAATTCCTATAAAGCCTACATGCCATGTAATACATACTCCTACAGGCCTTGTATGGGTTCCACCTTACCCCTTGAAAGTTGGATTATCAAAAATCAATAAAAATGAAGGCCTTCAGGACATTGGATTGATGAATGGTGAAGACCTATATGTATTACAGCGTGACTGAGTATATCCCTATATTCATTATAGAATGATCGAGAACATCCCAATAAGAATTATTGTGTAACTAGTTATAGATCAATTATAATTGTATAATATCAAACATTTCATCACATCCCAGATTGAATAAACACCCCACTACCAATTTTCAACCATTTATTACATTGATCTAACTTACCAATTTACTTATTTTATTATTTCTAATGTTTTCCAATCCCCTCATTAATGATATAATCAGCACAAGTTAAATGGTAGCATGACCTCTGATGTGGAACATTTTGATCTCATATAGACTAACATATTAATTCTTTATTATCCAAGAATACTTTCCACGTCATAATAATACATCATATATAATTCATCTATATAGATAATTAAATTAAATGTAACTAAACAAATCGTTCCTTTTATATTCCCTTAATATTTCTAGATTGGGGGGAATTATTCATTATTAATTATATAGGACTTATCACTTCTTTTAAAAAATTCATTTAATGATTAAATACAAACTCAAATACCATTCCATTTGATAAATATCAAGAATAGTGTATCATTGGTATACAATTCTTAACTTTTTTGTGTGGGGAACATTGTTGAATTTAGTTATTTGATTAATACTAAAATTTTTACAACATAAGTACATCAATGGAGAATATGTATGAGATTACATGATTTATTCTCATGGAAATCATGTCAAAAAATATGTCACACTTTTATCTCTAGATTATATATTGTATCTCCATATGATCCCTAATCATACTAAGTTTTACACGCCATCACAACCCATGAATTCACATAATGACCATTTATTAGGAAAAACTCATATTTTCTCTATGTGGAGTTGGTTAATTATATCAAATCCAATGTGATAAGAAAAACACAAATGAATGTACAATATTACGGAAATTACATTAAATTAAAAATAGTGATACAAATTATATTCTTAATATTTTTATGTGTCTATATTTAGGAATTTTATACATAAAAACCAAATATATCACATCTACTCTAATTATATTGAATACATTAGATATATAAATAGACCTCATGTCTTTGTTTCTCTTTTATTGTTTTGAAATAATTCATTTTATTAACATATATCCATACTATGACATTATCATTTTTTTACATTGATAAAATACTTTACATTTACCATTTCCACTAAACACATTAATTTTATTGTAATGAACTGAACCAAGATGACCCAAGACATCACTTGATTTATTCCTCCACAACACCTGAGGTGTGTTCCTGATAACCCTAGGCTAGTGATGAAAACATGGGTATCAAAATTTAACCCATGGTAATGATTTTCCCCTCCATAGAAACCAAGATCAATAATGATTCTAACTAAGAACTTAGCATGAATCCTCCATAAATTAGATAAATATACCAAGAATAAATTTAATAATAAAAAACATATCCCACTAAACATTTCCTAATAAAAATAAATGATAAAAAAATAATTTTTGAAACCATTTTTATGTAAATAAAATAATTTCTACGTAATGATTTAAAAATAAAAATAGAAGAAAAACTAAAACAAAAGTTGGTGGCTAGAAAGTTTGATACACCAAATGACGCAAACCATTTCTGACAACATGAATGGAAAACATCAATATCTCCATGTGAGTCTCAATTCACCACCCTCAACCCAAATACACTACTTCTCAACAAATTCCATTAATAGGAAAACATGTAACCCATAACTTGAGAACCTTTAGAAAACATTCAGATGACATACCCACTAATGTGAGTATGTGAGGTGTGATCCAAATGCTAGTAGGATACCACCATAACTCTATTACATTTTTTTTGAAAAGAACCCATTCCCCCTAGTTTGTAAGTAATATGAAAATTATGCTTTCATTTATTTTTAAAAATAGAAATAAATATATAGAAGATTATATTATTTCTTAAAACACACTATTTATATAATATTAATTATAGAGTACTTACCTTGTAAATTTCCTTTTAAATTAAATCCTTTACCATTAGATGAATATTAATATCATGAATAATGGTTAAATCAATCTTTTCCATTTATGAATCTCTTTTGGTTAAAAATTATCACGATTTAGAATAAATTTTAAAATAATCACTTTACAAGGATTTCCTATTAAAAAAGACTCAAAGATACAGATACATTTAACATGATTATAATAAAGGTAAATTATAATAATATGATAATACATAATGATTTATAAGAAAATGAAATTAACAAAAAAGAAAGACTTACAAAAATAATTATTAATCTTAAATAACTAATGCATAAAAATAAAATCATGTAAGAGATATGACCATTATATGGGAATATATTATAAAAAGTAATAAAATATGATACATATCATAACAAAACAACCTAGGGACTAATGGAATTAGTTCTGAATGTGAATAATAATAAATGAATACCAAAAGTTTAATAGTCACATATCTCATCCCTAGAATCACTCTCAACTATTCCATCTATGATAACCCAAAAAAATGTCATGACATTCAACTAAGGCCTACTAGCCAGTGCATAAATGTTGACTAACATAAACAATGTCCCACAACTCCCCACTAACTAACCTTGTTTTCATCATGTCATTGATAATTGAATTGAAACCCTCTAAATCCAATTTCAAACTAATCCCAAAAAATCCTAGAGGAAATATAACATGAAAATAAAATACATTACACCTCCAACACACCACCTTCAATAATGATCCCCTATCCAAAAAAAATCCATGAATCACAATTCATTTAATTATAACACATGAACACATGCATAAACTGAGGATAATTATGGGGACCACTTTGGGTGTAAAAAATCCATCAATTAAATGATACCAAAAAGGATACCAACTAGGAATTATCTTTATACATAGTTATAATATGATTTTGAAATCCCATTTTAAAATCCACTTAATATACTAATAAAATTTTAATTGAAATCACACATAACCCTAAGCATAGTCAATGTATCAACGTTTAAAAATATCATTCAAAATCTACTTGAAATATTAGATAATTTTGGAGAAACAAATAATAAACACCAAAGTGTAAGAATTCCCAATAAAACAAAGGATTCATCTAATACAACAAACATAAAAGGACATAGAAACCACTTTTCAAAACATGAAAATCTTTTATAATGTCCACACATATTTTAAAATAAGGAAATTTCTTTAAAAAATGGTACCCTAATATAAATGAAATGAATGAAAATTAGAAAAAAAAGGAATATTATTTTAAAAATAAGGGAGAACCTATTAAAATAAATATGACCCTTTTGAAACAAATAATTCTTCACATGATAATACAAAATTATACCAAAACACTATAAACCAATCATATTTATTATATAAAATCATCTATGTAATTTTATTAAACAACATGAACTCCGAAAATAATATTTAAAAAATCTTTTGAACCCAACAGTATATCCATTTTTTGAAAATGAATAAACCAAATAGAATGATAAAAAACATGGTAAACTCTACCACATGAAACCATGATCGTGGGGCCTGAGCAGACCACTCATAGGGAGAACCACTTAAAAAAAATTTGACACATACCCTCCCTCAAAGCTCCATAAATCTTATAAGAATATTCCTTGTATGTGAAACATTAGAATGACTAGTCCTATGGTATACCTTCAATTTAGGACATCCATAAAATACACATAAAAACCCCAAAAGTTATTTTTGTGCCCCAAACTAGATCAATGGAACAAACATCCCAAAAAACATCAAAACATATAAGTTCACAAGACCTACAAGAAACAACATTTCAAAACCAAACATTCAAGAAGAAAACTCCCATTAATAAGGGAAACACACAAAAACTGACTGAAGGTCACCCTATCATTTAGAATTAATTTATAATTTTGAAACATAAAATTTAACAACCAAATATAACAATCACCGAAAAATAATAACATATTCTATACACAACATACTATAGGAAGAAACAAGATCATGCTAACCATGGTCCTCCAGCTCAAAATAGTACATGAGTGCACATCTTGAAAAAGAAAAAAGAGGTATCTAAGATAACACACTCCATAAAACTAGATAAATTCACCAACCAAAAATGTTTCTAAATAAGAAATGACATGGATCTAATATTAAATTAAAAAACTATAATAAGTATAAATTAAGGATATACTCATTGAACACCCACCGTCATTGATGAAAAAAGATGACCTCAATTCAAAATCTCTCATGGTATACCTAAAATGAAAATATTTTTCCCTTTCATGGTAGTCCTCTACCAATATATTCCCAGGTGACCCACTAAAGTGTCCCAAAACATGTTCTACACTATTCATAATGTTAAAAAGTAAGAAAGGAATTGATGCATGACCATCTACAAAGAAAATTACATGATCCAAACGCTTTATCAACTATTATAATAAAAGTTTATTTTTTAAAAATGATATGGAATTAAATCCAATAAAACATATTCTATAAAATAATGTACTCTCAAATGAATAAAATATCTTCCAAATATTTAGTGGATTTTAAACCTCATACCACCACTCGAGTTAAAACTAAGTCTGTGACATCTTATTCTAGAATTTTTATATATTAAAAACCCAATGAATGTGACCCAAACAACCACACTAATGAAAGTTCCTACGAGATATCATACAATAGGTTCTAACATTCCAAGACTTTACACACTGGGAGCATATAGCTAACTTCAAATTTATACTAGCCAAATCACATTAAAAAACACATGATAGGAATAACATATTACCATCCATAGGTTTTCCTTACTAAAAGACCTCAATGATGATGGACTTATGAATAACTACCATGAAGGTAGAAGTTAAAGCAGGCACACCATCAAGATATGATCTTGAAAAACTCCTCTAGCAAATAACCAAGCCATCATTAAATCAACAAAAACCAACTCAACAGAAAAATGAACTAATATAGTGAAATAATCAACATATTATTTCACTGAATTTACTTCCTGGTGAAAAATCCAAAAACATCACCATATAAATTATCACATCCTTGGTATAAACTAATTGATGAAGGAATCCTTGAGTTATCCCCAAGACAGGGCTCCAAATAGCTGTGCATAGATAGTGTCCTTCCACTAATCCAGACTCAGTCTGTTGAACAAAGGAGTGGTGAACCTCACCCTATAATATTTTAGGTTTTATAATTACATAGAGATTACTATAAGATTATATAAACACTCTAACATCTCATGGAATCCAATTTCACCACTAAACACCAAAACATTTTGATTTTTAAATTCGCATGCATCGACCATTAGTTAATAAGAACATGGCACTACCAATCTATCAAGAGTCTGAGTGTAGTATAATATGGGGAATACCACTTCTAGAACACTAGAGTGCCTACCTTATATACTCCTTTATTCACTCTTTAACACCTTCTTGGGTGGAATATTCTAAAACATCACAAAAGACTACATTCAATTAAGCCACCACATGTTCAAAACAAGGGATATAAAAATTGAATCCAAATGGGACAAGATTAAAAGGTACACTTAGAAATCATATTTCAAAAATACTTCATAAGAACTTATTTATATTTAAAATACCACAAGGGTTTAGAAAAGTACCATTCATTGTTCCACTTTAAAAACCATAAAAGTTTTCAATCCCATAATAAAAAAAATTACATTTCATGAAAACTAATTTCCCCATGAAACACATACACAAAAATAATTTCACGAACTCTCTTGATCTTAAAACCCACAAAAATATTACATTAAAAACCATTAATCCCAAAAATAATTAAATCTACTAATATCAATTTTGATTGAGTTTAGAATCATTTCACCAATGAAACTCAAGAACCCCAAACATGATTTTCAATACAAGATTAAATACCAAAACAAAAAACATTTCATTATGATTATGTCAAACAAGAATTTAAACAAAAATACAACCCCTTTATCACTCACAAGAATAATCATCAAACACAATAAGGGATAAAAGAATCAATGGAGGGAAATAATAAAAAATACCAATGTTATCCACTACACATCGTTTGGTTTCTCGAATTGTCATTTCATGCACTAATCGAGCGAGTGATGAAAGAAGTTGTACAGAATGTTCAACATGGACTGCGTGCGGTTTGATATATTCTTTTCCTTAATCATGAAACCATTTTTTTACACTAGTTTCACTCTGAAACTAGTAATTTCTTAATACATATCTTAAGTCCTTCCTATATCTCATGTTAGAAGCATACAACACCAAAATCTCTCAATAAGAAATAACCATAAATCAAAAAAACAAAAGAATACTCATACAACCCATTGAAACTTAATGTCCTACTTGATGAAGAGTTGGAGATTCTATCCTCTACACCAAACACTCAATCCCCAAAGGTCCGAACTCATGTCTAATACTAACACCCAAAAACATGAGGGCTATAATACCTTTTTTAAACCAAACTGACATGGGAAACATATAGGCCCTACTAAGTCAATGCATTATTGGTATAGAATTTTTGAATAATTATTTTTAAAAAATAGGTTATTATAGGAATATTTATATAACAAAAAACCTTAATATGTAAAAAAATATCTCTCTCTAAGTAAAATGTTTTGTTATTAAACCACTCTCTAAACTCTTAAAATACATTATTTTTATAGGATAAAATTCCTTATATACATCAAGAATCACTTTTTTCATATTTCAAACTAGAATTATAGTAACCATTTATAATTATTTCTTCTTTAAAATCACATAATTAAATCAAGTCATCAATTTTTATAAATTACTCAATTATGTTTTTAATAATATTTCATTTAATTTTATTCAAAAAATTGGAATATAATAGCTCCACAACTCCTTATAGTTCCAAATAATTTTATACCTCAAGAACATATCATTTCTTTAGCCATAAATATCTCTTATATCAAGATTACGCAAACTAGTTTCTCATAAAATATAAACCCACATATATAATTCACGATTTCAAGAACAAAAACATTGTGGAAATATAGAAATAAAAATTCTTTCCATGGGATATTCAAATAAAAATATTTTAAAAAAAATGGATTTTTTTTGAAATTTAATAGTCATACAAATGCCTCCCATTCCTAAATAATAATCTAAAACCAGTTGGAACAAATCCAATCATATATATATATATATATATATATAATGGTTTCCTAGTTTATTTATATTTTTTATTTATAATATGTGATTGTTTCAAGAGAACCACTCTAGATTGAGATATTAAAAAAATATCATGATAAGAAAACATATGATATTTTTTATATTGTAAACAAATATTTTGACAAAGTTTTCCCATGTCTATCTAATTGATTTTTCTTAATATTCATACTAATACCTTTTTAGTAAAAAAATTATATTTGAAAATTCTATTCCATAAAATTAAAATACTTAATAATTTACAAAAAACTTTGAATATCTCAATTATAAAGAACATAAATTTACACTTTACTAAAACCCAATAAAAACTCTTTGTATTCAAAATAAAAAGTGATAAGAATCATAAGCATTATAAAATAATGGTATAAAAACTCATAAAAATAAAATAGTCTATTTTATATCATAAATTAAACCTCTTATTGTATAAATCCATGTTACATTATTCCAAAACAGATATAACATTCTCTTTTTCATCTCCCACCACTTATGAGTTATTATAAACAAATAAAAAAGTGTTATGTTGAACTGATATAAAATTTAAATGGATCATAATATATATAAATTAGAATTTAAATCATTTATATATAATATAGACTCTATATGTTTCTTATATAATACTTTTAGATCTTCTAGTCAATTAATCATTCCATGTTTTGACCTTCCATTGTGGAGGAATTTCCCAACCTTGGAGATAACTCTTTTAAATTTTAATGATACATCTATAAGTTTGGACTTTGAAATAAGATTTTAGTTATTTTTATGACTCAATAATTTACCAATATTCCTTCCCAATATCACCTTGGTACTAGATCTGGAAACTCATGTGTCTTTCACTACTACTCTCAAAACTATGAGGAGATTACTAAAAAACTTGTTAAATTATTTATTACTATAATTAATGAAGCATTGATATAATATCATTATAAATTATTTTATAATGAAATTAATAGATACATTTATCCTAATAGGTAAAAATAATCTTAAAAATCATTCAAATACTAAATCATATAGATACCTTATGTAAATAATGATGTCCAGTCATTTATAGTTAAATAAAATATCACTCTAGAAACCTTATTTTCATTCCTATATTTTTCTTCACTAATACTTTAATGTTGTAAATAATTATTAATTAACACTTATTTTCATGTTTTTTCTTTCATATTTTGATTCAGATAAACATGTATGAGTATTTAGATATAAATTATTCCATTCTTATATTTTTTGTAAAACAATATTTGTCTAAATGTTGATGATTATCAATAAGATTATTTTTTTCAAACATGTTTCCTAAGTATCTTAATTTTATCCCTGCACATAAAATTTCTACTAGTGATCTATTATTGGCTGTAAAAATTACTAAGATTCAGTTTTTAATATCTAAAAATTTTTTTGATCGATATATTTGAGTTGTTGTTCATTTTTATTATAATTTAAATTTATATATTTGATAAGTGGGCATCAATATTTTCCTAAATATCTAATAATAAATTTAATTTAATATGATCCTAATAAAATAATTAAACACTTTATGAAAAAATTATTAATGTTTTAAGATTCATATTATAATATCCTAGGATTTACCTTAAGTCATACATCACCTTTTGATTTGGAAGTAGTTATCAAATGAATTTTTTCATATTATTAATGAATTTAGAAAGGGTAAAAATTTAATTTTTCTCATTCTTTGGAACGTAAAAAAATATTTTAAACTCTATAGTAAATGTTAAATTTTGAGTTTCTATTTTTGTTAGAGTTTGAGGATTTTTAGTAATATGTTCAATTTTTAGGTAATTTAATGAGGTTGTGTAGTAATTATATTATTATAACTTAAAAACCCAAATTGTACATTACTATACTATATATTTATATTTATGGATATGTTTATGCCATAAACTCTCGTTTTCCTTATTCTTTATAGAGAAACCTATCATTAGAGGGAGAATCAAGGAAAAATAAGGGATGTAAACTCAAGATAATGTTTTTTGGATATAGTTTTATCATTATTTATGTCAATATTACCTATAAAACCTCTCTGTTATTATTTATAAACTAATTTGATGAATCTATAGAGTAATATGTAGAAAATGAATCAATTTTTTTATTTTGGTTATAATATAACTTATTCCAAGGACTATTTGATGTCGGATATATAATAAAGGATTTAAAAATGTAGAAAAAGTATACATTAAAAAAAATTTACATGTAATCCAATAATAAAAATAATTTAATAATTTTAAATGGATGGGTGTTTGTTTTCTCCTAATTTTTTTAATAATTAGTTTTCAGAAATGACAATCCTCATGATTTTTTATTGTCTTCCCTTAAAACGAAACTTAACTTTATTAAACATTAATATATGGTCTAATAACATAACATTACACTCAATATAAACCAAAAGATCAAGAATTATAGTGTATTTGTGAATTAGGTAAACTGAATTACGACATTGAACTTGAATTACAACATTTTTGTTGAAACATTATTCAACATTCCTGAGCTTGAAACTACACTGGATAACCTGAAGAATTAAAAAAGAAATGGGTGAGATGTAAATTCAAGTAAGGTAATAAAAATGGCATAACATAAAACATGTTGTACAATATACATATTAAGGGGAATAAAAAGAGAACAAATCATAAACATGAATGATAGGACATGATATAACATGATATGATAAAGGTAACATGGGATTGTGCCAACAACTTAAAACACTACATCCTAGGTTGAGGATAACTGCCAAGACATCATAATGGACAATTTCCCATGAATTAATCAAGTTAACTTCGTGTCCCGATATTATTTATCATGACACTAAACAATACCCAAAGCATTGGGGAATTATATAATTCCAGGCACACCTATCACTTTCATTTCATTCCCATGCTTAAGTGTTCCATATTGATCATAAAACATGGATTAATTCATCATCATAATTTATTCCAGGATTATGGAGTGTGGAATATATAGATTTAATTCTACAATAAAACGTTATATGTTTATAAATGTGATAACCATTGATAGGAAATGTGTACGCCATTCTCTACACAATTGGTTTGGTATGGAAAATCATAACAAAAATTCAGCAGCATAACAACATCACTTACAAATTCATAAAAATTGGTTGATGAGAGATAAATAGGTATCTCATAATTTTTAAATTAATTTTATAGTAATAGGGATATGGAATTACATTTCAACTCATTTATAATTAGAAAAATAAGGCATGTGCTAATAAATAAGCTTGAATAAAAAGAGAAAGGAATAGATGCTTATGAAATTTCAGCATGATAATGGATGTACATGGGAGGGATTAATGAGAGGGAATGTGGTATATAATCATTTATAAATAATAAAGGAAGTATGGTGTGGTGATAAAACATACCCCATCATTAGTAATAAAAAAATAAAAGGGCATAACATAGATAGCATTCTTGAATAAAAGTGAGAAAGAGAGGACCCTTACCTTAGGAGTATGACACAAATATCATGAAAGGGGATTATTGAGATATTTGGGGAACATTGGGAGGATTATAGAGAGATTATGTAAGAGTAAGGTCGTTCTAAAAGGATTTTTATTTAAGATAAATGGGATATCGGATGGGTTTATATAGGAAAAGAGAGGGATTCCATTAATATATAGGCTTTGGACTCCACAAAATAAAATATTTAAAACCAAAAACATTTCCATGATTTTTTACCATGGTTTTTTCCAACGTGGAGTGGTTTGGATTTTTATATTAGGAAAAGGGCCAATAATATTAAAATATCACCCATCCGTATGTAGAGGTGAGTCACGCTTTCAAGGAAATGAATTTAAAATCATAAAATAGATTATATATTTTGGAGGATTCATAATGTATTTATAAAATTAATAAAATAAAAATTAAATCACATTATTTAAAGGGGAAAACATTTATTTGGCCGATCATACCCTTTATGGTATTTATTAAATCATGTTTAGGTCATTATGATGTCATTAAACCCAAAGTATATTTATACAGTACTTAATTTTTACCCTGAAAATTCAACTATCTCAGAAAATTATGAAAAAATAACCATTGGATAGTTTTAATGTTCTAATTACAAAAATAATATTATTTTATCTAAATAATTTTCTATATATGTCCATTTTTACTTTTAAAATAATATTCAAAATTGTTATTGAAAATGATATTTTTCTTGACCAATGTTTGTTTTACCCTTATAAAAAGTACATTTCACATCCTAAAAAATTGTATGACCATTTCTAATTAAGAAATTTTATTTAATAACAAAATATTTTTAAAATTAAATTTATTTCAAAAATAAATTAATTCATCCTGATAAATCCCTTAATTGAATTTGAGTATTACCCAAAAATACAAGTTGTGATTAATTGAATCAAAATCATAATCATTTATAATGTAACAATAAAAATGAAGAAAAACTAATATTTCATAAAATATACATATTTATATTATTAAGGTCTTAATACATATCCTTTTATTACACTGGTGTATTCCCAAAAAGGTTGGGTTGCGATGGTGAGACTCTCATGGGGTCGTTCGACGAACAAGTGTTGGGTCATGATCTCGATGATCTTGAACATATCCCATAAATGTTTTCTATAATGAAAAAGTAATTGGATATCAACATGGGTTTGGTCAAGAAAAAATTTCATAGATTTTATCTCCCACATAAGCACTGATAAATATACTTTATAAGGCACAATTCTATAGGTTGAGGCTATCACTTCCTTTTTTTGCATCAATTGGATTTGTTAAATCTTTATGTTTATACTAATAACGTGATCAATGTTTAATAGCTATATTTTCATCGGTATATATTCTTAACTATTTTTAAATTCAATAATATATAACCATTTAAATGAATGTATTTTATATATGTATACACCGTAATAATAAATTTAAATAAATCGAAATGGTAAAAATCATTTATAATAGTTTGGGTCATTACAATCTTCCCCCATTATGAAATTTCTCCCTCGTAATTTTCATTTCACCCCTTAAAACATATGAGGATAATTCTATATCATTACTTCCATCGATTCCCATGTTTCTTCTTCAAACTTTTTTTCTCTACAACACATTGACAAGGTTTATTCTATTATTTCATAGAAATTTGTCTCAACGATCTAAGATATTCACTTGCTGCTCCTCATAAAAAAGATCATTCTCAAATTGTACCACATGTGGATTGAGTACTTGTGAGGGGTCAGTTATGTAATTCCTTAAAATTGATACATGGAATTTATCATGAACTTGATATAGATTAGGTGGGAGTACAAATATATAGGTACCACTCAGATGTGATCAAGGATCTCAAAGGGGTCGATTTATCTTGGACTAAAATTTCCCTTATTTTCAAATCTCATGACATTATTACATAGAGATATGTAGAGGAATACCATGTCTCCAACATCAAACTATAGGTCTCATCGACAATTTTTATCATTGCTCTTTTTTAGACTCTGAGAATCCTTGATATGTTGTTGAATGGTCTTAACCTTTTCCACAATTTCTATAACCATTTAAGCACCTAGCAGTTTTTCTTCCCCAACTTCATCCCAGCATGCAGGTGTTCTGGACATCCTCCCATAAATGGATTTATAGGGAGCTATTTGGATGCTTGATTGGAAACTATTATTATAGGAGAACTCGTCTAAATGAATATATTTATCCCATCCTTATTTTAAGTCCATTGATCATGATCTTAAAATTTCTTCAAGTGTCTGGATAGTCCACTCATATTTTCCATTAGTTAGAGGGTGATAGATTGTGCTGAAGTTCAACTCAATATTTAAAGAATGCTGGAGACTCTTCCAGATCATAAAGGTGAATCTTGGATCTCGATCAGATAAAATTAATAGTGGTACTCCAAAAATCCTTAACACTTCCCCAATGTATATTTGTGAAGTATATACTGTGAGAATTCCTCTCATATCACAATGAAGTGTTCAGTCTTTGTAAGAAGATCCACTACAACCCATATAGAATTATTCCATCTTGATGTATTTGAAGATTAGTGACAAAGTACATGGTGATGTTTTTCCTTTTCCATGCACGTATGGGTAGTGGTCGCATCATCCCCTTAGATTTGTTTCTTTCTAATTTTTCTTACTAACATACAAGACATATTAATGTATGTTCTAGGATATCCGTCTTCATATTGTCCCACCAATAGTGTTCTTAGATATCTGGATACATCATTGTGCTTCCTTGGTGGATGGATATTTTCGATCTATGTGAATCATCCAACAACTCCTTCTTTAACTCTAGATTTTATGGTAGACATACTCTTGAACAAAATCTCCCAACACCTTCATTGTTAACATTGAACTCTGAGGATTTCACTTTCCTTGTTGATTCCACTTTCTTATTAATTCCAACATGAATTCTTTCACAATATACTAACCTATCTATAAGATATGGTTGTGAAATCATTTGTGAAGGGATTTATGATGTTCCATCCTTTATGATTCCCATGTCCAACCTTTCAAATTCTAGAAATATTGGATCCCTCTCAATTCTCATCAATGATTGAATTTCTAGATCCTTTTGGTCAGAGAGTTTGCCACTTTATTTTCTTTCATAGGATTGTAGTGGATTGATCAATCACGGTCTTTGATCATATCTAACCATATTCACTGGCTCATATTCATATATTTCTATTTGAATATATACTTTATAATTTTGTGATCTATATATATATTTCATGCTTCTCCCAAATGAGGTAATTACACCAAATTTATAATGAAAAAAATCACTATATCCAACTCTAGAACATGTTTTGGGTAGTTTTGTTCATGAACATTCAACTACCTCGAATCATAGGCAAACATTTTCATTTTTCATCAACACACAACCCAGAACCATATTGAAAGAATCACTGAATACCACAAAAAGTTCTCCACTTGAGGGTAGTGTAATATTAGGGGTAGTGAAAAGACTTATTTTTAACTCCTTGAATATCTCTTCATATTCATCATTCCAAGCAAACATTACTCCCTTTCGAGATAGTTTAGCAACTGTGTATGAAAATCAGGATAAATTTCTCAAAAATCTGTAGCAATACCAAGCTAACCCAAGGAAACTATGGATATCTATCACAAATTATGGCCTCAACCATATTCCAATTACTTCAATATTTTAACGGTCCATAGATATCCCATTACTTGTGATTATATTCCCCAATAATGAGACTTCCTTTTACTAGAAATCATGTATGTCGTACTTTACATAAATATTCTTCTTTCTTATGATATTTAGCACAATGTTAAAATAATCCTCATTCTCATCCTTACGTTTAGAGTATATTATAATATCATATATAAAGACTACAAAAAATTTGTTGAGGTAATATCTAAAGACTCTATTCATAATGTCCATGATGATTGAAAGATCATTAGTGTTTCTTAATGTTATCACTAAGAACTCATAGTACCCATAACTTTTAAGAAAATAAGTCTTGGTTATATCCTCCTTCTTCCCCCTAACTTGGTAACATCCCAAATGTAGATCCACCTTGGAGAAGTAGTTTTTCTTTATGTAGCTGATCAAAAAAATAATCAATCCGATTTAGAGGATACTTGTTATTTATCAAGATCTTGTTGATATCATGATAATTGATGCAGAGGTGCATCGATACATCCTTCTTCTTGATGAAGAGGTCTGGTTCACCCCCATGGGGAAGCACTTGTGTATATGAACCCTTTAATCAGATTCTCTTATATTTGCTTCTTCATCTCCTTAGGTTTTAGAACGGCCATCCTATATGGAGTCTTGGATAATGGTAATGACCCAGTTATAATATCAATTAAAAATTCAACATATTGTCTAAGAGGAAGTCTAGGAAATTCTTTTAGAAACACATCGGTGTATTCCCTCACAATGGGCATGTATTCAGGGATTATTCATTCATTATACTCCATCATTTGGGATATATACCCTTTCTCAAATGGAAATAATATCCAATTCTGAGATGAAGGTGATAAAAAATATTTATCCTCCTCATTGAGCTTTTACATAATTGTATGTCAAATCTCAAAATGGAGAGTAATCTCCTTCTCATAGAAAGTTTTGTTGGATCTATATAGGGAAAGCCAATCCATGCCCAGAATTGTATCAAATTCCACCAATGGGGAGTATAAAAATGTTTTCTGGGAAATTTAGCCCACAAAAATTGACATGGGAGGAGTTCTATACATGGGATGAAATAATTTACCCATTTTTCATTCCCACTAACATCTCTAATTTTATGATTTGTGGTGGTTTTTTAATAGTTCTACTAAACTTTATTCATATGAAGGAATGTGTAGTACCATAATCAGAAATAATGATCACTATTCTTGAATGAATTACTAGTGTACATGTCACCACTTCATTGTTAGAAATCACTTTGGTGGTAGTGATGGGAAAAGACCACCATTTCCTCCATGGATGTTGTTGTTTGTATCCTAAAACCCTTGGATTGGTGAATTGGTTTGTAAAGTTCCCTGGTTCCATGAAATTGTAAAAATGAAAAATACAATGAGTGTTAACCGAAGAATTCCTTTCCTCCAACATAGTGTAATTTTTCTCCTGTGGGAAATCACTGGATATGTTCCCTTCCATCCCACACATAAATAATTTCCTCATCCCCTTTAGGAAATTTCTAAGGTGCTTCTTTCTACACCTATTGAAAGTGGGATATTGAAATTTCTTGGCACCATTAGATCTCTCTATTAAACCACTATAATTGATTTCCACTTTTTTCTTCTTATCCCCATGAAACCCCTGAGATTCAACAATCTCCATTTTTACTTTGAGGTAACATCATAAAATATCCTCATATCTATCAAAGTTGTAGATCTCCTGGGATTTCTGTAGGCTATGTTTTATCCCACAAAATAAGTGGTCAACCTTTCTTTCAGGGGTAACGACAATGCTAGAAGCATATCATGAAAGAAATGTGAGTTTTTCCTCATACTCTCTAATATATTATTCACATTTTCTATTAGTGGAATGGAAATACACTTCCATTTTAAAATGGAGAGTGTAAGGAAAATATTTATTGAGAAACATTTTCTGGAAATCCTTCCACACCATTTCATCGATCTCTTCCTTAGGCTTCATATTTTTTATCAATTTCCATGAATGATCTGATTCACCTTCCATATGATAAATATCCACCAGAACCTTCTCTTATTTAGAACATTGAAGGACAGAGAATATCTTTCTAATGGAGTCGATACACTATTCCTTGATTAAGGGATCAGATTGCTCATTGAAACTAGGAGGCATTTGATGCATGAAGCAATCAATTTTAGCATTGTTATATCTTATAGGGGTTTGGATGATCTTCCTGATCCAGGTTTCTATTCATAACCTGAGTCAGCTGGGAGAGTATCATCATGAAAAGTTTGATTCCTACTCCCATCAGGTTGGGCATCTCATTGGGTCAGTCATCACATTACTCCTCACATTGGTTTTTTACCTATTTCCTATTATTTCCGGCCACTGGATAGAATAAAATTAATATTAGGGATGTGTATATTAAACTTTTAAACACATAAATGGGAATTTAATTACTTTAAAGGTATAACTTATAACTTACTTGTATTTTCTTAATTTTTGTATTTCTAGGATTTAGTATTTTTTATCCATGATTTATTTTCTAAAATATATTCTTTGGTGAATTTTTTTACTCCCTTAATAATTATTTATAATTAGCTTATGTGTTACCAAAGCATGTCCCCCAAGAGTGTCAAACTAGGTGTGTAGTAAGGCTCTTTTTTGTGTACCAGGTTACCCTGAGTCAGGCCCGGAACACCTTTTTAGAGTTTTTACTCCTTGGTACATCTATTCCAGAACCACATCCACTTGTAGTATTCAGACATGGATATATTTTCCTAATAAAAACATTACTCAATAATAACCAGAATTTAGGGATGTTTTCTTATATTTAGTATTATCCCAAAGGATTTAACTATAGTTTTCTAATCTTAATCACAAAAATAACTACATGTTTCCTCTAATACTAACCATAAGGACCCCTTTCATTATTAATAATTAATACATGATTTAATTACATAAAATAACACTTCATAAAACTCTAAATATTGAGAAGCCTTGTGTATTTTGGAATTAGGTACATTTCCTTACAACTTTAAACATGAATTACAACATCTTTATTGAAATCTTCTTTAAAATACATGAGCATAAAACTACAATGGATAACAGAAAGAAATACATAATAATGGGTTGATCTATAAAGACCAGTAAGGGAATAAAAAATGAATAAGTTAAAACATGTTAGACAATAGGAATATTAAGGGGTATAAAATAGTATGAGTTACAAACAAGAATTATAAGGCATAAAAAACATGATAACATAATGGAAACATGGGAATGCCACAAAAACTTAAAACATTGCATCATAGGTCCATGATAACTACTAAGACATCATAATGGACATAGTCCCATAAAGGAATGAGGTTAAATCCCTATCCCAAAATGACGCATCCTGATAATAAATTTTTTCCAATGCATTATAGCTTTATATAATTCTTGGTGCACTCGCCACATTCATTTCATTCTCATGCATAACTGTGACACATAACTCATAAAACATGGATTCATTAAGCATAATAATTCATTCCATGATCAAGGAGTGTGTAATAGATATATGTAAGTACCTAATTAAAAGAAATATGTTCATAAAATTGAAAACACTTTATAAGAAATGGGTAGGGCATTCGCTACACAATTGTTTTGGCATGGAAAATCATGGTGAAAATTCGGCAGCATAACGATGTCACATCAAAATTAATAAAAATTGGTTGATGAGAGAGAAATGGGTCTCACATAATTTTTAAATAAATTGGATAGTAATAAATAATTTTTAGGACATTTTCACACAATATTGATTATAAAAAGAAGGAATTCAAAAAAAATAAACTTGAATAAAAAGAGAAATGAATGGATGTTTATGAAATTTCAGCACGGTAATAGGTGTACATGGGAGGGATTAATGAGAGATAAAGGAGTATATCATCATTTATACACAATAATGGAAATATGAGGGTTCTTGAAAAACATACCCCATCATTAGGAATAATAAATAAAAGGCCATAACATAGATGATATTATTGAAAAAAAAGTGAGAAAGTGGGGATCCCTTACCTTAAGAGTATGAAACCAAAATCTTGAAAGGGGATTCTTGAGATCTGGGGGGAACCTTGAGAGAATTATAGAGAGATGAGGGCATATCGAGGTCATGATAAAATTATTTTTAGTGAAGATATGTGTCATAAAATAGTTTTTCACCTAGGTATGGATCCTTTAAATTTGAGTGAAATTATTTTATTTGGACCTAATATGGATGCCAAATGAGTTAGAAAAGGTATATGGGGTGTCTAGTTATTCTTCAGAGCCTGGAACCCATCTCTTAGGAAAAAAATGGACATATTTCATGGTTAGAGTAAACCATGTGGGTCGGGCGCATAGTTAGATGTAACTGTGCAGAAGGTCTTCATTTTAATGCAATTCCATCACAAACAGTTGGCGCACGGTTTCCCTAATTGTGCTTCCAACCATGTGAGTGCCCCTTTTTATTAGGTATTCAAGTATAGTTTGTGCACGGCGCAGAAAACTATGAGGAAAAACCTTTCAAATACTATATTTTGGTTAATTTTTCCTTTCTACATGAAATGATTTAATTTAAACCCTTCTTCTTCCCTATTCTGAATTCCAGTAAGATAAGTTTCCATTCCTTTAATTTTAGAGAATTATGAATACCAAATCTAGGGATAAAGGGATCTCCTTCATCTAGGATCCGTTCGATCTTTCATTCATCATGTTGGTTGCACAACGGTAAGTGATCGAGTCTATTTGATTTGTTCTTCTTCTCTATTTCTCTCGACCTAGTTATCGAGGTGTGAAAGTTTTTACCTTTTTCTTAGATATTCTCCTATCTGATCCAAATCAAAGGGTAATTCTAGAAGAGGAGAGTAATAAATTCCTATGGTGGGTGGTCTATAACCCATCCCTAAAGTTCTTTGATTTTGGAATTTTTCATGTGGGGACCGCCGATTTCACCAGGTATCATTTATATAATTTATATGCCATGATTATAATCATTAAAACTGTATGGTCATGATCTTTGAAAATACATTATTACTTGTTTGTAGTTACACCCATAATCCCTAACACCTCATGTAGTTTGGTATGCCATAGTTGAGATTTTAGTGTTTTGACAATTTTGAGAATCATTCAGATGTGCTCGAGCATGACCACAATAATGGTAGGCCTCCATATAAGAAATGCTTGGTGTGTCATGTAATGATGAATAAAATGTAAAATGTTACATACACTTGACCTGACTAAGGTAATTTCTTCAAATTGATAATTAAATGTGGAAGGGAATTTAGAAAGTATACTAAGTATATGACTTTATCAAATTAAATGTGAATGAATTATAGGTTTCATGTCCATAACACCCATTATTATATTGATGAAAGGTAGCGGAGTGAATCTTAATTATTGAATATGCCTTAAATAGATTTGATAATGGTTTCATTGTAGTTTTCCTTGTCACATTAATGAATGGAAACGCTTAAACCAAATGGAATTTTTGATAGATTGTGAATTTATTAATGGGTTTCATGCTACATGGCCTTATCACACTAATCAAAAGAAATTCTTGAACCAAATGAAATATTATTTGAATTAATTATCTAATAGTATTGGATTGACTTGAGATAACCTTGGATTATTATCGGGGAATGCCTTGAGAACTAGGTAACCCTATTATGATTCAAATATATAGTTTTTTTATGTTGAAACCGACCTAGAACCCGATATTTTTCTAACTCTAGATGTCTAATATGAAACCGTAGGATCCCTCATGTATTAATATAGGATGCCTTCAATACACTCCTTTGATTAAATATTGACAAGTAGGTTGCCATGTTAAATCCCATCAGAACCAGTCATTGCATAGCCCCATTTTACCTAGGATACACTCTATGGACTTGGTTTGAATCTTATTGTTGAATGCCTTGGAATATGATCCTTAGATTACACTCTTACCCTTATCCAGTCTATAGTTTTTATAGATTTAGAGACCCATGAGTAATTAATTTCCTTGGATACTATCCTGGAAATTCATTATGAAATATCTTTATAGGTTTCCTTATTACATCTTGGAACATTCACTATTGTCAACATGTGACTTATTTATAAATAGGTGACAATCAAATTATGATCTTGTCATATGTTCATATACTAGTTGAGGGATAATCCGGTGACTTGGGTATTTACTTACATTGTACTGCTTTACTTTATATATGCATGCTTGCACACTATTACACTTCTATTACACGGGCTAGTTTTTATATACACTATTTGTGGTGGCCCACTAAGATATATCTCACACCCTCTATGCATGAATTTGGTACACAAGGAAGATTAAATGAATGCAAGTGTTGACAAATTAAATCATACAGCTTCAAACACTTGATTTATTTCTTTTTAGGATGGAGCATGATAGCAGATGATCGAACTCGAGCATAAAATGCTTGGGATAGTCTTTTTATGTTCTTTATGATTTTTTTGAACATGTTATACATCTTATATTGTATCCATTTTTTCTAGTTTTCTAGTGACATGACATATCATCATCAGTTGTTGTATTCCTATATGTTATTCAAGTAATTTCATTTATTTCTATTATTATCTCTATTTTTCTGATGTTCCTTCTATTTACATATATTTCTTCCTCTATTTACCTCTGTTTATATCTATATGTCATTATACACTATGTTAATGAGGTAATAGTCTCCCCAGACACATACCTTAGGCCTTTTCTTCTAGTTGGTAGCCTTCTTCATTTGGGGAGATGCACTTGAGGCCATGTTGCCCACTGGGTTCGAAGAACCTATTAGTTGGCATCCAGATCAGAGACATTACAAAGTGGTATTAGAGGTGGTATCCTTTCTTGATTTACTATTTAGAGACAATAGTCAGGATGTTAGTAATGTTTGGTATGTGGTCATAAGATGTACATGGGCATCATAAATCCATGTTTGGGGTAAAATCCAAGCTACCCAAAATATAATTTTTCTTCTATTTTTCCTATTACAGTTGTCATTATTTCACCATTGGGTGATGCACATGATGTGTGGTGTTGTTGATTTTTCTTCTGATTTAGATTCTATTTTATCCTTTTGCCTGATGATATGAGGGAAAGGATTATTTTTACATGCATCATTATAGGCACCTATAAGTCGCATTTCATGCATATTTTTGTGCTATATATATTCATTTAACTGCTTTTCATTGCTTGATATTCCTGTGATTATTAAGGGATTTTGTGATAGTTAACTTATTCTTGTATTGTTCTTGGTTTCAATTGAGTGATTTCCTATTGCAATTCATGTGGTTTATGGGACCTCATGGTTTGGGATGATAAATTTACTGAGTTGACCCATTGTGCTATAAATAAATGGTGTTCATTTTCAATGATAAAATGTATGGGTATTGATTAAATGGGAATGAATATCTATTATAAAGTGAAACACGACATCTAAAAGGTAATGGTTGCATGTTCTTATCCCTCCTTTTCATTTTTATTAAGTATAAGGGAGTGAACCTAGTAATTAAATGTAAAATGAAATGTAATTGATACTTGATCACTCACAAGTACTTAGTCATCTAAGAGGGAAGTTGAGGTAGTATACCTTGGGTGGTGACCCCATCCTTATTTAGCTTCTATATGTGTTTCTATATGACTTATTAAATCTTGTTTTGAGGGGTGTACTTTGAATTTATAGACCAATGATACCACGACGTCCTCGTATCAGACAAGAGGAGGGTGGGGACGACCATTCTCCTTGCATGGGAGGCCCTAAACTGCCAGTGTTATCTATAGGAGTGTCACTTGAGGCACTACCTACTTAACCAAAAATAAGAACTATTTCCCATGTTCATGAAATTTTCTTATTTCTAATGCATTCCTTGCATAGTGATCTATGAGTTGCACATACAATGGATAATCTGACTCACAATTTCCAAGAGCATCATCTTCGTGCTTTCTCAGGGGATGGTGGTCCACATGAAATTGAATCTTATCCAAAGGATACAATATCTATCATTGAGAATCTAGAGACACCTCTAGAGTAGAGGGTCAAACTTACTACTTACATGCTGCAAGATTCATACAAGAATTGGTGGGATTTGATAACCTAGGCTGGTTGTCATCATGGCATGTTATGGGTTGATTTCCAGACTACCTTCTATGATCAGTACTTTCCTCATACACTGATAGTTGATAGATCCAGAGAGTTCATGAATCTTTAGTAGGGTTCTATTTCAGTTATGGAATATTCAGTGTGTTTCACTGAGTTACAACTCATTGCAATGCTTCTGGATATCGATGATATTTCATGTGTTATATGCTTCAAGGATGGGCGTGTGTACACTATCCGTACACAAGAGAATGTATTTCTCCTGCCTAATTTTTTTTGAAATAGTCAATCAGGATTTTATCACTGAGAGTATCCTAAAGGATGAAAATAGCACAGGGCATATAGGATCAGTGTCGTGGCAGGCTAGTAGTTCTTTGGGTGGCATGAAATGTTCCCTCTCGGTTTCGCTTTAGGTAAGTGATAACCAGAGTTTCCATTGCGATACCTCCATTGTGTGTCTTTAATGAGGACTAAGGTGGAATCTGAAGCCTCAGTTTGATATAGAACCACTGGAGTTTTAGGGTTGCGGCCATATGGGGAATCCTTGGAGATTATGTAGGACCTTTCCACTATATTTGAGTGGAAAAGAATCCATGTCTGCTTCACCATTAGGATCAAGTTATTTTTCACTTTTTCAGAAGTGGAGTTGAAATAGAACCGGCCGGTCTGGCCAAGAAGGAGTTCATGGTTGTAGTACTTAGACTCCTGATCACCAGAAGCGCCAACAGAGCAGTTTAGATCATTGTAATCTAGCTATCACATGGGGTTGCTGATCAGGCCAGTTGCACGCACTACAACTGATACCCAAGGATCAGGCTACAGGACCATCTATAGTATAAGCTACTGTTCCTATGGAATCTACTATAGTATCTACTTTATTTGATATAGGTTCTTCAAAATCTTTTATCTTTTAACTTTTTGGAAACTCTCAAACTGGAGATAAAATATTAATATGGTGTAATGGGCATAGAAACCCCATTAAGAGTGCATTTAGAGGGAATATTCCAATGTAAGGAATGTCCCCTTGAGGTATAAAGTTACCCTTTCTTATGGAACCTCTCCATTATTGAGATAATAGGCTTCCATTTCATTCTTGGGATGGATTGGTTGGTTCAGTATCATACTTACGTAGAATTCTAATGCCACAGTGTATTTTTCACATCACCAGAGGGAAGAATTCATCTACATAAGGATGAGTGGGATGTCTAGACTGGTATAGCTTGACCAGAGCATCATGTGCTAGGTGGAGTGACCAACCACATATCCAATGTCTTCATATAGGATGAGGGTTTATGTCAAGATGATTTTCCTCCAATAGTGGATCATTTTAGGGATGTATTTCCTGACAATTTTCCTGGATTACCTCATGAGGGAGATGTAGAGTTTATGATCGAGATTGTTCTAGGATAATCTCCAGTGTCCATTCCTTCCTAAAGGATGGCACCCACTAAGCTCTAAGAGATCAAGTGCAAGTTAAAGGATTTCTAGGGAAAAGGTTTTATACGGGCCAGTACATCCTCTTGGGGTTCACCCAGGCTTTTCTCCAAGGAGGATGGAACTTACATCTATGCATGGATTATAGAAAGTTGAAACAGATTATAGTCAAGAACTTGTATCCACTACCTCGAATATATGATCTCTTCAACCAGATATGAGGAGATATTATCTTCTTTAAAATCGAACTGAGATCGTATTATCATCAGGTTCAAGTCAGGCCATCAAACATACCTTGTAAAACATTCAACAGCAGGTATGGTCTTTCTGTGTACCTTGTTATGTCATTTAGTATTATGAACACACCCTCCATTTTCATGGATCTAATGAATAGTCTTATCCATACCTATCTGAATTATTTTGTTTTGGCCTTTGTGGATGACATCTTGGTGTATTCTCACACTCGTAAGGACCATGAAAAACATCTTGATATCATTCTGAGTACACTAAGAGAGCATTAACATTACGCCAAGTTTGTTAATTTCCACTTATGGATTGAAAAAGATCAATTATTGGGTTATAATTTATTTAAATCAAGAGTATCTGTTGATCTAGAAATGGTTGGTTTTTTCGTTTCCTATGAGTATCCCAAGAACATGTTTGATATTCTTATTTACATGGGGTTGACTGGATATTATTAGCATTTCATACAATACATATCATGTCTTCAATATCCTTTTAATGGCCTTACAAAAAAGGGTGTTATGTTACTATGGTCAGAATCATTCAAGAGTGTCTTTTAGGAGCTATATGGGAGGCTTATCTCAGCACCTATTCTAATTCATCCAAATCCTAGTAGAGGTTACATCACCATCTTTGATGAATCTGGCATCAGTCAAGGAGAAGTGCTGATATAGGAGGATAGAGTCATTCTATATGGATCTAGGATGTTGTGGCCTCATGAAAGAAACTACCTGATGAACGACAATGATCTAACCGCAGTTGTCCATGCCTTACATTGCTTAAGACACTATCTATTAGGTGAGAACATTTTTGGTTCCCATGAACCACAAGAGACTCAAAAATTTCTTTACACATTGTAACTTGAACCTTAGACATTAGAGATGAGTAGAATAACTACAATCCTTTTATTTTGAGCTTTCATATACACTTGGAAAGGTAAATGTATTTGGAGATGCATTGTGTCATAAAATACAATCATATGATGTATGGGAATCTAGTGATGAATGTAAATTAATGGACATTTTTTCTGAGCTAAATTTTAAGTTTCGTGATAGTCACGAGAAGCCTTAACTCTTAGCCTATAAATTTTCCTATTCTCTCCTTGAGAATGTGAAAGGAATACAATTTTCAGTTCATAAGGGATTGGTTCTCCATGATAGTATATCAGGAGACAACCCACATTCGTATTGGTATATGGACAGATAGGACACCTTGCATATGCATGGACGTATTAGGGTTCTTAAAAATATGAGAGAGGGGTTGATGCATGATCCCCATGCTTCTTAGTGGGAGGTTCATTCAGGTATCTCCATGATGTATTGAGATATGAGACGCTAGTATTGGTGGCTTGGTATGAAGCATCAGATTGGAGGCCTTATCACTAGGTGTTCCACCTGTAATCAGGTAAAGGTGGAGAACCAGAGACCTGCAGGCTTGTCACAACCACTTCCTATACCGAAATGGAAATGTGATACTGTTTCAATGGATTTTGTAGTTGGGTAACCTAGGATTTCTAGAAGTAGCGATGATGTATGGGATGTAATTGATAGACTAATGAAAGTAACCCATTTCATTCCTATTCGAGAGGATTTCTCAGTCAAAGATCTTGGAAGAATGTATGTATTTGAGATCATATGACTACATAGAGTCCCAAGTACTATCGTTTTCTATAGAGATTATTGTTTCATGTCATAGTTCTAGTTGGTATTGTAGAAGGATATGGGAACATCGATTCTTATAAGAACATCATTTCACCCTCAGACCAATGGAAAATAAAAACATGGAATATAGGTTCTATATTATATTCTATGATCATGTTTCCTTAATTTATTTCATTCTTAGAAGAATCATATCCCTATCATTGGGTTCACCTATAATAACATCTTTTAGGGGGAAATTTATAGTGATCATTTTGAGGTCTTGTATGGTAGGCCATGGCATTCACCCTTGTGCTGCCTATATGTTGATGAGGCAACACTACTACATCCTTGTCTCATTCAATATACTTTGGAGCAGGTTCAGCTGATCAGAAAGTGTATGAATACTACTCAGTCTAGACAAAAATCTTATGTTGATCATCATCGATGACATCTGGAGTTCATTGTTAGGGATATTGTTTTCCTTTGGCTATCGCCAAGGCTAGGGGATAGACGGTTATGGAAGCAAGGAAAGTTTCCACTTTGTTATGTAGGGTCGTTTGAGATTCTAGAGAGATTCATTCTGGTAGCCTATCAGTTACTATTAACTCAAAGATACCAAGCCATTCATGAAATAATCCATTTTTCACGGCTTCACCAATATCATACAAACCCATCGCATACATTTTATCCCAATAAAGTTAATTTAGATGTTGATGCTACCTTTTAGGAGTATCTAGTACACATTATTGAATAGAGAATGTAGGCTCTCCAAGTTCGGTCTATCCCTCCAATATAGGTGAAATAGTGGCATGGACATGTGTGGGATGAGACTTGGGAGTGGGAGGCTAACTTATGTGCCCAGTGTCTGCGGTCATTCTCAGATAGTATTTCTCCACCCTTGGAACGTGAACTCTTGGGTGAGTTCTCTTAAGGGGGGAAGACTATAAGAACCCTATTTTTCACTCATGTATAAATTCTTTATATTTCCATCTAATTCATTATTTTGGACCTAATATAGAAGAGAAATGAGTTTTCAAATGTCTCAGGGGTGTCTGGGGATTTTTTGGTGCCCCAGACCAATTCTTTTGGGAAAACTGGCCTTGTCACGTGGTTAAAGTAAATAGTATGGGTAGGTCACATGGTTAGATGTAACCGTGTGGATGGTTTTCATTTTCGGAAAAATACAACTCACATGGTTGGAACACAGTTTCCCTACTCATGTGGGATAACCATGTGAGTTCCCCTTTTTCCTAGGTACCTATCCAAGGTTTCCAAATGGTTTGGGAAACCATGCAGACTAATCATGCACCCACTAAATTTTGGGTAATTTGAAATTTATTCCCTTAATGATATAATTTAAACCCTCCTTCTTCCCTAATCCTAATTCTAGTGGGATTAGTCTTCTCTTCTCTCATTTTGGAGCATTTTGAAGAACTAATCTAAGAGTCAAGATATCTCCCTCTTCTAAGATCAATTTGAGCTTTTGTTTGTCACGTTGGGTGTGCAATAGTATGTACTCGAGTCTATTTGATCAATTCTTCTTCTCTATTTCTTTCAAACTGTTTATCAAGGGTTGAATATTTTTACCTTTTTCTTATATATACTCCATTCAAATCCAAATAAGAGGCTAATAACGGAGAAGGATAGTCATACAAGCCTATTTTTAGTGGTCCATAACTCATCCCTCAAGTTTATTGATTTCGGAATTTTTCATGTGGGGCCCATCGATTTCATCGGGTGCCATTTATTAAATTTATACTTCATGCATATAATCATTAGAACCATATGTTTAAGATCTTACCAAATATTTTATTACTTGTTGGTGGTTACACCTATAAATCCCAAAATCCCATGTAGGATGAGATTCCATAGTTGAGTTTTTAGTGTTTTGATAATTTTGAGCCATCGTATAAATGTGCTCAATCATGACCACACTAATGGTAGGCCTCCGTATAATAAATTATTTTTGTATCAGGTAGTTTTCAATGGAAATTACCACGTCACTTCTACTTGAACCGCCTACGATAAGTGATTGAAATTCATAATTAAATGTGAAAGGAAAATTGGAAAGTATACTGAGTATATGACTTGATCGAATTAAATGTGAATGAATAATAGGTTGCATGTATGTAGCACCCCTTACCATGTCGATGGAAGGTAGCAGAGTCAAACTTAATTATTATGTATTCTTTAAATGTATTTAATAAAATTTATATGCTACTTGGTCGTGTCATACTAATTAAAGAAAATACTTGAACCAATTGGACTTATTGATAAATTATGAATTGATTAATGGGTTTCATGATACTTGTCCATATAACACTAATAAAAGGAATGTAATGAACCAAATGATATAATATATGACTTAATTATCAAATTAGAGTGGACTGACTTGAGTTTTCCCTAGATTCTTATCGGGGAATTCCTTGATCACTCGGGAACCCCATTCCGATTCAAGGATACAACTTTCTTAGGTTGACACCCACCTAGAAAAATATCATTGTCTAACTCTAGATGCCCAGTATGACACCATAGGATCCCTCATGTATTATAACAGAATTCCATGAATACACTCCTTGGATCCATAATTGACAATTTGGTTCCATGGTTAAATCCCATTGGGCCCTTCCATTACGTTTCCCCATTTTACCTTGGATGAACTCGATGGAAATGGTAGGCATCTTATTGTGGAATTCCTTGGAATATGCTCCTTATATTAAACTCTTACCATTATCCATGATACAGTTATTGCTGATTTGGAGAACCTTGAGGTCTCTATTTCCTTAGTTACTACCTTGGGACTTCATTATGTAATATTATGATAGGATTACTTGCTACATCTTAGAACCCTCACTATTGTCAACATGTGACTTATTTATAAACTATAAACAATCAAATAATGAACTGGTTACGTGTTAATACACCAGTTGAGGGATTAATTAGGTAATTAGTTATTTAGTTAAATTGTACTATATTACATTATATATGAACCCTTGCACACTACTACTCTACCATTACACATAATAGATGTTATAGACACCGTTGGTAGTGGCCCACTAATATTTATTTCACACCCTCTCTGGGTGCCTTTGGTACTCGAGGAAGATTGCATGAATGAAGGTGTTGACATAGTGAACCATACAACTTCAAACACTTGATTGATTAATGTTTAGGATGGTGTTTTATAGAAGATGACCTAGCCAGAGCTCTGGATTCCTGGGATAGTCTTTTGATTTTATTTATTCTTTTTTGGAACATGTTGTATCATCTGTCTTGTATCTGTGTTTTACAATTTTCTAGTGACATGGAATATCATCTTCAGTTGTCGTATTCTTGTTTCTTATTCCAGTTATTTTGGTTTTTTTTATTTTTGTCTATATTTTTTTGTTTTTCCTTATATTTACTTATATTTATTTATGTCATTTACCTATGTTTATATCTATCCATTATGCTATAATCTGATAATGAGGGCATAGACTCTCAATAGACACACCCAAGGCCCTTGCTACTAGTCGTTAGCCTCTAGAATTTTGGGATATATGCTTCAGTCCATGTGACCCACTAGGTTTGGGGTACCTATTAAGTGGCATCCAGGTCAGAGACTTCATAAGAAGTTGGAGCTTATGTTGATTTATATAGGAAAAGAGAGGGATTTCTTTAATATTTAGGTTTTCGACTGTACAAGATAAAATATTTCAAACCACAAAACTTCCCATGGTGTTTTCCAAATTGGATAGGTTTTCATTATTTTATTAGGAAAATACCCAAGAATATTAAAATATTATCCTTGTTTATGTGGAGGTGAGTCACTCTTTTAAATAAATGAATTTAAATCATAAATTATATTATATTTTTTGGGGGATTCATAAAGGCATTATAAAATAATAAAATAACCATAAAATCACATTATTTTAAGGTGAAACATATATTTGGATAAGGATACCCATTATAGTATTTATTACCTCATTTTTTGCTCATTATGATGTCATAAAACACACAGTATTTTTATATGATATTTAATTTTTTTCCCTGAAAATTCGATTGTCTCATAAAATTATAAAAAATTCCTCATTGGATAATTTCGACATTTTGATTCCCAAAATATTATATATTTCATCTAAATAAATTTCTAAATATTTTCATTTTCAATTTTAAAATAATATTTCACATTTATTAAAAAATGATTTGTATTTTGAAAATAACAGTTTTTGAACACTTCTAAAAATTGCATTTCAGTTCATAAAAAAATTATATGACGATTTATAATTAATAAACCTTATTTAATAAAAAAATATTGAAATAAAAATTATTTAAAAAATTCCTTAATTAATCAAGATGAATTTCTTAATTGATATTGAATATTTCCCAAAAATAAAATTTGTGTTTCATTGAATCAAAATCAAAATCATTTATAAATTTAAAATATAAATGAAGATAAATTCATTATTAAATATAATATAAATATTAATATTATCAATTTCATGATAAATATCCATTTATTACACCGTAATACATCCTAAGAGTAATGTGTGCAATGATTAGACTCTCATGGGGTTGTTCAGCGAACATGGTTTGGGTCGCGATCTCAATGAGCTTGAACTTCTCCCATAAATAGATTCACTCATGCTTAATTTGTTCGATCATAGCTTGGTCTTGGCCAAAAAAAATTCATAGATATTCTATCTCTCTTAATAGATTTAATAAATGGGATTCATATGGAATGATTCTACTGGTTCAGGCCATCACTTCTTTTGTCTGATCCAAGTGGATTCATTAAATCCCTATATTTATACTAATCATGTTTTCACTGTTTAATGGATATATTATCAATGGTAAAGACTCTTGATAATATTTTAAATCCAATAATATATAAAAAAGTAAGTACATGTGTTTTCTATGACCATATTACATAATAATACTTTTAATTAAATAAAAATGGGAACTTTATTTATAATAGTTTGGTTTGTTACAGCCATCTTCATCTCACAATCGCATTCCACCATATAAATCACCCTTTATTGGTCATATTCCACTTCATTGAGCTTCATTCATGTGTTTCATTCTATTTTTATCTTCTATACTTCTTTGTATATGTTACACCCCCCCATCTTTCATGTACCTCTTCCTTTGGCCACACTCCACCTCACTCACATTAAATCTTCCATCTATATAAATCCATAGTTCCTCTCTTATTTATTGATCTCCTACTTGTGTCCTAATTTTTATAAGTTCCTTCCTTCCTTAAAAATAGTTCATTTATTAAAAAAAGTACCATTTATGGTGAAGTGAGAACCATTAAAAAAATATCAACATGAAAATACATCACCAACCAAAATGAAAACACAATACACCTATAGATAAACATCAATATTTGAGACCTACACAAGATGTATGACTATTCATGAACACCACTTTAAAGAATTGTTAATCATGACACATAGAACCACCAAGAAATTTTCATATCCCAAATTTAATCAAAAATATTTATAACCTAACCAATTTGACTTACAATCCTTATAATTCTCTATATAGAACTAGTGAAACACTAAAAATGAAAAGAAAATATGATAACACAATACAGATGTTGAAGAATAACTGAAACGACAACTTTAGTTAGCCTCATTTACAGCTACACGGATACATAACATATAGAATATAGTAGTATTATAGTAGCACTAAGCCTCCAAATTAAATACTACAACACAAAAACTAGAGAACAAACTTTAACTAAACCAACTGAATAAATAAAAATGGGGACTCTCCTTCAACTCATTGAAAGAAACACTAAAATTGAAAAAAAAACATTTTAGATATAGAATTGAAAAATCTATAAATGGTTGGAAGATACTTTGATGTAAAATATATAATTTGAAGGTCAGGATTCTTATAGAGGAGGTTTCAATTTTTCTGTAAATAATATTTTCAAAAAAAAGAACTCATTAAGGGGAAAAGTGTAATAATCTAAATTTATAATGATAACATCAAGATAGAGGTCCAAAAACTAAGCTATCTTCATTAGTTCTAGGAGGTGGTTGTCACAACCTATCCCAAAGAGGCTCGTTCCATGACTCCCCAAGACTTCCTCTAATAGTCTAGGGGCTAACGGCTAGTGCGAGGAAGGAATATCACTGACATGGGAGGCATTATCCTAAGTAACTACACACACACACATTTCAAATCCTATATAATAATGAAATGTAAAAAACACTAAATAAAAATTCATTAATACATCCAATATTCTAACCAGAGTATGACAAGAAGTAAAATAATGTAAGCATATCCAAATAGAATCCCACCACAAAGAGTATATAACACAAGTCCAACATAAAAGTAAGTACTGGGGTAGCTATTAGAAAGCTGAAGGAATTCACCCAGACCTGTCCAGTCTCACTAAAAATCGTCTGGTCCTAGTCCCCCTAGGACTCCAAAAAAAGTTTGATCATCTAGAAAAGAAAAAACACATGTGGGAAAATACCATGTAGTTGTCAGTATAACAATACTATGTAGGACACCACAAAACCAAAATGCATAAAACAAATTAAATATAGTTATCTCTAAAGAGGTATGTCTCTATAACACATATAAAAATAATATCCAGATATACTCAACAAAGACACACAATATTGAGGGAAGTCACAACCATAGTAGACCAACCTAGGATTCCAGCTTGATGATTCAACAAAGCACTCATCTGGGAGAACACACTCTTGAGTCTGATTGCACTGAAGACATCTATCTAAGAGGTACTCCTCATCGGGTCTCGTCATAAGAATGAACATTCTGAAGGTCTAAAGATTAATATGATACATAGATGAGTGTCACTTCCAAGTCCATGGGGTGATACCAACAACTCAATTTGGATTAACCCTTTATGTAGTGGATCTACACCCATATAGTTTTGGTCATTATGATACTAAAAACATTACCTAGGGTATGAAGATGAATAGAGGATATCACTTTGGGCCTCTCATAGGGATTCCAATGACTATATCTATGAATTTTTTTAGAAGGGGTCATAGTCCCTGGAGTAGGTGATGATTCCATACCATCCTTCAAGGATAGGATAATGATAAAAAACACTAATGAAAATTTTCCATGCTATGGAGGAAAATAGATTTGAGCCATATATAAAAGAGTATACAGTGTGTAGTAGGGGTCTTACATCGTGTCGCATGACCCTGGGTCCTGCACATGTATATGGCTCCAGTCACAAAGTAGTTTTTATATAGTACTACACAGAATGTAGTCTTCACATGTAGACTACCCATGTGCTATTACAAGGCTCCATACTATGTAAACATTCCCATGTACCAGTACAAGGCTTAGCCCATTTACCTGGTTTATCCTATGTTTGTTTAGGGGAGTACATGTCTTGTAGGCAGTCTGTGTACACCACATTGTGTCTGTGTAATTTCCAATGTACATGTCGAGTTCACCTGAGAGGGGGCACATTCCATGTGGTTGGGGTTACATGTCGTGTGATACATAACTTCTTCCATAAACCCTAGATTCCACCTAAGGTGCCTCATATGATATGTAATCACAGATTACATGTCGTTGTTTTTTCATTTTCTAGAATCTCTAGTACTTTCTTTCGTGTCTCCCTACACCACCACAACCTTAGATTTCAGCTTCAATCTAGCCGAAATTCAATGATCCATCTCAATCTAACCACACCATCATCAAACAATGTGTTCTGAAGTCATATCTTCTCATAAAATAGATCAATTTGTTATTCTTTGTTACACACTGAAGAACATGAAATAAGGTATCAACCTTCATACGAATCACTCTGTATTCTTCATTTCACCTCTATCATGATGTCATTCCCATATCTATGATATTGTATTGTTTCACTGAGAAATGGGTGTGTAATAATCGATTGATCGAGATTTTTTAAGTCAAGGTCTAAATGAATAACACATACAAAAAATGATGACGGTGGGAGAAAAAGAAATTACATTTTGGAGGAACTAATATCGATCAATGATCATGTCAATATCAATATATCATCATCAGAATGATAGTCGAAATAATAAAATCACAATGATTAGTCACTTTTCCAAAACCCAAAAATAATCCCATACTACAAGATTATTGATTCGTGGATCAATATATTCATTGATTCATTCTCATTCATCATTTAATTCAATAACGGGGAATAAAAAAATAAAAAACATTCCCTAACATGATTTTGATCTATTGAAAACAAATAATGAATATTTTTTGTGTTCTTTGGAGAGATCCTTCGAATCTGAGGTGCGTTGATCGTCGATCCACGATCTCATCATCGATCGACTGAGAGAATTCTTCAAATATCTCTCCAAGGGGTCTTTAATGGTTCCAAGGTTATGTGAATAACCTTAAGATACACCCATAACAATCTATATAAATATTATCAATCACTATGTCAACAAAAATGAAATAAATTAATTTTATTCAAATATTTTATTCATTTCCATGCCCTTCATTACATTTCTACAAATGACCCATGATAGATAATATTAAGTTATTACTAGGGTAAAACTGGAAATATTAACTCAAATGTGCCCTCATATTTATAATCTGGGAACCTATTTAGAATTTATTCTACATTTTTAGAAAAACTATTCATGTGTGATTCTTAATATACTTAATATATTTTGAACATTTATTTTGAATACCCTGGCCCTCAGAATCACACTTCGTTGTAGCGCCTAGTCTAAAAAATAATCTATATAATATCAAATAAAATACACAAAAAATACACGACATTAAGTTCTCCCCACCATTGGGATTTATATCCACGAAAATATAAAACAAGGGCTACTAAAAATGATGAGGCTACTGATCACGAATATAAGCCTCCTGCTCTCATGTTCTCTCCTATAGATTCATGTACCTCCACCTGACACACAATAAAGGAATCAATTGCCCATGGAGAATCCTCTCCTAATGATCCTTGATCTATTCTATGTACTCAGCAATGGTCACTCCATCCTCTATTTCTAGCTCTCCCCAATCAATAACATGTGATGGTTCATGTACGTACCTCCTCAGATGCAACACATTGAAGATGTCATGTACCCAATATAACATCGAAGGAAGATCTAAGTGTCATTCCACCTCTCAAACTATATATAATATCTAGAAAGGGGTGATGAACCTCAAAGATATATTGGACCCCTGGCTAAACCTATTTAATCCACATCAAGGTGAAACACATAGGAACACATGATATCCTTACTTGAACTCTAAAGGTGTAACTATCTAGATATTTTAATTAATTAATAAATTATATTTTAATAAAATAATTGTATAATTTTGTTTTATAAATCTATGAGATTTCATTTAATTAAAATGAAATTTGTTTACATTTTTTATTTTTCATCATGTCACTTTTTAAATACATGTTGATGTAATATAAATTAATTATATGAAATTTAGTATCTTGACAAGATATTTTCTGATATATAATTTTAATAAATAAATATAATGTAAGTAAATATCAAACGTAACATATTTTGATTAAAAGAAATTTAATATTATTTTCATAATAGTATAAAAAGTTTTATAATTTTAATTTATTTTTAGAATGTTATGTTAACATATAAAATCATATATATGTTTCAAATATAATATAAAACAATTAAATTATGTTTTGAAATTATGATAATTATGGGTTAAAAAACAATTATAATAAATGCATTGGAATAAAAAAAATTAATATAGATCTTTAAATATATATATATATATATATATATATATATATATATAACGAAGTGATATATATATTAATATAATTGTTTTAATAAAAAAACGATAAAAGGAAAATTGAATTAGGGTTATGCGGGGGAGTCCGTGTGAAATGAAGTGAAGCTGCGAGTCTTGTTTCCTTCATGTTCGAGCGACGGTCCAGGTCGAGTGATGGGTTTGTCTTCGAGTCAACTGCATGTGATGAATCGAACTGAGCTGAGAAAGGTCATTCTTGGCTATGCGTGTTCTGTCAATCCGAGCCCATTCATGAGATGGATCTGAGATGTTCATTTTTGAAATAAAGTTTTGGTGCAGAATAAGTGAGCGAGGAAGCTTTGACTCCCAAGTAAACCTCAAATCGTGTCTGATCAAGATCTAGTTTGGGTCCAAAGGTCATCGCGTACCTGATCTATTATGCATTGAAATATCCGAACAAGATTCGGTGAGGATGACCAGCAATTTGAAGATATACCCCACGACATAGGTTTTCTTTATTCATTTTGTGTTTTTTCCAAAAAGAGTTTCCAGTTTTGTTTAGGGTGTCATGAATACTGATTTGCCTTGTTTTGGAGTTAAGTATTTAGAAATCTTATCTGAATCATATGCGGTGTATCGATTCATTTATTTTATCATTTTCTTCAATCAGTCTAAATTGTCAATAATTTATAATTCTTGCATCAATAGTCAATGTATGATGCTTCCTTATCTTGTCTATATCTACCACTTGCAATGATCATATTGATTTTTATATTTCTTGATCTTGATGTCAGTGTGAATTAATTTGATTTTGGTTATCTTGTTTCTAATACATCAATTTTTTGTCATTTTGGACTGATTTGTGGGTGGTTGTAGTCTGTTCTACATCCTTCTATGGCAATCCATTTCTGCATTTTTGATTGGTCATTTTTATCTGCATCTATCAGTTGTATATAAAAATATATAAACCAAAAAAAATTGACATCAATCTTATGATAGTATTTTGATTTGTTTTAAAATTTGGTTATCAATCACACCTTCATATAAACCATATCCCTTATATAATATTATACACTGCAATTTATGGAGTCTATAAATAGATAATTTTATTTCATCATCAGAGGGCATGATTTTTGAGTTGTTTCACTCCCTCTTTGAGTGCTGCATATTTCTCCTCCATGTGAGAAAATTAAGAGTGAAACAAATATTCTGCCAATTTCTTCATTAGCTCCATGAATGGCCTATTAAGGTTGCATTAGAGGTAAGGGAATATTTATTTTACTCTAATTTTCTTTTAAGAAAATATTACAATTTTTATGATTTCTTGTTTTGCATAAGGAATTTTAATTTTTATCAAATTACTTTTTTCATCAATGTTTACTTATGGGTTTCTTCAAAACAAAATCTACATTTTTATTTTCTTAATTAAAAGTTGTTTCAAGTAAGGAGAATTATATATTTGTTTTAATATATATATGGTATGGATTCTATTTTTATTAGTTTTAAAGGTGTAGAAATGAATTTATATAGGTTTATGGTGCTAAATTTTTATTATTCAAAACCCATGTATATATTTTTATGTATACACGGTTATATTCCTAGTATATTTTGAGTTTTTCAAAGATTTATATGATTCAGTAATTAATTTTCTGGATGCAAACAATGTTTTCCAGAGTTTATTTTGCTTTAATTTTAATATACAAAATCCTTTCATATAATTTTGTGTATATATGATTTTATACTTCAATCTTAAATTATTTTGGATTTTTGAAAGGGTAACTATCAATATATAACAAATGTTTTTTATGTGAAACATACTCGTAAATTGTAAAATCATAAATATACGATTATATGTTTCATCCATATGTCTCATTTATGTTTTAACGGAATTTTATCTTACAAACTATGTTTACATGTTCATATATATATTCATATGTGATTCGTTTAATTAATTCCTGAATGTCATTTATAATATAAGTAGTGGCCATTATTTAAATCAATGACATGTCGCGCGCATCAGTTTTATTAATCGCATGAGTAAGTTGTATGGATAATATTTTTGCTTGTTGTATTCACAATATATATATATATACATGTTGTATGGGTAAATTATTATTATGCATAAAAATAAAGATTCATTAAAGGGAAAAGTATGTACGGAAAAACATGCAAAGATATGTCGATGCGTAAATCGACTACTTTAGAATAAGAGGACATAATCCTATGAATATATATATATATATATATATATATGTATATATGTGTGTGTGTGTGTGTGTGTGTAAGGTCTAGACATAAAAGTATTGGTAGTAACCAAACTTGCAAATGATGAAATGGAAATCATATATATATATATATATAATTATGGAGCTGTATTTTAATACATTGATGTATTTAAAAGTAAAAAAACACCAGTGAAAAATACTAATATATATATGTGTGTGTGTGTGTAAAGAAAACTTTAAACGTTTTCAAAAATACGGGCGCTTGTTCATTGTAAAAATAGAAGGTCATTGGGGAGTGAACCAATCCTTCACTAAGTGGTTAGGCCCAAGACAGCCCTCAAAAAATTAAGTTGCCTCAAAATGATGTTTTGTTTTAATGAAGTTTGCTTAATATTTTCCAAAGAAAATCACTGGATTAATTTAAATTTGTTTTCGAAGTATAATTAATTTTCAATGAATTATTTTAAAAATGTATTTCTAATTGAATATTTCAAATGTATTATTAAGCAATATTTTAAAAAGGGATTTATCAAAGGTTTTTAAAACCCCTTACTGAGCAATTGAACACTCACCCTTTTATTTTAAAATGATTTTTCACAGGTATCTTAGGAGATTATCGTAGATGTTGTCGCTTATGGAGTTAGCAAGTGTAGAAGCATAGTGTAAAATTTTATTATTTTTGTACAACTCTGATAATGTATGGTGTTGTCTAATTATCCAGAGCCTAGACTGGTAAAAGGTCCTCTTTTATTTTAAAGTGGTGTGTGATTGTTATGTCACTTTTTATATATATATAAAATTACAGATCATTTTCAAGTACCGACTATGGGTAACTGGGGTCGGGGCGTTATAATTGGTATTAGAGGCACGGTATAGACAACTTTGGAGAATAGATGTTGTCTTTTGAGGAAAATAAAATATGTGTGGTAGAGTTTTTGTTAAACAGTTAAGTCCCCTTAGTGTTTCTATAATTCTGAAAATTGGAATTCAGAATTTTTATAAGTCCGGTGAAGGAATTGAGAGGGAGCAATTATTTTAAGGGGGGAGAATGTAACAACAAAGATATTTTAATTAATTAATAAATTATAATTTTAATAAAATAATTATATAATGTTGTTTTATAAATCTTTGAGATTTCATTTAATTAAAATGAAATTTGTTTACTTTTATTATTTTTCATCATGTCACTTTTTAAATACATGTTGATGTAATATAAATTAATTATATGAAATTTAGTATCTTGACAAGATATTTTCTGATATATAATTTTAATAAATAAATATAATGTAAGTAAATATTAAATGTAACATATTTTGATTAAAAGAAGTGTAATATTATTTTCATAATAGTATGAATAAGTTTTATAATTGTAATTTATTTTTAGAATGTTATGTTAACATATAAAATCATATATATGTTTCAAATATAAAATAAAACAATAAAATTGTGTTTTTAAATTATGATAATTATGGGTTAAAAACAATTATAATAAATGAATTAGAATTAAAAAAAATGAATATAGATCTTTAAATATATATATATAGTGAAGTGATATATATATTAATATAATTTTTTTAATTAAAAAAATAAATGATAAAAGGAAAATTTAATTAGGGTTATGCGGGGGAGTCCGTGTGAGATGAAGTGAAGACGCAGGTCTCGTTTTCTTCATGTTAGAGCGACGGTCCAGGTCCAATGATGGGTTTGTCCTCAGAGTCGACCACATGTTATGAATCAAACTGAGCTGAGAAAGGTCGTGCTTGGATATGCGTGTTCTGTCAATCCGAGCCGAGTCACGAGATGGATCTGAGATGTTCAGTTTTGAAAGAAAGTTTTGGTGCAGGATAAGTGAGTGAGGAAGCTTTGACCCCCAGGTAAAACTCAAATCGAGTCCGATCAAGATATGGTTTGGGTTCAATGGTCATCGCGTACCCGATCTGTTACGCGTTGAAATATCTGAACAAGATTCGGTGAGGATGACCAATGATTTGAAGATATACCCCATGACATAGGTTTTCTTTATTTTTTTTGTGTTTTTTTTTTCAAAATGAGTTTAGAGTTTTGTTTAGGGTGTCACGAATACTGATTTGACTTGTTTTGGATTTAAGTATTCAGAAATCTTATCCGAATCATATGCAGTGTATCGATTTATTTTTTTTATCGTTTTCATCAATCAGTCTAAATTGTCAATAGTTTATAATTCTTGCATCAATAGTCAATGTTTGATGCTGCCTTATCTTGTCTATATATACCACTTGCAATGATCATATTGATTTATATATTTCTTGATCCTGATTTCAGTGTGAATTAATTTTATTTTGGTTGTCTTGTTTCTAATCTATTGATTTTGTGGCATTTTGGACTGATTTGTGTGTGGTTTTAGTCTTTTCTACATCCTTCTATGGCAATCCATTTCTGCATTTTTGATTGGTCATTTTTATCTGAATCTATCAGCTGTATATAAAAATATATAAACCAAACAAAATGTTTACATAAAACTTATGATAGTATTTTGAATTGTTTTAAAATTCGGTTATCAATCACACCTTAATATAAACCAAATCCCTTATATAATATTATAAACTACAATTTATGGAGTCTATAAATAGATAATTTTATTTCATCATCGGAGGGCATGATTTCTAAGATGTTTCACTCCCTCTTTGAGTGCTGCATATTTCTCCTCCATGTGAGAAAATTAAGAACGAAACAAATCTTCTTCCAATTTCTTCATTAGCTCCATGAATGGACTATTAAGGTTCCATTAGAGGTAAGGGAAAATTTATTTTACTCTAATTTTCTTTTAAGAAAATATTACAGTTTTTATGATTTCTTGTTTTGTGTAAGGGATTTTAATTTTTATCAAATTACTTTCTTCTTCAATGTTTACTTATGGTTTTCTTCAAAACAAAATCAACATTTTTATTTTCTTAATTAAAATTTGTTTCAAGTAAGGAAAATTATATATTTTTTTTAATATATATATGGTATGGATTCTATTTTTATTAGTTTTAAAGGCGTAGCAATGAATTTATATGGGTTTATGCTGCTAAAGTTTTATTTTTCAAAACCCATGTATATATTTTTATGTATACACGGTTATATTCCTAGTCTATTTTGAGTTTTTCAAATATGTATATGATTCATTAATTAATTTTCTGGATGAAAACAAAGTTTTCCATAGATTATTTTGCTTTAATTTTGATATACAAAATCCTTTTATATAATTTTGTGTATATATGATTTTATACTTCAATCTTAAATTATTTTGGATTTTTGAAAGGGTAACTATCAATATATGACCAATGTTTTTGATTCAAAACATACTCGCAAATTTTTAAATCCTAAATATATGATTATATGTTTCATACATATGTTTCATTTATGTTTTAACGGAATTTTTTCTTGAAAATTATGTTTACATGTTCATATATATATTCATATGTGATTCATTTAATTAATTCATGAATTTCATTTATAATATAAGTAGTGACCATTATTTAAATCAATGTCATGTCACACGCATCAGTTTTATTAATCACATGAGTAAGTTGTATGGATAATATTTTTTCTTGTTATGTTCACAATATATATATGTATATATATATGTTGTATGGGTAAATTGTTATTATGCATAAAAATAATGATTCTTTAAAGGGAAAAGTATGTACGGAAAAACATGCAAAGATATGTCGATGCATAAATTGACTACTTCAGAACAAGAATACATAATCCTATGAATATATATATATATATATATGTGTGTGTAAAGTCTAGCCATAAAAGTATTGGTAGTAACCAAACTTGCAAATGATTAAATTGAAATCATATATATATACATATATAAGTATGGAGCTATATTTTAATACATTGACGTATTTAAAAGTAAAAAAACACTAGTAACAAATACTAATATATATATGTGTGTGTGTGTGTAAAGAAAACATTAAACATTTTCAAAAATATGGGTACTTGTTCATTGTAAAAATAGAAGGTCATTAGGGAGTGAACCCATCCTTCGCTATGTGGGTAGGCCCAAGACATCCCTCAACGAATTAAGTTTCCTCAAAATGATGTTTTTTAATGAAGTTTTCTTAATATTTTCCAAAGAAAATCACTGGATTTATTTAAAGTTGTTTTTGAAGTATAATTACTTTTCAATGAATTATTTTACAAATGTATTTCTAATTGAATTTTTCAAATGTATTATTAAGTAATATTTTAAAAAGGGATTTATCAAAGGTTTTTAAAACCCCTTACTGGGCAATTGAATGCTCAACCTTTTATTTTAAAATGATTTTTCACAGTTATATTAAGAGATTATTGTAGATGTTGTCGATTATGGAGTTAGCGCACGCAGAAGCATAGTGGAAAATTTTATTATTTTTTGTACAACTCTGATAATGTATGGTGTTGTCTAATTCTCTAGAACCTAGACCGGTAAAATTCTCTCTTTTATTTTTAAATTGTTTTTCTAATTGTTATGTCACTTTTTATATATATAAAAAATTACACAGCATTTTCAAGCACTGACTCTGGGTAACTGGGGTCGGGGCGTTATAAATCTTAAGACTTCTTATGGATCTATGAAATCTTCATCAACTCCTAGATGATCGTCATATTTTATGTCATAGCTCAAACAAATTATAGGCCCATGAGTGTTGGTACTCCTGGGTTAGTCCAAATAAAGTTTTTAGCTACATGGTAGCCCATAGAAAGTCTCAAATAGTACCATACAAATGGTGGAATAGTATTTTTCATTTTATACAAACTCAACCAGTGGTAGGTGATCCTCCCAACTATAGAGAGATTCTAACATTTATGATCAAATCATTTCCTCTAGAACATTAATGGTACACTTAGTCTGGTGATTAGTTTTTGGGTGAAATACTATGATCAAGCATAAATGAGTCCTAGACACCTCTTATAATCCCTTACACAAATGGTATGTAAATAAATTACCACTTTTATAGAAAATCATCAATGGAAGACCATGGAGTCTTACTATATCTTGAATGAAGAGGAATCCCAAACTCTCTACTGAACATTTCTCTCATATATCTAGGAAGTGGGAAGAGTTTTTGTGTCTGTATATTATCACCTATATGGAATTATTTACCCCATACATATGTGGTAAGCCCATTAAAAATTCCATAGATATTCCATCCCACTTCCACTTTAGAACATCATGGGGTTGAGCTAAACCGATAGGAACATGGTTCTCAGTGTTCACTTTTTGACAAGTAAGGCATCTAGAAACAATCTCTTCAACTCATTTCTTTATCCCTGATCACCAAAACGGATGTCAAAGGTCTTGGTACATCTTTTAAACACCTGGATATACCTTCAAATGAGTCAAATGAAACTCTATTAGAACCTCATCCTATAATATCACTATTACCATCATGTATCCTCTAAAAAGAATAACATGCTCCCCACCTTTAGAAAAAACATCAGGAGCATGTCATGTGGATATATGAGTATTTAGGTTCTTACAGTTGGTATCCCCATGTTGTACCTCCCTAACCTGCTACAAGAGAATATAGGAAACAACCAGTGAATGGAGGCATGCTTCTCCATCTCCATCCACAAAGGATAACTGCAATGATTCTAACTCCTCCAATGCCTCATTCAAAAACTATGAACAAGATCTCTTGCTGAGATAATCTTCTACTATGTTCCCCTTACCGGAAGTATAGAAAATTTCTAATTCATAATCGTGGAATAACTCTATCCATCACCCCTATCTTATGTTGGGAACCTTATGTGAAAAAATTGACTTGAGACACTTGTAATTGGAGTAGAAAATAAACTGATCACCCATCTGGTAGTTTCCAACATCTTCAAAGAGAAGACTGCCACTATTATCTCAAGATCATGGTTCATGTAGTTTTTCTAGTATGGTCTCAATTAGAATGAATCATAGGAAATTTCCAATTTCCTATCTTATAGAAAAAACCAATCCGGATTCCAAAAGCAGCACCAAACACTACATAATCGTCACCTTCCTCTATAAATCTCAAGATAATAGCTCTCTTAAAACTCTTCCTCAACTACTAAAAAACCTGATCACACCTCTTTTTCCACACAAAAGGATTCCCCTTTAGACTTAAATATGTAATGGGTGATGATATCTTAGATAAATAATGAATGAATATCTGGTAATATCATGCCAACTAAAGGAATATTCACACCTCTATCACACCCTTAGGTAGATCCCAAGGTAACAATACCTCAAACTTGGATGGGCCCACTATCACTCCATCTAATGATATAACTATCCTAGAAAGTGGAAAACCAAAATCTAGAACATGCACTTAGAGAGAATCTTGTGAATCTAGTTCTCTAAAAGTATATCCAGAACTATCCTTAAGTGTCTCATGTGATCCTCCTCGGACATCAAGTACACTAGGATTTTGTCGACGAAGACTACCATGAACCTGCCAAAGTAATGCTAAAATATCAAGTTAATGAGTCCCATAAATAGTGATTGAGTATTCATTAAACCAATGGGAATCACCAAGTACTCATATTTACCATAGAGACATCTGAATGTCTACTTTGGTATATCCACATCTTGTAATCATCCTTTGTTATAAAATGTCATGAATCAAACCTTATAGAACCATCTATCCCCTCTCAACTGATCAAATAGGTCAATGATATTTGGTAGTGGATACTTTTTCTTCATGGCCACCTAGTTCAAGCACTCGTAGTCAACACACAACATAAATATATTGTATGTATTCTTGGAAAATAAAAATGTTGTTGAACATAAATAAACATTTGTTCTAAAAAATACATTCCTCTACAATTCCTCTAACTTCACCCACAATTATTGAATCTCTTTGGGATCCATCTAATATGTTGGTGTACAAATTAGTGTCATCCTAGAGTGTAGAATAATGAAAGATTATATCTCTCGGTGGAGAGGTAAATATGGAACATCTTCATGGAATACGTCCTTGTACTCCCCCAACACTATAGGAAACTGGGAACCTACAACATCCACTACACCAAGGGTTGGGATATCCAACAGATTAGTAATCAGCTTCACCCTCCTATGTATGAGTCCATCCTACGCTGCATGGGTTTCCTTTTCATCAACAAAGGAGAACCTGATTCCATCAGTGTGTACACACCACACCCTTCACCTAAAATGGTTAATATAGGAATGTATTTTATATAACCAATCCATATCAATAATGATGTCGTAATTCCTCAACACTTCAAACAAGATATTCCAATAGAAACTCTCACCTCCAAGAGTCTGGTCACACTGCCAGCACAATCGTGTGATCACTGTGTCTTCTCTGGTAGGAGTCTCTAAGTGTACGGGTCGAGCCAAAGGTTGAACTGGAATCTCTATGTCTTGTAAAACATATGTGGAAAGAAGGAATGACTAGAAAATGTGTCTAAAAGTACAAAAACTAAGTAAAAAAACGACATATATCATACCTTGAATCTCATTCCCAAAGAATCTAGGTCATAAACTTCAACCACCTGTATTTTTCCTCGCCCCTACACTCTAGACACCTAATCCTTTCATGGATTTCTATGGGGTGGTGGGGGTAAGAAGACAAAACGTTTACCACATTCTTCTACTCTCGTATCTCCTTTTCCATGTATTTCATCCGACAAACCTGATTGCACCTACCACTTTATATACCTCGATGGCCTATCCGCAGTCTCTCTATTGACAATATGGAGGGTCCGACAATTTTAGGGGATATTCTCCATATTACCACATGAGTATCACCACCTCACTCTGATATAACTGGGCCCACCCTGTGAGCCCAAAACTATAGATATGTTGTCTTTCGACATCCTCCTTAAACTTTTCACATGCCCTGATCCCTCATACTGACATCGGATTTCTGATGCCATGGTCTCTACTCATGTATTCCCACTATTGAAAACCACTAGATGTATCTAGTCATCCAAAAAATATTCAACCACCAAGGCTCACTCTAGAACCCCATCATATGTAAGAATTATTAGAGGGATAACATTGCCTCAAATTTCTCTATGAAAAACTCTCAAATATCTAAAACCTAAAGAACTGATCTCAAAAAATAACCATAGTGTACTTGGAGTGGTTTCTAAACCCCGATGTGTACTCAGAGACGGTCATGCAACCTTGCTAAAGTTATAGAAGCTCTTAGATATGTACATCCCTCAAAAAATCTTATGGTAACTCCTCTATGAAATGGTTCTAAAACACTATCCATAAAAGATTCACATCATCATAAGACTAGGTAGCTAACCCCCACCACCACCCTATTGTTCCATGAAAATGAGTCACTGTCTGGACCACCATATGATCTATTAGTGTCCTGACTAGATGTAAAACTCTGGTCACTGCCTCTAGCCTTTCCTCATATCCATGTGGGTCGATCTTTCCTCAGATCCAAAGGTGCCTCTACCACTGCACCTCGTGAAATATGATAATCTAGAACACCACATCCTCTAGAACTACGAGTACTATGTACTGCTCTATAGGTATAGGTATGGTTGTTGCACCACATGGAGGTATCATTTTGGGAACTGGTCCTTATATCAATGCCTCTACACTAAGGGGACCATCCTCATGATCCTGATGTTGAATCCTAGCTAGCATATATTGTGGATTAATCCTGAAACAAATAATATATACAAGGGACAAAGACTATATCTTGAGAGGTGACTCAAGGACATGGAAACAATAACTGGTTCCTAAATGACTCATGAACCTTGTTTTCCCCGAAACCAATGTTCTTACTTATCGAGTTGAAACGTAGTTTATTAGAGTGATGGCGTGTTGATATGTTGGCCACTGCACCAACACTAGTGTCCCCAGCATGAAAGTTAAACTTGAAAAACATAAAACTATATCCCTAAATGAATCTCATTGACTCTCATGCAAGAGTAGAACTGACCACCTCTACTACCACTCTGTCACAACCCATCCCAAAGGGGCTCATCCCCCAACTCCCCAAGCCCACATGCAATAGTCTAGGGGTTGGAGACTAGCACCGAGAAAGCATATCGCTGATATTGGATGCCTCAGCCTATGTAATTATACACATTCACACATCTACAAGCATATACAATGTTAAAATGTAAAAAAAATGAACAAACATGTATGCATACGTCTAATTATATAACCAAAGTATGATAAGAAGTAAAAGAATATAAATAGGTCCAAATACAAGACCACCAAAATGTTCATGTAACACAAGTAAAACATGAATGTAAGTACATGGAATACTATCAGAAAGCCTCAGGAACACACCCCAGTATGTTCGGTCTCACTAAACAATATTTGGTTCTAGTTTACAAATGACTATGTTGAAAGGTCGATCATCTTCACTAGAAATGACACATACATGAAATGATTATTCACGGGTGAGTATAACAATACTTAGTTAGAAACCCTGAAACAAAAAAGAATAAAACAAATAAAATACAGTCATATTTATAAAGTAATATGTCTACTACATATATAACAAGAATATCTTGATATACTCAATAAAGACACACAATTTAGAGGTAAGTTACAGTGATAATATACCATTCTTGGATTCCATCTTGAATACTAAACAAATCACTCTTCTGGGAGAACACAATCTTGATTCTGATAATAATAATGATGACCATCTGAGAGGTAAATCTCATCGGGTATCTTCATGAGAACGAACATGATACTGGTCAGAAGAGAAATACAATACATGGATGAGGAACACTTTCAAGTCCATGGGGAGATACCAACAACTCAATCTGGATTGATCCACTATGTAGAGGATCGACGCTTGTTTATTTTTCTTCATGATGATACCAATAACTCCACTTAAGAACTAAAAATAAATACAGGATCTAACTATGGGCCTATAAAAGGGATTCCAATGACTATATCCCGGAAGTCCTGCTGAAGGGATGGTATTACTAGGAGTAGGAGATGATTCCAAACCATCCTTTAGTGAATGAATAAGGAAAATGAACCCTAACAAATATTGTCCACGATTTTGAGGATAATAAATCCAATCCACGTATAAAATAGTACGCATTCTATATTAGGGGTCATAAGTTGTGTCTCTTGACCCCAGGTCATGCCCGTGTAAAATGATTGTCACATCAAGTTGTGTTTGTGTCATACTGCACGGCATGAAGGCTACTCATGTAGTCTACTCATATTCCAGTACATACTTCCAGCATGTGTACACTTCCCCGTGTACTCATACATGGCATTGCCTGTGAACCAGGTCCAATATGTGTATGTCTAGGGGAGTACACTCCACGCATATCATCCATGTACTCCACCCCAAGTCTTTGTACCTTCCAAAGTACACATTGAGTTCACCCGTGAGGGACCACACACCATGCGATAGGTGATGTGGCTCTAATTTGAAACAGTTTGGCACATATTTTAATTAAAATTATATTAAATTAATTTAATAATTTTTCACTTTTTGATAAATAATTGCACTTTGTATTTTTATAATTAAATTTATTAATTATAAAATTTTTATAATAAATGATTTTATTTTTTCTTATAAATTAGTTAATTTAGTTTTACTAATATTTCTAGTATAATAATTTACAAATTTGTTCTGTGGTTTTAAAATATGCTTTACTTTTTATTAACTTGAATTGTTTATTAATTAACCAATTAATCATATCATTAAATTTAATTAATATAGTGTCTAATTCAAATAATTAATTTTTTAATTTTAATTAATTAAAATTAGTTAACTCTAAAAATTATTTCTATATAATTGACTTGGTTGCGTTTAATAATAATTATCCTTTTAAATTAATTCATTAACTCTTTTTATAATTAATAATTTTATTATAGTATGTAATAATCTAGTTAGTATTTAATATAAGTTAAGTTATTTAAGTTTTAATTTAAATGAAATAATGTGTTTATAATTTAAAGTCATTGTTTAGTTAATTAGTTAATTAATTTAGATTATTAAATATTTAATTTCCTTAATAAGTTTTAATTTTTTGTATGCAGTTGAAATTTAACATTGTTTTTCAATTGTGTTAAACAATTAATTATTTTTATTAATATAATTGTTATGGTAGTTTTTTTAAATTTGTTAAACTTTATATTAGTTGATTTAAATTTTGGTTTATGTGTTCAGTTTCATTTAATTAAATATTTAGAGTTTATTTTTCATATTTATTTATCTTTCACCATTTCATTTTTTTGTTTTACTATCGGTTGCATCCTGCTACTGACACCGACAACTTCACCACTGCCTCCCTTCATCTACTGACACTGACGGTCAGTATCAATCTCTCAATCTCTTTATCTTCCTATAGATTCATTCTTTCCCAATGTTAGTGTCACTAACATCTACTCATCCTGCAACTGACTCTATCATCCTGTTTCTCCTTGCCACCAAAAATGACCATCGGCGTCGGTCTCACCCCTCAACCTGTTGATCCTCCCAGCATACACCGATACCAATGATTAAGCTCGTGACCCCGACACTATCAACCCTTTCCTTCACCATCGTTTCTCATAACATCAAACCCAGAGAAATCTAGATCTAATGAAGAACATGGCTTCCTTGATCACCACTACTTGTTGAGGTAGAAGGAAACCATTGTAGATATGGATATAAACCCTAATATGCACCACTGAGGAAGTTCTGTTGTTGTTGTGGTCGCATCATGGATTGAAGAGAGCCAAGCCCTCAATCTTCCTACCAACTGCGCCCTAACATGATCTTGTCTCCATTCGCGGAATCGAGTCGCTACCAACCCATCCACCGCTGAAGTGGACTCGAGCCGTGTTGTCATCGCTGGTCGAGTGAAGTTGTAGGATGACAGTAGCCTTAGAGGGTTCTTTAAAAAAACTAAAAAATAAACTAATTAAATAAACTAATAAATATGTAAATTAAATAAAAATAATAATAATAACTTCTTAAAAAATTTAAAACTAATCAATTAAATAAAATATATAAAAACTAAAATAATTAATTATAATTTATAAATTAACATTAAAATATTTATTATCATTAAATATTTTAAAATAAATACATTAATCTATTAATAATAGTTAAAATAAACTTATTTATCAACTAATTTTTTTTAATAAAATAAATTAATAAATTAATAAAAATTAACGTTTAAATTAATAACCATTAAAGTATAAAAAATAAATAAAACATATCAAAACTAAAAAATTAATAATCATTTACAAATCAAATTAATTAATAATTTTAACTATAATAATCAAATTAATTATACATAAAAATTTATTTAGTAGTTATAACTTTAATTTTCAACTAAAATAATTATAATTGTAAGACAATTAATAAAATGTAATTAATTTTAAAAAAATCATAAAAATAATAATTAATTACTAATAATATTAATATAATAAAATTTTAATTTAAATATATAAGATATTATATTCTTAATAATATTAACTAATAACTTAATGATAAAATTTTATTTTCCTAAAATAACATTTTAATAAAAACTTTTATAAATCAATATTTAATAAATAATTTAAGTTTAAAATTAAATGAATAAAATACTCATTTAAAATTAATTTTAATAACTTATAACTTTTAAATAATTAATTTAACATTAGTTATAATAATCAATTCTTTTAGTTATCGTGTTTTTAACGATTTCAACTATGCCTTGTTTGTTCTTTCTTGAAGGTATTTACTCGTGACAGAATCACGTCCAAGTGAATTCAACTATCTAATGGGAGTTAGTTATGTGATGTTTTATAAAGGGATCTGTGTTGCACTTAAAAGTGCTTGTGTGTGGTGCAACAATGAAGAATCAAACTATGTCGGTGGAAGAGCGACTGTGACATACAGTATAGGACTAAGAGCTTAAAATGATGAAAACAAAGCAACAAAGGGGGATTTTGATGGAAATTCATTCCCTTATTCACATAGAACCAGAGTAGAGAAAATTTAGGAGACCTGGAGTCATAGGAGCCCCAGAGTAGAGCATCATTTGGGGAGTTCTCCCTCCCTCTTGTTGTAATTATTGCACTATATTCTATGATTTTTTTAATTGTGGTAATAAACTTGTTAGTTATCTAAAAACATAGAGTTTAGGTAATTTCTAGTTCTACTAGTTATTGTTTTTATCTTCCTTTTAACATATTCATTCTAATGTATTCAGATTAGATCAACTCTGAATCCATTCATTTACATCGTGCCACATGCATTAAAATTTCAATTCCACTCTCATTTAGTTTTTCTGATTATGGATACATTTTCTAAAATTTTATTTTCATAAATAGAACTTCAGAACATTTGGAAATAATTCCTCTATTGATTTTTTCAAAGATAAATTTTTACGATTGAACTTTTCTTGGAGTGGTGAACCCTTAGAATGTTCAATCTGAGTGACCTATCACCTAGAGAGGGAAAGAAGTGATACTTTTTCAGTGGTTACATATTATTCTATTTAGTGTGAAAAGTAAATACTGTAAACCAATAGAATAGAGTTTATCCCTAGGAATTTTATCCTGATTTTTCATTTCCCATCATTACTGGTCTCTATTGTTGCTACTTTTTATTTTTTTCTTTGACTCATTTTAGCTTACATAAAAGTTATAAAAAAAATAAGGAAATATACTAATTTTTAAAGTTTACAAAATAAAAAATAAAAAAAAACATAAACTAAAAACGTTTACTCTTCCCACTATTCAAAATAGTTTGGTGTTTGGAAAGTTTAATAGAAAATTTGCAGTTCCACCTTCTCTGTGGGTTCAACCCTACTTTGCACTAGATAGTAATAGTAAGAAAATATAAATTTTAAAATTTTACCCAATTTCAATGATATTTTGGAATCATTTTTTTCTCCATTTAAGGGGAATGCTTCGTGAGACCATCATTTTCAAAAAAAATACGAAAAAAACATTAAAAACACCAAAAAAATATTAAAAATTGAAAAGTGCTAAAAAAATATTCTTTGTTTCCATGTCTGTTTGGACTACTTTCTTTTACTGTTTAACTACTATTGCCTTTTTTATTTTGTAATACTATTGTTTATTCTCAATGTTTGTGCTAAATTCACTTGTTTTTACCCATTCAATGGGAACTATGTCGTCTATTTTTAGTTTAGAGCCTTTGAACCCTGATCTTGATAAAAATATTAATGCTCTAAAGAAAAAGAACAAATATGAAATAGAAAACATAGGTGATAGGGTTCCTACACCTAATAAAAATTTTCAAAACCATTATGATCTCTTAGAATAAAATTATAGGCCTATGATGATGGAGTTCCAACTCCATCAATTTTAAAGTAATCCATCTTCAATTAGGTTAACTCCAAGATCCATGAATTATGATCTGAAATAGTCCCACCTATCTCTTCTACCATATTTCAATGGGTTCTCTAATGAGGACTCTTTATCATTCATTAGAGACTTCTACAATACTGTGTAGCAATTTCCACTTTAATGACGAACTGATAATAAACATAAAATGAGATTCTTTCCCTTTTTCCTTAAAGGGATGCTAGAAAGTGGTTTTTTGAGTCTTGATGAGAATATTTTTGAGAACTAGGACCAATTCTATGATTCATTCATCATGAAATTTTACCCCCAAAGGATTTATGTAGAATTAATCACTAATATCACTAGAATTTACCAAGAGGATAGATAAGCCTCTCATGGGGTTTGGGATAGATTTACGTACCTTCTTAAGCAGTGTCCCCATCATCGACTCACATCCCATGTTCTAATGGACACCTTTTAAGATAAATTGTCCTCCTCTAGTCAAGACCTTTTTGACCAATCTTTTGTGGGGTATTACAAATATAAGACAGATGAATAATGTCGATAAATTTATAACAACCTTTATTTAAATTCCCACAAAAAATATTCAAGAATAAAAAGAGTGAATAGAAATTAACGCTTTGGTTCAGGAGTAGATACTCAAGCTCGACTTGATCAAATCACTAATAAAATTAAAACATTAATAAACCATAATTCTAAAAAAAATTGAATCATTTGGATTGTCAAAACCAAAACTAATCACTTAGGGAACTGTGTTCACAATGTGGGACGTTCAGTTACACTGACAGTTTTTCCCAAACATGAACATTCCATCCCAACAATAAGAAAATTATAATTTTTTCAACAATGGTTCTAAAAATTCTCTAAAGGATGACCCTTTCTCTAATAATTAAAACCAAGGCTATAGGAACCATCCATATATGTCCTGGATAGACCATGGAATAATCAAGAATCCTACTACCCCTGTTTTTCAAAACCAACGTAGAAAAAATTTTCAAAACCAATTAAGGGAAGAAACTTCTAATTCTGAAGGAAATATTAATGGTTTGGAGTCATCAAAATTGAATTAGATCTTAAGTAGAATGGAAAATCAAGAAGAAAGATTAATGAATAAACTGAATAAACTTGAAACCAAATATGAGTCTAATAAAATTTAAAATAATGTTAGAATACATAATATAGAAACCAAATTGGGAAAATAGTTAGATATTTTACATCTAGAGATATAGAAATACTTAGAAGCACTACTAAACTGAACCCTATGTAGAATTTCATGGCTTATATAACAAGAATTGGGATTAATTCTCAAATTGTAGCTGAAAAAGACTTTGAAAATGCTCAAACTGAAAAATAGGGTGAATATGGAATGAAAAATATGCTTCATATAGAATCTGAAAATCTGGTCTATTTTCCCCAAAATGAATATAATGTTTATCCCACTCTTGAAAAAACTAAAGAACTAAGAAAAATGAAGTGGAAGTTGATTAATTAAGAAAATAAAAACAATGGTTTTGAGGAGAAGGTGAACAATCAATCATTTCTCAAACAGTATGCCCCTCTCATTCCCTACCCTAAAAGAGTGAAACAAAATGATGAACCTTACTATTTGAGGTTTCATAAAATAATTCGAATCTTTAGTATCAATTTTCCATTTTTAGGATACATTGATAAAATTCCTTCTTATGTTTCATTCACTAAAATTTTTCTAAAAAAATGATTGGAAAAATTTGGGGAAAGTTAATCTCAATGAAGAGTGTAGTGAGATCCTGTTAAAAAATTTACCTCCAAAATTTAAGGAACCTGGTAGTTTCATTATTCAATGTAGAATAGGATGAAGTGAGAAAATTAATTTTTTATGTGACTTAGGATCAAGAATAATTCTTTTTTCCTTATTCACTGTTTATACATCAAGGTATTATATATTTGAAACCAACTTCTATTTGTCTTCAACTTGATATTGGTCACTTGTAAACCCTTCTAGGAGGGTGGAAAATCTATTAGTGATTATAAGAAAACTCACATTTCCCACAGAAGTTCTGATTCTTGATATGGAGTGTGATTAAATAGTTCCTATCATTATTTTCAAACATTTCCTTGCTATAGGTGGTGTTGTTATTGATGTGTCCAAAGGGAAACTCACTCTCTAATATGTTTATGATGTGGAAAATTTATTAGTGTTTGAAAATCCCCAATAAAAGGTTAGTTGTGATTTGATAGATGTTTATGAGAATAAATTTTTTAAAATTTTGGTCTGAGCTGAGTATGGTTCATCTCCTCTTAAGTTCACTGAGATTATGATTCCCCATCCTGTTGGATGTTTTCTTCAGTTTCTACTTCTTCCTTACTCATTCCTAAAGATGAACATATTCTTTCCTTGGAACCCATTCTAGAGAGTGAGTCACATTTTCCATCTAAACATTATGAACCTATTTTTGAAGGGTTTCCATATAAAGATGATTGTTTCAATGTTCCTGATGTTGGAGAATGTTTTGGATTGATTCCTACTAAAAATCATGACTTTTCAAATTATAAACAAGTTTTTTGCCTTGAAAACATCTTTAATACTCATTCTATTACTGTGTTTGATGACTTCCAACCTAAACATGAAAGGTTCACATCATTTGAGTACTCTGTTTACATTGGGAAGTATTTTTTGGAACCTGAGTATGATTCATTCTTTATAGAGTATTATGAGTTTTCTATTTTATAATCTTTACTGGGAACATTTTATGAAAATACTAAGGAGTTTGCTACTATTTTTCCTCTATTTATTTACTTAATCTAACTCTTAAGTGGTGGGGATTCCATGGAATAATTCTTATTTAGTTTAGTGATTTTCCTATGAAGATGTTGAACATTTTTAGAGCTATGGAATTGATTTCTAGGAACCAATTTGAGTTTTACAGCATGTTAACAGCTGTTGTGGTGGAATAATGTTTGAGATTATTTCATGTAACTAAATATGAAAATTCTTTATTGATTATATTTTTAATTATTTATATAATAGTGAAATCCACACTACTAATAATTCATTCCCATTTAATGGTCAAGGATAGAAATTTCTAGGGGAACAAAGTCTAACTAGGGACTCTAAACCTAGAACTACATGGGAGGCAACCCATGGTTCATGATTTGTCTTTGTTTTTTTCATGTTATGTTTTCAATAAGGCCCTTCTTTGTTTTCTTTTGTTTTCTCTATTGGATTTTTGTACTTGGTCTGATTGATTTCTGTTTTAGAGAAGTGTGTTGCTGATGGTTTCATTAAGGAGTGGAATTCCCATGTTGAAGCACAAATGGTCAAACTATTTAGGTAAGTTCTTTATTTTTTTATTTTTTTCATTTATTTCATGCTTTTTTTAAATTTACATTAAACATTTCTATTGTATATGTGTGTTGCTGTTAAAAATTATGTTTCATATTACAGGTTTGTTTTAAAAAATATGTTTTTACTAAAAAAAATTGATGTATTTCCCTGTGCTAATGGAAACAATTTTTCATGTGACTCTTTCAGAAAACTGAAATTCAATCCAATTAATTATTTAAAATTAATTTTGGGGGTACTTTCATAGTGGGATTTTTTTTATTTTGTTCTTCTTGTTTCATTTGGGTGTTTAATAATAATTTTTATTCTTTATTGAAAATCTGTTTGAAGCAAATTTGAAAAACTGTTACACCATTATCACTATGTGTTTTAATGCATTACATGAAACTGTTCGAACATTAATTGAAAGTATTTATTACTGACTTAAATAATAATGCATGTCATTGGGTAATGAAACTGCTATAAAATGATTTTTGTGGTGAACACACATTCTTTAAACTTTAATGAGACACTTGAAACATGTCATACATCTACTCAATTAATAATCAGTTTTTATCTTTATCAGATAGATTATCTTCTCAACTTTGGAATTCAACATGGGGGAAAATTTTGAGTTTTAAGTGTGGGGGAGGGGGTCAATTCTTTATTGATCTAAATTGTGCATAATGAAAATCCCATCAAAATCCCATTTCTCTTCAAACTTTTTTCTATAACAAATGAGTAAATATTTTCAAAATTCTATCAAAATTAGATTCACATTATTTCTGCAATTGAGCCTTCCCTATAGAAAGTGTTTTACTGGTAGTTTAATTCACATTTAATATAAAAAAAAATAAGGTTGGATGATTGTTGAGTGAACCTGCTTAGTGATTTTATGAAAAATTGGTTTAGGTACTATTTTTAGAGTGATTTGGGTTACCTGTTAGTGGAGTAGACATCATAGCCTTAGGAAATAGATGTTTGAACTCTTTTTTAGGGGACTCAATTTTATTTAAATTATTAATAGTAATAACATTAAGAGCCAATGTTAATGGTTTTTATATAAATATTAAGAAATTAGAGTAATATCGGATTTGGGATCTCATAGTTAATCTCTAAGACCCTAGGCACTAGGTGCTTTTTGGTTTAATAAAATCCCAATGTTCACATTGAATAAGTTCATTTCACACTGCTTATCAAATGTTACATGGCTCGAGAAAAAATTATAATAAAGTTTCCAAGGTCAAAAATGAGTTCATTATGGTGAGGAGAATAATAAACGCCAGATGAAAAAGGGGACAATTGGTTTATATGGAAATCATTTAGGTTGTATCGATATGGTGATTTAAAAAAACTATTTGTTTTAGAACCTAGGTAAAGTCTAAGTATAAAGCTCGTCTGGTTATGTTTTTAATTCCACTCGCTTTTAACTTTTTATCAATCCTCAATTTAGATCTTAGATTTGAATAGAAATAATTCATTAAGCAGTTTCATATATGAGGCATGACACTCATAGGTAGATGATTCATTTCTTTCTAGATTACCAGTACGAATTTGAAACTTGGAAAGATTTCAGTTGAACATCAAATTTCAAAATCTTCTTGACAGCTTTCAGTCTTCTATTTTGAAACTATTAAACATGTTATTGTTTAAGATAAGTAATACAAAACACACTTCTATTTTTCAAAGATTATAAAACATGAGATTTTTTTAGGGCAAACAATGTTTATGTGTGGAGGGGTTTGACGTGGCTCTAATTTGACATAGTTTTCTACATCGTGATAGTTAGATTATAATAAATAAATTAAATAATTTTTCACTTTTTGATAAATAATAGAAATTCTATATTTTTATAATTACATTTATTAATTAAATAATTTTTATAATTAATTATGTGTTTTTAGCTTTTAAATTAGTTAATTTAGTTCTACTAATTTTTCTAGTATAAATATTTACTAATTTGTTCCGTGGTTTTAAAATCTTCGTTACATTTTATTAAATTGACATGTTTATTAATTAAACAATTAATCATATCATTACATTTAATTAACATAGTGTCTAATTAAAATATTTAATTTTTTAATTTTAATTAATTAAAATTAGTTAACTCTAAAAATTATTTCAATCTAATTGACTTGGTTTCATTTAATAATAATTATCCTTTTAATTTAATTCATTAACTCTTTTTGTAATTATTAATTTTATTATACTCTCTAATAATCTAGTTAATCTTTAATATAAGTTAAGTTATTTTTGTTTTAATTTAATAAAATAATTTGTTTAGTTAATTAGTTGATTAATTTATATTATTAAATCTTTTATTTCCTTAATAAATTTAAATTTTATGTATATCGTTAAAATTTAACTTTGTGTTTTGAATTGAGGTAAACAGTTAGTTATTTTAATTAATATAATAATTAAGCTGGTTTTTTTAATTATTTAAACTTTATTTTAGTTGTTTTTAATTTTAGTTTATTTGTTCAGTTTCATTTAATTAATTATTTTAAGATGATTTGGAAGATTTATTTATGTGTCACCATTGCATTTTTTGTTGCCCTGTCGATATCATCCTACTACCGACGCTGATAGCTTCACCACTACCTCCCTCCATTTACTGACACCAATAGTCAGTCTTAATCTCTCAAGCTCGTTGTCTTTCTACCAACACACATTTGACCTGTGTCGGTGTCACTGACGTTTACTCAACCTCCAACTGATGTTGCCCTCATGTTTCTCCTTGCTACTGACACCGACTGTTGGTTTCGGCCTCACCCCTCAACCTATCGATCCTACCTACAAACGCTGATATCGATGCTTCAGCTCGTGACCCTGAATCAATCAATCATCTCCTTCACCACCATTACTCATAACATCAAACCCACAAAAATCTAGATATGATAAAGAATAGGTATTCTTTGAGCACCACCATTAGTGGGGGTAGAAGAAAACCATTGTAGTTGTAGAGATGAATCCTTATCCACGCCACTGAGGAGGTACCGCCGCTATTGAGGTAGTGTCACATATTGAAGAGTGTCGAGCCCTCAATCTGCCTACCAGCCACGCCCTAAGATGATATCACCACCATCCGCTGAATTGAGTCGCTGCCAACACATCTACCACTGAAGTGGACTCGAGTCGTGTCATCGTCGATGGTCGAGTGAAGCTACAGGACGAGGGATGCCGTAGAGCGTTCTTTAAAAAACTAAAAATTAAACTAATTAAATAAAATAATTAATATGTAAATTAAATAAAAATAAAAAAATAACTATTTAATAAAATATAAAAGTAATTAATTAAATAAAATATATAAAAACTAAAATAATTGATTATAATTTATAAATTAAAATAAAATATTTAATATAATTATATATTTTAAATGAAATGAATTAATATATTAATAATATTTAGAATAAACTTATTTATCCACTAAAATATATTTTAATAAAAAAATAAATAACTTAATAAAATAACAACGTTTAAATTAATAATAATTAAAATGTAAAAATTAAATAAAAAATATATAAACTAAAATATTAATAATCATTTAATAATAAAAATAATAGTTAATTTTAACTAAATTCATTAAATTAATAATACATAAACATTTATTTTGTAATTATAACATAATTTTTTAATAAAAATAATTATAATTGAAATAAAATTAATAAAATGAAATTAATTTAATAAAATTAATAAGATATAATAATTAATTATTAATAATATTTATCTAAAAAAAATTCATTTAGATAAATACTAAATTATAATATTAATAATTTTAATTAAAAACTTAATAATGACATTTTATATTCCGAAAATAATATTGTAATAACAAATTTAATAATTTAATATTTAATAAATAATTTACATTTTAAATTAAATGAATAAAATTCACAATTAAAATTTATTTTAATAACTAATAACTTTTAAATAAATAATTTAACATTAGTTATAATAATAATTTCTTTTAGTTATTGGGTTTTTAACCATTTTAATTATGTCTTCTTTTTCCTTTCTTGGAGGCACTTACATGTGATAAAATTACATCCAAGTTCATTCAACTAACTTATGGGAGTCAGTTATGTGATGTTTGATAAAGTAATGCATGTTACACTAAAAATTGCATGTGTGCGGTGTAATAATGAATAACCAAACTATGTTGGTGGAAAACTGACAGTGACATGAAATTGATGACAGAGAGTTTAAAAGGATTGAAAAAAAGTAGTAGAGGGGGATTTCGATGAAAATTCAGTCACTTTTTCATGGAGAACCAAAGTAGAGCAGAACAAAGAGACTTGGAGAGCAGTAGGTACTCGATTCGTTGGAGCCCCAAAGTAGAGCATCATTTGGGGAGTTCTTCCTCTTCCTTTTTATAATTATTTTACTATATTCTAGGATGTTTTTAATTGTTGTAATTAACAAGATAGTTATCTGAATACTTAGAGTTTGGGGAATTTCTAGTTTTACTGGTTATCCTTTTATATTCTTTTTCACATATTCATTCTAATGTATTCAGAGTTGATCGGTGAGATCAACTCTAAATCCATTCATTTGCATCATGTTACTTGAATTAAAATTTCAATTCCACTATCATTCGGTGAGTCTAATTGTGGATACCTTTTCAAAAAAATTAAGTTTATAATAAAGACTTCAGAACATTTGGAAATAATGTCACTGTTGAATTTTTCAAAGATAAATTTTTATGATTGACCCTTTCTTAGAGTGGAGAACCCCAATAATGTTCAATCTGAGTGACCTATCACTTGGAAAGAGAAATAAGTCAGTCTCTTTCAGTGGTTACATTTTAATTAATTTCTTGTGAAAAGGAAATAATGTAAACCATTTGAATAGAATTTTTTTTGGGCATATCGTTAGGACCAATAGGGGCCTATATACCCTAAGAGGGGGGTGTATCAGGGTATGGATATTCTTTTTCAAAATTATTCTTACCCCACTAGATATTGACCTTTTTATTACAAGGGTCACTTTATTTTCACTTGTGTGTTTATTATGATCACTTATTTTCTTCTTTATCTGATGATGATGCTTTAAATGCAATGCAGGGAAGTAAGTAGGCAAACACAAAGATTTTTATTTGGTTCACCCCCACTGGGCTATGTCCAAGGAGCATACGCCGACAAGTTACTGGTCGTACCAAATTCCACTATTCTTCACTAGATGTGGATACAAAGGTTCGGGAATAGTCATTATGTCCCAGGCTCACTGCCTTTACAAGTTTTAGGGTCAGCTCACTACTTTCTCAAGGGTCACTCCATATTTCTCTCTCTCTGGCTCACTGCCGGTGGAGAGGATCACCTTCTTCCTCTTCCTTTTCTCACTGCTCCGGAAAGGATCCACTCACAGTTTATAAACTTGTAGGACTCTTCATTATCATTAATGAATACACCCTCTGTTGTATATGAATGCTCTGTTGAGGTTCAACTTTCACCCGTAGATGAATCTTTCTTTGCATCAAAAGTATCAGGCAATCTTCCAGCTTTTGCGCAGCCCCGGAAAGACAGGCATGCTCCAACAATACCTCACACTCTTCTCCAAGTCCGGTGTGCAAGTCCCAAAACGCTGCACAAGTCTTCGGCGCGTAGGTCCAAACTGGTGTGCCAGTGTCACCAAAACACTTGTGTGATGCTTCCTTCCCCAACTCCAAACTTGTGCGACCCACTTCCTTTTACGCCCAAACCGATTTTGGCACGCAACTAACAACCGGCATGCAACTATCCACCCATCACGCAGCCTTCACTTGCACGACCACACACCACTTGCGCGACCACCACATATGCGTGATGGGAACTCTGATTATATCTAAGTGTTGATCTCATCAAGAATGAGGAGGGGTCGTCCTGTATTTATAGGCATTTTGACACCCTGCGCAACAGTGCACAAGTCTCCCCTCGGCGCGCAGGTTTTGGTGTGCAGGTCCATCCGCCCAAGTCTCTGTCACACTACTCACTTGCGCGACCACACTAATACCTGCACGACCCTCTTTCCATTTCCGTATTTTGAATTTATAATCTTGGAAAACAATAGGCACGCAAGTTTCCAATCCTCCTAGGCATCGGCACGCAGGTCCTTTCTCGGCGCACAGGTCACTTGCGTGACCAACCCAAAACATGCACAGCCCTTATCCCTTTGCCATTTTTTCATGTTCTGATCTTGAAAAAAACTAGGTGTGCAAGTCCCCTTTCCTTCAAGTACATGGTGCACAAGTCTCTTTTCCAAAACCACTTTTCTCCATTTGTCGATTTTCTGGTCCAAAATTTTGGCAAACACTCGAAAACGGTGCCACCTTGTATCTACTCTTTTTTTACCGCCTCCAGATCATCCATTCATTTGTCGAATTTCTTGAATCAAACATGGATCGTTAACCACAGCCCTTGAACTCAAAATGCCACCATAAAATCCCCTTAGTCGATAAATTTGTATGTCATGGTTTTCTTTGTCAACAATCAAAACACTGATGTCCACTTTGTCAACAAACACAATCACCTCAAAAATGCTTCAATGATTCCTTGAGGTATTTTTTCCCAACAATACCCCCCTTTGGGTTTATTGACAATTCTTTCATAAAAAGATACATCATTAATTCTTCAGCCACCATTCACCTATTTCAATTCTGATAGTGATCAAGGATTCACTCAATACATACTCTAAGCCCGCATGAGCAATGCTTAGCGTGAGAAACAAGAGTAAATGAAAAGGTCATCAATGAATCACTCCATCTCTGACACCTACTGTTGACACCAAAATGATCCCAATTTGTTGGAAATATTCTTACCACATTCCAACACCACTCTTATGCTTTTATCACGATCCTCAGTTGTCGTGATATCTGTTCTTTGATCAATCACTTCTAGCATCGTCAAATTTAAACCCCCCCCCCTTCTCATAGCTCTCCCCCTATCTCACTGCTTCACCTATCAGCTTCTCCCCATATCATTCATGATTTGTTAAATTTCCACACTGTCTCTCCCTTGAACAAACACTATTTTCTCCCCCTTTGTCAATGAACCCAAAGGTCACTCTTTTGCAGTCTATAACATAGTAGAGAATACATCAGCACATTAGGGAAACACACATCATACCTTGGAGAGAGGGGTGGTCCCACATCCACACTCTTTTAAGTTATGGGAGTCGAATGAACTCCCAATGCTAGTTGATGCCTCTCAAAATCTTCTTTGGGTAAGGCCTTTGTCAGAATGCCTGCAACCTGTAGCTCTCTAGGCACATACTCCAACTTCATGATTCCCTACTCAACCTTCTCCTTGATAAAATGATAGTTTATCTCAATGTGATTTTCCTTGAGTGATGGACGGTATTTTTTCTGAGATTTATAGCACTTGAGTTATCACACTAGATTCTGATCGGAGACTTCCCTTCAACTCCCATATCTTCAAGCTGTTGCTTCATCCACAATAACTGTGTGCATGCTTGAGTGGCCACAATATACTCAGTTTCTGAGGTGCTCAATGAAATTCATTCTTGCTTCTTTCTTATCCAAGAGATACACAATCCACCAAGATAGAATGCACCACATGACGTTTATTTTCTATCATCTTCTGAACCGGCCCAGTCTGCATCAGTATATCCCAATAACTCTGTCTGAGATTTGTCAGTATATGTCAATACGAAATCCATTGTGACCTGGATATACTTAAGTATTATTTTCACTACAAGCATGTGTCTTTACTTGGGATTACTCTGATATCTCGCTACTTGGCATATGGAAAAAACAATGTCAGGTATTTTTGTAGTTAAGTACAATAGACTTACAATGATTTTCCTGTATTCTGTGATATTAATTGCCTTTCCATCCTCATCTTTTGATAATTTTATCTAGGTAGCAACCAGAGTCTTCATCTATTTGGAATTATCCATTCCAAACCTTCTTAAAATCTCCTTGGAATATTTGGATTGAGAAATGAATGTTCCATTCCTTCCTTATTTCACCTGTAGACCAAGGAAAAACATTAACTCTCCAATCATTGACATTTCAAACTCATTTTTCATGAATTCGGAAAACTATCTGAACCCAGCTTCATCTAATCCACAAAATATTATTTCATTGACATAAACCAACACCATCATTCTTTTATTGCTTTCATTGTTGAAGTAGAGATTTTAATCAACTCCCCCACGCTGGAAACCAAGCTTCTTTAAGTACTGATCAAGCCTTGAGTACCATGCTCTTGGTGCTTGTTTCAGCCCATAGAACGCCTTCTTCAGCCTGAAAACTTTGTTCTCATCCTCATTAATGACAAAACCATCTGGATGCTCAATGTACACCTCTTATTCTAGAACCAAATTTAAAAATGTATATTTGACGTCCATCTAGAACACTTTGAACTTTCTTTTCACTGCTATGGCTAAAAATAATCTGATTGTCTCCAACCTTGCAACTTGTGAAAATGTCTCATCAACATCAATACCCTCTATTTGGGAGTATCCTTTTCACACCAGTTGTGCTTTTTTTCGAATAATTGTTCCATATTCGTTCAACTTATTGCGAAAGACCCATTTAGACCTGATGACGTTCTTATCTATTGGCCTCGAAACAATCTCCCACTTCTGATTCTTCTCAACCTGATTTAGCTCTTCATTCATGGCCTAAACCCAGTTTTCATCTTCAACTGCATCAGCAAAGCATTTTGGCTCATCTTGTGATAGTAATGTTGTATGCTACAATGATTTCATTCTTCTTTTCTGAACTGGAGCTGGCTGATCACCAATGAAATTTTTCTTGTCAATTTCAACTTGACTCTTTGTCTTTTGTGCAGATAAGGATTTTACTTCTTCGTACTCACCATATGTATCTTCTTCGGAATCAACTTTAGCCACTTCTGATCTCCCTGAGTATCTTACCACTTCCTCACTTTTAACAAAAAAAAACTTGTCACTATGTCATTGTTCAATGACGTCATTTCTTTGAACATATTCTCTCAGTTTTTTGTTGACACACCTTTGATTTTCTCTCGCAGCTTCTTGATATCCAGAAAACAGTCAGCTAATACCATATTTTTAGAACAGAATTGACAATTATGAAATACATGAATTGTGCTACTTCTCCCACAATATGTCTTCCTGATCAGAAACATTCATCTTTTATATCCCATTGATATATTTCATCTGATTAGGAGATAGAGATCTAACCCTATGTTACGCAACACTTCCTATGGTTAGACCCATTTACATTTATCATATGCTCGGAATTGATCCATTAACAAAATATCTAAGCCTACTGAGTTGGAACTCGGTGTAGGAAACAAGAGATAAAGTTAATAACACAATCACTTCCTATTGTGCTCATTTTCTCCCTTTATTTTTCAATTCTGGTACCTGATTTAAATCAATTGAAACTCTAGAGCATATCACTTCTCCACTTTTCATCCTTAGATTCCACATCCCCTTGGATCGTATCTCCCTAAAACCTAAAACACATGAATCATCAGTTAATAGAATTTATATATATAGGGATAGGGGATCTTCTAGAATATTGAAGATGAGGATTGTGGTTGATCCTGATGGGTCAACACTTTTATTATTTCTTGAAGAGAATCACATTCCTTCCTTGCTTCTTATAGATACCTAGAAAACTTCAACTGCTCTGTCTATATGACCAAGCGTTCATCACCTTCATGCTGAGTCTTTTTATGATATGAAGATTCTGCAGGCCTGGCCTTTCTCACCATTTCGGGTTTAAACCCACTAGTACACATTTCTGTCTTTGATGTTCCACCAAAATTCCATTTCCCTTGATTCCTTCTCTGAGCAGGAATAACTTTTCTTGCCATCTTCCCATGCTCCTTCTTCCACGGTAGGGATCTTACTCTTTTATCCACTTCTTGTGGTGGCACACGACATGAAAAATTTTCAATGCATTCTTTTTTATTGTTCTTTTATCATATTTCTGAGTTACCACCATATTTTGCATTGGTGGTGGGTCCTCCATTGAATGTACATTCTTCTTACTCACATTCGTAGCATTTCTTCCCTTTTTCTTCCAGATTTGTTCATGTTCTTTCTTAGAGGGAGGTTGTGAGTGTGACAGAGGAGGTGATAGATACACCTTTCACTCACCTCCATGTGATTCCCCTAAGGCTCTAAGACTCTTCTTATCCTTAACACTTTATCTCCCATTGTAGAATTTCTCATTATACATCATTGTAGTCGAGAATCTCCTTTCGAGTTCCTTTTCCTTTCTTGTGTTTTTCTTGCTGCAATTTCTTGCCAAATTCCCATAATATGAACATATAAAACATTTTACATCAAGGGAATACCTCATTTTATCATTTGTCTGTCGAGATGTTGAAACATCTTATGTTCTTCCTCTGACATTGAGCACCTGAGCTTCCTGACACATACTCATTGTGTGTCCCTTTCTTCCACATTAATAGCATCTGATGAATGTTTTTCCTTGAGAGACTCTTCTCTCGGATTTCTCATGATGCTTCTTCGTATTCTCAGATTTATTAATATTTCTATTTTCATAGCTTAAAATGTATTCCAGATCCTATGAAAAAAAATTTGATGTGTGGACATAAATCTTGCAAAAATAGCACATGTCGTCACTTCTTTTTGTAACTGTCCTCTTAGGCCTATCTCGAGCACCTACAGGTTTTTATCCACTCCTAGAACTTTTCACAGCTTGCATTCTATCATGCACGGGAGGGGATTCATCAAAACCAATGCCAGATTATCCCAAAATATATGGTCTTTGTGCTAATAAAATATTTTTTTGTTTCTCCTCAGAAATCTCATACTTCCTTTTCATTTTATCATCACCTTTCGAAGGAAAATCAAATAGTAAGTTCAGTGCATCCTTTAACTTAGGTTTTACTTTGTCCTTTGATATCTCCATTTCTTTCTTGGATTTCTCTATCAATTCCTCCAATTTTTGAATCTTCTTATCTCTTGATTCAAGTTCAGCATTGAGTTCTTTTCTGAGATTCTTCCCTCTACTCAACTCATCTTCTAGTTCCTGTGTGAGCTTTTCCACCATGTCACTTTTCTCCTTCACTTTCAATTTTTCTTCTTCAATAGAATCAAAACAACATGAATTCTCTTGTTGTAGCCTTTGATTCTTATAAACTAGTTCAGATAGATGTGCAGAAAGATCATCATTTTTAGATTTCAAATTCTCAATCTCATCTGAGTTCAGATTCTTCCCCTTGTCACCAGCTTTTGATTTTTCCGCCTTTGCAGATCTCTTTCGCAATTCTTAATCTTGAGAATCATTTTTCTCCTTCAGATTAGTAGCTACATCAATAAGACTTTTATTCAAACCTCTTATCTTTTTTATCTCAGTTTTCAGTTCTTGGATCCGAATATCTTTAGTTTTTATCTCTTCATCCAATTTCTGATCCAACTCCTTTTCCTTGTGGACAACATCCACTTTTCGACTTCTTGGTGTTTCTTCATCATCAGTGGTTCCAACATCACTTGTAAAAGCAGGTTCTTTACTCATTCCTTCAGCATCATTGAATGAGTAAGTACTTTGATAGTATGATTCATCCAAACCATTCTTCTATTCACTACATGATTCCTTTAACAGAATCACACTCTTTCCATTGACACTTCCACAGTGGGTAATACCACCAGCCTTCTGCTTCTTCTTTGATATTCTTCCCTTTGCCATGGCACAATATGATAAGAGAAAATTGGATATTTAACTTGAGCAATCGACTGAACCAAGTCAGAGAAAACAAATCTGATAAAATAAACCTTCCCTCTGATACCAATTGTTAGGACCAATAAGGGTCTATATATCCTGAGAGGGGGGATGAATCAGGGTATGGCTATTCTTTTTCAATATTCTTCCGGCCCCACTAGATCTTGACGTCTTTATTAAAAGGGTCACTTTTTTTGCACTTGTGTGTTTATTATGATTACTTATTTTCTTCTTTATCTGATGATGATGTTTTCAATGCAATTTAGGGAAGTAAGTAGGAAGACACGGAGATTTTTACTTGGTTCACCCTCACTGGGATACGTCCAAGGAGCATACGCCGAAAAGTTGTCAGTCGTACCAAATTCCACTATTCTTCACTAGAAGTGGATACAAAGGTTCGGGAACAGTCACTCTATCCCAGGCTCACTGCCTTTATAAGTTTTAGGGTCAGCTCACTGCTTTCTCAAGGTTCACTCCCTATTTCTCTCTCTCCGGCTCACTGCCGGTGGAGAGGATCACCTTCTTCCTCTTCCTTTTTTCACTGCTCTAGAAAGGATCCACTCACATTTTATAGACATGTAGGTCTCTTAATTATCACTAATGAATACATCCTCTGTTGTATGTGGATGCTCAGTTGAGGTTCAACTTTCACCTGTAGATGAATCTCTCTTTGCACCGAAAGTATCGGGCAATCTTCTAGCTTGTGTGCAGCCCCGGAAAGACGGGTGTGCTCCAACAATACCTAGCACTCTTATCCAAGCCCAGCGCGCAAGTCCCAAAATGGAATGCAAGTCTTTGGCACGCAGGTCCAAACTGGCACGCAAGTGTCACCAAAACACCTACGCGATTCTTCTTTCCCCAACTCCAAACTTGCGCGACCCACTTCCTTTTACGCCCAAACTAATTTTGGCATGAAACCGACAACCGGCGCGCAACTATCCACCCAGCGCGCAACCTTCACTTGTGCAACCACGCACCACTTGCATGACCACCACATCTACGCGACGGTAGCTCTCATTATCTCTAAGTGTTGATCTTATCAAGAATGAGGAGGGGTCGACCTGTATTTATAGGCATTTTGACACCCTGTGCGATAGCGTGCAAGTCTCCCCTCGGCGGGCAGGTTTCAGCGTGCAGGTCCATCCGCCCAAGTCTCTATCACGCTTCTCACTGGAGAGACCACACTAATACTTGCGCGACCCTATTTCCTTTGCCATATTTTGATGTTCTGATCTTGAAAAACAATAGGCACGCAAGTTTCCAATCCTCCTAGGCACCGATGCGCAGGTCCTTTCTCGGTGCGCAGGTCACTTGCATGACCAACCCAAAACTTGCGCAACCCTTATCCCTTTGCCATTTTTCCATGTTCTGATCTTGAAAAACACTAGGCACGCAAGTTCTACTTCCTTCATGTACGTGACGTGCAAGTATCTTTTCCAAAACCACTTTTGCCATTTGTCGATTTTCAGGCCCAAAAATTTGGCACACTAGAAAACGGTGCCACCTTGTATCTGTTCATTTTTTACTGCCTCCGGATCATCCATTACTTTGTTAACGTTCTTGAATCAAACATGGATTGTTAACCACAGCCCTTGAACTCGACATGCCACCATGAAATCCCATTTTTCAACAAATTTGTATGATATGGTTTTCTTTATCAACAATCACAACACTGATGTCCACTTTTTTAACAAACAAAATCACCTCAAAAATGATTCAATGATACCTTGAGGGATTTTTTCCCAACACATATTATCCAAATTGTTTATTTCTCAGCATTACTTGTCTCTGTTGTTTCTACATTTCATTTTTTCTCTGTTTCATTTTACCTTACATCAAAATTGTAAAAAAATTGAGTGTTCTTAACTATTTTTTAAAACTTCAAAAAAGAAATATGAAAAACATAAACTAAAATCATTTACTATTCTCACTGCTAAAAACAGTGGGGTGTTTTGAAAGATTTATAAAAAATTGGTAGTTCTACCTTCGCTGTGGGTTTGACCCTAATTGCCACTAAATATTAGTAGTACGAAAACATAAATTTTAAACTTTTACCCAATTTCAGAGAAATTTGGGCATCAATATGGGTGACACACTGTGTGATAATTAACATCTTCCAGAAACCTAGCAGCCACATAGGGAGTCACCTGCTATGTAATCCTAGATTACATGTCGTGTGGTTTATGATTTTTCAAGATCACCAGTTCTTCCTTCAACCCACACCTATGCCACCATCACCTTAGATTCCATGTTTAATATATTCAATATTCCAAGATCCATCTTGGAAAAACCTCTCTATCATCGAACATCATGATCTATCATTATATCTTCTTGGAAAAATGAATCAAAGCATCATTCTCTGTTGCGCACCAAAGAACGCTGAGGAATGCAAAATCAGGTATAAATTGTTATTTGAATCGCTCTGTCTCATTTTTCATAGATCCTTTAATTAATGATGATCCTAGATATATGATATAAGATTATTGTACCAAGATAAATATGTGAAATGGTAGATTGATCAGTATTTTTCAAGGCATGTGTAAAACAAATAACACCCACGACGAAAGATGAATGAGGGGAGAAAAGAACTGAAACAGATTGGAGGAACAAATCTCAATCGATGTTCATATTGATCTCGTTAATTTTCCCTTATAATGATGACAAATATAATAAAATCACAAAGATTATTATCATACCAAAACCCCTCAAATAATCCCATCCAACAAGATGATCGAATCACGGATTAGTCGGTTCATTGATTGATTCGCATTAATAATATAATTCAATAATGAGGAATAAAAAAATCAAGACATATGACCTACCTCATTTTCAATCGATTGTTGCTGAATAGAAAAGCTATGTCACATTTGTTTGTGAAATCCTTCGAATATGAAGTGTGATGATCTTCGATATATGATCTCTTCATCATTCACTTTAGAGACTTCTCAGAAGCTCTCTCCATGGGTTCTCCAATGGTTCCATGGTTATGCAACTAACCTTGAGATTTCCCCATAATAGTCTATTTATTGACTATTAATAATTCCGTCAAAACAAATTAAATAAAATAATTTTATTCAATAATTTTATTCATTTCCATTCATGTGATGAATTTTCTACAAAAAACTCATGCTGACTAATGTTAAGAAACACCTAGAGTAAACCTCAAATTAAGAACTCAACAGATCCCTTGAATTTCTGATCTAGGAACCCTTTTATAAGTTATTCCATTTTTTCTTGAGAATTATGTGTGTGTTTTATTTAATATATTTAATATATTTCAAACAACTATTCTGGGAACTCCTAGTGGCAGAATCATATGTCCTCTCAACACCTGCTCTAAAAAATAAACCATATAATATCAAAAAATAATACATGGAAAATATGACACATTACAATGAATCCAATATTCTATCTTGGCCTACTCATCTAAATTTAAATAAAACCTAAGAGAACAATCCTCAAGGACTTTCTCCACTGATGTCATACAAAACCATCCATAAACATCTTTCATTTATTTTATGATGTGATTGGGGGAAAATCGTCATATATTATCTCTACCATGGGATATTATGATATAATAGGTCCTATTAGGGATCATATTGGATCGTTCGTAATAATCCAAAATGGATCATTAGCCTCACTAAGTATATATGGTAGTTTCTCAAACACCATACATGTCTCTTTACAGCCCAATAAATTTCAAACTAACATTGTCACTATAATATGAGGTAGATATTAATTATCTTTTTTCCTTCTAGTTTTCCCTCATTCATTTATTTAAAAACCTCCCACTACAATAATTCGTTTTATCTATTTTTTCACCCTACATGGCATTTATATTCTGTTATATTTCCTCCTCATATCCAAATGAGACCATAATGGTGGTGTTGGAATTTAAATCACCCTATAAAGTGGTATCAGCTTCATGGGGCCCCTCACGTTCTATCCCTATAGCTAATCTAGATATCTAAATTTTTATTTTCAATATTTATAATTTTTACTTATGTTGGAGATAGATTTAAATTAGGTTTAATTCTTTTTATATATAAATACATGCACTATTGGAAATTGGGCCTATACCCACGGTTTTCCAGAACCGTGGGTATAGGTATAGTATGGGAACCTATACCCATGGTTTGGACCAAACCGTGGGTATAGTTTTTTTGGTGAAGACCTATACCCACGGTTTTTCCAAAACTGTGGGTATAGGCATTGCTTTGGAAACCTATACCTACGGTTTTTAAAAACCGTGGGTATAGGGGGTATTTTTTTCAAAGACCTATACCCACGGTTTTCAAAACCGTGGGTATAGGTTTCCCGCGTTATTGCGGGTGGAGGGAATGGGAAAAAAATTGCACGGGACGAAATAAATTTTACGTGGGAACAATGTTGTAAATAATTTAATTACACATATACTGGTATTAATGAACATAAATTCGCTAGGTGTATTGGTTTAGTTAGTCTTTCAGTTCTGGGAAGTGCGGTGTTCGAAACTCGGCAGGATGTAATTTTAAATATATCAACAATATTAATATAAGTATAATACTGTATATTTAAATTAACAAAATCGGTCTAGCTTAGTTGGTTCGCCGCGGTATTCTCTCCCTCCCGGTCCCGTGTTCGAAACCCGGCGGTTCCTTTTTTTTAATAACCGCATCAGTATTAATATATTAAAATAGAATAATCATTATATACATATAAATATAACAGCTCGGTTGGTCCGCTGGTCAGGTGCTGCGCGTAGGTGTTCTGCATGGCGCGGGTTCGAAACCTGCTGAGCGTTTTTTTTTAATATAAATTTTTCCCACGGTTTTCAAACCGTGGGAAAACCCCATGCCACGCTGTACAGCAGCGGTTTCATGTGTGAACCACCTATACCCACAGTTCTACCAAACCGTGGGTATAGGTCAAGACCCCTATCCCGACGCCATTCCAGCCCACGGTTCCCAAAACCGTGGGTATAGCCTATACCCACGGTTTTGGGGGCTATACCCACGGTTTTGAACCGTGGGTATAGGTCGTTTTTCTAGTAGTGATGATTACATGTTTATATATATGTTTATAACTATACAATGTATTGATTTTTAGATTAGTTAGTTTTTTCATATTTTTTAACTTTCATTGTTATGTTCATGGTTTTTTTTCCTTATTATGTTTATGAAATCTAAATATTCATTGTTATATTTGGATTTATGTGAAATTTATTTGACATTAAACAAAAAATATATTAATATATCTGGGCATATTTGTTTTCACTTTTAAAAGATATGGTTACTTGATTTCATGTTTATGTATATGTTTATAAGTTTATATATATATATTTAAAGATATATAAATGGATATATGTTTATATATTTATATATGTTTAAAAATGTTTAAATATGTGTATGTGTGTTTGTATACATACATATATGTATGTTTGTTTATATTATATACACAATGTATATATATATATATATATATATATATATATTTCATTTAGTGTATATATGACAACCCTGCTTTTTATTACAACTTAAACATGCTTTATTACATAAAACATCACTTGATACAACAAAGAAGATTGAGAGGTTTAGTGTATTTGGGGCTTAGGATCATTACATAAAAACTTAAAACATGAAATACAACATCTTTATTGAAAACTTCCTTTACATGACCACTGCATTCCCTCGTACTTAGCATTGCATGGGATAACCTGAGGACATGCATAAGAAAAGGGTGAGCTATAAAGCCCAGTAAGGGAGTACACATGGAATAACAAGAGGAGTACAACACATGTTAGGAAATAGGCATGTCAATAGAGAATAATATAAACATGAACATAAAGGCATGATAAAGCATGATAATCATAACATGGAAATGTGGCAACAACACTTAACATTGAATTAGCATGAGCCAAGGCTCATTGCACATGGAGCATGAGTAAACCCTCATTGCACATGAAGCACGAGTAAACCCTCGTTGCACTTGAATTAGAATGAGTCAACACTCATTTCACATGACGTATCATGATACTATACTTTACCCAATGCATTGGAGCGCTATAAGGGCGCACCTTTCTTAAACATTTCATTTCATGCATAAGTGTGCCACATGGATCATAAAACATGGATTCATAAAACATAATAATTTATTCCATGATAAAGGAATGTGGAATTCATATATGAAACTTTATAATCAATAAGTAAATGTGTATAAAGTTGAATACCCTTTATGGAGAAATGGGCATGGTATTCACTACACAATGACATTGGCTTAGAAAATCGGTGCGATTTCGGCAGCGTAACAGCGTGACATAAGAATTCATAAAAATGGTTGATGAGAGAGAAATGGGTTCCTCATCATATTTACATGTAATGGAAATTAAGGAGGTCATATAGATACATGTACCAACAATTGAAAAGGAATTTAGATTCATGATACAAAATTATTGCTTGAATGTAAAAGAAGAGAGAGAAGTTCCTTTCGGAATTTCAGCATAGCAATGGGTGTACATGGGAGGCATTTAATGAGAGAGAAAGGGGTCTCCCATCATTAAAACAATAAGAGGGAAGTATGGGGGAGGTTTGAAACCATACCCCAACATTCATAATTGAAATTAAAATGGCAATACAACTTAAAGAAAATTGACAAAAATGAGAAAGGAAGAAAAAACCCTTACTTGGAAGTGTGCTTCCAAAGGCTAGAGAGAGGCTTGTGAGAGGCTTCTTGGGAGCTTGGGGCACCTTGAGAGGATTCTAGAGAGAGTAGGGCAGATGTTGGACGAACTCCAAAGGATTTTAGTGAGGATGAAGTGGGATCTTGGGTGGGTTTATATAGGAAAGGTGAGAGAATTCTTTATTATTTAGGTTTGGGACCCCTTATATTAAACTAATCCAAACCACAAACCATCACATGGTTTTTTCCCATGGTTTCTGGAAAAGGAAAGAGGAAAAAAATAATTTACAAGGCCAAGGTCTGAACTTATTAAAATAATAAGGTTGCTTATGTGGAGGTGAGTCACACTCCCATGAAAATTAATTTAAAAAGGCAAAGTGTTGAATAAGTCTTGAGGGGTTCATTAATGCTTTGAAAAGTATGTCAAACAAACCCAAAATCACTTTATTTTAATGGTAAAACATATATTGGCCGAAAATAAGGATTATAGTATTTTATTACATCACCATTGGGTCATTATGTTGTCATAAAAGACATTATATATTTAAACGGTATTTAATTTTTACCCAAAAAATTGACTGTCTCAGAAAATTATGAAAAATTCACCGTTGGATAATTTAGACGTCCTGATTCCAGAAATGACATTTATTTTATCTAAAAAAAATTCTAAATATGTTAATTTTCACTTTTAAAATAAAAACCAACATTTATCGAAAATTCACGGGTTTTGACAGAAATGGCTTTCAAACCTTAATATAACATTTTAATTGCATTCATAAATTTATAAGATCATTTATATTTAATTAATTTAATAAAAATATTATTATTTTATTAAAATATTATTTAATTCAAAAATCCCTTAATTTAATAAAAAAGATTTTTTAATTAAATAATAACTAAAAACACCATTTGTACTTTAAAAACTATTTACAATGTATCAAAAATGACTAGAAATTATATTCATTATTATATACAAAAATAATGTACATGAACATAGTAATACTTATTTGTTACATAACCCCTTAAAACAGCCGCATAAGACCTAAGGCTAAGGTGTGCGATGGTGATAGACTCTTGGGGTGGCTCGGATAACATCACTCGAGTGGTAATTTCAATAAACTTCCACTTTTCCCGTAGACGGTCACGCTCGAGCTTGACATAATGAAGCTCATCTTGGGCTTGGTCAAGGGCGAAGCCCAAGGATGCCACCTCTATTCCGAGCTCCGACAAATGGGCTTCGTATGGGGCAATTCTACTAGATGAGGCCATCGCTTCCTTTGTCTGAGTAAAAAATTGGGTTCGTTAAAGCCTTATATTTATACTAATCATGTGATCACTGTTCAATGGCTATAAAATTAACGGTCACAACTCTTATCATAAAACCAAAGAAGTTGACATCTTATAAAAACATTTTTTTATAAAGAGACAATTAACTGGATCAAGAGGGATTTTCCATTAATGAAACTTTGGGTCGTTACAATATTCCCCCCTTAAGAAATTTTGCCCTCGAAATTTTCCTTTTCCCGCACTAAAAAAAAGGTGGGTAACTCAGCTTCATCATATCCTCCAACTCCCAAGTCGCTTCTTTGAACTTGTGGTTTCTCCACAATACCTTGACGAGGGGCATTGTCTTATTTCGTAGAACTTTTTCTCTACAATCTAAGATCTTCACTGGTTGCTCCTCATAAGAAAGAACATCTTCCAATTGTACCACCTCGGAAGAGAGTACATGTGAAGGGTCCAGTATGTACTTCCTTAAGATGGATACATAAAAGACATCATGCACCTTGGCCATAGTAGGTGGAAGTGCTAGTTGATAGGCCATAGTCCCAACACGATCAAGAATCTTGAAGGGGCCGATGTACCTTGGACTTAACTTCCCTTTCTTTCCAAACCTAATGACCTTTTTCCATGGAGATATGCGTAAAAACACCATGTCTCCAACTTTAAACTCAAGGTCTCGTCGACGATTATCTGCATAACTCTTCTGTCGACTCTAGGCTTCCTTGATATGCTGCTGAATTGTTTTCACCTTATCCACCATTTTTTCGACCATTTCTGGTCCAAGCAGCTTATGTTCACCGACCTCATCCCAAAATGCCGGTGTTCTGCACCTTTTCCCATAAAGGTCTTCATATGGTTCCATTTGGATGCTCGAGTGGAAACTGTTATTATAAGAGAACTCAACCAGAGGAAGATGTTGATCCCATCCTCCTTTAAAGTCCATTGAGCATGCTCTCAACATATCCTCAAGTGTTTGGATAGTTTGCTCGGATTGGCCATCAGTTTAAGGATGATAGGTCGTACTGAAGTTTAGTTCAGTATTCAGAGCATGTTGAGGACTCTTCCAAAACTTAGAGGTGAATCTTGGATCTCGATCAGACACAATAGATAGTGTTACTCCATGAAACCTTACCAATTCCCTAATATATATCTGTGCCAGTAGATCCAATGAGAAATCCTCTCGAATAGCAATGAAGTGTGCAGTCTTTGTAAGATGATCCACAACAACCCAGATTGCATTGTTTCCTTTGGATGTCCTCGAAAGTCCGGTGACAAAGTCCATAGTGATGTTCTACCATTTCCATTATGGTATGGGCAATGGTTTCATAATCCCCTTAGACTTCTACCTCTTTGCATTCACTTGCTGACACACCAGGCACTTTGATGTATATTTGGCGATCTCCTTCTTCATATTATCCCACCAAAAGTTTTCTCGGAGATCTCGATACATCTTTGTGCTCCCTGGGTGAATAGAGAAATTTTAACTATGTGCATCATCCAAAAGTTCCTTCTTCAGCTCTGGACTTGATGGAACACATAGTCTTTTCCCAAACCGCACAATTCCTTCTTCATTAACATTAAACTCCGAGGATTTCCCCTTTTTGATAGCTTCCACTTTTTCTTGAATTCCCACATCATCCTTTTGAGTAACCTTTAACCTTTCCAAAAGAGATGGTTGAGCAATAATTTGTGAAAGGATTGATGATGTTCCCTTCTTTATGATTCCCACATCCAACTTCATCAAGTCTAAGAAGATTGGATCCTTCTCAATTCTCATCATTGATAGAATCGCTGGATCCTTTCTACTTAGGGCATCCGCCACCTTGTTCGCTTTCCCAGGGTGGTAATGTATTGAACAGTCATAATCCTTGATGAGCTCTATCCATCTTCTCTGGCACATATTAAGCTCGTTCTGTGTGAATATATATTTAAGAATCTTGTGGTCAGTATATATCTAACATTTCTCTCCATAGAGATAATGCCGCCAGATTTTCAAGGAAAAGATCACAGCCGCCAACTCCAGATCATGTGTTGGATAGTTTCGCTCATGGATTTTCAATTGCCTTGAGGCATAGGGTATCACTTTATCATTTTTCATCAGTACACAGCCTAATCCCTTCTTTGAAGCATCACTGAATACCACAAAAAGCTCCCCACTTGTGGGTAAAGTGAGCACGGGTACAGTGATAAGCCTCCTTTTCAAATCCTTGAAGCTTTCTTCGCATTCATCACTCCAAGAAAACTTTACTCCCTTTCGAGTTAGCTTGGTAAGAGGGTTGGACAATCGTGAGAAATTTCTCACAAATTGTCGATAATATCCAGCTAACCCCAAGAAGCTACGGATATCGGTTACCGATGTTGGCCTCGGCCATCCCTCAATTGCATCTATTTTGGAGGGATCCACAGATATCCCATTGCTTGTGATGATATGGCCCAAGAATGAGACCTCCTTCAACCAGAACTCACACTTTCTGTACTTTTCATAGAGCTTCTCCTTACGCAAAGTCTCTAGTACAGTTCTTAAATGCTCCTCATGGTCCTCCTTGGTTTTGGAGTATATTAGAATATCATCTATAAAGACTACCACAAATTTGTCAAGGTAATATCTAAAGACTCTATTCATCAAGTCCATGAATATTTCTAGAGCATTGGTGAGTCCGAAAGGAATTACTATGAATTCATAGTGCCTGTACCTTGTACGAAAAGCAGTCTTGGGGATATATTCCTTCTTCACCCTTACTTGATAATATCTTGACCGCAAGTCCACCTTGGAGAAGTATTGTGCTCCACGCAACTGATCGAACAAGTCATCAATTCGTGGGAGTGGATACTTGTTATTTATCATGATTTTTTTAAGTTCATGATAATAGATGAAAATCCGCATTGACCTATCCTTATTCTTGACGAAGAGGATTGGTGCACCCCATGGTGAAGCACTTGGGCGTATAAACCCTTTATCCAGATTCTCCTGTAGTTGTTTCTTCAGCTCTTCAAGATCAACAACAGCCATTCTATATGGAGTCTTGGATATTGGTAGCACCCCAGGTATAAGTTCAATTGATAACTCAACATCTCTTCTTGGAGGAAGACCAGGCAGTTCCTCGGGAAACACTTCAACGAATTCCCTCACAATAGGCATTTCTTCAAGGATGGTTTCTTCCTTGGACTCAATAATCTGAGCCAGATACGCATGCTCATAGGTCAGTAATATCCATGCTTGAGATGATGGAGATAAAGGAGATTCATCTTCCACCTTACACTTGTAAAGAATCGGGGTTCGATTCTCCATATGGAGTGTGATTTCCCTCTCCCAAAAATTTATGTTGGCTCTATATAAGGAAAGCCAATCCATGCCAAGAATTGCATCAAATTCCACCAAAGGGAGTATGACGAGGTTCGCTGGGAAATTCAATCCACATATTATAATAGTGGAGGACTTATATTCATGGGATGCAATGATTTCCCCATTTGCCGTACTCACCGACATCTTTACTTCCATGATTTGTGGTGGTGCTGGGATTGTTCTACTAAACTTTCTAGATATAAAAGAATGCGTAGAACCTGAATCAAAAAGTATGTTCGCTATTCTTGAATGAATAACTACCGTACCTATCACCACTTCGTTGTCGGGGTTCACTTCGGAAGAAGTGATGGCAAGAGCTCTTCCTTGCTGTCTTGGAGGTTGTTGGTTGCCTCCGATAACCCTTGGATTAGGGCACTGATTTGCAAAATGACCTAGTTCTTTGAATTTGTAGCATTGAACAACGTGTTGAGGTTCGAACGGAGCGTTCCTCTCTTCTGTCGCAGCCGCGGGTCCTTCTTGCTGATAGTTAATAGCTAGGTGCCCTTCTCTTCCACACCTGGAGAATTTTCTCGTCCCCTTAAGGCAATTTCCAGGGTGCTTCTTTCCGCACTTTTGGCAAGTGGGGTGCTGGAACTTCTTAGAGCCGTTGGATTTATCCATCGGACCACCAGCATTGAATTCCACCTTACGCTTCTTGTCCCCATGATACCCTTGTGATTCTCCGATCTCCATTTCGACCTTGAGGGCACATCGGACAATTTCCTCATAGCTGTCGAAGTCACGGATCGCTAATGCTTTCCACAACCTAGGCTTCAGCCCACCAAAGAAGCGGTCAACCTTGCATTCGGGGGTAACAACAAAGCCGGAAGTGTATCGTGCAAGTCTTGTGAAGTTTGCCTCGTACGCTCCCACATATTCTTCATATTTTTTCTTGAGGGAAAGGAATTTCTTTTCCATCTTAATACGGAGGGTGCGTGGAAAATATTTATCGAAAAACATCTTCCGGAATTCCTTCCATTCCAAAGCCTTGATCTCCTCCTTAGGCTTTGTATTTTTGATCAACGTCCACCATTGATCAGCTTCACCCTCCATACGATAAGCCGCCAGGAGAACCTTCTCTTGTTCAGAACATTGGAGGATGGAGAATATCTTTTCAATGGAGTTTATCCATTGTTCAGTGATCATGGGATCCGATGATCCACTAAAAGTAGGAGGCATTTGTCTCATGAAGCTCTCGATAGAAACTTTTTCTTTCTTAGGGGGGGTTGAACGTTCCTCTTGACCTGTGTTTCTATTCAAAACTTGAGTTAGCTAAGAGAGAAGTGTGACAAAGTTCACGATTCCTGCTCCCATTGGATTGGGCATCTCATTAGTACAATCATCACACTGATCTTCACAACGGTTGTTAGCCCGAGTCCTCCTATTACCGGCCATTGGCTGGAATAAAAGGAAAGTTAGGGGTAACACATAAAGGTTAATCCAAATACAAAAGTTGATGAAATATAAATAAACATTAATTTCTTTAACTCATGAGTCTATAGGATTCAATCTAGGCTTTTCATGATCTACTTTCTAACATATATTCTTAGGGCATTTTTCCCTTAATAAGGGTTCATACCAAGATTGTGAATTTATCAAAACATATCCCCTGGGAGTGTCATAACCAAGAGTGCAGCAAGGCCCGTTGTCATGCACCAGTTCCCGTTTGAGTCTATCTCAAAGCTGTGTTTTCGAGTTTTACCCCTAGGATACATCTGTGCCAGAGACGCCTCTACCTGCTCCTATCCAGATAGGGATGTATTTGTTTGATAAACCACTTACTTAGTATTTACCAAATCTTAGGGATGTTTTTATTATACTTAGTCTTGTATCTAAGTCTTTACTATGGTTTTCCTAATCCCAAAAATAACTAAACCTATCCTCTGATACCAACTATGACAACCCTGCTTTTTATTACAACTTAAACATGATTTATTACATAAAACGTCACTTGATACAACAAAGAATATCGAGAGGTTTAGTGTCTTTGGGGCTTAGGATCGTTACATAAAAACTTAAAACATGAAATACAACATCTTTATTGAAAACTTCCTTTACATGACCACTACATTCCCTCGTACTTAACATTGCATGGGATAACCTGAGGACATGCATAAGAAAAGGGTGAGCTATAAAGCCCAGTAAGGGAGTACACATGGAATAACATGAGGAGTAAAATACATGTTAGGAAATAGGCATGTCAATAGAGCATAAGATAAAAATGAACATAAGGGCATGATAAAGCATGATAATCATAACATGGAAATGTGGCAACAACACTTAACATTGAATTATCATGAGCCAAGGCTCATTGCACATGGAGCATGAGTAAACCCTCATTGAACATGAAGCATGAGTAAACCCTCGTTGCACTTGAATTATCATGAGTCAACACTCATTGCACATGACATATCATGATACTATACTTTACCCAATGCATTGGAGCGCTATAAGGGTGCGCCCTTCTTAAACATTTCATTTCATGCATAAGTGTGCCACATGAATCATAAAACATGGATTCATAAAACATAATCATTTATTCCATGATAAAGGAATGTGGAATTCATACATGAAACTTTATAATCAATAAGTAAATGTGCATAAATGTGAATACCCTTGATGGAGAAATGGGCATGGTATTCACTACACAATGACATTGGCTTAGAAAATCGGTGTGATTTCGGCAGCGTAACGGCGTGACATAAGAATTAATAAAAATGGTTGATGAGAGAGAAATGGGTTCCTCATAATATTTATATGTAATGGAAACTAAGGAGGTCATATAGATACATGTCCCAGAAATCTAAAAGGAATTTAGATTCATGATACAAAAGTATTGCTTGAATGTAAAAGAAGAGAGAGAAGTTCCTTTCAGAATTTTGGCATAGTAACGGGTGTACATGGGAGGCATTTAATGAGAGAGAAAGGGGTCTCCCATCATTAAAAAAATAAGAGGGAAGTATGGGGGAGGTGAGAAATCATATCCCAATATTCATAATTGAAATTAAAAGGGCAATACAACTTAAAGAAAATTGACAAAAATGAGAAAGGAAGAAAAAATCATTACTTGGAAGTGTGCTTCCAAAGGCTAGAGAGAGGCTTATGAGAGGATTCTTGGGAGCTTGGGGCACCTTGGGAGGATTCTATAGAGAGTAGGGCATATGTTGGACGAACTCCAAAGGATTTTAGTGAGGATGAAGTGGGAGCTTGGGTGGGTTTATATAGGAAAGTTGAGAGAATTCTTTATTATTTAGGTTTAGGACCCCTTATATTAAACTAATCCAAACCACAAACTATCCCATGGTTTTTGCCCATGGTTTCTGGAAAAGGAAAGAGAAAAACAATATTTTACAAGGACAAGGTCCGAAATTATTAAAATAGTAAGTTTGTTTATGTGGAGATGAGTCACACTCCCATGGAAATTAATTTAAAAATGCAAAGTGTTGAATAAGTCTTGAGGAGTTCATTAATTCTTTGAAAAGTAAGTCAAACAAACCCAAAATTACTTTATTTTAATGGTAAAACATATATTGACCGAACATAAGGATTATAGTATTTTATTACATCACCATTGGATCATTATGATGTCATAAAACACATTATATATTTAAACGGTATTTAATTTTTACCCAAAAATTTGACTGTCTCAGAAAATTATGAAAAATTCACCGTTGGATAATTTCGACATCCTGATTCTAGAAATGACATTTATTTTATCTAAAAAAATTTCTAAATATGTTAATTTTCACTTTTAAAATAAAAACAAACATTTATCGAAAATTCACGGGTTTTGACAGAAATGGATTTCAAACCTTAATATAACATTTTAATTGCATTCATAAATTTATAAGACCATTTATATTTAATTAATTTAATAAAAATATTATTATTTTATTAAAATATTATTTAATTCAAAAATCCCTTAATTTAATAAAAAAGATTTCTTAATTAAATAATAACTAAAAACACCATTTGTACTTTAAAAACTATTTACAATGTATCAAAAATAACTAGAAATTATATTCATTATTATATACAAAAATAATGTACATGAACATAGTACTACTTATTTGTTACATAACCCCTTAAAACAGCCGCATAAGACCTAAGGGTAAGATGTGCGATGGTGACAGACTCTTGGGGTGGCTCGGATAACATCGCTCGAGTGGTAATTTCAATAAACTTACACTTTTCCCGTAGATGGTCACGTTCGAGCTTGACATAATGAAGCTCAGCTTGGGCTTGGTCAAGGGCGAAGCCCAAGGATGCCACCTCTTTTCCAAGCTCTGACAAATGGGATTCGTATGGGGAAATTCTACTGGATGAGGTCATCGCTTCCTTTGTCTGAGTAAAAAATTGGGTTTGTTAAAGCCTTATATTTATACTAATCATGTGATCATTGTTCAACGACTATAAAAGTAACGGTCACAACTGTTATCATAAAACCAAAGAAGTTGACATCTTATAAAAACATTTTTTTTATAAAGAGACAATTAACTAGATCAAGAGGGATTTTCCATTAATGAAACTTTGGGTCGTTACAGTATATATATAATTTATATATACATTAATATATAGTTATGTATTTTAAATTTATATACATATATTTGTAGAATTTATATGCTATAGATTTATACGTATATCCATCCATCCAATGGCCCGTAGGCCTTCAATTTTTTTTATTATAAGCAGGACCCCTTTTAAGGAAAGAATGGGTAGAACCCAAAAAGACATCATAGACATAAAACAAATCACACCTGAAGGTCCAGAGAGGAAAACCAAACAGACAACATGGAGCACCCCTCCCCAGCATAAAATCGTGGTAAAGCTCTCCATCGTTACATAGCTGAATGGAAATCATGTGTCATGTGTCAAAGCACAGGCCCGATCCGATGGCTAACGCCATACCCTCTCAAACATCCAAATCCTTAAAGCACTGCAAAGATGAACAGAAAGCTCTGGAACCTCTTCAAAGGCCTGACCCATGATGAAAAGTCCAGGTGCATCTCTATTCCAATAGATTTTCCACATCAAACCATTATAAGACTCAGCCATACGTCAAACCATTCAACCCATCACCAAGAATTCCCACATGCCAGACCAACTCAGACAACCAGAACGACCAAATTAGAACACAGCCATTCAAACCAAATTAGAACGCCAAACCAGAACAACCAGCACATCACAAAAAAAAACACAACCATTCAAACCAAATTAGAATGCCAAACCTTCAATACTGCAAAAACATTGCAAAACAAATTCTGCAGACCATGACCTATCCCCTCTGGGCCTCTCAAGATCTGGCGCCGACCATCCCCGGAAGCACACTAGAGGTAATGCCTTGCTGCTCCGGACCGAACCAAATTCATATCCATCGACTGCATGAAGAAAAACCTGCCAATCCGAGATGCACGTTGTGTCGCCAACACTCCGAACCGAGATGAAGTCGGTGTTCTTCCAAGACAAGTCTTCACCAAAGCCAAAGACACTGCTGAACCTTGCCGAAACTCCACCGCGTAGCACCATCACCGTCGCGTCATGCCGAGATGATCCATAGAAAATTGACCATGCCGCGTTAAGTAGAGATGATCCGGAGGTCAACCAAGCCGCGACTTTCAGAGGAAATCTGGAGGAAGCCGACATGAGAATGATTCAGGCCGGAGGGGGAAGGGGAAGAAGGGCCGAAGGGGAAACCCTAGTTACCACGGAGGGAGAGCAGAAGCTGCTCAAAGGAATGTTTTTTTTGTACTTATATGATTTTCTGTTTATTTGTCCATATGTTTTAAATTTATATCATTTAAATTAATATGTTTTTATGTATATATTTTTGTATATTATTTTTTAATATATTTATATGTTTATATGTATATTTTTTTATATGTTTATATGTTTATATGATTACATGTTTATATTTTTATATGTTTATTTATTTATACGTTTATAAGTTTATATTTTTATTTATTTATATGTTTATATATATTTATTAAATTTCTTTGTTTTGGGTTTATATTTATATGTTTATATATTTATATATTTGAATTTATAAATTTATTTTCTATAAAGATTTAATTACTAACTATATATGTTTATTTTGTTAATTTTATGAATGTATATATAGTCTCAATATATATGTTTTAAATTTATATATGTTCTTATCTGTGTATAATTATATATTTACGTGTGTTAAATTTATATATTTTAAATTTATATTTTTTGAATTTATATTTTTTGAATTTATCTGCTAGTGTGTGTGCGTGTTTATTTGTTTCAATATATTAATATTTTTTTGTTTTAAGAAATTAATTTCTCTTGACTGGATAAATTCATGAAAGACTGGTGATTAATAAGAGAATGGGGTAGACGATTTCTTGTAATTTTCTAAAATGAATCATGCTATCAATGTCATTTTTTTAATCCATAAATGAAGTGTTCTAATGTGGGAATGTTAGGGTCTATTGTAACTCCCCACCCTATTTCTCTATGAATTATAACTAATCCAGACCATCACATGACCTCATGCTCACCTACCTATATTCCAGAGGCTACCAACTAGTAGTAGTTGTCTATAAAGGTATAGTGGAGATATAATATCCCCCTATATCAGAGTGAACAATCAAAAATGAAATAACTAAATAACAAAGTATAATTGGAATGAGAATTATATTAGATCCTGATAAAATAAAATGAATTGCATCACACAAACTTAAACAGTCATTCTTTCATAATATTAAATACACTATGTATCTATAGATACATCAACCAAGTCTCTTAACAATATGAGATATCATAATAAAACATTTAACCTAGGTCCTCTCTCAAACCTGTACCTACAACCAAGTGAGAGTCTTATCAGGTACCCCAGTGAAATGGAGGCCTGAGTATGGTGTGAGTACATAACTTTGTACGGCACCACCAACATCATATTTTACCATACCCAAAATGAAGTGATATGCACATGTGATATCATCAGAATAATAAATAAACAACTATGAAAAATAAATAAACCACCAATAATTTATTCTTTGGCCTAATGTTGGAATTTCTCTGATCACATCATGGTGACAGTGGAAACCATCATATCACAACCTCCCCCTGGTTGTATACATAAATCATGTAACATCAAAACCAAAACCATCACATCCAAGTTTGATTACCACATGACCTCATGTGTGACTTCCTATATGCAAGAGGTTGGTGACTAGTAGTGGGGGTATAATCCCATCAGTGGGAAGACTATAACCTCAATATCAAGTCACTCGATAAATAATAATATAAATGAATATAATAATTAAAAATTTAGAGTAAACATGAAGAAATATAAATAATCATAGAGTTAGATGAAATTGATGTCATGTAATAAATAATCAAGTTCCCAATGTAGAAATCCAAATAGACTAATAAAATAATTTGATAAACAAATAAATAAATTGTGTCCTCCTCTACAGGTTGTCCATATCCACTTCCATATCCATTCTCCTTTTCTCACCCATTGAAATGTATAGATTCCAGAAACAATGGAAGCATTATATGAAGGTGTGACCAACTCATGTTTTAGTCTTAAATCATGTGTAAGTATTTCATTTCATGGTTATGAGATCATGTGCGATGAAATAGAATTAGATTAATAGACTATATTAAAGTCAATGAATCGTGGGGAGAGGATCCTCACATGTTTTTTATAATTAGTTTATAATCCAATATATAACTACCTAAACTTTTAATTGTGATTTAATTGATGATCAAATGGAATGGAATTCGTCGCACCATCATTGTAATATAGAATTCAAGTTTAGAATCCTTTTATAGGTGATATAAACATGAACCACACTCTTTGACCAATATTGTAGAAATATCAGGGTCTAGCACAGTAAGTCATAATCATTTTTGTTTTTTTATATTTGATCATAGTAATATTCATTACAATATATGAACAACCATTTGTGTTCTCTATAAGGATTTATAAATGAGGAAGAGAGAGTGAACTCTGGGTCTTGAGCTAATATCTCCTTATCCATTGTGCACCCCAAAATTGAATCAAGAAAGTAATTTAATTGGATATTCCTTGTATCATGTTTAGGGTTTGAAAATCGTAGACAATCCCCCAACTATATTAATTATTATTAATTAAACCAATGTCCTTTAATATTAATAATAATATTATTAATTTCTTGACATGTGCCATATATTAGGAATATAAATAAATATTAATTATTTCTAATGGGAATATTACACTTAGTCCCCCTTCCTTTGTTAGTATTTCCTAATCCACGATTAGTGTATATTTAATTAAATAAATGTCACTTCATTATTATATGATAAATTTAATAAATATTCTATTTCCCAATAATGAAAACGAATTTTTAATATCATTATTTAACTCACATTATTATTTTTAATAACATCTGATTTAGTTGTGGTGATCAAACAAACATGAATAAATGTTATTTATTCTATATTGTTAAATTCCATACCTAAATTTAACTGGGATTGTGAATACACTTAGTTTGTGAAACTCTGGGACTATATCTCAATGAAATTATCTATAACCACATAATGTCCAAGGATATAATCTAGAAATATTCAAAGGAATCCATAGAGGAAGAAGTAAACATCACAATGATGTCCAACCACCTATGAACTTTTATCATGGACTACAATCCATTTATCAAAATATCTCAAATCAAGTAGGATTCATGCCAGTGCCATCAAACTAGTGATAAATGTCTCTTTCTATGATGTTTCAGAAATGAACACACCCATCGATCACCACGGCCATGGATTTACTCATTTTGTTCCATTCCCTTAAATTTACTTGAGATATTAACTTTTTCCAAGAGGAAAAAAGGTATAAATCCTTTCTCGCATTATAAATTAATTTTACATCATTCGTGACACTCCCAATATGTCCTAATTTTCCATAAACATATATCATCAAAGTTATCATCAATTAATCAAATCACATGAGTCATGATATTCATTAATGAAAATCTTAAAATCTAACGTTCAATACACACATCCACGGATAGGAACATCCAATGACATAAGGAAATGGGGATTTTCTATTGGTGGGATTATTGTCATAACCTCATATATTGTATATTAAAAATGATGAAATCATAAAGAAAGTGTCTCAATGTATTATGAGCCTGCTACCCCTGGTATCCTATATTTTTTGTGTCCTGCTAGACAATATCATCCATCTATAGAAAAAGGTTCAGGAATAATGTCATGGAACCTCCATGTTATCATCATGTCAGGGAATGACTTTGACCTTTCAATGTGATGTATATTTTGAGGACATCATCCTAGAAAAATATCATGTATAATAAAAATAAAGATGTTATAAGAAAACTTATTTAATAAGAAACACATTTAATGAGACACTAAAAAATTTGGTTCTAGGGCACTAACTCAAATTGGCTCCCACTTCAACTATAAAAAAAGGATAACCGCTTTTAGTCCACTTGCAATCGCATGATGCTCATGATTCTGTTGAGATAAATCCTTCATCAAGGGGTCTGCCACATTTTCAAACATTGAACTCTGCTCACCATAATATCACCTTGATGTGTGTTTTTTAAAAAACTTTTCCACATATTTTTTATTAATTTTATTGTATTTTTATTATTAAAATAATATTTTTTGTTGAAACATTTTCAATTGATTTATTTTTATTAAATTGATAAAATAATCATTTTTTTGTTAAAATATGTGTTTTATTTTTTCAGTAATTTTGAATAATTTTAAAATTTATTAATTTATTATATTTTAAATATCATTTTCCCCTATGTTTTTTTAATTATAATATTTCTATATCATTCAATAAATTAATTGATTATTATTTTTTTTAAATTAACATTCTTGTTGTTTTAATTGTTATTTTTAATTTGCAATTTATTTTATAATTAATTTATAATTCCTTTTTTATTTTAAATTAAATAATTAATTTAATTATTTATTTATTTAATTTGAAAAAAAATAAGTTCACTTTGTATAGTTTTAATTTTACGTTTTTTTATTTCATTTTAATTTCTAATTTTTATTTCTCATTTAATTTTTGAATATTTTGCTTTCATAGGTCAGCCCAATACCATTATGAGGCACCACTAACCAGTGTACCTTCCCACATGAAGCACCAATAGTAAGATCCCACACTAGCCCTTGTTTTCCCCTGGACACCCTCTGTCAATCCACTCACTGCTTGCTTCACTCACCTCCATCTACAGTCACTGCCAGCCGAACTCCTTTTAATGGAAGCACAATCCCACTTGAGTAACATCCATAATAGAAATAAGTGCTCAACCCACAATTACTCCCTTCTCACTACAATTAGGATTCACTTCCATCCACCCACTGCCACTATATTTGACCCACCACCAGCCTCTACCCTTTATCACTAATCACCCACCATCGAACCCATATACTTGTCCGCCGATTTGCACCCTACTAAAACCAAAGACATGCGAACAACTCTTGATAATGTGAACGACCACCAAATCCCAAGAACCAACAAAATAGAAACTCACCGAACCAAATCAGAACCCAAATTTGAAAACCAACCAGCCTTCTGAAGCTCACCAACTGCTGATTGGATCGAGAGTACACCAAACACTGCAGTTGTCCTATGTCGAATGTGTCGATTTCAGCTATCAAAACTCCACCATGTGCAAGAGGAAGAAACACCGGAGAATTACAAGCCTCTTGATATCACTAATTCCAAATATTGATAGATCTTAAGAAGGTAGCATCATCCACTGAGTTTTTTTAAATTATGTTTTTGGAAAAAAATTAAAAATTCGTACATTAATTTTTTTTTTAAAAATCGGTGTGAAAGGTGGCAGGCATGTTGTCACCTTTCTATTTATGTCTAAATGGAAGTAGGCGTGCTGTAGTCTTTCAGTTCAAGCCTAAAGATTCAGCAGCTCTACCACCTTTCACCCAAAACACAAAAAATTACTATTTTAAATATTAGTTTTTATATATTTAAATTTTTTATTTTTATTTTGTTTTGTTTAGTTTATATATATAAATATAATTAAACAGAAAAATTCAGAAGAATTTATCTACTATTTAATATCTAGTAATATTTCCATTACATCAGTATATATTTTAATAGAAACCCTTACCCATGGCTCCCTTTTTTAAGAGTGCTTACCCTGGAAATCATTCTATATTTCTGATGTGGGATTTAGGTTCTCCCTTTCCTACACAGAACATTCTGCATTTTCGATGTGAGATTCTATTTCAAGTATGTGGTATTAAAAGACTATAAAATATAAACTATAAGACCAAAATGAGTGAAACTTAAAAGATCGTTTCAGAATTTAAGAAATAGTTGAAAAAAAGGATTTCATAAAAAATGTTAATAAAAAATAATTTATAATCTTTCAAAACCACCTGCATGAAACTTAAAAATGTTTCAAGTATGTGGCTTTGAAATAATATAAAATATAAACTATAATATGACTATAAATGAAACCTAAAACAAGGATTAAACATATAAGAAATAGTCTAAAATTAAAAGAATTTTGTAAAAATCGTTGATGAAAAACAATTTATAAGCTTTCAAAACCACCAACTTGAAAGTTAAAAATGTTTAAAGTATGTGACTTTGAAAGCCTATAAAATATAAACTATAAGAACAATATAAATGAAAATTAAAATATGGATTAAATATATAATAAATAGCTGAAAACAAAAATAATTTCATAAAAAATGTCGACAAAAAATAATTTATAATCTTTCAAAACCACCTACTTGAAATTTAAAAATGATTCATGAATGTGGCTTTGAAAGACTATAAAATATAATCTATAAGACAAATATAAATGAAACATAAAACATGGATAAAACATATAACAAATAGTTAATAATTAATTAGTTAATTAGTAATATAATTATTAATTGTATAATAATTAATTATTTAATTATTAATTATTAATAATTAATTATATAATAATTAATTAGTTAATTAGTTATATAATTATTAATTATATAATAATTAATTAGTTAATTATTAATATAATTATAAATTATAATTATTCATTATATTTATTAATTATAATTATTAAAAATTATTCTATAATAAATAATTAGTTAGTTAGTAATATAATTGTTAATTATATAATAGGTAATTAGTTAGTTATTAATATAATTGTAAATTATAATTATTCAATATAATTATAAATTAGTAATTATTAATAATTATTATATAATAATTAATTAGTTAATTAATAATATAATTATTCGTTATTATTATTTACTATAATTGTTCATTATAATTATTAGTTATTAATTTGTAATTAGTTATTATTAATTAAATAATCAGTAATTTAAATATTAATTATAGAATTATTAGTTAGTTAATTAGTATTCATTAATAATAAATTGTATAATAATTAATTAGTTAATTAGTAATATAATTATCAATTATATAATAATTAATTAGTTGATTAGTAATAAAATTATTATTTATATAATAATTAATTATTTAATTGTTAATATAATTAATAATTATAATGAATAATTATATTACTAATTAACTAAAGAATAATTAATAATTACTAATTACTAATTAATAATTAATAATTATAATGAATAATTATAATTTATAATTATACTACTAATAAACTACTAAACTAATATATTATTAGTAATTATATTAAAAACTAACTAATTAATTATTATATAATAATTTTGAAAAAATACTAATTAATAATTATAATTTATAATTATATTACTAATTTAAAAATTCAAAAAAGTGTCTCGACTCTATCTTTCTGAAAAACATTATATTGGTAACTACTATATAATTAATATATATATTACTAATAAACTAACTAATTATTAGATAATTAATTAATAATAATTAACTAATTAACTAATTTTTTATTATATAATTAATTATTATATTCCAAATTAACTAATTAATTATTATATAATAACTAATTGACTAATTAATAATTAATAATTACTAATTAATAATTAACAATGATATTGAATAATTATAATGAATAATTATAATGAATTATTACAATACAAATTAACTAATTAATTATTCTATAATAATTTTTAATAATTAAAAATTAATAATTATAAGGAATAATTATAATTTATAATTATATTAATAATTAACTAATTAATTATTATATAATAATTTTTAATAATTATTTATTAATAATTATAATAAATAATTAAAATTTGTAATTATATTAATAATTTACGAAAATAACTATTATAAAAATATTAATTATATTAATAATTAACTAATAAATTATTATATTATTAATTAACTAATTAACTATTAACTATTTATTATATGCTTAATCCATGTTTTAGGGTTCATTTAGATTCGTGTTATAGTTTATATTTTATAGTCTTTTAAAGCCACAAACTTGAAACATTTTTATGTTTCAAGTTTGTGGTTTTGAAAGCTTATAAATTATTTTTCATCTACATTTTTTATGAAATTCATTTTGTTTTAAACTATTTCTTATATGTTTAATACATGTTTTAATTCTGTTTTATATTGGTCTTATAGTTTATATTTTATAGGCTTTCAATGTCATATACTTGAAACATTTTTAAATATCAAGTTGGTTGTTTTGAAAGATTATAAATTATTTTTTGTCAAATATTTTTACAAAATTATTTTAATCTTTGATCTAATATTTTTAAATCCATGTATTAACTTTCATTTATATTATTCTTACTATTTATATTTTATAGTATTTCGATGGCACAAACTTGAAACATTTTTATGTTTCAAGTATGTGGTTTTGAAAGAATATTAATTATTGTTAATCAAAACAAATTATGATTTTTTTCAACTATTTAGAATATGTTTAATCCATGTATTAAGATTCCTTTATATTGGTCTTATAGTTTATATTTTATAGGATTTCAAAGCCACGTACGTGAAATAAAATCCCACATCGGAAATGCAGAATATTCTGTGCAGGAAAGGGAGAACCTAAATCCCAAATCAGAAATGAAAAATTATTTCCAGGGTAAGCCCTCTTATAAAATGGATCCCTAGGTGAGGTTTTCTGTCAAAATCCAGACTGTTGTAATGGTGGTATTATTGGAAATTAAATTTTAGATAAATTCTGCAGAAAATTTTTGTTTTATTTATATTTATATATAAACAAAACAAAATAATATAAAAATAAAAACAAAAAATTATAATATATTAAAAAGAATATTTTAAATAGTAAATAAATTGTGTTTTTGGGTGAAAGGTGGAAATGGAACTTCCGCATTTGGGCTTAAATCGAAATACTACAATGCGCCTACTGGCTTTGGACATAAAACAAAAGGCGGAAGCACACCTGTCGTCTTTCACACCTATTTAAAAAAAAGTAACCTAATCATTTTCTGAAAAATATTTTTTTTCAAAAAACATATTAATAAAAAACTCATCGTCCACCCCTCTTCCTCAGCCTAATTCAGCCCCTTATTTATTATATTGAATATATAATAATATATCATAATATGAATTTATATAATATAATTATTATAATATTAATATTAATATATATAGTACTAATTATAATAATAGTTTCTATACATATATATAAATATAATATTATTAACAATAAGTATTAAATATTAAAAAATACATATTTTTAATAATATATATATATATTAATGTTAATAATAATAGGTTAATAAGTATTTATATTTCTAAATATTTTTTTTATACTAATATTAATATATATATATATATATTAATCCCATTTTAAGAACTGTCTAACATTTTTCGTTCTATGGTCTAACATGATTGAGAAAGAAGTGATCATGGGAACTGTGTGGTATATTTGAGCAATACCTTTGTGGGAGACCGACTACTTTTACAGGGTTTTCAATGAAGGTTGGTGACATGCACATAAATTCATGTCATGTGGATGATGCTACTTCCTCTTAGTTGTTATTTGTTTTCTTCTGTTTTTTATCTTTGGGATAAGAGGAGATCATCATCCTCTATTTTGGAAGTCCCCATACATGATAACCATTGGAATACCTAGACTTGGGTACCATGCTCCACTGATACTTAGCTTTTTCATTATTTTCTTTTTTGTTTCTATTATATAAAAATCATTTTTATATCTCTATTTTTAATTAGAATTATGATGTCTTTTTATTTCTATTTGATTTTTATTATGATCTCAAATATTTAGTAATGAAGAACTAATTTGTGCAGCTTGATCTCAGTAGAGAAATCCAATGCTACCTTGATATCCATTCTTCATTGTGATCATCACTCCATAATTCTTCTTATAAATTCATGGATGTGAATTAGGGGGTGCAAGAGAACACTCTTTCATAAGAAAACTTTTCTACTATCTCATCTCATTTATTTTCCTCTTTCTCTCCTATTTTCTCGACTGAGAAATTGAGTTGGGTTGTGTAATCTTATGATCTCAATTGGATCATTCTCTCCTGTGATATTTCTTAGCTAAAATGAGTTGGTAGAGGGTTTCATTTTGAAATTTTGAGAAATGACCGAGCAATGAATAAATTATTTTTTTGAGTGTTTATTATTTATGTGAGAGAGTTGGGTGATATATTTCATCAATCCTTCATTGGGGATTTAAAGTTTATTGTTTTCTTCAGAATATTTTTTATGTGTATTTGAGGGTGGATCAACCTAGATTTTTCCTTTTTCTTATTGATTTTATTCTCTATCTTTATGTCTTCCTTTTCTTATTCCATGTTTTTTTCCTTATTTTGGTTTCTATTTTAAATTTTTGTTCCCCTCATTCCTCTTTCACTCTGATTTTCATCACTTTTTACTGTTTTTGTTGACTTCTTCCAAAATATAAAAAAAAATTGAAAGGCCTCAAGGGAACTTGTCACTAATTCCTTGATATTGACTATGATATTATAATCTATGTTATATCATGTGTCTTATAAAGGTATCTTTTACCATCCTCATAAAAAGTACAACATCAAATTTTAAAACAATTTCTAGGGAAGCAATGTTTTCCTTTCGGATTTTTTCATATTTCTAAAAACAAAACTAAGAAATAAACAAAAAAATAAAAAAAATAGACACTTTAAATTCTATTTCGGATGATATGATTTATTTATCTAATATTTAATCACGTTATAAGGATGTGGAATTTTTTAATTTTAGTTACAAAACCAAAACAATTAAGAGCTATTAAATTCTACAATGGGAGTTTCTCATCAAACTAAATTTCAGTATATAATGAAATTCAATCAAATCAAAAAGGTTCAAAAGTGGAAGGAACCTACTAATGAAAAATTTATAACTATAAAGAGAATCATAAAAAATCCATAAACCTACCAATCAAGCTCAGTGGGACTAAAATATCAAGGTATTACTCTAACAACCCTTTGAAGTTTCGCATTCTAGAAAACATCTTAGGAGAATAGAAAAAATAATAAGAAATATGAAATTGGATTTTACAATATTCAATTCTGAAATACCCTCGGATTTGGTGTTGGAAATTCAAGATCCTCATTTAGTGTTCTCTTTAATTGGTTGGTAAGAGATAGGATACGAATTCATTGAAGAAGTTGGGAAAAAGCTAAAAGGTCATTTTGTGTCTAGAATTTCATTTGATGATTTGTTTTCTAACATGTCTAAGGATTTTACAATGATTAAACTTTTAAAACTAGAATCAGACATATATACCATTTCTTTTGGAGGCACCACACTATAGGTCGTTTTCATTGAACAGAGGATTGGGGAGGTTGACAACCTAACTCTTACCACATAAAAACTCCCATGGTGACTCATTTCTGTGGTATAAATAAAAACTGGGGATACTAAGTGAGTTGATATTTTATAGATAAATGTTTCAATTATTTTAATGATTATCATTTTGATGTTAATTCTAATGTCTATTTTCCCTCTATGGATATTAATGAATCAGCAACATTTCCTAAATTCCTAGACTGTCTTTAAAGAACCAAATAGGGACACTAGTTAGAAAATTATGATCTCTATACTATTGGAGATGATTTTTTGGAGTCGTACACCTGATAAAAAGAGTTTGATGATGAATATCATGTATTCCAAGAGGAAATGATACATTTAACTGAACTAGAGGACATGTATCACCCAATAATTTATTTTTTTACAACTTTTTCATAGTTTCCCTCATATTGAAGGAGGAAATTACCATTACATTTTTTCCTCCATCACTCCATAAGAGATACTTCACTTCCAATGAGATAGACATGGATGGAGATGTGTATGTATTAATCCACCAATGAGAAAAATTCAAAATTGGAATAAATAGATTCTGGTTGTTTCTAAGAAATGATCCACATCCACCATCAGACTGTGGTTGATCCAAAAGTTGTCTGACTATGGAAAATTACACTACAACACCCCTTGGGGGGTTATCCCAAGATTTTCCTATGTCATTTCCTATATTATTTTCATAATTTTTATTTACAAATGGTTATTTTTTCTTTTAGGTAACAATCAGGAATTAATTTCATATGGTAATTAGTCAAGGCCAAAGGGACCATCACAGTGAATTTTACAGGATCAATAGTCCCTAACACAAATATGGTCATATTTCTATTAGTTTATTCAATCTTGAAGTCTGATGTTAATTTTTTTACACTTTTAGGGACCATAAGTGAGAAGAAAGAGATCTTATAGAATGAAAAAAATTGAGGCCACATGTGGCTATAAATAATATATATAATAAGCTTCCATAATTATGAAATTTTTGTGTTTAATTTTGGAAATTTTAATTATTTGCATTCATATTTCTTATTTCTATGAATTATGTGATAGAAAATTCCAATTTTTATGGAAAATTTTGAAACGTTTACTTGGATGGTTTCTTAGCCTACTAAAATATATAAAATTGAAAATCAAGTTGAGCTACATTTTAAATCTGGCTGGAACCCCCAAAATATCATTGAATTCAAAAAAAATTGGTTCCTTATTGTTTACCATACTTCTACTTGTGTTGATTTGAGAAATATTATTTATGTTTATAAACATACAAATAATGATGTTTTTTTTAAATGTACTTTATTGGTTGGGGGTGGATAGTCGGGTTCATGTGTATATTTTTTGTTGTAATACTTGTTTTTGTATGGAAAAAAACATTTTGAGTTTCACTGTTAACCCTCCAAAACTACACATTACTATTGTAAATTTCAAAATATATTTCAAAACAATTTATTATGTCTCCCACTATGATATTAATTAACGGGTAAATTTTTTAGTTTTATGTTTTGGGGGAGAGGAGTGTTTATTATGTGCTAACATGTCTTAAATTCTAGATACATAAAACTCCACTAGATTTCTTATCAAATAAGGTTCAAAATGCTTTCAATGTTTTTTCTTAGACTGAGGGTCTTATTATTAAATTTAATCCTTAATTGTGTCCTATCTAGGGGATTTTTCTTTTGATATATGATTTTTGTGTTGGGTAAAACAATGTTTTTATATATTCTCTATTTAGAAACAAATAAAGTTTGTGATATATGATAGATATTAAAAGAGTTATGATCATAACATTGTGGAATTGGAAATTTAAACTCAGAAATAGGGGTATCACCTTATGAAAAGTAATAACATTAGGGAAAAAACCCAAATAATAATCATATAAGTCCTTTGAAACTAGAGTAAAATGTTTGAACTGGATCCCATGATGAAAATATGAGACTCTAGGTGTTGGGTTTGTATATAATCCCACTATACATATCAAATAATTGCATATTCACACTTCCTTACACAAGATACATGGATGGGGTAAAATACAAATAGGGAAAAAAATAATAAAGTTCCTAGTAGTCAAAAATGGTTTCATTATATTAAGGATAATTTTTAAACCATATGAATATGGGGAAAACTGACTTATATGAAAATCATTTGATTTGTATCATTGAAGTAATAAAAAATATTTTGTTTATAACCTAGGAGAAAGTCAAAATTGAAGGTACGTTTTGTTATGATTTTATTTCCACTTATATCTAACATGTCAACACTCTTAGAAATGGAAGATAAACTAAAATATAATTAGGACAATAGGTGTCTACATTTAGTAGTCATGGAATCTTCAATAGTGAATGAATCTATGTTCCATTGATTTTTAATACATAATTGAATTTAGACATCACCTCTTTTGAATAGTTCATTTGAAAATTTTTACCCAACTTTGGATTTGTTCCTCTATAATTATCAGTTTATACATTCTAATTTTGAATTGACTATGACAAATAATTTTTTCTTTTTTTAAGACAAAAAACATGAAATTGTTTGAGGACAAAAAGTTATATAAGTGTGGGGAAGTTTGATTTTACTATTTTTTAACACACTTTACCACATCCTTTTTTGTGTATTATTTTATTTTCATTATTAAAATAATAATTTTTCTTTTATTAATTTTCAATTGTTTTATTTTTTATTAAAATTTTAAAATAATTATTTTTTTTGAAAATATGTATCTTTTTTTATTCATTTTTAACAAATTCAAAATTTATTAGTTTTTTTTGTTTTAGCTTTCATTATTTGTATCCATGTAGTTTAGTTTAATTATAATTTTTCCTTTTCATTCAATTGATTTTTTAATTATTTATTTTTATTTTAAATTGAAAATAAACTATCTTGTTATTTTAATTTTTAATTTGTTTTTGTTTCTAATTTAATTTTTAATTATTTTATTATCCACTTTTTAATTTTCATTTCACTAATTAATTTTATTAATTCCAAAATAAAAAAGTTCACATTATTTCATTTTTATTTTAATTTTCAATTTTTTTGTTTCATTTTAATTTTAATTTATTATTTGACTTTTTTTATATATTGACTAACCACCAGTAGGAGGAATTACGAGTAGAAGCCACCTCCATCCCCTGTTGTGCTCCCAAACCCTCTTCCAATACACTCACTGCCATCTATAGTCACTACTTGAAAAACTCCTTTCAACGAAATCACACTCCCTGTTGAGTCGCCACTAGAATAGAGAACAGTGACTCAACCCACCATTAATCTCATTTCACTACCATCAGGAGTCCCTTCCAGCCCCCGAGTACCACGATCTTTTACCCACCGAATTCATAGACCCTCTGCCACTCCTCACCCACCACCAAACCCATCCAATGATCCACCGATCATCACCCTAACAAATCCAAATAAGGCTGAACCACTCCTAAAACTATGCATTCCTATTGAATCCCTACAAACCACCAAATAAAAACTCACTAAACCAAATTAGAATCAGGATCTAAAATCCAGCTAGCCTTCCAAAGTTTTTTCTCCACCGATTATGGCTGAAGCACTCCAACCACCATCATTTTCCTAATCCATATGTGTTTCCATCCATTTTCAAAGTGCCACCATGAATTGGAGGAAGAAACACTAAATAAATACAAGCAATGTGTCTTTACTACTACCGAATATCGACATATCTGAAGTAGTCAATACCATCCTCCCCTCTTCCTCAGCTAAATTTGACCCCTCCTTATATATATTTAATATATAATAATTTAACATAATATTGTTACATATGATATATTATTATAATATAATATTAATATATATATATAGATTAATAATTATAATAATAGTTTTTATATGTCTATTTATTATTAATAATAAGTATTAAATATAAAATAATTAATATTTTTAATAATATATATATTAATATTAATAATAAAAGGTTAATAATAATTTAGGTTTATAAATATTTTTATAAAAAATTTAATATATATAGTAATAGTATCATTTTAAGAACTATATAATTTTTGCTTATCTATAGTTCAGTAGGATTGCACAAACAGTGATCTTGGGTACTATATAGTATATTCGAGCAATGTCGTTGTGGGAGACCGACTACTTTCTATGGGATTTTACCGAAGGATAGTGATGTGAAAATAAGTCACATCACGTGGATGATGTTTCTTCCTGTTAATTAGTTTTTTTTTCTTTTTTTCTTTTTTTGAATAACCGAAGACCATCTGCCACCATTTTGGAAAACCCTAGCCACAAGGACCATTTGAATACCTGCAGTTGGGTACCTCAATCCACTTATGCTTCCATTTTTCATTTTTTTCATCTTTTTATTTTATTTAAATATAATCTCTTCTTCTCTCTGTGATATTAATATTGTGATGTTTTGTTTGTTCTTCATAGATTTATGATATGATATTAAATCTCCACTAATGGAGAACTAATTTCTGAGGCATGATCCATGTTGAGAAATTCAACTCTACCAGGAAATCCATTCTTTATTTGGATCACAACTCCATCCTTCATCATAAACTATCTTGATTATGAATAGGGGTGTCTCAGAGTGCACTCATGCACATGAACTTTTTTCTATGATCTTACCTCATTTATTTTCCTCTTCCGCTATCATTTTCTTTATTGAGAAATTTATTTGGGTTGTGTGGTCTAATTAACTTAGGAGTGTCATTCTAGATTATGAGATTTCTTGTCTATAATTAATCTTTTGAGGGTTTCATTGTTCAATTTGGAGGAATGCTCGAGCAATGAAGAACTTTAGTGACTGAGTGTTCATTATTTAATTTAGAGAGTTGTGTGATCTGATTTTTCTATCTTGTATTGATTAAATTGAGATATTTTGGTTTACGTTAGAAGATTTATAAAGGGTAGTTGGGGTGGATTGACTTGGATATAGCATTACTGTTTCTAATTCTCTTCTTTGTCATTATATCTTCTTATCCATATTACTTGTGTTTTCCCCTTTTTTTGGTTAGCCTTTTCAATTTCGGTTCCTCTCATTCTTCTATCATAATGATTTCCATCACTATTTTTACTATTTTAATTTACTACATTCATAATATTAAAAATCACAAAATGATTTTTGTAAAGGCTACTAGGGAACTCGACACTTATTCCTTGAGAGAGACCCTGAGGATATCCATTGTGATATTTCTTGGGTATTATTAATGAATATTTGACATTCCTTGAGATAGGGATGACATCACACATCATTTAAAAAAATAACTTTATAGAATAAACTTATAATGTATTTCCTTTGTCCTTTTGTGTGAAATTGGCTATTTTGTGAGATCTACTACTATAGTATTATCATAGTAAAATTTGATATAGTCTTTACATCTAGGCACCACATCATGATCTTAGAAAAAATGAGAGTTCATTCTACTTCTTTATTACATCTGAAACTAAAATATACTATGAATCGACTATAGAATTAGTGAAAACTTACAGCTTTAAACTCATTCATCCCATATCACCTCCATTGATAAAAAAAATATATCCAAACTATTACTTATGATCACTGTAATATTTATATGTACTTTCATCTATATGAACCCTAATGAATATCTCTTCATTTCCTCCACACACCAGAAATATATCCTTAGTTCACCTCATATACTTATGTGGAGTCTTAACAGCAACCTAATATTGTATACTAGGATCTTTTTTATATCTTCCTACCATGAGAAAATAATAGGTAATATCAAACTTGATATATGATATGGAATACATGATTGATCCAATAATAGAGACATATGGAAATTTACTCTTTATTTCTCTTTACTCTTGTGTCTGAATACAAATTTTCTTGGAAAGATGTATACCATATGACAGTTGAACCAAACCCCTCTTTGATTATTCTATATTGACCCAATTTAGTATCTGGACTAGGTATTTACCTCGACATAGTCCAATAAGTCTCTTGGATCTATCATTTAGGGTCTTAGTCCCTAGAACATTGGATTCTTCACCTATGTTCATTATGGAGAAGCACTTTCTCAACTATTACATAACCTATTTTAAGGATGGTATATTGTTTCAAATTAGTAATATTTCATCCATACATAGTACTAAGAAACAAATTTTTTAACTCTAAACCACTTGTAAACACATGGATCACATTCATTCTTTATGAAACAAATTTATTTATGGCATCTTTGAATCAAGTGTTCCATTACCTGGATGATTACTTTAATACATAAGTGGCTCACTGTAAATTGCATAACTTTCTGTAATTTTTTGGATTCACAAACCCTTAATGGTGTATCATATACACATCATGTTTATGGTTCGCATTAATGAAATATGTTTTTACATCCATTATCAAAATCTCATAGCTGTGGTAATCTTCTATAGAAAAAAAAGAATTTGGATGTATGTAAACATGGAAACTATAGAAAATGTTTTCCACATTCAATGTAGTGATGTTATCTATGCTCTTTAGCCACTAGATATTTTTCCTAGGTATTTACATTAATTTTTATGTCTATTTTACTCTTAAGTACCCATTTACACAAAACAAGATTTACATCAACTGGTGTATTAATTTGAACCCAAATATGGTTTTGATGCATGGAATATGTCTGTGAATGCATGGATTCTTTCCATATTACAGCCTTGAATCTCTCTATTTCCACCTTATAGGATATATTATCATCATTATCAACCAATAATCAGTGTAACGCCCCAACCCTAGTTACCAGAGTCAGTGCATTATTACGTATCATTGGCATGATCACAAAAGATCAAGTGTCGAAAGACCGGTTAGTTTAGTATCCTTGGAAGTACTAGATACATTCATAAGGTTTCCATCACATCATAAAATGGAAACTACAACAACATTGTTTCCATGGAAAACACTGAGATCCTATAGACTATCCATGCAGGTCAGTCATAATAAACTTCTTTGCATCCTGGTATAAATAAAACATAGAAAGGGGTGATCACAAATGCTCAGTAAGGATAACAATATAGCGGAGACTTTCATAAATATACACAAACAATTAAGGAAATGTATAAATCTAAAACAAAAGCCTTTTAAACAAAAACTTCATCATAATATGGAAAATATAAATCAAAATAATTCCATTAACTTACTTACATGGATATTCTACTAGTCGAATAATCGCATACAATATCAATAGCCACTTTAATAATGATAGAATGCATAATACCATACTTTTATAACCACATAGTCAAGGCCTTGTGCCAAGACTACAAATAAGATTTTTTCAAGGCCATGTTCCAAGACACTATTTTGTCTCATGAGACCTACCGATGCATCTAGGAGCTATAGTTGGCTCCACCCGCCACATACTAAGTCCAATGCATTCCTCATATGAAAAGGTTTAAACATAACATAAACATTTGTATTAAAACTAGCATAAAAAATGTCAATAATTTATCCATAAACCATGAATGGTGGAAAAATAATACATCCAGAGTCAAACACATCACAAAACCTTCAATACAATTTGGAAGTTTTGTATCATAATAAATCAACTTCAAATAATCTTAAAATCCATCAAAGGAAGTTGACATAGATAAAATCAAAACCTTTTTTTAAAGAAATATCTCTTGCTATTTTGAAATCATTTAAGAAAAAATTTGTTTTGGAAATATTCTTATAAGCTTGTAAGGGATTCTTCGACGATGTTATAATGGATGAAAATAGCCGCACTCGCCGTATAAGTTAAAAAAGACATTCTTACCTTAATTTTGTTTAAAAGGTTATAAAGGACCTTGTTTGGAAAATGAAGGAAAGATTCATTTATAAACAACATATAAAAGTCAAAAAAGGTTATAAATGACTTTAACCCATTGTCTATAAAATAGTAAGAATATTTTGAAATACATTTTTAAGAAACATGGATTTTGATGATAAAGAGGTCTAAGTAGGTAATTACATATAAACAACCTCGGATATTGAAGAGATTGTGAAATTAACCCTTAACTTGTACTTTTCCTTGGTTAAGGGTAGGTTAAACTCCTGTATAATGGTTAAATCATTGTTATTAAATTATACAAGAACCATTAGCATAATTATGATATCATATATGATCTTCTAATAATGCTTTGTTAATAATATTTTAGTATTATCGTTGTTTTGGGTGTTAATTGATTCGTGTTCCTTTATATTCTATGTTACGTCAGTCATGTTTGTTATGGATGGGATGTATCTTATTCATATCCAGAATTATATCAAGTATTTAAACATTATTTTTAATCATCAAATAAAAATTATTCATGAATGGTTATGATGGGGAATGAATCTCATCACGTTTGTGGAGATGGTAATCCGTACGTACGCACGAGCGACAATATCATTCTTTTGATATTAAAATAGTATATAATTGAATGGTATATAATATATAAAGAATAATTATCATGTTATATTTATTATTTAAATCAGTTATACACATTATTATACCCATCCAAATGATGAAATGTTTGAATAACAAACTACACCACGACTTGGAGACGGTAATCTGTACGTACGCACATATGGTGACTTTGTCATCTATAGGATGGATAGAATAACGAATATTGTTGTTCCATTTTTATAATAACATCATAGTATATAGAAGATACAGGATTTATTATTTTAGAATGGAAACAACAAATAAATAGGAAGTGAAAGATGAAAAGAACTTGAAATAGGGGATGAAATATTTACCTCTTCTTAGGGTTTTTTCTTTTTATTTGATCAAAAGGCCTCCTTAGGTTGGCTTTATTACTAATGGAAGGCCTCTAGGATAGATTTAGGTAAGTTTAGAGGATATTTGGGAAGGTTTTGGCCGAGCCAAAAGGATTTGAAGGTGTGAATTTGAGAGAAGGGGAAGTTCCCTTTTATAAGAGGGGTGAGGGGCACCTTAAGAAAAACTTAAATTATTATTTTATAATAAATTCATATTCGGTTTATCATGGCTCCAATGTGACATAATTAGAGGATAGGGTGGGTATGGGTCAAAATACTTTCAACCAATAGATTTTACATAGGTTTATGTCACCATAATAACCTTATCATTTATATTTAACTCTTAGTTAAATAGTTTGACATTTACCGTGTCTCTTTGTATATTTATATTATATGGTTAATAAACATACTATAACAAGACAAGAGAACCCCAAGTGATTCGTTATTAATATATATAACCTTATCTAATTCATTTGGAAGAACCTCAGTTTTTTAGAAATATAATATCTATTAATAATATAATATTTATTTAAAAATTCTTTTTATGTCATTTTTTAAACTATTTGGTAATTGATTTCTGTGAAAATCATAACAGAATGATTACTTTGAAAAAAGTTAATTAAATCAATTATAACATGTCGTATTAACCTATAAAATTTTCTGAATTCATCAAAAGTCTTAACTTACATTTATTTGGGTATTTATAATATCAATTATTTTAATATTTCATTAATACGGTAATTACTGCATCATTATTGTATCATAAATAAATTTAATTATTAAATGTATAAAAATTATAAATAAAATACAATTATGTAGGAAATATTTTTAGATTTCTAATTAATATTTATATTTGAATTTATATTTTGTGAAACCCTATATTAAAAATGGTTTAGTTATTAATCTTTGAATTTAACTCTTTTAACTCTTCTTTAAATAAAATAATGATAAATGTCCAAATCTAATCCATGTGTACCAAAGATGTTCATATTTTATTCCTAAGGTTGTTTTGGGTCGAATTTTACTTATCCAATAGAATTAGGACATGTGTTAGGGTAATAATAATATCATTTTTCCTTAATTACCCTATTTACTTTTAACTGTGGTAAATAAAAGAAAAGGTTATTATTCACCAAAAATTATTTTCATCTTATTTAACCACATTTTACTTACTGATATGAACCATGTCCCTCGAATTTTTGAAATTAAACTCACAGAAGCTGTAAAATTAAGTTTTATGTAAATTTTCAAATGCTCCTAGGAGGTGGGTAAAAGACGGTAAAAAGTTCAATAAAATTTTTATATATCTAAAATTATTATAAACTGACTAAAATGAATTACATATAAATTATTTGGGTATTATGTATCTATTTTGATCTAAAATAAATTTAAATAAAATAAATAATTTTTTAAATAAAAATTCGGTTTTAAACTATAACTTAGTGTTTTCACTATTCATTAAAAATTGAAAGTTTTCAGAAAAATACCAAAAATTCACCGTAAGATAATTTTGATATTCCGAATCCAAAAATGATGTCCATTTTGAAAGATAAAATTTATAAAATTTCAAAAAGTGGGTATTACTATTCATAAGGGCTAGTTTGATTCGTTGTGGTGTGTTAGAACTCGAAGTTGCGTACAACACACGCTATTGTATTATTCAAAGAGAAGCGTACCATGGATGCTTAGGGTGTTACATTATCCCCTCATTCAAATAATTTCATCCTTGAAATTTTTAGAGTATTACTACGTAAAAAGACTTGGGTGGTTCTTCATCATAAGTTTCTCGGGTTCCCACATTGCCTCTTCCATCTTATGGTTTCACCATAGAACTTTTACCAGATGAGTCATCTAGTTTCTCAATACTTTTTCTCTTGTATCAAGAACCTTGAAAGACTCTTCGCAATAAGATAGATCGGGTTCCAGTTCTAATTCCTCATAAGTGAGTACATGTGTTGGGTCATACATGTATTTTCTCAACAGTGATACATGGAACACATCGTGAACTTTGGAGAGACTTGGCAGCATTTCCAAACGGTAAGGTACAACCCCAATTCGTTCTAGAATTTCGAAAGGTCTGATGTACCTGAGACTCAATTTTCCCTTCTTACCAAAATGTATAACACTCTTCCATAGAGATACCTTCAAGAAAACATGATCTCCTACCTGAAATTCCAAATCCTTCCTTCGGTTATCATCATAGCTCTTCTACCTACTTTGAGCTGCTTTGATGGGGTTTTGGATTACCTTTACCTTTTCCATAGTTTCCCCCACATGTTCTGGGCCTACGAGTTTTCTTTCACCAACATCATTCCAACAGGTTGGTGTGCGACATCTCTTTACGTATAACGCTTCATATGGTGCCATCTGAATACTTGAATGCAAGATATTGTTATAGGAAAATTCTACGAGAGATAAATATTGATCCCACAAACCTTGAAAGTAAAGTGATCATGATCTCAACGTGTATTCTAAAGTTTGAATAGTCTGTTCTTATTGTCCATCAGTTTGGGGGTGGTAGGAAGTGCTCAAATGAAGTTCAGTATCCAGGACTTTTTGAAGATTTTTACAGAATCTTGATGTAAAACAGGGATCACAATCAGAAACAATCGACAGTGGTACTCCATGAAGTCTTAAAACTTCATTAATATATAGTCTTTCTATATGTTCAAGTGGTAAATCTTCCCTTATAGCAAGAAAATGTGCTGACTTGGTAAGACGATCAACAATGCCCTATATTGCATCGTTCCTTCTAGGAGTCTTTGGTAGCCACATGACAAAGTCCATCGTAATATTTTCCCATTTATACTAAGCTATGGGAAGAGTTTTCATGACTCCTCTAGGTTGTTTCCTTCCAGCTTTCACTTGTTGACAAACCATACATCTTGACACAAAATCAGCAATCTCCCTCTTCATGTTGTCCCACCTAAAATGTTCCTTCAAATCTCTATATATTTTAGTGCTACCAGGGTGTATAGATAAATTGTAACTATGAGCATCATCCAACAATTCCTTTTTTAGATTAGGTATATTGGGAACACAAAGTCTCTTCCCAAATTTCAAAATTCCACCTTCACACACAAAGTCACTCAATCTCCCATCATTCACAGATTTAATCTTCTTTTGAAACTCTTCATTACCAGTCTGAGAACTCTTTATCCTTTCTAGTAAAGATGTTTTGGAAACCATTTGAAAAATTATTGATGTTTCACCTTCCATGGTGATTCCCATATCCATCTTTACTAGATCCATGTATATAGGATCCCTTTCAACTCTCATATTGTTCAAAACTCCATGATCCTTTCTACTCAAAGCATCTTTCACCTTATTTTCCTTCCCAGGGTGGTAGTGTATAGTGCAATCATAATCCTTGAGTAGTTAAATCCATCTCCTTTTCCCTCATGTTGAGTTCTTTCTGTGAGAAAATATACATCAAACTCTTGTGATCGGTATATATCTCACATTTTTCACCATAGAGATAATTTATCCATATTTTCAAAGAAAATATTACAGCGGATAACTCAATATCATGAGTAGGATAGTTTTTCTCATGAATTTTTAGCTGTCGTGATGCATAGGCAATAACCCTATCACTCTACATAAGGACACAACCAAGTCTTTTCTTTGATGCATCACTATAAATAACAAACCTATCATTACCTGACGGTAGAGTCAATATAGGAGAATTGACTAATATTCTATTAAATTATTCAAAACATTATTCACACTCTTTTGTCCAAACAAATTTCACCCCTTTACTTGTGATCTTGGTTAATGGGTTAGCCAACCAGGCAAAATTCTAGACGAAACATCGATAATAACCTGCTAAACCAATAAAACTGCGTACCTCGGTTATATTCGTTGGTTCTGGCCATTCTTGGATTGCTCTTATCTTAGAAGGATCAACAGAGACTCTATACTTAGAGACAATATGGCCAAGAAAATAAATATCATGAAGCTATAATTCACACTTTCTAAACTTCCCATATAATTCATGTCTTCTAAGAGTCTTCAGGATAATGCGCAAGTGATTTTCATGATCTTCGTAGCTTTTGGAGTATACCAAGATATCATCAATAAATACCACTAAAAATTCATCAAGATATTCCTTGAAAACTCTATTCATTAGATCCATGAAGACAGAGGGTGCATTAGTCAATCCAAAAGGCATTACTGTAAACTCGTAATGCCCTTACCTAGTTCGAAATGCTGTTTTCAGAATGTCTTCCTTCTTCACACACAACGGATGATATCCAGATCGAAGTTAAATATTTTAAAAGTATTGAGATCCATGAAGTTGGTCGAATAAATCATCAATGCGAGTTAGGGGATACTTGTTCTTTATTTTTATAGCATTTATCTCCCCGTAGTCAATGTACAACCTCATAGATCCATATTTCTTCTTAACAAAAAGAACAGGGGCTCCCCATGGAGAAACACTAGGGCGAATAAATCCCTTATTACTCAATTACTCTAGTTGTTTCTTTAGTTACACTAATTCTACAGTGTCCATTATATAAGGGTTCTTCGATATAGGCCTTGATCCTAGAATTAAATCAATGGAAAACTCAATTTCTCGTTCTGGAGGATGTCTAGGTAAATCTTCTAGAAACACATCAACATATTCTTGCACAATAGGTAAGTCCTCTATTTTAACATTCCTTTCCTCAACCATGTTTATTTCATTCTATTCCACCCCAATAATTGAATTTAGTTAATCTACTAGGGGTGGATCTAGATAAGAATCAAATGGCAATGTTTCTGCTTTAAAGATAAGGTACTCCTTATCATCATAAAAAATTGAAGCGTCCTTCTTCTTACAATAAATTTTTGCATCATGGTCCGAAAGACAATCCAAATTGAGGATTATATCAAATTCAATAATGGTTATGACGATGAGATCAGTAGATAAATAACATTTATATGCCTTAATGGGAACTGATTCACAAAATATTATTGCACTGATACTTCCCTTAAGATTTTTGATTGACAACTCCCTTGTTAAATCAAATTGTAAATATCTAATTTTCTTAGAAAACTAGAAAGATATGAAATAATGTGATGGTCCAGAATCAAATAAAGAATTTTCTAAACACGAGGAAACCATTAAATTACCTACCACTCTGTCTTTCGGAGCTTCAACCTCAGTAGTAGTGATAGCATAAGCTTGGCCTTGATCCCTTGGCCTTTTCTAAGGTAAGTTCCCCTAACTCTTAGGACATTCATTTGCATCATGTCCCCTTTCTCTAAAATTGTAGAATTCAACATTAACAGCCTTTTTATTCCCCTTTCAATCATGAGCTTGGTGGCCTTTTTCACCACACTTGTAATAGACTCTCATTCCCTTCAGACAAGTACCAGGGTGTTTCTTCCCACATTTACCATAGGATGGATATTCAACCTTTTCCTTTCACTACTCCCCAAAGGATGAAATATTTTCTCTAAGGAACTTATCCATTTCTTAGCTACAAATGGATTTTTCGTCCAATTTAATGTTGGTGGTTTTTGCATCATGAAGCGGTCTAACATTGATCCTCCACATTGTGAATCAGGGTGCTTCATACGGGTAAGGTTATTATTCATAACCTGAGTGAGTTGTCCCAGTATGGTGATAAGCTGACCAGCACCAGTTGCATCACCAGCACCGCTATAATTATTTTGAGTATGAGGTAAATCCCTACATGGATTACGTGCATTGATATGGTTTCCATTACTTCTACTAGGGTCCATTTCTAAACAATGACATGCACTAGATTAGTTTATGAATCGAAATAAATAATTACAAACTTGTAAAACACTTAACATAAACTGAACAATTTATGGATATAATCCATAATCATAAAAAATGTTTTATTTTAGGAGGTATATACTCATAAGTACTTCATAGTGATTTGTAAAGAAAATGAGAATTATCATAATCATATCCCCCGAGAGTGTCGTAACCAAGAGTGCATCAAGGCCCATTGTTGTGCACCAGTTCCCGTTTGATTATAGCTCAAAGTGGTGTTTTTGGGTTTTACCCCTTATTACATTTCTACCATAGCTGCCTCTACCTACTCGTATCCAGACAAGGATGTATTTCTTTGAAAACTCACAAAATCTCTACAGTACCAAAATTCTACAATGTTCTTCTATACTAATCATCAAAGTCAATCTTAGGGTGATGTGATCTAATCAGAGTTTATCTAAATCTTGATTCCAAGGTTTGTACTAAACTTCCTCTAAAACCAACTATAACACCCCGACCCTAGTTACCCAGAGTTCGTGCATTATTACATATCATTGGCAATATCACAAAAGATCAAGTCTCTAAAGACCGATTAGTTTAGTAGCCTTGGATGTACTAGATATATTCATAAGGTTTTAATTACATCATAAAATGGAAACTACAACAACATTGTTTCCATGGACAACACTGAGATCCCATAGACTGTCCCTACAGGTCAGTCAAAATATACTTCTTCGCATCCTGGTAGAAATAAAACATATAAAGGGGTGAGATCAAATTCTCTGTAAGGATATCAATATAGCAGAAACTTTCATAAATATGCATAAAAATTTAAGGTAATGTATAAAACTAAAACAAAATCCTTTTCAACATAAACTTCATCATAATATGGAAAATATAAATCAAAATAATTCCATTTACGTACTGACATGGATATTATACTAGTCGTATAATCACATGCAATATCAATAGCCACTTTCATAATGACGGAATGCATAATGCCAGACTTTCATAACCACATATTTAAGGCCTTGTGCCAAGACTACAAATACGATTTTTTCAAGGACTTGTGCCAAGACACTAGTTTGTCTCATGAGACCTACCGATGTGTCAAGGAGCTATAGCAGGCTCCACCCATCACATACTAAGTCCAATTCATTCCTCATATGAAAAGGGTTTAAACATAATATAAACATTCGTATTAAAACTAGCATACGAAATGTCAATACATTATCCATAAACCATGAATGGTTAAAAAATAACACATCCATAGTAAAAATTATCACAAAACCTTCAATACAATATGGATTTTTTGTATCATAATAAATCAACTCCAAATAAACTTAAAATCCAACAAAGGATGTTGACATAGATTAAATCAAAACCTTTATTTAGAGAAATATCTCTTTCTATTTTGAAATATTTTAAGAAAAAATTTATTTTGGAAATATTCTTATAAGCTTGTAAGGGATTATTTAACGATGTTATAATGGACGAAAATAGACGTACCCACCGTATAAGTTAAAAAAGACATTCTTACCTTAATTTTGTTGAAAAGGTTATAAAGGACCTTGTTTGGAAAATGACTGAAAGATTCCTTTATAAACAACTTATAAAAGTCAAAAAAGGTTATAAATTAATTTAAACCATTTTCTATAAAATAATAAGAATATTTTGAAATACATTTTTAAGAAACATGTATGTGGATGATAAAGAGGTCCCAGTAGATAATTACATATAAACAACCACGAATAATGAAGAGATTGTGAAATTAGCCCTTACCTTGTACTTTTCCTTGGTTGAGGGTAGGTTAACCTCCTGTATAATGGTTAAATAATTGTTATTAAATTATAAAATAACCATATACATAATTATGATATCATATATGATCTTCTAATAATGCTTTGTTAGTAATATTTTAGTATTATCGTTGTTTCGGGTGTTAACTGATTCGTGTTCCTTTATATTATTTGTTACATGAGACATGTTTTTTATGGATTGGAGGTATCTTATTCATATCCTAAATGATATCAAGTAATTAAACATTATTTTTAATCATCAAATGAAAATTATTCTTGAATGGTTATGATGGGGAATGAATCTCATCGCGTTCGTGGAGAGGGTAATCTGTACGTACGCACGAGCGACAATATTATTCTTTTGATATTAAAATACTATATAATTGAATGGTATATAATATATAAATAATCATTATCATGTTATATTTATTATTTACACCATTTATACACATTATTATACCCATCCAAATGGTTAAATAGTTGAATAACTAACTACACCACGACGTGGAAACGATAATCTGTACGTACGCGTGTTAGGTGACTTTTTCATCTATAGGATGGATAAAATAATGAATATTATTGTGAAATTTTTATAATAACATCATAATATATTTAATATACTGGAGCTATTATTTTAGAATGGATACAACAAGGAAAGATGAAGTGGAAGATGAAAAGAAATTGAAAGAGGTGATGAAATGTTTACTTCTTCTTAGGGTTTTTCCTTTTGATTTGATCAATAGGGCTCTATAGGTTGGCTTTTTTACTAGAGTAGGACTCTAGGATGGAGTGAGGGAAGTTTAGAGGATATTTGGGCATGTTTTGTCCAAGACAAAATGCTTTGAAGGTGTGAATTTGAGAGAAGGGGAAGTGACCTTTTATAAGAGGGGTGAGGGGCACCTTAGGAAAAACTTAAAATATTATTTTATAATAAATTCATATTCGGTTTATAATGGCTCCAAAGTGAATTATTTCTAGGCTAGGGTAGGTATGGGTCGAAATACATTCAACCAATAGATTTTAGACAGGTTTAGGTCACCATATTAACATTATCATTTATATTTAACTCTTAATTAAATAGTTTGACATTACCATGTCTCTTTGTGTTTTTATATTATATGGTTAATAAACATACAATAACAAGCCAAGAGAACCCCAAATGGTTCATTATTAATATATATAACATTATCTAAGTCATTTGGACGAACCTTATATTTTTAGGAATATAATATCAATTAATAATATAATATTTGTTTTAAAAACTCTTTTATATCAATTTTGACACTATTTGGTAATTAATTTTTGTGAAAATCATAAAAAAATGATTACTTCAAAAAACATTAATTAAATAAATCCTCACATGTAATATTAACCTATAAAATTCGGGGAATTATTCAAAAGTCTTAATTTACATATATTTGGGTATTTATAATATCAATTATTTTAATCTTTCATTAGTACGGTAATTACTGCATCATCATTGTGTCATAAATAAATTTAATTAATAAATGTCTAAAAATTATAAATAAAATACAATTATGTAGGAAACATTTCTATATTTATAATTAATATTTATAGTTGAATTTATATTGTGTGTATCCCTATCTTAAAAATTGTTTAGTTATTAAACTTTAAATTTAACTCTTTTAACTCTTCTTTAAATAAAATAATGATAAATGTCCTAATCTAATCCAAGTGGACCAAAGAGGTTCATATTTTATTCCTGATGTTTTATTTGGTCGAATTATACTTATCCAATAGAATTAGGACATGTTTTAGGGTAATAATAATTTCATTTTTACCCTTAATTACCCTATTTACTTTTAACTGTGGTAAATATAAGTAAAAATTTACTATTCACCAAAAATTATTTTCATCTTATTGAACCACATTTTACTTACTGATATGAACTTTGTTTCTTGTATTTTTTAAATTTAACTCATATAAGCGGTAAAATTATGTTTTATGTAAATTTGCAAAGCACCTAGGAGGTGGGTAAAAGACGGTAAAAAGTTCAATAAAATTTTTATATATCTAAAATTATTATAAACTGACTCCAATGAATTACATTGAACTTATATATGTATTATCTATCTATTTTGACCAAAAATAAATTAAAATAAAATAAATAATTATTTAAATAAAAATTCGGTTTAAAATTATAACTCAGTGTTTTCACTATTCATCCAAAATTGAAAGTTTTCAGAAAAATACAAAAAATTCACCCTAAGATAATTTCAATATTATGAATCCAAAAATGATGTCCATTTTGAAAGATAAAATTTATAAAATTTCAAAAAGTGATTATTACTATTCATAACGGCTAGTTTGATTTGTTGTGGTGTGTTAGAACTCGAAGTTGCGTACAACACACACTATTGTATTATTCAAAGAGAAGTGTATCGTGGAAGCTTGGGGTGTTACAATCAGTATTCATCATCAGTGTATAAAAACCCCCATCTCTTTGTTTCCCTTACCTCTCTTGTAATCCTACACAATACTTTTTTATTCAAGAATGTCTTCTTCCACCTGGAGCTATAGAATCAGTTCCTGCACAAACTCTTATGTATCTTGAGTAACAACTTCATCTAATTAAATATTTCTCACACTATCATCCATGAGGATTTTATCCATATCAAGAAATACATCATGCCTTACGATTGTTACATTTTTTTTCTATTTTTTTATAGATATTATTCCATTTTTTCCTTAGGATACCCTATAAAGATACACTTCATGCATCGAGGTTTTATTTTGTCACATGAGATCACCTTAAAATTCTTCTTACAACCCCATGCATGAAGATGTGAAAAAATGGGCTTCTTTCCACTCAATAACACAAACTGAATACAATTTTTGAAATTATTTGGTACATATTTTAGTAATTATAATTTTTTCTATAATTCATATTCCCAACATGATAATGAATGAATCGTTTGACTCATCATTGAGACTACCATGTCCAATAATGTATGGTATATCCTTTTCTATGAAATTATTACAATAAGGTGTATAATGTGAAGTGAGTTGAGATAAAATCTCATAATCCCTTATAAAATTGATAAATCCTTGGTTAAGATATTCACTAACTCAATTCGATTGAAGTTTCTTTATCTTCTTACCAATCATATTATCAACCTCGTTCTTGAAATCATTGTGATTATCAAAGGACTAATAAATATACCACATCAAGTGGATATAACCATATATTCTCATACCATAAATAAAAGTAATAATGTATTAGTATCCACCACTAGTTTATACTTGAAACATCTCACACACATTAGTGTACACCAATTATAGAATATCTATGTCCATTTCCTCTTGATGGCTGAATGGTGGTTTTGTTATTTTTCCTTGTAAACAAGTATGAAATATTTCAAGTGGATTTAGCTTAAATGAATCAAAATAACTATCTTGATAGATATTTTTCAAATGATTCTCTTTTATGTGACCAAGATGGTGTTTTGAAAATTGGGTTTCATATGAGTCAAGTGTATTTTTTCCATTATCAATTTCAAAAAAAAAATTGTAATTTAATACCTAAAGACTGTTATTTAGATATTCCATACCATAAAATATGTTATCTTCATAAAAGTATAAACCTTTATTTCCAAATATGATAATTAATATTTCCATATCAAAGAAAGAAACAAAAATAATTTTCTTGGTTATACTAGTAACATAATAATTTTCCATCCAAAATAAAACCAGTCATATTATAAATTTAAGTCGGAACTCTACAATGGTTAGAGAAACCATCATTGCTCTACTTGAATCCAATATATCTACCTCTCCTCTTATAACCTTCCAAAATATAATTTTATCCCTTATTTGGATAAATATATGAGTACCACATGCAATATATAATACCTATATTTTAGATATATAAAGATTACACTCAACGACTAAAGTGCCTGATGCTTCATATTACTTATTTGGATCGGTGAAATTCCTCTTCCAGTGGCCCTGCTTTCCACATTAAAAACATAATGCATCATGTTCTTTCTCATTCCCTTATATATTCTTCTTCTTGGATAGACGGTTCTCTTGATCCTTAGTCTTGGAATGATCATTGGGTCTCTTTTCCTTATTCTTCCTTTTCTTATTTACCATAAAGACAATAGGTTTTCCGTGACCTATATCTTTAAAAATATGATAAATAACTGTAAGAATTTTTGAAAGTGTAGTCTCACAATTTATTATATTATAATTCCCAATAAAACTATATAAGATTATGGGAAGTGATGTTAGATTGAGATTTATGTACAACTCATTAGGGATTTTAAAACCCATGTTTTCCATGTAGTCAATGTAGCCAATTATCATGACCACATATTCCCTAGTAGGTTCCAAATATCTAATATTATATATGAATAGTGAATTATAAAATTCATATTTATAAAATCTCACCTTATCTTGATAGATATACTTAAGGTGAGAAACAATGATATATGCTTATATATCCTCATATTTCTTTTAAACCTCATTAGGCATCAGGGATAGCATAAAACATTTGATATCTATATCATCGTATACATGATTCCGATAGAGAGAAACATCCTCCTCATTGGACTATATGGAAATGAACTAAGTGTGGCTTCCAACACGTACAATTCCATTTCCTAGGGTAGTATAACATGAAATTGTATATACCATTATTTTAAATTCACCCACTTTGAGAAGGTTATCCATCTATAGTATGGATCATAGTCATATTTTCAAGGTTTTTTTCCATATCTACAAATTCATAAAAGATAATTAGAACTTGTTTTTATTACAAAATTAGGTTAAAAATTTGAAATTAAATTAAATTATTTATAAATATTTTACTATTTTTGAAACATAATTTCCCTCAACGTCATTTTTATAATATCATTTCACTTCGATATTCTAGTGGAATGAATCTGTATTCCCTTTCCCTATCCCAGACTTGGTCCTCACAATTTGTCTGAAGGGATTTAGGTTGGCCTAAATTTCAAACTACATTAACTCATAGTTCCATAATCTATTGAGAAGACTCCAAAATCCGAAAATATAGTTTTATTATTTCCTCACCCTTTTCCTATTAGTTACACCATGTACTTCTTGGGTAGTCAACCCTTGATGTAAACTAAGTTAAGTCAACTGAAAATGTAACTCCTCGACCCCAGAATCTCATAGCTGTGCATTATTTTAATACATTGACATGATTACAAGGAATAAAATTCTGAAGGAAGGGGTAGTTTAGTTGTTTTGGAAAACCAGATACATACACAGGTTCAACATTAACACTTGAAAATAAATTCAACATATAAGTTTTATTGGGAACATCCACCAAAGCAAGATTATCCCTACAAGTCAGTCATAAAAAACTTCTTCATGTCCTGAAAAAAGGAAACATAAGATAGGGGTGTGCTCATATGCTCAGTAAGGGTAAGAAATAAAAAAAAGATATCATAAACATAAACATTATACATGGTTAATAACTAAAAACACATGCCTTTTAAAAATAAACATGAACATAATATGGCAGGAATACGAGTTGAGAAAATATTTCCATAATAAAACATAATCATGGGTATTCTACTAGCCGAATAACCACCTAAAATATGAATTTCAAGATTCATAATGAGGGAAATGGATATTATGGACATTCTAAAACATACCTTTAGGGCCCTGTCCAAATACATCTAAAAATGATTAATGCCTCAGACAAAACCATATATCAAATTGGGAAAAGCCTCAGCCATGTCCACAGCTATTTGTCTCATGAGACCTACCGATGCATTGAGGGTCTATAGAGGGGCCCACCCATCATTTAGTAAGTCCAATGCATTCTTCATATGAACAAGGATAGACATAAACAACATATACATTCATATTGAAGCTAATATATGAAATGTAAATAACTTTCCCCAAACATTAAGCATAAACACTAACCATTTGGATTAAATCAGTGAATGGTTTTAAGATAGCACATCCACATTCAAACTAATCATAAACCATTCAATAAAACATGGTGTATGATATCATAGGATATAAAACTCAGTGTATTAAAAGATTTAACAATGTTTGTTTACATAAATAGAGATACTTTTAAATGAGACCATTAAATAATCCTTGACGGAAATAATCCATAAAAATTCCAAAGTGTATCATACAACCTTGAAACATTCAAATAATAATCCCATAGAATATCATGAGAATAGATAGACTCTTAATATGATATACCAAAGGAAATTACATACACCGCACGAATGAAATAAGTGGTGAACAAGGCATATATCTCATAAAAGTTAACGTGATATGAGAAAAACCTTTTTACTTTTGAAGGAAGAGTTATTTTGGAAAATCATTTATATTTTGTATGAAATCATATTTTAAGAATTAAAATCCAATAAAATAAAATAATGTGACATTGAAATTATATTTTAGGCATAAATGATGTCCCACTGATGTGAAATCATGTAAAAATAGTTCTTGAGATTCTTGATAAATAAAACATTTTAGAGCATTTTAAGGAAAGTATTAAAGTGAATTTTAAAGAGGAAAGGAACATTTGTTATCTTAAATACAGAAATTATACAAAATCATTTTTCAGGATAAAATTAGTGTATTTATAAAAATAATGGTGTCTTATATAAGATTCTGGTGTACACTTGAAAACGGGTAAGAATTTGAAAATATCCCTTGAATCGGGTTTGTTTATCGGGATAAAATTTTTGAATGGTCCTTTTAAAACATGTAGATCCCCATAAAATAAAGAAGGATTATGGATGGTAAACATATATAGTACATTCAAACAGAATTTATGTGGATTATATAAGAAAAAATAATATTTTAATTGAGGTAAGTAGAGAATAAGAGTAACCAGAATGAAAATGGAGGTTCAGGTACAAATCCTTTACCACTTTGTTATCAATCGATTCGTATGACCCAAAATTAATAATAATAAAATGAAAAATTGAATAACATGAAAATAAATATATTAATTAAATTTTACATCAATGTGAAGTATACATACATCATACACAAGTATTAGTAGTGAATATGGAAAATCTCACAAAAATGGAGGTGAGATGAAGAAACCCTTACCTTAAGTCCGAATGTGTCCCACTCTTGAACTTAAGGTCCTAGAATATGAAAGTAGGCTTATTAATAAATTAATTTAGAAACTATTAAACATGTAATTACTTTATCATTATTTTATTAATCCCATTATGTCCTTAATTATTAGTTATAATATTGAATTTCGTCGTTCTGAAGTGTCTGTTTTGCTTGATTTTCATAATCGGTTCACTTGTTTTTTTTTTGCAATGGAGTTCATGTGGAATGGGTATAAATATAAAGAATTGAATTTAAAAATTATTTATGAACATAAATAGGTTTTTATGTTCATTAATATCATTTTTTACATGGAATGAGGATGAATCATTAGATGAAATATTAATGACATTCACTTAGATTATTTTAGCAGTATTTTGATTATTAGGAACTAATTTGGACTTGTGATTTACTGTTTCCTGAATATTATTTAGTTTATAATAAATATATTTTAGTTTTTTTAAACCATTAAAATGGTTTTATGAACATTAATTAAGTATAAATTTATTAATGAAACATCATCGTCCACGAAGGTTGTAAATTGGAACCTCACGGACGATGGTTTCGTTTATACGATAAAAGATAGAGAGTGATAATATTGATGGTGGTTATTCCATTAACATGATATAATTATAGTATATATATGATACTGGAGTTATCATGGTCATTTTCATAGAGGATTTGAGGAGAGTATAACAATAGAAAGAAACTTGAAATGAAAATGAATGAAATAAAATTTAAATTTACCTCTGGAATCCACCTCCATGAGAATCTCTTTAAGGGAAGGAGTTTTTGTATTTTGGAAATACCAAGAGTTTATTTGAGGTTGGGAGTAACTAGATAAGGTTATTTGGTCAGAACATTGAGGATATTCAAGTCATAGAGAAGTGAGAGGAAGAGGGAGTGATAGGGGTTTTTTATAGTGAGGGAGAGGAGTAAATTTGAATATTTTATTCATTATTTTATTAATTCTCCCAGGAAAACCAACAGTGTTGTTTCATGTGACCCCTAATAGTAATAAGTGCATGTTATTTCTAACCAAGTGTCCTTAAATCAATCATGATGTCTTAAATAGTGTATTAAACTGATAATTGTTATATATAGTATTTTACTGTATTTCACAATTCATCAAAAATTCATGTTTTTCAGAAAAATACCAAAAAATCGCCCCAACCATTATTTGATGTGTAGAATTAAAAAATGAACTCTTTTTTTAAAAAATAATTTCTTAAATATTTTTAATTTAATTTTTAATTAAAATCATAATTTATTCGAAAAAAAAACATTAAAACTATAACTCGTTTTATAACACCTTGATAAATTAATCATAGTCCCATAAAATTATCTTATAACCATTATAAAATAAAATAAAAATTTACGATTACATTTTTTGAAAATAAATTTGTGTTTTAATTTATTAAATTAATCATAAAAATGTAATTAAAATATTTATGACATGCAAAAATATGAACACTTACACTATGATCGTTTTTTCACTTTTAAGATGTATAAATTGTATTTATACATTCCTGGGTGAGTTTCTATTTTTCTGGCCAATTTACTATTCATTACTATTCATAAGGGTATGTAACTATTCATAAGGGTTTGTTACTATTCACCAAAAATTAATTTTGTCTTATTAGACTCGAAATATCATACTGAACAAGATCGTGTATGTCGTTTTTTGAAATTCAAATCACAGAGGTGGAAAAATTATGTTTACTTGGCTCACTTATAACAAAGTGTTGTTTGTATAGACTCATTGTTCCATGCATTATATAATAAATCTATTTTTAAATTCTTGGGGTGTTACATTATCCCCTCCTTACAAAAAATGTTTCCTTGAAATTTGAAATTGAACTTCGAAAGTTAATGGTTGATACTTGAAAATTCCCTTATGGGAAACCCACATCAAGAATATGATTAAAATTCCCTATTAATAAGAGGAAAGGTAAATTCATTGGTTACAAAAAAAGGAATCCTAATTGGATGACATGGTCATGGAAAAATAATAAAACCATCATGTAGTGACATTTAACTCTAAAACCCATACAATGATCAACACAAACCATTTCCTAAATGGTTAAAAATTCAAAAATATAAATATTCAACACATTATAATGAAGGTATCTAAATTTACATGATGAACATATCATTAACCCTTAATCAACAAGAAGCAGCTTAAAAATTTACATTTAAAATATGTGGATAACTTCATCTTGAATCCTCTTGAAATATGGTAATAACATGAATTACCATAAAAACCATATTGCAAACATGCATTCTTCCACATTCCTTAAGTAAGATACATGTTATTGGATATATTCCATAAATCCAAAAGTGCTATAAAATCCATCGATGATAGCATAGACCACTTCTCAGCAACTCAATAATCAGTTCCAAGGTAGTCAGTACGTATCTCAATCAATAATTTCATCATCATTATCTCAACAACAGATATATATTAAGGGTTCTCTTTCCCTCAATCATGTTTTTTTCTAAAAAGTTTAACTTTCTAATGAATCACTATTCCTTTGTACCATTCATCATATAACCTCAAATCCTTAATGAAATAGTACTATATTACAATAATTAAATATCTCATAATTCTTACAACCAATACATTACTGATAAAATATTCAAATGACATGATTCATGACTAGGAAAATTAGTCATTCAACTTCATCTGCGGTATCATCAAAACCTCATAACTATCCAAAATCATCATTTGGGGTATATTCCTTTGACGCTTGGGACATTGATTCATATAGTGTCCCATCTCCTTGAAGTTAAAGCATTGAATATAGGAAAATTATTTCATTGTCTTGAAATTATGATCATGGTGGCCTTTTTCTTTACACTTGAAGCAAACTTCTTTTCCTCTCAAGAATATACCAAGGTGTTTCCTTCAACATTTATCACATGTGGGAAAATACATCTTTCCATTTTTCCTTTTGTCCATGTTTCTCCCTTCAATCCTCTTCTTCTTTTTCTTACCTTCAAATCCATAGGACTCAGAGATGTCTTTAAATACCTTGTAAACACATTATACTATTTCCTCATATGATAAGGATACTTGGGAGAGAATATTCCTTTGAAATGGTGGATTAAGAACATCAGAGATGTGATCCTTTTTACTCTTTGCATAACATGCATTGGTGAAGTTCTCATTCCTTATACTAGGAACCATTTCTAATCAATTCCATATTATATATTAGCTAATAAAATTATGAACTCACAATATCTCTAAACATGGTATAACAGATAACATAAATTTATGTATAAAAAAATCCTAGAACCATATACTTTGGTTACTTTGGGGCACAAATAAATCATAATTGATTGTAATAAACTTATGAATTTACCAAAGAATATCCCCCGGAATTGTTGAACTAGGAGTGTATCAATTCCTATTGTCATGCACCTATCCCCATTCGAGTCTAGCTCGAAGCGGTGTTTTCGAGTTTTTCTTGTAGATACATCTGTGCTAGAGCAATCTCTACTTTTTCATATCCAGACAGGGATGTATTTTCTTGATAAACCAAATAATCTATTCCTTACAAAAATTATATAATTTCCTAGTATTGTTATCTCCAAAGTATATATTAGGGTTTTTCTCACTAATCTACGTTTTCTATATCTATTTTTCAAGTTTTCTACTAAACTTCATTTGATACAAACTGTAATGCCTTGACCCTAGAAGCATGTAGATGGTGAATTATTTTAATAAATTGGCATGATTATAAGGAATCAAATCCTAAAATACCGAGTAGTTTAGTAGTTTTGGAAAAGTAGAAACATACATAGGTTCAACATTACAACTTGAAAATAAATTCAAAATATAATAATTATTGGGAACATTTACCACTCCATGATTATCCCTGCAAGTCAGTTATAAAAAACTTCTTCATGACATGAAAAAAATGAAACACAATAAAGGTGTGAGCTTAGATGCACAGTAAGGGTAAGACATACAGTGGAAGATATCATAAACATAACCATTTTATATGGTTAATAACTAAAAACACAAGGCTTTTAAAAATAAACATGAACGTAATATGGTAGGAATATGAGATGAGTAAATATTTGCAAAATAAAACATAATCATGGGTATTCTACTAGTCAAATAACCACAAGAAATATGAATTTATATCTTCATAATAAGGAAAATGCATATTCTGTTCATTCTAAAACATACAACTAGAGCCTCAACCAAGATGTCTAAAAATGATTAAGGCCTCATCCAAAACCATATATCAAATTGGGAAAGGCCTAGGCCAAGTCTGTGTCTATTTACCTCATGAGACCTACCAATGCATTGAGGGGCTATAGTAAGCCCCACCCATCACATAATAAGTCAAATTCATTCCTCATATGAATGGGGATAAATGTAAAAAACATATGCATTCATATTGGAACCAATATATGAAATGTAAATAACTTTCCCTGAACATTAAGAATAAACACTAACCATTTAGAGTAAATTGGTTAATGGTTTTAAGATAGCACATCCATAGTCAAACTAATCATAAAACATTCAATAAAACAAAGTGTATGATATCATAGGATATAATACTCAATGAAGTAAATGATTCAACAATGTTTTTTGACATAGATGAAATACTTTTAAATGAGACCATTGAAAAATCCTTGAAGGAAATAATCCATAAACATTCCAAAGTGTCCCATACCACCTTGAAACATTAAAATCATAATCCCTTATAATATCATGAGAATAAGGAGACTCTTTTAATGATATACCAAAGGGACGTACATACACCCCAAGAAAGAAATAAGTGGTGAACAATGAATATATCTCATAAAAGATAATGTGAGATGAGAAAAAACCTTTTTACTTTTGAAGGAAGGGTTATTTTGGAAACTCATTTATATTTTCCATGAAATCATATTATAAGAATTAATATAAAATAAAATAAAATAAAAGGACATTGAAATTATATTTTAGGCAGAAATGATTTCCCACTGAAGTGAAATCATGTAAAAATCGTTCTTATGATACTTTAGAAATAAATCATTTTAGAGCATTTTAAGGAAAGTATTAAAGATAATTTTTAAAGTGGAAAGGCATGTTTGTCTCTTAAATAAAGAAATGATCCAAGATAATTTTTAATGATAAATTTAGTGTTTTTATGAATATAATTTTTTATTAAAACCTATTCTAGTGTACACTTAAAAATGGGTAAGAATTTGAAAATATCCCTTGAATCGAGTTTGTTTATCGGGATAAAATGTTTGAATGATCCTTTTAAAACTTGTAAATACCCATAAAATAAAGAATTAATATGAATGGTAAAAATATATAAGACATTAAAAAATAATTTACGATGATTAAATAAGAAAAAATACGAATTTAATTGAGGTAAGTAAAGAATAACAGTAACCTGAATGAAAATAGAATTTCGGGTAGAAATCCCTTACCAGTTTGTAATCAATCGATTCTTCTGGACCAAAATTAATAATATTCAAATGATACATTTAATACAATAAAAATAAATACATTCATGATATTTTACATCATTGGGAAGTATACATACACCATACACAAGTATTAGTAGTGAATACAGAAAATCTCAAAAAAAATGGAAATGAGATTAAGAAACCCTTACCTTAAGTCTGATTGTGTTCCACTCTTAAACTAAAGGTCATGGAATATGAAACTATACATATTAATAACTTAATAAAAAACCTATTAAACATGTATTTATTTTATCATTATTTTATTAATCTCATTATTTCCTTACTGATTAGTTAAAAGATTGAATTTCGTCATTCTGGAGTATTCATTTTCTTGATTTTCATAATCGGTTCACTTGTTTCTATGTAATGGAGTTCACGTGGAATTGATGTAAATCACCAGAATTGAATTTAAACATTATTTATGAACATAAATAGGTTTAAATGGTCATTTATATCATTTGTTTACATGGAATGAGGATGAATCATTAGATGAAATATTAATGACATTCACTTAGATTATTTTAGAGGTATTTTGATTATTGGGAACTAGTTTGGTCTTATGATTTAATAAAATGTACATATACTGGTTTATAAATATTAATTATGTTATAATACATATATTTTTGTATGGTTAAAGTATAAAAATGGTTTCATGATCAGTAATTAAGGATAAATTTAAGAACAAAACCTCATCATCCACTAATGTTGTAAATTGGACCCTCGCAGACGATGGTATGGTTTATAAAATAAAAGGGAGAGAGTAATAATATTGTTTATGGTTATTCCATTCACATTATATAATTCTGGTATATAGATGATACTGTAATTATCATGGTCATTTTGATAGAGGAGGTGAGGAGAGGATAACAATATAAAGGAGCATGAAACGAAAATGAAAGAAATGAAATGTGAATTTACCTATTGAATCCACCTCCTTGAGAATCTCTTTAAGGGAAGGGGTTTTGGTCTTTTAGAAAAAACAAGATCTTCTTGGACGCGGGGAGTGGCTTGGTATGGGTATTTGGGTAGAACTTTGAGGAGATTCATGGATTAGAGGAGTGAGATGAAGAGGGAGTGAGGGGGGTTATAGTGGAGGAGAGGAGTAAATTTGAATATTTTATTCATTATTTTATTAATTCCCTCAAGGAAACCAATAGTGTTGTTTCATGTGACCCATAATAGTAATTAGTGCATGTTATTTTGAACTTAGTGTCCTTACATCACTTATGATGTATTAAATAGTGTATTTAATTGATAATTTTTATATACAGTATTTTACTGTATTTCACTATTCAACAAAAATTCATGTTTTTCAGAAAAATACCAAAAAATTACCCTAACCATTATTAAATGTGTAGAATTTAAAAATGATCTCCATTTTTTTGAAAATATTTTTAAAAATATTTTTAATTTAATTTTTAAATAAAATCATAATTTACTCGAAACAAAACAACATTAAAACTATAAGTCATTTTATAACAGCTTGAAAAATGAATCAAGGTCCTATAAAATTATATTATAAAAATAAGACAATAAAATAAAAATTTATGATTACATTTTATGAAAATAAATTTCCTTTTTAAATTGTTAAATTAATCATAAAATTGTAATTAAAATATTTAAGGCATAAAAAATACCAATACTTATACGATGATCATTTTTTCACTTTTAAGATGTCTAAATTATATTTATACATTCATGGGCGAGGTTTCTATTTTTTGGAAAATTTAAAATTAATTACAATTCATTACTATTCATAAGGGTGTGTCACTATTCATAAGGGTATGTTACTATTCACCAAAAATTAAGTTTTTCTTATCAGACTCTAAATATCTTAATGAACACAATTGTGTATATCAGTTTTTAGAAATTCAAATAATATAGGTGGAAAAATTATGTTTACTTGGATAGGATATAAAAAAGTGGTGTTTTTAGATACTCAATGTTCCATGCATTCTATAATAAATCTATTTGAAAATTATTGGGGTGTTATAGAAAACATCAAGGTAAAATTCCATGATAATTGAAAGAGATTCAACTTGGGTTGGTCATGTAATTTGAACAATGAGGTCATTTCTAACATAATTAGTTAAGGGATAAGAGGATTTAATATTTTAATTTTATAATTATTACCCATATACATAAATCCAAATTTTCCCTTTTATATTCCTTGTTAATATAAAATATATTTTACTCAAGTTATTAAAAATTTATGATAAAAAAATTATGCATTATATGATTATATTGTATTCCATATTCCGTGATTGTTAATTCATTTATTAGTAGATTATGAAACATTGAAAAAATAATAATTCACCACAAAAAAATAGAAACAAAATAAAAGTGGCATGATCATGAGATTTTTCTAGTTGTTAGTTTATCTGGAGGATGATAAAATAACCCTTCACTTAGGGAAAACACCTTGAACTATATCTTGATTCAAGTTTCAATATTCTATCTTGGATCCAATGAATCACCTTGAATGGTCTCACCTTGTATCCTTTACTCAGAAAACCTCCACACACTTGGGATCTCCATACATACATATTTTTTAACTCACATCCAAGTGATGGGATCTACTGGATTGGGTAAAGGGGTTTTATATAAACTATGGGAACATAGGCACTTACATAATAAGGATGATGGGATGACACATAATATATCAATAATAATTTAACAATAATAAATTAAATGACACCAAATCAGACATAAGGGATAATCTAATATCATGATCATCCACACATCAAGCATCAAACATACATTTTCAAACTTTTTAACAGTTACTTTAATTTTTTCATTAATTAAGATAACGTGAAACTAATAAATTTGATTATTGAAATTTTATCACAATCCCATACAACCTTCCTTAACTCACAACAATCTGTAATTTTAAAATATAACTATTTTCATTTAAGATTAATTTGGTGCATAAGTATACTTTGAGGAAACCATGTGTGTTCATCAATAAATTAGCACATAAATTCACTTAATGTATAACTGTTAATCCTATTACATGGTGTGTGATGTCAAATGAATGACACCCAAAACACATAATAAGTAGGTTTAATTATAAATTTAATTTTTTATACTATGAAAATTTTAGAACAATTCCAATATTATAATTCATAGAATGTACAAAAGTACACCATTTGTACGTGTGTTTTTCCCCTGTCTACAACAAATACCTTTGGTATGGTCATGTTTCCTATTACGGATGTGTTTGAGGTACACGGTGTGTATTGGGAATAGAAAATGTATAACCTCAGATTGCATCGCTTGACTTCTCATGTCCCATGTATCCATACATGGCTCACTTGCGACACTATGTGTGCTCATCCATGAGACAAAGGGTACCACAACTAGAAAAAGTGGCAACCACCACAGACCTATAGACATGGTTTTAAAACCATGGCTATAGGTGGCTATTTCCACGGTTTTAGAACCGTGGCAATAGGCCAGTTTTCTATGGCCTATGGCCAGGGTTTTCAGAACCATGGATATAGCCACAATTCTCAAAAACGTGGCGATATGAAAAAATTTTGAAGGCCTATAGCCACAGTTTTCCAAAACTATGGCTATAGGGTTCCCTCTCTTCTATAGGAAAAACATTTACCTCCAAAAGTTTGGTGGGCAGACTTACCACCACAGTTTTGAGTCTATTTCCATGTTTTATATTAATAAATATATATATATATATATATCATTATATATATATATATATGAAGTGTTTTATAGTGTAGTGGAGAGAAACAATGATTCATAAAGGGGAGGTGTAGCAATCGAAACTCGATGACCACAATTTTTTTAGGCTATTGCCTTGGTTTACCAAGGGTATATCCATAGTTTAAACCATGGAAATAGCTCCCTATAGCCATGGTTTGAACTGTGTCCATAGGTCAACCTCCACAGTGGCAAATTCTGAGGCGTATTGCCATGGTGTAAACTTTGGCAATAGGCCGGGCCCTACTACCATGACGATAGTGGCCACTATTGGCCAAAACTGTGGCCATAGGCTACGTCCATGGTTCTGGACTGTGGAAATAGGCATTTTTTTCTAGTTTTGTACTACATGTGTTTTACAGTGGTTACAAAATTTTTAGCTATTCAACCCATTTTCCAACCTATCTAGATTCACACAATGATCCATTTTTCTATACCTTATATCTAATTTTTATAAAAGTTCGGTGGAGGGGTATACAATGAAAAGAAATCTACGATAGCTAAAAGTACTTGGGAGACTCAAACATGGATATTAGATATAATTATATTGGATATATCCTACTTTATTAATAGATTTAGTCATGGGAAAAAAATACAAGGTATGTTCTCATGAAGTAAGTGGTGTGTACTTTTGTTTTCTCTAGGAAGAACATTTGGCACCACAAGATTGTATTCTATTGATGTTTCTACTTTTTTAGTCCTTTTCCATTTTCTAGATATGTTATAAAGATTGGTGAAAAGAAGGTAAAATGAGGATTCAATATTAAATTGAATCATTTTAAGTAAAATAAAATGTAAAAACATGAAATTGATCAAAAAATAATAAATAATTATAAATTAAATATGTGACCACAATAATACTACTTTTAGGTTCTATGATCAATATATATATCCTCTGATGGTATGACCAACTCAACTTTTCATCTTAAATCATTTTTAATTTTTTATTTACATGGTTTTGAGATCATATCAAATGAAAAGTAGTAGATTAATTACCAATATTTATGTAATGGAACCATAGGGAGAGGGTCTTTAAATGTAATTTATAATTAATTTATGAGAAAATATATAATTACATCAACTTTTAGTTCCACTTTCATTGGTGATCTAATGGAATATAATTTATCGCATTATTGTTTCTCTATAGTTTTCAAATGTATAACCCCTATAGTGGTGATCTACACAAGAACCACAATCTCTGATCAACATCGTAGAAATTTTGGGTTGTAGCATGGTCGATCCTGATCTCTTGCATTGTTCATGGTTGATCACAATAGTATTCTACATGAAGGATGAAAACCCCTTGGTATTCTCTTGACGCTTGAGATATATGGATGAGAGAGTGCACTCTAGTGATTCATATAATATCACTTTATCCGTAGTGTGAAAAAAAGTTAATTAGGAATGTGATATAGATAGATATTTATTGTATTTAGTTTAGGGTTTGTAAATATCACACATCCCCCCATTAACCATTAATATTTTTAATTGACCCCATGTACGTTAATAATAATATTATTATTAATCTTGTGAAATTTTCAGAAAATTAAAAATATAAATAAATTTTATTTATTTCTAATTTAACCATTAAACTCGTTCTTATTTCCTTCATTAGCATTTCATGATCCTCGAATAATGACTATTTTATGAAATAAATGTCATTACATTACTATATGATAAATTGAATAAATGTTAAATTCTCCAAACTTGCAATATTATATTTTTTTTATTGTTTAACTAACATTTTTCTTTGGAAAAAAACTGTGATTAAATTATGGAAATAAGACAAAACCAAAAAATATATAATATATTCTTCCTTATTAATTTCAATAATTTAATTTAAATCATATTGAAAATGCACTTTGTGTGTGAACTTATGGTCCTTTTTCTTAGTGGAATTAGTCATAACCACCTAAATAACATGGTTTTTGTCTAGAAATACACCAATACATCCATTGTAAAATATGTTAACATTGCAATGACATCCAACCTCAAATAATCAATTTATCAAAATATCTCAAATAAATTAGGTTGGATGTTGGTTCCATCTACCTATATTATTAATGACTCTTTATTTTACTTTTAAAAAATGAATACACCCATCAGTCACCATGGACATGGATTTACTCTGGTGGTTCTATTCCCATCAATAGACCTCAGATATTAAATTTCATCAAGATTCAAAAGTTATAACCCCTTTATTATGTTATCTATTAATGATATATAATTTATGATGAAATCAACATATCATACTTCATGGAAAGTATATTTCATCAGAGTTTTCATCAATACATTAAATTATGTGATTAATGATATCCATTAATGATAATCCTAAATTATAAGGTTCAATACTCTTTTCTAAATATAAGGAAATCCAATGACACATGAAAATATGGATTTCCAATTAACTAGAATTATCTTATAACCTAAAATCGTGGATATTAACAAGTTTGAACACCATGAAAAGGTTTCCTAGTGTATTATGATCATCTTCACCCTGATAGTATATATTGTATGTGTAGTGTTAAACAATATCATTCTTTTATAGAAAAATGTTCAAGAGTAATGTCGTGGAACCTCTAGGTTATAATAGTAGTGGGGAATTTCTATGACCATTAAACATGACATATATTCTAAGTATGAAATCACATACAAATATAATGCAAAATAATTATCAACATGTGATAATAAAACATCTTTATTATGAAAAATCTATAATCAAGCACAAAAAAAGTTGATTCGAGGGAACCAACTCCACTGCCACGAGCCCATTTACCTTACTTGGGTCCCTATACAAGACATTTTCATGTGTATCGAGATTATCTTAAATGGTGTGAGTAATTAAACCCAATAGGAAACCAACAATTAATTGTTTGAATGATTACACATGTATAATAGTGGATAACATGATAATAAGTATTGTGCATACAAATAAAAAATCATGCCAGGTATTTTTTTTGTTAACTAGGATGCCACTAACCATGATTGTTACTACCTTAGCTCTTTCTAAAAATATGTTGGAATGGTCATGGAGAATCCAAAAGGATGAATCATTTCCCAATCCCACTCAAAAATCATATATTCCCTAATCCTCTAGATCAGTTAATAATATTATATAATATCCTATCATTATCTCTCTGGTTATGTCACATAGACTTTCATTCCCCTCTATTTACAAATTGGTAAGATAACAAAGACCATCATTCCCCCACCATCTTTTCATGAGTGAAGTAATATATGACCATCATGCCCCTATATCAATCCATATAAATCCATTTTCCTAATCATCTATCTCAGTCCTGTCATCATATCACATGCATCATCTGAACACGCTCCCCCTCGAGGGATAACATTCCATAAACATTCCACCTATCATTATAATACCATTCATAATACAATTATGACATATGATATACCAAAAATATCACAAGTAAATAGTGGTATAATATTAAGTCACACATAGAATATCATGACTGAAAACAAAACCCAAAAAACACACAATTGTAAACAGCTCAATATGGTCTAATCACATCAACACACATTACTGTATCATTATGTTCATCATATACATGACCGCTACATGATAAGGAAAATTTTTCCTCATGTTTTTCATTTCTTATGTTGAGTTTTTCAAAGAAACAATCACTCGAATCATGTCCATATATTTTTCATCTCAAATCACTCAGTAAAGACTCCTAGAATCAATTTCAAACATTTTATTTTTAAATGAAGTAAAATACCTCGTCTGATAATAGAGTCTCTCTCATATATCTTCTATAATGATTATAATAATTACATAATATTATTATTTATAATTTTATATTATTTCATATAGAATAATTATAATTATTAATTTGATAGTAATATTCTATCTTCTGAATAATCCAGATTATAAATGAATAATTCTTATTATTCGTTTCTATGATTCTAGTTTATTTTCATTTTAATAAATCTTTTCATTTTTCATGAATTCTTCAGGAATAATAAATCAAAAACATATTCATGTAATTATATTTTTAATTCTTATGTTGTTTCATCTTTCGAAAACTTAACAATCAGGAGAGATGAGAGAGGGTTTAGTTCTTTTTTGTCTAGAAACTAGAAGAAAATATCGGTTTGGTCGAATAATGTTTCACTAAAAATTTAAAAATAAAATATATACTTTACAAATCAAGAGAACCACCAAAAAATAAATGAACTAAGGTTTAATTTATTTTAGGAAAATAAATAGGTGTTCTATTTCACTATCATTGGAGACATCAAAATTTAATTATCATTTAATTCATTCTTCATTTGGATCTTGAAATCATTGTGAGTAAAATATTCAAAATTGTAGTTATGAATCTTAAACAATTTTGTCTAATTATTTAACATGGTTTTTGGATTCTAAAGGAGTTACATAGGCAAGATACAAAAAAATAATTTAAAAAGTGGTTTTAAGGGTATTTTTACCAAAAACAGCGTTTTGTAAGAAAAACACGGTTTACCATTATGCATCTCATATATGTTTCATAATGATATGGATTATTTCCCATAAATAATTTTAAAATTCCAAAATACCCTTAAATATCTCATATTTACCCTTATATGCCCTTTAGAAATAAGGGGTTACACTTACATAGCTATTGGACTACTCTTATGCTACACCAGGGATTAGTATCTTACACTTATGTAGATCTCACTTTATCCTTACACAGTGGGAGGTTACCCTTATGTGTCTTTTAGAAAAAAGGTATTTCCTTAGCTATCTCATATAAAATCCCTTTACCCTTAGACAATGTATAAAATCATCATTGTACCCTTATGCAGTGCATGCTTACCCATACAGAACACATGGAAAAGATTCCTTAACCTTATGAAACTCAAGGAAACACCACTTTACCCTTACAAAAGGTCTTTAAAACCACCCATAACCTTAATAAAGTCATAGGTTATATATAAGGTTAATAATTTCTTTGAAAAAAATCATAAAAAGACTTATAAATTACATTCAAAAGGGGGTTTCAAGAAAATTTATAAATTTAGAATATTAAAACCCCCCTCTAATGAATTTTCTTCCCCAAGAATTATTTCTAGGAATATTTCTTGAAAAATTAATGCCACTGATCTTGAAAAATTTAATCATGTTCCCACATGTCCTCCTATATCCATCCATGACTCCATAGGACATAAACAAGTGGAACCATCTTCCCTAACTATATCTTCTTTCTGTGATCTATAATCTACACTAATGCCCGTAATAAGATGCATTTATCTTTAACTATATTTCTATGTTTCCTATAACATGAGTAAAATCAAGAATTTCTCTCTGACTAAGAAACATGGTAAACATCATTAATTAATCAATAATGTTAAGTAAGGTCCAAATATTATGCCACTATCCTAACCCATTCGATGATACTGAAGGGTCTAAAACACTATAGTGTTGTCTTCCCCTTCTTCCATAAATAACAATTCCCTAATCGAGGTGACACTCTTAAGAGAACCTGGTTTCTAATATAGAAAACTAAAGCTCATATCCTCTAGTTATCATTAAATAAATGTCAATATTAAATAGTCATTCACCACTTATTGATCAAATACACTTTATCTGAGGTCTCCTACACCAGACTAGGCCCAACAACAACTTCCTCAACAACCTCATCCTAAATAATAGGTGAGAAAATGATCATCCGAATAGATCCTAAAATGGTTCCATCAATAATGAATTTTTTAAGTTATTTTTGTAAGATAACTCTACCATTCCAAGATTCCCATTCTAATAACCACCAAATTCCAGAACACATTATCATAGAATATCCTCTAGTGTGTGAGTTGTTTACTCTAACTATCTGTCTGTTTAAGGATTGTAATGTTGTGATCAATATCATTTGAGTCCCTATGTTTTTTTAAAATCAATACAAATGTGTGATGTGAAACATGTATCCATAATATAAAAAATTAAAAGGGGAATCCATGTATTCATATGATCTCTGAGATATATAGATTCCATATATCATCTACTAAGTGATTCTCATAGGTCAATAAGAAGTAAGAAACCATCATTTTTCAATTGAAAATCACCCAGAAAGCGTCATTAATCCTCAAGGTAACTTGTAACCCCATCAAAAATTTCATCATGAATTCCTCATAGTTCCAAATGTGAAGTATAATTGGCTGGAGAAAACCACTCATATTCAAGTGCTCGGCCTTCACCGTCTGGTAGGTATGACATCAGGAAAGAAGCCCAGCGATGTCCCTCTTCATCCCTAGCCACAAAAACCATCCCCTGAATTAATTATATATTTTTTATCACTAGGATGTATATCTCATACATAGGTATGTAAATCCCTAATCATATCCACTCTAATGGATGTAGGGACTGTAACTCTCTCATTCAAAAGGAATACATCATCATCACCCAATGACCACCCTGGTATTATGTCACCTCCAAAAAGTTGTTCATGCATTACATCACACTCTGATCATGTGTCGTATCTATCCATTACCTAGTATATGAGATAGTATGGGACCACAAACAGATCAAAAATCATCAATACATTATGCTCAATATCATCCATTATCCAATCATCCAAAATTCTCATCAAACACCAATACTTCTTAGAAAGACAATCACTAAGTTCCTATTAAACATGTGCCTTAGAGAAAATATTAACTACAAAAAGTTACCTTTTCTTGGTTCATAATCTATCTCTACGTCAAACATATACATAAACTCTACTAAGCACCTTTTTGTTGAGTTTGGGTCTCTCTATTTGATGATAAACAAAATTTTCTTATGGTCAGTGTAGAAAAATGACCTCTGGCCAATAAGATAGTGTCCCCCACACTTCATAACATGTAACACTAATTCCTACTTCTTTTCATGGGTGGTGTAGTTCCACTTATGGGGTCACAAATAACATGAACCATAAGATAATACCTACACTATCTAAATTAATACCAATCCTAGAAAAACTCTTAATGCATTACAGCATAATCTATATCCAATACTAGGATCAGGGAGTATTATCACTGGAGTTGTAATCAACCTCCTATATAACTCTTAAAATTACTCTTCACACTGATCTAACCATTGGCTATTTACTCCCTTCTTCATCAATATAATCATGGGTGTCTTTGATCATGAGAATATCCTCTGTGGAAACTCTATCCATTCCCTAAGGATCCCATGATCACGCCTCCACCACGATGAGTAGAAGATTCTAGGTCATCACCATGTATCCATTATCATCAAACCCTCATGTTAAACACCATAGTAGTAAATAGTCGTTCATAATTTTCAGGATGATGTTTGATACTTATAAGGAAGAGATCCTATTAAATCTTATACATCATATCGTGACTGATTTTTGGGTGAACCAAGAAAACTAAATTTAATACCCTACTTGAATCCCATGGTAAATCTCCTAGGTATAAAATCAACTTGAATCCTCTAATCTACAATATCTTGTGCATTCACATGATCCTAGGGGGTGACCTAGGTGTTAATTTATAGGATCCAATAATCACCCTCAAGATTTCCAACATCTTTTCTTAGGGATATACACCCACCTAGAACCTCATACCACCATTCTATTCTTGGGTATCACATGCATTTACAATTATCTACTTGTATCTCTATTCTAATCCTAACACCAGTCCATTCACATTTGTTTCACACTATCATACAGATCCCTATCATCTATATAATTCCTCTATACACTATCACACTCTCTCATATTTTGGATCCTAGTTACCAACTATAGGGATCCACTCCCACGTCAACCAAATCATTGGATTCTAGTTGATCTGAGAATCCATCTCCAATATATTGGGAGACCAAATCATGAATATATAAGGAATAAGAGGGCCTCATCCATATCATCAAGTTATTATTGTGAGTCCTAGGAAATCACATCATTGTTAGTACCAATGTAAAATTACATGGAATCATGGAAATCACATATCATATCAAAAATAATATTATAACATAATAGGGGTTGGTCAAACACGATATATGTTCCTCATCATCACTCCTTCAGGATTATAATTTGGTTCAGGTTCTAAGTGCCTCCCACAACCATCTCCACCCATAGTCACATAAATCCAATTAGGGTCATATCTCAAGGGATCACTCCGAGGGGTACCCTAGATCATCACTATTATAGAGAAATACCACTCGAGATCCTTTATCAAGATTTATATCTTAGGACAATTCTAGACACTCATAGTATATCCATTCACTCACAACCATTAAAGTTTCATCAGGGGGTCATGGGAATAAAGGGTATCCCACACTGGTGGCAACTTCAAAAGTGTAAAAATGGCCCATCTCCATGTCTGATATCACTCTAAACTGGTCATCTCACCTAACCCATGCCTATTCTTCCAATGGTTTATCCACCCAAGATATACACAAAACACTGGTCCTCACCCAGCCAAGTAGAGTCAAATATCTATATTCACATCATGCCACCACTTAGAGGTGTCCACATCTATATATCCTCCTTATTCATGCCTCAGGTAATGGTGGATAAGTCATCTAGTATGTGCTCTAGATCCATGGTAGCCCAAAAATTATATCTCATTATCCTCACATTCTCATAATAATATTACCATTTAATTTAAAATAAAACTATTTAAATTAATTTAAAAAAATCAGTTCTAATAAGGAAACCTCATTATGAGTAAAACACACACACATATGAATATAAACATCATACATAATCCATAAGAATATTAATGGGAAAACCTAACTCAAACTAAGGCTTTCCAAATAATCTTCATCTCGATAACTAATGTAAAGTCCCACCAAGACCCTTATAAACCGATAAATAGCTAAACATCTATACTCAAAACTCATGAGGACTTGGAACAAGTTTGAAATCCAAATTTAATTACCTATAATAAAATTATAATTAATTACCCATTAAATTTAATTTTACAATTTAAAAAAATTGGCATAAATGATGAAAACTCACCATGTCACTACCCTGCACTACAACTATGTTCAATAATACATGAGAGTTCCACAGAAGTCCCCTATCTCTAATATAGTAAAAATACTTATCCCATATCCCTCATTCCATGACAATTATAATTTAATTTTAAATGAAATACCTAGGAAAAAATTCATTATGCGATGCACGTGTACTGAAACCACAAATGTTGAAGAGTGGTCATCAGCATAGGACTTCCTCTTACTATATAACATGAAATTCCCATTGAAAATGAGAAATTTAACCAACCTATAGTGAAATATACATTGATTCCCTAATCCCTAGAAACATTTCATCAGTGTGGTAGAGGGGATGAGAGACATGGAAGAAGGGGATATACATTATATCTTGATTTTTTTGAATAAATAACTAAAAACCCACTTCCCAAACAAGGAGAGGAATAAAGGAATATGGGATGAATCCCTATATCCATGAACATTTGAAAAAGTTTAGAAAGTGAGTCTCCCCTTTTGAAAATTAGGGGAAACAATAGTAATTCTCATCATTTAATAAGTTTCATAGTTTTCCTAGATGGTTTCCTAAACATTGCATTAACCATGTAATAGGAAATATCCCGATGAAACCCCCTCAAATGGTTGTTTTGTATGGTTTACTATATTCTGTGTCGGCTGTATAGTAGGAATTTCATTACTTTATAAGTTTTCCACTATTTTCCTACCACCGTGTGAAAACCATTCTCCATGCTCCAAGTCTAAATCAAGGTGTATAGTTTCCACTTAAATTCACATAGTTTCCTCGAAAAATTTCACTTGCCTTGATATTTAACCATGAACTATAGAAATTGAACTGAAAACCTTCTCACATGCATGGTGTCATATAGTTTCTCCTAAATCATGCATAAATAACTATGAATTTTGGTAAAAACTCCACCAAAACATCTAAAATTCAACCTCACACTCATGAGAAATTCATAAACTTCCATTTCTCATCATGTGCCTCTAACCATATACAAAAACAACCTTTAATGATGCTCAAAATATTTGAATTCCATTCTGAATCCTAGTTCAAAATCTTGATTATCAAAAACCTCAAAAAACATTGATTCCACCTATAATTTTCATGCTTATACAAATGGAGGGAATTATAAACTCCACACCATAACACTTATCATCCTCAACATGTCTCATCAAACATATAATGTCATCCCTAAACTTATCAGGTCTTCAAATCTTGTCCAAACAGCCATTATCTACTCTTGAATGATAAACACACTCCCAAATTGCATCATCTAACATAACTCACGCAACACATTAAAATCAATGACAATGCTCATACTTCTCATCAAAACATCAAGATAGAATCTATGACATCCATCAAACCTGAGACACCAACTTTTCTTCTTCCCATAGATCATCCATCCTATGGTGCTCCCCATAATAAGACTTATCTCATAGTGGTTGATTCTAGGTTATGTCACTTCTCTCTATCATAATCACCTATCAAAACCGAATTCAACCATTCTCATGACTCACAAGGTGCAGTTTTAGACATACTGAACTACTCACAGATGTAAACACTGATTAAACCATAATACCCATTCTCATTTACAATTTCCATACTAGAATGAGTGTTCCTCCACCACCAAATCATAAAATAATCAAATCATATTTTCCTCAAAAATCATGGCCAACTACCAAAACAAACCTGTTGTATCTAGAAAATACATTCCTAATGCAGTCACCCTCATTAAACAACCAATTCCATGAAAAATAACATGTTTGACCTTCTATGGCAAACATATATCAAATACAAACATTCTCATCAACATGATGGACTTCTAAATTACCAGAATATAATGAATTTATACCTAAATGAATTTGAAAATCATTCAAATACACCAAACAAATTCTATACCCATCCTCTAATGAAACTCCAAGGTTGGAAAACAAACAAGACAATACAGGTTTCCATGCTCATCCATTCCATGAGAACTGATGTTCCTCTAATCCAAGTCATCTGGATCATTCCAACTTATCTTGATCTTGACACCCACAATTAGACTATATCCAACATCACATATGAATCCCAAATCTAGTATTTTTATAGTACAAGATGAATTGGATTCATTAACAAAAATTTACCCAATTTCCACCATGACCATCAAAAGAGAAATCTCATCATGATACCATGACCCCACTCACACTAGGTTGTATCACCCATGACCAACATCAAACTCCCACCACATGAGTCAAATTCTCTTCATGTTACAGAACCAAAATCTTAATAATCATGTTTTACTCCCCATTTATCATTGAGAAAGATTGATGGCTTTTCCAAGATCTCTCATAACTAAGTTCCAATAATAACATCAATTTTCAGCTCATTCCCACCTCATGGAATGTCACCCACAACATATTTTGAGATTCTTCAGAAGAAAGGGGCATTCCCTAAAATGGCCAATGGTTTACTCCCCACTGTACTGCTTATGTCATGATTCTTTTCAGGAATTACCTTGAAATTTTTCATAACCAAATCACATGTTTTGGTCCTCCCAAGACTCACTCACCAAATCCTCTCCCAACCCATCAATCCTTGGCTCACATATGGTTCTTGACTATTCAAATTAAAAAAGCATCACACGTAACTAGAATATATACTACCTCACTCTCATATGAAAATGAATGGGAATAACTTCCAATACTACCCAACTATAGAAAACCTAAATCATGATCACACGAGTCTAATCACATAAAAACAAGATCCAAATAACTAAACCCCTCATTATGCAATGTGAATGCCAATCTCATCCAACACGAGTAGTCTTGGAACTCCTCTTCAAAAATGGCCACCTAACGTGTTCAAAATTTAAATCTATTCTTATCCACCATATGAAGAGATATATAAAAAAATATACACATTCTTACACCATTATAATAAATCAAATTCATATTTAAATGGTTTATAATCCCATAGATTATATCCCTTCGAAACCAGCCTTGATACCAAGGCACTCCATGTGACCCACATTCCAAATCTGAATCATGTCTTTTCAATAACCTTAATTTCACCACCCATGTATTGATCATGAAATATATCAAATATCTATTATTTTAATAGCTAAGGAACAAATAATCCCATATTAACCCCTCTTGTGGGTTTCCTTCGACCATTTAATCCACTGACTCACTATGGTCTAAGTTATGTCTCGAGCTATGGGTCTCCCAACTTATCCAAAAGTAAAACCTCATAGAATGTCCCAACACATGGGGGGTCAACCCAAATCTTGTATTAGATTCACATGTAAAAAAACATGGTAAACCACACCCTCATGTGTATCACTCATATATAGAATAGGAACCTCATTTCAAGCCTCCAACCTAACAGGGAATTAATTATCATCGAGAATCCAACTACGGGACTCCTCCCTCAAGAATCACAACTCATCGGTCTTCACTGTTATAACCAATAACATCATTCTGTATGATCAATATAAATAAAAATATATCCACTGGATCGGTTATGATGAATTTTATTCCATTATGTATGAGAAAATTAATATAGGTTATTAGTAGAACATTAAAAAACAAATCATGGGAAACCAACCCTCTATGAGAGTCTTTACATCAGAATACTCCCTAGTGGATCTAGTCACATCACACATACACACTTATTTATCTAGATTCTCCCTATGATGATCTATATCCCAAAAACCATTTTCATATGATTCATTTAAGTAGATTAAAATTCCATGTTATAAAGGATATCATGGGATATGTTATTAAAAATAAATTGATAACCAAATCTAAACAATAATAGCCTATAAGTGGTTCATTATTAAGGAATAAAATTCCTTTTAACCCCCTAGGGTAACTACATGTCCTATACACTATGGGACTCTACCATCATCCTCCTCATCTAGAGTATCACCATATATACACATGACGTTCCATAAATAAATAAACAAATATGTTAGTTGGTCCAGCTGAGTATAATTACATAAGGTACTTATTTGAAAAAATTTGTGTGAGAATATGATGAAAGATTAAACATTTTAAGCTCTCATTAGTGAAAAACATTATTGACAAGGTTCATAAATGTCATATAAATCCTATATTCCAACTAATTATCCATGATATTCCTTTTACCTCTATAGGAGAATAGACAAATCTAAAATAACTAGCTTCATGTTAATGAACCAGAACCATAAATCAAGTATAAAAAATAAATCTAAAACAACATTTGTATAACATGAAGTGAAAATAATAAAAAATTGTAGCATTTCATACTGGGAACATCAATACCATCTCTAGAATCCTATAATTCCTACTCGATCAAGTGATCATGAAACACTTTCCCAATATTTGTCATGTGCTCCAACATATTCCTATATATCCATGATACCATATCCCCAATATCAAGACATAAGAAGAATAATACTCTGATACCACTTTGTATTTCGCCTCTCAGGTTCACTATGGATAGTGACCAGACTGAACCACTACATAACCTAAGGTGGACCTCCCCATATAAAATAGGATTCAAACTAACATCAATGGTTTATAGAGGTACTATGGGAGACTATACCCACCTATATTAGTGCATGAAATCATAAATGTAATAAGTAATAGAGTATGTAGGGAATAATAATAAATCACATCATACAAAAAAAAAAATTCATCACACACATTTAAATAGTCATACTCATTTAAAAGTAATGTCACAAAGGCTCTATAAATACCAAATACCAATATTCAAACCATATAATATATCCTGTTCTAAAATAAGAAAACACATGCCTCTACATAGCGTGTACCTACAGCCAATTATGTATTCTTGGGTACCTTAGTAAAATGGAATCCTGGGTAGGGTGTGAGTATATAAATCGGTAGGAAACCACCAACAATATCATATAAACCAATCACAATGAAGTGATATGTTCATTTGACCTTATTAGAATAAATAACTAATCCACATAACAAATTAAATAAACCAACCATAATACATGATTTAGACTAATGGGAGAAGGTATCCGAAGACATTATAATGATAATACTAACTAGTGTATCAAACCCACCCCATGTTCATATATATAGAAGAGGGGAAACACCTTATAACCATCGTCTATCCATAGGTCCATCAGCCCGATCAACCATTCATACTTTTCCTAGTGTCGAGGTTTCTCTTATAATGGTTATCACCTCAGGAGAACCTCTCTATGTTCCATATAGATATCACACTCACACCTCTATAATGATGAGTAGTATACCGTGGGGCATCATTGTCGTTCCTCATCCTCATCCCTCATTCGAAACACTAGGGAATTACCTAGGTGTTTTTCACTGTTAGGCCAACATCTAATTCCTAGGAGGAGTTAATAAGAAATCCTACATGTCCATGTATGATTAATTCTTACAAAATTGATTAAATAAAAAGAGAATACCCTCATTGGATCCCATTTTTATTCTATTGGAATCAAATCATCTTGGATCCTTATCCAGGCCATATCTACTGTGTACACCATCTCCTAGGGGATTATCTTATGAATTTATCAAGGGGATCCAACAGTTACCCTTATTATGTCCAATATCTATCCATAGGGGTATAATCCCACTAGGAAACTCAAACATCCATTTGAATCTTATTCATCATGGTAATTCTCAATGGTCTTCTGGTATCTCCATTCGAATCCTAACACCTAGAAATTTGAGATGGTATCAAAATATTAGAGGTATCCTTACCTTCCCAGGAATACTAGTATTAATGGTCATAATCTCTAATGTTGGATCCTAGTTACCATCCCTATGAATCCACTCCTACATCAATCAAATCAATGGATTATAGAAAATATATGCATCCCCCCCAATATATTTTAACATTGTAACTGGAATATATCAGGAATCCTAGGGCCTCGTCTATCTAATCGAGGGATTCATGGGTATCCCAGGAAATCACATATGTTTCAAGAATAATAGAAGATTCCCAGCCATCCTCTAAATAATATATCATATCAAAAATAAAAAATAAATCTTATAAGTGGCTATCTATACTCCAAAATTCATCCTCATAATTGTATCCCATTTGGTATTAATAGATTGTTCAAGTTTTAGTTTCCACCCACAACAATCTCTACCCATAGTCACGTATACCCACTCAGGGTTATCTCTAAAGGAAGAACCCTTAGGGTTCCCCTAGATTATAACCATGGTGGAGGAAACCCTCTCAGTATTCCGGATCACAATTGGTCTCTTAGTTCAATTCCCTATTATCAATGGAAATACCATCACTTAGCACCATCAAATTAATCTCATTTCCTTGCATGTATAAATGTAATTCCAAACTACTGATAGTCTCAAGAGATGGACCAAGACCCATGTATATTTCTAGTGTCACACCAGATCGGTCAACTCAACCAACCCACACCAATTCATCCTAAGTTATGTCCACCTATGATTAGCCCAACTCATATTTACTCACCTAAATAACTATAGCTATCAATTTTCGACCTCATCACCCCTGGAGGTCTCCACATATGTGTATCATCTTTGTCCCATACTCAACCATCATTTTTAAATGCATCAATCTGGTGAACTAGGTCCATGGAATCCCCAAAACCTAGTTGTTTTATCCTCGGGTCTCATACTAATCTTACTATTTAATTTTAATCAAACTATTTTCATTAAATTAAAATAATAATAATAGGGAAATGAAATTATGAATGAGGCCACACACATGGATTCATATAAACATCATTTATAATTCATATGTCTTACACTAGGGTTATATACCTTAAACTAATGATTTTACAATAATCGCTTTCCCTAATATTGATATAAAGGCCCTATAAAGATAAGACAATCCATTCCCTGGATGAATAGAAAATACCAACACCAACAAGGATCTGAATCAAGTCATCAAGACACAATTAAATAAGTATAATAAAATTATAATTAATTAATCAAATTTTATCATTTAATAAAATTCATAAATTCCAAAAAATAACCACATCATCTTGTCACATGATAACCAAGTCCAATAATACATGGTAGGTCCCCAACAAACCCCAAAATCCAGTCTAGGAACAAAACATAACTACAAAAACCAATTCTATATGAATTTTTATTTAATTTTATGAAAACCCCAAAGGAAAATTCATTATGTACTGGGCCTTTATAGAAACCTTAAACGTTTATGAATATGAATCATCTTGAGACATACTCTTACTAGGATTTATGATATCCCCATTGAAAAGAGTTGATTTCACCATCCTACAATGAAATATCCATTGGTTTTCTAAATTCAAGAAATGCCAAATCAACACAGAGAAGAATAGAGGGATGTGGGAGAAGGGGACAGAGACTGTACCTTTATCTGCTAAATAAATCTCTGAATAATGACACCCTAGGAAAATTTAGGAATAAAGGAATAGGGGAATATTCCCTCTATCCACACACGCAATAGGAAGGAGAGAAGGTGGATGCCCCCTTAATAAAATAGGGTCATAATTGTGATTACAAAAATTTAAGGATCCACATAGTTTGGATACATTGTTTTTCAAATCATGTATCAACATTTTGGTAAAAAATATCTAAGATTAACCACCTCACATGGTTATTGCACATGGTTTATCAAACTGTACATTGACTATGTAGTGGGAACATACTCGGTCTATAACTACTGCATAATTTGTCTGCAATTGTTCACAAACCATGTGCCAAGATCCATTTCTATATCAATATGCATGGTATACCCTAAAATATAGATTATTTCTTCAAAATTGTGTGATAACCATTCCATAAAACCATGTTCTATGTAAATTTAAATGAAACCCTCCTCACACTCCCAGAGTAACATGGTTTCTCCTAAACTATGCACACCAATCCATTTACCCTAAGTTGAAATCCTCCAAAACATATGAAATTATACCTGAAGCTTCTGAGATATTCACAGACACTTGAGGAACCTCCTTGGGAATAAAAAAGTATTTAAAAACATCCTATAGGGATGTTAAAACTCTAGTGATTAAATTTTTAATCCTATTTCATAATTCATCATTTCCTCCAATTCAACAATTCATATTCAGTCTAGAATTTTCATGCTTATAAGAACATAGGAAATTACACTAGAGAAATCAAAGAAAATATTTTTTTTGAATTAAATAATTTTTATACATGATGTATTTAGAATGGGTAAATAATTGAGAAGTTAATATATAACATTCCAAAATATATTCAGTATGTGAAATATGATCCTATTTATTAAATAATTAAGGATTTATGACTTGAAACCATTGAGAAAATAGAATGTACTGAATGATTGTATGGAAATGATAAAAACCTTTTATTCTGAAGTTATAATAAATTTATTATTTTTTCATTAGTTCTAAGACTGATGATCATAAAATATTAAACCTTTTATAATATTTTTTTTTTGATAAATTACATAAACTTTTGAAAGTGTTACTTCTAAAAGGAAAAGAGCTTCTAGATTGTGATTTTGAGGTAAAATAATGTTATGTCCAATTAAACTATGGTATAAGAAAATACATCATTACCCCAATGATTATTTTTATATAGGAAGTAATATTAAGAAATATGAAAATGTCAAACATTTAGGTAATCATGATATATATTGTATATGATATCAAGCATTGATTCATTCTCATGGATATCTGTTAACCCTCCTACAAAGGAATGATATTATCATTCAATAATTTCTCCTCTGAAGAATTTATATAAAAATATAAAGGATATAGTGAGGATAAGATTTCGTATCGATGATTTAATCTATAATGGAATCCTAGATCACACAACTGATTCACCACAATGGAAGTGATTTGGTCAACAGTTTCATGATTTTTGGAAATGAGGTTGGAAATCTCAGAATGGGATAGCACCCAGATAGAATTACTATACATAAGAGCCTTAATAGACAGCATATTTATTGGTTAGTTATGTGATTAATTTATAATATATATCCATATATATGTATGATGTCAAAATATTTTATGATAATCTTAATTATTTACATACAAAATGATGTTGATGTACATTAGTCACTGTTGATTTATAATTTAAAATATCATTGGAGTAAAATGTTAAAGTTACTGATTCATATAAGAATTATTATTGTATCTTACATTATATGATAATGTTCACAATAAATAATATTCCTATATAAGTTAACTTATCGATATATAATGTTAAGTTATAAAAAACTTCTCCAATTTGAGAAGAATGGAATTTTTCTCATTAATTTAATGAGTGGAGAAAGTCAATATTAATTATTCATCAAATAATTTTTGAAAGTGGATCACCCTTATCTAATATTAAATAAGGTACTCACTATTGTAGAGTATCATTATTTTATAACATATTTTTTTTCAACTGAACAATATTAATACAAGGTGAAAATATTTTATTTCAAATTTAAGAAAAAAGAAAGTTTGTATCATCTAGAAAAATAGAGGAAACATTTCATGTTGTTCGATCTACCTTATTAGAGATGTTAATATATAAAATATATCATTTATATTATAAATGTTGAGAAAAGTATATGTGATAGTTTGATCAAAACTCTATTAAATATAAAATGATATATAAAATATGGATTTCATGCATGATTGACTAAATATCGATAGGAGTAAATTTAGATTGATTTCATAGTATAAAAGTAAAACAGAAAACATTTACCTTTATCTTTAAAATGATAATCAAGAACAAAAATATGAATTCTTATCAATTTATACAAGGTGTTAAAGTACCTAGTGGGTATCCTTTAAATGTGAAAAATTTAGTGTCATTGAACGATTTGATGCTAATAGGAAAAAGTATCATTATTTTCATGCACTGATGCAATAGCTAATATTGATTACACTATGTGTCATATTGTATATTTCTATTAGAAAGTATATCGTATAGTTAAAATAATATTTGAAACCCTTTTTAATCAATTTAGTGGATCCAATTTTTTTAATTCTTTGGGGAATGAATTTACCATCAATGTTTTTTGGCTGGATATGTATTTTCTACAACTTTTTATTGATATAATAGTTCATATGGTGATTCATCTAGTGTGAGAGATAAGAATATGTGGCCCTATATATGTACATTGGGAGTATACTTGTTAATGACAAATAAATGTTATAAAAGGGATATGTTAAGAATATTTATCAACTAGATGCCTCAATTATTCAAAAATATAATCTAGAGGTGCTGGTTTAGTTCTGTATTGATTACATCTATAAATAAAATAGAATTGGTCACCTAATATCTCATAATATAGTAGTAAATAGTTAAGGAAAATATATCCATTGATTAAAATTAAATTAATTTTCACATGATATATCAATACGGGCACATTTTTTAAATTTTGAACAACGCCTATTGGCACATATTGCTGAATTGATGTAACGGCCTAAAATTTTCATCTATGATTGGTAAAAGATATTTATTTTTTTTATAATGACTATCTAATAATATTTCACAATGGGATTACATAATAATACTATTACATAATAAATATTACAATTCATTTAATAATACCACTTACTATAGATAAGAATTGTATAGCAATACAAAAACCAAATAATATCGGCCATGATGTGACGTCCTAACCTAGGTGCCACTTTGAGAGGCCCTAAGATGGAAGACTACATGGACTCAAGTGTGAATACCTATATACCAGTGGCTACTGACTAGAAATGAGGACCTAGGTTGTGTCCATGGGAAAACTATTCTATCATGTTAGAGTGGAAAATAGTGAATGAATATATATATATATATATATATATATCATTGATGGATAACAATAGTGGAATCATAATAATGAATAAAGAAAACTGGAAGAGTGAGATAATCCTAAACATCCACCAATAATAATCTTCTATAAATCTCAAATCTACAGTATAAAAAAGATGATGATGCCTTTTCATGTCTCTACACAACTGGAAAACATGTATACATGGTAGCAAGAATGTCTGTGTTAAACAAAACAAAAAATAATAATACTAAACTATCCAATATTCCTGATAACTGGCTTGTGATATTCTACCAAGCTCCATCTTAATGCACAAAATAAATATAGGGTTTCAAAATAAGGACTCTTCCCCTTATCCAAAATTGTGTACATATAATATTCTCTGGTACTAACGACAACCCAGATTGGTTGTGAGATAAATATTTGTAGGTAACCACCAATGACTTATTCACAATCAAGTATATGAATATAAACTAAAATAGTGTTCTTGTATATATAAAGGTAAAGAAATTCTATAATGACAACTCATACCTGCTTTTGCCTCAGTTGGTGCCTAAGAATGTATTGTTTATTAAATTATGTTCCAGATTATAATGAGTTTCAGTCGTACTATTTTATATAAAGATGATTTAAGGGGATCCAAGGTAAAACCAAGGCATCCTATAATGATGATGATAAAAAAAGAGGATCCAAGGTGAAATCAAGGTATCCTTGACCTTGGAGGTTGAACCAACTCAGTGATAACATGAATTAGAGAAATAAGGGTCCTGAGTGTAATCCAAGGGGATTAACCCAAGGTACTCCACTATAAATAATTACAATTGAGTCCAAGGATCTCATCCAATGTAAGAATGGGAAATCAATGATTGGGACCAATGGGGTGAATCCATGCCGCTATGTATCTGATGATATCAAGCTAGATCCAAGGATTGTATAAGAGTCATCCCAATATATGTAATATATTTACGGGTTCCCGCAGTGCTATTCCAAAAATATTCATATAGACTAGGACCATGTTTCAAGGTGGGTATCTCCCTTGGAAACTGGATCCTTGAATTATAATGGAGTCCTCTTAGTGCTCAAGGCATTCTTTCTAGAATCCAAGGTTGTATCAAGTCTAAACATTCCTATAAAGATGTAAATTTACATATTAAATAGGCACCTTATATGAAATTTTTTATTTAATTTAGGACATGTAAAAATTATTATTTTTAATAATTCAATTGGCCAATTGTGTTATATTTCATTAATGTGGAAGGGTATAATAAAGACATGAAAACAATTGTTACTTTGATTCCATATTCAATTTTTAGGTTCATTACATTACCTTTCAAAATCATGAAAAGGTAAGAAAAGTACATGAAACAATTTTTAATCTAATTATTGTTAACTAGTCCAAGATATTTCTACAAATATACCTTCCATTTAAAAATTTAATGATTCATTGATTAATTTGGAACACCTAAATTTGACGGGTCAGGTGATTTAATATGTGTGTTAAACATTGAAATTTCATTTATTTAATTAAATTAATTACCTTTATTAATTTCAAGTACATCTAACCCAAACAATAGTGTACACGGTCATAAAAAAATCACTAAAGGCATAATAGGGATCACACCCTACATGGGGGGACTGGGGTTTAGGTTTCAACCTCAAATGGAATGATGATCAAATATAGTTTGGGACTTATTATATGAGAATAATATTCATAAAAGTTATATATGAGTTTAATAAACAATTCCATGTGAAACCAGTGTGTGCACAATAGAAAAAATTATGAAATGACATGACATTGAGAGATGGGTCATAAACCACCTACCATATAACGATACCACCCACCTCATCAAGTATGATTCCTTATTTCGGTTTAGATCATAAGAAAATGTAATAATGAATCAACACTCTAAAAATAGGGTGTATGATCCAGCATATAAATAAAATCGTTAAGAGGAAAAAAATGATGAACTAAGCCAATGGACTGAAGAGATTACCTAGAGGAATCCAATGATACAAATGATGATTGAGTTGAGGTTCAAATGGAAAATAGGGATGGAAATCTATGAATGGGGGTTTTGGGAGCTCATCTAGGAGGAATGGGAGGCCTTTTTTGCTGTAATGAGAGAAATAGGAGAGGGGTGAGTTAATTACTTTTTTATGGGAAAATAGTAAATTCATCAAAAAAAATTGGTTCACATTGTTTGGCCACTTTGTTGGAAAAAATTTGCATCAACCGTGCATAGGAAAATATCCATGGAGGGAACTCGTATGTTTAGACTGCACAGTATCAGAACCCATGTGTCAACCATGGTGTATGGCTCTCCTAAAAGTTGCAGACCACCCACATGGGTGGGTATCCCTGGACACATGGTTTGGGAAGATTTTTCACCCTACACTACCATTTAAAAACACCATGCACTGTTATAGAAAACTATTTGGGCAAGTTCTCATGGTTTCTACAAACTATGTGACCTAGTGACCACCTCCACCATATAGGGTTCCAAGTTATGAACAATCCCCAGGACCCCCCCCCCCCAACATCCATAATAACATTAGGAATCCATAATAGGTCTAATATAGAGAAATAAACTGAAATTCATAGGATCCATACCTCATAGAAAAATGGGCTCTTATAGTCTTCCCCCTTAAAGGAACTCATCCATGAGTTCTCTTGTAAGAGTGAAAAACATCGTCTGAGAAAAACTCGAACCAGTAGGAATGTACATTAGCCACCTGCCCCTAAGACTCATCATGTAAATGGTTGTACAAACATAGCACCAGGTCTAAAGGGATATACCAGACTTAGAGATACTTTGTGCACCCATCAATGATGTATATAGGAAACTCCTTGAAAGAAGAATTAGAATCTAACTCAACCTCCTTAGGATCAAAAATATGAGATGGCTCGATATGATAATAGTGAAGCTGTGAAATGTGGAAGACATCATTTAGGGAATGGTACCTATGAGTTAATAGAAATTGATAATATATGGGCATAACTCTATATATAATAAATAATATCCAAACATATGAGGCATCATATTCCCTTTCCATTGTATCCATTTATACCCTAGTCTGAGTGATACTCATAGGAAAACATAATCCTAAAACTCAAACTAAAGAGGTATTTGATATCAATCAGTAAGAGATTTATATTTATATTGAGAAGTTTATATACAATATCTGATCAGTTGAACCTAATATAAAATCTCTTGCATGAGACAATGACCTAGTAGTGCTACCTATCCTACCTCTAACCAAAAAAGTTGTAAATAATAAGTCCTACCATACACGACCTCACATGAATCCACCTGAATCATATCCTAATAATTATTTTGTAGATGAAATCAATGAGAGGTGTATGCTTCTCCCAAAACTATAAAAATCAAGGGTTCATTCTTAGAGCATGTCTTATAACACCTATATCATCTATTCTGAATGACTATTGGTCTGTGGGTGGAAAGCTTTGCTGAAAACCACCTGCGTACTCATAGCTCTTTATAACCCCTATGATAAAATCGATGAAAAATGAGAATATTTATATAAAATGATAGTACGAGGGACCCCATTTTGTTTTATAATATCATGGAAAAACATTCTTCCCATATCATTAACTGAGAATGTATCGCAGATATTACGTACGTGACCTACATTTGTCAGTAAATCCATGACTACCCGAACTGCATTGCTACCTGGAGGTGACCTTGGTAATCTGACTATGAAATAAATATAAACATCATCTCATATAAATTTTGGGACTAGAAATGGATATTACAAGCCAGCAGGATACTGGTTTTACACCCTCACTTTTTTGTAGGTGGAACACCCAGTTATAAAACCTTCTATCTGACATTTCATCCTAGGCCACCTATATTAGAATCACATATCTCAATAAATCATGGATATGTCAGGATGAATTTCCCATTGAGAAGTGTGGGAATTTTTCATCAGTTTATCACTCATATCTATAGGAACCAAGGCATGATCATGTATATATAGGATGTATTCCCCATCAACAAACAAATTCAAAGCTAGATCCTCACTAGAAATACTCTCTCAAAGAACCAAGCATTATAGATAAGAAAATTGTATGATCTTTACCCTATCTAGAAGGAAAGAGGTAACTGTTACAGATGTAAGAGAAGTCTGATCATTAATCTTAGGAAACTCTTGATGCATCTTAGAAAAGAGGGCCATCATTTTCCATTAGTCATTATCTTCCTATAGGACATGTCCTAGAGTTTTCTGGCACAACACATCAATTACTGTATTTTCCTTTCTAGGCATATAGGAAAGAAAAAAATTGAAGGACTAGAGATATTCGACCCATATTCAAAGTTTGAGATTCAAATTATTCTATGTGAAGATACATTTTTGGATATTGTTGTTCGTATACACCAAAAAGTGCTCACTCATAATATAGTTTCTCCAGTATCACACGAGGCATGAACAACTACTACACTCTCAGGGTCATGTGTTTGGTCATTAGGCTCATGAGGTCTCAAATATTAAGACATTTATACAAAAAATCTTATTTATGCACCATTACTGCACCCAAACCGGCACCTAATGAATCCCAAAAAACTATGTATCCTATTCGAGGATTTGGAAGAATCAGAATCAGTGTTGAGGTAAGCATAAATTTCAACTCCTCAAAGTTATTCTAGCACGCTTTAAACAAAATGAACTTCACACCCTTCTATGTATGACCAGTATGAGTTGTATCAAGGAAAGATAAGTACTATATTAAATGCATGTAATATCCATCCATCCCCAAAAAACTCAGTATACCAAACACATACTTTTTATTCTCCAAGGAAACCATATCTACCACCTTCCCTAGGTCAATGAATACCCTTGATTATGAGAAAATATGACCTAATAAGTGAACTTTTTTCGATCTAGAAGTGGCACTTATAAACCTTAGCAAACATCTGCTGCTCTCTCAGTGTATTCAAAATGATATCAATGTGTCTTGTGTGGTCACTTAATGTATGAGAATAAAGCAAGATGACATCAAAAAAAAATTAAAAAGGAATCCCATTGGGGATTGAAAACCCTATTTATAAACCTTACCAACTTCGGAAATCCTTACATGGTATATCTAAAGGCATGAATCGCACTTAATGATATCCGGATCTCATTTTAATATCTGATAATATCATGAATCCTCAGATATTTTCAATGATATCACCTATTTGAGGTAGTATATATTGGTTCTTAATCATAAATTGGTTCAACCATCAGTAATACATGCATAAATGAAGGGTCTCATCCACCTTCTTGGAAAAAATCATAGGTGATATTCAAAATCAATTTTTGTATTGGATAAAACTCTTAGATTCTAAATCCTATAACCGTAGATTGGGATCTTATATCTTGGTGGTTTCCATTATGTATGGAGGAATAAATACTATATATTCTCCTAGAACAAGGTCAATCGTAAACTCTACCTCTCTCATGAGAGGTAAGGTACAAAAAATATCGGCAAAGATGTCCCTATAATGTTCTAACATGGGAGAAAAATCTATCAGACGTATTCCATATTACACCTTTAAGATAATAACAATTTGGTCAGTCACTACACCAATCCCATGATGTTTTTTTCTAGCTATACTGGCCAAGAAAATCCACTTAGCCTTGTGAAGATAATTTTCACCCTATGGTAATGTAAATGATACCCTACGATGATAGTAGTCTAAATAGGAATGATAGTGAACTAACTATCCCATCTCAAGAATGAAATCAAATCTAATCATCTCAAAGAAAAACATGTTCAATAATAAGGGATGAAATCCTATCTCAATGGGGTAGGCCCTACATTGGTGTATTCCCTATGATTTCACTCCCAATGGTGTGTCCAGCATAATCACACCATAGAACTAATGAATTTCTAAACCACTACAATCTATACTGGATTTGGAGATAAATTAATGAGGATCACCTACATCAAATAAGGATGATATAATAGTAGATCATACTAGAATAGTATCTCATACATGGTCTTGGACTCTGGTCCATGGGTATCGGCTGTAAATCATGTGACTAGACAGATCAACAGTATTGTGCTATAGGTGGACTACCCTGAGTAGGTTTGATATACTGTAAATAAAAATTAAAATTTTGGCTACCACTATTATGACCTCCTCTTATATCTATTTATATGGTGCTACTCCAACTCCCTTCCTGATGTGGTACAACTGATTTGGCCCTTGAAGGTGGAGCTGGTGTGAAGGCTCTTCCACTACAAAGATATGGAAAGGTCCCAAAATTCAATAAAGATGACCCATACATCCCAAATCTTGATACTCAAGAGGTTCTCTATCACACTGAGGCTTCATATCCCCTTCCTCCCAAACTATTTTCATATGATGGATCTTCTAGTGTGGATTCTTTGGCCACCACTACACTAATGATAAACCTTAAGGCTATTATTCCTTATATCAGAATAAATACTACCATACCTCAGCACTGAAATTTTTTCCTAGTATTATCGACTTCTCTCAGTTTATTATTATTTATAAGATCCTAATTAAAGATAACTAAAAAGGTATGTAGATAAAATCAATTCACCTATGAGTACATAGAAAACATGATCCCATCCTCAAAACATCTATCTCTTGATAGCTCATCACCGGTAAGAATTGGTATAAATCATTGCAGCTCAGTAAACCATGACGAGTAGTCCATGATGGAAATAACACCTTACTCTAGGTACATGAACTCTCTATCTTGTTTAGCTCTCAGTATCTGAGGAAAGAAGTAATCCTAGAAGAAATCCTAGAAATCTGCCCAGACCATACACAGGTGACAAATATCCTAGGTTATCATATCCCATTAATGCTTTTCTAAATCACGCAACAGTTAGATAAAAAGAATTATCATCCTCTTAGGAGTAATATCTAAATGATGGAAGATATAAATAGTGGAATATCTCAAAGACTCAGTATCCTAAGGACCTCTATCCTTCTAAAAGATGGGAGGATGTTGTTTCTAGAACTTACAAGTCAGATCATCTATACTAGGTCTAGGTTATGGAGGACCCTACAGGGACTGCATCAGACATTGGAAACTCTCTTGAAGCTAAGAATCAGTTCCCATTTCAGGAATAATAGGTGGTTCCTTAGGTGGTGCTACTGGAGGGATCACTAGTCGATCAAGTTCCATCAACTCCAGAGTATGATCGTTACCACCTTCCTAGTGCATGACTAGGAGATTTCATGGTGGAATATCTCTACAAATTCCAATAGAACACCTTATAACTATATTTATGTAGATAAGAGAACTATAAGAAGTGTAAAATAAGGAAAATAGATCACTACCCATTGTATAACACCCGAAAAAACCCTCTTATAAGTATAGGGTATTGGTAAGTGTTCAAGTTTAATTTATTGATGTTCCAGTAGGTCAAGGGTAAATTTCAATTTTCCTCCTCATTTACTAGAAAACATATCATTAAATATTTCCATTTTTAAATTTGAAATTATCATATTCTTATATACATATATCATGGTTCAATTAAATAGACCTTCTTTCCTACCTAATAAGGGCATATACACTTTATAACTAAAAGTGACACACATTTAATTTCATTAAACCCTCTATACATTCAATCTCAAAATGTACCACATAATAAATGATAGATTGACTCGGTAAATTTCCCATTCCAATTAATGAGGCCCTATACACATCATTGATTGAAACTGGTGGTTACTCAGTCATATCCAAAGAGTATCTCATGTAAGTAGAGATAGATAGCTGACATGGGTATGAACCTACGATTTAATATGAAAACATCAAACTGTATAGGAAAAAACTATTTTGATTGATATGTACACTTTAAATAAACCATTATCATACCCTTAAAAAGATGTTATTAGAAAATTTATATATTACAATAATGTCTCACACAATAATAAAATTCCACACAAGCAATCAACTTGGTGAAATACACTTATATGACATGAAATATGCATGGAATGAAAATTCTAGGTTCTTATAATGATTTATATAACAATTTTCCTTATTGTACCATTCCAAGATAAAATATATATAAATAATATGAAATACCATAATTCATATGTGTCACCCAACGATGAAAATATATCAATTACAATAAGAAAAAAATAGAGAACCAATTTACAATTCCCAGGAAACATGGTATTTTCCCTGAACAAAGGTTAGATACTCCGGATCATGCCTCATTACCAAGTTCCAAAATTGTCCTAATATCTTATATATATTCCCAATCAATAAGACAAAATAAAACAATGATACTCTAATACCACTTTGTGACTTCCCAACTTAGGTTACACCCATAGGGTCCCTGAGCTGGTGGGCCACATGGCCTCAAGAATGCCTCCCCGTATTCTAGAGGCTTTCAACTAGTAGTGATATCCAATGGTGTATCCATGGAAAGAATATTCACTCATTTCACAGTGGATCAATTTTTATGAAGATGTATAAAATAGATTGATTATAATGTCATAAGAATAAAAATAAATAAACAAAAAAAATCAAAGGATGATAAGTCTAAACATACGTCAATAATAACCAACTCAAATGTTGAAAAATACAGTATACAAAATATGATAATTACATTTAATGTCTCTAAAAAACTAGAAAACATGTATACCTGGAAATAGGGAAAAATACTATAGCACAAAATTAATTGAAGCCAAAAATATCAAACAATATCGAGCACTGGCCCGGTCATCTGCTACCAATCTCTATCCTAATGTAAGTAATAAAGATCAGGTTTCCAAAGTGTGAAACTTTCCCTTATCAACACTGGTATATATATAATATTTATGGATACCAACGGATATCAAAAAATTCTATGAGATAAATATCATTTGGCCACCACCAATGACATCTATACAATATATTATATGAATATAATCTAAAATAGTGTGCAGGTATATATAAAGGTAAAGTAATCCTATAATGATAAATCAATTCTACTTCAACCTCAGATGTTTCCTTAATATGTATCATTTAGTTAATTAAGTTCCAATTTATAATGGGTTCTATTCATACTGAATAATATAGAGATGATGTATGGAGATCCAAGTTACAACTAAGGAACCCATTAATGATTATAATAAGGAAAAATGATCCATGGTGAAGCCCTAGAATCCTTAAACTCAAGGTTCGATCCAACTCAATAATAACATGCAATTTGGATATAAGGGGTATTACTATAATAGAAGGGGATTCATATAAGGCATTCCTCTATAAACCATTATAAACGATTTTGTGGATCCCATCCAATGAAATCATGGATTAATCATTTATGTGCCCAATAGGGGGAATCTATTGTGCCACATGTCTGAAGACAAAAATATAGATCAAAGGAGTATATATAAGGAATCCTAATATCAAGAATATAGTGAAAGGATCATATTTCTTCATGTTAAGAATCTTCTTGTAGACAAGGACTATGTTATATGGTGGGTATCTACATTGGAAACTGTCTCCTTGAATTATAATGTCTCCCTTTGAGTGCTCAAGTAATTCCTTCCAGAATCCACAGTTGTCTCAAGTCCAACCATTCCTATTAAGATGAAAAGGTCCATATATAATAGGAATCATATACATGATTCATTATTTAATTTAGTCCATGTAATACTCATTCATTTCAATAATATAATTGAATCATTAAATTACCTTTCAATAATGTTACATGGTATAACAAGGAAATGAAACCACTTATTACCTTGATTCCATATTAAATTATTAGATTTATTCCCTTTACTTTTAGAAGCATAATAGGGTGGGATAAATTCATGAAACCTTTTTCAATAAAATTATAATTAACGAGACCACGTGATATCTATAAATATTCATTCCATTTATAAATTTAAAGATTAATTGATTAATTTGAAAAACTTACCATAGAAGGTCCATGTGATGCTATATATGTTCTATCCATTTAAATTTTATTAATTTAATTAAAGTACTTATGTTTATTAACGTCAAGTATAGATCACCTGAATGGTGTCATAAATAGTCATAATAAAACCACTAAAAGAATAATAAGGATCACATCCTACTTGGGTGAAAGTCATTGATCTCTAATCCCTTAATGGAATGATTATAAATTATAGAAAGGGCCCTAGAATAATAGAATAATTATTGTATGCATGAGATATGTATTTAAGAAGTGATGCCTTGTGGAAATGGAATGAACAAAATAGAAAATTTTTATGAAATAGAAATAATTTGACGGATGAGTCATATACAGCCTACTATATGCATCTAGTACTCTCCACATCCAATATTTTCCCTTAGATATACCTGGATTGGAAGAAAATGGAGGAAATGATCAATGCATTGAATATATTACATAGGAACCTGCATCTAAACAACATCATTGATTGGATGAAAAATGGTAGACTAATCTAGAGGATTAATGAGCTTACTTGGAGGTATCCAACAAGACCAATGATGATAAAATTAGAGTTAGGATACAGAATCAGGATTAAAATCTATGAAGAGGGTTTTGGGAGCTCATTTGGGAGGAAAGGGAGGCCTATGTCATCTACAATGAGATAAATAGGCTAAGGGTGAGTTAATTGGGGGTTTGATGGAAAAATTGCAATGTCTCACAAAAATTATAAGTTCCCAAGGTTTCACTACACAGCTAGCCAAATCGTATGCCAGCCATGCGTAGGAAACTATCTATAGAGGGATCATGCATGGTTAGGTCGCATGGTTTCACAAACCATGCACCAATAGTGCTTTGTGGCTCTATGAAAAGGTGAATACCTTCTGCAGAGGTATGCGACTCTGGGTTTAAGGTTAGGGTAGACTGTGTGCCTTACTCTGTCCTTTGAAAATGCACTACATGGTTTTTTAAAACTATGCGGCATTGTTCAGATGGTTCCTAATAACCATGTGACTTGGTCATTCACTCCATTGGTAGGGTTTATGTTCTCTAAACAAGCCATGTACACCCCCCGAAACTTCTATAACCTCCTAAGGAATCCATAATATATCCAAGGTAATGAATTAGCCCTAAATTCAATAGAATTGAACCTCACAGAAAAACTGGGTTCTTACACATGAAATGGTGTACTCCATAGGATTGAACTCTATTAGGAAGATTAAACCTTCATGAATTTATTAAAACAAAAAAACACGAGGAATATGCTTGACATGTTCCAAGGAATTGTAAAGAACTTTTGGGTATCATGTTGAATGGTGGAATATATAAAGAGTATAAAGTGTAAATCGATCATTGGTATCTAACCATTACTTGATTGTTGGCCAGTATAACTATTGGTCAATATGATTATGGTCCAATATAACCATTAGTAATGTTACTATTAAAAATAGTGTTTATAAAGGGTAATGGAAACTAATATATGATGTAGTAATGTGAAATTATGGTCTCAACCAGTATAGTAATACATTTTGAGTCCCATTTTTTAGAACATTGAAGGAAGGTAGAGTAACTATGGTTTACCCTTGAGCAATCCCAAGTACATCTTCAACAAGGGAGGACTGAATGGAATCAGCTATGGGGGGGTTTTAAGTTAGTAGAGATCACCACTGTGTCAAAGTTAGCTAAACCACCCCATGAATCTACAAAAATTTTACAACTTACCCTAGTGGTGTAATAAGGGGTTATCTATCCAGACCCTTGTAGTAATTTTTTTATATTTTCCATTTTAATAAAATAATTATTATATTTATCCCTCTTTGTTATTACTATGTAAATGATTATATAATTGAGTCTGAAAATAGAATTTGATATGAATAAATCGAAATTTTATTCTTTAGAAATTTATAGTTTCGATTAAAAAACAAATTTAACAAATAATAAATTTATAAAATTAAATAAATTTTGATAAAATTCTCTTATTAAATGATATTTCTTTAAATATATATTATAATATATTTTATGAAGTCAGCTCTAAATTTTAATGGGCTAGAAAATGTTATCGTCACAAAAACTTGTATATTTTAATAAAAAGGAAATTTTAATTTAAAATAATAAGTTTTCATATTTATAGAATCATTTTTATTAAATAAATATTATTTTTAAATCATCACACTGAAATTATCCAATGATATGTTTTTCATAATTTTTGGAGATAGCCAAATTTTTGGGTTAAAATTAAATATCATATATATTGTATTTATTATGAAATCATAAATGCCTAAAAGTGACATAATAAATACTATAATGATTAACCATAACCAAAATTATGTTTATCATTTAATATAATTTGTTTTGAGGTTATTTGATTAATTTTATAAACCCTTTGTGAATCCCATAGAACCTATATTGTATTTTAACGTTATAAAGTCAGTTATTTGTAAACATGGCTCACTTCCACATACCTAAGGGTATTATATTAAGGATTTGTGTTCATGTACTTATACACTATTCTAAAATACCCCTCATTCATAGAAACCATTGGTAAACTGGTGGGATGGTTTGTGGTTTGGATGAATTTATCATATATAGTCCAAAACCTAAAATAAGAAATTAACAAATAATTCCTCCCTTTTATTATAAATACCAAGCCATACCCCAATGATATCCACTCCAAATACATAATAAATGATTTTATCATTATTTTAGCACCAAAATTTTCCCTCCAATGTTTATGTGTGTCCTCAAGGTTCACTCATCATGTTTTAGGAAGCAGTTCTTCAAGGTAAGGGAATTCTCCACTTCTTCTTTTCTGTTCAAGTTCCTCTTTCAAGACGGTTTTTCTAAATATTGGATTACAATATTTTCATTCCCATTTTTATTATACCATTAAATAAAAAATATTTTTTTTCAATGGTATTCCTTAGTGCCCTCCCTTTATGACATTTCCTTAATCGTCATTTTATAACATCATGCAATCAGATTCTTTTCTTGAATTTTAGTCTTTCACATGAAAATTATTTTATTGTGAATACCCAAACCATTTTTTTATCCATAAATATTAATATATATATATATGTGTGTGTGTGTGTGTAAATATAGTTTATTTATTTAGGTATTTAAATGTATGAAACCCACATTACCTTTTGATGGGTTAAAAATGATGAAATGTTAATGTCTTTAAGCAGTTATATACGCAATCTTATTTTATGAAACTCACTCTTTATTCTCTTTAGGATTCTGATGAAATCATTTATTATGATCAATGTGGATCACATGAATTAAGAGATATGATTGTTTCACCCTGATATCACTCAAATGTGTTGGGTAATGAATTAATCTCTAGAGATTAAATGTTTTATGATACATTAGTGAATAACCTTAGTAATTATGAATTACAACACCATAGTGATAATACATAGTGATATGATTATGAATGTCTAATTTTTATATTATATAAACATTTCAATATTATTTATCATGTATTTATGATTATTATACCATTTTTTATATCTTTTATTATTTATGACAATCATTCATGCTTTATTTCCATTGATTATCCCATACTTACTTTTATGCTCACATGTTTCTATTAATTTATATCCCTAAGAAATTACTTATAGTGTGGAAACATAATAAGGATTAAAAAACTAATCTTTCAAAAGGATTAAATATTTTTTATGTTTATGTTTTCTGTAAATAGTTCATATATTATGTACTAATTTCCCACGATACCAGACCTCAAAAGATCCTTCGATGTTATTAATGTAATATTTTTCATGGAAATTAATTTTAATGTCATGTATTAAAAATGAATTATGGAATAGCCTATATGAAATATAAGGTCTTGTTATTTGTGGAAATAAGGATTATAAAACACTAGTATGATCCCTATGGATATTTCGAAATATAGAAATACTTCCAATAATTTTAGTACGGTATTAAGAAAGTTGTTTCCAAGAAATGAAATACCTATCAAGATACTATAAGTATATGTGGCTCCAACATAGTTTTACATTAGTGTATTAACCCTAAAAATGGTTCAATGTGCTTTAACTCGATCATCACCTAGTTCCTGAAAATGGGCCTTGTTGTATACCATGTTTGACAATCCCTAGGGATATGTTTGTTTAATAACATTCGTATTATGAACCATTATAAAGGATGTATAGAAAATATTATTGTAATTGGAGGATATTAGAATAATAACATATTGAAGAATGTTCTTTTATGACATAAACTCCCTTTATGATTATAAGATTCCTAAAAGTAACATGTTTCCAACTGTAGTTTTCTTATTTAATAAAAATGGCATGCAATACGATGAACTGCATAAATGAAGAGTGCAACGAATGATGCAAGAACATCCTGCCTAAAATTATGGAATATGTAATAGAAAACCTCATGTGGATGATAAATTAAATATATAGAGTTATGAATAAAAACATTATTCATGTCGAGTATATATATTCACTTAGAAGTAAAAATCATGGAATTGAGTGCTTAATTCATCAATGACCACCTTCTTTTAGTGGATCTTCTGACTCATTAACTGTTGAACAATGGATTACCTCTATAAAAAAATTTATTTTCTATATAAGTAGCTTATATTGAGACAACGTCACTTTGTATGTATACCTTTTTAAAAAAAAAAATGGACCATTTCTCAATTTGTGCGTGTCATCCTTGTGCAGGGGCCATGCTAATCTTCTCTGTTTCGTTCTAATTTTATCAGATGTCTCCGAAGAGACTACCTTTTAGAATGAGAATATGATCAATAATAGACACTTATTAAGAACATTAAGACAATAGGGGAGATTGATATGATGGAGTGGGAAGAGTTCGACAGAACGTTTTCAATAAATATTTTCCCCATTCAGTGAGAACAAAAATTGAGTAATTGTTTTTAGAGATAAATAAAATTTAAAATAAATTGGTGTGAATATATGAAATTAACTCTATAAGACATTATTAATACACCTCTATATTTTTTATGGATCCTAAGGGAAAGGTTCATAGGTTCTTCATTAGAATAAGACCCCAGCTGCCAAGGAGTCTAGAAAATAAAGACTATGAAAGATATGAGGATATAGTGTGGGTGATATAAAGTTTTAAATGTAGTTTGGATAAGCACATTGGTCAAATGGTCCAAATGAATGGGAGATAGTAGTGGATAAAAAATCAAGGAATAAGGTTGATCATGGAAGATGAAGAATGAAACTGAAACAACCCATATGAACAAATTTTGGATGAAGCATTTTGAGAACATATTTCTTGGGAGTCGGAAGTAGTATAAATTTAGTAAATATTTCCATAAAGCTGAAAGCTATCATAGTGATACAAACTCTGAAAGTCTCAATGAAAACAAAAAAATTAATTATGGTGTAAACAAGGAATAAATTTAAATTATTCATGTGTGGAAAATATGGTAACTTTTTAGATCAATTACCAAATCAAAATATAATAGAGGGAAACAACCAATATCTATATAAGATATGGTAGCATGGTTTTTCTTTCTCAATCCCAATGTCTTAACTAGAGGATACAAATTATGTGGAGGTAGTTATATTATTTATACTCCCAGATCTAGTGATAGAGTTTATATTTAAAATATTCTTCTCATTTATTTAAATTATTTAATCCCCATAAATATTTCATTATAATTGAAATTGCATCGATTTTGGATGTTTGATGTTTTTTTGAGATTAATTGTGAACATTACCTAATTATGTAATTTTAATACATTTCCAACACTTTGGTATTTTGGGAATAATGTTTTTAAGATTGATCCAATGATATATTTTTTTTGAACTCTAGTCTTGTGAGATTAAACATTTTTAATCTAGACATCTGTTTAATCAATAAATTGGACACCCAAAAATCACTCAATTTGGAAAATTATTGTTTATATAGAATTGATAGTTATTCAGTTAATGATTCATAACTCATCCCACATAGATCATATTGAGGTGATTCCACCTGGAAAAGGAATAAGATCTAAATATTAATATAGAAATTAAATACCAAGCTTAAATTTTTTCATGAAGATAGTTACTGGATACATGAAAGTGGAGGGAGTTGAAGAGTCTCTTTAGTATGAAAATGTTATTTTGGTAAATTGGATCTGACATTTTTACCATGCCTCAAATGGATCTAAATATTTTTGGGTGAAATTTTAAGATGTATTAGAACCACATTTATTAAGACACCTCAGTAAGATTCAACTGGGAAGAGGTCTAAGTTCTACATAACTATATATATACGCAAACTGAATTGCATATTTTCACCCCTCCTCTTCTTTATATTTTCATGTTCACTTGATATCAAATGATGGTTTCATTGAAGTAGTGGGATATGTTAAAAAAGTTATTCTAGAGGAGATTATTATTCCTCGATGCAATCATGTGATGAAGGGATAAACTCTGTGTGGTGGTGGGCTGAAGTGATCTAAAGTCATTTCCCTTTTGAGTTTGTGATTATAACTGTAAAATATTTTCTTTTTAAATTATCTTGGAGATTATTTTCTTTATTTAAGGAGGTCTATTTCATTTTTTCTTTCAATTTATTCTATTTTTCTAGATCATTTATCAACTTATGACTATAAAATAGTTTTCTTGTTGTTTTAATTTCTTTGAGTGATGTCTCCACATTGAGCAAGACAAGGTCAGTTAGTTTCAATTTATTAGAGGTCTTTGGGTAATTGAATAACTTTCATAAGTGGATAAATGTAACATCCTAACCTAGGTTCCACATACTGGTTCCCCAAGTTGTTTGGTTACATGAACTTAGGCATGCCTCCCCGTATGTCTGTGGTTACTGATTAGTAGTTATGGTCTAATATATATATGATGGGGAGGTTATATTTGCTATATCAAATTAGAACAACACCAGAAATCAATAAACGATGTCCAAACAATAATAAACAATAACCAAAATAATACCATCACCAAAAAAGAAAAACATCACATGATAATCCCAAAATAGGTAAACAAGATCCAAACCAAAATAGTAGATATGTCATGACATATATGAGTCATGTGTTAAGTGAAAAAATGAAATAAAAAGACCCTAAAATCTCCCAATAGGGTCCTGACATAATGTGAGGTTATCTAGTCGATTCTCCATCCTAGATCATCCATATAACATAGGGATCTTTCCCTTGTCCTATCCTCCAAACATGAAGTCTATTTAGGTAACGATCAGGCAGCCCGAGTAGGGTGTAATTAAATCTCAGTAGGCCACCACCAACTGCATCTAAAACAATATCTAGCATATATAATTGTATAAATCTTTAGAAAAAATAAAATAAAAAGATAAAGTAACATGTTTTCACATTAAATTATTCATTCATTAACTATGTAAATACCTAGGTTAATGATGAAAGTCGAACCAACAATACCTATTTTGGCCCATTCTAGAGTCTAAACCATTCACTAAGGGTTATCACATTTCATTCCATCATGAGTTTATATTATTCATTTAATTCCAAACTCACATTCAAACAATTGTGTTCTAGAGTACTATTTTTGGAACCGGTTGGTATTTGGAGAATTAGTCTATGTCCCACTACTCATGGATCACATGAAATAAATACATGCATACATACATATATGTATATATATATGTATTGGGGTCCTAGATCAGGTGTTTGGAAACTTTTCGGTATTTAGAGCGGCAGTCCATGTCCAACAACTCAATCATAAACATCACGTCTCATGATTCCACATTATCATCCCATATATCAACCATTTCTATAATTCATTATTCAACCCATTTCATAAATTCATTTCTCAACCAATCATAATTTATATATCATCAATTTAATCATATCGGCACACCGCACGGGACATAATCAATTTCACGATCTCATTAATCATGCAATTTCATAAGCTCGTTATTCCATCAATTTCATCATCCCATATTAATCTAATTGATTAATAGAAATTATAAATTAAAATACCAATGTTTAAATTTCATTTTCACAATTAAATACATTTAATTATAATCAAGACTATGGTAATTGACAATTAAGAAACATACCTCAAGGTATTTAATAGAAATTCACCAAACCAAAATTCCCAAATTTAGGGAGAATGATCAAAAACCCAATGAAATGGAAGACATAGGACCAATAGAAATGATCAAGACCCAAAGGATTGAGTCCCATTAAAACCAATATCTAAGTCATCACCAATGGAGGAAAAATAATCCCTCTTAATTGGTAAAGAGAGACAGGGAGGGTAAACCAAAAGGGGGAGAAATTACATACTATAGAGGGGATAATCCTTCAACCAGATATTTGATTCAATAGGAAAGGGGTTCAAGAATCTTTAGAATACCCCCAGGAGCTTCCAAAATTGAGGAAATTTTCCTAGGTTCAAGATGAGGTGATTCGGGGGTAAAACCGAAGGGTTCAAAAAATTTAAATAAAATTTTCTTGGAATTTAAACATGCATTCCTACTTTTCTGGGTGAACACATACGGTTTTCCAAACCATGTTCCTTAATCGTTCACCTCTTTATAGGGGTTGCATGGTTTCTCTTAATTGGAACACGTTTTGAGGGACCATACTCCAACCATGTAAATCTCATTTGTTAGAGGGAGCATGGTTTGAGGAGTGAATCCACATATTTTATCCAAATAATCCTCCAACCATGAACCACCTCCTATCTCTCCAAAATAGGGTGCATGGTATCCTATGTAATTCCTAATAGTTCTCCATGGCCATCTAGTAACCGTGCATAGCCCCATCAGCTTCAACATTTCTCCAACTTCACCCAAAACAACCCCATATAAAAATATGACAAAGATATAACCAAAACAATGGAAATTAGTACCTAAAATGAGAATGAGGCATATCTAGAATGGTCACCAACATACAATCTCCCAGCCTTATTACAACTCTTCCTTGATATGTACTCCCAAGTATATTTAAAATTCCAAGGTAAAAAGTTTGAGCCACTGAGCCCACATATGTGTTTCCCTATCCCATGTTTCCTCTCAAACACAACCATGTTTCCACAGTACTCAAACTATCAGAAAGGTATTTCCCTGGATGAAATTCTCATTTCAATCCATAACATGAATCGGGTCCTCCTCAAAGGAAGCATCAGCCTCATGATCAATATCATCAATATCAATAATGTGAGAAGGGTCAACTGACACCTGAAAAAAATCTTCATAGCAGTAGAACTCTATAGAAGAACCATTTGGTACACCATCAGTCCAATTCTCTCCACAATCTCAAATGGTCCAACTAACTTGGGTGCCCATAAACCTTGGCTTCGAATCCTATGGTGACCCAATCATGGAGACACTCGAAGGAAGACAAAATAAACCATTGTAAAATCAAGGGGTCTTCATCATCAATCACCATGTGCCTTCTACCTACTCTAATCCATATTCATTCATTTATGAAACTATTTAACTTGATATAATGTCTCATGCATAAGACTCGATCCCAATAACTCCAACTCACCCACCTCCATCCAACATAGAGGTGGACAACATGACCTAACATAAAGTTCCTCATATGGTAACATATGAATAGTGTCCTGAAAAATATTTTTATAGGAAAACTCAATGAGAACTATTTACATATCCCAAGACCCACCAAAGTTTATGATTCATTCCCATAAGATATCCTCCATTACTTATAGAGTATGTTCCAACTACAAATATGTGTATAGGTGAAACATTATACTTATAAATATGTGTGTACCATGTTCCTTATATAATCCTTTCTATAAGTGTGATGTTAAATGTGAGTCATGATCTAAAACTATTGTATATGGAACCTCATGCAGACACACTATCTCTTAGCATAAATGCCCCCAAACTAATCCACTGAGAGAGTATCTTGGATATAAATGAAATGGGTTACCTTCATCAATCAGTTCATAAGAACCCATATAACATCATTCTTCATTGTAATCCGTGTATGACTCTCCGAAAATATATGGTAACATATTCCCATTTCCATTCTGAAATGGGAAGTAGGTGTAGTAAACCACCAATTCATTAATTCTTGTCCTTCACCATCTTATAGGTGTAACATCATGTCATAAAACCTGTAATCTCATTTATCATGTCTATCGACCAATACTATTGATGTAGGTGATAATAAATTGTTGTCAAACTATGATGCATCACAAACTTTGATGTGTGAAACATGAAAATAAGATCCTCTTGCATTCTCATAGGAATAACAATGTAGTTCCAAAAATAAATGGTCTCATATTCAACTATAGTTCAATCGGATGTTAACTCCCCACAAATAGGTATTTCCCTTAATCCCAACCACTCCAAATACTCATAATTCCTCTCCTTGATCTGGCTCAGAGGTGTGGAATCCATTGGTACTAATATAAGGTTCATCTACTCCTAGCCCTACCAAAACACAATAAGCATCTTGGCCATCATGGTTATCATCTTTCACTGAGAACTGGACTCATAAACTGCCTGAGTCTATGTCTTCCTTCTCAAATAGTTTGCAACACTGATTCTCTTTATAGATGTATATGCTAGTTCAAAATCAAAATATTTCATACACTCAACACATATCTTCTATTATATATTCTAATCTCACTGTGAAAATATATATTTTAAATTATTTCATTTGGTACACAAAGTAAACTTTTAACCCAAAAGATAATGTCTCTAATACTTTAAGGTATAATTCATCACCAACAATTCAAGATTGTGCATAAGATAATTTATTCCAAGTATCCTTAAAATACACAACCCATACGCCATAACCTAATCTCCCTACATCAACACCACTCCATTTTCAATCCTGTATGTATTAAAAAACATGGTATACACCTCACTTGACTCATGTAGGATAAAAATTGGTGTGGTTGTCAAACACTTTTTCAACTTATGGAAATAGTTATGATATTATGAAGAACATTAAAACATGATCCCTTTCTTGTTAAAGATATAAATTGGTGTTGGGTAGTGGAAAAATTCTTGGATGAACCTCCCATAATAACCCGCCAACCCATGAAAGCTTCAGATATCAAAACAATCCTTGGTTGTTCCCGAGAAACCACTACTTGAACTTTTTCTAAGTCCTCTAAACCACCTTCCTCAAAAAAGGTATGACCTAATAAATGTACCATATCAATCCAAAAATGAAACTTAGATAGCTTGGTGTATTGAAAATTCTCTCTCAGTATACTCAGTATGATGTCAAGATAATGGGCATGATCATCGTGAGTCTTGGATTACACCAGGATGTCATCCAAAAAGAAACCACAAACTGATCTAGTTAAGGGTGAAATTTTTGTTTCATCAAGCCCATAAATATATTCGAATCATTTTTCAAGGAAAAAACATCATGAAGAACATATATAGGCCATACTTCTAAATGTGGTCTGAATTATATCATAATGTCTAACTCTCAACTAATGAAACTCCAATCTCTAGTCAGTCTTAATGAAAGCACAAGATCCCCTCAAATAGTCAACTAGATCATTAATGCATGAAATGGGATACCAGTTCTACACTATAATCTAGTTCACCTTCTAGTATTCAAAACAAAAATTCAACATCCTTTCACCCTTATTAGAAAACAAAGCTAGAGAACCCCAAGGCGATGTACTCATACAAATAAATCCTTTATCCATCAACTCTTCCAGTTGAGTCTTAATATATTGAAGATATTCTAGTTCAATTTAGTATGGTGGGATAGAAACTCGTTCTTCTCTAGGAATGAGCTTTCATAAACTCAAAATCCCTCTCAGGTTGAAACCCAATGAATTCCTCATGAAACGCATCCTAGAACCATTCCACTATAGGTGGAAAGGTATCATGCTTTTCACCCCCTCCATCTAGAAAAATACTTGCGGCCTTAGTGGTGAGCTTCCCTAGTTACTAAAAAATCAAAATTGCATGGTCTTCCTAGATATCCCAATATCCATTATGAACCTAGTTATTACCATAAATATATGTAATGGTTAGTAACAATAGATATGGGATCAGTATGATACCAGCCAGTCGATACCTAAAATAAATTAAAATCCTGACATGTTGATTGTATAAAGACCCCAACAAAAATGATACTCACCATACATGAGAGAGAAACCTTTGCACAAATAGATATTTTATTCCACATATGTGTCAAGTGTCAGATAAAATACCAATATAAAAACACACTGAAAACTCCCAAGTGGGTCCCAAAATCATTTCTTATTCCCTCATCGATGATTCATCCCAAATTATCTATCTAGCATAGGTCTCCTTTCCTTGTTCTATCCTTAAAACAAATGTGTATATTTGTGTACCAATCAGGAATGTCATATAGGATTTGATTAAAAATCATTAGGCCACCACCAATTCCTTCGAAAACAATACCCAATCTATAAAAATGTATGAAGTTGTATAAAGAATAAAGTACAAAGAGAAAGTAAATAGTTTTCACATTGAATTATTCTTTAATTAACCACATAAATCCCATGGTTCATGATGACACACAAACAAACAATACCTACTTCAGCCTATTCTTGATTCTGAACCATCTACCAAGGGTTATCACATTTCATTTCATCATGGGTTTACATTAGTCATTTAATTCCAATTTAAAATTCAAACAATGTGGGAGTAGATTAGTAGTCTGGAACCCCATGGGTATTTGGAGAAGTAGTATATTTACTATAACTAAGTTATAACATTATATAAATATATATATTATTGTCCTAGAGAGACATTCTAGAACCCCTTGGGTATTTAGAGCAGAAGACCATATCCCACAACTCAGTCACAAACATCGCATCTCATGATTCACCATTCTCAACCCATATCTCAACCATTTCAATAATCCATTATTAAAACCATTTCAAAAATTAATTTTTCAACCAATTATTATTATTAAATAATAAATTCAATCATACCATAACACCCCATGGGTCTCCATCCAATTCATGATCAAATTAATAAATAAATTTCAAAAACCCATTGTTCTGTCAATTTTATACTCCCATGTTGATCTAATTAATAAATTGAAATTACAATGAAATTTACCAATGTGGAAGTTTCAATTTCACAATTACATACATGAAATTATAATAAAGAATATGGGAATTGACAATTAGACCACCTACCTCAAGTGTTATGACAGATTTTTATCAAACCAAAATCCCCAAATTGATATAGAATGTTCAAAATGAAAACTTTGTGGAAGATTTAAGACCAATACCTAATATCAAGATCCAAATTATTAATACCCATTTAAACCTATATCTAAACCATCATCAATGGAGGAAAAATCATCCATCTTTATTGGGAAAGAGATATGGGAGATTGGGTAATCCAAATAGGGGAGAAATTATATATCATAGAATATATGATCCTTCAATAAGATCTTTGATTCTTCAAGGAAGGGTTTCAAGGAGCCTTGGAATACTCCTAATAACTTCCAAAATCAAATGAATTTTCTTAATTATGATCATAGTTTATTTGGAGTTAAAATTTTATTTTTATTGATTTAAACCCCATGTGCATGGTTATATGGGTGTATGCACACAGTTTCCCAAATTGTGATCCTTAACCATGTGCCTCTCCATAGGGGTCCCATGTTTTCTCAATAGTAGAAAACAGTTTGAAAAAATGTGTGCCAACCATGTAAATCCCCATAGTTGGAGGTAGCATGTTTTTTGTGGTAACCCACATAGTATGACCAAACCATGTGCTAATCGTGTGCGTCCTAGTGTCTCACTAAAATAGGGCACACAATTTCCTAGGGCAGGACACATGATTTCCCTAAACATGTGCCAATAATTAATATACCCATGGGATTCCAAATTTCTCCAACTTCATCAAAAAAAACCACATATGAAATCATGACCACTGTATAACCAAAACAATGGAAAAATAGTACCTTAAAATGAGCATGATACATCTCCAGAAATGTCAGGATCATTTAATATACATCCATATTATAGGTCTAGATATGGTTTTTGGTCAATATAGGTGTAAAAATTGACGTATTTAGGTATCAATTGGATAATTTAATTGGAAGACATTTTTTGAAAATGAAAAAAGAGTGTCCAAGGATCAAATCTTATCCACTACATCCATCATTAGCTTGTCTTTTCCTATCCATCATGCTTTTGATTTCTAATATCTAGTTGTAGCATTATTTGTAATCTAATTTTCTTTAATTTAACTTAGTTTAACTAATTTAAATCATCAATTTTATTATTTATATTTATCAAAAACAAATAAACAAAGTGATTATTAGAAAACTTAGCCAGCAAAATTTTTATGAGGCAATCCAGTGGTCACTACTATGATAAATTTTTAAGGGAAAATATTGATTATTATAACATAATATAAAACCCCATGCATCAATTTTGTGCCCATAATGGGGAGGTAACCTATGCTATTTCTTATTTATTTTTTTGAACTTTTAGTATTTTACCTATAATTTAGAGTCATTAAAAAATATAAAAAATGGATTTTCATAGTGACTAATTTAATTCCTAACATGATTCTCAACAATTTTAGGAGTCTAGTAAATAGTAATGTTTTGAATTTTAATTTCATGAAAATTGTTTTCTTTTCCATAAATCTAATTTCATTATGAAACAAAATAATTTATTTCTTCAAAAATTAGTTTTTATGATTCAAGGAGTAAGCAAACAAATTGATAATAATTCTATGAAATTAAAAGAATTAATATAATTAAAATATCTAAAAGATACTAAATAAATATAAATTAGTGTCCCTCGACTTTTTATATATAAGAAATAATTTTTGGTGAGTTGAGAAATGAATTGTAATTTCATTTTTTAAATATAAAAGACGAAATTATTAATGGTTTACCAATTGATGTACCTTTTAGAAATAAAAAATATTTGGAAAATAATATGGTTGATTTTTTTGAAAATTTTATTTCATGTCTACTCCCACTTTTGAATTTGAAAATTCAGAACCTTTGTATAAAAAATTGTCCAATGAGTAAGAAACACTTGATCCATTAATCATTAAAGAAGATTTAGAGGTTCCTACGATGTTTTATTCTCTTAATAAAACTTTCATACTCTCCCAAACAATGTTGGAACATAATATGACTTTAAGAGAAGTACTAAATTTTCATAAATCATTTCAATATTATTTTGATGATAACTTATTAATTTTTTCTCCATGTGTAGATTTAGCTCAAAATTCTTTTGAGGGGAATGATGTTTTTAAATATATAGGAAGTAACTACAAATATGGAAGAAGGAATGGTATACCAAATTGAGGAGTATATTGGTTCACATGAGGATGGTGGTACTAATTTTCTTTAAATAATAAATATTTTTTGAAGATGACATTGAATATAAACCACATAATAAGATTAAAATTTAGTAACTACATGAGTTATTCAGTATAGATAATGTTTTCATAAGTTTCACTAAGATATTTTTTCTACTTATTCTATATCATTAGAAACAAAATTTCATGGTATAAATCCTAATCAAATGTAATTTTTGGATCTTATAAAACCATTTCAAATTAAATAATACTAGATAAAAAAAATTCTGGTTCATGAGGAAGAATCACCATCCACCTCTTGATTAGGTATAACCTATTAGAACTACCTAACTATGGGTAGTGAAATATTAGAACCCACTTAGGGTTTCAAAACATGGTTATTTTCCATGATCTATTTTTATTTTTTTTATTTTCCGAATTTGAAAAAAATAGATGTTTTTTCATGTATTTTTCCAAGTTGCAACTTCTAGGATGCTAGCTTAAGGTGACTACTGCTAAATAAAAACCTAGTTATTTATTTCCTTCCAATTTGTTTTTTTAATTTCTTATCTTCTTGATTATAAAATATCATATAAATTATTCGCAAAGAAAACATTGTAAAAAATAAGTTTTGGGGAGGAAGATACATTGTAGATTATGATTTTTTATTTTTGGATTTTTCATGTTTTCTTTTCAAATTTTGTGTCTTTGTCATTTTGTGAAACTTATGACCTTCAATTTAATTTCCTATTTGAATTTAATTTTATTCCAATAAATGATCCATCTTGACTTATGGAACTAAACATAAATAATTGGTGAAATGTTCTTTGTTCGTAATTCAAATTTTGGAAATTCATTAAAAGAATACTGACTTCTAAATTCCATGTCATTAATTATTTCCAAAGTTGAAAATAAGTTTCCTCTGATGATTATGAACTATTTTTTTCATATTCATCACAATAACATGAATTATTGAGTATACCAACTTATATTTATTATATCTATAAAATTACATTTTTTATTAGAAACTATGATATTTAAGGATGTTGTATTAAATATTCTTTAGGCAATTCATTCCTAATTGAAATCCCCCTTTTTCTTGAGAACCCTTTTTAGTATATTCTTCCCTATACATTAAAACATTATGAACCCTTTATATCTCTGAACTAATTGTTAGGTTATCCACATTATTGGAAAAATCTCTTTATCCAACCTATTCTATAAGTGTAAATAATTTTTCTAGTTGAACATCAGTGTTTAGGAATCTGTCTTGTGGTGTGCTATATCATTTGGTTCTGATTTGGGTGGAATATAAACCATTGAAGATATGTGTTTGTGGATGAAAAAAATAAAACTTTCGACTATATGTTCTTACCTTATAGATATGTAAGGGAAAATTATGTTTTTCTCTTTTATATCATTCTTTTAAAAGGTACTTTTTCCTTTATAGAGATCCCAAAGAATGAAATTTGTGACTCTCTATATATTTCCAGAAAAAATAGAGGTGAAATGTCTTTTTTCTACTGATATTTTGATGGTTTGGTATTTACATGAAATTTTTTAATATTATTAGTGCTTAATTTTCTATTAAAACGAGTGATGAGGAAACCATTCTTGAGTGGAAACTAGAATCATGTAAATTTTCATCCACAAAGAGAAAATCCATCTCTTTTTATCATAATTATGAAACTTGAAACCCTAAAAAAATCGAATGAAAATTTATGTGTCCTCATAATTGATACAATTAATTGTTTCCATTGGGTAGATATTTTTAAATTTTAAATCCTATGGTGACCCTTTATTTTGTTTTGATGAGAAAAAATTCATTTAAAATCATGGGTTGTGAGAAAAAATGGATAGATAGAAACCCTTGTGCATGGGATAATGAATGAAATGGTAATAAAAGGAATGATTGAAATTTATAATTAATAATTTATTCTATATAATAGGCATGATAATTTTGTTTCCTTTATTTTAATATTATAAATTTTATTGATTTTTTTTGAATTTTCATTGGAAAATTATTTTGAGTTCCCACTTGCCCAGGAGTCCTAATGCTAAGTGTGGGAGAATTAATAAAGATAATATTTTAAATATTTTTCAAATTTATTTCAATAATTTAATCCCCGCTAATATGTAATTATATGTGAAATTGCATCAATTTTATGAATTTTGATGAGTTTTGAGCTAAATTGTTAAATTTACCTATTTTTAGAATTTAACCAGTTTTACATCACTTTGGTATTTTGGGAATACATTTATATATTCTAATAAAACATTCAAAATAATTATTTTTAGGAACCCTTGTCTTGTCATATTTAACATTATTAATTGGTCCAAGTGTTTAAAAAATTATTTTTGACCTAAAAAATCACTCAATTTATAAAATCATCTTTTGGAAAAAAATGATACTCTTTTAGTAAATGATTTATAACTCGGACCACATGTGTCCAATTGAGGTTATTATATTTATAAAAGTAATAGGATTAGAATATTCAATTAACAATTAAATACCAAGATTAATGTTTTATTAATATAGACCATGGGTGTGATAATTTGAAGGAAGTTTAAGATTCACTTTGTCCATAAAAATGTTTTTTTAGTAAATCGGATATTGAATTTACACAATGTGTCAAAATGAGCTAAAATTTTTAATATAAAAATACAATAGTTTTTTGGGAAACATTTATAAATATACCTAAGTAATATTAATCTTCGAAGAGGTCCAAATTTGAGAAAGCATTCTAGATTCATATCGAACAACATATTTTCACCCCTCCTCACCATTATATTTTCATGTTTACTTCATATAAAATGATTATTAAATTGAAGTAGTGTATTGTTATGGAGAATATATGATGGAGTATAAGATTATTCAATGATATAATTAGTCCATGAAGTGATAATATCTATTTGGTAGTCGGTAGTGAATATCAGAAGGAATTTCCCTTTTTTTTTTTAACTGTAAACTATTTTCTTTTGAATTATACTGGAGATTCATTACTTGATCGAAGGATGTATCTTTATTTTCCATTATCCATTTCTTCTATTTTTTATTGGGATATTTTTTCAAATTATTAATGTAAAATAATTTTATTTTATTTTTATATTTTTTTATGAGGTCACCCCATTGAGTATGACAAGATCAATTAGTTTTGGTTTCTCGGTTGTCATTTGGTAATTGAATAACATTAATAAGTTTATGAAAACCAATATTTGATTATTTAATATGATTTATTGTAAAAATATTTTTTTACCTAGAGTTATTTAGGTATCCATTTTATAATGAAATAGGACGATTGTTTTTGAAAATGATAAAGGGGGTGTTTAAGGATTGAAGATTGTGCACTATTATCATATTTAATTTGTATATTTCATTCAATTTTAATTATTATTTGTAATATCTAGTTTTAACTATAGTAATAATATGATTTTTTTCCAATTGATATAATTTAACTCATTTTAATTCCCAATTTTATTTACTTTTAATTAAAAAAAATTTACAAACTAATCGTTGAAAACACAACCTATAACCTCTTCCTAAGACAACCCCACAGTCACCACTATGCAAAAATTTTAAAGGGGAAAATATTTATTCAGGTAATTTGATTGAAACCTCCACAAATCAATTTCTTGACATTTCCTATGATTTTTTAAATTTATGTTCTAATTTTTTTTTCCTTTATAAGGATTATATCCAATAATTTTATGTATTTAAAAAATTGATTTTCACAGTGATTAATCCTATGATTTTCCTGATTATAAAAAATATGAGGATTTTGGTAATGAATAATTTATGAAATATTAATTTTAAGAAAATGATTTCATGCCCAATGAAACTAATTTCAAGATCTAATAAAATAATTTGTTTCCTCACCAAAATGCTATTTTTATTTAATAAGTAAGAAAAAAAATTAAAATAATTCCACTAATTTAAAAGAATTAAAATAATAAACATATTTTTAATAAATATAAAAAAAATTCCCACCAAATTTTGATATTGAATATCCATTTTAGGGTGATTTGAAAAATAAATTAGAATATCCCTTTTTAAATTTAAAGGAAGAAATTATCACTGATTTACTAATTAATGAATCTTTTTGAAATAAGAAGTGTTTATAAAATAGTTGTTATAAATTTTTTTAAATGTAAATTTCATATAAATCCCAACATTATGAATTTAAAAATTCTGAACCATTCTATAAAACATTATCTAAAGTTGAAAAAAAACACTTGATCCATTCACCATTGAAGATAATTTAGAGGAACCTGAGGTAATACCTATTGTCAACACAATAGTCATCCAATCCCAAACAATACTGGAACTCGATAAGTGATAGGGATAATTTTTAAATTTTGATCCATATTATCTAGATTATTTGAATTATAACATTAAAATTTCTTCTCCCTATATAGATTTAGTTCGCATTGCTTCTAAGTGGACTGATTATTCAAATGAAGAGGAAGTAAAGACTAAAATTGAAGATAGAATGGACTTCCCAATTGAGGAGTACAATGGATCACATGAGGATGGTTGTACTGAGTTGTTTTTTATAGAAGAAATAATTTTTGATGATGAAATTTTTGATGAACCACATCCTCATATAAACATTTAGCAACCACCCAAGGTCATTTTTGAAGATAAAGTGTTGGGAAGTTTCCCTTATATATTGTTCCCCCCTACACTATATAAGTTGAACCAAAAATTCAGGGAGAGGAACCCAAATTAATATTATTTTTAGAGATTCCAAAACCATTAGTAATTGAAGAAGACTGTAGAAAATTCATTTTTATAGTTCATGAGGAATAAAATTCACCAACCTTTTGATTGGTGATAACCTTCTAGAACTACCTGACTAGGGGTTGGGAAATCATATCACCCACATAGGGGTTCATAACAAGGATTTTTTTCCTACAAATATTTTTATTTTTTACTTCCTTTCTTTCAATAAAATCTCCATTCTTTATTTTTTCTTTTCATGTTATTTTCAAAGTTGTAGCTTCTAGTATTCTAGATCAAGGATAATAGTGATCAATAAAAAATAGGACGTGTCTTTCCGTACCACTTATTTTTTCATGTATTATCTTCTTGATTATCACTTATCATATAAACTATTCATAGTGAGTACATTATAAAAAATGTGTTTGGGGGTAAGAGAATACATGGTAGATGAGGATTTTATTTTATTTTTTGATTTTTTTCCTTTCAAATTTTGCAGGTTTAATATTTTGTGAAGCTTGTGAGAATCAATATAATATAATTTGTGAATTGGAAAAAAATTAAATGAGCCATATTTATTCATGAAATTTAATATAAATGGTTTTTTAAATGTTATTTATTATGAATTAAAATTGTATAAATTCATGAAAATATAATTTTCTTCTAAATTACATGCCATAAATTATATCAAAATTTAAAATCACTTCTCATGAGGATTCTAAACCTTTTTATCACGTTTTTTCATAATATCCCCCTTTCTTTAGTGAACCAAATAATTCATTTTTTAACAATAACTTCCATTTTTTATTTTAAAACCCATGATCTTTGTGGAATTTGTGTTCTAAATGATTGAGGCAATTCATTTATGGTTGAAAGACCCCTTTTTCATGAGAATTGTTTTTATTCTATCCTTGCCTGTACATTTAAACTTTTTGATCCCTTATTATCCATAAAATACCTAATATTTTATCCAAATTACAAGATAAATTTCCTTATCCAACCTTTTCAAGATGTGAAAATACATGATCCAGTTGAACTTATGTTTGGGAGATGTTGTCTTGTGGTGTGATATATCATTTAGTACTTCTTTTGGTAGAAAATGAAACTCTAAGGAGGTGTGTTTTCTGACAAAAAAACATATACTAATGTTTTTCCCTTTTATATCATTCTAGGAATATTGAGTTGTTACCATCTGAAGATATCAATGAAAAGGGAGTTATGCCTCTCTGGATCTCCTAATGAAAGAAATTTGTTCTTATCTTGAGATTTCAAGAGAAAAAAAAAGATGAGAAACATCATTTTTATGATGAATTTTTTATGGTTTGGTATTTTTATGATATTTTAAAAGATGATAAGATCTTAATTTCATGCTAATTAGAGTTCCTATTATAAAATTATTTAGTGTAAACTATAATCATGCAAATTTTCTTGAACAAAGAGCCAATTCATATCTTTATGCCTCATGATTTTTGATATTTGAAATAAAAAAATCCTCAAAACTCAAAATAATCCTTTCTAAGTCCTCATGATGGATATATTTACCTGGATAAATTGGGTAGATATTTATAAAAATTCATGACTATAGTGACACTTTTGATTATTTAGATGATAAAATATTACTCAAAATCATAATATTTTGTTGACAAAAATTGACATATAGGAACCCTTTTTACATGGAAGAATGAATGAAATGGTAATAGAATGAATGAACAGAGTAGAGATTTTGATATTTTTGTTATTTAAGATACATGATAATTTGGGTGTCATGATTTTAAGCTTGTAAGTTTCATTTAAATGGGTTTTTTAATTTTCATTGGAAATTCATATTTCGTGATCACTTGTCGATGAGTCTAAGTGCTAAGTGTGGGGGGATTGAAAGAGGTGGTATTTTAAATATTATTCACATGTATTTAAATTATTTATTCCCCGTAAATATTTCATTATAATCATATTTTCTTCAATTTTTTAATTTTGATGAGTTTTGAGCTAAATTGTGAAAATTCTCTAATTCTAGAAATTTAATAGTTTTTCATCACTTTGGTAAATTTGGTCATTAATATTTTAATACTGATCTAATTGTCAAACTTATTTTTTTATGGAACCCTATTTATTTGTATTATAATATTTAAACTAGTACAGGTGATTAATCAACATTTGGAGATCTAAAAAACACTCAATTTAAAAATCATTTTTCTGAAATAATTGATACTCCTTCTGTAAATGAGGCATAACTCAGCACAAGAGTATCCAATTGGGGGTATTACACCTTTAATTTTAATAGTATTTGAATTAATATCTATAAATTAAATAGAATTATTAAATTTGGTAATTACTATGTTTAGTTGGTGCATGAATATGAAGGAAATTGAAGAGACACTTCATCCAAAAAATGTTTTCCAATTAATTGGAAGTAAAATTTTCACAAAAAGTCAAAAGGATCTCAAATTGTTTTTGTGAAAAGTTAAGATTTATTTTTAAAAACATTTTTTAAGACATCTCGACAATATTAGTTAGGGAAGAGGTATAAATTTTACATATGTTTATATATATATAAATTGGATAGAAGATTTTCACCCCTCCTCCTCTTTGTATTTTTATCATCACTTGATATAAAAGGATGGTTATATTCATGTATTGGGATATTTTAAATAATATATTCTAGAGGATAGGATTATTTCATATTTTAATCAATCCATTAAAGTATAAACACCATATGGTGGTGAGCATAAAAGATCAGAAGGCATTTCTCTTTTGAGTTCATTTTTTTCACTATAAACTCATTTCTTTTGGATTATCCTGGAGATTGTTTTCTTGATTGAAGGAGGTATCTTTATTTATTATTTTATATTTATTATATTTCATATCTATATCATTTATAAAATTATTAATTAGAAATATTTATCTTTTTTTAATTTATTTGGGTGAGTCCCCCCATTAGGAAAAACAATGTTAATTACTTTCAGTTCCTTGAAGGACTTTGCCTAATCGAATCACTTGCATAATTATCTAAACACACATACATGAGTTACTAATATGTTTTATGGTCAATATAGGTGTTTAAATTTAGTTATTCATATATCCATTTGAAAATTTAATTGGGACATTGATAAATGGATTGTTTGAGGATCAAATCTTTTCCATTGCTTCTATATTTAGTTTTTCTTTTTTAATCAATCTTGCTTCTGATTTATAATATACATTTTTAAATTTAGAAGAAAATATTATTATATATAAATTAAAATATTTTAAACCATTTAAATCCTCAATGTTATTTTTTACATTTAACAAAAATAAATTAACAAAGTGACAGTTTGACAACTTGGCTTGCAACCTACTTGGAAGAAAACCCCATGGTCACAATTATGAAACATTTTTAAAGGGGAAAACATGGATTGGGGTAAGGACATTAAAAACCCCAAACATAAATTTTGAATCATTTCTATAGACTTTTCCTATGTTATTATCACTTTTTTATTTTTAGGATATAAACCAATAATTCAGAGTTTTAAAAAAATAAAAAAATATGGATTTTCTCAGTGAATACTCATGTGCTTGGCCTAGTTATTGAAAAAATTTGGATTCTTGTACTGAATAATTTATAAATTCTTAACTAAAATAAAATTATTCCATTATCTAACAAACTAACTTCATAATCTAACAAAACTATTTTGGTGCTTTTATAAAATGTTATTATGATTCAATAAGTAAGAAAATTAATTAAAAATGTTCACACTTATTTAAAATAATTAAAATAATTAAATTCTAAAAAAATTCCGAATAAATAGAATATATTTTACCACCCAATTTTTATATTAAAGATCTTTTTGGGGGAGTTGAAAAATTAATTATAATCTACTTTTTCAAATTTAAAGGGAGAAATTATTACAGATTTACCAATTGATGTGTATTTTAAAAATCAAAAATATTTGGAAAATAATTGGGAAGAACTTGTTGAAAAATAAATTTCATGTGAATCATTACTTTTTGAATTTTATAATTAAGAACATTCTTATAATTCTTTTTCCAAATAGGAAGAAACACTTAAATCATTCATCTTTGAAAAGATTTTGGAGAAACCTGAGTTGCTGACTATTGTCAATACAATTATTATCCAATCCCAAGAAAGGCTGGAAATTGAGAAGATACATAGAGAAGCCATAAATTAGGATCCATGTTTTCCAAATTATTTTCATGATAACTTGTTAGTTTTTTCTCCCTGTAAAGATTTAGTTATCATTTCTTATAAGTGAAGATATTATTTAGATAAATGGGAATTAAATACTAGTATTGAAGAAAGAGTAGTTTGACCAATTATGTAGTACATTGTTTCACATGAGGATGGTGGTACTAATTTGTTTCTCAAATAAGAAATCATTTTTTAAGATTAAATTGAAGATAAACTATTTCCTTGCATTAAATTTCAGAAACCACTAGAGTTTATTTATGAGTATAATTTCTTGGGAACTTATCTTTATATATTGTTCCCTCTTACAATATATCATTGGAACCACAAATTCATCGATGGGAACCTAATGAAATAAGATTATGTGAGCATCTAAAACTATTTTGTGATAAATAATACTAGTGAAAAATCATTTGTTTAGTTCATGAGGAAAAAATTTCACCCACCTTCTGATTGGGGATGACCTGCTAGAACTACTTGAACATGGGAAATGAAATCATAGAACCCACTTGGGGGGTCCATAAAAAGTATATTTTCCACAATACTTATTTTTTATTTCCCTTATTTCAATAAAATTTTAATCTTTTATTTTTTATTATTTTATGTAGGTTTCCAAGTTTAATCTTATTGTTGGCTAGCTCAAAAATGTTGGGGCTAAATAAAAAAAATTGTGCATTTCCTACACATGTTTTATTTCTATGTCTTATATTATTTATTCTCACTTCTCATATAAAATACTCATAATTGTGAAATATTAAATAAAAATGTGGGTTGGAACATATATGGTAGAATATTATTTTTTGGGTTTTGTATTTTGAAGGTGTTCTTTTCATATTTTTTTGTGTTTGAAATTTTTTTAAACTGGTGAGAGGGGGAGTAAGGCCTAAGTGTTGAAAATCATCAACACTTGCGCGCCTAAGTGGCCAGCCCTTAAGGGAAATGGCCACACTTGCGCACCACCTTACCCCTTCAACAGAACTTGCGCGCCACCCTTCTAGAAGCCCTTAGGGATAGTACTAAGGGCTTGATCCAAGTCTCACCCAAGTATTACCTTAAGGGTTGACCATTCTACCCATTGAAAATATTTATGAATACATCTGTGACTAAAGGATGTATTTGATATATAGATATTTCTAAATCCTAAATTCATATATGCAGAAATGATGTAGGAGGAAAATATATTTGTTGGACCTAATTAGTGGGCCTATAAATTATAGGTGTGTAGGAGTTTCATATTATAGGGGATAAAATCCTATCTATATTATATTCAAAGACCATGTAGACAAATGGGGATAAGAACAATACCCATATGCACCTCATTAATAAACTATAGGTATTTAAATGATGAAGTTAATTGTCTCAATGGTCTCAAAATATGGAAGCTTATGTTTTCTGAAATTAATAAAATATGAGAAGAATGATACAATACTAAAATTTATAACCCTATTTCCTAGGGTGTAAGTTTTCTTGGGATTCCATAACTGGTACATATGGTACAAACTATAATTTGGATTTAGTGTCAAATAGATAGAAGAAAAGATTATGAATCTATATGTGTTCCTACCCAACCCTATAATGGGATAGTTGGAAGTTAAGGTAGTAAATATTACAATGTTGAATATGTTCATTCAATTAAGATATATCACAAAATTTTGACATATGGTTTCATGATGAAAGTATTTACTCAGTGGGTTTAAATAAGTGGTCTTATCAAAAGAGATCTATTCTCTATTAGGTGGTATCAAGACAGAGTAAATGGATTCATAAAATTGTTTCCAATAAATCCAAAAGGGTAAATTGTTAGAAACTAATTAGAATTGGTGATTCTATGTGTTGGATTCATTTTCAACTATAGAGTGTTATATTTTTTTTCCCTTGACATGGTTTGATGGATCGTGTTTTATTTTTTATTCTCCATGTTAACAGTTACATGAGACAGTGGTGTCCCTAATAAAGGGAAACTGGAGGACTGAATAGGAATATTTCATGGAGATTACATGGAGAACTATACAATCCTATAATATCAATCATGATTATATTGAGAGATTGGTTGAAGTTATCCAAGAAATAGGATCACCCAAACTGGTTCATATCATAAAAATATTTTGGAGAAGTTCCAAGACCATAAAGACCATGATATATTCATGAAGTAATCGCTCTATAAATGTTTGAGTGGTTAAAGAGAGTTTGTGTAGGAAAAATAAGCAATGGAATAAGTATCATGAAAATCGTAAGTTATATGAACATGGTGATTCTGATCCACCTCAAGAAAATAGAGCAAAGAAAGGATTTTTTTCACAAGTGAAAATTTTGTGCAAAAGGTTGAATAGTTTCGTGTAGTTTTACAAAAGTGAATTTTTAATACTGACTCATTGAAATCTCATAAAGTCAAGTCATTCAAAAAATATTATAAGTTTCATAAAAGTATGAGTTGTGAAAAGGAGTAAAAATTTGCACAGACCCAAAAAATACAAACTTGAGTTATGGTATGTCATTGAGTTGCGCACTAAGGGAGACATTAAATCATTGAAGTTTGGAAAAACCATTAAAGTTATGTTCAAGGTTATTGGTGTTCAAGGAAGTTACGCAAAGGGTTAGAAATGAATATAAATAGGTGGCTACCCCCATCATTTTAAAAGCTAGATTCAATGAATATTATAATTTTCTGAATTTTTAGAAGATTTATGAAAAGGTATTTCTTACAAAAAGTAGTAACACAAACATTAGTTGTGGAAAGAAAGGAATTTTGTCAGTTTGACCATGTGAGTTTTACAAAATCTTGGTGAGTTTCATGAATTCTATGAGTTTTTTAATGAATTTATGTGAACATTAGTTGAACAAATAAAGAAATTGTGTCTATATGAACAATTGAGTTTCGAAAAGGTTTGTAGTTTCATGTAGGTTATAATTTCATAGTAAACTTAGAAGTTGTGTGAAATTAAAATATTTTTGTGAAAAAGTAAAGAGTTACATGAAAGTGAGTATTGGAATTTTTATCACAAAAACAGTATAGAAATTGATTGTCACTCATTGTAGGCCTTTACAAAGGAATAAGTTATTCCTTGAAGACTGAAGTCCATGAGGGAAATTGAAACTTCTGTTTTGGAATAAGTTTACTATCAGAATGTGAAAAGTCAATGTGAAGGTCAACGGGCACCTATTGATATGACAGGAACTAGAAAATGAATTCATTCATTAGCCTATGTGATAAAGAAAATTTCCTCCTTAATTAGTGATTAAAGGGAGATGACAAAGAGAGTGGACCTTGGGAGGTAGTGAGCTAACCATAAACATTGTATAAGGAGTGAACCCAAGAATAAGATTAAACTAGCCTAAATCCACCATTGAAAGATACTTTGTAGATTTTAGTGCTTCGGAACATTATTGTTGTATGCTCCTTGGACTAGCCCAGTGTGGGCGAACCAAGTAAAATTTGTGTGTCATGTGTGCATGCTTTACTTACGTTTTTCAGGATGACTATCAATGTATGTGTATTGAGAGAACATAGATATTATATGAATAAGGCTAAGATAAGAACCCCAATCAATTAGATCATTACTAAATAGGTGAAAACAAGAGTGACCCTGCTAACAAGTGATTTAAATATTAGTTGGGGAGGTGAGAGTTTTAAAGTTGCATGGGGAAACACGAATGAGTTTCATACCCTAATCCCCCCCAGGGCATATCTCCATAAGGTCCCTTATGGGTATAACCCAAACCATCATATCATAAAAATGATGTGATGAATATCATTTAATATTATATCAATGCACTTCGGGTTTATTTCATAAGATTCTTATTATCTATTATAGATTATGATAGATAATAAGGCGTACCATAGATTATGATATGGCTTGAATCATAAAATAAAATTTTCTAATAAAAAATTTATTTTTATTTATTTTCAATTATGAATTGAATTAAATATTTATAAATCATTTAAAATAATAATAAAATTTATTTTGAGTATATTTATTAATTTATATAGAGTTTATAAATTAATTAATTATAAATAGATTAGAATTAACTAATTAATGTATATGAAATATTTAATATTACATGTTAATACTAGAATTCCTTTTATATTTTTATTTGGAATACCTTATAATTTAAATATAAAAATTTTATATGAAAACATATAAAAGTGATTTATAAATATTTTATAAATTAAAAAATAAGGTATAATACATAGTGTTTATATTTAAGAAAATTATGAAATACTCATAATGATCAATTTGAAATGTTGAAATTAAAAAAGTTTTATTTGAAAATTACTTGCACCTTATCAAAAGAGTTTTTATAAATTGATGTGATCAAAGGTTTAAATAATATTAATATTTTTTTAAGATTATGTAAAAAAAATACATAATTGGAAATTAAGATATAAAATGTTTATATTTCATGAAATATCATATATTAAAGTTAAATTATGTACAATGAATGATATGAAAAGTTCATATTATGGAATGAATATAAAGAGTTTATATTCAAAATTATGAAATTTTCATAAGGGATAAATGTATAATTATAAAAAAATTACTCTTAGATTTTATTCATGAATTCTTCATAAGTTGTTATCTCGTGTTTAAATCTATGAAATGTTCATTCATTTAAAAATTATTCTCTATTTTATTCATAGTTACAAATTTTTTATATTATGAATATTTTTATTCATTGATTAAAGTTTTTAAACTATTTATTATAAATTTTCAAGTCTGGAATTACATGTTAGGAATGTTAACATAAGGTTTAGTTTTCATCTACCTTGACTAAGGTTTTTAGTTAAATTTATTAGCTTAAAAATATTTATTGAATATAATTTGTTCATATTATGTTTTAGGGTTTTAATGAATTGGATTCTACCTTGAGTAAAGTATCCTTGGGGAGAGGGACTTTGGGTTAGAATTCCCACTATCCTGGAGGCTTATCCCTTGTTCTAGAAATGTGGTGGTTGGATATTTATATATTTGAGATTAATCATGTAGATATTTTCAATATCATATAATTTTAAACCTTTACTTGAAAATTTCATGTACCATATGCATAAGATGCATTTGGATATGTGTAAATATATTGGGACTCTATTTTTTAGTGAGTAACACAAATTGTGGGTTGTGTAAAGATTTTAACAATGATATCACTTCAACACATTAACTTAGTGGATAGATTAATATTCCAATACTAAATCATTATAAGCATACCAAAATAAACAGAATAACATGAGATAATATGGTGAGATTAAAACCCCTTCAAAATACTAAGTTTTATATTCCTTCCAAAGTGTAATTTTTCAAAATCTAAATCCTTCATTACGGGTGACCTTAACCGTTAGGTACCTATAAATTATATTATATAAGGAAATCAAGTAATAAGGTGACCCTAACCGTTAGGTTCCTTGTTTTTGGAATTTTCTTTGGGTTACACTTAGCTGGGAAACCATAACCATTAGGATACTAGAGGAATATTGTTGATTGAATCCATATGGTGGATTTTTATAAATATTTTATACACTCAACTATCCAAAAGACATATATGATATTATTGAAAAGTGTTTTCTACCAGATATAGTCAAGGATTATTTACATGCTCAAACCAGTGTAAGACATGAAAAAAATTATATATCTTGTACTATTGATGGATATGATATATTCAAAAATGGGGTCATCATTTTAGTAGGAGCTAGTTTAATAAAATTATTTATTAAATGTAAATAAAATATGATATTAATTTGATAAAGACTTTTATTGTATATAATATCATAATCATCATCAAAATTATCCTTGAGATTAATCATTAGGAATTATAATATTAATGTAAGAAACTCTTATGAATGATAACTTAAGAAAAGTTATTAAGTAAAAATTCAATGTGTTAGAAAAACCACTTCCTAAGTATTTGATTGTTGAAGTTGTTCAATATGTAAATCTATATTCATTTAAGGTTTTAAAACAATTAGATGTTAAATGATCTAATGGATTTTAGCATCCACTCATATACTCAATATGATTTAGTATGATAATGACTTAGTGAGACTAAAGGTTTATTAAGTCTTATTTTGGTTAAGAAATTCATTCTATTTTCATCTATGGAAATGTTCTGACAAAATGAATGAATTCAAGAAAATTTTACCTGATAAGTGGCTAGTTAAGGCCATTTAAACATAAAGGTAAAATCAAGGAGGAGTAATGATTCTAAAAGATGGGATTATTAAAGATACCTAAAGGGGTTTATGAAACTCTATAGAATTTATATGTTACGTATCGATGTTATAGAAATTTATTCTTTGGTTTTGAAGGGTATGTGATACTAAATATATGTTTTATAAGTGTTGTAAATATAAAGGATTTTAGAATCAAGGGGATAGTTGATAGATCTTGTAGTTTTCATTCAATTAATTAAGCAATAGTTATGACATCAAAAGTTTGAATGTAAAGTAATTTATAAAGAACATATGGATCTAATCAAAGGTTGTTTATCTTCATCACATTTCTCATGTATGATAAGAAAATTTGTTCATTGAAAATATTTATTATGAACAAAATGATATGATTAATTGTACACACTTGGTTTATGACTCATTAGATTCTATAACATGTTTTGAAAAGGTGACAATGATAAAAATGGTTTATCAAGATTAAATTATTTATTGAGATATTTATTAAAATATATGGGAAGATGTTCTCACCACCCATTAGTGGGATATTTTAATATAGTCTTATTTTTATAGGAAAATATTACAAATAGATAGAATACCATATATTATATTGAATTGATAGTATATATTTTAATATTCCTATTAATAATGAATAAGATTTATTTCCTACACAAATGGAGTTTTTGTTTCTTAGCAATGTATTCTAAAGAGAATATAGTGTCTAAGAGGCTAAAGAGAGTATTTTTGATATTGAGAAGTTCAAATTTAATAAATAAAATATTATACTATTCTAAAATAATTTTCAATCATATCCTAAAAAGGTTTTATGGTATGATGTTAAAGTAAAAACGTAAATACTTAAAAATAAGTTACCATGAGAAAGTGAATATCACTATTTCTTAAAGGATTATACTAGTCAAATTCAAAGTGAATGTCACTTTAACCTAAAGGAGTTTAGGATGTTCTTATGGATAATAATTTAAGAGTTACATTACTTTTCAAATAAAAAGTTTTATAGAAATAGATCCATGTGTGATGATGTTAAACTCGTAAATTTTTAAAGTATATAGTAGAAGTTAACATCATAACATCTGATATTGTTAAGTTAGGTAGTTTGAATATGTTCAAGGAGTTAAAATTTATTAATATTATTCCTAAATATCACCATTATTCAAACATTCTTTCTTTATAGATGTTACTCACTAAAGATTTAGTGGGAGATTTTTATCATCGTCTTATATAGATATATTCTACGAATTACATATTGATCTAATAAGTTAATAAAACCAAAAAAAAGTATAAAAAATTTAAGGATGATCTGGAAGTCTATCTTATATGATATGTTTGATAGGTTCTTATATAGGGTTTTGATAAGATTATTAAAAGAGTTTTTAGAATATAAAATATATCATATAAAAGGTATTTTCTATTTTATCATTCTTTCATGTTAATTTTATAAAAATATATATATATCTACATTTCATGAAGTGTAATGATAGATAACCTCTCAAAGTATGACTTTGAGTTATCCCTAACCATTTTCACCATGGGGTATTATAGGTTTTGATGAAATGTTATTTTTATCATGAGTAGGATTCTTATATGTGATATGAAGTATGATAATAAAGGAAAAAACTATTTTTGTGTGCTGAATGACCCATTGAGTATACCACATGGGTGTCATACATTTTTTTTTGGGATATTAGGTATGCATGGATCATATTGGAGTATATGTGTAAGAACATGGTTTTTCTATAAGGTAAATATCCTTTAATTTTAGTTTTAATTCTATGGTTTTTTTCCTAATATGAATTCCTAAATAGGTTGAAGAGGTTACAAAGGTTTCAAGGGTGAATGTGCCTTGTTCAAATCCTGAAACCCCAACTGGTGCAAGAAAAAGCTGGGTATCATGGTTAGTAAAAATTGTGTGGTCCAGTTTGCACGATTTCTCCTAACTGTGCGGGGTGTTCAATGAACAGAAGTGGTCATCATGATTTTTTTTAACCATGTGACCTAGGATGAACACTCATGAAAAAGATCTATAGTTTTTAATAGATCCATATAGCATGGTTTGTACATAGTTTCCCAAACCGTTTGCATGAACCATGCGAGTCCCATCTTAAGGCGGTGCATGGTTCGCGGTTGGATCATAGTTTGGGAAAATGTGTAGCCAAACCATACGACCCCCTTATTTTTGGGTAAAATTACTAGTTTTATCTTTAATCCTTATAACTTAATATTGCTTTCTTATTTCCTCCTCCAGCTGAAAAGAGGCCTTCTTCTTCTCCTGTGAGGATCTCCTCAATCCTACAAAGCTAGGTTTTTGGATTTCTTCACCATCTGAACTCGAAATTGAGATATGATCATATAATTATATTCCTATCAGTAAGTGCCTCGTTTCTCTTACACCTTTCATCATTTATATTCCTATTGATGGATTTATTTTGATTTAGCCTCATATGCCCTATTTTTAGGACATTTGTTCGTTCTTCTGTATTATTAATATCCAAGACAAACTAAGGGATGATACCGGATGAGGCATCTACTACAGGAATAAGTTAGGTGTTTTATGACTCATCCCTTAATATATTTCCATCTATAAATTTTTTTTGTTGTGAGCATGTCAGTTTCACTGGGCATTGCCCTTTAATTCATCTTCCATAAATTCAATTGACTAATTTTCAAGTTATGGACCTAGTAGGACCTATTTGAAACTACCGGAGGTTGAGACCTCAATATGGACCACCCATCTAGGGTGAGTTATTTACTTATACCTCGGTAACCTATATTGGGATTATTCTGGTCATCGTTCGAGTGTGTCTGACTTGACCTTTAATATGGTAAGTGATTCAATTTAATAAACGAATCTTAAATGTTATGGAAAGTATATATTTATAGATATTATCTGGACTAATTAAATCATTATGTAATTGAATTGATATTGGTTTCATATCCTTAATTAACCTTATTATTCTTAATGAAAGGTGATAGAATGGACCTGTTAAATGATTATGTAATTAAATTGATATCGGTTTCACGTCCTTGATTTACCTTATCATTCTTAATGAAAGGTAGTGGAATAAACCTTCTAAATAATTAAGTGGGAATGAGTACTACATGGACTATGATGAGATGTTATATAAAAGGAATTATTATAAGGTACCTACCTGCTTTGGATATTTTTCATCTTTATAGGGATGGTCAGACTTGATCCAACCTTGTATTCCTAAGGTAATTCCTTGTGTACTTAGAGGATGTCGTTATAATTAATTAAGTTAATTTACAATGGGAGATACCCACCATAGAATATGGTTTTTTATTATTACATGAATGAATCCACTACTGTAAATGGAGGATATACCAACGGAAGTTTTCCAATGTTTTTATAAACCATTGGAATAGGGGTCTGGAGAGGTCCTTACCCAACGGTTTCACTAAACCGTTGGAATAGAAATTTTTTTTATTACTTTTACCAAATGGTTTTGATAAAACCATTGGGATATATGATTTTAGAGGACTTTTACCCAATGTTTTGATAAAACTGTTGGGATATGTTAGTTTTAGGAAGGCTTTCCCAATGGTTTTTTAAAACTGTTGGGAAAGTTTTCCCCTAAATTGCCAGCATCCCCAATCCCCCATCTGCGCGTTTGAAGAAGCAAAGCTGGTACCTAATATCTCTCTCGCTTGGAAAATTATTCCACCAGATCCATCTTCAATCAGAAACTTTGTTTGTTATACACTTCAAATCTATAAGTCGTACCTTAGGTTTAATGTTTTGCATCTTTTTTTTTGTTTTCTGTTTTGATTTGGCCTAAAATCGAGGTCCGTGCGGTATGTTATACCCAAAAATTACAATTTGATTTGTTTTCTGTTTTTGTTCTACATTTCAAATATTATGATTTTATGAATCAAATTTATTTGAAGTGGGGGGTGTAGGTGGTGGGGGTGCAGTGGGTGGGGGGAGGGGGTGTACAGGTGGGGGTGTTCAGGTGGGGGGGGGGATGTGCAGTGGGTGAGAGGGGATGTGCAGGTGGGGGTGTGTAGTGGGGGGAGTCTGTTGGGCGTGAGGTGGGGGGGTTGTACAGGTGGGGGTGGGGGTGGGCTGTACAGGTGGGGGTGGGGGAGGGGGGTTGTGCAAGTGGGGGGTGTAGGTGGGGGGATGTACAAGTGGGTGGGGGGAGAGGAGTGTGCAGGTTGGGGGGGTGGGCTGTGGCAGGTGGGAGTTTGTTGGGGGGTGAGTTGGGGGGATATGCAGGTGGGGGTGGGGAGAGGGGGGGTGCAAGTGGGGTGTGTAGTGGGTGGATGGGAGGGGGGTTGTGGGGGGGTGTGTAGGTTGGGGTGGGGGTAGGGGGTGCAGGTAGGGGGGGTTGTACAGTGGGTGGATGGGAGGGGGTTGTGTAGGGGGAGTCTGCTGGGGGTGAGGTGGGGGAGGGGGGGCTGTGTAGGTGGGAAGTTATCACTTCTATAGTTCTCCAATAAGAACTAGGAAGTTATCACTTCTAGAGATTTGGATAGTTCTGAGGCCTCATAGTTTTGGTTCTTATCTAGTCATCTTGATGATTAAGGCATCATATGATCTAAAAGTTACATCAACTATATAGGATGAATTCCTTCTCCCACGACACATTTTTATAGAAAGAATATATCCTTGGAAGGTGGTGGGAGCCATTTATAATCCTTTCATACAGAGACCAGTGGAGGAAAATCTCCATATATAATCCACCTACACCAGGGACCTACTACCATATGCACGTCCCATATTCATAATCCTACCTCTCTATGTATTAAATGAAAAGTGATTCTATCTAGACTTCACCTTATAATGACATCCTAAATTTAATTCATGTTATGATGAAAAAAATATCGAGGAATCCATACAACTTCATATAGGAAAACACCCTTAATCATCATACCATTATGATACAAATCCTTACAAACTCATTACCATACATCATATCATTCCTAATAACTACCTATAGATATTCACTAACCTGTATTCCTTCCACCAGAATCCAATGCCCCAAAATTTTCCCAATTTCAAACTTGATACCATCATGTTATCAAGTCACCAATCCCTACCAAATTGGATTTTCACTAAAAAAATACTACTCTAATCCTTAACACACATCATTTGTTTTTCATAACATGAATGACAACCCAATTAAATCTCATAGCTCTCAGTCACACCCTCGTGGATAGCCCCCACCCCTGTGGACATCCCGTACCCCTTAGACAGCCCCCCACCCCCCGTCGACAGCCCACCCACCCCCATGGACACCCCCACTCCCCAGAAACCCCCCATCCTCCCGGAAACCCCCACCCCCTGAACACCCTCGACCCCCCTGGACAACCCCCCAACCCTCTGGACAACCCCCCACCCCCTAGACCCCCCCCCCCCCCACTCCCGTGGACACATCCCCACACCCGTGGATAGCCCCCCACCCCTTGGAAACCCCCCTACCCACTTGGACTGTCCCCCCACCCCTGTGGATAGCCTGCCCACCCTCAGGACACCCCCTCCCCCCTGGATAGCCCTGCCACCCCTGTGGACAGCCCACCCACCCCCTGGACACCTTGTACCCCTGGACAGCCCCACCACCCCTGTGGATAGCCTTCCCACCCCCTGGACACCCCCTACCCCCCTGGACATCCCCCAACCCTGTGGATAGCCCCCCCACCCCCCACCCCGGACACCCCACCCCCTGATTACCCCCCCCCCCCCCATCCCCCCGGACACCCCCACCCCCTAGACACCTCGTACCCCCTTGAACACCCCCCCTGTGGACAGCCCACCCACCCCCTGGACACCCCTGACCCCCTGGACAGCCCCACCACCCCTATAGACATCCCCCCCCCCCACCCTCGTGGACAGCTCGCCCACCCCCCTAGACACCCCTACCCCCTGGAGAGCCCCGCCACCCCTATGGACAGCCGGTCCACCCCCTGGACAGCCCGTACCCCCTGAACAGCCCGGCCACCCACGTGGACAGTCCGCCCACCCCCTGGCCACCCCCTACCCCCTGGACATCCCCAAACCTTCTGGATAGCCCGCCCACCCCTGGAACCCCCCCCCCCCCCCCCACCCCCTGGACACCCCCCTATCCCCCCGGACACCCCAACCCCCTGGACACCCCATACCCCCTGGACACCCCATACCCCCTGGATAGCCCCCCCCCCCCCCTCGTGGACAGCCCCCCCAACCCCCCCCCCCCCCCAACCCCATGGACAGTCCCCCCAACCCCCCTGGACACCCCTACCCCCCTGGACAGCCCCACCACCCCCGTGGACAATCCGCCCACCCCCTGGACACCCCGTACCCCCCTGGACAACCCTGTTACCCTTGTAGATAGCCCGCCCACCCCCCTGGACACCCCATACCCCCTGGACAGCCCCCCAACCCCGTGGACAGCCAGCCCACCCCCCTAGACACCCACCCACCCCCTAGACACCCCCCATCCCCCGGACACCCCCATCCCCCCAGACACCCCCACCCCCTGGACACCCCTTACCCCCTAGATACCCCCCCCCCCCCTCGTGGATAGCCTGCCCACCCCTTGGACATTCCCTACCCCCTGGACAGCCCCACCACCCCTACGGACAGCCCCTCCACCCTCGTGGATAGCCTGCCCGCCCCCCTGGACACCCCTGACCCTCATGGACAGCCCCCCGCCCCCCAAGACAGTTCCCCACCACCTAGACACCACCCGCCCCCTGGACACCCCCACCCCCTTGGGCGGTGTATGAGATCACTCAAATAATCTACTAAAATATTAAATTTTTCTATCTAAAATTTATTCAACTCTTGAATAATTCTCCTCTGCAAGTGTACATGATCTTGTACACTCATGTATAGTTCTTCAGAGATATTTTGTTATAAATATATTATTTTGTTGTTTTTTATATTATGATTCTCATATAGAGTAGTGTGTCACTTATGGTTTCATATAAAGTGATCAATTCTTGTTTACTTAAATATGTTTTCTATGAAACTTCAATATTATTGAATTTATTTTGACGAAATGACTTATAATAATTTTTTTTACATAATGGATAGAAGTTGGTTGTATGAAACTGATCGGATATCAAACGCTTTTCAAAACAATTTGGAGATATTTTTAGATTTTTCATTTTACAATGCTTCAGATAGTGGTCACATACACTTCCCCTGTTGCAATTGTGTTGGAAGACCTTGGTTGATCCGTGAAGAATTCAAATACCACATAAACAAATATGGTTTTCAAGAAAACTACTCTATGTGGTATCACAATGTGGATAAAATGAAATCTCAAATTGCTGATGATCCAAATTAGAGGACTGGATTGGATAATTTTTTATATGATCGGTTTCCATTTATTCTTCATCATGAACAAGAAAGGATTACGACCCAATAAGATTTCGATATAAGAAGACATGATGTATCTAATGAAAATGATGATGTTATCAGGGTGAAAAAAATGAATGATGTTTCCACGACTCCAGTATATCGATAATGCGGTAAAATGAAAAGGTTGTAATTTTTAATCCGATTATTTCATGGGAAAATAATGTATGGGATTTTTAATACTACCATCGATTACATTCTTACCTTATTGAAGGACTTACTTCCAAATGATGCAGATATTCCCTCAAACCACTATATGGAATGGAAGTTAGTTGAGGAACTTGGATTTTTAAGAAACAAAATTCATGCTTGCCCGAAAGATTTTAGTTTATTTTAGGAGGAAAATATTGAACCATATGATTGTATAAAATGTGGCACATCCCTAGGGAATTAAAAAGCTGATAGAACACCATCTCGTGTTCCAAAAAAAGTAATGTGGCACTTTCCATTGATCCCCAGACTCTAGAATCTTTTTATGTATAATGAAATATCAATAAAAATGTGATGGAATGATACCGAGAGAAATAAGACTAATGATGAGTTGGTTCACCTAGAAGATGGATTTTCATGGTAGATATTTGAAGCTCGATATCCTTATTTTGTAGCTGACGTGCGTAATTTGAGGTTGGGTATTTCATGTGACGGTTTTAATCTGTTTGGTCAGATGCTTACGTCACATAGCACATGGACAGTTTTTATACACATTTATAATCTTCCCCCATGGTTGTGTATGAAAAAACCTTTCACTTTCATGAGTATACTCATATCTATCTCTTCTAATCCTATAAATGATATAGACGTATACATTCAAACTTTAATAAAATATTTGAAACTTCTTTGGGATGTGGGTGTGGGCACATATGATGCATGTTTGAAATACATATTTCATATGTGTGTTCCGCTTATGTGGACGATCAATGATTTTTCTGCTTATGAAATGATGTCTGGGTAGATCATAAAAGGAAAAGTATCATGTACTATTTTTATGAATAATACATGATCCAGAAGACTGAAACATCATTGTAGTTTCAGTTTTATGGGACATCAATTATTCTTGCCAATGGACCATCCATATAGAAATAATCATCGAAGATTTGACAATACCATGGAGACCGATGATCAACCTCATCATATGTCTAGAACTGAGGTGCTTAATGAATTGAAATATTTTAGTTTTTCATTTGGGAAGGGTCAAATGAAATCTAGAAAGAGAAATAATGTTTCCACTGAAACCTGTTACAATTGGAAGAAGAGAAGTATCTTATTTGATTTGACTTATTGGTCATCCAATTTTTTACGTCATTGCTTAGACGTAATGCACATTGAAAAAAATATATGTGAAATTTTTCTTTCGATTATACTAAAATGTTAAGGAAAATAAAAAATATGATTTATGGTCTCAGCCTAATTTGGTAGATTAGGGCATCAGACCAGAATTACATCATGTGTGTATCAGTGAAAATAAATGGAAAGTTTCATCTGCTTCTTATGTGATGACACCAACAGAAAAAAAAAAGAAATTTCTAGAAGTACTAGAGACTATTAAAGTTCCTGAGGGCTATTCAAGAAACATATCTAAATGGGTCAACAGAAGAGATTTGAAGCTAAAATATTTAAAGACTCATGATTATCACATCCTTATGCATGAGTTGATTCCAATATAAATTTGTCATATTTTTTCCAATAATGTAAGGGGTGATGTTATTCGGTTGTTCCATTTGTTTAGAGATATTTGTGCTAAGAAGTTGTCTCAGACTTTCTTGAAAAAAAAATGTTGGCAGATGCCCCATTAATTTTGTGTGAGTTAGAGAAAATATTTCCTCCATCATTTTTCACATGCATGTTGCATCTGACTATCCATATTCCAACTGCAATACTTCTCGGAGGACCTATTTATTTTTTTTTGATGTATCCAACTGAAAGAAATATGTACACATTAAAGTCTTATGTTCATAACAGGAATCATCCCAAAGGTTCTATCGTTAACGGTTACTTATCACAAGAATATATGGATTTATGCTCTTTGTATTTGTCTGATTTTACTACAAGAATGAACAAACCAATGAGAAACGAAGAAGAATAGTAGAAGAAAATTGAACCCAGTTTTCCATCACTTCCTCAAACAGGAGGAATTCCTGTATCATATACATTGATGACATTAAGCCTTGAAGAGAGGGAGATGGAACATCGCACAGTTTTTTTCAACTATGAATTGTTCAATGACTACATCCTGTAAGTAAATTTAATATGTATATTATATATATATATATATATCTATTAAAATATTCCTATTTTTATCTATAGGGAACATAAAGTGATGATAAATAGAAAGCATCGTTCTTTATCTTTGAGAAGGAGGGATACTTTTCATAGCAAAGAGTTTTCTGCTTGATTAAAATTGAAGGTAATAATATTATTGTTTAAAATAATTAAAACAATAATTAATTAAGTTTAATATTGATTTATATTTCTGGTATTGAGTTTTCCTGCTGACTCTATCTCTGAGGAAATAAGAGCATTGGCTTTTGGTCCTAATACCGTGGTTCGTGACTATAAATCAATTGTTATCAATGGGTACAAATTTATTATCACTGAACGAGCAAAGAACATGAGAACATAGCATGATGGTGTTATGGTTACTACTACAACATACTATTATACTAGTGAATCAGATAGTATACCGTGATTTGAAAATGTAGGTTATTATGGATTCGTTGAAAAAAAATATTGGATTATTATTCTCATATACGAGTCATGATGATGAAATGTCAGTGGTTTGATTCGATGACGAGTTAGGGAACATTTATTGATGATTATGGATTTCGATTAATTGATATGGCCCGCACTCTTGCTACCGATTAACCATATGTATTGGTATCAATGGAAAAATAAGTTTTTTATTCCAAAGACCGTCTTCAACCTGAATTTGGTTTCATTATTGAAGTAATTACAAGACATATTTTTGATGATGGTAATGATGAAATTGAAACCATCCCTACTGACATTGGAAATGATACATTTTTTACTTTTGATGACTCCAATATCTTAATTGTCAGATTTTACTATGAACCTGAATTTTTTGTGGGAAATATATAAAATCATCCATTCATGTTCTCAATTATTTTGGTTTACCTCGACTTGGGCTGTTAAGGTTGGTACTATTCAAATTGATTTAATATTGATAAAAAATATGTTGTATCCAACTTACCATTATGTGAATTTTCAATGTTTATTGGTTTCAATTTTATTTTAATTGCATTGTATAATTTGTAATTGAACTGTATTCAAACCTACGAAACCAACATTTCTAACTTAGTGAACATTTCAATGCTTCAACTGTGATTTGTATAAAATTTTTATAACTCTAAGACCTCTCTTTAACATTTTACTAGGTAATTAACATGATGGTTTATATTCTTCTTCAAAACATGTATTGAAACCTGCATCATTTACCTGGGATAAAGAAATTAAATTTTTCCTTAATTTTGACAACTACTTTACCCCTTATGAATCCGGTAGAACCAATGTTCCATGAATCCCCTTATTCCCTATAATTTTTTTTTTGGGTTATACATTATTTATCATTTTCTATTTACTTCCATATTTGTTTTCAAATGCAGGAAATGAAAACAATTGAAGAGAGGCAATGAAAACAAATTATGGACAACAATCGTCGCATGAATGAGTTGGGCATTCCACCACTAGTGCCTATAGTGAGTATTTTATTTCAAATATATATATTTAAAAAATAGATAATGTCATGTGATAAATTTTTTAAAACATTTTTTCAGGATCCATCTATTAGGAGACAGTTATTTGATGAGTAGCCTAGTAGTGGTCCCAATACTCAGGGTGTTTGTACGGGGGGTTATGACAACTCTTCTTTTTATTACAACTTAAACATGATTTATTACATAAAAATTCACTTGATACAACAAAGAATATTGAGAGTTTTAGTGTCTTTGGGTCTTAGGATCATTACATAAAAACTTAAAACATGAAATACAACATCTTTATTGAAAACTTTCTTTACATGACCACTACATTCCCTCGTACTTAGCATTGCATGGGATAACCTGAGGACATTCATAAGAAAAGGGTGAGCTACAAAGCCCAGTAAGGGAATACACATGGAATAACATGAGGAGTACAATACATGTTAGAAAATAGGAATATAAAAAGAGCATAAGAGAAACATGAACATAAAGTCGTGATAAAGAATGATAATCATAACATGGAAATGTGGCAACAACACTTAACATGGAATTAGCATGAGCCAAGGCTCATTGCACATGGAGCATGAGTAAATCCTCATTGCACATAAAGCATGAGTAAACCCTCATTGTACTGGAATTAGCATGATTCAACACTCATTGCACATGACATATCATAATACTATACTTTACCCAATGCATTGGAGCGCTATAAGGGCGCACCCTTCTTAAACATTTCATTTCATGCATAAGTGTGCCACATGGATCATAAAACATGGATTTATAAAACATAATCATTTATTCCATGATAAAGGAAAGTGGAATTCATACATGAAACTTTATAATCAATAAGTAAATCTTCATAAAGGTGAATACCCTTGATGGATAAATGGGCATGGTATTCACAACACAATGACATTGGCTTAGAAAATTGGTGCGATTTCAGCAGTGTAACGACGTGACATAAGAATTCATAAAAATGGTAGATGAGAGAGAAATGGGTTTCTCATAATATTTACATGTAATGGAAAGTATGGAGGTTATATAGATACATGTCCCAACAATTGTAATGGAATTTAGATTCATGATACAGAAGTATTGCTTGAATGTAAAAGAGGGGAGAGAAGTTTCTTTCAGAATTTCAGCATAGTAACGGGTGTACATGGGAGGAATTTAATGAGAGATAAAAGGGTATCCCATCATTAAAACATAAATAGGACAGTATTAGGGAGGTGAGAAATCATACCCCAACATTCATAATTTAAATTAAAAGGCAAAACAACTTAAATAAAATTGGACAAAAATGAGAAAGGAAGAAAAAAAACCCTTACTTGGAAGTGTGCTTCCAAAGGCTAGAGAGAGGCTTGTGAGAGGCTTCTTGGGAGCTTGGGGAACCTTGGGAGGATTCTAGAGAGAGTAGGGAATAGGTTGGAAAAACTTTAAAGGATTTGAGTGAGGAGTAAGTGGGAGATTGGGTGGGTTTATATAGGAAAGGTGAGGGAATTCTTTATTATTTAGGTTTGGGTCCCCTTACATTAAATTAATCCAAACCACAAACCATCCCATGGTTTTTGCCCATGGTTTTTGGAAAAGGGAAGAAGAAAACAATATTTTATAAGGCCAAAGTCCTAACTTCTTAAAATAATAGGGTTGCTTATGTGGAGGTGAGTCACACTCCCATGGAAATTAATTTAAAAATACATGGTGTTTAATAAGTCTTGAGGGGTCCATTAATGCTTTGAAAAGTAAGTCAAACAAACTTAAAATCACATTATTTTAATGGTAAAACATATATTGTCCGAACATAAAGCTTATAGTATTTTATTACATCACTATTGGGTCATTATGATGTCATAAAACACATTATATATTTAAACGGTATTTAATTTTTACCCAAAATTTTGACTATCTCAGAAAATTATGAAAAAATTCACCATTGGATAATTTAGACATCCTGATTCTAGAAATAACATTTATTTTATCTAAATAATTTTCTAAATATTTTAATTTTCACTTTTAAAATAAAAACTGACATTTATCGAAAATTCACGGGTTTTGACAGAAATTGCTTTCAAACCTTAATAAAAATTATAATTGCATTCATAAAATTATAAGATCATTTATATTTAATAAAAATTAATTTAATAATAATAATATTTTATTGGAATATTATTTAATTCAAAAATTCCTTAATTTAAAAAAAATAGAATTCTTAATTAAATAATAACTAAAAACACTATTTATACTTTAAAACTATTTACAATGTATCAAAAAAGACAAGGAGGTATATTAATTATTATATAAAAAAATAATATACATGAACATAGTACTAGATATTTGTTACATAACCCCTTAAAACAGCCGCATAAGACCTAAGGGTAATGTGTGTGATGGTTACAAACTCTTGGGGTGGCTCGGATAACATCGCTCGAGTGGTAATCTCTATCAACTTCCACTTTTCACATAGACGGTACCGTTCGAGCTTGACATGATGAATCTCAGCTTGGTCTTGGTCAAGAGCGAAGCCCAAGGATGCCACCTCTTTTCCGAGCTCTGACAAATGGGCTTCGTATGAGGAAATTCTACTGGATGAGGCCATCGTTTCCTTTGTCTGAGTAAATTTGGATTTGTTAAAGCCCTATATTTATACTAATCATGTGATCACTGTTCAACGGCTATATTAGAAACAGTCAAAATTCTTAATATAAAACCAATGAAGTTGACATTTTATATAAACATACAGATACATTTAATTAGATCAAGAGGGATTTCCATTAATGAAACTTTGGGTCGTTACAATATTCCCCCCTTAAGAAATTTCACCCTCAAAATTTTCCTTTTCCCACACTAAAACAGATGTGGGTAACTCAGCTTCATCATTTCCTCTGATTCCCAAGTCGCTTCTTCAAACTTGTGGTTTCTCCACAACACCTTGACGAGGGGAATTGTCTTATTTCATAGAACTTTTTCTCTATGATATAAGATCTTCACTGGTTACTCCTCATAAGAGAGATCATCTTCCAATTGTACCACCTCAGAAGAGAATACATGTGAAGGGTACGATGTGTACTTCCTTAAGAGGGATAGATGAAAGACATCATGTACTTTGGCCATAGTAGGTGGAAGTGCTATTCGATAGGCCACAGCCCCGACATGATCAAGAATCTCAAAGGGGCTGATGTACCTTGGAATTAACTTCCCTTTCTTTCCAAACCTCATGACCTTCTTCCACGGAGATATGTGTAGAAAAACCATGTCTCCAACTTTAAACTCAAGGTCTCGTCGAAGATTATCTGCATAACTCTTCTGTCGACTCTGGGCTGCCTTGATATGCTTCAGAATGTTTTTCACCTTCTCCACCATTTCCTCGACCATTTCTGGTCCAATCAGGTTACGTTCACCGACCCCATCCCAAAACGCCAGTGTTCTTCACCTTTTCCCATACATTTCTTCATATGGTGAGATTTGGATGCTCGAGTGGAAACTATTATTATAAGAGAACTCAACCAGAGGAAGATTTTGATCCCATCCTCCTTTAAAGTCCATTGAGAACGCTCTCAACATGTCCTCAAGTGTTTGGATAGTCCGCTCGGATTGGCCATCGGTTTGAGGATGATAAGCCGTACTGAAGTTCAGTTCAGTATTCAGAGCATGTTGAAGACTCTTCCAAAACATAGAGGTGAATCTTGGATCTCAGTCAGACACAATAGATAGTGGTAATCCATGAAAACTTACCACTTCCCTGATATATATTCGTGCCAGTTGACCCAATAAGAAATCCTCCCGAATAGCAATGAAGTGTGCAGTATTTGTAAGATGATCCACAACAACCTAGATTTCATTTTTTTCCTTTGGATGTCCTTGGAAGTCCGTTGAAAAAGTCCATGGTGATTTCTCCCATTTCCATTCTAGTATGGGCAATGGTTGCATCATCCCCTTAGACTTCTGCCTCTCTGCCTTCACTTGCTGACACACCAGGCACTTTTATGTATATTCAGCGATCTTCTTCTTCATATTATCCCACCAAAAATTTTCTCAGAGATCTCGATACATCTTTGTGCTCCCTGGGTGAATAGAGAAATTTGAACTATGTGCATCATCCAAAAGTTCCTTCTTCAGCTCCGGACTTGATGGAACACATATTCTTTTCCCAAACCGCACAATTCCTTATTCATTAACATTAAACTCTGAGGATTTCCCTTTTTCGATAGCTTCCACTTTTTCTTGAATTCCCACATCATCCTTTTGAGCATCCTTTAACCTTTCCAAAAGAGACAGTTGAGAAATATTTTGTGAAAGGATTGATGATGTTCCCTTCTCTATGATTCCCATGTCTATATTCATCAAGTCTAAGAAGATTGGATCCTTCTCAATTCTCATCATTGATAGAATCGTTGGATCCTTTATACTTAGGGCATCTACCACCTTGTTCGCTTTCCCAGGGTGGTAATGGATTGAACAGTCATAATCCTTGATGAGCTCTATCCATCTTCTCTAGGGCATATTAAGCTCTTTCTGTGTGAATATATATTTAAGACTCTTGTGGTCAGTATATATCTCACATTTCTCTCCATAGAGATAATGCCGCCAGATTTCCAAGGCAAATATCACCGTCACCAACTCCAGATCATGCATTGGATAGTTTCGCTCTTAGATTTTAAACTTCCTTGAGGCATAGGATATTGCTTTATCATTCTTCATCAGCACACACCCTAAGCCCTTCTTTGAAGCATCACTGAAAACAACAAAAAGTTCTCCACTTGTGGGTAAAGTGAGCACGGGCACAGTGATAAGCCTCCTTTTCAACTCATTGAATCTTTCTTCGCATTCATCACTCCAAGAAAACTTTACTCCATTTTGAGTTAGCTTGGAAAGAGGGTTGTACAATCGTGAGTAATTTCTCACAAATCGTTGATAATATCCATCTAACCCCAAGAAGCTACGGATATCCATTACCAATGTTGGCCTCGGCCATTCCTCAATTGCATTTGTTTTGGAGGGGTCCACAGATATCCCATTGCTTGTGATGATATGGGCCAAGAATGAGACCTCCTTCAACCATAACTCACACTTGCTGTACTTTTCATAGAGCTTCTCCTTGCACAGAGTCTCTAATACAGTTCTTAAATGCTCCTCATGATCCTCCTTGGTTTTGGAGTATATTTGAATATCATATAAAAAGACTACCACAAATTTGTCTAGGTAATCTCTAAAGACTCTATTCATTAAGTCCATGAATATTGCTGGAGCATTGGTGAGTCCAAAAGGCATTACTATGAATTCATAGTGCAAGTATCTTGTGTGAAAAGCAGTCTTGGGGATATCTTCCTTCTTCACCCTTACTTGATAATATCTCGACTGCAAGTCCACCTTGGAGAAGTATTGTGCTCCACGCAGTTAATAAAACAATTCATCAATTCGTGGGAGAGGATACTTGTTCTTTATCGTGATTTTGTTAAGTTCATGATAATCGATGCAAAGACGCATTGACCCATCCTTCTTCTTGACGAAGAGGACTGGTGCACCCCATGGTGAAGCACTTGGGCGTATAAACCCTTTATCCAGATTCTTCTGTAGTTGTTTCTTCAGCTCTTCAAGCTCAACGAAAAACATTCTATATGGAGTCTTGGATATTGGTAGCGCCCTAGGTATAAGTTCAATTGATAATTCAACATTCTTCTAGGAGGAAGACCAGGCAGTTCCTCGGGAAACACTTCCACAAATTCCCTCACAATAGGCATTTCTTCATGGATGGTTTCTTACTTGGACTCAATCATCTGAGCTAGATACGCATGCTCATAAGGAATAAATATCCATGCTTGAGATGATGGATCTAAAGGAGATTCATCTTCCTCCTTACACTTGTAAATAATCGGGGGTCGATTCTCCATATGGAGTGTGATTTCCCTCTCCCGATAATTTATGTTGGCTCTATATAAGGAAAGTCGATTCATGCCAAGAATTGCATAAAATTTCACTAGAGGGAGTATGATGAGGTTCTCCAGGAAATTCAGTCCATAGATTATAACAGGGGAGGACTTATATTCATAGGATGCAATGATTTCCCCATTTGTCGTACTCACCGACATCTTCACTTCCATGATTTGTGGTGGTGCTGGGATTGTTCTACTAAACTTTTGAGATTTAAAAAAATGCGTAGAACCTGAATCAAAAAGTATGTCAGCTATTCTTGAATGAATAACTAGTGTACCTGTCACCACTTCATTGTCGGGGTTCACTTCGGCAGAAGTGATGGCAAAAGATCTTCTTTGCTGCCTTGGAGGTTGTTGGTTGCCTCCGAAAACCCTTGGATTAGGGCACTAACTTGCAAAATGACCCGGTTCTTTGCATTTGTAGCATTGAAAAATGCGATGAGGTTCGAACGGAGCGTTCCTCTCCTCTGTCGCAGCCGCGGGTCTTTCTTTCCGATAGTTAATAGCTAGGTGCCCTTCTCTTCCACACCTGAAGCATTTTCTCGTCCCCTTAAGGCAATTTCCAGGGTGCTTCTTTCTGCACTTTTGGAAAGTGGGGTGCTAGATCTTCTTAGCACCGTTGGATTTATCCATCGAACCACCAGCATTGAAGTTCACCTTACGCTTCTTGTCCCCATGATACCCCTGTGATTCCCACTACTGGAAATCCAGCATTTCCCAACGGTTTAGAACCGTTGGGAAAGGCTGCAGAACCGTTGGTATATGTTATACCAACAGTTCTGCAAACCGTGGGGAAGTAAGCCGTTGGGAAAGGCTTTTCCCAACGGTTTACACAGAATCGTTGGGATAGGTCAAAAAAAAATCAACCTATCCCAACGGTTCTGCCAAACCGTTGGGAAAGGCCTTTCCCAACGGTTTGGCCCATTGGGAAATCAACAGACAATTTTCTTTCCCAACGGTTTACAAACCGTTGAGAAAGGTTTTTACCAACGGTTCCATGAACCGTTGGTAAAAACAACCCTGCAACAGGGTATCCCAATGGTTTCAAACCGTTGGGATAGGGTGTTTTTACCAACGGTTCCCTGAACCGTTGGTAAAACAGCTCCATAGAGCCTATGCCAACGGTTTTCAAACTGTTGGCATAGGCTTTGCTGTGCAAATTGCACAGCAGCCTGCAATTTGCACATCAGGTCTGGTTTTTGGGCATTTTCATTTCAATTTTCAATCCAATTATGCCCTCGTTTTCAATTCATTTTTCAATCCAATTATTGTACTTGTAACACATATAATGCATACATATAGAGAACAAACCAACACATACAAATAATGAAAACCAACCAACCAACACATATAATGCATCCTGAAAATATACACATCCATAATTAAAGTAGAATTCATAACATAATTATAAACATACATAATTCATTTAGAATTCATTTTAAAATTTAGATGACAATTATATGTGGAATCCAAAATTCAATTCATAATTTGATCGGTTTTTTCTATACCATATATTTTTACCTCAAATGATGTCCATTTTAAACAAAATACATACACCTGAAGTGATACCGGCCACACCGCACCTCATATTGAGGAGGGGTTGACTCGTACACGTCACATTTTACCCATGGATCCTTGTGCTAAAGTATCGACACAATCCGAATACGTTTGGTCGGTTTTCCGTATGCCAGTTGATGTTTTTCACTTAAAATGACGTTCTTTTGAAACAAAAGACGGACACTATGAGTGGTGCCGACCACACCGCGTCTCCAATTGAGGCGGGGTTGATTCGTACACATCACATATGACCCATGGATCGTTCTCCAAAAGTTTAAATGGAAACCGAATGTGTTTGGTCGGTTTTCCGTATGTACTTAAAATGTTGTCCATTTTAAACAAAAGAGTGACACTTAGACTAATCCTTACCACACCGCGACTCAGATTCATCCCGGGTTGGCTCGTACATGTCACATATGACCCATGGATTGTTGTGATAAATTATCAAAATATTACGAATGCGTTTGGTCAGTTTTGCATATGCCAGTTGTTCTTTTCATTTATAATCATTTCCATTTTAAACAAAAGAGACAGATTTAGAGTGGTGTCGGCCACACCGCATCTCGGATTAAGACGGGGTTGACTTTTACACGTCACATATGACTCATGGATCGTTGTGCTAAAGTATCGATAGAATCCGAATGCGTTTGGTCGTTCTTCCGTATGTCAGTTGATGCCTTTCACTTAAAATGACGTCCTTTTGAAAAAAAAAACGGACACTTTGAGTGGTGTCAGCCACACCGAATTTCATATTGAAGCGGGGATGATTCTTATACGTCACATAAGATTCATGGATCGTTCTCCTAAAGTTTCAACGGAAACTGAATCCGTTTGGTCGTTTTTTCGTATGTACTTAAAATGGTGTCCATTTTAAACAAAAGAGAGTCACTTAGACTTATCTTGGCCACACCGCGACTCAGATTCATCCCGGGTTGGCTCGTACACGTCACATATGACCCATGGATTGTTGGGATAAATTATCAACAGATTAGGAATGCGTTTGGTCGGTTTTCCGTATGTCAGTTGATGTTTTTCACTTAAAATGACGTCCTTTTGAAACAAAAGACGGACACTTTGAGTGGTGCCGGCCACACCATGTCTCCGGATTGAGCTGAAACCACCGTGCAACATTCTAATTATTATTCGTGATGTGTACGCGCAGACGGCACGTCAATCGGACGTGCGGTTTGCGCGGTACGACTCAATATTCGTGTTTTAAGTGATGCGCGCGCTTCGTAAACGCACGTGAGGGGGGTCCAAACGGGCCGAACGAAGTCGGAATGGCCTGAAATTAGACGAAAAATACGGGAGAGTGATTTATGAAGTGGTCGAGCAGACGGCACGTCAATCGGACGTGCCGTGTGCCCGCGGTGACCGACAACGCAGTTCTGGTGTCATAAACGGCCAAAACGGGCGTCCAACGGTCAAATTCATAGCGGACGACCTCATATTGAGCTGAAACCACCGTGAAACATTCTAATTATTATTCGTGACGTGTACGCATAGACGTCACGTCAATCAGACGTGCAGTTTGCGCGGTACGGCTCAATATTCGTATTTTAAGTGATGCGTGCGCTTCGTAAACGCGCGTGAGGGGGGTCCAAACAGGCCAAACGAAGTCGGAATGGCCTGAAATCAGACGAAAAATACGGGTGAGTGATTTCTGAAGTGGTCGAGTAGACGGCACGTCAATTGGACATGCCATGTGCCCGCGGTGACCGACAACGCAATTCTGGTGTCATAAACGGCCAAAACGGGCGTCAAACGGTCAAATTCATAGCGGACGACCTCAGATTGAGCTGAAACCACCGTGAAACATTCTCATTATTATTCTTGACGTGTACGCATAGACGGAACGTCAATCGGACGTGCGGTTTGCGCGGTACGGCTCAATATTTGTGTTTTAAGTGATGCGCGCGCTTCGTAAACGCGCGTGAGGGTGGTCCAAACGGGCCGAACGATTTTGGAATGGCCTGAAATCAGACGACAAATACGGGTGAGTGATTTATGAAGTGGTCGAGCAGACGGCACGTCAATCAGACGTGCCGTGTGCCCGCGATGACCGACAACGCAGTTCTGGTGTCATAAACGGCCAAAACGGGCGTCAAACGGTCAAATTCATAGCGGACGACCTCGAATTGTCCTGAAAACACCGTGCAACATTCTAATTATTGTTCGTGATGTGTACGCGTATACGGCACGCCAATCGGACATGCGGTTTGCGCGGTACGGCTCAATATTCGTGTTTTAAGTGATGAGCGCGCTTCGTAAACGCGCGTGAGGGGGGTCCAAACGGGCCGAACGAAGTCGGAATGGCCTGAAATCAGACGAAAAATACGGGTGAGTGATTTCTGAAGTGGTCGAGCAGACGGCACGTCAATCGGACGTGCCGTGTGCCCGCGGTGACCGACAACGCAGTTCTGGTGTCATAAACGGCCAAAACGGGCGTCAAACGGTCAAATTCATAGCGGACGACCTCGGATTGAGCTGAAACCACCGTGAAACATTCTAATTATTTTTTGTGATGTGTACACGCAGACGGAACATCAATGGGACGTGCGGTTTGCGCGGTACGGCTCAATATTCATATTTTAAGTGATGCGCGCGCTTCGTAAACGCGCGTGAGGGGGGTCCAAACGGGCCAAACGAAGTTGGAATGGCCTGAAATCAGACGAAAAATACGGGTGAGTGATTTATGAAGTGTTCGAGCAGACGACACGTCAATCGGACGTTCCGTGTGCCCGCGGTGACCGATAACGCAGTTCTGGTGTCATAAACGGCCAAAACGGGCGTCAAACGGTCAAATTCATAGAGGACGATCTCGGATTGAGCTGAAACCACCGTGAAACATTCTCATTATTATTCGTGACGTGTAAGAGCAGACGGCACGTCAATCGGACGTGCGGTTTGCGCGGTACGGCTCAATATTCGTGTTTTAAGTGATGTGCGCGCTTCGTAAACGCGCGTGAGGGTGGTCCAAACGGGCCGAACGATTTCGGAATGGCATGAAATCAGACGACAAATACGGGTGAGTGATTTATGAAGTGGTCGAGTAGACGGCACGTCAATCGGACGTGCCATGGGCCCGCGGTGACCGACAACGCAGTTCTGGTGTCATAAACGGCCAAAACGGGCGTCCAACGGTCAAATTCATAGCGGACGACCTCGGGGGCTGTCCGGGGGGGCTATCCAGGGGGCTATCCGGGGTCCAGGGTGGAGGGTTGGGGGCTGTACGGGGGGCTGTCCAGGGGGCTGTCCGTGGGGGCTGTCCGGGGGGGCTGTCCGGTGGGTGTCCGGGGGGCTGTCTGGGGACCAAGGAGGAGGGTGGGGGGGTTGTGCGGGGTCTGTCCGAGGGGTGTTTGGGGGTTCTTCTGGGGTTTGTCCGAGGTTGTTCAAGGGGCTGTCTGGGGGTTGTTCAGGGGGTTGTTCAGGGGTTGTTCAGGGGTTGTTCAGGGGGTTGTCCGGGGTTGTTCAGGGGGCTGTCCGGGGGGTGTTTGGGGGGTTGTCTGGGGTCCAAGGGGGAGGGTGGGGGGGTTGTCCGAGGGGCTATCTGGGGGGCTATCTGGGGTCCAGGGTGGAGGGTTGGGGGATGTACGGGGGGCTGTCCGGGGGCTGTCCGCGGGGCTGTCCGGGGTGTGTTTGGGGGGTGTTCGGGGTCCAAGGGGGAGGGGGGTTGTCCAGGGTCCAAGAATGAGGGGGGTTGTCCAGGGAGTTCACAAACCAACAACCACTAAAAGACAACAACATCCATAAAAACAGACAATATATAAAAATAACTCAACTCCAATACTATATTACGAGTCTAGATAAAACCAACAACTAGAATAGATTAAACATCAAATCTCAGTAATATAAGTCAAAAATGTAACGGATCAATATGTCCCACATCAGCATCACCATCACCATCATCATCATCATCATCACCCTCGTCATCGTCCTCCTCATCGTCCTCACCCTCCACAGCGCCTTCCTCCTCGCCTTCGCCCTCCTCCTCGCCCTCCTCATCTCCCTCCTCTTCCGCATCAGACTCCTCTCCATCATCATCTTCAAGCTGGACATCGGCCTGACCACCATTGGAACTGCCACCTGGTGCACCATATATAGAATGTATCGACGACATGTATTTATCAATCGCTGGGCTAGCCTCTGTAGGAAGTGTTAGATGTAGAACTTCAATAAATTTCATAAATGCACTGTTTACCCTATCAGACTGTTCTTCCGTCTCTGTGGCCCTTTTCTCAGCCTGTTCTGCCTGTGCCCTAACTTGCTGCAGCTCAGTGGCACTACAACTCGTACCTGAGGCAGGACAATACCTCGTCGGGGCTATCCTAGGTCGGCATCGTACTCTGCCAGAATGATCCTCTCCCAACACCTGATGTAAGTGATCAGATGGCCCAAAATTGTCTGCTTCTTGGGCATCGAGGGCCTCTAAAGCATCCTGTTACAAATATAAATATATTATTAAGTTATGAAATAGATATTAAAATATAAAATCAACAGATTAAAACTTACAATCTACTGCTGAGTCGCTTCGTTGACAGCACTTCCATCCTTTTTTCGTCTACTCGAGAAAAACAGTTTTGCTCGAGGCACACGTCCTTCAATATTTTGTACTTGCCTCTACAATGACATTGAAAACAAAAGTTATATAAAAACTTTATCAAATGATTAAATAATTGAGGAAACAAAAGAAAATGTAATTCGTAAAGAAAACTTATAAACAATTGTCATACCTGCTGCCTCTCATGATCCGGCATCGTTGTGCGTCCTAGTGTATGGAGGTATTTTTTGCATCAATGTTTTTTTTTTATTTTTTCCAGATGATTCCTAAATAAAATTAGATAATGCAAAGGATAATATTAATGAAAAACTTGAAAGTTATTATTTAAATACCTCAAATGTAATTCATACCTTAAACTGGGTACTCGTCCAATGAGTAATCATCTGACGATACTGCTCTATAGGACAATCATTCACGACTGGTACCGCCTCTAACTCAGTGCCAACTCTAGCACGCCAGCCAATATACAGCTCATGCTTGTAGGCTCTCCAAAGCTTGCCTAAATCCTTTAGACGTTCCAGTCGTGCACCCTCACCATCAGGAAAATTAAATCGAAGCTGAAATCAAAATATTAATTCATATAAATACAGAAATAATTCATGGCATTAAATACAACAGATTTTTTTTACCCATATCTCTTCCCAAGCTCTATCTTTGACCTCATGTGGCAAATGTCTCCACGACAGCGGGCTGACGGGAATGATGTCGGAGTATTTGGAAAGCGTCGCCAGAAAACTCTGACATTGCTGCCCTGTTTTCTCAACCATATAATTGTCTTCATTATATTCCATCATAACCTGTGTGCGACGGTTCCACACTGAACGCATGCGTGTACGGCCCCGCCCCCGTCTCCTGTCAGTAAATGTATCTGTCATGAAAGAAAAACAAATATTTTATCAAAACATGTTATAATGAAAATAAATATTGCTATAAAAATTTGTTAGGGTTTTATAAATATACCTACGCTAGTCTGATCAATGAGTGGCGTCGGATCCACAGAACCTGATAGAACACCCTCCGGTGGAACAGGAGTCGAAGACGATGGAATATAAAAGCTCGGAGAGACAGAAGTAGAAGGAAAAGAAGATGGAATAGCTGTATGACCTGATGCTGACTGGGGAGTGGGAATCATCATGGGATGTGAAAATGATGGGGCAGAAGATGCAGAAGGTAGCGAAAACACGGGAGGCCTAAATACCCCGTGTGTCCCTAACGACACACCGGGATCAGAATGTGGGAAGGATGAAATGTCAGTGGGAGGGGCAGGGTCTAGTCAGGCACGCGCAGCTCTACGTCCACCTCTGGTATGAACCCTCCTCGTACCACCGGCCTGAGTACTAGGACCAGTACTAGGCTCCTCGTCGAATAACTGTCGACGTAATGGTGTATCCTACAAAAAAGTTTACAAAAAAAATTAATCACATGACATTATATATTCTGTAAATATATATATATATATATATATATATATATATATATATATATATATTTGAAATAAAGTACTCACTGTAGGCACTAATGGTGGAATGCCCATCTCCTCCATCCGATGATTGTTCTCTGCCATTTTTTTCTCCATCTCTCTTCAATTGGCTGCATTTCCTGCATTTGAAAACAAATATGTAATTAATTAGAAAAAGAAAATTAATGTGTAAACCAAAAAACTAAATATATGGTGGAATGAGGGGATTTATTGGTAATTTAGCTATCAATTGTTTTAGAAGAGCTTGAATGAATTTAATAAAACATACAAGTTGTAATTGTTGGGTCGTAGAGGATAGCAAGAGGGGGGGTGAATTGCCTTTTCAAAAATAATTAACAATTTAAAACAATTATCAATGCAACGGAAATAAAAAAAGGCAAGACACAATTTGATAACGAAGTTCGGCTTAATTCCCAAGCCTACGTCTCCGCTCCCAACAAGAACCGTTGAGAGATTAATACGTCAGCTTGCTTTTTAATGGTTGTAGCAAGAAACCCACTAGCCGTTTTAAGGTAGGCTAGAACACCTTCGTACAGCTTGCTTTTTTATTATGGTTGTAGCAAGAAACCCAATTGAAAGAAAGAATGGAAATGAGAGGTTTGTTTTAATCCAAACCCAATGAAGAACTAAACAAATAAAATAATACAAACACACGGAAGCCTTGAGCGCCAAAAGTGTGAGAGCAGCTGATGGAGAGGGAGCTCAAGCTTCAAGGATGGAAATGGATCTCAAGAGGCCTTGGAGATTTGTCGTTAGAGCGTCAAGACATCAAAAAAATTTTTTTGTTATGTTCCCGGCATCCATGGTTTCTTATTTATAGGAGAAATGCCCATAAACACTTCAATATGGCCGTTGGAGGGCTTCCGGAGCCGTTGGGGGTCAAAAGTACAAGTCTGGTCAAAGCCCAACGGCTAGTTTGACTGGGCACACCGGCTGGCCAGTGGTGTCTCACCAGCTGGTTGGTAGTCCACCGGCTGGCCGGTGCTGAGCTCCCGGCTGGCTGGTGGTCCACCGGCTGGCCGGTGCTGAGCTCCCGGCTGGCCGGTGGTCCAGACAGAGCAGGCTTTCTGTCTGGGTTCCACCGGCTAGCTGGTGGTCATCCACCGGTTGGCCGGTGGCACCAGGCAGTGGGCAAGCCTACAGCCTGGGTCCTCCGGCTGGCTGGTGGGCAAGAACTGGTTGGCCGGTGACCATACCGGCTGGCCGGTGCGCTAGCACCGGCTGACCGGTGGATCTGGAAGAAAGCAATGCTTCTACCAGAGACCACCGGCTGGCCGGTGGGAATCCACCGGTTGGCCGGTGGACTCAGAGAGTCCACTATCAGCCTTCTTGGGCCAACTCCTGGGCAACCTTTTTCCTAGCATCAAAACACTTGAAAACAAGTTAGAACACGATGAGAGTGATTGTGATCATTAAAATCCAAGAGAGAGGGGTACAACAGTAATGTTCACCAAGTTAAAAATATTGTTTGATTTGGTTTGAATACAGTTCAATTCCAAATTAGAAAATGCAATTCAAATAAAACAGCAACCAATAAACATTGAAAATTCACATAACGGTCAATTCAGCTAAAACATATTTGTGATCAATACTAAATAAATATGAATTTTACCAACCTTAACAACCCAACTCGAGGTAAACCAAAAGAATTGAGAACATGGATGAATGATTCTATATATTTCCAACCACAACTTCAGGTTCACAATCAACTCTGACAATTAAGCTATTGGAGTCATCAAAAGAAATAAATGGATTGGTTCCAATGGCAATAGGGACAGTGTCAATTCCATCATCAGAATCATCAAAAATATGTCTTGGAATTACTTCAACTATGACACCAAATTCAGGTTGAAGTTGATCTTTGACATAAAAAACTTGTTTAGCCATTGATGTCAACACATATGGTTCTTCGGTTGCAAGAGTGCGGGTCATATTAATTACTCGAAATCCACAATCATCAATAAATGTGCTATGTATCGTCATCGAATCAAACCAATGGCATTTCATCATTGTGACTCGTCCATGAGAGTAATAATCCAATATTATTATTTTCTCAACGACTCCATAATAACCCACATTTTCAAGTCGCGGTCTACTATCTGATGCACTGGCATAACAATCTATTGTGGCAGTAACCATAATACCATCATGTTGTGTTCTCATGTTTTTGGCTCGTTTAGTGACAATAAATCTGTACCCATTGATAACAATTGATTTACAGTCACGAACCACGGTATTAGGACCAAAAGCCAAAGCTCTTATTTCCTCAGAGACAGAGTCAGCAGACAAACTCAATACCTTCAATATAAATGACAGTTAAACTTAAGTAAATATTGAAATAATTAATTTAAACAGTAATATTTTTACCTTCAATTTTATCCATGCAGAAAACTCTTTGCTATGCAAAGTCTCTCTCCTTCTCAAAGATAAAGAACGATGCTTCCTATTTATCATTGTTTTATGTTCCCTGTAGATAAAAAAATATGAATAGTTTAACAGATATATATGTAAGATATACATATTCAATTTTGTTACCTGATATAGTCATCGAACAAATCATAGTTGAACAAAACTGTGCGATGTGCCATCTCCCGCTCTTCAAGGATTAATGTCTTCAATGTATATGATCCAGGAATTCCTCCTGTTTTAGGAAGTGATGGAAAACTGGGTTCAATTTGCTCATATTTTTCTTCTTCATTTCTCATTGGTCTGTTCATTCTTGTAGTAAGATCAGACAAATACATTGAATAGAAATCCATACATTCTTGAGCTAAGTAACCGTTCACGATATAACCTTCGGGATGATTCTTGTTTCGAACATAAGACTTTAATGTGAACATATTTCTTTCAGTTGGATACATCCAACGAAAAGAAACAGGTCCTCCGAGAAGTATTTTAGTTGGAATATGGACAGTCAGATGCAGCATGCATGTGAAAAATGATGGGGGAAATATTTTCTCCAACTCACACAAAATTAATGGGGCATCTGTCAACATTTTTTGCAAGAAAGACTTGGACAACTTCTTAGCACAAAGATCTCTAAACAAATGGCACAACCAAATAACACCCACCCTTACATTATTGGACAAAAGATGACGGATTGCTATTGGAAGCAACTCATGCAGTAGAACGTGATAATCATGAGTCTTCAAAGATTTTAGCTTCAACTCTCTTCTATTGACCCGTTTAGATATGTTGCTTGAATAGCCATCAGGAACTCTAATAGTCTCTAATACTTCCAAAAATTGTTTTTTTCAGTAGGTGTCATCACATAAGAAGCACATGGAAGTTGCCATTTATTTTCACTGATACACACAGGATGCAATTCTGGTCTGATTCCCCAATCCACCAAGTCACGTCGAGATCGTAAATCATCTTTTGTCTTCCCCTTGACATTTAGAAGAACTGAAAGCAACATTTCACATATATTCTTTTCAATATGCATTACTTCTAAGAAATTACGTAGCAAATTGGTTGACCAATAAGGCAAATCAAAAAAGATACTCCTCTTCCTCCAATTGTAACAGGTTTCTGTGGAAACATTCTTTCTCTTTCCAGATTTCATTTGACCCTTCCCGAACGAAAAACTGAAATCTTTCAGTTAATTAAGCACATCAGTTCCAGACATACGCTGAGGTGGATCATCGGTCTCTATAGTATTATCAAATCTTTGACGATTCATTCTATATGGATGATCCTTTGGAAAAAATCGTCGATGTCCCATAAAACTGAAACTACAACGATGTTTCAGTCTTCTGGATCGTGTATTCTTCATACAAACTGGACATGGCAGTTTTCCCTTCGTGCTCCATCCAGACATCATTGCATAAGGCGGAAAATCATTGATCGTCCACATAAGCGCAGCACGCATCTGAAATATGTCTTTCGAACATGCATCGTATGTGCGCACACCCACATCCCAAAGAAGTTTCAACTCTTTTATTAAAGGTTGCATGTATACATCAATATCAATGTTGGGATCAGAAGGACCAGATATGAGTATACTCATGAAAGTGAAAGATTTTTTCATACACAACCATGGGGGAAGATTATAAATGTGTATAAAAACTGGCCATGTGCTGTGCGAAGTAAGCATCTTCCCAAACAGATTAAAATCGTCGCATGAAAGACCCAGCCTCACATTACGCACGTCAGCTGCAAAATCAGGATGTCGAGCATCAAATCTCTGCCATGCAAATCCATCTGCAGGATGAACCAACTCATCATTAGTCTTCTTTCTCTCGGTATCATGCCATCTCATTTTTATTGATATTTCATCAGACATAAAAAGATTCTGGAGTCTAGGGATCAATGGAAAGTGCCACATTACTTTCTGTGGAACGCGGGATGGTGTTCCATCAGATTTTGACTTCCAGCAGGATGTGCCACATTTTATACATTCATTTCGTTCAGTGGTTTCTTCCCAGAATAAACTTCAATCTTTCGGGCAAGCATGAATTTTGTTTCTGGAAAATCCAAGTTCTTCAACTAACTTCCATGCCATATAGTGGTTTGAGGGAATATCTGCATCATCTGGAAGTAAATCCTTCAAGAGGGTAAGAATGTAATCGATTGCTGCATTAGAAATCCCATACATAGTTTTTCCATGAAACAATCGGATTAAAAATTCCAGCTTTTTCATTTTATCGCATTGTCGATATACTGGATTCGTGGCAGCATCATTCAATTTTTTCACCCTATCAATATCATCATTTTCACTAGATGCATCAGTTGTCCTCATATCGACGTCTTCTTGAGTCGAAATCCTTTCTTTTTTCATGATGACGAATAAACGGAAACCGATCATCTAACAAATTCTCCATTCCAGTCCTTTCATTCCGATCATCACCAATTTGAGATTTCATTTTCTCCCCATTGTGATACCACACAAAGTAGTTTTCTTGAAAACCATTTTTGGTTATGTGGTAGCTGACTTCTTCACGACTCAACCAAGGTCTACCAACACAATTGGAACATGGGCAGTGTATGTGACCACTATCTGAAGCATTGTGAAATGAAAAATCTATAAAGCTCTCCAAATTGTTTTGAAAATCGCTTGAGATACGATCGGTTTCATACATCCAACTTCTGTCCATTCTGTAAAAAGAATTCATATAAGTCATTTTGTCATAAACAATTCAATAGGATTGAACTTTAATAGTAAATACATTTAAGTAAACGATAAAGGAAGAAAATAATCATGGTATCAACTACACATGTGAAAAAAACATACTAATGTGTTATTGAAAAAATGTAAAACCAACAAGAACTTAATGTGTTATCACATCAGAGCATGCCTCATCCAATAACCATATTAGTAGGGTATCCTCATATGCGATTTACCTTTTTGAATTAATATGCACTTCCTCACCAGGTACCTGAGTATATTTCATAGATATAATCATCTCACATCCTGTAAGGCTTCCATTATGTATGATCTGCAGAATAATTTGAGTGATCATGAATCATGCATGGGATCTTCCCATGACCACTATAGATTATGAGAAGGAATTATGATAGGTCACGTGAAGAACATCAAACACATATTTTAGATAATTTGAGACATAATATAATAAAATAATGTATAAATCTATGGAATTTGGGATAAAAGGTGGGTTGTCCACGGGGGTCGATGATGTTCGGACGGGGGGTTTGCGAGAGCACAGCCACCCCCTGTGGCCAGCCCACCCACCCCCCCTGGACAGCCCGTACCCCCCCGGGATAGCCCCGCCCACCCTCCCAAACAACCCACACCCCCCTCCCCTGCAACCCCACCACCACCACCTAGACATACCAACCCCCCTGGACACCCCACACACCCCTCCCCCACCAGGACACCCCACCCAGACCCCCAAGACAGCCCACACCCCCTGGACAGCCCCGCCCACCCCCGTGGACAGCCTTTCCCACCCTCGTGGACAGCCCCGCCCACCCCCGTGGACAACCCACCCACCCCCGTGGATGCCCCCTACCCCCTAGACAGCCCAACCACCCCCGTGGACAGCCCACCCACCCCCCTCGACACCCCTTCTCCCTATGGATAGTCCCCACCCCCTTGGATAGCCCGCCCACCCCCTTGGACACCCCTACCCCCTGTGGCCAGCCCACCCACCCCCCTGGACAGCCCGCCCACGCCTCCTTGACAGCCCGGTCACCCCCGTGGACAGCCCGTCCACCCTTCTGGACAGCCCGCCCACCCCCGTACCCCCCCTGGATAGCCCCGCCCACCCTCCCAAACAACCCACACCCCCCTTCCCTGCAACCCCACCACCACCACCTAGACATACCACCCCACCTGGACACCCCACACACCCCTCCCCCACCAGGACACCCCACCCAGACCCCCAGGACAGCCCACACCCCCTGGACAGCCCCGCCCACCCCCGTGGACACCCCCTACCCCCTAGACAGCCCAACCACCCCCGTGGACAGCCCACCCACCCCCCTCGACACCCCTTCTCCCTATGGATATCCCCCCACCCCCTTGGATAGCCCGCCCACCCCCTTAGACACCCCCACCCCCCGTGGCCAGCCCACCCACCCCCCCCTGGATAGCCCGCCCACCCCTCCTTGACAGCCCGGCCACCCCCGTGGACAGCCCGTCCACCCTTGTGGACAACCCGCCCACCCCCGTACCCCCCTGGACACCCCGTACCCCCCTGGATAGCCCCGCCCACCCTCCCAAACAGCCCACACCCCCCTCCCCTGCAACCCCACCACCACCACCTAGACATACCACCCCCCTGGACATCCCACACACCCCTCCCCCACCAGGACACCCCACCCAGACCCCCAGGACATCCCACACCCCCTAGACAGCACCGCCCACCCCGTGGACAGCCTTTCCCACCCCCGTGGACACCCCCGCCCACCCCCGTGGACAACCCACCCACCCCCGTGGACACCCCCTACCCCCACAATCCATTATCCAAAACATATCAAATTGGTTTGAACACAATCCATAATTCCCACAATCCATTATCCAAAACATGTAAACGTCCCAACTCTGATTTACATGTTTTGAACACTCTCCTTCCAAACATAGAATACAATAACATTAAATAAGTCTTCACAAACACAAACAATATCCTATTTAGATATTAATTTCAATAATCAATTAAACCACCAACACCTGGAAAAAATCTATTCATTAAAACAACTACAACAATATGGTTGAGATCAAATTTTACCTATTCGTATTGGGTGTACCTGTTGGGATGGGGGGTGCTGGTGTTCGGATTCGCGAGATCAGTGGAGTCGGATGGGGTTCGCGAGAGCACCTGAGCGAATAGATTAGGGCTCTGTCCGAATGGGGAGAGGAGATCGCGATCTGCAATTTGGGGGAAAACCTTTGCCAACAGTTTATAAAAACCGTTGGCAAAGGCACACATTTCCCAATGGTTCACTGGAACCGTTGGTAAATGTGTGAGTTTAGCACCCCTTTCCCAACGGTTCCAGTGAACCGTTGGGAAAGGTGTGAGTTTTCCCAACGGTTCCACTGGAACCGTTGGGAAATGTGTGATTTTAGCACCCTTTCCCAATGGTTCCAGTGAACCGTTGGGAAAGGGTCCACCGAAATTCTCTTTGCCAACGGTTTTCTTAAACCGTTGGCAAAGGCTCACTATACCAACGGTTTAAGCAAACCGTTGGTATACTGCCGTTGGGAAAAGAATAAATTCCAGTACTGTGCATGATCTCTATTTCAACCTTTAGGGAACATTGGAAAATTTCCTCATAGCTGTCGAAGTCATGGATCGCCAATGCTTTCCTCAGGCTAGGATTCAGCCCACCAAAGAAGCGGTCAACTTTGCATTCGGGGGTAACGACAAATATAGAAGCCTATCGTGCAAACCTTGTGAAGTTTTCCTCGTACGCTCCAACAGATTCTTCATCTTTTTTCTTAAGGGAAAGCAAGTCCCTTTCCATCTTAAGTCGGAGGGTGCATGGAAAATATTTATCGAAAAACATCTTCCGGAAATCCTTCCATTCCAACACCTCGATATCCTCCTCAGGATTCGTATTTTTGATCAACGTCCACCATTGATCAGCTTCACCCTCCATACGATAAGCCTCTAGGAGAACCTTCTCTTGTTCAGAACATTGAAGGATGGAGAATATCTTTTCAATGGAGTTGATCCATTGTTCAACGATCGTGGGATCGGATGATCCACTAAAAGTATGAGGCCTTTGTCTCATGAAGCTCTCGATAGCGACTTGTTATTTCTTAGGTGGGGTTGAACATTCTTCTTAACCCATGTTTCTATTCAAAACTTGAGTTAGATGAGAGATAATCGTGACAAAGTTCACGATTCCTGCTCCCATTGGATTGGGCATCTCATTAGTATAGTCATCACACTGATCTTCACAACGGTTGTTAGCCTGAGTCCTCCTATTACCAGCCATTGGCTGGAATAAAAGGAAATTTATGGGTAACACATAAAGGGTAATCCGAAGACAAAAGTTGATGACTTATAAATAAACTTTTATTTCCTTAACTCATGAGTCTATAGGCTTCAATCTAGGCTTTTCATGATCTACTTTCTAACATATATTCTTAGGGGCATTTTTTTTAATTCCCTTAATAAGGGTTCTTACTAAGCTTGTGAATTTATCAAAACATATCCCCTAGGAGTGTCTTAACCAAGAGTGCAGTAAGGCCCATTGTCGTGCACCAGTTCCCATTTGAGTCTAGCTCAAAGCGGTGTTTTCGGGTTTTACCCCTAGGATACATCTGTGCCAGAGCCGACTCTACCTGCTCGTATCTAGAAAGGGATCTATTAGTTTGATAAACCACTTACTCAGTACTTACCAAAACTTAGGGATGTTTTTATTATACTTAGTCTTGTATCTAAGGCTTTACTAGGGTTTTCTAATCCCAAAAATAACTAAACCTATCCTCTGATACCAACTATGACAACCCTGCTTTTTATTACAACATAAACATAATTTATTACATAAAACTTCACTTGATTCAACAAATAAGATCGAGAGGTTTAGTGTATTTGGGGCTTAGGATCATTACATAAAAACTTAAAACATGAAATACAACATCTTTATTGAAAACTTTATTTACATGACCACTACATTCCCTCGTACTTAGCATTGCATGGGATAACCTGAGGACATTCATAAGAAAAGGGTGAGCTACAAAGCCCAGTAAGGGAATACACATGGAATAACATGAGGAGTACAATACATGTTAGAAAATAGGAATATAAAAAGATCATAAGAGAAACATTAACATAAAGTCATGATAAAGCATGATAATCATAACATGGAAATGTGGCAACAACACTTAACATGGAATTAGCATGAGCCAAGGCTCATTGCACATGGAGCATGAGTAAATCCTCATTGCACATAAAGCATGAGTAAACCATCATTGCACTGTAATTAGCATGATTCAACACTCATTGCACATGACGTATCATGATACTATACTTTACCCAATGCATTGGAGCGCTATAAGGGAGCACCCTTATTAAACATTTCATTTCATGCATAAGTGTGCCACATAGATCATAAAACATGGATTCATAAAACATAATCATTTATTCCACGATAAAGGAAATTAGAATTCATACATGAAACTTTATAATCAATAAGTAAATGTGCATAAAGGTGAATACCCTTGATGGAGAAATGGGCATGGTATTCACAACACAATGACATTGGCTTAGAAAATCGGTGTGATTTCGTCAGCGTAACGGCGTGACATAAGAATTCATAAAAATGGTTGATGAGAGAGAAATGGGTTTCTCATAATATTTACATGTAATGGAACGTATGGAGTTTATATAGATACATGTCCCAACAATTGTAATGGAATTTAGATTCATGATACAGAAGTATTGCTTGAATGTAAAAGATGAGAGAGAAGTTCCTTTCGGAATTTCGGCATAGTAACGGGTGTACAAGGGAGGAATTTAATGAGATAGAAAAGGGTCTCCCATAATTCAAACATAAATAGGAAAGTATTAGGGAGGTGCAAAACCATACACCAACATTCTTAATTGAAATTAAAAGGCAAAACAACTTAAATAAAATTGGACAAAAATGAGAAAGGAAGAAAAAAACCCTTACTTGGAAGTGTGCTTCCAAAGGCTACAGAGAGGATTGTGAGAGGCTTCTTGGGAGCTTAGGGCACCTTGGGAGGATTCTAGAGAGAGTAGGGAAGAGGTTGGACGAACTCCAAAGTCTTTGAGTGAGGAGGAAGTGGGATCTTGGGTGGGTTTATATAGGAAAGGTGAGGGAATTCTTTATTATTTAGGTTTGGGCCCCCTTACATTAAATTAATCCAAACCATAAACCATCACATGGATTTTGACCATTGTTTTTGGAAAAGGGAAGAGTAAAACAATATTTTATAAGTTAAAACTCTGAACTTCTTAAAATAATAGGGTTGCTTATGTGGAGGTGAGTCACACTCCCATGGAAATTAATTTAAAAAGACAAGGTGTTTAATAAGTCTTGAGGGGTCCATTAATGCTTTGAAAAGTAAGTCAAACAAACCCAAAATAAAATTATTTTAATGGTAAAACATATATTGGCCGAAAATAAAGCTTATATTATTTTATTACATCACTATTGGGTCATTATGATGTCATAAAACACATTATATATTTAAACAGTATTTAATTTTTACCCAAAAATTTGATTGTCTCAGAAAATTATGAAAAAATTCACCGTTGGATAATTTCGACATCCTGATTCCAGAAATAACATTTATTCTATTTGAATAATTTTCTAAATATGTTAATTTTCACTTTTAAAATAAAAAACGACATTTATCGAATTTTCACGGGTTTTGACAGAAATGGCTTTCAAACCTTAATAAAAATTATAATTGCATTCATAAAATTATAAGATAATTTATATTTAATAAAAATTAATTTAATAATAATAATATTTTATTGGAATATTATTTAATTCAAAAATCCCTTAATTTAAAAAAATATAGAATTCTTAATTAAATAATAACTAAAAACACTATTTGTACTTTAAAACTATTTACAATGTATCAAAAAAGACAAGGAGGTATATTAATTATTATATAAAAAAATAATATACATAAACATAGTACTAGAGATTTGTTAAATAACCCCTTAAAACAACCACATAAGACCTAAGGGTAAGGTGTGCGATGGTGACAGACTCTTGGGGTGACTTGGATAACATCGCTCGAGTGGTAATCTCTATCAACTTCCACTTTTCACGTAGACGGTCTCGTTCGAGCTTGACATGATGAATCTCAGCTTGGGCTTGGTCAAGAGCGAAGCCCAAGGATGCCACCTCTTTTCCGACCATCGACAAATGGGATTCGTATGGGTCAATTCTACTGGATGAGGCCATCACTTTCTTTGTCTGAGTAAATTTGAATTTGTTAAAGCCCTATATTCATACTAATCATGTGATCACTGTTCAGCGTCTATATTAGCAATGGTCAAAATTATTAACATAAAACCAATGAAATTGAAATTTTATATAAACATAAAGATACATTTAATTAGATCAATAGGGATTTCCATTAATGAAACTTTGGGTCGTTACAGGGTGGTACGAGAGCTAGACGATCTGGTCAGCGTACCTAATTAGACATTGCCCCTCCCACTGACATAATACTCATCCCACATTATGATCCCGATGTGTCATTAGGGAAATAAGGTATATTTAGGCCTCCCATGTTTTCACCACCCTTTACATCTGAGCCTTCTCACCCGTCTGTACCATATCTGATGATGATTCCCACTCCCCATCCAGCATTCGGCCAGCCATCCATGCCATCTTCTTTTACTTATGATTCCTTCTCTCTAGGATTTTATATTACATCTTCTTAGACTCATGCTCTTCTAGAGTCTATACCAGTGGAGAATACATTGGGACCCACTCTATCTGTATAGATTGTTCCTTCAGTTTCTGTGGATCAAGTGGCACCCTTTGATCAGACTACGGCATGTATACTTATACAACCCTAACAAATTTTTACACCATTATTTATTTTCATTATAACATGTATTGATAAAATATTTGTTTTTATTTCATAATAGATACATATACTGATAGGAGGCGGGGGAGGAGGCATACACGCATGCGTGGGGTGTGGAACTGCCACACGCAGTTGATGGTGGACTACAATAAAGATAGTTAAATAGTTGAAAAATCATGGCAGAAATGTCGGAGTTTTTTGGCGATGCTTTCCAAATACTCCGACATCATTCCTATCAACCCGCTATCATGGAGAAATTTTCCAAATGAAGTCAAGGATAAAGCTTGGGCATAGATATGGGTAACTAAATCTGTTGTATTTAATGCAATATATTATTTTTTGTATTTATATGAATTAATATTTTGGTGTCAGCTACGGTTTAATTTCCCTGATGGTGAGGGTGCACGGCTAGCACGTCTAAAGGATTTAGGTGAGTTTTGGAGAGATTATAAGTACGAGTTGTAAATTGGCTGGCATTCTAGAGTGGGAACATATTTAGAGGCGGTCCCTATCATGGATGATTGTTGATCGTACCACGATTCACTATTTTATTTCACCCTTACACCGCAGTTTTAAACTAGTTTTGTAATGAATATTCTAAATATAATAATGAATTTCACTTTATGTTTGAATCAATAAATTAATTTTAATCAATATTAGAATGGTAAATGTTACTTGTTTTTATTATTTCAATGTAGGTGGAGGTGATTTGGAGGTCCCTTGATGAAGTGGAAGAAAAATGGGCCAAAATTGCATGGATCCATGGACATCTGTCCACTGTTTTCCATAGTAAACAAAATACGTGCATCCAAATGGGATGAAATTTTGTGGGCCTGTCCAAAATTTAATATTATACATTTAATATTAAGGAACTCAATCCTGATTCGGCTTCTATGGGGCCCATCCTAACTAATCTGTCCAAGCCATCGAATTTGGACCAAGTCAAATGCAGTGTTCTATATTTTATCAATATATTGAGCTGTAGTTGTCAAAATGATGCCGCAATTTTGATGGAGATAGTCAAGAGTTAGGGATACAAATTTTCTATTTTCTCCAAAGCGAGATAAGACTGTCTGAATGCCGAAATGCGTGGTACAAGTGGATTGATGAAATCTGTGTGCCTAAAACCACCTTCCAATTTTCCTATAAAATGACACCTTGGGCTCCCCATTTGCAAGTTCGACCAAGAGGAAAGGTGCTGCCATTTTGGAGTACCCGAGGAATCTTCTCAACATCCCTAGAAGTTCTGGAGTCTATGGTAGGTGCTACTTCGACATCTTCTTCTTCTTCCCCTCCCATGGGTTTCTAAAACCCTTGTGATCACCTGGGGAGGAATGTGATGTAATCCCGAGCTTCAAAGTTGTATCAATTTGAATGATATTTTTAATTCAAGGTTGTATATTGTTTTTCCTCATCCTCTATTATTATTATATTAATTTATGTACTGGTATGTCATGCTCAACTCATATGATCATGTTTGGGGGTACCCATTCATTGATGTTTCACACACCGTTCACCACTTTCTTTTCCCCCTTCCAATTGCGGTGTTTGTGTGGTTCATATTGGTGAATTGAACTCACATAATCACTATAAATGTCACGCACATTTATTTCATGGTATCATAATGAAATAAAATACAAACCTGGACAACACATCGAATTCTTCATGTGTTGCCTTGGTGAGTTTCGGTTATGATGTCGAACACAAATCACCCAATCATCGGCGGTGTCCAGTGAATTGTTATGTGTTTTCGAATGAACCCTAGGAGGTATCCTAGTATAAACTCAGTAACATTCTGGTTCTAGGTTTTACAAAATAGGGATTAAAATATCATAACCCCATATCATGAAGCGATGAAGGATGAGAATCATGATACTTCCTCGGGTTGATCACGTTTAATCAATCTTGTTCATTTCTACTTTGTTTTATCGCTTTCATTTCCTATTTTCATAATTAATCATAAAACCCCCAAGTATTACAAAACCCAATCCAGCTTCTACTTCCATAATCAAACCCTCTTTTTAAATTAATGGTCTAAGGCTCCTTCGAGAGACGACCTAGGGTTGCTGCTATACTGTAGAAATTCTAGTCAAAATTAATCAACTAATTTGACGCGCTCGACAACGCGATCAAATTTTGGCGCCGTTGCCGGGGATCCAAGATCATTTTTTTTCTTTATTTACTTTTATTTATTTATTTTACTTCTTAATTAGTACTCCTTTAAATACCCCACCCCCATTTGATTGTTTTTATTTTTGGGTTCTGTCTTTATTTTTGGTTGTTTTTAGTGTGTTTGTTCTCTCTCTCTCTCTCTCTCTCTCTCTCTCTCTTCTTCTCCATATCCCTCTCTATAATTCTGTATTATAATATTATATTCTCTTTTTACCCTTCTTAAGTGATTTTATCTATATTCAAAAAAAACAAACTTCACATCTTATTTACATGACCCGATCTGGTAAATAAACACTACTAGAATTTGACCCTGAAATTGAAAAGTCACTTCACACAAAAATCAAGGCATATAGAGAAGGTAAATCAAGTAACACTAAGGAACCCCATTGGGAACCTCAAGTGGTCTTAAACCGGTCAAAAATTGAACCAAATCAATCCCCATAGATCATGGCTGCAAATAACCGAACATTAAAAGAACTGACCACCCCAGATGTGGAGTACCAACCTGCGTACATCCAATATCCTGAGGAAGAAACCAATTTCGAGCTAAGATCAGGCCTCATCCACCTCCTTCCAAAATTCTATGGTCTTCCCGGAGAGGACCCTCGCAAACATCTAAAGGAGTTTCACATAGTTTGCTCCACCATGAAACCCAAAAATGTGTCTGAGGACCTCATTAAGTTTAGGGCCTTCCCTTTATCCCTTGATGGTGTAGCCAAAGATTTGTTATACTATTTGCCTACCACAATTGGGGGTTGGAATGACCTAAAAAACTTTTTCTAGAGAATTTATTCCCTGCCTCCCGAACTGCTTCAATTAGGAAATAAATATGTGGAATTAGGCAATCACAAGGAGAGACCCTTCATGAATACTGGGAGGGATTCAAAAGAGTTTGCTCAAGCTACCCCCACCACCAGATTAGTGAACAACTTTTAATTCAATACTTCTATGAGGTACTTATCCCCATGGATCGTGGAATGATTGATGTTGCATCTGGTGGTGCCCTAGTTGATAAAACTACTTCCGCCGCTCGTGACTTAATAGCCAACATGGCTCAAAATGCACAACAATTTGGTACACGAGCTATTGCACCAACCCGAGGAGTTCATGAGGTAAGTCATTCATCCCTAGAACAAAAGGAAGATAATAAACTTTATGAGATGCATACCATTCTAAGGCAATTAGCTCAAGAACAAGGTAACTCACACTCTCCTCTCGTTCCATTACATTGTGGTATTTGTTCTGATAATACTCATTTTTCTGACCAGTGCCCACAACTTCAGGATTCATCTGAGTCTTGTGCAGCTGTGTTCCCAGGGTGTCCATTCCAACAAGCACCTCACTTCAAGAAAGAACAATTCAGGCCAAATCCAAACCCCGGGTGGCAAGCACAACCACAATACCGACAAGGAGGAAACTCAAGCTACCCCAAGCAGAATTGGTATCAACAACGCCAAGGTATGAAACCTTCTTACCCTTCAACATCTCAAACAATCCTCCTCCTCCCAAGTCTGAACCAAGCCTTGAGGATATAGTGAAGCAAATGACAGCCCAGAACCTCCAGTTCAAACAAACCACACAATCAGCTATTCAAGACCTATGAACCCGAGTGGGGAAATTGGAAAACACCATTAGTGAGATTAAGATGCAAGGGTCTGGGAAATTACCATCCCAACCCATTTCCAATCCGAAGGACAAAGGTAATGTATGTGCAGTTACACTTCGTAGTGGTAAAGAAGTTTCTCCTTCTATTGATTTTGCACATCAGGTATGTCCCCCTCATGAAAACTCTCTTTCCCAACCCTCAAAAACTTCATGTAAAGAAAAAAAAGACAAAAATGGTAACCGTATAGTCATTGATGATTCAAATGAACAATCAATTCCTCTTCCTTTCCCTCAAAGACTCTCTAAATCTAAGAAAAAAATTTGATAATGAGATTGAAAATGAAATAATGGATACATTTAAAAAAATTCAAATTAATATCCCATTATTGGATGCAGTCAAGAAAATTCCCCATTATGCCAAATTTCTTAAAGAACTTTGAACCCATAGACAAAGGCTGAAGGGGAATGAGAGAGTCAACTTGGGCAGGAATGTCTCGGCCTTGATTCAACTAGCAATGCCAACCAAATGCAAGGATCTGAGAACATTCACGATACCGTGTACCATAGGGGAGACATTCTTTTCTGATGTTATGCTAGATTTAGGTGCTTCCATTAATGTAATGCCTCACTACGTGTATACTTCTCTACAGGTTGGAGAGCTTCAACAAACAGGAATTGTTGTTCAACTTTCTAACTGGAGTACAACACATCCAAAAGGAGTGATTGAGTATGTCCTTGTTAGAATGAAGAATCTCATCTTCCCCGCTGATTTCTACATTCTTGAGATGGAAGATACCCGAACCCAATGACACGCTCCTCTCATACGTGGGAGTCCATTCCTCAAAACAGCAAAGATGGTCATCAATGTTCACAATGGTATGTTGTCCATGGAGTTTGGTGGAGAAAAGGTAAGTTTTAACATCCTTGAGGCTATGAAACACCCTGTTGAAGAGCACTCCACTCTTCTTGTCTATTCGATGGAAGTGATCTAAAACGTTGCACACACACACAATTCTCTCCTCAACCCAAACTATGATTCATTTTTGTTTTCTTCACCCTTGAATGATTTGAGTTTTGATTCATGTTTTGAGTGTTGTGTGGGTTCTGAAAAGTGTAAATTTTGTGCTTTAATTGATGAGTGTGTTCATTCTGAGGTACCCATGACTGTCGATGATTCTGCAAATCTCATTTCTATAGATTCTCTATCTTTAGAGAATAAACATGAGCAGATAGACAGTTTAATGGACCTCACTCCCCCTAAATCCCCTCCCTCAATCCAGAAACCACAGGTTTTGTAACTTAAACAACTTCCTTCTAATTTAAAATATGCATATCTTGAGGGTATTGACCAATTGCCCATCATTATTGTCAATAACCTCTCTCCACAACAGGAATCGAAACTACTCAAAATTCTAAGAGAGTGTAAAAGGGCAATAGGATGGACATTGGTTGATATTCCTAGGATTAGTCCATCTATTTGTATGCACCATATACTTTTGGATGATGAGGCTAAGCCCATAAGACAATCTCAACGCCAGTTGAATCCCACTCTCCTTGAAGTGGTAAAATTGGAAGTCAGTAAATTACTTACTGTAGGGATCATTTATCCTATATCTGATAGTAAATGGGTTAGCCCAGTTCAAATTGTGCCTAAAAAATAGGAATAATAGTTGTGTCAAATGAAAGGAATGAATTGGTTCCAATGCATGTGCAAAACAGTTGGTGAGTCTGTATTGACTACCGTCGACTGAATCAAGCCACGCGGAAGGACCACATTCCTTTACCTTTCATTGACCAAATGTTAGAACGATTGGCTGGTAAGTCCCATTATTGTTTCCTTGATGGCTATTCGGGTTATTTCCAAATCCATATAGCCCCCGAGGATCAAGAAAAGACCACATTTACCTGTCCATTTGGCACTTTTGCATACAGAAGGATGCCATTCGGTCTTTGTAATGCTCCTGGTACTTTTCAGCGATGTATGTTGAGTATTTTTTCTGAGTACCTTGAGAGTTGTATGGAAGTATTTATGGATGATTTCACGGTATATGGATCTTATTTTGATGATTGTTTGGAACACCTAGGTTCTGTCCTCCACCGCTGCATTGAAAAAGATCTTGTTTTAAATTATGAGAAATGTCATTTTATGGTTGAGTGGGGGATAGTTATTGGGCATGTCATATAAAATAAGGGAATTCAAGTTGATAAATATAAAATTGAATTAATTTCAACCCTTCCATTTCCAAAATTTGTTCGTGAGGTGCGATCTTTCTTGGGTAATGCTGGTTTTTACTGTCGATTCATTAAAGACTTTAGTAAGATTGCACTTCCATTGTCTCGGTTATTGCAAAAGGATTCTGAGTTTGTGTTTGATAAAAATTGTGAGGATGCTTTCAATTCACTAAAAATGAGTCTCACATCACCTCCCATAATCCAACCACCAAGGTGGGATCTCCCCTTCGAGCTTATGTGTGATGCCTCTAACTTTGCAGTTGGGGCAGTTTTATCACAAAGGGTTGAGAAGTCCCCTCATGTCATTGTGTATGACTCACATACCCTTGACCCTGCCTAGGTAAACTACACAACCACAGAAAAATAACTCTTTTCTGTTGTGTTTTCCTTGGAAAATTTTCGTTCATATCTTCTCAGGTCAAAAATCATCATCTTCTCTGATCATGTTGCCCTTCGTTTCCTCCTAAAGAAACCTGAAGCCAAACCCCGCCTCATTCGGTGGATGCTCCTCCTCCAGGAGTTTGACCTTGAGATTAGAGATAAGAGAGGGGTGGATAATGCGGTAGCTGACCACATTAGTAGGATTTCCCCACCATTGGACCATCATGTTGACTCACCCCTACCCATTGGAGAATTCTTCCCTCATGAGAACCTTTGAGATGTTGTGGAACTTACCCCCTGGTATGTGGACATTGTGAATTTTATAGCAACATCTAGGGTCCCCACTAATTTCAGAATTTCACAATCCCAGAGACTTAAGCATGATTCTCATTGGTACATTTGGGATGACCCATACTTGTGGAGAATTTGTAGTGACCAAGTAGTTTGTCGATGTGTCCCTGACCATGAGTTCACCTCTGTTTTAACCTTCTACCACACCTTGGCATGTGGAGGCCACTTTGGCTTTCAACGTACAGCTCAAAACGTCCTTGACTCATGATTATATTGTCCAACATTGTATAGAGATTCCCATAGGTTTTGTAAATCATGTACTCGATGTCAATTCACAGGGAATATCTCTAAGAGGAATGAAATGCCCCAATAGCCCATGTTATTCTGTGAAATCTTTGATCCATGGGGCATTGACTTCATGGGGCCTTTTCCAAATTCATTTGTCTTTGTGTACATCTTATTGGTTGTTGACTATGTATCTAAATGGGTGGAATAAAAGGCTTCCAGGACCGATGTGTAACACCCCGAGATTTTATGAAAAATATTCTTTTTAATTTTATTAATGTCTTCTGTTGTACGCTACACCAAAAGGATCTTGCAAAACACGCATCATTGACTTTCCTTACATTACACGCAATCACGACCATCCTCGATAGCGTGTGTAGTACGCAATACCAAGTTTCACTAAACAACGATATGCTATTAAAATATTATTAAAACTAGCCGTTATGAATAGTAATAACCACTTTTTGAAATTTTGTAAATTTTATTTTTCAAAATGGACTTCATTTTTAGATTCGAAATATCGAAATTAGCTTAGGGTGAAATTTTGGTACTTATCGGATAACTTTCATTTTCTGATGAATAGTGAAAATTACTAAATTTTAATTAAAAACAACCTTTTTAATCGAAATAATTAATAGTGATAAATTATTAATTTGAGTGGTTTTAAAGTATATTTAGAATATATTTCTACAATTTAATACAATTTTGTTTGTTGGATGTAATTTCACATTTAAACCAGACATAAACAAGTGTCAATCTTTTGATAGTTATTATCTCTTAAGAACACGCTATTTGTTTTGACGATGGGAACTAATTTTTAAATTAAGTAATTCAACTGATATGTTTTGAATTTGGTAAAATAGACATCATTTTTGAGTTCATAATATCAAATATAGCTTAGGCCTAATTTTTGGTATTTTTCTGGAAACTTTCATTTTTTTTATTAATAGTGAAACCACTAAGTGGTAGTTAAAAAAATGAATTTTTCATAAAACTTAATTTTAACGTTTCTGTGAGTGGAATTTCAAAACTCCGAGAGACACGGTTGATGTCAGTAAGTAAAATGTGGTTCAATGAGATGAAAATAATTTTTGGTGAATAGTAACTTTTTACTTTTTTTTACCACGGTTAAAAGTAAATAGGGTAATTAAGGGTAAAAATGATATTATTATTACCCTAACACATGTCCTAATTCTATTGGATAAGTGTAATTCGGCTAAAAACAACCTTAGGAATAAAATATGACCATTTAGGCCCACTTGGATTAGATTAGGACATTTATTATTAATTTATTTAAAGAAGGGTTAAAATAGTTAAAATCAAAGTTTAATAAGTATATCATTTTTAATATAGGGTTATACATAAGATAAATTAGACTATAAATATTCATTATAAATATAAAAAGATTTCCTACATAATGGTATTTTATTTGTAATTTGTAGACATTAAATAATTTAATTTATTTATGACACAAAGATGATGCAGTAATTATCTTATTAATGAAATACTGACATAATTGATGTTATAAATACCAAAATAAATGTAATTTGAGACTTTTTATGAATTCCACTAATTTTCTAGGTTATTATGACATGTTAGTATTGATTTAATTAACTTTTTGTCGAACCAATCATTCTTTTATGATTTTCACAAAAATCAATTACTAAATAGTGTCAAAATTGACATAAAATAGTTTTTAAAAAAAATATTATATTATTAATTGTTATTTTATTCCTAAAAATCTACGGTTCGGCCAAATGACTTAGATAAGGTTATTTATATTAATAATAAACAACTTGGGGTTCTTTTGGCTTCTTATAGTAAGTTTATTAACCTTATAGTGTAAGAACACAAAAAGACACGGTAAAAGTAAAATTATCTAACTTAATGTTAAATCTAAATGATAAGGTTAAAATAGTAAACTAAACTTGTCCAAATTCTATTGGATGAGAGGATTTCGACCCATACCCACCTTACCTTCAAAATAAATCAATTTGGAGGTATTCAAAACCGAATATAGCTTTATAATAAAATAATATTTTTAGTTTTTCCAAAGGTGCCCCTCTCCTCCCTTATAAAAGGGAACCTCCTCCCTCTCTTCCTCACACCACATTGAGCCATCAAGCTCGGCCAAACCCTGCCAATTTATCCTCTCCACTTCCCTAGAAACATCTTAGAGGTCCTGGTATTCTTAAAAGACCAATTTTAGTACCCTAAGAGGTGGATTCAAAGAGGCGTGTCAAAGAAGAGGTAATATCCGTTACCGATTCTTTCAATTTTCTTTCTTCTTAAAATTATTCTTATTTAGGTTGTTTCATTATGAAGTAATAACATCAGTATCACTCATATATTGATATGTTATTATAAGTATGAAACAACCCTATTTCACCATCTATCCATCCTACGGAAAACGAAATCACCACGCGTGCGTACGTACGGAATACCGTCTCCACGCCGTGGTGTAATCTATTTTCCACCACCACCTTACTTGGATGGGTATAATGGTGTAAATAATAACTATATATTATTATTGTAAAGTGATATTTATTCTTAAATAGTATACATACACTCCAATACAATTCCACGATCATGAGAACGATATCATCGCTCGTGCGTACGTACGGACTACTGTCTCCACGACGTGATGAGATTCATTCTCCACGTTAACCATTCATGAATGATTATAAAGTATATATAATAAGTAATCATGAAATATATGACATAATAATGATACTGGATTTATGTGTATATATATGTATGTCATCTACTTAATTCCATTCAACTCAATAAGGAAACGAAAACCGCGTTCATGCGTACGTACGGCCTACCATCTCCATGAATGGTGCATTTCTTTCCATTTAATGATTTATTATATATATTTATATTCTGAATATATATTATATAAATCATGTTTTATATTCTGGAATTAAGTAATCATGATCTAAGTAATCATATGAATAATTACAAGTCAAAGTACGGATGACAAATGAAATGATTTTACCCAAAACGCTCTTTAACATGGAATTTACAAAAGAACGGGTAATATAAAGTCATAAGTGAACCATATATGATATCATAACAATGAGTATGATTCTGGAATAAGTCAATGACATTATGTAAATCATTATACATGAGGTTCGGACACTTACGAAGCAAATCGGACCTAAGGTAAGGGAAAATATCACAATCTCATTTTATCCGAGATTGTTTATACTTTGGTATTTAATGGGGTGGATTTTATCATCCACATACATGTTTACTCAATATGTAATATTATTTCCATCCACCTACAATTTTTTAAATCCAATTTTACCCTTCGATGAGTTTTTAGTAAAAGATATGAAAGGAATCTTTTGCCGTTTTTCGTACGAGGTACTTTTTGACTTTTCCGACAAAAGTACGAGAAGAATGTTTTTTTTAACTTATACGGCATGAATGGATTTTTAAAACATTATTCCCAAGAAGATTCCTTTACAAGTTTTCAAGTTTATTTTTAATCAACTTCTTTTAGTTTAGAATTGTATGAAATGTTAAGAAAGGAAAAGTGTTTTTGAAGTAGAAAGGATATTTTCCTCAAGAATGGAGTTCAAGTGTTTTATCAAAATTATTTTCCATCTAAGATAATAAAGGGTTCTGTTTCTATCCCTATTAGTACATTGATTTGATTATGTTGTGATGGAATTATTTTTATGAATTCTTTTATCTTATATGAATTGTTTTATGATGTCATGTTGTTTAAGAATCCCATTTTTATTACGTGAGTTATGCAATGATGTATGATTTATGATTTTGTGGCACACATAAGAATGGTATCATTATGAGATGGGTGGGACCTATATCTCCCTCCAATGCATTGGGTAAAGATTTTATATCTCAGGAGATAGACATGGCTGGAACGGCAGGTTAAACCGGTTCAGTGAAACAGGACTGAAAAGAGGAATGAACTCGGTTCATAAATGGACTTTTTCCACTAAGATAGTCTTGGAAATGAGTCTTGACTAATAAGAAATGATTCTCTATGATTATGTGTTTACGCCACAAAGTTTCATGTTTTATGTTATGATTATTGGGATTACATTTCACTACTATGATTTATCCCATGTCATGATATTATGATCTCTTTTGCAGGTTAAGATTTCCAAAATGTTATGTTCTTATGAATATGATGTGATTGATATTTCTTTTGTTTACCCTTACTGAGCATTTGAGCTCACCCTTTTATGTTTTCTTTTCCCCAGGATATAAATAATGGTTTTAGGTAGAAAAAAAGGAAGATCTTTATGGGAGATGTTGAAGATCTTTCACCATGATTAGAAGATTATATTCCGAGTTTCCAAAGACACTAAACTATTAGGGTCCTTGTGTGTGTGTTTTTGTTATGTACTAAGTATTACTCAAAATTAATGTAATTTTAATGTACGTTAAGCTTCGGGTCCCTACAGTTGGTATCGAAGGAAAGGTTTAGTCAACCTTTGGAAACTAGGATGCGAAAACATTAGTGAGATCCCTAGATATATTTCTAAGGTTTGTCTAGGGATGTCCCTAAGGATAAGTATACGTATAGGATATGGTCCTAGAACTAAGGTAACAATCTTAGAATTTAACCTAAGATGTTAGATATTGAGGGTACTCCCCCTTTACTATGTTGTTTTCCCTAGCATGATTTTTGCCTCTCACAGAATTCTTTTTGTGTTTTTGTCAATGGAGGGAACCAGAAGGAATTCGGTTAACATTGAATCCAATGGAAAAATTGGTGACTATGAGCAACAAAATTGTGTAATGCCTAGAGAGAAAGATATTGTGATTATGCCAAATCAGTCATCGTGATATATGATTAACAAGGTGAAATTTAGTGGCATGCCTAATTCATCAAATAAGAGGAAGATAGACTTTTATGCATGTTCGCATGTTGAGGAGCATAAAGAAAGGAAGATTGATATTTCTAAAGAAGGGAAGAAGAACCTTGAGGAATACCTCAAATGGAGGGACAAATGTTATCTGTGTGGAGAAAAGGGACATAGAGTGACGGACTGTTATGGAGTTTAATGTCTTATTTGTGGAGAACATGGGCATTACCCAACTCAATGCCCTGACCTAAAAAGTTACTTCTATATCAAGGAAGGACTTATTCCAGGACAATCATTGAAGAGGATGGATTGAAGTTTTTATGTATTGGTATTCAAGAATAATGTTGTTGAGGTACTTTTATGGTGTATTAGAATATTTTTGTATTTTTCTATTGGAGATTTCAATAATTTTATGGTACTGGTAACCATGAAAAGTGATTAAAATATTTTGGAAAGCAGATTATATGCGTATAATGAAGGGATAAGAAGATAATGAGATGTTTGATTGTATTCATGAGCTCATGATTTATATAAGGACTAAGTGATATCATGGTTTGAGTATATAGAATTTTGAGGATTTTGGTATGTGGAAAGTGTTAACTTTTAACAGCATTCATGTTTTCAATAAGGTTCAATGGGTATTAATTTTTCAAGAGAATACATTATTAAGGTATTCACATGATTGGAATGTGACTAACAAGATATATGAGGGATAAATGATAGTATTCACATGCTTGTTATATGACCTTTTTAGTAATCGTTCTCTTTATACTATGAGTTTTGAAAGAAGTATTTTGGATAAGCCTAAAGATTGGAATGGATTATGTTGGAAAGAAGTTAGTATTGTTTAAGGATATACCTTTTTCGATATTATTGATGGGATGTTATAGTAATAGAAAAAGGACAACCTGCAGGACGGGCGACAGCCCATCGCGTCGGACAAGGCTATGGGAATCAAACCCACAACCGAAGTGTGACTGGCCTTTATTGCCTACCACTGGCCTACAGGAAGTCCCTGTTTAGTAGAAACTAGTTTTATTATATTAAGCAGTATGATATATGAAGTATAAGTCCATTTTTGGAACCATATATGATTAATCTCACTATAGATGGACTTATGTATTTTTTTGATAACTTTTCTAACCTTTTGTTTGAGACAGATGGAATGACTCATCATTCTATCACATGATCTGCTAACACATCACGAATGAAAAATTCAACTTCATTTCTTTAAGAGATGAAGTGGAAATTGTCCAAATAATGAACAACGGTGAGACTATACCAAAATCACGAAAGTATTTCTTCTAATTCCAATTTCATCAACTTTAGGGAAATGATCTTGAAAACCAAAAATGTTGTCCTAGTGCTCTTATATCTGATGAATCAGATGGTACCTTAGATCATCACAAATTTATGGCTTTTTGATTGATGGATTTTTCATAGTCATGTTCTCTACCACTCTCCATCAGAACTTGATGGTTATATTTTTCTTTCATATCCATATTTTAACCTATGTTCTCCTATATGGAAACCCAGTGATGAGTTACTTTGGGTAACCGTTACATTTCATACTTTAGTTTTTAAAGCCATGTTTTGGTATTCCTTTTTACGATGTGGGTTTCTACTAAACAAACTTTTGAGTAGTAAACCATTTATAACCCCCGACGAATTTCGAGGGCGAAATTCGTTTTAAGGGGGGTAGAATGTAACACCCCGAGATTTTATGAAAAATATTCTTTTTAATTTCATTAATGTCTTGTGTTGTACGCTACACCAAAAGGATCTTGCACAACACCCATTATTGACTTGCCTTTCATTACACGCAATCACGACAATCCTCGATAGCGTTTGTAGTACGCAATACCGAGTTTCACTAAACAACGATATGTTATTAAAATATTATTAAAACTAGCCATTATGAATAGTAATAACCACTTTTTGAAATTTTGTAAATTTTATTTTTCAAAATGGACTTCATTTTTAGATTCGGAATATCGAAATTAGCTTAGGGTGAAATTTTGGTACTTATCGGATAACTTTCATTTTCTGATGAATAGTGAAAATTACTAAATTTTAATTAAAAACAACATTTTTAATCGAAATAATTAATAGTGATAAATTATTAATTTGAGTGGTTTTAAAGTATATTTATAATATATTTTTACCATTTAATACAATATTGGTCATTGTATGTAATTTCACATTTAAACCAGACATAAACAAGTGTCAATCTTTTGATAGTTATTATCTCTTAAGAACACGCTATTTGTTTTGACGATGGAAACTAATTTTTAAATTAAGTAATGAAAATTATATGTTTTGAATTTGGTAAAATAGACATCATTTTTTAGTTCATAATATCAAATATAGCTTAGGCCTAATTTTTGGTATTTTTCTGGAAACTTTCATATTTTTGATGAATAGTGAAACCACTAAGTGGTAGTTAAAAAAATGAATTTTTCATAAAACTTAATTTTAACATTTCTGTGAGTGGAATTTCAAAAATCCGAGAGACACGGTTGATGTCAGTAAATAAAATGTGGTTCAATGAGATGAAAATAATTTTTGGTGAATAGTAACTTTTTACTTTTTTTACCACGGTTAAAAGTAAATAGGGTAATTAAGGGTAAAAATGATATTATTATTACCCTAACACATGTCCTAATTATATTGGATAAGTGTAATTCGGCTAAAAACAACCTTAGGAATAAAATATGACCATTTAGGCCCACTTGGATTAGATTAGGACATTTATTATTAATTTATTTAAAGAAGGGTTAAAATAGTTAAAATCAAAGTTTAATAAGTATATCATTTTTAATATAGGGTTATACATAAGATAAATTAGACTATAAATATTCATTAGAAATCTAAAAAGATTTCCTACATAATGGTATTTTATTTGTAATTTGTAGACATTAAATAATTTAATTTATTTATGACACAAAGATGATGCAGTAATTATCTTATTAATGAAATACTGACATAATTGATGTTATAAATACCAAAATAAATGTAATTTGAGACTTTTTATGAATTACACTAATTTTATAGGTTATTATGACATGTTAGTATTGATTTAATTAACTTTTTTTCGAACTAATCATTCTGTTATGATTTTCACAAAAATCAATTACTAAATAGTGTCAAAATTGACATAAAATAGTTTTAAAAAAAATATTATATTATTAATTGTTATTTTATTCCTAAAAATCTACGGTTCGTCCAAATGACTTAGATAAGGTTATATATATTAATAATAAACAACTTGGGGTTCGTTTGGCTTCTTATAGTAAGTTTATTAACCTTATAGTGTAAGAACACAAAAAGACACGGTAAAAGTAAAATTATCTAACTTAATGTTAAATCTAAATGATAAGGTTAAAATAGTAAACTAAACTTGTCCAAATTCTATTGGATGAGAGGATTTCGACCCATACCCACCTTATCTTCAAAATAAATCAATTTGGAGCTATTCAAAACCGAATATAGCTTTATAATAAAATAATATTTTTAGATTTTCCAAAGGTTCCCCTCCCCTCCCTTATAAAAGGGAACCTCCTCCCTCTCTTCCTCACACCACATTGAGCCATCAAGCTCGGCCAAACCCTGCCAATTTCTCCTCTCCACTTCCCTAGAAACATCCTAGAGGTCCTGGTATTCTTCAAAGACCAATTTTAGTACCCTAAGAGGTGGATTCAAAGAGGCGTGTCAAAGAAGAGGTAATATCCGTTACCGATTCTTTCAATTTTCTTTCTTCTTAAAATTCTTCTTATTTAGGTTGTTTCATTATGAAGTAATAACATCAGTATCACTCATATACTGATATGTTATTATAAGTATGAAACAACCCTATTTCACCATCTATCCATCCTACGGAAAACGAAATCACCACGCGTGCGTACGTACGGAATACCGTCTCCACGCCGTGGTGTAATCTATTTTCCACCACCACCTTACTTGGATGGGTATAATGGTGTAAATAATAACTATATATTATTATTGTAAAGTGATATTTATTCTGAAATAGAATACATACACTCCAATACAATTCCACGATCAGGAGAACGATATCATCGCTCGTGCGTACGTACGGACTACCGTCTCCACGACGCGATGAGATTCATTCTCCACGTTAACCATTCATGAATGATTATAAAGTATATATAATAAGTAATCATGAAATATATGACATAATAATGATACTGGATTTATGTGTATATATATGTATGTCATCTACTTAATTCCATTCAACTCAATAAGGAAACGAAAACCGCGTTCATGCGTACGTACGGCCTACCGTCTCCATGAACGGTGCATTTCTTTCCATTTAATGATTTATTATATATATTTATATTCTGAATATATATTATATAAATCATGTTTTATATTCTGGAATTAAGTAATCATGATCTAAGTAATCATATGAATAATTACAAGTCAAAGTACGGACGACAAATGAAACGATTTTACCCAAAACGCTCTTTAACATGGAATTTACAAAAGAACGGGTAATATAAAGTCATAAGTGAACCATATATGATATCATAACAATGAGTATGATTCTGGAATAAGTCAATGACATTATTTAAATCATTATACATGAGGTTCGGACACTTACGAAGCAAATCGGACCTAAGGTAAGGGAAAATATCACAATCTCATTTTATCCGAGATTGTTTATACTTTGGTATTTAATGGGGTGTAATTTATCATCCACATACATGTTTCCTCAATATGTAATATTATTTCCATCCACCTACAATTTTTTAAATCCAATTTTACCCTTCGATAAGTTTTTAGTAAAAGATATGTAAGGAATCTTTTGTCGTTTTTCGTACGAGGTACTTTTTGACTTTTCCGACAAAAGTACGAGAAGAATGTTTTTTTTAACTTATACGGCATGAATGGATTTTTAAAAAATTATTTCCAAGAAGATTCCTTTACAATTTTTCAAGTTTATTTTTAATCAACTTCTTTTAGTTTAGAATTGTATGAAATGTTAAGAAAGGAAAAGTGTTTTTGAAGTAGAAAGGATATTTTCCTCAAGAATGGAGTTCAAGTGTTTTATCAAAATTATTTTCCATCTAAGATAATAAAGGGTTCTGTTTCTATCCCTATTAGTACATTGATTTGATTATGTTGTGATGGAATTATTTTTATGAATTCTTTTATCTTATATGAATTGTTTTATTATGTCATGTTGTTTAAGAATCCCATTTTTATTACGTGAGTTATGCAATGATGTATGATTTATGATTTTGTGTCACACATAAGAATGGTATAATTATGAGATGGGTGGGACCTATATCTCCCTCCAATGCATTGGGTAAAGATTTTATATCTCAGGAGATAGACATGGCTGGAACGGCAGGTTAAACCAGTTCAGTGAAACAGGACTGAAACGAGGAATGAACTCGGTTCATAAATGGACTTTTTCCACTAAGATAGTCTTGGAAATGAGTCTTGACTAATAAGAAATGATTCTCTATGATTATGTGTTTACGCCACAAAGTTTCATGTTTTATGTTATGATTATTGGGATTACATTTCACTACTATGATTTATCCCATGTTATGATATTATGATCTCTTTTGCAGGTTAAGATTTCCAAAATGTTATGTTATTATGAATATGATGTGATTGATATTTCTTTTGTTTACCCTTAATGATCATTTGAGCTCACCCTTTTATGTTTTCTTTTCCCCAGGATATAAAGAATGGTTTTAGGTAGAAAAAAAAGGAAGATCTTTATGGGAGATGTTGAAGATCTTTCACCACGATTAGAAGATTATATTCCGAGTTTCCAAAGACACTAAACTATTAGGGTCCTTGTGTGTGTGTTTTTGTTATTTACTAAGTATTCCTCAAAATTAATGTAATTTCAATGTATGTTAAGCTTCGGGTCCCTACAGTTGGTATCGGAGGAAAGGTTTAGTCAAACTTTGAAAACTAGGATGCAAAAACATTAGTGAGATCCCTAGATATATTTCTAAGGTTTGTCTAGGGATGTCCCTAAGGATAAGTATACGTATAGGATATGGTCCTAGAACTAAGGTAACAATCTTAGAATTTAACCTAAGATGTTAGATATTGAGGGTACTCCCCCTTTACTATGTTTTTTTCCCTAGCATGATTTTTGCCTCTCACAGAATTCTTTTTGTGTTTTAGTCAATGGAGGGAACCAGAAGGAATTCGGTTAACATTGAATCCAATGGAAAAATTGGTGACTATGAGCAACAAAATTTTGTAATTCCTAGAGAGAAAGATATTGTGATTATGCCAAATCAGTCATCGTGATATATGATTAACAAGGTGAAATTTAGTGGCATGCCTAATTCATCAAATAAGAGGAAGATAGACTTTTATGCATGTTCGCATGTTGAGGAGCATAAAGAAAGGAAGATTGATATTTCTAAAGAAGGGAAGAATAACCTTGAGGAATACCTCAAATGGGGGGACAAATGTTATCTGTGTGGAGAAAAGGGACATAGAGTGACAGACTGTTATGGAGTTTAATGTCTTATTTTTGGAGAACATGGGCATTACCCAACTCAATGCCCTGACCTAAAAAGTTACTTCTAAATCAAGGAATGACTTATTCCAGGACAATCATTGAAGAGGATGGATTGAAGTTTTTATGTATTGGTATTCAAGAATAATGTTGTTGAGGTACTTTTATGGTGTATTAGAATATTTTTGTATTTTCTATTGGGGATTTCAATAATTTTATGGTACTGGTAACCATGAAAAGTGATTAAAATATTTTGGAAAGCAGATTATATGCGTATAATGAAGGGATAAGAAGATAATGAGATGTTTGATTGTATTCATGAGCACATTATTTATATAAGGACTAAGTGATATCATGGTTTGAGTATATAGAATTTTGAGGATTTTGGTATGTGGAAAGTGTTAAATTTTAACAGCATTCATGTTTTCAATAAGGTTCAATGGGTATTCATTTTTCAAGAGAATACATGATTAAGGTATTCACATGATTGGAATTTGACTAACAAGATATATGAGGGATAAATGACAGTATTCACATGCTTGTTATATGACCTTTTTAGTAATCGTTCTCTTTATACTATGAGTTTTGAAAGAAGTATTTTGGATAAGCCTAAAGATTGGAATGGATTATGTTGGAAAGAAGTTAGTATTTTTTAAGGATATACCTTTTTAGATATTATTGATGGGATGTTATAGTAATAGAAAAAGGACAACCTGCAGGACGGGCGACAGCCCATCGCGTCGGACAAGGCTATGGGAATCAAACCCACAACCGAAGTGCGACTGGCCTTTATTGCCTACCACTGGCCTACAGGAAGTCCCTGTTTAGTAGAAACTAGTTTTATTATATTAAGCAGTATGATATATGAAGTATAAGTCCATTTTTGGAACCATATATGATTAATCTCACTATAGATGGACTTATGTATTTTTTTGATAACTTTTCTAACCTTTTGTTTGAGACAGATGGAATGACTCATCATTCTATCACATGATCTGCTAACACATCACGAATGAAAAATTCAACTTCATTTCTTTAAGAGATGAAGTGGAAATTGTCCAAAGAATGACCAACGGTGAGACTATACCAAAATCACAAAAGTATTTCTTCTAATTCCAATTTCATCAACTTTAGGGAAATGATCTTGAAAACCAAAAATGTTGTCCTAGTGCTCTTATATCTGATGAATCAGATGGTACCTTAGATCATCACAAATTTATGGCTTTTTGATTGATGGATTTTTCATAGTCATGTTCTCTACCACTCTCCATCAGAACTTGATGGTTATATTTTTCTTCCATATCCATATTTTCACCTATGTTCTCCTATATGGAAACCCAGTGATGAGTTACTTTGGGTAACCGTTACATTTCATACTTTAGTTTTTAAAGCCATGTTTTGGTATTCCTTTTTACGATGTGGGTTTCTACTAAACAAACTTTTGAGTAGTAAACCATTTATAACCCCGACGAATTTCGAGGGCGAAATTCATTTTAAGGGGGGTAGAATGTAACACCCCGAGATTTTATGAAAAATATTCTTTTTAATTTCATTAATGTCTTGTGTTGTACGCTACACCAAAAGGAGCTTGCACAACACGCATTATTGACTTGCCTTGCATTACACGCAATCACGACCATCCTCGATAGCGTGTGTAGTACGCAATACCGAGTTTCACTAAACAACGATATGTTATTAAAATATTATTAAAACTAGCCATTATGAATAGTAATAACCACTTTTTGAAATTTTGTAAATTTTATTTTTCAAAATGGACTTCATTTTTAGATTCGGAATATCAAAATTAGCTTAGGGTGAAATTTTGGTACTTATCGGATAACTTTCATTTTCTGATGAATAGTGAAAATTACTAAATTTTAATTAAAAACAACATTTTTAATCGAAATAATTAATAGTGATAAATTTTTAATTTGAGTGGTTTTAAAGTATATTTAGAATATATTTTTACAATTTAATACAATATTGGTCATTGTATGTAATTTCACATTTAAACCAGACATAAACAAGTGTCAATCTTTTGATAGTTATTATCTCTTAAGAACACGCTATTTGTTTTGACGACGGAAACTAATTTTTAAATTAAGTAATGCAAATGATATGTTTTTAATTTGGTAAAATAGACATCATTTTTTAGTTCATAATATCAAATATAGCTTAGGCCTAATTTTTGGTATTTTTCTGGAAACTTTCATTTTTTTGATGAATAGTGAAACCACTAAGTGGTAGTTAAAAAAAATGAATTTTTCATAAAACTTAATTTTAACGTTTCTGTGAGTGGAATTTCAAAAATCTGAGAGACACGGTTGATGTTAGTAAGTAAAATGTGGTTCAATGAGATGAAAATAATTTTTGGTGAATAGTAACTTTTTACTTTGTTTTACCACGGTTAAAAGTAAATAGGGTAATTAAGGGTAAAAATGATATTATTATTACCCTAAAACATGTCCTAATTCTATTAGATAAGTGTAATTCGGCTAAAAGCAACCTTAGGAATAAAATATGACCATTTAGGCCCACTTGGATTAGATTAGGACATTTATTATTAATTTATTTAAAAAATGGTTAAAATAGTTAAAATCAAAGTTTAATAAGTATATCATTTTTAATATAGGGTTATACATAAGATAAATTCAACAATAAATATTAATTAGAAAGATAAAACGATTTCCTACATAATGGTATTTTATTTGTAATTTTTAGACATTAAATAATTTAATTTATTTATGACACAAAGATGATGCAGTAATTATTTTATTAATGAAATATTGAAATAATTGATGTTATAAATACCAAAATAAATGTAATTTGAGACTTTTTATGAATTACACTAATTTTCTAGGTTAATATGACATGTTATTATTGTTTTAATTAACTTTTTTAGAACTAATCATTCTGTTATGATTTTCACAAAAATCAATTACTAAATAGTGTCAAAATTGACATAAAATAGTTTTTAAAACAAATATTATATTATTAATTGTTATTTTATTTATAAAAATCTAAGGTTCCGCCAAATGACTTAGATAAGGTTATATATATTAATAATAAACAAATTGGGGTTCGTTTGGATTCTTATAGTAAGTTTATTAACCTTATAGTGTAAGAACACAAAAAGACGCGGTAAAAGTAAAATTATCTAACTTAATGTTAAATCTAAATGATAAGGTTAAAATAGGAATCTAAACTTGTCTAAATTCTATTGGATGAGATGATTTCGACCCATCCCCACCTTATCTTCGAAATAAATCAATTTGGAGCTATTTAAAACCGAATTTGTCTTTATAATAAAATAATATTTTTAGTTATTCCAAAGGTGCTCCTCTCCTCCCTTATAAAAGGGCACCTCCTCCCTCTCTTCCTCACACAACTTTGAGCCTTCAAGCTCGGCCAACACCTGCCAAATTCTCTTCTCCACTTCCCTAGAAACATCCTAGAGGTCTTGGTATTCTTCAAAAACCAATTTTAGTACCATAAGAGGAGTATTCAAAGAGGCGTGTCAAAGAAGAGGTAATATTTGTTACCGATTCTTTCAATTTTCTTTCTTCTTCAAATTCTTCTTATTTAGGTTGTTTCATTATGAAGTAATAACATCAGTATCACTCATATACTGATATGTTATTATAAGTATGAAACAACCCTATTTCACCATCTATACATCCTACGGAAAACGAAATCACCGCGCGTGCGTACGTACGGAATACCGTCTCCACGCCGTGGTGTAATCTATTTTCCACCACCACCTTACTTGGATGGGTATAATGGTGTAAATAATAACTATATATTATTATTGTAAAGTGATATTGATTCTGAAATAGTATACATACACTCCAATACAATTCCACGATCATGAGAACGATATCATCGCTCGTGCGTACGTACGGACTACCGTCTCCACGACGCGATGAGATTCATTCTCCACGTTAACCATTCATGAATGATTATAAAGTATATATAATAAGTAATCATGAAATATATGACATAATAATGATACTAGATTTATGTGTATATATATGTATGTCATCTACTTAATTCCATTCAACTCAATAAGGAAACGAAAACAGCGTTCATGCGTACGTACGGCCTACCGTCTCCATGAACGGTGTATTTCTTTCCATTTAATGATTTATTATATATATGTATATTCTGAATATATATAATATAAATCATGTTTTATATTATGGAATTAATTAATCATGATCTAAGTAATCATATGAATAATTACAAGTCAAAGCACGGACGACAAATGAAACGATTTTACCCAAAACGCTCTTTAACATGGAATTTACAAAAGAACGGGTAATATAAAGTCATAAGTGAACCATATATGATATCATAACAATGAGTATGATTCTGGAATAATTCAATGACATTATTTAAATCATTATATGGGAGGTTCGGACACTTACGAAGCAAATCGGGCCTAAGGTAAGGGAAAATATCACAATCTCATTTTATCCGAGATTGTTTATACTTTGGTATTTACTGGGGTGTATTTTATCATCCACATCCATGTTTCCTCAATATTTAATATTATTTACATCCACCTAAAATTGTTTAAATCTAATTTTACCCTTCGATGATTTTTTAGTAAAATATATGAAAGGAATCTTTTGTCGTTTTTCGTACGAGGTACTTTTTGACTTTTCTGAAAAAAGTACGAGAAGAATGTTTTTTTAACTTATACGGCATGAATGGATTTTTAAAACATTATTTACAAGAAGATTCCTTTACAAGTTTTCAAGTTTATTTTTAATCAACTTCTTTTAGTTTAGAATTGTATGAAATGTTAAGAAAGGAAAAGTGTTTTTGAAGTAGAAAGGATATTTTCCTCAAGAATGGAGTTCAAGTGTTTTATCAAAATTAGTTTCCATATAAGATAATAAAGGGTTCTGTTTCTATCCCTATTATTACATTGATTTGATTATGTTGTGATGGAATTATTTTTATGAATTCTTTTATCTTATATGAATTGTTTTATGATGTCATGTTGTTTAAGAATCCCATTTTTATTACGTGAGTTATGCAATGATGTATGATTTATGATTTTGTGGCACACATAAGAATGGTATCATTATGAGATGGGTGGGACATATATCTCCCTCCAATGCATTGGGTAAATATTTTATATCTCAGGAGATAGACATGGCTGGAACGGCAGGTTAAACCGGTTCAGTGAAACAGGACTGAAACGAGGAATGAACTCGGTTCATAAATGGACTTTTTCCACTAAGATAGTCTTGGCAATGAGTCTTGACTAATAAGAAATGATTCTCTATGATTATGTGTTTACGCCACAAAGTTTCATGTTTTATGTTATGATTATTGGGATTACATTTCACTACTATGATTTATCCCATGTTATGATATTATGATCTCTTTTGCAGGTTAAGATTTCCAAAATGTTATGTTCTTATGAATATGATGTGATTGATATTTCTTTTGTTTACCCTTACTGAGCATTTGAGCTCACCCTTTTATGTTTTCTTTTCCCCAGGATATAAAGAATGGTTTTAGGTAGAAGAAAAAGGAAGATCTTTATGGGAGATGTTGAAGATCTTTCACCACGATTAGAAGATTATATTTCGAGTTTCCAAAGACACTAAACTATTAGGGTCCTTGTGTGTGTTTTTGTTATGTACTAAGTATTCCGAAAAAGTAATGTAATGTCCATGTATGTTAAGCTTCGGGTCTCTACACGATGAATCTCGAGTGGTTGTTGATTTTGTGAGGTCCCAGATTTTCAGTAGGTTTGGTCTACCAAGATTCATCATTAGTGATCAGGGTTCACATTTTTTCAATCGTAACATGAAAAACATGCTTTGTAAGTGTGGGGTTGTTCATAAAGTCTCCACTGCATATCATCCCCAAACTAATGGACAAGCAGAAATTTCAAATCGAGAAGTTAAGCGAATCTTGGAGAAAACGGTACAACCCAATAGGAAAGATTGGGGTTTGCGCTTGGATGATGCACTTTGGGCGTACCGCACTACTTTTAAAACACCGATCGGAATGTCACCATATAGGATTGTGTTTGGAAAATCTTGTCACCTCCCGGTGGCGGTAGAATACCATGCATATTGGACTATTAAACAATGTAATATGAACCTTTTAGATGCAGGTGAGGAAAGAAAGCTGCAGATTCAAGAGTTGGAATAAATTCAACGTGATGCATATGAAAACTCTCGAATCTATAAAGAGAAGAAAAAGGCTATTCATGATAGCATGATTAACCAGTGGAAGTTCCATATTGGTGAGAATCCCCTCATGTATAATTCCAGGCTTAAGCTCCACCCAGGTAAGCTTCATTCCCGATGGCTCGGTCCTTATACTGTTACTAATTTTTACCCTTTTGGTGCAATACAGGTTTTTCATGAGCAGAGTGGACGAAGTCTTAACGTCAATGGGCAGCGACTTAAACACTTCTATGAGGATTTTCCAAAGAATCCATTGGAGTAAATCCACCTTCTCGACGCATCATACCAATAAAACACACCAGGTTTTATCCTTCCTTGTCACATTCTCAATTATTTCAGTGAGGACACTGCACACTCTAGGTGTGGGGGGTGGATACATTCCTGGGTTAGATAGTAATTTTTATCGTTTTCTCCTTTGTTTTCTCTTTGTGGCCTTCTTTATGGTATTTTAATTTTTTCCCCATCAACAATTTCGAAGTTCCATGATTTGGAGACCATAAAGGGGGGAAAGTAAAAATACCATAATGAAGGCTAAAAAGAATTTTTGTATGAATTTTACATCAGGGGGTTATTTTTTAGTTAATTGGTTTTCTGTCAATGATATAAATGGTCGTATCTATGTGAAACCTTTGAGATGATTGATGCCCATTTTGTGAATAGTTTTTAGGAAAAATGTGTCACTAATATCTCCACAAATTTTTGCACCAAACCACAAAGTGTGATTATTTCTTACTTAATATAAGGTAAATATATGTTGGGTTAATATTTTTCAGCTTTAAATGATATTTCCATATGTTCGTTCCTTAACTGATCTGTTTCATTACTGTACCATATTGACCTATGCATGTATACCTAATGTCCGACTGTTGTACACCCTCAAAAAAATTGTTGTGTCTTGGGAAGGTCTAAAACCACTCCTCCTCAACATTTTATCTTGTTATAACTATTGCAATTAGTGTCGTGAGGAGATCAAACAAGGGTTGAGAGATGAGTGTGAGATTTGTTCCAATTGAAACTTCAAAAAAATATAATAAATGAGGGCAGTGATGAAATGTGCAACATATGAGGATATCTTAGTCAGGAGATTATGGTTTCACTTCTGGGAATGCTTAAATGAGTGGGTCTTGAAATATGATTGCAAAGGATATAGGACAGGTTCGGTGAAAAAATCATTTAAGCTGAAAAATGTTAAAATAACATATATTTATTGGATAGCAAGTGGAAAGAATAGCATGGAATGGTTTTCACACAAACACATGGAGAGTTAGTGTCATGGTTTAATTCTAAATTCCTTTATCAATTGGGTATCGTGAATCTTTTTTAATTTCACTATGATATGATTTATGAGACATATTTTCCTATTTTCACTAGGAAGAACTCCTTGGTGTGGTTCGTGCATTGATCAATTTACTTTAAATAAAATTTCCTCAAATGATAAATCTTTAGGATGTTGGAAATATATATATATATATATATATGCATCATTGTATATGGATATGTGACTTTTCCCAGGAGTGCAAATGTTTAGTTGTGGGGGTGTGATCGTACCACGATTCACTGTTTTATTCCACCCTTACACCGCAGTTTTAAACTAGTTTTGTAATGAATATTATAAATATGATAATTAATTTCACTTTATGTTTGAATCAATAAATTAATATTAATCAATATTAAAATGGGTAATGTTACTTGTTTTTATTATTTCAATGTTGGTGGATGTGATTTGGAGGGCCCTTGATGAAGTGGAAGAAAAATGGGCCAAAATTACATGGATCCATGGAAATCTGTCCACTTTTTTGAATATTACACAAAATCAGTGAATCCAAATGGGATGATATTTTGTGGACCTGTCCAAAATTTAATATTATACATTTTATATTAAGGAACCCAATCCTGATTCGGCTTATATGGGGCCCATCCGAACTGATCTGTCCAAACCACCGAATTTGGACCAAGTCAAATGCGGTGTTCTGTATGTTATCAATTTCATGAGCTGTAGTTCTCCAAATGATGTCAAAATTTCGGTGGATACATTCAATAGGTAGGTCTACAACTTTTCTATTTTCTTCAAATCTAGATAAGACTTTCTAAAGGCTGAAACGCATGGTACAAGTGGATTGATGAAATCTGTGTGCCTAAAACCACCTTCCAATTTTCCTATAAAATGACACATTGGGCTCCCCATTTGCAAGTTCAGCCAAGAGGAAAGGTGCTGCCATTTTTGAGTCCCCAAGGAGTCTTCTCAACATCCCTATAAGTTCTGGAGGCTATGGGAGGTGCTACTTCAACATCTTCTTCTTCTTCCCCTCCCATGGGTTTCTAAAACCCTTGTGATCACCCGGGGAGGAATGTGATGAAATCCCGAGCTTCAAAGTTGTATTAATTTGAATGATCTTTTTAATTCCAGGTTGTATGTTGATTTTCCTCATCCTATATTCTTATTATATTGAGTTATGTACTGGTATGTCATGCTCAACTCATATGATCATGTTTGGGGGTACCCATTCATGTGATGTTTCACACACCATTCACCACTTTCTTTTCCCCTTCCAATTGCAGTGTTTGTGTGGTTCATATTGGTCAATTGAACTCACATAATCACTATAAAGTTCATGCACATTTATTTCATGGTATCACAATGAAATAACATACAAACCTGGACAACACATTGAATTCTTCATGTGTTGCCTTGGTGAGTTTCAGTTATGATGTCGAACACAAATCACCCAATCATCGGCGGTGTCCGGTGAATCGTTATGTGTTTTCAACTGAACCCTAGGAGGTATCCTAGTATAAACTCAGTAACATTCTGGTTCTAGGTGTTACAAAACAGGGATTAAAATATCAAAACCCCATATCATGAAGCGATGAAGGATGAGCATCATGAGACTTCCCCAGGTTGATCACGTTTAATCAATATTGTTCATTTCTACTTTGTTTTATTGCTTTCATTTCCTATTTTCATCATTAATCATAAAACCGCAAAGTATTAAAAAACCCAATTCACCTTCTACTTCCATAATCAAACCCTCTTTTTAAATTAATGGTCTAAGTCTCCGTCGAGAGACGACCTAGGGTTGCTGCTATACTGCAGAAATTCTAGTCAAAATTAATCAACTAATTTGACGCGCTCGACAACACGATCAATTGTCTGTTAGTACAGTATCGACAGATTCTTACTCATTGGAAGACTATCCAATTTAAGGTATTAATCACATTAGAGGTATTTAAATGAAAATTTTCATGTTTTTCATTAATACTAATTATTGAATTTTATTTAGGATTCAACCGGAAGAAATAAAAAAACATTGATGATAAAAAGTGTGTCCACACATTGGGACATACTACGATGACAGATCATGAGAGGCAGTAGGTATGACAGTTTATAATTTTTCTTTACGAATTGTAGTTTCTATTGCTTCCTCCATAATTTATTCGATTACTGAAGTTGTTATATAATTTTAGTTATGAAATTAATTATTGGTATCCTATTTTTAATTATGGTTTCCTAAATTCAATTTCATTGTAGAGGAATAAATTGAATATATAAGGATGTGTGCCTTGAGAAAAATCGTTTTTCTCGACTATAAGGAAGAAAGATGGAAGTGCGGTTAATGAACCGACTCAGCAGCAGATTGTAATTTTTACTTTGTAGATTTAAAATTTTAATCTCTATTTTGTAACTTAATAATCTATTTATATTTGTAACAGGATAGTATAGAGGCCCTTGATGCCTAGGAACCTGACAATTTTGGTTCAAATGATCACTTACATCAGGTGTTGGGAGATGAGCACCCTGGTATAGTACGTTGTCGACCTAGGAAGAGTATAGTTCCGATGAGGTATTATCCCTCCTCAAGTATGATTTGTTGTGCCACCAAGTTTCATCAGGTTAAGGCATAGGCATAACAGACTGAAAAAAGGTCCACAGAGATGGAAAAACAGTCTTCTAGGGCAAACACTGCATTTATGAAACTGATGGAAGTTTTACGTCCCACACTTTCACCAGAGTCCATCACAGCTTGTGATGAATACATGTCGTCGATGCATTCTATATATGGTGCACCAAGTGGTAGTTCTAGTGGTGGTCGAGACGATGGCAAGGATGAGGCCAAGTCGAAGGAGAAGGAGGGTGAGGAGGAGGTCGAGGCGGAGGAGGGGGTGAGGAGGAGGGTGAGGCAGAGGAGGAGGGTGATGAGGAGGCTGAGGCTGAGTACGAGGGCGAGGAGGAGGGCGTTTAGGAGGTCGGGTATGATGATGGGGACGGCGATGAGGATGAGGGAGAGGATGATGGTGGTGGTGTTGATAGTGATGGTGGTGAGGGACATATTGATCCTTTACGTTTTTTACTGATATTACTAACCTTTGATATTTATTAATTTATTGTGCCTGAATATATATGTGATCAGGTAGATCACATTATCTTTATTTTTTTATCTATAAATAATAAAACTTGACTTGATGATTTGTTGTGACTGATTCACCCCTCACCTAGACAACCCCCCACCCTTGTGGACATCCATCCCACCCCCCTGGACACCCCTCCCCTTGTGTATAGCCCGCAACCCCTGTGGAAAGCCCTCCCACCCCCTGGATAGCCCCTCCGCAACCCTCGTGGACAGACTACCCACCCCCGTGGACAGCCCCCCCCCCCCTGTGGATAGCCCGCCCACCCCCTTGGACACCCCCTACCCCCCTGGACACCCCCGACCCCCCTGGATAGCCCCTCCACCCCTATGGACAGCTCTCCTACCCCCCTAGACAGCCCCTCCCCCCGTGGACATCCCCCCCCCCCACCCACCCCCGTGGACAGCCCGCCCACCCCCCTGGACACCCCGTACCCCCTGGACACCCCCACCACCCCCATGGACAGCCTTCCCACCCCCTGGACACCTCGTACACCGCTGGACACCCCCCCCCCCCCCCCGGACACCATGTGCCCCATGAAAATCCCCCTCACCCCCGTGGATAGCCAACCCACCCCCATGGATAGCCCGCCCACCCCCTTGGACACTATGTACCCCCCTAGACGACCCTTCCACCCCATGGACACCCCCCCCCCCCAGACAGCCTGTACCCCCCCCGGACAGCCCCCCCCCCCCCCCACCCTCGTAGACAGCCCCCACCCCCGTGGATAGCCCACCCACCCCTTTGGACACCCCATACCCCCCTGGACAGCCCTTCCACCCTCGTGGATAGCCCACCCACCCCCCTGGACACCCCATACCCCCTGGACACCCCCCCCCCAAACCCCCGTGGACAACCCACCCACCCCTGTGGATAGCCCACCCACCCCCTGGACACCCCCTACCCCCCCCCCCCTCAACAGCCCTTCCACCCCCGTGGACAGCCCGACCACCCCCCTGGAAACCCCTACCCCTCGTGGACAGCCCGCCCACCCCCCCTGGACACCCCGTACCCCCTGGACAGCCCCTCCCACCCCCTGGACACCCCCTACCCCCGTGGAAAGACCCCCCACCCCCATGGGCATCCCCACCCACCCCCTGAACACCCCTACCCCCTAGACAGCCCTACCACCCCCATGGACAGCCCCCCCACCCCATGGATATCCCCCACCCCCTAGAAATCCCCCCAACCCCATGGATTATAGGGTTTCTAATAACTCAAAGATCCCATTAATCATAGATACCCACTTGGTTTCCTCCTAGGATCCTTGATCATCAATAAAAAATAGTGGATGGTATTTTAGAAACTCCCATGCATAATAAATGATCTGAGAAGAACATGGTTATTCCACTTCCACAAGAGTTTGAGTAGAGACCAAGACACAAAAATGACAACCTTAGATATCCCCTTATATACTTTTTGATTCATTTATAGTGGTAACATTCTAAATAATTATCAAAAACAAAACATTTAGTTAAATAATCTGATGTTCTAAAACAAGGGACACAAAATCACAAATCCCATAAAGATACATCATAAATAATTCTTCATAAAACCATTTCAAAATCACATAATAGAAACTTATTTCTATTTAAAACTCCCTGATGGTTTATAAAAATATCTTTTAAGGTTCCATTTCAAAAATCATATAGTATTTTTGTCCCACAATAAAAATTTAATCATTTTCCTAATAACCAAATCCCTCTTCCTACCATACACACCAAAATCATTCATTTTCTCCTAAAGAAACACATACTATTGAAATAAAACACTATTCCAAACCCATTTTAAAAATACCAATGATCTTAAAATCCCTAAAATTCATTCCATTAAAACCATTACAGCCCCCCACCCCTCTTAGACACCACCCCACCACCCAGACACCCCCACCCCCCCTAGACACCCCCACCCCCATGGACTGCCCCCCCCCCCACCCCCCCTGGACAGTGCCCCCCCCCACCCCCTGGACAACCCCCCCACCCCCCTGGACAGCCCCTCCAACCCCCTAGACCCCGCCACCCCTAGACACTCTCACCCCTATGTACAGCCCCTACCCCCTAGACAGCCCCCCAACCCCCTAGACGACCCCCCCCCACCACTCCTAGACATTACCTTACCACCTGGACAACCCCCCCCCCCACCACCACCACCACCCCTGGACACCCCCACCCCATGGACAGCCACCCCCACCCCCCTGGACACCACCCCACCCCCCTTGGATAGCCCCCTAACCCACTGGACCCCCCACCCCCTAGACACCACCCCACCCCCTGGACACTCCCCCCTCCCCTGGACACCCCCCACCCCCTTAGACACCCCCACCACCCATGTACATCCCCCCTACCCCTAGACAGCCCCCAACCCCATAGACAGTCGCCACCCCTCCTAGACACCACCCCACCACCTGGACACCACCCCACCACCTGGACACCCCCCCCCCACACACACACACCCCCCTGGGAACCCCCACCCACATGTACATCCACCCCCACCCCCTGGACACCACCCCACCACCCTTGGATAGCCCCCCAACCCCCGTGACCCCCCTACCCTGGACACCACCCCACCCCTTGGACACCCCCACCCCCTGGACACCCCCACCCCCTGGACACCTCCCACCCCCTAGAACCCCCCCCCCCCAACCCTCTGGACACCCCCCACCCCCCCTGGACAGCCCCCCCCCCCACCACCACCACCCTGGACAGCCCCCCACCCCCCTGGACACCCCCCAACCCCCTAGATTCCCCCCCCCCCTCACCCCTCCTAGACACCACTTTACCACCTAGACCCCCCCCCCCCTAGACACCCCCACCCCCATGGATAGCCACCCCCTGGACACCACCCCACCCCCTTGGACAGCCCCCCAACCCCCTGGACCGCCCCACCCCCCTGGACACCACACCACCCCCTGGACACCCCCCCCTAGACACCCCCCCCCCCACACACACACACCCCTGGACACCCCCCCACCCCTGGAAATCCCCCCAACCCCCTGGACACCCCCATAGACAGCCCCCCCTGGACACCCCCATCCCCACGGACACCCCCACCCCCATGGACACCCCCTACCCCCCCCTTGGACATCCACCCCAAACCCTTAAACAGCCCCCCCAACCCCCTAAATTCTTAATTGAATTATTTATGTATTTAATTAACTTAAGAATTTTGTGTTAAATGTGTATGGGTATACTTTTTTATTTATATACTTTCTCTAATTACCTTATGAATTATGTGTTAATTCTGTTAATGGTGTATGTAACTCTGAAATGGGGAGTGTCCTCTCACCATTATGAGATGTCTGCACCAAAGAAATTGAAATGGGTTAGTTAGAAGAGTGGTTGTCATGTGAAGATTGAAATAGGGAAAATTATGTTGTGGTACATGTCATGGTTGGAAGAGCCTACTGTTTTTATGTACTATTGCATGTGTTTTATTGTTCTATTTTAAGTGTTGTTTGCAGGTCTTTTTATAGGTGTATGCAGTGGAGGGGGTGGGTGGTTGTTGTGATGGTTTCTGGTAAAACACTATACTAATGGTTTTAAACTATTAGTAAAGTGAATTGGAGAATAGTTTTACCAATGGTTTGAATAAACCATTGGTAATAAACTATACCAATAGTTCAAAACCATTGGTATAGTGTATTTCCAGAATATTTTTACCAACGGTTTTAAGGAACCATTGGTAATACTATATACCAACAGTTTAGAAACCATTGGAAAACTACATGTAAGCTATATATCCCAATGGTTTATCAATTGTTGGTATAAATATATACCAACGGTTTTAGGCATACTGATGTTTATAGTGACATATACCAATGGTTAGAGTAAAACTGTTGGTATAGGCCTTTTGAAATGGATTACTAGGCAACGGTTTGCAGAACCATTGGTATATAGTATACCAACAGTTTTGATGCCTATAACAATAGTTTGAAACCATTGGTATATATTGTATTTCCAGTAGTTCTCAGTGTTGTAATTACGATTCATTTGACTCATTTTTAGATATTATAATGACTTGGATACAATCCTTGCATTCATATTGATGTCTTCAGACACACGGTGCCATAGATTCACCCCATTGGGATCAGTCATGCTTAGCCCAGGATTACCATGGATGAGTTCTATGGACTCTATTAGACTCTTTTATAGTGTAATTCCTTAGGCATGCCTCTTGGATTACACTCAAACCCTTATTATCATACTGCATGTGTTACCACTATGATTTGGATCGACCTCTAAGGTCATGTATTCCTTGGTTACATCTTGGATCCTATATTATTATTATTCCTTTTACATTAAATCTAATACCTTTTTATAGATAATATTCTTATTATAAACTAAATCATAATTAATTAAATTATTTCATGTTCAAAGACATTACTAGCTGAGGTCGAAGCAGGAATGACTTTTTTATTTTATCACTGCTTTAATTTTATATATACAGGCACATTATACAGTTTATATTCATAGATTGAATTTTTTATATAAATAATTAGTGGTGGACTAATAGGATTTATCTTACACTCTATCCAGTCCACTATTGGTACCCAGACATATTATATGATCGCAGGTGTGGATAAGGGGGTGCATCCCTCTTTGGAAACCCGAACTGCATGCTTGCTTTAGGGTGAGAGCTGGGTAGCAGATTACCGAGCCAGATCTTGGGATTCTTGGATAGTTTTTGAATATTTTTGATTATTTTATATATCATGTCTTGTAATATTATCCTACTTCCATATAATCATGTTTTTCCTTTTTTAAAGACATGTAATTACATCATCATTTCGTATATGATGTATTTTTCAACTCTTGAGTTGATTATTTATTTATTGGATATTCATGCTTACTTAAACTGTAATGATTATTATTATGCTTCCACTTTTTATTCAGGTTATATCACCATTATTCTCCGATCTAACTAGAGGGCATAGTCTCTCTATTATAATACCCTATGGAATCACTGCTAGTCAATAGCCTCTAGCATATGAGGAGGCACACTTAAGGCCATGTGGCCAATTGAGTTTGGTTAATCAGGAGTAAACCAGGTCTGGGACATCACAAAGTGGTATCAGAGCATTTATTTTCTTGTATTACTATTTTGTAAATTTAGACAGGAGATTGGAAACATATTGAAACTTGGTTATAATTCATTATTAGGTATAACTAACCCATATTTAGAGTAAACACCATGTTGTAGGGGAATGGGAATTTGTTGTTCTATTTTTCAATTATTACAGTTGATATACTTTCACCATTAGTTTATGCACATGAATTTTGGTAATTTTAATGCTTTATGTATATTCTTTCATGGCCTACTATAGCAAGGAGAATTGTTACATGCATTATTATAGGCACCTAGGATTCACATTCCATATAGGTTCATTTTACTGCTTTCATTGACTATGTTGCCTATGATTATTGAGTGTTCCTTGATTGGGATATTTTCACATGCCACTAACCTATTTTGTAGGGAAACATTACTCCAAAATGAGTGTTTGGTGGCGGTTTTTTAGCGGTAGTTTACTAGACTGCCTCTAATTTTTTTAAATAATTTTGCGGCGGTTTTTTATAAATCGCCGCTAAACAGTTAAACATTTTTACAAACATGGCACTTTCCCCCTCCCCTGACACCCCCAACCCCCCCCCCCCTATCGACTCCCCGAATCCCTAGACCTGCCCGTCACCACCCATTACTGCCACTCACCGGCCCTCACTGCGCCTCGCCTCACCAGCCCTTGCCGCACTTTGCCTTTTCATCCCTCCCTGTACCTCACCTCGTCATCCCTTGCCTCACCACTCGTCACCACCCATCATTATTATACTTGCATTTACAACATGATTCTATGTTTTATGGACTGATATGAAAGATAAATTTTACATTTACATGATTCTGTTTTTATATCGCCTGATATGATTATATGTTTACCTCTATTTAAACTAAAAAATTCCATGTTAATCATTTACCATTATGAAATTATTTTTAAAGGAGTTTACACTTGGTAATAATATAAGGTACTTTACCCTTATAGCATGGTTATGGAAGGAGGGTACCCTGGTGTTATATGAGATTTACATTAATCTTATTTTCTAAATATGAAAGTATGTTTCTTTAATTTACTAGGTTTTTTTATTTTCCATCCTTGGTGGACTTTGAGAAAAGGTTACCTTATAAAATTCTATTTGATCCATACAATTAACCTAGGAGTGACCTGATGCATGTAAGTATGAGTTATATGGTGCCCAGTAAGAATGTTGATTCATTATAGTGGTTTTAAACATATTTTTTTCATCACCAGGTATGAAATTGATTGTTTTTCTATCATTACATATTAGGAAGGGTATGAAACACTACATGATGCTTACATATGCATATATTATTGTATCACAAAATATGTTCATGAGAGATAAGTGGAAATAACTTGATTATTTTATACCAATAACTAACATGTGAACTTTACTTGTTTGTGTAAACTTTATATATCATTATTCATATAAAGGAAAGGTCCAAATGATGAATGGTGGATGTTGAATAAAGTTTAGAAGAAGTGTGTGAAGAGAACAATCAGAGTTGACACTGAGTGCTATATTGATGGCTCTAGTATCTATTTATTTACTATTTTTTGGAACCTATTTCTATATATGGTTAACCTAATGTGATATATTTAACAACGTATACATATGAATATTATCATAGATTACTTATATATCATTTTTGGATGTGTGTCCATATGATCATAGTTTCTTTTCTATTTAATCTATACATGGAGAATCATTTTTATTATTTTTTATTTATTCATTTATGATTCCCTCATTCTCTATGCCTTATAAAAATTATTTAATAAAATATATAGGATTTATAGGGGTCCCTAGTGGGACCCTATTGTATTTTTACCTCTTTCTTCTATCACTTTATTCTTTCCTAAGTAATGGGAGTGACCTGATAGGGGGATTCTGACTCTATCTTAGGTTTCCATTATGGTTTTTCAACCTCACATACATTTTTTCCTCATTACTTTTGTATTTTATGGTCATACTAGTTGAACTAAAAAGTTGAAAATATTTTAGGTTCACAATAATTGGACCACAATGTTGCATATATTCTAAGGTCAAAATGCTTGAAATATGAATCCTAGTGTAATTTCATAGACCATGGACTATGGTGATGCAAATAGTTTATGGTCATAATTCCTAGACCTAAGTTGATCCCCCCAAAATTGGTGTTTATGACACTGGAGGGTTTAAAACCAATAGAAATGGTCTTCTTAGGAGGACCTACACCAATCAAAATAATATAGGTTTATGGCATAAATAAATTGAAATTAGGAATCTATGAACCTATGAATTAATGTGCTAATGATAGTGGACTAAAAAGGGGGGAACATTTACTCATAAAAAATCTTACTCTACTACTTGGGCATGATGACCCGTATGACTAATAAACATTTACTCAAAAAAATCTTAATCTATTACTTGGGCATTAACATGTATAGTTTTATGAAACCATTGAAACTCGGTTCATCCTCTTAAAACACAAGACTTTCATTATGACATAGATATACCTAAATTTATATTTCCACTAAAGATCATAGGAATATCCTATATAGTTCTACATCCATCATGAAATGTGGAAAATATGGTTTCAATACATCCCCTTATATATGGAATTCATTTATTTATTTTACAACTTACTACAACCACATAAAAATATGGAGTATGAAATCTTTTATTCATTATTGTCTCATGGTGAAACCCAGTTCTATTTCTATGTTACCAACAACACCGCCTCTCACTGCATATACACTATATAGTCTAGATGATTGTTAGGCCTTCAAAGTTTCTCACACCATGGGCATAGTCCTTTTGGATTTGAACATTTTTATATGATACTCCACCTATAAACCATTTCATAATTTACCATGGGTGTCATGTATTTTTGTAGTCTTTCTCAACTATATATCAACATGTTGAACACAATCTTCTTTGATGCTTCATTTTAGACCTAGAAAACATTTTTTGTCATTTGTGGATATTTTATAAATGAAATAAATATTTGGATGGCATACTCAAGAGAATTATATACAACCGGTTATAGTAATAAGGAAATATAAAAACTTATTTAAAATTTTAACACCACAAGCTTCCACGATACGCTTCTTTTTTAATAATACAGTAGCGTGTGTTGTACACAACTTTGAGTTCTAACACACAGCACAATCAATCAAACTAGCTGTTATGAATAGTAATACCCACTTTTTGAAATTTTATAAATTTTATCTTTCAAAATGGACTTCATTTTTGGATTCGGAATATCGAAATTAGCCTAGGGTGAAATTTTGGTATTTTTCTGAAAACTTTCAATTTTTGATGAATAGTGAAAAAACACTAAGTTATAATTTAAAACCGATTTTTTATTTAAATAATTATTTATTTTTATTTAAATTTAATTAAGGTCAAAATAGATATTTAATACCTATATAAGTTCAATGTAATTCATTGGAGTTAGTTTAGAATAATTTTAGATATATAAAAATTTTATTGAACTTTTCACCGTCTTTTACCCACCTCCTAGGAGAATTTGGAAATTCACATAAAACTTAATTTTACCGCTTCTGTGAGTGGAATTTCGAAAATCCGAGAGACACGGTTAATATCAAGGAGTAAAATGTGATTCAATGAGGTGAAAATAATTTTTGGTGAATAATAACTTTTTACTTTTATTTACCATGGTTAAAAGTAAATATGGTAATTAAGGGTAAAAATGATATTAATGTTACCCTAACACGTGTCCTAATTCTATTGGACAAGTTTATCTAGACCAAAAACAACCTTAGGAATAAAATATTATCATTTAGGTCCACTTGGATTAGATTAGGACATTAATTATTATTTAATTCAAAGAAGAGTTAAAAGAGTTAAAATCAAAGTTTAATTACTAAAACATTTTTAATATAGAGTTATACATAAGATAAATTCGATTGTAAATATTAATTATAAATCTAAAAATATTTCCTACATAATGGTATTTTATTTGTAATTTTTAGATATTAAATAATTTAATTTATTTATGACACAATGGTAATGCAGTAATTACCTAATTAATAAAATAATAGAATAATTGATATTATAAATATCAAAATAAATGTAATTTGAGACTTTTTATGAATTCCACTAATTTTCTAGTTTAATATGACATATTAGGTTTGGTTGTATAAATTGTTTTCGAAGTAATAATTCTGTTATGAAATTATCAAAAACAAAATACCCAATAGTGTCAAAATTGACATAAAAGAGTTTTTAAAACAAATATTATATTATTAATTGATATTATATTCTTAAAAACCTAAGGTTAAGCCAAAAGACTTATATCATGATAGGTGTATCATTAATCGACCACTTGGGGTCAATTGGATGTATATAGTAAGTTTATTAACTATATAATATAAAAATACAAAGTGACATGGTAAATGTCAATCTAATTAACTAAGAGTTAAAACTAAAAGATAAGGTTAATATAATGACCCAAACCTATATAAAATATATTGGTTGAATTTATTTCGACCCATACCTAACTTATACTTTGAATAATCCACTTTTGATCCATTATAAACCGAATATGAATTTATTATAAATTAATACTTTAAGTTTTTCCTAAAGAGCCCCTCCTCCCCCTTATAAAAGGACACAACTTCTAACCAATTATTCACACCTTAAAATCCTTTTGGATCGGCCAAACCCTGAAAAAATACTCTCTCAACTTTCCTCACTTCTACCTAGAGGCCTTATTTTTATCAGAAAGCCAACCTAAATATCCCTTTTGATCAAATCAAAAGGAAGAACCCGATTAAGAGGTAATGTTTTCACCACCCTCTTTCAAGTTCCTTTCTTCTTCAACTTCTTATTTATTTGTTATTCCCATTATAAAATAATAACTCCAGTATATTCTATATACTGTGATTTTATTATAAATATGGTACAACCATATTCATTATTCTATCCATCCTTTGAATGAAATGTCACCATATGTGCGTACGTACGGCTTACCGTCTCCACGTCGTGGTGTAATTGTTATTCAATATATTATTATTTGGATGGGTATAATAATGATGTGTAATTCATGTAAATAATAAATATAACATGATAATGATTCTTTATATATGATATATCATCCAATTATATATTATTTTAATATCAAAATAATGATATTGTCGCTCGTGCGTACGTACGGACTACCATCTCCACGAACGCGATGAGATTCATTCCCCATCGTATCCATTCAAGACTAATTATCATTTGATGATTAAAAGTAATGTTTAATAACTTTATATCATTCTGGATATGAATAAGATACAACCTATCCATAACAAACACAACTTATGTAATAAAACATATAAAAGAAAACAAGTTAACACCCGAAATGATGATAATACTAAAATATTATTAACAACGCATTATTAGAAGATCATATATGATATCATAATTATGTATATGGTTCTTGTATAATTTAATAACAATGTTTTAACTATTATATAGGAGGTTAACATACCATCAACTAAGGAAAAGTACAAGGTAAGGGTTTATTTTACAATCTCTTCATTAACCGAGGTTGTTTATACGTAATTATCTTATGGGACCTCTTTATCATCCACATCCATGTTTCTTAAAAATGTATTTCAAAACATTCTTATTATTTTACAGAATATGGGTTAAAGTCATTTATACCCTTATTTTACTTTTTATAAGATGTTTATAAAGGAATCTTTCCGTTGTTTTCCAAACAAGTTCCTTTTTAACCTTTTTGACAAAATTAAGGTAAGAATGTCTTTTTTTAACTTATACGGCAGGTGTGGCTATTTTCCAGCATTGTAAAATCTTCAAAGATTCCCTTAAAAGATTATAAGAATATTTAGTAAATGGTTTATTTTATAATTATGTTACATTTAAATGATTTCAAAAAAATAGATATTTCTCTCAAATAGTTTTGATTTCATCTATGTCAACATCCTTTGATGGATTTTAAGCTTATTTGAAGTTGATTTATTATGATACAAAATTTCCATATTGTATTGAAGGTTTTGTGATATGTTTGACTATGGATGTGTTATTTTTATACCATTCATGGTTTATGGAGAAAGTATTTACATTTCGTATGCTAGTTTTAATACGAATGTTTATGTTATGTTTAAACATGTTCATATGAGGAATGCATTGGACTTAGTAAGTGACAGGTGGAGCCCGCTATAGCTCCTCGATGCATCGGTAGGTCTCATGAGACAAACTAGTATCTTAGCATGAGGCCTTGACAAAATCTTATTTTTAGTCTTGGCACGAGGCCTTGGCTACGTGGTTATGATAGTCTGGCATTATGCATTCCATCATTATGAAAGTGGTTATTGATATTGCATGCAATTATTCGACTAGTATAATATCCATGTGAATAAGTAAATGGAATTTTTTCATTTTATTTTTACCATATTATGTTGAAGTTCAAGTTTAAAAGGCTTTTTTTTAGTTATACATTGCCTTAAATGTTTATGTTTATTTATGAAAGTTTCCACTGTATTGCTTACCCTTACTGGGCGTTTGAGATCACCCCTTTCTATGTTTTATTTTTCCCAGGATTCCAAGAAGTGTATTATGATTAATATGAAGGGTTAAGCTAAAGGTAATAATGGTGTAATCAAAGAACTATTTAATCTATGTTTTATGTTTGAAATTGTAATGTAATGTTAATGTATGTAATCTATTTTCCAAGACTGCTAAATTGATCAGTCCTTAGGTACTTGATTCCTTGTAATCATGCTAATGTATTAAAATAATACACCGACTCTGGGTAACTGGGGTCAGGGCATTACAATTGGTATCATAGGAATTTTAGCAATAACCTTGGAAACTAGATTTAGATAAACTTTGATTAGAGCACATAGTCCTAAGATAGACTTTGAGGATTAGTATAGAAGAAATTCCTAGAATTTTGGTAATGTAGAGATTTTGTGAGTTTTCCAAGAAATACATCCCTGTCTGGATACGAACAGGTAGAGGTGGCTCTGGCACAGATATACCTAGGAGTAAAACCCGAAAACACCGCTTTGATCTAGACTCGAACGGGAACTGGTGCACAACAACGGGCCTTACTGCACTCTTGGTTACGACACTCCCGGGGGATATTCTTAGGATAATTATCATTTTCTTTAAAAACCATTATAAAGGGTTTATGAGTATATAATTCCTCAAAGAATACATTTTTATGATTATGAATTATATCCATAAACTGTTTAATTTATGTTAAGTGCTTTACAAGTTTGGGATTAGGTATTGTTATTCATAAACCAATCTAGTGTATGCCATTGTTTAGAAATGGTGCCCAGTAGAAGGAATGAGAACTCCAGCAATACGCATGATCCAAAGAGTAAGAAGGATCATATATTTCATGGTCTTAAGACAGAATTTAGAAGGGAAATAGTCTCCCATGTATTATCATCATATGAAGAAATAATATCATGTGTTGATAAGATAATTAAAGAGTTTTCGGAGTCCTATGGATTTGAAGGGAAGCCAGAGAATAAAAGGATGGTAAAGAGAAAGACAGATAAAGGGAAGAAGGTAAAGAATGATTTTCCCATATGTGATAACTGTGGAAAGAATCACCTTGTAAAATGATTGAAGTGAATGGGAGTATGTTATAAGTGTGGAGAAAAAGGACACCACGTTCATGATTGTGAGGGTAAGAAAAAGGTTTCAAATGTACAATGCTTCATCTGCAATGAGTGGGGACATTATACGAATCAATGTTCAAATCATCAGAGTATGCCCCAAATGATGTTATTGGATAATAATAAAGTTATGATACTACCATAGATGAAGAGGAATGACTAGTGTTCTTATGTTTTTATTTTAGGATTATTTCATTTGAGTGTTGTATCAACAATATACTAGTTATATGAATTATGGAGATAAATAAGGATTGTACTATAGTATTATTTTATTGAGGATTTGGGATTATATGGTTCTAAGAAAATTGACTTAAATAGTAAGCGAAACTTTTGGTAAAATACATGGTTGATGGAAATGTAATCCTTAATATGGTATCGATAATGAGGTAGTGATTTTGGAATAATACATAGTTGATTTGAATAAATTATATTGGATATTCTTGACTACCTTGAAACTGATTAATTATTTTTCATTGTTGGAGTTTACAACATTTTTTGATAGAAGGAGTATATCCAGTATTCTATAAGGAATAAGGGATCATGAATTTAATCAATAAGGTTTTATGGTAATTCAGGATGTTGCAGTGTTTTAAAAGAATACATGATGAAGGTGTTCACATGTTATTAAGCGGCAAAAAGGATATTCATTGTGTTTACATTCCTTACAAATTTTGTACTGTGAGTTTGGACATAAGTATTTTGGATAATTCTAGTTTGAGATTATTTTTGTATTTCCATAAAAGGACAACCCGGAGGTCGGGCGGCAACTCGTCGTTTCCGGCAAGGCCGCGAGACTTGAACCTGCAACCGAAGGGCGACTAGGGTGTATCACCTACCACTGGCCCACGTGATGTCCTGGATTTAATAATGTAGTCTTTTTTAAAAAAAAATCTCGTAGATGAATTATAATTTTTTTTTTTGAACCCTATACGAACAGGATAAATAGAATATTATTTTTAAGTTCTATTATCTTTTAGAGTGAAAGATGAGTTTGTGGTAGAAATTAGTTAAAAGATGGGACTCTACTTGTCAAGTATATATTTTTATTCTTCTCTTATTCTATGAAGAAATTAATTATTATACTTTAGTGAAGGGATCTTAAAACCAAAAACATGTTATCCTAATACCATATGTTTTGTTGAACCGATGGTATTTTAAATCATCATAGATTGATGAATTTAAGGCCCTCAATTTTACATTTGTTTATGATTGATGACCTCAATCACTAACTATAAATATTTACGTTTTTCTCCAATTATATGTATATAATTTCCACCAATGTTCTCCTAATCGAGATCATAATTTGGTGGTGACCCTTTCATTTTCCTTTTCCTCTTATTAAGACTAAATGTTATTAACCTAATTTCCGATGTGGGTTTTCCCAAAGGTATTTTTCTATTTTCAAACTTTTATTTTTGAAAAATAATTTCTAATTGTGAGGACGGAATTTATTGAAGGAGGGGAGAATGTAACACCCCAAGCTTCCACGGTACGCTTCTTTTTGAATAATAGAGTAGTGTGTGTTGTATGCAACTTCGAGTTCTAACACACACCACAACCAATCAAACTAGCCATTATGAATAGTAATACCCACTTTTTGAAATTTTATTAATTTTATCTTTCAAAATGGACTTCATTTTTGGATTCAAAATATCAAAATTAGCCTAGGGTGAAATTTTGGTATTTTTCTAAAAACTTTCAATTTTTGATGAATAGTGAAAAAACACTGAGTTATAGTTTAAAACCGAATTTTTATTTAAATAATTATTTATTTTATTTAAATTTAATTAAGGTCAAAATAGATACATAATACCTATATAAGTTCAATGTAATTCATTGGAGTTAGTTCAGAATAATTTTAGATATATAAAAATTTTATTGAACTTTTCACCATCTTTTACCCACCTCATAGGAGAATTTGGAAATTCACATAAAACTTAATTTTACCACTTCTGTGAGTGGAATTTAACATATCCGAGAGACATGGTTAATATCAAGGAGTAAAATTTGGTTCAATCAGATGAAAATAATTTTTAGTGAATAGTAACTTTTTTACTTTTATTTACCGCGGTTAAAAGTAAAGAGGGTAATTAAGGGTAAAAACGATATTAATATTACACTAACATATGTCCTAATTCTATTGGACAAGTGTATATCGACCAAAAACAACCTTATGAATAAAATATTATCATTTAGGTCCACTTGGATTAGATTAGGACATTAATTATTATTTAATTCAAAGAAGAGTTAAAAGAGTTAAAATCAAAGTTTAATTACTAAAATATTTTTAATATAAGGTTATACATAAGATAAATTCGATTGTAAATATTAATTAGAAAGATAAAAATATTTCATACATAATGGTATTTTATTTATAATTTTTAGATATTAAATAATTTAATTTATTTATGACACAATGGTAATGCAGTAATTACCTAATTAATGAAATATTAAAATAATTGATATTATAAATATCAAAATAAATGTAATTTGAGACTTTTTATGAATTCCAATAATTTTATAGGTTAATATGAAATATTATTATTGGTTATATAAATTTTTTTCGAATTAATAATTCTGTTATGAAATTATAAAAAACAAAATACCCAATAGTGTCAAAATTGACATAAAAGAGTTTTTAAAACAAATATTATATTATTAATTGATATTATATTTCTAAAAATATAAGGTTAGGCCAAAGGACTTATATCATGATAGTTGTATCATTAATGGACCACTTGGGTGTCTCTTGGATGTATATAGTAAGTTTATTAACTATATAATATAAAAATACAAAGTGACACGGTAAATGTCAATCTAATTAACTAAGAGTTAAAACTAAAAGATAAGGTTAATATAATGACCCAAACCTGTCTAAAATCTATTGGTTGAATGGATTTCAACCCATAATCACCTTAGACTTGGAATAATCAACTTTAAAGCCATTATAAACCGAATATGAATTTATTATAAATTAATACTTTAATTTTTTCTTAAAGAGCCCCTCCTTCCCCTTATAAAAGGACACAACTTCTAACCAATTCTTCACACCTTCAAAGCCTTTTGGCTCGGCCAAACCCTGACCAAATACTCTCTCAACTTCCCTCACTTCGACCTAGAATCCTTATTTTGATCAGAAATCCAACCTAAGTATCCCTTTTGATCAAATCAAAAGGAAGAACCCGATTAAGAGGTAATGTTTTCACCACCCTCTTTCAAGTTCCTTTCTTCTTCAACTTCTTCTTTATTTGTTATTAATATTTTAAAATAATAACTCCAGTATCTTCTATATACTGTGATGTTATTATAAATATGTTACAACCATATTCATTATTCTATCCATCCTTTGAATGACATGTCACCATACGTGCGTACCTACGGCTTACCATCTCCACGTCGTGGTGTAATTGTTATTCAAAATATTATTATTTGGATGGGTATAATAATGATGTATAATTCATGTAAATAATAAATATAACATGATAATTATTCTTTATATATGATATACAATCCAATTATATATTATTTTAATATCAAAATAATGATATTGTCGCTCGTGCGTACGTATGGACTACCGTCTCCACGAACGCGATGAGATTCATTCCCCGTCGTATCCATTCAAGAATAATTCTCATTTGATGATTCAAAGTAATGTTTAAGAAGTTTATATAATTTTGGATATTAATAATATACAACCTATCCATAACAAACATGACTTATGTAACAAAATATATAAAAGAAAACGAGTAAGTTAACACCCGAAACGACGATAATACTAAAATATTATTAACAAAGCATTATTAGAAGATCATATATGATATAATAATTATTTATATGGTTCTTGTATAATTTAATAACAATGTTTTAACTATTATACAGGAGGTTAACATACCATCGACTAAAGAAAACTACAAGGTAAGGGTTTATTTCACAATCTCTTCATTATCCGAGGTTGTTTATACGTAATTATCTATTGGGACCTCTTCATCATCCACATCCATGTTTCTTAAAAATGTATTTCAAAACATTCTTATTATTTTACATAATATGGGTTAAAGTCATTTATACCCTTCTTTTACTTTTTATAATATTTTTATAAAGTAATCTTTCCATCATTTTCCAAAAAATGTCCTTTTTAACCTTTTTGAAAAAATTAAGGTAAGAATGTCTTTTTTTAACTTATACGGCGGGTGTGACTATTTTCCACCATTTTAAAATCTTAAAAGATTACCTTAAAATATTATAAGAATATTTTCAAAGTAAATGGTTTATTTTATAATTATGTGACTTTTAAATGATTTCAAAAAAAAGAGATATTTCTCTCAAATAGTTTTGATTTCATCTATGTCAACATCCTTTGATGGATTTTAAGCTTATTTGAAGTTGATTTATTATGATACAAAACTTCCATATTGTATTGAAGGTTTTGTGATATGTTTGACTGTGTATGTGTTATTTTTATACCATTCATGGTTTATGGAGAAATTATTTACATTTCGTATGCTAGTTTTAATACGAATGTTTATGTTATATTTAAACCTGTTCATATGAGGAATGCATTGGACTTAGTAAGTGATGGGTGGAGCCTGCTATATCTCCTCGATGCATCGGTAGGTCTCATGAGACAAACTAGTGTCTTAGCACGAGGCCTTGAAAAAATCTTATTTGTAGTCTTGGCACGAGGCCTTGGCTACGTGGTTATGATAGTCTGGCATTATGCATTCCATCATTATGAAAGTGGTTATTGATATTGCATGTGATTATTCAACTAGTAGAATATCCATGTGAATAATTAAATGGAATTTTTTCATTTTATTTTTTCCATATTATGTTGAAGTTCAAGTTTAAAAGTCTTTTGTTTTAGTTATACATTTCCTTAAATGTTTATGTTTATTTATGAAAGTTTCCACTGTATTGCTTACCCTTACTGATCATTTGAGCTCACCCCTTTCTATGTTTTATTTTTCCCAGGATTCCAAGAAGTGTATTATTATTAATATGTAGGGTTAAGCTAAAGGTAACAATGGTGTTCTCAAAGAACTATTTATGTTGTGTTTTATGTTTGAAATTGTAATGTAATGTTAATGTATGTAATCTATTTTCCAAGACTACTAAATTGATCTGTCCTTTGGGACTTGATTCCTTGTAATCATGCCAATGTATTAAAATAAGGCACCGAATCTGGGTAACTGGGGTCGGGTAATTACAAAAAAAATTCATTATTTATCATTGTTATGTATATTTGTTTGGTTAGTATTGTGCATCTGTTATCATTTCTAATTTTTTTCTGCATGATTTTTTTGAAATATATGTTCTGAATTTAATTTTATATGATTAAATGACAGGAATTCTAAGGAGGAAGCGTTATATTATTTCATTGACCACATTTATAGACGACGATCCATCTTTCTCTCTCCCTACAGCATCTAAGACACCATCTACTTTCCCCCCTTCACCATCTCTTACACCCTCTATGAGCCTCACATCAGCAGCTCAGTCGACGTCTTCCCATTTAGCAGCCTTAGCAGTGAGGTATAAGGGCACCACTCCTAGTTATTCATGGGGATATTGGAAGGTGACTGTTATTGGTACAAATTTTAATATGAATAAATTTATTTCACTTTTTTTATACTAATTGTTTGTTCATAAAAGATGGAAACAATGAAACTATAGAGAAAAATATGAAAAGTTCAGATGTATGAAATATGGCCAGACTAAAGATAGTTGTCTCATTTGATTCCTATGAGGTCCCTACAGATGATGTTGCATGATTAATTGGCCAGATTCTAGGCCAACTGGTCATGAAGCTAGTTTCCCTTCCTATTATGTATGATGATTGGAGGCATATGCCTTTATCTTGGAAAAATGAAGTTTCTGATTCACAAATAAAAGTAATTTTAATACATTATGGTGTAATTTAATTTCATTATGTTATTAAATTCTAATATTTTCAAAATTAATTTCAATGTATATATTTTTTTCCACTTTACAGTTGCTGATGTGCTAGCACGAAAGTGGACATTGAAAAATCTCGGCAAGAAATGGAAAGACTTTAAATGGAGATTATGGAGGGATGTTAATGATACTTCATTGAGCTCCCAATAGATGTATGACAAGGTACCCAATGGGGTACCTAGAGATCAATGGAAAGTTTCTATTGACAGACATCATGATAAGAAACACATGGTATTTAAATATATATTATTATATTAATCTCATTTTGCATTTATACATGTATATGAAAAGGATATAACATTTAAAACATTAATATTTTATTTTATTTTATTTATTTTAGGATATTTCAAGGAATAATGCATCGAGTCGGGCTAAGAAAATTACCCCTCACACTACAGGGTCAAAGAGTTTTTATAGAATCCAAACAAATTTGGTAATATTTTCATTAGTTTAAATATTTATAAGATAATATTATCTGTTTAATATATTAAATTATTGATTTATATTTGTTTAATACATTCATAGATTTTAGGGCACTAAACATCCCGAACAGAAGTGTGGTTGGATGTTCATAAAAAATCAGATGGTATTTTTTTTAATAATCCTTCCAAAGAATTTTTGGTATGAATTCATTTTTAATTATAATAACTTATTATCAGTTGTCACTATGTTAATATATATTGCTTCTATTATGACTGATATTTTATTTATAGGTAAAATTTAAAGAACTATGTGATTCTAATCTCACGCAGACCTACTCAGTCTCCCAGGATGACCCAGTTGGTAAAGTTCTTGGGAAGGAGCATCCTGGTTGAGTGTGTGGGATGGGTTTGGGACTCTTACCATATGAGGTCTTTAGCAGGACATCAAGGATTGAAGCTACATCTACTCCTAGTTTTAGTCACTCCCTACCCCAAGATGATCAGAGAGATTTTGTTTCTATGAAAAACACAATTTGAGAACAGGGGGCTCAAATATCCATTTTGAAAAAATCATTGGTTGATTTATATTAGAAGATGAATGGATCTGTCCCTGGTGATATTGCATTGATGACGGGTGGTGATAAGGTAAATCACAAAACTTTAAAATCATTTAGTTTTCAAAATTTTATTGGTTTTAAGTTTAAATATAAATATACAACATTATTTAATTTTCAATATAATTATCTTACAGGTTCTAGTAGTAGGAATTAGAGATGGAGGTGGAGAGGGTGACGAGTAGTGTTCATCATTAAAAGTGATTGGTGGTCTTATTGATATGTTGGAAAAATATGGAAACAAAGGGTTTGTTCAGGTATCATGTGTGGTATAGAGTAGTCACCTAACATTTTCATGACCTAACATTTTCATGATTTCCTATGTTTAATAAAGGCATTGGAATTTGATATGGATTGATGATTTAGTAAGACATTGAGTCTATAATTGGTGGATTATGAATTTGGTGGATTATGAAGCAATCTATGTTCCATATAGAAGATGGAGATATTTAATATTTTCATTTGAGTTATGTTAGGATGTGTATATTAGTATGTTTGACTAACTATTATGTTATTTATTTGATTCAATTTATTCATGTTGGAGACACAATCCCCATAGTCGTGTCATTCAAGGATGGGGCCCACAAATGTTGGGTCGACCATTGACCACATTTGAAACATGGGAATGATCACTTCTCACAAGAGATCCTTTGAGGTGTGTTCCCTAGATGGTAGGCGAGCCTATTTTGGCCATGAATCATCACTATAGGGGAGAATAATACTTGGAGGATGATTGGAATCCAAATTGAGGGAGACCTAAAGTGTGGAGGTGAACATTAGGTGATTTTTGGGTAGATTTCATTGCTTTGGGAGCTACGCCAATATGTTCTTGAGCACATTGATTGAACCTATATATAAGAGAGATTCAACCACATTATCAAGGGGAATGCCCTGAGGTTGTTCATTGTTTGGTATGGGACTAAGATATGATATTTTGGCATCTCTTTGTATCCCATGAAACTTAGAATCCAGCCATATGTATTTTTGAAAAACAGTGTGGTAGATGACCATCATTAGAATAGAAAGTCTTGTTAGTAAAGGGATAGAATAACATGCTCGTTACATACTGGTCCAAGATGGTCAATGTTAGGCTAGGTAGTTTAAAGTCTTATAGATCATAAGTTCATGCTATTTAGTTTAAAGGCTTACAGCTCAGACATTGGTTCTATATAGTTTAAAGTATTAGATTTAGATCTTTGAAACATTGTTAGATGGTTGAGATGTTATGGTTTATATTATTCTGTTATATGTTATCTATACATGGTTTTTTTATGAAACGTTGTTAGATTATTGACTATTAAACATCGTTAGATGGTTTAGATTATTCTGTTATATATTCTATGCACATGGTTATTTTTAGGGTATTGGTACTAGGGATGTAGAATCTGCAGCATTTTTTTATTTATAAATCTACATTTAGTAGTGGTTTAAACTGCCACTAAAAAAATGGACCATATTTAGCAACAGTTAAAACTTCTGCTAAATAAATGTGTGTTATTATTTATCAGTAGTTTTGGTGGTTTTAGCGGCGATTTTCATGTAAAAATGAAAAAAAAATAGTGGCGTCTAAAACCGAGGCTAAATAAATTAAATGTTTTTTACATGAAACCGCCACTAAAACCACCAAAACCACCACTAAATATGTTCACTACTACACTTTCTAGAAATCGCCACTAAATTGAAGAAACCACCACGTGTTGGATGCTGACAACTGATTTAGTGGCAGTTTTATGAAACTGTCACAGAAGTATATGGCGGTAGTTTAAACCACCACCATATTAAAAAAAACTGTCACTATATGGTGATTTTATTGTAGTGAAAGGAAGTTGGTTGTTTAAAATTTCAGCATAAATATAAATACTTTCTTCTATATAGATTAATGGTGGAATCCTAAATAGACAATTTCGACCCATATAAGCTATGTACCACTGGTTACATGAGCCGGGATTTAAATATGATTAAATGATTACCAATTTCAATTTATATGTTTTATGGTCCATTATAAATTGGAAAGAGTAATTCATTAGATCAATTCATTGTATTTTACACGTTATATTCTGATATCGAATATAACTGGATTTGATTGCGATTACATGGGTGTTGATTTTAGTTATAAATTTTATGGGCCTTTAGTAGTTGGGAATGAAAATCCATTTAATTGAAACTTGTATTATGTTTAAACTCGGGTATGAACTTAAAATGTAAATTTTGACTAATAAATGAAATATTTTCCAGTAAACGAAGAGGTAAAGTGAAATCTAAAGAGTGTTTTCCTCGTTGAATTTCAATTGACCCTCCATATACGATAACCCCTATAAATAAAATTTGAACACTTAAAAATATCATGGCCTTCTAAGTAGGTAGTTGGGATAGTATATTGGTTAGTGAGCCCTTTTTCTTATGTTATTCTTCTATATATATCATTATACTTTTGAACTATGTTTTGATATATGTTCTTGTCATTTGTAGAGTTATACCACCACGACGTCCTCTAGTCGTGTGTTGGGAGGGTGGCGACAACCATGCTTTGAAGGTGGTGGGTCCTAAGCCACTAGTGATATCTCCATTAGTTCCACCTATGACACCACCTTGTATTCCTAAACTAGGCACTAATTATTAGATTCTAGAGGGTTTTTTACACCTGATGTGGTCTATGCAGGGTGCTCCCCGATATTCACCTATGATGTCTGATCTGACTCGTGAGTTCTACCAGTTATATCCTCCTATATTATTGGGGGGTGGTGGTCCTCAGGCTATTGATTCTTAGATAGAAGGTGTATTATATATATTTGATCATCTATAGATGCCTTCAGATAGGAGGGTCAATCTCACCACCTACATGTTGCATGATTTCTCAAAGCACTAGTGGGATGTGATTTCCCAGGTTGTTCGTCATCAGGGCAGGGTCTGAGTAGACTTACAAACTACCTTCTATGATTACTTTTTCCCTTAGATGTTAAGAGAAGATCAAGCCAGGGAGTTCACGCACCTAGATAAGGTTATTATGTACATCATGTACTATTCAGTGTGTTTTATTGAGTTGAAAATTTTCACCACTTCAGGTTAGTGATGAGATATCATGAGAGAGAAACTTTGGGGATGGAATCAAGTATGACATCCCCTTAGAGGTGAATGTTGTTCTCTTATTTACCTTTTATAAGATTTTGAATCAGGCTCTTATCATTAATTGTAGCTTGATGGAAGCCAATATTACCGGATAGATAGGTTCAATTCCAAGATATAGTAGTATTTATTCTAGGAGTGGGAATTTTATCCTTGAGGTTTCTCATCAGAGTAGTGGTGGTAAGAGTATCCACACTAGCATCTCCGTTATACTCCATTAATGTGGATAGTAGGGGCATGTAAAGACTCAGTGTGATAGATAACCACTTTATTTTCAGGATTCTACCCAGATGGGTCATCTTCAAAGGTTATTCTATACCTTTCCTCATATTTCAAGTGGAAGACAGATCGTGCCAACTCCAAATTTATGAGTAGGATCAGTTACAATGCATAAAGAAAGAATCTAGAGTAGTACTGTCCAAACAGAATGAGGAGGAGGTTATGGAATGGTGTCTAGACTTCTAATTATCAACACCAGGAGATTATACCTGGTCAAGGTAGTCTAGTTATAGCTCAAGTCCATGGATTAGTCCAGTTTTTCATTTTGGATTAGATACCTGAGGAGTAGAGAGAAGAACCATTTACAATATGTGGTACTATTCTAATAGCTGCTATAATTGTATCCAATTTATTCGATACATGTGTCTCACACTCTTTTATCTCTTTTTCAATCATGGAAAGTATTGTTCTATAAATTCAGTACTTCTATGGGGTGAAGACCCTGGACACATCGTTGGGTGTGAGATCAGAGGGTATACTCCAATGTAGTGACTTTCCCCTTGAGGTAGGCAGTTATCATTTCTTATGGGACCTCTTCATCCTTGAGATGATGGGATTCAATTTAATTCTTATAATTCATTGGTTGGTTACCTATCATGACTATGTTGACTGCTATCACCACGGGGTATCTTTTACATCATCAGAGGGATATAGTTTTCTTCATAAGGATGAGTGGAATGTCTAAGAAAGTAAATATGAATTGGATCATCTTGGGATAGGTGGAGTGAAAATCCATATTTCTATCCTTTATATGGAGGATCAAGGAATACATCTGGAATATTTTAATCCAATGGTATATTGTTTCAGGGATGTATTTCCTAACAATTTTTCTAGATTACCTGCTAAAAGATAGGTAGATTTTATAATCGATCTTGTTCCACGAGTAGCTCCAGTATCTATTCCTCTGTACATGATAGAACCTACCAATATCTAAGATCTCAAGATATAGTTAGAGGATTTAGAATCTAAGGGATTTATCTAACCCAATACTTAAACTTGGGGTTCACCCATGTTGTTTGCCAAGAAGGTGGATGGGACCCTTAGGCTATGCATGGAATATCAGTAGTTGAACCATATTATGATTAAGAATAGGTATCATTTTCCTTTAATATATTATCTCTTTGACTAGATCTAAGGATCTAGGGTGTTCTCAAAGATCGACCTGAGATCGAGCTATCATGAGGTGTGCGTCAGGACTTCAGACATACCATGTATGAATTTCCAAATTCAATAAAATCTATATGACTATCTTGTTATTTAATTGGTTCTTATGAACATGACAATTATTTTCATGGCCTTGATGAATAGGGTTTTCCATACCTATCTATATTCTTTATTCGTGGTTTTTTTTATGAAATCTTGGTGTATTCTCATACTCAGAGTGACTATGTCAAACACCTTGATATCATTTTTAATACACTAAGAGAGAATCAGTTATTTAATAAGATTTCTAAGTACCACTACTAGATTTAAAAGGTTTACTTATTGGGTCATATAATCTCAAAATTAGGAGTATCAGTTGACCTAGAGAAGGTGGGCGCTATTGTTTCCTAGAAGCATCCTAAGAACATATTTGATATACAGATTTTTTTGGGGATAGCTGGATATTACAAGAATTTTATATAGAACTTCTCATGACTTGTTTCATATCTTACCAGTCTTACTAAGATGGTTATAAAGTTATTATGGTCTGAAGTGTGTGATAAGGCCTTTCAGGAGCTGAAATTAAGGCTTACTTCAGTGCTAAATTAGATTCTTCTTGATCCTAGAAGTGGTTATATAGTTTTTTGTAATGCATAAAGAATTGAGTTGGGTGAAGTATTGATGCATGATGATTGATTAATTTTGTATAGGTCTCTCCAGTTGATACCTCATTAGCATAATTACCCGATGCATGACCTCGAGCTTGGAGTAGTCGTTCATGTTGTGTGTTGCTAGAGGCATTATCTGATGGGAGAGAACTTTGTGTTGTATATGGACCACAAGAGCCTCAAATATATCTTTACACTGCATGACTTGAATCTCAGATAGTGAAGATGGTTTGAATACCTTCGGTTTTTTGACTTTGAGCTGACCTATATTCCTAGAAAGGGAAATGTGGTAGCTATTTCATTGGTCTATACAACCCAGGTACATGCCATATAGGAATCCAATGATGAATGGAATTTGATGACCCTTCTTTATTTTATGCATCTAGAGTTTCAATAGATTCATGGGAAGCCTTTTTATTTCAACCTTAGCAGTTACCTCTTCACTCCTTTATTGGGTGAAGAGAAGGTAGTTCTCAGACCCTGAGGGGTTGTTCCTACGAGAGATTATTTTAGGTGAGGAATCATCTCTAGATTTCTCTATTGATGGAGATAACATTCTATGTATACATGGGTGTATCTGGGTTCCTACAGACATGATTGAGGAGATTATGTGAGAAACCCTATGCTTCTTAGTGGGAATTTCATATAGGTATCTCCAATATGAATTGTGATATTCATCACCTTTATTGGTTTCCTGGGACGAAATGTCATATTTAAGGTTTTATCACTGGGTGTTACACATGTTGGCAAGTGAAGGTAAAGAACCAGTGGTCTACTGGCTTGATACATCCTTTTTTTTGTCCTGGAATGGAAGTGGAAATATGTCATAATGGATTTTGTAGTTGGCTTACTAAGTTATTCTCAAGGTAGTAATTTGGTTTGGGTAGTGGTGGATCAATTGATGAAAGTAGCTCATTTACTTTCTATTTAGGATACTTTATTAGTTGTTGATCTGGGAAGATTTTATGTTCGTGAGATTATACGCCTACACTGGGTCTCTTGTACTATCGTTTTAGATAGGGATACTCAATTCACATTAAGGTTCTACAAAGGGTTATAGGAAACTCTGGGTACATAGGTTCTTCTAAGAATATCTTTTCACACTCATATTGATGACCAGTTAGAATGGACTATAAAGGTTTTGGAGGAAATGTTTCGACCATGCGTCCTCAATTTTAGTGGGTCTTGGTAAAATCATATCCCTCTCTTCGAGTTTTCCTATAATAATATATTTCAAGAAATGATTTAAATGGCTTCGTAGGAATCCTTATATGGTATTCCATGTTTCTCACCTCTGTACTAGATAGAGGTAGGTGAGGCAGTGCTACTAGGTCTTTGTCTCATGAAAGAGACCTTCAAGTAGGTAAAGTTGATCAAAAAGTGTATGTATATTGTTCAGTCTAGATAGAAATATTACACCAAATCATCATCAATTACCTCTAGATATTGAGGTTAGGGATCATTTTTTCCTATCGGTATCACCCATACTTGGGCATAGATGGATACAGAGGAAAGAGAATTTGTGGAATCATTTTGTTGGGATTTTTGAGATCCTGGATAGAGTTTGATCGGTAGCCTGTCAGTTTATATTACCTCATAGGTACCATTCCATGCATGATGTCTTCCGTTTTTCACAACTTATCCATTATCATGTTTATCCATCTCATAATTTTGATCCAGATGATATAGAATTAGATATTGATTCTTCTTTTGAGGAGTATCCCATACATATCATGGATCGGAGCACAAAGTCTCGATGAGGCTGGTTTATACCTTTAGTATGGGTGTTGTGGAAGCACGGCTATGTACAGGATGAGACTTGGGATCAGGAGGCCAGCATACATGCTTAGTGTCTAGATTTTCTATCATACATCATTCTACCACCCTTGGAAGGGAAACTCGGGGACAAGTTCCTTTGAGGGGTGAATAATATAAGAACCTGGTTTTTATATGAGGTATGAATCCTTTAATTTATAATTTAATTCCATTTTTTACCTAATATGAATTCATTAATATGTTACATAGGTTTCAAGGGTGATTGGGTCTTTTTCAAATCCTAAAACCCTATCTAATGGAAGAAACATCTAGGTCATATGGTTAGTAGAAATCATGCAGCCCAGTATGCATGGTTTATCCAAACAGTGAGGGGTATTTAGTGAGTATAATTGGTCTAAATAGTTTTCCCTAACCATGTGACCTAGTCCATATGTCTATAAAAAAACTTTTTAGTTTTTAAGAGAGCCATATAGCATGGTTTTCACATGGTTTCCTAAACCATGTGAGTCCCCTCTTGTGGAAGTGCATGGCACATGGTTATCACACAGTTTGGAAAAAAGTGCAGCCAAACCATGAAACCCCCCTATTTTCAGTAAAATTACTAGGTTTCCCTTAATTACTTATAAATTAACCTTCCTTTATTATTTCCTCTACTAGCAGATAAGAGGTATTCTTCTTCTCCTGTGAAGACCTCCTCAAGTCAACTAAGCTAGGTTCATGGATTTCTTTATCGTCCAAACTTAGAATTAAAATCTAATCATATCATTAGATTCCTATCGATAAGTACTTAATTTCTATTTCACCTTTCATCATTTATCTTCCTATAGATGTAGTTATTTTAATGAGGAATCATATGCCCTATTATTAGGACATTCATCCTTTTTTCATTTTATTCTAATCTAGGCCAAACTAAGGGTTGATGTTGGACGAGTCATCTACTACAAGAATAATTTAGGTGTTCTATGACTCATCCCTTAAAGTCTCATAACCTATAAATTTTTTTCATTATACACACATTGATCTCACCAAGTTTTTTACTTTAATTCATCTTCCTTAAATTCAATTGAATAATTTTCAAGATATGAACCTAGTGGGACCTATTTTACAATGTTAGAGGTTGGGACCTCAATGCAGACCACGCATTAAGGGTTTGTTCCTTATTTATTCCTTGGTGAACTATATTGGGATTATTTTGTACACTTTTTAGGTGTGTCCAACTTGACCTTTAATAAGGTAATTGATTCAATTTAATAAATTAATATTAATTGTTACGTAAAGTATATATTTATAGATATAAATTGGCCAAATTAAATGATGATTTAATTGAATTGTGATTGGTCTCATATACTTAACTCACATTTTCATGCTTAATGAAAGGTAATAGAATGAACCTATTAAATGATTATGTAATTAAATTGATATTGGTTACACGTCCTTGATTTACCTTTCCATACTTAATGAAAGGTAATGGAATGAACCTTATAAATGATTAAATGGGAATGATTATTACATTGACTTTTATCATATATAATATAAATGGGTATAAGGCGCCTACCTACTTTTGACCTTTTTCATTTTATAGGGATGGTCAGACTTGAGCCAGCCTTAGATTCCTAAGGGAATGTCTTGTGCGCTTAGAGGATTCCATTCTAATTTATTGAGCCAATTTACATGGGAGATATCAACCATGAAATATGGTCTTTATATTACTATGAGAATTACTTTACATTGTATTAAATATTCACTTCACTCATTTATAGATATTATAATGCCTTGGATACACTCCTTGAATTTAGCTTTATGTCTTCAGACACGCGGCGCCATGGATTCTCCCCATTGGGCCTAGTCATGCTTAGCCCTGGATTACCATGGATGAGTTCCATGGACACTATTAGACTATTTTAATGTGGAATTTCTTTGTAATGCCCCTTGGATTACACTTAGACCCTTATTTCCATACTATGTGAGCTACCACTATGAGTTGGCTCAACCCTTGAGCTCAAGGATTCCTTGGTTACACCTTGGATACTCTATTGTTATTATTCCTTTTACAGTACTGTTGATACCTTTGTATAGATGGTCGCCTTATTATAAACTAAATATTAATTAATTAAATTATTTCATGTTTAGATACATTACTAACAAAGGGTAAATCAAGTATGACTTATTTATTTTATCACTTCTTTACTTTTATATATACCTTCACACTATATAGTTTATATTCACGAACTAGATTTGTATAGACACTGTTGGTGGTGGCCTACTAAGATTTATCTCACACCCTATCTAGGTCGTTGTTGGTACCTAGTAGATCATATGATCCTAGGTGTGGACAAGGGGAAGTGTCCCTCTTTGAACACCTAACTTGATTGCTTTATTTAGGTTGGGATCTGGGTAGTAGATGACTGAGCCAGAGCTCGATATTCTTGGATAGTTTTTGCATATTTTTAATTCTTTTGAATATTATATTTTTTAATTTCAGTCTTCTTCCATTTATATATGTTTTTCCCTTTTGTAAATAAATGGAATTACATCATCATTTTGTATATGATATAGTTTATATCTCTTGAGTTTATTATTTATTACTTGGATATCCATTCTTATTTATGCTTCTATGATTATTATTATTATTCTAATATTTATTAATGTTATATCACTATTTTTATTCACTCTTACAATAGGTAATATTCTCCCCACTATCATACCCTAGGCCTTCAATGCTAGTTAGAATCCTTTGGCATATGGGGAGGTGTGCTTGAGGCCATGTGGCTGACCGGGTTCAGTTACTCAGGAATGAATCGGTTCGAGGATGTCACACCATGTTACTTGAGGTTGATTAGATACCTAGTATGGAATTATCCATAATTTGGTACCTTTATTATGTAATACATTGTGTTTCATCTAATCAGGGGGTGTTTGGGTATGTTGTTGATCATGTCACTAATTGGAGCTCAACCAAGATTAGATTTATCCACACGTATAAAGATTATGAAATCCAATCCCTTGATTGATATAGACTAAAAATTGTGTGTCCATGCTAAGAGAGTAAATATGATGAGACCATTTATTAAAATTAAGTGCATGTGATTCATTCATCTATAAAGATGAATGACATGTGATATATTCATAAACCAAATCATCTTATACTCAAATAATCGATAATTTTTGAGTTTCCTATATGGGATTCACATACACTATGTCCCATGGTCACTCAAAGTCTTGGATAAAGGGAACATATGAGAGTGAATACTAGTATGGTATGCGGTTTTAGGATGCGATTATATAGATATATGTGTTTGGAGGATATCACTCCAAATCCATTTATAGCTTGAGTATAATTGAATCCTTACTATAGGCTACACTTTTCTTACATATACGGATCCAAGGATTCATATTTATTCTCAACACTATAAAGACATATGGGCCCCATCGTGTCGTTAACTAAAAGGGGATTGATTTTGACTTAGAAGGATATTCTAAAAATGTTTTAGAGTTGATACAAAATAGTTTTGGATAGTTATTACAAGGTATTTCATGTGATGTAATATAAGGTGAAGTTAATGATAGCTTTCCAAAAGTGTTTTGAAAGATATCTAAAAGATATTTGGATATGGTTTCAAAAGTTATTGTATAATACAATATACAGTGAAAAGGTGAAAAGTATACTTGTATTTAGTGGGAGTAGGGGATTGAAGGATTTGATGTTTCCTAAGTCCTTTATATATATATATATATATAATTGTCATGACCTGTCCCCTGGGGATCATGTCATGACTACCCCAAGCCCGCCTTCCATAGGCTAGGGGATGGCGACTAGCACCAAAAGACATATTCCCTAAAATGGGAATGCATTTTATTTAAACTTGTACAAACACATGGTCCGAGAACACAACAAGAAAAAATTGTGGAGTAAACTGTTATAGTAAAAGTGTACTTAAAAGTAAAGGGGCTGGAATACAAGCCCAACTAGAAAAGTACAAGTACAACTGAAAATTACAAAACAGCTGAAGGTGAAGAGAAGCTCTTGGATCATCCACCACGGATCCTACTTGAAGGGTAGGTACAGATCATCTCCACAGTACTCCATGTCCACTCGTCTCCTCCACATCACGTCATGTCGAATGGTCCACCTTAAAGCACCATCCAGTCCTAGCTCCCTCAGCCTCAATCAACATTGTACGTCATCTACACCAGACACAACAAGTTGTGGACGAAGCCCGTGCAAGGGTGAGTATAAAAATACTCATTAGGGACCCCGAGACCCCCGTAGGAATCCTAGTTTTCCACAAAGGAAATACCACAAAGCAAGACCTCAATCTCAAAGCACGAAGCAATAGACATCAACTCTACTTAGGTATATACCTAATTTATCAAGACATACTCATCTCATACATGAGGGAATAATACCACAAAGGTAACACCATCAAGGTATAATTACCACACAGGTAACACCATGGAAATAACACCACGAAGTTAGAAGTACCACACAGGTTACACTACAAAGATAAAAGTACCACACAGGTAACACCATGAAGGTAGAAGTACCACACAGGTAACACCACGAAGATAGGAGTACCACACAGGTGACACCATGAAGATAGAATTACCACACAGGTCACACCATAAATATATAAGTACCACACAGGTAACACCATGAAGTTAGAAGTACCAAACAGGTAACACTGCGAAGGTAGAAGTACCACATAGGTGACACCACGAAGATAGAAGTACCACACAGGTAAAACCACAAAGATATAAGTACCACACAGGTAAAACTACGAAGATATAAGTGACTCAGCTCACAATCAGGAATAACTTAAGTATAGAAGTACAAATGATTAGTCGTAAGCTACATCATCTTATTCTGTTGAGAAGCACTACTTCTGACCCACACAGGATTGATAGGTAATAACCCCCACTGACCCACACAGGATCTGACCAACAAAGGATCGGTGTGCGCTGACCCACATAAGATCGCTGAGTGCTGACCCACACAGGATCTGATAGATGCTTACCCACACAGGATTGATAGATTCTGAACCACTTAGGATTGATGTACTTTCTTCACGTTAAATCTAGCCATAGGATTCCTCACACCTAGTATACTCGAGTTCCATATAATCTGCCCCTCGAGATATTGTTCATACCTTGATCTCCACTAATATCCACAAAGGAGTAACCTAAAGTACCGCCATGTTTTAAGGTTTCCAACATGATATATGGTGTATCAATCGGAGCTCGGTCGGTAAGTTATCAGTGTTTTCATTCCGAGGGCCCGGTTGGATTCGGGTTCAATCAACCCGGCCATACTCCAACTCTATCCAAAACTCAAGTGGAGTATACTAAAAGAACCGTCTTTATCCAAGGGTCCCAGCACCATAGACGGTTCATCAAACGGATGTTCAGATTTCAAGATATGACTCCTTTAGTGTTTTTGGTCCCGGTTGGGCCCTGGTCCGATCAGACCCAATCGGACCGACCCAGCCCGACCCCGTCTGGGCTGGGTTGAGGTGGAATCAACCTTCTGGGCTGATGTCTGGTCCGGCCCATAAGAGTGGTGGCCCGCAAGAGCGGTCCATCCAGAACAGGGCAGTCCACAAAGGGGTGGCCCGACCCGCGTGAGGTGGCGGCCCGGTCCGGGGGCGGCGGCCCGCTCTGACGGCGGCGGCCCGCTCTGATGGCAGAGGCCTTCTCTGAGGGCGGCAGCCCGATCCGAGGGCGGCATCCAGCTCTGAGGGAGGCGGCCTGTCCGAGGGTGGCGGCTTGGCCGAGGGCGGTGGCCTGGCCGAGGGAGGCGGCCTGGCCGAGGGCGGCGGCCTGGCCGAGGGCGGCGGCCTGGCCGAGGGCGGCGGCCTGGCCGAGGGCGGCGTCCTGGATGAGGACGGAGGCCTGTCCAAGGGCAGCGGCCTGACTCCGAGGGCGGCGGCCTATCTGAGGGAGGTAGCCCAGTTCGGTCTGACGCGGGGGGTGTAACCCCCTGGTCTCCCAGATTCCTGAACGGCCTGAAGGCTATTCGGTTGGTGAGGAAGTGGCATCATGGGGGTGCCGCTCGGTCATCGCGGAACCTGTCGAAGGTGGGTTCGGCCTCCGCCGAGGCTTTGGTCACGGCTTCCATTCGCCAGCGGTGCGGCGGTCGCGCCGCCTTACTTCCCACGGTCGGTCGTCATGTCAGCCGCCTCCTCTATTCATCGTGGCTAACGAGTCGCGGCCTTCCTCTTACGGCATGCGTCTATATGCTCACGGTCTTCCAAGGTGGCTTAAGGAAAGAAAGGTAGCGGAGGGTTCAGACCTGGTTTTTTAGGTCAGTGCCCTCTATAGGTTTCGGGCGCAGCGGAAGCGCATTGGTGGGTTTTCCCAACTTTAATTTTAGCGTTAAACAACGTTCAAACCGAGATCCGTCATGAAATAAAACACGAGATATTCGGAAAAGAAAGGATAAATAAAAACAAAAGAGGGAGTCTCGGAACCATAGAGATAGGATCATCATATGTTGGTTATAATTAATTTAATTAATTCAAAAGAATTACCTTGGTGGAATTATGTCTTCGTTGATGTCTCCAGTCATGATCTGATGTGATCCGTCATTGCATCGTATAATCCAAGTATAGGATTACTCTATCGATGATCCACATGTACTCCACATATCTCTGGACGTCTTCGAAGGGATCTTCGGGTGCTAGCACAGAAGAACCTTCTCTTACGATGTCCGCCTTCGATCACCTTGATCCAATGGAGGAGGATCTCTCTCGGTCTTGAGAGCGTTCTTGGAGGAAGTAGTTATTTCAACCTTAAAATAATTCTCCAAAATTGTTGTGCACAACGATTGGGAAAAGTTTTGGGGTTGTAAGGATATTTATAATCGGGTTTGAGGTTACAGAATCATGATAATAAATAAACGCATTACGCGTTTTATTTATTTCATTAACTCTTATTGAAAACCTTCATATCGAATTATTAATTCCTTGACATGTTCCCATGCTGATTATAATAAATATCATTTAATAAAAACAATATTATATCCTCAAAATCCTAACTAGAAAAACTACACGACATGTAATCATTAATACATAGTGTGTACTCATTTTCCAAAAAACTATAGGGCATGTATATTTAAAATACACGGAGTGTACTTTTATTTTCCATTTTTCTTTATTTCCTCCACCAAATTTATTAGACCTTGAGTAATGGATATTTATTTATTAAATAAATGTAACTGCATTACTCGCTAATAAACATATTATTTCACCCACAATATATTCTCTCGAATAACTAGTGTCAAAATAAATGCGATCAGGCATCCTTAAATAATTATTAAACCACAGTCGAGAATAATATTTATTCAACTTGTTAAATTAATATTTAACTGAGATACATGGACACACATAGTTTTTGACCCTCTAGGCCTCTTTATCGTTGGCATTAGGTGGAATTTCCTAAAGTCCAAGATTACTGTCTAGCAACGGGTCAAGGCACCCAAGAGAAATAAGTTGACACCACATTGACGTTTCACCTCATACAAATTCTTACCATGTAATATAATCCATTTGTCTCGATATCTCTAATCAAGCGGGTTGCATGCTAGTGCCATCAACCCATGTGCTCGATTATTATTTCTTTGACTTTCCGGAATTGAACTTTCCCATTCCTTACCATGTCCATGGATTTACTTAGGCTATATCAATTCCATCAAAGGGCCTGAGATATCTACTTTCGTTATGGAACAGAAGGGTCAAATCCTTTCTCACATTATCTATTAATGCGGTATTAATTGTGACGCACCCAACGTATCCTACCTCGCTACGAACAGTGTGTTGTTACATTTTTTGTCAATACATCTAAGTGTGTGAGTTATATTACCCATTAATAATAATCTTAAAGTCTAAGGACCAATACACACATCCGCAGATAGGAACATCCAATGACACTATGAAATGTGTATTTCCTACTGGCGGGTCTCGTTCTCATAATATCCTCCTGGATATTACCAAGGGCGCACACCATGAGAAGGTTCCTCAAAGTTTTATGAGTCCTCACCCCTAATGGCATGTATTATTTGAGTCCCTCAAATAACATCATCCGTCCATAGAACATATATTCAAGAACAGTGTTATGGCACTTCCGGGTTCTCATCATAGCAGTGATCCTCTATGACCCTTTAATGCAACAACTATCCTTGGGACATTATCACATGCATTGTCATGCACAAGAAAAATCAATATGTGATAAGATGTTTATTTAATGAATAAATTACAAAGTAGTTGGTTCTAGGCCACTAACTCCAAGAGACTCTCACTTGGACTAGAGCCAATTTCTAACAAATTTTAACCCGCTAGCTCTCACATGATATTCATGCTTCTGCTGAGATAGGCCTTTAGTCATGGGGTCCACCACGTTCTCTTATGTGGACACTCTGCTCACTGCAAATTCACCCCTATGATAGAAATCCATCAAGAGGTGATGCTTCTAGAGTATGTTCTTTGTCTATTGATGTGACCTTGGTTCTTTTGCAAGAGTCACCGCTGCAGTATTATCACAATACAATGTAAGAAGATCTTTATTGCTAGGCACCACATCAAGCTCCTGGACAAAGTTCTGAATCTAGATGGATTCCTTGGATGCATCAGAAGCTGCTATATATTTGGACTCTGCTGTAGAATCAGCGACAACTGGCTGTTTTGAACTTTTCCAGCTCATAGCTCCTCCATTGAGATAGAAAACATATCCAGATTGTGACTTCATATCATTATGATATTTCTGAAAACCAGCATTAGCATAACCTCTGATGACAAGCTCCTCATATCCTCTATACACCAGGAACATATCCTTAGTTCTTCTCAGATACTTAAGGATGGTCTCAATAGCAGTCCAATGTTGTTTTCCTGGATCTGCTTGATATCTCCCTACCATGCTCAGTGCATAGGCAACATCAATCCTGGTACATAACATGGCATACATGATGGATCCTATAGCCGAAGTGTATGGGATCTTACTCATTCTATCTTTCTACTGTTGTGTCTGAGGACACATTTTCTTAGAAATATGTAATCCATGTGACACTAGAACCAATACCCTCTTGGATTATTCCATACTAAATCTCTTTAGTATCTGGTCAATGTATGTACTCTGACTTAGTCTAAACAGCCTCTTAGATCTATCATGAATGATCTTGATCTCTAGAATGTAGGCTATTTCACCCAAGTCCTTCATGAAGAAACACTTGTTCAACCAGTCCTTATCTGACTATAAGACTGGTACGTCATTTCCAATAAGCAATATTTCATCAACATATACTACTAGGATAACGATCGCATTCCCATTAAACCGCTTATAAACACATGGCTCACATTCGTTCTTAATGAACCCAAATTTCTTTATGGATTCATCAAATCGAATTTTCCATGCCCTAGATGCTTTCTTTAGTCCATAAATAGATTTCTGCAACTTACAAACCCGTTTGGATTCACCTGGTGTCACAAACCCTTCGGGTTGTGTCATATAGACATCTTCCTAAAGGTTCCCGTTAAGGAATGCTGTTTTGACATCCATTTTCCAAATCTCATAGTCATGGTAAGCTGCTATGGAAAGTATGATTCTTATGGATTTAAACATGGAAACTGAAGATAAGGTTTCATCATAGTCAATTCCTTGATTTTGTTTGAATCCTTTAGCCACTATCCTTGCTTTATAGGTTCTAACTTTACCTTCCATGTCCAGTTTTCTCTTGAATACCCATTTGTATCCAACAGGCTTTACATCAACTGGATCATCGACCAAAACCCAGACTTGGTTCTGATACAATGAATCCATCTTAGATTTCATATCTTCTAGCCATCTTGCAGCTTCTGAGATTTCTACTGCTTCCTTGTAGGAGAGAGGTTCATCATTGCCCAGCAATAATGATTCACCATCCTTAGTGACTAGGAAACCAAATCTCTCTGGTTCCCTTACCTATATTGAGCTCCTACGCAGTACTTGTGTTTCTAGAACCTCTTCCACTAGGACCTGTGGAACTTGTTCATGTACCAACTCTTGTGTATCTTGAGCATCAACTTCATCGAAGTCAATCTTGCTCCCAATATCCCTTTTGAGGGTGTGCTCCCTCTCAAGAAAGACGGCTTGTCTGGAAACATACACTTTCTTGTCTGAAGGGTTCTATAGGTAATATCCTTTCATTTCCTTAGGATATCCTATAAATATACACCTCATGCCCCAGGGTGATAGTTTGTTTCCTGAGAAGGCCTTAAAAAATGTCTCGAATCCCCATACACGTGTATGTTACAAAATGGGTTTCTTTCCATTCCATAGCTCAGAGTGAATTCCATTTTCCGCCTTAGTTGGTACTCAGTTTAATGTGTATGCTGCAGTTTGTAATGCATATCCCCAAAAGGATAATGGAAGATTTGAATGACTCATCATTGACCTCACCATGTCCAACAAGGTGCAGTTCCTCCTTTCACTAACACCATTCCACTATGGTGTATAAGGAGAAGTGAGCTGAGATAGAATCTGAGAGTCCCATAGAAGATCGATGAAATTTTGGTTCAGATATTCTCTACCTCGATCTGATCAAAGTTTCTTTATCTTCTTACCAAGATGATTCTCTACTTCATTCTTGAATTCCTTGAATTTATCTAAGGCCTCTGACTTATGCCTCATTAAGTATACATATCCATATCTACTCAAATCATCAGTAAAAGTAATGAAGTAATAATATCCACCTATAGCTTCTACTGGAAATGGTCCACACTCATCTGTGTGTACCAATCCTAGAAGATTTGTGGCCCTTTCACCCTGTCCACCAAAAGGTGGCTTGGTCATTTTTCCTTGTAAACACGCATGACATCTATCAATTGGTTTTAGCTCAATAGAGTCTAAATAGCCATATTAGCAGATCTTTGTCAAGTGTTTCTCGTTTACAAGACCAAGACGGTGATGCCACAACTGGGTGATGTATGATTCATGTGAGTTTGTTTCGTTATCAATTTACAACACTTGGTTTTCATAATTTAATACATAAAAACCATTATTTAAATGTGTCATATCATAACATACATTGTTCTTATAAAAGAGAAAACCCTTATTTCCAAACATGAAAATAAATCCATCCATATCCAAACAAGATATAGAAATTATTTTCTTGGTAACACTAGGCATATAATAACAGTTATGTAAAACCAAAATCATCTCAGTTGGCAATGAGAGGTGGTAGTCACCAATAGACAACGTAGCCAGCCTGGCACCATTGGCAGCTCGAAGATCCACCTCTCCTCTGGAAATCTTTCTAAATCTACTTGGTTCCTATATTTGAATACATATGTGAGCCCCACAATATGTATCTAATACCTAATGTGTAGAAATAAAAAGATTACACTCGATAAAGAATGCACCTTTAGCGTCCCCACGCTTCTGGGTGCAGTTCCTCTTCCAGTGGCCTTGCTTGACACATGAAAAACATACCGCCTCTTGTTCCTTGCCCTGCCTTTGGATCTTCCCCTTCTTGGAGGGACGGTGCTTTGGGGATTCAGACCGTTTATAATTCCTTTGACCCTTTTCCTTGTCCTTACTTTTCTTATTCACCATAAGGATTGTGGGTTTATCATGCCCCATGTCCTTATCTACCTGGTGAGTTAAGTGCATAAGTTCCGATCTAGGCACAACTAAAATAGGCTCTTCCAGCATATACAATTTCCTCTCGTAGCGATGGATGATGCGTAAATGCCTCTGCCACTCTTGGAAATTGGTGTAAGTGAGAAGGTTTTCCTTCTCAAGTATGGTTCTCAATGATATGTTTGAAGTCATTTTCTTGCAGTTTCTACAAATTAAGATGAGCAAAGGTTTAGTACTTTATTACTGAGACAAATAAATAAATTAATAATTATTAGTCTCCCGGTATTTTATTGAAATCCAATAGCCCTCACCATTGACTTCGGAATATTCTGTTGCTTGAATATTCTAGTGGAAAGGATCCATATTTCCCTTTGCATTACCCCAACTAGGGTTTGTCAAGCAACTTGAAGGGTTTTAGGTAGGCATTCCAAATTCCAACTGCATTAACTCACAGCTCCTTGATCTGCTGAGTGGACTCCCCAATCATGAAATCCTTTTATTTTGGATTTCCTCAACCTTTGCCTCTTGGTCACACCAAGTCTTGTTGTGGTAGTCAACCCTTGATGTAAACCAAGTCAAGTCAACCCAAAACCTTGAATTATAATTCCTCGATAATTGAAAGCACACCAACTAGGGTTGGTCAAGCACTTTGAACTATGGTTCGATTCTATCCAAGATTATGGAAGTCTATACTGACTTAATATTTCTTTTGAGGCATTTTATACTTATACGTAAATTTCCATTTTATTATCTTTGATTACATGCTTGTTAATATTAAGTGGGATATACTTAAGTGATTAAGAATGTCAAGATAATATTTACACATAAGCCAGTCTTATTTTAGTTCCATCTTGTATGCTTGTTTAATTCATTAATTGTGTGATCATGACAACACACCCACAATAAATAAACCATACAACTGACAGAAATAAAATAAATGGCATCATCATGAGCTTTGTTCTATTGGTTAGTTTATCTAGTGGTTGAAAAACTAACCCAAGACCTAGGGGAGAAACACCTTGAGCCTTTCGTGTTCGTGTTTACAGCTTTCCACCTGTCCACCTTTGTATCTCCTTGGATTGGTTTCACCTTGGATCCTGACTTGAGCCACCTCCACTAGCTTGGGAGCTCCATCCATTACATATGAATTTATCTCACATGCAGGTGAGGGGTAAAAAGGGGGTTTTATATAAAAGAATCCTTGAGCGCGTAGGCCCTACATATTAATGGGAAGAAGGATCGCAGGCTAACAAATTTAATTTAAAAAAATAAATTAAAAGAAACCATTCACATACAAAGGTCTCGGTCTATCTCATGATCATCCATACATGAAACGATATTTATGCATAAATAAAACTATCATTTAATTCTTTAATCGTTCTTGTTTAAGATAAATCACGCTCGAATCAATTAATTATCTTTAATTAATCAATACTTTTATCTTAAACCTTTTTCTGAATTTCCTTGAGATTCTAATCCATCATAATTTTAAATAAATTAAACTTATCCTTGTACATTAATTGTACCTTGGAGGCAACCCGGTGAATTACTGTTCATTACACAGATGTTAAATTAAACACATATATATAAAACACCTATCACGTGTTGTGCCTTAGCTTTACGCATGCACCATGGTACACGTCTCAAGGGTTTGTATAATAATAAATTTTAATAAATCTTCATAATTTGGGTGAGTACACAGCGTGTAGTTCCGACTATATGGCATGTACTTTTCTTCACCATCCATCCAAAGTATACACCCGGGGACATGGCATGTTAATTTACTTCGGAAAATTTCAGAGTACAAGGCATGTTCAGTGCGACACACGCCGTGTAGTTTCCGTGTTACACGGTTTCCATCCAGGAAAACTATGTACGGGGTATGCGGTCCAAACATAACCCGAAGGGACTACACACCATGTTCTATTGGACCACATAGCGTGTAATCCGAAAACTGTGTGCCACCTGTTCCTAGTCAACACACGGTGTCATAAATGACTTAGATAGGATCAATACATGGCCTGATTTGGCTGACCAGTCTAATGCATGAATCTAGACTACATGGCGTGTACTTCCGAATACACATCGTGTATTCTTGTGTTGTACAACCAAGAACGTTTGGCTCCTACGGATGAGATCCTATATTTTATTTTAATCAAAAATTAAAAGAAAAGGTCGTTTCTGTATGGTGAACTAGAAATGATAGAGGAGGAACAGATCCTGAGATTCAGATTTAAAGAACAATTAACTTGAATTGAAACAACTAAATTATTAAATGTGTAAATCACCAATTAAAAACTAAATAATTATAATCAACGATATGACTGATCTGATACCACTTGTAGGTTCCAGGCGCAGCGAAAGTGAATTGGTGGGTTTTCCCAACTTTAATTTTAGCGTTAAATAACGTTAAAACTGAGATCTGTCACGAAATAAAACTCTGAATCTTCGAAAAAGAATAGAGAATGAAAAACAAAAGAGGGAGTCCCGGATCCATAAATATAGGATCATTACATGTTGGTTATAATTAATTTAATTAATTCAAAATAATTACCTTGGTCGAATTCTTTCTTCATTGATGTCTCCGGTCGTGATCTGATGTGATCCGTCATTGCGTTGTAGAATCCAAGTGTAGGATTCCTCTAGCGGTGATCCACATGTGCTCCACGTATCTCTGGACATCACTGAAGGGATCTCTGGGTGCTATCACAGAATAACCTTATCTTGCGATTTCCACCTTCGATCACCTTGATCCAATGGAGGAGGATCTCTCTCGGTCTTGAGAGAGTTCTTTGAGGAAGTAGTTCTTTTGTCCTTGAAAGAATTCTCCAGAATTGTTGTGCATAACGATTGGTAAAAGTGTTGGGGTTGTGAGGATATTTATTATTGGGCTTGAGGTTACAGATTCATGATAATAAATAAATGTGTTACGTGTTTTATTTATTTCATTAACTCTTATTGAAAACCCCCATTTAGAATTATTAATTCCTTGACATGCACCCACGCTGATTATAATAAATATCATTTAATAAAAACAATATTATATCCTTAAAATCCTGACTGGAAAAACTACATGGCGTGCAATCATTAATACATGGTATGTACTCGTTTTCCATAAAACTACACGGCGTGTATATTTAATATACATGGTGTGTACTTTTATTTTCCATTTTTATTTATTTTCTCCACCACATTTATTAGACATTGAGTAATGGCTATTTATTTCTTAAATAAATGTAACTGTATTACTTGATAATAAACATATTATTTCACCCACAATATATTCTCTTGAATAACTAGTGTCAAAATAAATGCGATCACGCATCCTTAAATAATTATTAAACCCCAGTTGGAAAAAATCTTTATTCAACTTGTTAAATTAATATTTAATTTAGATACATGGACACACTTAGTGTGTGACCCTCTAGGCCTCTTTCTCATTGGTATTAAGTGGGCTTGCCTAAAGTCCAAGATTACTGTCTTGTAACGGGTCAAGGAACCCAAGAGAAATAATTTGATGCTGTATTGACGTGTCACCTCATACGAACGCTTATTGTGTAATATTATCCATTTGTATTGATATCTCTAATCAAGTGGGTTGCATGCTAGTGCCATCAACTCATGTGCTCGATAATTCTTTCTTTGACTTTCCGTAATTGAACTTGCTCATTCCTTACCATGGCCATGGATTTACTTAGCCTGTATCAATTCCATCAAAGGGCATGAGATATCTACTTCCATTATGGAACAGAAGGGACAAATCCTTTCTCGCATTATCTATTAATGCGGTATTACTCGTGACGCACCCAACGTATCCTACCTCACTCACTGTGAACAGTGTGTCATCACAGTTTTTGTCAATACATCTAAGTGCATGAGTTTTAATACCCATTAATAATAATCTTAAAGTCTAAGGACAAATACACACGTCCATAGATAAGAACATCCAATGACACTATGAAATGTGGATTTCCTACTGGCGGGTCTCATTCTCATAATATCCTCTTGGATATTACCAAGGGAACACACCATGAGAAGGTTCCTCAAAGTTTTATGAGCCCTCACCCCTAATGTCCTGTATTATTTGTGTCCCTCAAATAACATCATCCAACCATAGAATATATATTCAAGAACAACGTTATAGCACTTTAGGGTTCTCATCATAGTAAGGATCCACTATGACCCTTTAATGCAACAACTATCCTTGGGACATTATCACATGCATTGTCACGCATAAGAACAATCAAGATGTGATAAGATGTTTATTTAATAAATAAAGTACAAAGTAGTTGGTTTTAGGCCACCAACTCCAACACCCTCCATGTTAGCTCACATAATGGAGGATGTTAAGGGGTTGATTAAACAATTGAGTTAAACACAAAATTAACCCCACAAGATTTCACGCAATAACCTCCTGCAAGGACAAAAAAATCGCAGGTCAAACCATAAGTCATTTGACCCGCATTCTTCATGTAATTTAAAGAACAAGAAGAGAGAATCAAAAACACATGAAAAAAAAAGAAATAACCCCTACCTGGAAGAGACATTCGCTGACAATGGTCGACGGAACCTCCTTCATTGTTGCAGTCGATTCGTGACTCGGTGTCACTCATCACTATTTGCTGGAACTAGTCTCATCCTCTAGGTGGTTAGAATCGTGGTACTTTTCCAGGGCTTCGTCACTTGGTGAAGTCGTGCCAACACCCCTCCTCGAGCTCCATATAAATAGGAGAGGAGAAGGAGTGTGAAAAGCTTGGGGAATTAATGAGGTTCATTTAATTGATGAACCTCCCAAATTACCAAAAGTGTGGTTACAGGAAAATAAGAGTCGAGACACTTATTTTCTTGTCACGTCATCAGTCCTGCCAGTGTCGTTCGTCCATTGAAGGAAAGAAATAAAATAACAAAACAAAACATGTTATTTTATTAATCTTTAAAAAGTCAGCAAAATAACTTTTTCACCCAACCTATTATGTTCAAAGTAAAGCCTCCCTTAATCGAATCCCAGCGCTACGGATTCAACGGTGCCCTCAGATTTTTAATCCGAGCACCGATTCAATAGTTCGAAAATGTCGCTCATGCGTTTACTGAACGTACTCGAAAAAAAAGTTCAAAAAATTATTAACAGTTACCCTCGACCTGCGCTGGTCAAGGTTAGGCTCCACCTAAGTGAAACACGCCCCAATGAACCCAATAGTACTCTTGAATTTCCGATCAGAGTTACCATTTAGAAGTTATGAATTTTATAATCAAATAATTGTCACTTAATTATTTTATTTATAGCTAAAAACTAACATTCACTGGTGGCCTACGTCGGCCAATATTAGTATCTTCCTAAAGAAAGCATACCCTCACGAGTTCATCGGTGGTCTTAGATTTTTAATCCGAGTTACCTTTCATGATTTATAAGAATTTGAAAAATAAAATAACTTTATTTAATTATTTTATTTATGGTTATGCTATTTTTGGGTTTTCTCATCGAAGGCCTGCGCCGACTAAACTTAAGTCGTACCTAGGGTAAACCCACCATCCTGAATGCAATGGTGCCCTCATATTTCTGATTCAGGAAACCATTTAAGATTTATTCCACTTTTTCAAGAACATTTCTTAGGTGCACTAATTAAATATTAACAAAACTTCAACGGATCATTCCGGGCACTCCGAGCCTCGGAATCGCGAGCCGTTAGATTTTGTAGTCTCAAAATAATTCTATATAATTAAAAAAATATACAGAAATTCTGGTACATTACAATAATAGTTAATCATATTTTACTATTAATAGGAAATCATAATGCATGGAAAGAGTTTCCATATTACTGCCTATGGTTATGATATGTAGTATGGCTGAGGAAATCATATGGAATGGAAGGAAATGTGATTCCATGACACATCTATGATATTTCCTCCTTATTCATATTGTATAAATGAGTGATATCTTAATGATACTTTTCTATAAAGTTGTAGAGTGAGACTAATTCCACTACCTATGATGTCTTGGGTGGAAGAAATCTTCCACACTAACTATCATAAATAGTTATTAAATGAGATATGACGGATGGGAGTTATGTACATGTGTTCATGCATGAGATTCATAAAATTTTCTTTAATATTTACTCATTCATTATAACACATGAGAAAATTCATCATATGTTGAATATAATCCTCAGGACATTATAAAAATCACTTCCATGTGATAGTAGTGTAAGGTGTGATGCTCGCTCGATTCTAGGAATTATATCCTAGAATCCAAATATTTCTCTTCTTCTTTATTATAGCACACCAAGGTACTAGATCACAATAAAATAAAGGATAGTCCCACATGTATGACATGTGATCCAGCTAAAATGTGGATACCTATAGAGGTGGGAGTCTTTTGGTTTCCCCTCCAATCATCTCTCGCAAGCACATACAATGGTGATAGGGATGTTTTATTGGATAAATGATTAAAGTTACATAATATCACAGCGTTCATCATTTCCAATATGCATTTATTTCATGTTTCTAATGTATAGAGATCATGGGTTGGGTTTCTTTTTCTTTCACGAGTTAAACAAGTGTTGTTTGATCCCCTACAAACCCCGTCAGTACATAGATAAGGTGGTTAGGATTCATGGAGTTCCTTTATCAGTCATGTTATATTGTGATACTTGATTTACTTAATTATTTTTAAGATGTTTATATAAAAATATTATTACTCAACTGAAAATTAGTACATTATATCACCCCAAAATATATGGTCATACAAAACAAACCATACACACTTTGGTGGAAATGCATTAATCCTATGTAATGGAATTTAAGAGATCATGGTAAGACCATATGAATTTAGTAAATTTTATCTATAATAATAACTTTCAAGAATATATTCAAATGGATATATAGAGATATTTTTATGGAAGTTCGTGTTTATCATCATTTTATTGGGAAAAATTTGGTTAAAGATCCCTTTTGGGGCTTATCTTTCTTTAAAAGACAATGGATTGGGTTCACTTAATTAAGAAGAAATTAGTGAAATCTAAAACTTGAAAAAATTATTATTTTGATCATCATCAGGAGTCATTAGAGTTTTTGTTTAGAGATCAAGTCTTCTTTCAAATAACACCATAATATTTTATATGTATTCCTTTGAAATAAATTTGAAGTATTCAGTAGATTTCTTTACACGCAGCCTAGATTCTAAATGAACCATGATATATTATAACATTTAAAACCTAGTTGTTGGATTGGAGAGTATGATTAGTATTAACAAATTTATGAAATATATATAGAAATATTTTCCTTAATTCAAATGTATTGATTAATTTTCTAATAAATAATCATTAATTTTTTAATAAAATCATTTCATGATTAAAATACCTATTTTTCTAAAGAAATTTATTTTTCTAGATATTATTATTTTTTATATAAATAAATATATTGATCAATATTAAAAATGATTTTAATGAAATTTTTTGGTATGTTATGGATAATAATTCATACATTAGTTATCTAATGGTTGTGAATGAAGATAAAATCATTTGAAGGTAAAAAGACCTATTTTTCAAAAACAATTTTTATGTGTATAATGTGTTTCTATCTTAATAAATTAAATAAATCACTATTGATTAATTATGATAATGAAATATGTATATTATTTATTCAATAAAATATTTTAACATTAATTTAATAGTTTTTACTAGGCAAGTAATGAAAGTAAATCTATTTTTATGCTTAAAATGCAATTTTTCTAAAAAAAGTTTTTGTTGTGTTTTGCGTACTTATTTTAAAGTTAATTTTTTTAAATTTCAGAAAATGAATTTGATAAAATGGATTACATGTTTTTAATAATCATTTCCAAATTTTTCAATGAGTCCAAATTCATTTTTTTCATAATTAATAATAAAAACAGTAAAAATTTATTACCACAACTAGGGTTAAAACGAGTTTATCGAGGGTTACACTAAGAGATAAGGGTAAAAATTAAACTTAAACTTATATAAATAATATTGGTTGAATATATTTATACCTTATATTATCTTACCTTCAAATTAGTTTCTATTTGGTTCCAATTTCATTAGAAATTGACTTTATATTATTTAAAAAAATTAGTGATTATATGTGTGTCCCTCCCCTAACTTATAAAAGGGAACATCTTATCCTCCCTTATTCACTTACATTAATCCCTATAGATCAATAAAGTCTTACCCAAAAACCATAATATCTTATTTACATCCATTATTGAGCTCCTATTATTACCCTAAGACCATATTAATAATACTTAAGGTGTAATATAAATGAGGTCCTTCAAAGAATAGGAGGTTGGAGTGCTTATGAAGAAAGTTCAACTTGAGGTAAGGGTATTATGTTACAATATTATGATTAAATTTACAGTGATTAAATTATATAACTTTTATCTTATAAATATCATTTATTTTTTTATACTCTATTTATTTTTATAAATTAAAAATTTTTCTTACATTTTCTACTCTCCAAGTACTCAGAAGTCTGAAAGAATGTTTTTAAGGAAAACAGATTTTGATTCTCTATTCGATCAGGAATATTTATCTTCCATGTAAATATTTTATTTAAAGTTTTTTAAATAATTTTTTTTATTATTATCTAATGATTTATTAAATTCATTTTTACCCATGTTTAAATTTCTATAAATTTTTTTAAAATGAATCTTCTTATCTTTTTTCTGAATGAGGTAATTTTTATCAAAGGTGTGAATGGAATACTTATTTTAACATATACCGCATGAATTTATTTTCCTAACATCATGAATAATATTTTATTTTAATATTCCTTAACATGTTTAAATATTTATTTTAAAATAAAAAAATCCTAATATTTTAGAAATTTTGGATTTTAAATATGTGATTTCAAAATGAAAAGGTCATTTTCCTCAAGAAATGTCCAGTGATATTTTAATAGTATTTTCAACTATGACAACATCCATTAATGTTACTTATGATTCATTGGAGATATTATCCAATGATACCATCCTTATTCTTTCACTTGATGGTTATTTATTATAGTGATGAAATCTTAATGAAACCCATTTTCTTTTCCACAGGTTATGCTATGAAGATATGATAAATATTTTCATGATATTATGGAATACATATGAAAGGATTGTGATTATGTGATGATTGGGTCTATTATAGTCTTCTAAATAATTGGGTAATGATTAATGTTTATGTTCTCAAAGGGTGCATGAGAGGTTATCCTAAGATCAAAATAGGGTACATGGAAGGTTATCCCAAGCTCAAAGCAGGGTACATGGGTGGTTAGCCCAAGCCTAACATGTAATGAATATCTTGGAGGGTATCCTTGAAATAATATTTCTATAATTATAAATACGACACACTTATTATATCTCTTATGAAATGTTATTTTTCTTATGATAAAATGTCACAACCCGGCCCAACAGGGCTCGATTCATGACTACCCCAAGCCCACCTCCATAGGCCAGGGGGTGGCAACAAGCGCTAAAAGTCATAACTATATGGGAGGCCTTTTCCTAATGTACCTGTACACACACACCTGACCATATTAATGAAGAAGTGTAGAGGAATAATAATAAAAAGATGAAATATCTAGAGAATAACCATGCTTGAAAAAACCTCTAGGGTGTACAAGAGTATGAAAATACAAATTGAAACGTAAAGGGTAAAAATACATGTTCAACCAAAAATATGTACCAACCTAACAAAACTAGAAAAGTAAATTCTTAGAGATCCTAGGTCTGAATCTCTAAGCTCTGACCATCGTACAAGGTCAAATGCACCAGGTATACTTATGCTCCTATGTAATCATTGTTGACTTATCCATCACCTGCATAAGACATGACATGTGTGGTCAAATCCCTTACCTGGGTGAGTATATACATACCCAGTAGGATTCCTCAAAATTTGAATGGGGAGAAGTAAGACACACAATAGGAATAGATAGACAATTCAACCTAAATAAAGAGAGTAACAAAATCCAACGACATGGATAATAGATATATATATATATTCTAAAACCAAAGAAACCCAAACAAGAGAGAAAATGGGATATCCATATCACATCCCATCTTAGGTAAAGAGTTTCAATAGTTTTAATAATCCATCAATTATTACCAATATTTCACATGTCAGTCCAAAGAAGTGACTATTTGGAGGGATCATGCTTCACTACTGTGTCGCGCGGTCAAGGGGACACAATCTCTAAGCAGAGGAACCATGACCTAGTGAGTCAGGGGGTTCCAATAAGTGTAATGAGAACCTTTGACCTATCTGATTAGGGTATAACTCAATAAATAGAGGAATCATGACCTAATGTCGTAGGGGTTACCGCTCAGTGTAAGGATAACTTTCACCCTGTCAATAGAGGTACAACTTGGTAGATAGAGGACCTTCACCCTAACGCCATAGGGTGTACCACTCAATAGATAGAGGACCTATACCCTAACTACATAGGGGGTACCACTCAGTAGATATAGAAACCACACCCTAATTCCATATTGGGTACCACTCAGTAGATAGAGGACCCACACCCTAATTCCATAGGGGGCACCACTCAGTAGATAGAGGACTCGTACCCTAGAGCCATAAGGGGGTACAACTTGGCAGATAGAGTAATATCACCCTAACACCATAGGGGGTACCAATCAATAAATAGAGTACCCTCACCCTAATTCCATAAGGGGGTACCACTCAGTAGATATATAGAGGACCCGTGCCCTAGTCCATCGGGGGGTACCACTCTAATGATCTTTCCTAATCACTACCATTGTCGAGTGTCGCATAAATAAGCATCACATCTGGAAAATGTTGCACCATATCTAAAAATAAAATTTGTATACCACCACCATTTTCTACATGGAAAATTACTAAGTATAGGCTACTCACTGGCCGAAATTTGAGTCCAAACAAAGGAGATATGAGAGGTTGAATGTTCCTCAAAAAGGAAGTAGGGGTATATGGTGTGTAAGGGACCCACACAGTGTGTGGTCCTACTCCACTACTTGGTTTTGTCCCTACTAGTATATGTATCACTAACCGTGTAACACTACATGATGTGTAGGTGGACTAAAAGGTATGCCTCATCCACTTGGAGTCTCTCTCGTGCTCCTAGCTATGTTCATGTAAGTCTACTCGTGTTTGTGTACTTCGGTACACAATGTGTTCTCCCGCATGGGGAATTTTCTGTGTTCTATGTTACATATCTTGTACACCCAGGGAGGGTCACATGATTTATGACCTAGTAACATAGTGTGTGATCTTTAACTTTTACAAAACCCTAGCACTACAATCGTAGGGGTAGTACACGATGTGTGTTCTTCCATGTGAATGTCGTGATGATATTTTTATAAAAAGTTAGATTGACCTTAATTGTTCTATATATGAGTGTAACACTTCATATATCACCTCTAAGCCTCCCTAAATCAAAGTAAATGACCTTCGATTATCGTTTCCAGCCCTCCGATGGTCATACAACGGATTTTTGTTGATTCGTACGAAGCCAGCACGTTCTTCCTTGTATTGACACACATCTATTTGTCTTACATTGCCTCACTAATAATCTAATCCTCAATAGAATCACCCATATCCATAAAATCATCCAAATACATCCCTGATTCATCATTCTATTCATCATACATGAATCTATCATTGATTCGAAGGTCCTATCACACTCGGTCCCACCCAGCAACGTCGAATCGTGACCTCATGGTCCAACTATGACTAACATGAAGAACAGAGGGAGAAAAACATAGGAAACTAATGTGAAATGATCATTGAAAAATCATTATTGGTGAATAGATACATATATAGGGTTACTAAGCTGAGAAAACTGAAAACTAATTAAAATTAATACATGGGTGCATAGAAAGGGTTCCAATTGATGTGGATCAAGAAATAGAATTGATCATGCTCAAAAAATTTAATAAATTGGGTAAAATACTCAAATTAATGAGTCCTACCTATATTTGGATCATCTATCGATGAAGAATGTGATTTACAATGAAGAATATGTGTCGTTGTGTTCACAGCGTCTTGATCTGACTGGATCTGGAGTTTCATCAATGTCGGATCTTGATTAACCAATGATGGGTGGAAGGAGAACCTATAAATTCTCCCAGGGTTTATGTGGCTAAATGTGGATTATTTTAACAATGGAAAATTTCTAGATGAATATTTTTAGGTCAAATAAATTAAATAGCTAAATTAATTAATTAATTTAATTTAAATGAACCCTCTAACAGTCACGATATCTAAATACTTGGTGCCAACCAATTTTAGGACAAACCTAGAGTAAACCACACATTTAAGACTCAAATGTGGTCTCGGATTTCTAATCTAAAATTCTATTTATGATTTATCACATTTTATTTAAGAAGTTGTGTTCATGTAATATAAAATATATAAAATATTTTTATAAAATTATATGGCCACACTGGGCCTCAGAATCGCACACCATCTCAGTGCTTAGCTCCGAAAATATATCTCAAAATATTTCAAAGTATTATAAGAAAAAAATGTCTCTACATCATTCCCTCCATAAATATTTCTATCCCTAGAAATAAAAATTAGACAAAAAACTCAGAATGTTGAATCTTCATCTAGCTCTCCCGCTCCCAGGAACTCTCATGCATACTCTCGTACTGCCACAGCACACAAAACAAGGGGATGTTTCATACATGTAGGGTTCTTTCCCATCGATCCTCTATCATTACTGGGTGCTCTGTGAAGGATTCTCCATCCTTGATGTCCATCTTTCCCCAATGAATAACTTTTGTGGGGTCATGCATGTATCTCCTCAAGTACAACACATGAAAGATGTTGTGAATCTGATTTAACTTTGGGGGTAGGGTGAGGTGGTAAGAAACTTCTCCAACCCTCTAAAATATCTCAAATGGCCTAATGAACCTTTATGATAGCTTTCCTCCTTGGCTTAATCTCCACAATACTCATTGTGGGGAGACTCTTAAGAAAACATGGTCTCCATGATCAAACTCTAAAGGTATACGACATCGATCTGTGTAATATTTCTACCTACTATGGGCTATCCTCATCCGCTCATGGATGACCTGGACCTTCTCCATCATCACCTTCACCATCTTTGGACCCATAAGAGATGTCGCGTCGATCTATATCTAGTACAAGGGTGGCCTGTAGGGTCTCCCATACAGGGTCTCAAAAGTTTCCATGCTGATAGTAGAGTGGTATCAATTATTTTATGCAAACTCTACCATTGGAAATTGATCCTCCCAACTCTAACCATAGTCTGACACATAATCCCTCAACATATCCTCTAACACCTGGATAGTGTTCTCATTTTTTTGATCTATCTGGGGTAGAAGACTATACTCATCCTCATCTGGGTCCTGAATTCCTATTGCAGGCCTCTCCAAAGTCATGACATGAACCATGCATCATGGTCAGAGATAATAGTTGAGGGAACCCCATGAAGGTGAACAATCTCCCATATAAATATATATATATATATATGCCTCAAACTATCCACCAAACTACGCTCCCCAATAACAAGGAAGTTTGTTGACTTCATGAGTCAGTCAAATATCATCCAAATGGTATCATGGACTCTTGTTTTTAATAGAATTCCTATCACAAATTCCATGGATATTCTATCCCATTTCCACTCCAGGGTCTCAGTAGGTTTAAAAAAACTTACCAAAACCCGATGCTCAACCTTCACCTGCTAACAGGTGAGGCACTGTGAGATGAAATCAGCCATGATCTAAATCATTTAGGCGCAAAAAAAACTTCCATTTAAGGTCTCTTTACATCTTCCCCACACCAAGATGTACAACTAAAGTGGAAGTATGAAACTCCTTCATCACCTCCTTTTGTATCATGACTGGGACCATTGTTCATCCCTAGAAAAGCATAATGGGATTCCCTCCTTCATAAAATACATAGGGTGAATCTCCTAAGGATATATGGTCACGTATTACCTCACAATAAATGTCTCCCAACTGGGACTCTCTCACACGCTGAAGTAGCAGAGGATTCAACACCATCGACTGAAGAAAATTTGCACCCTCCTACTCAACCAGGGTCACTTGTAGGTAACCCAACTACTCAAATTCCTCCTGCACCAAATGATCCTGAGACTTCCTGCTAATGGAATCTACCACCATGTTTTACTTCCCCATGGTATAGACTATCTCGAAGTCATAGTCCTACAGGAACTCCAACCAGTGCCTTTTTCTTTGGTTCAAGTCTCTCTACATAAAGACAAACCTGATACTCATATGGTATGAGTAAATAAAAAAGTGTTCTCCTAGAAGATAGTGCCTCTACATCATTAGAGTGAAGACTATCGCTTACATATCTAGATCATAAGTCATGTAGTTATACTTGTGAGGTCTCAACTTCCTCAACCTATATGAAATAACTGCTTGTCTCTACATCAATATATAGCCGATCCTAGCTTCTGAGCATCTCAATACACTACATACTCCATGCCATCCATTGTTAGTCTTAAAAAATGATCACTCTTCATCCTAAACCTAAAATCCTTGAAGAATATATGGAACTTCTCAGTCTAGGTAAACGTCTTCCCTTTAATTTCAAGGTAGTAAAAGGGGCTGAAATCCTATATAATTTTTTCAAAAACCTACTACAGTACACTGCCAAGTCAAGAAAACTCCACACCTATGACAAACTCTTGGGTGGCTCCCAAATAGTCACTTCATCGATCTTCATTGGGTCCACATGTAACGACCCAAAGTTTTTCAATAGAAAATTCCCTTCTTATATTTATGTCATAAAAACACAAAATAATGAACTACTAAGTGATAAGTGACCTTTAAACATAATTTTGTCACCCCTATGTTTGTAATTTTATCCAACATACACAGTTGTGTCTAAGATAGTTTTGGGAGTCTAATGAAACAAAAATAATTTTTGGTGAATAGTAACCTACCCTTATGAATAGTAACTTACCCTTATGAATAGTAACCTACCCTTATGAATAGTAACATGACCCTTATGAATAGTAAATAAGAGGAACATTACCTATGAATAATAAAATAAAATTTAGACATCTTAGAAAGTGACAATTTGACCTTAGTAAACGTTTTTGGTATTTTATAAGTCATAAATAATTAATTATAATTAATTAATTAATTTAAAAGAATATTTATTTTTCTGTAATGTATTCATAAATTAATGAATCAATTTCCAATAGTTTTTAGATAATTTTATAAGACCCTACGTAATTTTTGAAAGAACTATAAATTCAGTTTTAATCTTCAAAACTGTTTTTTTAAGTAAATTGTGATTTTAATTAAATATTAAATTAATAATATTTAGAAAATTATTTTTGAAAAATGGACTTCATTTTTTGGATTCTAAACGTTGAAAAATGGTTGGGGTAAATTTTTGAGATTTTTCTGAGATACTTGAATTTTTGATGAATAGTGGAATCTGATAATTCACAATAAATACTAAATAATGTATTAATTGAGTCATCGATGATGTTCTGCTGATGTAAGCCCACTTGGTTCGGGATTACATTATAAAATTACTATTCTTGGTCATTCAAGAATCACTATTCCTTGTCTTAGGTGAAATTAATAAACTAATCAATTTTATATTAAGGAAACCCCTCTCCCCTCCACTATAAAAGCCACCCTTCACTCCCTCTTTTCCTCACACCTCTCAAGCTCCAAGCCTTCTCTAAACTCTGCCCAAACATATTCCCTAGAACCTACCCCATGTCCAAAAGCTTCTGATCTCATCAAAAGACCAAGCCTATCTTCCTTAAGGAGGATCTCAAGAGGAAGATTCTAGAGGTAATTTCTCTCTCTCTTCTCCTTTAATTTCCTTTCAAGTTCAAGTTCCTTTCTTGATCTCTCCCCACCTATACTCATCCAAATTGTTTTGTAACTCCAGTATTATACATATACTGTATTTTTATGATTCTAATGAGATATTATATCACCCCACCCTCTTTCCCTCTTCCTTTTATTTTATTTAAGAGAACGTTGTTCATGAGGTGTTAATTTATCACCTTCAAAAATGACATGCTCTTTTTTTCCATTTCTACCATCAGATCTGGTCATGAAAACATTTTTATGGTTGAACCAGAATATTTTATATGTATTATATTCTATTTTACGTTCTGTAAATAACCTATGGCCATATTACTAAGTGAAAAGTTAAAACGAGTTCGTTGTGATCCAAAAACCGCTCAAATTAACCCAAATAATCTTCATTTAATTCTTATCTAATGATTTGTCCACATGGATCTAATATAACTCATTATAAAATCATTCAAGATTCTGTAATATCATTAATAACATGTAATATCAGTTCTGGATGTTTACCCATGATCTACCCAAACATCAATTTAAGAATACAAGTGGACCGTTCAAGAAAACCATGAAAACGAACATCCCCGATCAATGTTTTTAAACTCTATAAGTCATACAAAGGAACATAATATGAAATAATGAAACCATAATGAACCCTATTAATGTATAAAAGGTTCTGTAATTTCTAATTAATGAATATAATGTCATTATACAGGACATTAAAGAGAAGGAGTTATTCGAGTACAAGGTAAGGGGAAATCTCGAACCCAATTTTCTTCCTTCGGGTTCTCCCTCTTTCACTCCATTTTTTTGATATGGTTACTCCTTAAAGATCATTTTTTCATAATTTCCTTTACTTTTCTCGGATATACATGTTTGTCACTGGTTTTTATGTCCATCAAAATGTTTTCCAAAAGAACTCTTCTTTCAAGATATCACCTTTTACCTCTCATTCAAGGTTGATGGTTCTTGTATAAAGTATGTTGTTTCCTCTTTATTTTGGGAACCCAAAGATTATGAATGTGTTATTATGAGATTAAACCCATTCCTTTCCATGGGTTATTTATGTAAATGTTTGATATGTGTTCTATGTGGCAAGCATGATAATGATAATGTTATGATGTGACGGGTGCGCCCGGAATTATATAGCGCAATATGAATGTTTAAATGTGACGGGTGCACCCGGAATTATATTGAGCTCCAATGCATTGGGTAAAGTGATTAATCTCATGAGTAAATGTGAAATGATGTGTGAACAAGATTATAGCTTTTTTCACAAGTATGTGTGGTAGTTAACCACTAAGACATGATGTTTCATTTTTATGAATTGCCACATTTCAAGTTTATTGTTTATGCTCCTCTCATGTTCATGATCTTTTGCCTACGTCATGATTATGCTCACCCCATGCTATATTGTTCTTATCTATCCTCTTACTGGGATTCTAGTTCACCCCTTTTGATTTATATCCTCAGGTGGATACATGTACTAAGGAGAGGACAAGTGCCACTAAGAAGCTAGTGAAGAAGAAATTAAATAAATGTTTATGGTTGATGTTGTATTTGTTATGTATGGTCCTAGTTTGCCCAAGACACTAAACCTTTGGATACTCTATGTGTAATACTATTATGTTTTTTATCTTTGAAATTATGTAATAGTAATGTAAGAAAAGTTCGGGTTTCTATAGTTGGTATCAGAGGAAAGGTTTAGTTAATTTGGGAATTAGGATTAGTAAACCCTAGAGAAAACCTCTAGCATAAGAATAAGTACAAACACATACACAAGAATATTTACCTAGGGATCCCATATGTTATGTTTTTGGTATAATTGTTTAAATGAATAAGTTATTCCTGAATTGTTTACTTATGTTTTGTTCTAACCTTTTCTATTTTAGAAAATGGTGGGAACCAGGAGAAATCAGGCCAACAACTCTTGTGAGGGCCAATGCAACGATTGCCCGAACGACATCCCCAATGATTTTGGAGGTGGAGTTTAAAACTTCATGGAGATGCTTACCCAATTATATCGGGTTATGAATAATAACTACAATAATGGGGAACATCCTCCTTCACCAAAGAGGGAGCAACTAGCAATCGAATGTTTTATGCGGCAACGACCACCGACGTTTTGTGGATCTTCTAATCCACTAGTTGTGGAACAGTGGGTCAACTCCATGGAAAAGATATTTTCTGTTCTTCACTGTTCCGAGATGGAGAAGGTGACTCTAGCCGTTTATCGTCTAGATGGATAAGCTGATCAATGGTGGGATTTGATTAAGAACACCAAGACAAGGGAGGAAATTGAAGAGATTGAATGGGAAGACTTTAAGATAATTTTTCTTAATAAGTACTTCCCAAGAACTCTTCGCACGAAGATGGAGAGAGAATTCATAGAGCTCAAGAAAAAAGAAGGAGAATATGTCACAACCTATGAAGAAAATTTCACAAGGCTCGCAAGGTATGATTTAGGTTTTGTTATCAACAATGATAGAAAAATTTATAGATTCTTTAGTGGATTAAAACCACATCTTCAAAAGGCTCTTGCAATTCGAGACTTTGGGAGTTATGAAGAAGTTGTTCGGTGTGCTCTCAAAGTGGAGATGGAGTTTTGAGAATGGTCCCATGGCTATGGTGATAAGAAAAGAAAGATGCAGTTTCAAGCCGGTGGATCTAATGAAAAAGGTGGGAAGAAAACACAACTACCCACATGCCAAAAATGTGGGAAGATGCACCATGGGAACTGCCTCAAAGGGACGGGGAAATGCTTCAAGTGTGGGAAATAAGGACACCTTGCTCACGAGTGTCGAAAATACATGGAAAGGAAGGATAATGTAGCCGATTAAAGGAGAGAACCACTCGTGGTTCAATGCTACAACTGTAGGGAGCTAGGGCACTATTCAAACCATTGCACTAAACCTCGAGCTCTTGAGGGTAATCAGCGCCAGCAACCACCAAAGCCAAAGGAACAAGGGAAGGCTTATGTCATCACTACTGTGGAGGTGGATCATGATAATGAAGTCATACAAGGTACACTTCCTATTCACTCAAGAATGGAAAAAGTCTTGTTTGATTCTGGTTCTACGCATTCCTTTATATCTTGAAAGTTTGCAATAACTATAGAATCAAAGCCCAGAAACCTTGAAGTAGAGATATCTGTAAAAAATACCAAGTGGTGAAATCATTGCAACCCAAGTGTTTGACTCTTCTCATGTTGATGTATGTGGGAAGATTCTTCCGGAAAATCTCATAATACTTCCCTTGGTGGAATTCGACGCTATAATGGGAATGGATTGGCTCTCGTTATATAGATCACATATCAACTGTCGGGAAAAGGAAATATATTTTCATATTACGAACCATCCCATGCTCCTCTACAAATTCAAGGAAGATCATGAATCTCCTTTTAGAAATCCTTCAATGGTTTGGGTGTTGATTCCCTATGAAGAAGCATACCTCGCCCAAATGGTTGAGTCGAAGGAAAGTTCCAACCTTGAGGAAATTCCCATAGTAATGGAATACGGCGATGTATTTCCCGAAGAGTTACCCAGAATTCCCCTGGATCGTGAGGTAGAGTTCTCAATTGAACTCATAACTGGAGCTACTCCTATCTCGAAGTGCCCCTATAGGATGGCTCCTATCAAACTGGAGGAGTTAAAGAAGCAGCTGCAAGAGCATCTGGACAAAGGGTTCATACGCCCTAGTGAATCACCTTGGGGTGCGCCAGTGCTCTTTGTGAAGAAGAAGGATGGAACCATGAGGCTATGTATCGATTATCGGGAACTCAACAAGATCACCATAAAGAACAAGTATCCTCTCCCAAGGATTGATGACTTGTTCGATCAGTTAAGAGGAGCTCAATACTTCTCAAAGGTGGATCTTTGTTCTGAATATCATCAGGTAAAGGTGAAGAAGGAAGATATTCAGAAGACTGTCTTTTGTACAAGGTATGGGCACTATGAGTTTTTGGTGATGCCCTTCGGACTTACTAATGCCCCTGCAATCTTTATGGATTTGATGCATAGAGTCTTTAGACATTACCTCAAAAAATTTGTGGTAGTGTTTATCGATGATATTCTCATCTACTCCAAGAGAAAGGAGGAACATGAAGAACATCTAAGACTTGTGTTGGCAACATTGAGAAAGTAGAAGTTGTACGCCAAGTTCAGCAAGTGTGACTTTTGAATGAATCAAATCACTTTCTTGGGACATGTGATCACAAGTGAGGGAATTTCTGTGGACCCTTCAAAGACAAAGGCGATTGAGGAATGGACCAAGCCCTCTAGTGTCATAGAAATCCGTAGTTTTCTTGGATTAGCTGGGTACTATCGACGTTTTGTGAGAAATTTCTCACGATTGTCAATCCCACTAACTAAGTTAACAAGGAAAGGGGTAAAGTATGTCTGGACGGATGAATGTGAGGGAAGCTTCAAGGAGCTAAATAGAAGGCTGATCACTACACCTGTACTCACACTACCGAAAAGTGGAGAAAGTTTTGTGATATACAGCGATGCTTCAAAGAAAGGCTTGGGTTGTGTACTCATGAAAAATGATAATGTGATAGCCTACGCCTCACGACAGTTGAAGATCCATGATCAGAACTACCTGACGCATGATCTAGAGCTGGCAGTCGTGATTTTTGCCTTGAAAATCTGGCGGCACTACCTTTATGGCGAGAAGTGTGACATATACACCGACCACAAGAGCCTAAAGTATATATTCACAGAAAAGGAGCTCAACATACGTCAAAGGAGATGGTTAGATCTAATCAAGGATTACGATTACTCTATTCACTATCATCCTGGGAAGGCGAACAAGGTAACTGATGCTCTAAGCAGGAAAGAACCTGCTACTCTATCCATGTTGAGGATTGAGAAAGACCCTATCTTCTTGGATATGCAAAGGATGGATTTGGGAATCGTAAGGGCATGAGATACATCCTACTTTTCCCAAATGATTGCGCAACCATCCATCCAACAGAAGATTAAGGAAGTACAAAGGGATGATGTGGAGATACAAAAGAGGGTGAATGCAGTAATGGAAGGGAAGCTGCAAGAGTTCCATATCGACGATGATGGTGTGATTCAGTTTGGAACGCGGCTTTGTGTGACTTCATCACCCGAGATAAAGAAGGAGCTATTGGATAATGCACATAGCTCAACTTTCTTTATCCATCCTGGGAGTTCCAAGATGTACCGTGATCTCCAAGAACACTTCTGGTGGGATAAAATGAAGAAGGAGATTGCAGAATATATATCAAGGTGCTTGGTATGTCAGCAAGTTAAATTTGAGCGGCAAAAGTCCAAAGGTATGATGCATCCATTGCCTATACCCATGTGGAAATGGGAAAATGTTACTATGGACTTTGTCACGGGTCTCCCGAAGACGTCAAAGGGGAATAATGCGATATGGGTTGTGGTTGACCGACTCACCAAGACTTCCCATTTTATCATAATTCGGGAAGACCTATCGCTTGACCAACTTGCAAATATATATGTGAAGGAAGTGGTGAGACTGCACGGTGTTCCACTCTCAATTTTCTCTGACCATGATCCAAGGTTCACATCTAAGTTCTGGAGGAGCCTTCAATATTCTTTGAGTACTGAATTAAATTTCAGCATGAACTATCACCCCCAAACCGATGGCCAGTCTGAAAGGACTATTCAGACACTCGAAGATATGCTAAGAGAATGCTCTCTATAATTAAAAGGTGTATGGGATCAGCACCTCCCATTGGTTGAGTTCTCATACAACAATAGCTTCCACTCGAGTATTCAGATGGCCCCATATGAAGCTCTTTATGGGAAGCGATGTAGAACTCCAACCTGTTGGGATGAAGTTGGAGAACGAAAGCTACTTGGACCCGATCTTGTGTAGGAGATGACAGAGAAGGTTCAAGTCATCCAGAAACACATCAAAGCTGATCAAAGTCGGCAAAAGAGCTATGCTGACAACCGTCGAAGGGACTTGGAGTTCGATGTTGGAGATAAAGTCATCCTTCGAATATCTCCATGGAATAGAGTCATGCGATTCGGGAAGAAAGGGAAGCTAAGCCCAAGGTATATTGGCCCCTTTGAGATCCTTGACTGCATAGGAGTCGTGGCCTATTGTCTAGCACTCCCACCGAATATGGCTCAAGTTCATGATGTGTTTCATGTATCACTACTGAGGAAGTACATACCAGACCCCTCACATGTACTAAACTCAGAGGTGGTGCAGCTAGAAGATGATCTCTCCTATGAGGAGCAGCCGGTAAAAATTCTGGACCGAAGAGATAAGGTTCTACGCAACAAGACAACCCGCCTTGTCAAAGTGTTGTGGAGGAACCATAAGTTTGAGGAAGCAACTTGGGAACCAGAAGAGGCAATGAAGGGGAAGTACCCTCACCTGTTTGTGTAAAGTGAAATTTCGGGGGCGAAATTTCTTAAGGGGGGAAGAATGTAACGACCCAAAGTTTTTCAATAGAAAATTCCCTTCTTATATTTATGTCAGAAAAATACAAAATAATGAAATACTAAGTGATAAGTGACCTTTAAACATAATTTGGTCACCCCTATGTTTGGAATTTTATCCAACATACACGGTTTTGTTCAAGATAGTTTTTAGAGTCTAATGAAACAAAAATAATTTTTGGTGAATAGTAACCTACCCTTATGAATAGTAACCTACCCTTATGAATAGTAACATGACCCTTATGAATAGTAAATAAGAGGAACATTACCTATGAATAATAAAATAAAATTTAGACATCTTAGAAAGTGACAATTTGACCTTAGTAAACGTTTTTGGTATTTTATAAGTCATAAATAATTAATTATAATTAATTAATTAATTTAAAAGAATATTTATTTTCTTGTAATGTATTAATAAATTAATTAATCAATGTCTAATAGTTTTTAGATAATTTTATAAGACCCTACGTAATTTTTGAAAGAACTATAAATTGAGTTTTAATCTTAAAAACTCTTTTTTAAGTAAATTATGATTCTAATTAAATATTAAATTAATAATATTTATAAAATTATTTTTGAAAAATTTACTTCATTTTTGGATTCTACACGTCGAAAAATGGTTGGGGTAAATTTTTTATATTTTTCTGAGATACTTGAATTTTTTATGAATAGTGGAATCCGATAATTCACAATAAATGCTAAATAATGTATTAATTGAGTCATCGATGATGTTCTGCTGATGTAAGCCCACTTGGTTCGGGATTACATTATAAAATTACTATTATTGGTTTTTCAAGACTCACTATTCCTTGTATTAGGTGAAATTAATAAACTAATCAATTTTATATTAAGGAAACCCCTCTACCCTCCACTATAAAAGCCACCCTTCACTCCCTCTTTTCCTCACACCTCTCAAGCTCCAAGACTTCTCTAAACTCTTCCCAAACATGTTCCCTAGAACCTACCCCATGTCCAAAAGCTTCTGGTCTCATCAAAAGACCAAGCCTATCTTCTTTAAGGAGGATCTCAAGAGGAAGATTCTAGAGGTAATTTGTCTCTCTCTTCTCCTTTAATTTCCTTTCAAGTTCAAGTTCCTTTCTTGATCTCTCCCAACCTATAATCATCCAAATTGTTTTTTAACTCCAGTATTATACATATACTTTATTTTTATGATTATAATGGGATATTATATCACCCCACCCCCTTTCCCTCTTCCTTGTATTTTATTTAAGAGAACGTTGTTCATGAGGTGTTAATTTATCACCTTCAAAAACGACGTGCTCTTTTTTTCCATTTCTACCATCAGATCTGGTCCTAAAACCATTTTTATGGTTGAACCAGAATATTTTATATGTATTATGTTCTATTTTAAGTTCTGGAAATAACCTATGGCCATATTACTAAGTGAAAAGTTAAAACGAGTTCGTTGTGATCCAAAAACCGCTCAAATTAACCCAAATAATCTTCATTTAATTCTTATCTAATGATTCGTCCAAATGGATCTAATATAACTCATTATAAAATAATTCAATCTTCTGTAATGTCATTAATAACATGTAATATCAGTTCTGGATGTTTACCCATGATCTACCCAAACATCAATTTAAGAATACAAGTGGACCGTTCAAGAAAACCATGAAAACGAACATCCCCGATCAATGTTTTTAAACTCTATAAGTCATCCAAAGGAACATAATATGAAATAATGAAACCATAATGAACCCTATTAATGTATAAAAGGTTCTGTAATTTCTAATTAATGAATATAATGTCATTGTACAGGACATTAAAGAGAAGGAGGCATTCGAGTACAAGGTAAGGGGAAATCTCGAACCCAATTTTCTTCCTTTGGGTTCTCCCTCTTTCACTCCATTTTTTTGATATGGTTACTCCTAAAAGATCATTTATTCATCATTTCCTTTACTTTTATGGGATATACATGTTTTTCACTGGTTTTTATGTCCATAAAAATGTTTTCCAAAAGAACTCTTCTTTCAAGATCTCACCGTTTACCTCTCATTCAAGGCTGATGGTTCTTGTATCAAGTATGTTGTTCCCTCTTTCTTTTGGGAACCCAAAGCTTATGAATGTGTTATTATGAGATGAAACCCATTCCTTTCCATGGGTTATTTATGTACATGTTTGATATTTGTTCTATGTGGCAATCATGATAATGATAATGTTATGATGTGACGGGTGCGCCCGGAATTATATAGCGCAATATGAATGTTTAAATGTGACGGGTGTGCCCGGAATTATATAGAGCTACAATGCATTGGGTAAAGCGATGAATCTCATGAGTAAATGTGAAATTATGTTTGAACAAGATTCTAGCTTTGTTCACAAGTATGTGTGGTAGTTAACCACTAAGACATGATGTTTCATTTTTGTGAATTGCCACATTTCAAGTTTATTGTTTATGCTCCTCTCATGTTCATGATCTTTTGCCAACGTCATGATTATGCTCACCCCATGCTATATTGTTCTTATCTATCCTCTTACTGGGCTTCTAGCTCACCCTTTTTGATGTATATCCTCAGGTTGATACATGTACTAAGGAGAGGACAAGTGCCACTAAGAATCTAGTGAAGAAGAAATTAAATAAATGTTTATGGTTGATGTTGTATTTGTTATGTATGGTCCTAGTTTTCCCAAGACACTAAACCTTTGGATCATCTATGTGTAATACTATTATGTTTTTTATCTTTGAAATGATGTAATAGTAATGTAAGAAAAGGTCGGGTTGCTATACCACAGCTAAACCATGCTCATAAATGACATGCCTCATAAAGTGAACCTCATGAATCCAGAACTGATGCTTCAAGATCTTACCATAAATCTGGTGCTCCCAAAGAAAATCTTGAACCATCCTCAAGTGAATTCATGCTCCTCCTATGACACAAATTATATGAGTATGTCATCAATAAATACAACGAAAAATTTGTCCAAGTATGGCTATAAGATCTAGTTCATTAAATCCATAAACACAGTGGGAGAATTCGTCACACTAAAGGGAATCACTAGGAACTCATAGTGTCCATAGCAACATCATAATTACAGCTTTAGAATATCATCCCCACAAACCCTCAACTAGTGGTAGCCAGACTAGAGATCAATCTTTGAGAACTATCTCACACCTCACAACTAATCAAAGAGGTCATCGATCCTCTGAAAGGGGTACTTATTCTTTATCATTTTCTATTTTAATCAAAGATAATCCATAAAAATACACAAGATCCCATCTACCTTTTTCATAAACAATATTGGAGTTGCCCAGGGGGGACACTGGGCCTGATGAAACCCTTCTCTCAAAGGTTCTTTAACTGCAATCGCAACTCCTGAATCTCGGTAGGGGCCATCCAATATTCCATAGAAGATATCAAAGTATACTTGGGATGTGAGTCAATGTAAACCTCTATCTACCACCTCAGAGGTAGTCCCAAAATTTCCTCAAGGAATAAATCCATAAAATCCTCCATGAATGAAGGAATCTAGATTCTTGAAGTGCTCACTGCACCAAGGGCTACACTCTCCAACTGATGGGTAATGGGCTGCAGTCTACTTCGCACAAAACCCACTCATCCCACCATAAGATATATCTCAACCAAAAAGGAGAATATCATCCCATCAGTTTGAAGGCATCTGAATCATATGTGATGATATTCAATCTGGTCTTTAGCCATGGATAACCAATTCATACCCAAGATGACTTCATAGGGTTATATCATAATGAACAAAAGGTCCCATGAGAACCTCTCTTCATCAAATGATATCTCGTACTACTAATAGATAAAAGATATAGAATAAGTGTTACTCATATAAACCTAAAGAAAAATCTATTGGGATAAAGCCTTGACTAGGGGCTCCATCTATCACATCAGAAGTAAATAGATAAATGAATGACTCACACCTATGTCTACTAATACTGAATGAATAGTATAATAAACATAGATATTACCTTTGATTATCTCATAAACTATTGGATCATAAGAATCCATATCCTTCAACTCTCTATGGACCCAACCACTAGATCTGTTTCCCTGGTGTGGGTTGCCAGGTGGTGGTGGTAAAAGGATCTTATAGCATCATCCACCACCCACAGCTCCTCCTAGTCCTCTGTCGGCTCTGCCTCCCTAGGGTCCACCCTTCCCTCACCTAGGAGATCCCTAATCATGGTGTTGCCTCTATCATGGTGGTCCATATACTATCTATATGCCCTTCTCATCACATCAGGTTTGGAAATCATGTGTCATGTGAACTCACCCATTACAAGTATAGAATTTCCCCTCTTTAGGCGCCCTGGTCCTCTATGTGGTCCATGTGATACACGTCCACATTCCTGAGTCCGATTATGAGGAGGTATCCTATGTTGAGATCCTATCTTTTAGCATCTTCTAGATACTGTAGATGAATCATCGCTAAAATTCCCACTTCCAGATCTAGCTTCATGGTGTCCCTATAACATGAATCTCTCTAACACCATCACCCACCCCAAAACCACGACATATGTTGGAATTCACAAGGGTACTATGCTACCATGGATATCTCTGCAGAGACCCTTCTCAAACGTCTATGCTCAAAAGTATCCATCCCGGATCATATCAATGGATTAACGTATAAGTTTTGTGAACCTCATAGTATACTCATCCACTATCATCCCTCCCTGATACAGCTTCATAAGCTTCTGAATCTGAACTAAACGTAAGCAAGAGTGGTAGTAGTCCTCACCAAACAGTTATTGTAAGTTGGTCCATGAGAATGTAAAATCATCATGCATCTATGTAATAAGACTCCACCATCACTCAACTACTCTGTGAAAAAGACTAGCTACTAGCACAACCACCTAATCCATCAGTGTCTGGATAATACTGAAAATACAGACCACTAACTCTAGTCAATCCTCCACTACCTAGGGATATGGCTCACTATGGAACCTCAGTAGCCTATGGCACTGGAACTCACAGAGTGCAATAAACCTACACGTATCCCTATTCTGATATGTTGGTATGATATTCTATTAAATAGGTTGGGGTGCTACTACCTATCCACCTAGATGAAGGATCTCATGGGATACACCCTAAACTGAGGCCTCATCACTCATCAGGTCATCATCATGATCTAGAACTAGTAACCTAGTTGGCTAGCATCACGGAGGCATCCTGAAAATTTAATCAATACGTACCATGGTCAAATGATCATATATATATAATGGTGAGTTAACTCAAGAAGTACAGTCAAAGTACTCAATCCTATATGATGCATGTACCATTTATCCCTACAAATAATTCCTTGGTATACCGAGTTGACAATCAGGTAGTTAGAGTCCTAGAGAATGGATGCATTATCCACTCATACCATCACTAGGTTCCCTAACCTGAAAATAACACTCCAAACACTTTGAAATTGTTTCCCTAAGTCCCAACCAAATCCTAATAAGGGGACTACTCCAAACACTATCCCAAAGAATGAAATTCTTTGATACCAATATGTCACGACCTAACTCAATGGATCTTGAGTCGCGACTACCCTAATCCCACCTCCATAGGCATGGGGGTTCCAACAAGTGCCGAAAGGAATAACTATATGGGAGGCCTTTGAGTAATGTACCTATATGCGCACACTCGACCATATCAATTAAAAATTATTGAGGAATAAAAAAACAATATCTAAATAATAAACATGCATGTGAAAAACCTCTAGGGTTTATAAGAGTATGAAAATATAAAATGAAAAGTAAAGGGAAAAATACACACCCAACCAGAAAGAGGTACCAACCTAAAAAACATGAAAATTAAATGCTAAGAGATCCCAACTTTGAATATCGAAGATCTGAACACCACATGCAGTCAAAATCACTAGGTATCCCTATGCTCTTTTATAATTACCATTGTCCAGTTCATCATCAGCATAATATATGACATGTGTAGGAAATTCCCGTACAGAGGTGTGTATATACATACCTAGTAAGACACCCTAAAATATGAACGGGGAGCAGTAATAGACACAATAGGAATAGACAAATAGTTCAAACTAGAAAAAAAAAAGAGTAAAAAAATACAACTACATGGATAACAGATATATATATATACTCAAACCAAAGAAATCCAAATGAGAGAGAAAAGGGGATCTTCATATCACATTCCATCCTAGGTAATGAGTTCCAATAGTTCCAAGAATCCATTAACGATTCCCATCATCTTGTGTGTCACTCGAAATAAGTAACCTTATAGAGGGCCCACGCCTCACTACTGTGTCACACAATTGAGGGGAAATAATTCCCAAGCAGAGGACTCGCACTCTAGTGCATCAGGGCAGTGCCACTCAATAGAAGGACATGTTCCCTATTTGATATAGGGTACAACTTAGTACATATAGGACCCATGCACTAATGTTGTATGGGGTACCACTTAGTGTAATGAGGACTTATGCCCTATCTAAGAGGGAGTACAACTCAATAGATAGAGGTCTTCCACCCTAACTCTATAGGGGGGTCCCACTTAGTAGATATAGAACATGTCCCCTAACACCATAGGGGGGTACCACTCAGTAGATATAGGACCCATACCCAACTCCATAGGGGAGTACCACTCAGTAGATAGAGGACCCTCACCCTAATTCCATAGGGGGTATCACTCAGTAGATAGATTACTCGTGTCTTAATGTCATAGGGGGTACAAATTAGCAGATAGAGGACCTGCACCCTAATTCCATAGGGGGTACCACTCAGTAGATAGAGGATCCATACACTAATTCCATTGGGGGTACCACTCAATAGATAGATAGAGGACTAACACCCTATTCCATCAAGGAGTAACTCTCTAATGATCCAACCTAATCACTATCTTCATGAAGAACCACCTAAAAAATCACAATGTCTAGAAAATATCACATCATATCCCAAAATCCACTATGAATACCACCATTTCATTCTATATGGAGAAACACTCAATATAGGCTACTCACCGGCCAAAATCTAAGTCCAAACAAAGGAGATGTGATGGGTTAAAGTTTCATCAAAAAGTAAGTAGGGGTACATGGTGTTTGGTCTTGCTATGCTTCCTAGTCATGTCCCTACTAGTACATGGCACACTAACCAAGTAGCACTAAAGAGCATGTATTTGGAATACACTGTATGCCTCATCCACCTAGGGCCATGCTCGTGCTCATGCCCATGTCCATGTAAGTCTACCTATGTCCATTTACTTTGGTACACAACATGTTCTCCTACACAGGGACCTGCCTGTGTGATCTATCACATGGCTTGTCCACCCTGGGAGGGTCACAAGGCATGTGACCCAGTCACATGGTGTGTGATCTTTAACTTTTAGAAAAACCTAGTGTCACAGCCGCAGGGGTACTACACAGTGTGTGTCCATCCATGTACATGTTGTATAGTGAGTATTTTCCATAAAGTTGGATCTACGCTTACACATTCCATATTTGAGTCTTATGCTTCATACCTCACCTCCAAGACTCCCAAAATTGAAGGAAATGGCCTATGGTCTTTGTTTCTATACCTTCAATGGTCGATGAAAGATTTTTGTTCACCCGTACGAAGACCTCATGTTTCGCCTCACATTGTTGCACCTATATTCATCTCCCATTACCTCACCGAGAATTTAGTCCTTGGTGGATTCACCCATATCCTAAAAATCATCCAAATCCATCCCTGATTATTCATTCCATTTGTCGCACATGAATTTTTCATGGATCCGAGGGTCCGATCGCACTCAGTCCCACTTGGAAATGTTATATCAGAACCCCGTGGTCCAATGATGATTAATGTGAAGAATAGAGGGAGAAAGGTGCAAGTAAAAGATGTGCAATTATTTTTTTTCAAGCTTTCTTGGCCAAAGAATATAGATTTGGGGTGCCCGGTGTGAGAAAACATAATAACTAATTTAAACTGATACACAGGAACATGCGAAGAGTTGCATTAATGTTGATTAAGAAATATAATTGATCATGATAAAAAAATTTAATCAATTGGGGAGGAATCTATAAATTGATGAGTCCTAGCTGGATTTGGATCATTTGTTGATGAAGAACGTGATCACCAATAAAGAAGAGGAGTTGTTGCATTCGCGGTGTCTCGATCTTCTTGGATTCGAAGTTTCTTCAACATTGGATCTTGATTCACCAATGAGAGGTGGAAGGAGAGCCACTAAATTATCCCAAGGTTAATGTGGATAAACCTAGATAATTTTCATAATGAGGAATTTATAGAAGAATCTATTTAGGTCAAATAAATAAATTAATTAATTTAATTTAATTTAAAAGCACCTGCCAACTGTTGTGATATCCAAACACACCTCACCGACCAATTTTAGGTCATGCATAGGGTAAACCTTATGTTCTAGACTCAACCATGGTATTAGATTTCTGATCCAAAATTCCATTTAAGATTTATCCCATTTTCTTTAAAAAATAATGCATGCATACTATAAAATATATTTACTATTTTTATAAAATTAATTCTCGAAACACTGGGACTCGAAATCACACGTTATCTTAGTGCCTAACTCCAAAAATAAATCTAGAAATATTTAAAAGTATTACAAGGAAAAATAGGGTCTCTACATAAAATCACATGGATCGTGATATTTTATTCTTCATGTATTATGGAATTCCAAAAGACTTATGCCATGGTTATGATCTATGAATTTATAGGTATGATTTAAAAAAATTAATCTCTTATTATATTACCATTATGAACATTTTATGCTTAGATATGATTATTAAATGATATATCTCATGTTTATCTATAATGAGCATCTGATCTCCCCCTTTATTATATTTTTTCCTGGGTTATGATGAAAGGTTTTAAGTAGGGTATGACTAAGAAGTATACTTTATGATAAGAACATTTTGGGATATGTTGAATATTTTTCATAAAATAATATTATTATGTGTCTAGTTTTAAAATTCACTAAACCTTTATGGTTCTAGGGAATTTACTTTTATGATATGTTTTGAATATTCATCTAAAATGATGTAATATTTATTTATGTAATGTTTGGGTTTCCTTAGTTGGTATCAAAGAAGATTTTAGTTATTTTTTAGAGATTAGGATTTGAGAATTTTTTTGAAAACCCTGGGTATAAGTCTAAGTATATGATAACATATTGAAACTTTGTTAAATTAGAGATTATTTGGTTTTACTAGAACATAAAACCTTATATAGATACTAGAAATTGGATGTGTGTGTGTCATAGATACACCTAGAGGTAATAACTCTAAAAGTATAAAATTGAGTATTAACTTGATTTTCATCGGTGCATGATGAATGGGGCTAAGACTTTACACCTAGATAAATACTCCCAATAGATATTCTTGGGTTAATTAAAATTTTATTTATTAACCATTGTGAAGGATTTGAATAGATAATGACTATAGATGAACTTGGTTAAACCTAAAATAAAATGTCATGATTTATAAATCTAGTGAATTATTTTTCATGATTCTATTATTTATTAGTATGATTATTATTGATCACACTATTATTTTTTGTTTTAGTCAATATATAGAACTAATAGGATTCATGTTAATGCTAAATGTGACAAATAATGAAATTATTATCCTTCTGAGCAACTAAATATTATGGGATATGGAATGAAAAATCTTATTACTATGCTTATGTAACTTTATCAACCTATGAATTATTATAAGATTCAAAATGAGAAAAGGTGGGAACAAAATACTATTGAGTATTTCGTGAGGAAACATCCACCTTATTTTAGTGGTTCCATTGATCTATCAATTACTAAGAAATTGATCAATACCCCTAAAAATATATTTTATGTTCTCTGATGCTTAGATCATAAAAAAATTATTTTTTATGTTTATCATTTGGAAGGCGAAGTAGATGAATGGTTTAATCTTATCAAGAACATGAGGCAAATAGAATAAATTGACTCGATGGGGTGGGATGAGTTTAGGAGGGTACTTTCCTTATATTATTTGTATGATAATTGAGAAAAATTACTTGATCCAAATATAGGGATGATGAATCTATTAGTAACTAGAAGGAAAATTTTACAAGACTTATGAGGTATGCTTTGGGTATTATCATTGAACGTGAAAGTAAGATTGATTGATTCCTTAGTGTCTTAAAACCAATTCTTTGAAGGGATTTATCTGTAAGAGACTTCAGTAGCTATGAGGAAATTTTTTGATGTGGTCTCAATGTAGAAATGGATAACGAAGTTTTCCATAAATCTCATGGTTTTGGTAAGAAAATAAATATGGAATTCAAAGGAAATTATAAAAATAAAAACCATTAATGGAAGAATATGAGTCTTTCTTTATTTCATAAGTGTGGAAATAAAACTAGAGGAAATTATATTGAGTGTACTATTAAATTATTTAAGTATATAAAGGAAGTTCATAAGGAAATATAATGTTGAAGTGATGGTAATAATTTAGTTAATGAGGTGAATGGAGAGAAATCTCCACAAAATTCACCACCCACACTTCATTGTTTCAAATTCAAGGATTGTGGAAATTATGATAACCAGTGCTCGAATCCATGGGTTAATGATAGTGATAAACATTAGCTACCACTAAATCCCCAATACAAAGGTAAATCTCATGTGATCACTATTTTTGGTCTGGGTTATGAGAATGAAGTAGTTAATGGTACACTTACCATCCACTCTATAACTATTAATGTCTTATAGTTATACCAACTCTTTTATATCTGATGAATTTTATAACGGTATCACATTAAAACCACAACTATTAGATGTAAAATTAGCAGTGAAAAATCTTAATAGTATGATGATCATATCACAAGTCTATGATTTTTCTCTGATTGAAGTTTTTTGGAATGTGTTTCCTTAAAATAATTATATTATAACTATAGTGGATTTTGATGTGATTTTGGACATGGATTGGATCTCTCTATATATATCCCATATCAATTACCAAGTAAAGGAGGTCACATTTCATATTCTAAATGAACCTATGATCATTTATCGGTGTGAGTATGAATATGATCTTCCAATGTAAATTAGTTTCATTTTATTGGTCTTGATTCTTATACATAAGGGGTATTTATCTCAAATGTTTGGGAATAAAATTAATATCAAAGATATTCCTATTGTATAGGAGTTAGTTGATGTCTTTATAGAATATTTTCCTAGTATTACTCTAAATCATGAAGTTGAGTTTTTAATAGAACTCATACCTAGTGCTACACCTATTTTAAAGACTCTATATAGAATGGTCCTAATTGTGTACCAGTAATTGAATAATCAAACCTATGAGAATCTTGATAAGGGATTTATCCAACCAAGTATGTAAACATTGTGTGAACCTATTCATTTTGCTAAGAATAAAGATGGATCAATGTGGATCTTTATTGGTTATCATTAATATAACAAGATCGTGATTAAGAATAAGTATCATATTCCCTATATTGATGATTTATTTGATGAATTACAAGGAGACCAGTATTTATCAAAGATTAACCTTCATTATGGATACTATAAATTAAGGTTAAAAAGTGAAGACGTGCCTAAGATATCCTTTCATATGAGGTATGAATACTATAAATTTATAATCATGTAGTTTACAATTACTAATTCCCATGATATCTTCATGGATTTAATGAATATTGTATTTATATATTACCCCTATAAATTTATAGTAGTATAGATTATATTCTTATATATATGATATTCAAAAGGTGTGAATTTTTCTTATATAAAGTATCATTCTTGGGGAATGTGATCACTAGAAAGGGTATATCAATATATCCTTCTAAGACAGAATTCATTGAACATTGTCTTAGAGTAAACACTATGATTTATATCCATAGTTTTATTATGTTGTTTTGATATTATCGATGAAACATTCACAATTTTTAAATTTTCTCAATACCCTATTTTGATTGTATTTTATAAGCCTCTTGTGTGAAAAATTAATTTTTTCAATTTAATTCTTACCCTTACATTGGATCTCTACTTTTTATTTGGTTAAATATTATTTTATGAGGTTTTATAAAGGTAAAAATAGATTTATAAGGGTTATTTAATGGTAAGGTAAGTTTTTAGACACTGTATAAGGGTAGTATGGTTTTTCAATATGCTATGTAAGGGTAATTTTGACTAATGTAAGGGTAATTTATAGCTTGTTAAAGGTGTGTATGGATTTATAACCTACATAATGGTAAAATTCATTACCCTTACATGATTTTAAGGATCTATGTGTGGGTAAAACCATGTTACCCTTACATAGTTCCCATTTTGGGGAAAACAAGTTTTAAAATCCATGTTTTCACTTTTTCCCCAACACATTCATGTAACACGTTCTTGGATATTTTAGAAGCCTAAAATTATGGTAATTAATTCATTTAATTGTTTAAATCTCTTGTATTATATAATAATTTAAACATTCCACAATTAATAATCACTTAAAAGAAAAATTAAATGATGACTTTAATTTTTGGGTTTTAATGATGTGAATTTGTATGCAGATTTCTTTCTTAAAAATATTTAACTTTGCTATACTTTGTTTTTTGGGTAATCCTTTTGAACCCAAGAAGTTTATAAATTCCCTTGTTCAAGTTTAGTGAAACTTTCTTCAAATAATACAAGTTATTCATCTGTTATACAAACATGGAAGAACCTCATCGGCTCTCCTCTATTCTTAGGTGTTGCGTTTATAAAAGATGAAGCCCGTGTAATATTTCCATAAAATCATTTCATAATAAATTTTTGAAATTAGATCTCAAAAACCATCTATAAAAATTAAAAATATTTCTTAAAATGATAATAACCCTGAATTATGGAAAAGAATAATAAGAATTATTCTTGTCTATCTCAAATTATTTTGGAGAGAGAAAATTATTATCAATATGTGTAATTATAATTTTATCTAAGGAAGAAATGGTTAACACATGATTTGGATTAAATCAATAATTTTATAATTATCCAATAGATAGAATATATTATCTCATGTTGTGTTTTATTTCTTTTGTAAATAAAATAATAGAATTGATCTTGGGAATCCTTGTTGAGTGGTTTGAGCAGACGAACATGTGGACCTAGTTCTAAGGATGATTCCTTGATGAACCTTGATATTGACATTGAAAACATTGAGGTTTTAAGTTCATTACCTTTTTGTGGCTTGTATTTACACTTGCTTCCATGATATAATTCTTATGTTGGAATACTTGATAACTGTATGTGATTATGATCGCATGTGGGGGTGTCTGTATCCTATGAGAACTTATATGACACTTGTTTCCATGAGTATGTCTATATTTTTTTTATTCGTGTTTGATTTTGATCACATGTATTTTATGTTTCTATTTTTACTCATGATGATATACTGTGATTTCTTGTATGTTCTACCCTGTTATATGTTCCTTTTGAGGTATTGTTCTTGGTACCCAATATAGGAGGACCGTAGTGACATGTTTATCCCTTAGAGGGAGAGTGCGCATGACTTGTGAAAATGGTGATGATGGACCTAAGCATAGGTTAAGAATGAGATGATGCCTCATGGATTCCATGTGATACAATTGATTCCTATCAGATTCCAAGGATCATGTTACTCAATGCCTATTGGATGTTGAGTAACATAATAAATTGATTCCTAATGGATGTTGAGAACATGAATCACTTGATTCCTAGTGGATATATAGTGGTATGTACACATTATGTTTAGAATCATGATTACTAGACTCATGGATAGTTCTTGATTACTCCTGATATCTTGACATTCCTTCTGGTATGGAGCCAAAGAAGGTACGAATGGGGCTCAAGGTGGCTTGGTTATCACAAGGGTGATTAGTTTTGGATTTTTTTTGTTTCTTGTGCATTTATTATTTGTTTATGGCATGCAATTGTTCATATGATCACATCAGTTAAGGATGAATTGGTGGTTTCCAACTAGGCTTTATTAATCACACCCTGCATGGGCATCCCAATTCATATGCATACTTCATGTATAAGGATCCGAGTAAGGTAAAGGGTTATTTGTATAATGCCTTAGTAGCAAAGCATGGATCTGGTGGTGGGTTGTGATGGACTCTGGGGGAATTTGAAGTGTATTTACTTATTTATCTACAACACATATAATCTAGTTTTTCTTACCACCTTAGGAGATGGTTTGTTTATTTATTGTATGACATGTATGCCATCTTTTAGTTTCTGCATGTTACTCTGATTATTTATTATATTATTTTTTTATTATTTAAGCCATGATAAGATGTTGAGGTTATAGTCTCCCCACTAACAGACTTATACCTTCACTACTATTTGGAAGCCTCTTACATATTGGGAGGTATGCATGAGGTCATGTGGAACTCTAGTTTGAACTCGGTGGTTTGGGATGGATCATTACAAAATGGTATCAGAGCATAGTTTCTTCTTTTCTTTTTGGACTAACCTAGGACATTGGTATAAATGATATAGCTATGTGGGACTCGGGTATGGGAATTTTCATGTACCTATCTAGTACATGTGTAACAAACCCCCCAGTTACCATGTATGGGATTATTGTTACTATTTTTTATGATATTTTTTTGTGTGCTCATGTATCATGATTAGGAATGCAGGATAACATTCCATATATATACCTATTGTTATGATCCATATTATTTCTTTAATTTAATTCCTTGAATTTTATTATATATTCGGGATAGAATTGTATTCTATATTTTGTGATATATTTATTTCCATGATTTTAGGATATATCTATGTTGGAATTGGCCCAAATGGAACGAAGGCCTTCTTTTTTATTTTATTATGGATAATCTCTCTTTTAAGGGATGAAGGGGAACCCGTACATGACCCGTAGTCTTAAGGCACAAGGCCCGGCATGACCTGCAATACATGAACCAAAGTCCCAGAGGAATATTATGCCCAATACATGACCCATAGGCCCAACCCACTAGAACATCCTCTCCCCAGCTTCTGTATCATTGATCTCCTTATCTCCCCACCTTGCATTACTGATCGGCTATCATTTCCCCATGTAAAGTTGCACGGTGCCTGGTCCCAGTGGAGGTTGTCATACCCTCTCATTCTTCTAATCCGATTAGCTCTGTACTTGGTAACTGCTACTCTTGTTGCTCTGATCCTCTTCTGGGGCCTGATCTGTGTGAACTGGGAAACTCCATTATCTCTTGTGGCCCAAAGGCCCTGAGGCCCGAAGGCCTTTGATGACCCGAAGGCCATGGAGACTCGTAGGCCCAAACTGGTGGCCCGAAGGCCCAAATCGGGTGAATAGTTCTGGCTGCTACTGTACCGAACAGTACCTACTACAGTTTTGCTATAGTTCTGCTACAGTAACCCAGAAATTCACCTCTATACAGTTTTGAACCTGGGTCTCTTGGATTCCAAGAAGGATCCCTTACCACTTGGGTACGGGCTCGTTGGATCTATGTTGGCATTAATAAGTAGAATCAGATCATGTTGTTGTGTTTGTATATATATGAATGTGACTAAGGTGTAGGGATAGAGACCATGGTTAGTGCTAGTAGGGATAAACCTTGTATTTTGGATAGACTCCTAGGAGAACCTATGTGTGATCTCATATACTAATTAAGATCTTTCCATATGTATTTGGGTTTTTTGAAGTGTTTCTTTTATGTTATATAATATGTAACCTTGATGTAGTCTTATGGGACTATTTGTAAAAAAGGTCTAGAATGATCCCACCAGGGAGGATGTTCCTGCTCTACCACCATACATATATGAGTATGTAGTTGGGAATTATATCACATTATATTTTTGGTCTAGGTAGCATGGTTGTTTCAGCCATAAGTCTTTCACGTAATGATTTTCCTAGGGATAGGAGTTCCAAACTATGGTTGGATATGATGTGACTTTCAAATGTAGAATTATTAATCATTCCATAGAATTGTAGGCCCTTAGGATGCTGAGTAATGAGTTGAAATCATTGTGGGAATATTTTAACTAGTAGAAACTCTAAACTATTGGTAATTTAAGTTGAGATAGAGCACATGTTTTGTGCACAACCATTTTGATACCCCCCATATCGTATAGAACCAGCCATGTTAAAGGATCTCAAGGTGATACTCAAGGAATTAGATCATAAGATATAATCAGGATGATTACTTAATTGTGGGGTGAACATTTCTTGTTCACCAAGAAGGTGGAAAATAGTTTTTGACTCTATATCAATTACCAGAAGTTTAACTAGGTGATGGTGAAGAATAGATATCATTTTCCTAGGTTCGATGATATTTTTGATCTATTATGGGGAGACCAATGGTTCTATAAGATTGGTCTTCAGTTAGGCTACCATCAATTATGGGTTATAGAGGACATACTAATAACAGTTTTCTAAAGTAGGTATGGTATATATGAGTTCTTAGTGATTTCATTAGGTTGATGAATGCACCGGTAGTGTTCATTGACCTTATGAACAAAAATCTTCCACCCATATCTATACTTGTTCACCATGATTTTCATTAACTACATCCTCATATACTCATCATCACCAGATAATCATGTTAGACATGTTGAGATAGTCCTTAGTATTCTTTGAGCACATTGACTTTACACCAAGAAGTCAAAGTGTAACTTTAGGATTTATGAGGTAAAATTTTTAGGGCATGTAGTGTATGAGGTGGGTGTAACCATGGACCTAAATAAAGTAGAGGCAATAATGTCCTAAACATATCCATGTAATGTGTTTAATATCATGAGCTTACTAGGTCTATCTACATATTATCGACATTTTATCTAAGACTTATTTTGTATTTCAACACCCATGACTACTTTGATGAATAAGGGACTGAATTTCTAGTGGTCAGACTAGTGAGAAGAAAAATTTATTAAGCTAAATATAAGTTTCACAACACCTCTGGTACTAATACTTCCCAGGCCTGGGATCGTATATGTAGTATAATGTGATGCATCAGGCATTGGTTTAGGAGTCGTACTAATGTAGAGAGAGCAGGTAGTAGCTTATGGGTCATGAAAACTATGAACCAGTGAGTGGAACTACCCCACTCATGAAATAAAGTTGGAATTTGTGGTCCTCGCTCTAAATTATTTGTGAAACTATCTCTTTGATTATAGTTTTTTATCTACACTAACCACAACAGCCTCTCTTACATCTTTACACAGCATGACCTTACTTCAAGGTAGAGGTTATGGGTGGAGTATCTATAGAAGTTTGACTTTGAGATTACTTATGAACCAGTGAAAGAAAATTTTATTTATTATTCTCTTATCTATAAGATGTGGTTGAGTAGGAGCTTAGTGAGTTGCCTTCTAATGAGTAGTGGTGTATTATGATCTTGTTTTACAATTATACGATATATGATTATGAGGATCCAAGATAACTAAAATGTGCTCTATTGGTGGCCACATATTCTCTAGTGGACCTGGTAAAGTCTAGATAGGACATTGAATCATAGTGTGCTATTATATGAGAACAGTTAGCTGGAGGTGACCTGATACTCGGGTGGTCATTGGATGATGATGATGTGATCCTTGTGCATGGGAGAGTAGTAGTACTTGCTTCCATAAAAGAGGATATGATGGGGAACTTCCATACTTATATTTGGGTGGTTCATCCCATTGTGATAAAAATGTACCATGACTTTAGGTGACAGTTCTGGTATCTTGGGATGAAGAAGGACATCAATGGGTTTGTTTCTCGATGCCTTACCTATTAGAGGCTAAAGGATGAGCACCAGTGTCCAAGTGGTTTGATTCAACCACTTACAATTCCCATGATTAAGTGGTAGGATTTCATAATAGAATTGTTATTGGGATTCCCTAGTACCCCTAGGAGTCCTAATGTTGTATGGGTGATTGTCAATCGGTTGACGAAGGTTTCTCACTTCTTACTGACCCGATAGACTCACTCAGTAGACGAGCTGAGAAGGATTCATGTCCATGATATTTTACACTTACATGGAGTTACCTTGAAAATTTTATCTGGTAGAGAGGCACATTTTATGTCATGGTTTTGGTATGGCTTTCATAAGGAACTAGGTACTCATTTGAGATTGAGAACAATGTACCACCCTCAGATGGATGGACAGTTAGAGAGAATGATTTTCATACTAGATTATATTCTTCAATCTTGTGTTACAAGATTTATTGGATCTTGGTATGATCACCTAGCCTTGGTTGAGTACTTATAAAACAATAGTAACTAGACTTTGATTTATATGGAACCTTACGAGGCTCTTTACAGGAGGTCATGTTGTTCACCGCTCTGTTGGCATAAGGTAGGTGAGGAAGTGGTTATGTGACCCAGTTTGGTTCAGAAGAGGTTGATTACCCCCTAGAATAGGTAGATATCTTATATTGTCCATAGGAGGATACCTTTGGAGTTCATTGTGGTTAAATAGGTTTTCTTAATATTGACTACTTAGTTAGGAAAATGGCATCTATAGAAGCAATGTAAGCTTTCCCCATGTTATGTTAGACCCTTTGAGATCATCAAGAATGTTGGGATAGTGTCATTTCATATAGATATTCCTTCACATTACTGAGGTATACATGATGTATTTCATGTGTCTTAGCTCTAGAGGTACATACCCAATCCTGCACATGTCATAGATTATGAGGATATTGAGATGGATCATGATGAATCATATGAGGATTTCCTAGTGAAAATTGTAGACTAGAATGAGAAAGTTATTCAAGGGAAGATAGTAGCACTCATCTAGATCTTATGGCAGCATGGACAGATCTAGGAGGATATATGGGAGCGGGAGTTAGAAGTTCAAGATCAGTGGCCTGAGTTGTTTGAGAATGACTACTAGAGATTCTTCTCAAGGATGAGAAGTCATTATATGGGGGAACTATAATTTTCTCAACCTTTAAATGTTCTTAAACCCCTATTTTATTTATATTTTATAATCTAGTTGTGTAAAAAAATAATTTTTTCAATTTATTTCTTTCCCTTACATAGGACCTATGATTTCTATAAGGGTAACTCTTGTTTTATATGGTTTCATAAAGGTAATCATGGATTTATAATGGTTTCATAAGGTTGATATGAGTTTTTAAGAACCTTATTAAGGGTATTATGGTATTTTTATATGGTTTGTAAGGGTAATTTTGACTTGTGTACTGGTAATCCATAGTTATGTAAAGGTAAGTTTGGGTTTATGAACTGTGTAGGGATAAAATTCATTACCCTTGTATGGTGGCTAGGAGCTGAGTAAGGGTAAAACCATTTTACCCTTATGCTTCACCCATTTTGGAAAATAAATTTTTTAAAATCCATTTTTTCTCTTCTTCTTCCCTAGAATGTGCCTGAAACATGTTCTTGACTAGTTTGAAAACTTAAAATTATTATAATTAATTCCTTGAATTTTTTAAATATCATGAATCATATTTTGGAATAATTTAAACACACCACAATTAATAATCACTTAAAAGTAAAATTAAATTATGAATTTAATTTATGGGTTTTAATTTTTTGAATATATACACTGATAGTTTTCTTAAAAATATCTAAACTTTACTACCGTTCATTTTTGGGTGATCCTTTTGAGTTTGAGCAACCTAGAAATTCCCTTGTTCAATTTTGGTAAAACCATATATAGATAATATAATTTCTTCCTTCAGTTTCTAGTAGTGTAAAACCTCACCCTCTATCCTCTATTATTGGGTGCTGTATTTTTAGAATATAAATCCCGTGTAATATTTCTATAAAATCATTTCATAGTCAGTCTGTGACCCAAGAATAAAGGAGAGAGGGTGAGGTTCTACCATGCCTAGAAATTGAGTGAAGATGAAATATTATTTTTTTAAGGTTTCACAAAATGTTCACAAGGTAATTTACAAGATTCTCAAACTCAAAAGGATCACCAAAAAACAAAGGGTAGTAATGTTTTTATATTTTCAAGAAAGTAATCAACGTACATATTCAAAATATTAAAACCCAAAAATTAAATTAATCATTTAATTTTTCTTTTAAGTGGTTCTTGATTGTAGTGTGTTTAAATTATTCTATAATATGATTCATGAGCTTTAAACAAGCCATATAATTAATTCCCATAATTTTAGGCTTTCAAAATAGTCAAGAACATGTTACAGGCACATGTTGGGGAAGAGGAAGGGAAATAGGGATTTAAAAATATTTTTTCCCAAAATGGGCACTGTGTAAGGGTACATAGATCCTATGCATAGTGAAATTATAATTTTTTTTACCCTTACATAGGTTATAAACCTATACTTACCTTTACATAGCTATGGATTACCCTTACATATGTCAAATTTACCCTTCCGCAACGTATAAAAAAACTATACTACCCTTACACAAGGTCTTAAAAACCCAAATTACCCTTACATAAGCCTTATAAATCCATGGTTACCATTATGTAACCTCATAAAACATGAGTTACCCTTACACAAATCATAGGACTTACGTGAGGTTTAGAATTAAATTGAAAAAAAAAAATTACACATGATGCTTATAAAATATAAGAAAAATAGGGTTTTAAGAACAGTTAAAGATTGATAACATTACAATATAAGGTTTGTGTTGTATTTATCATGTATATCTAATCCACTCACCAAATTAACATGGAATGTAGTAAAGTTTCTTTGGACTGATGAATTTGAAAAAAAAATCAAGGAGTTGAAGGGATGGTTGGTCAATATACATGTATTCGCATTACCCTATAGTGGAGAAGGGTTTTTGATTTTCCATGATTCATAGAAGAAGAGAATAAGATGTTTTCTTATTCATAATTACATGTTGATATATTATTCCTCTCATTAATTAAATTTTCATGAGTATAATTACCTGACTCGTGACTTGGAGTTAGCAGCGATGATCTTTTAACTAAAGATATAGAGGAATTATCTTTACAAATAATGGTGGGTAATATATAATAATAATAATAAATTTAAGTATATAATATCCTATAAAGAGTTGAATATATTTAAGAGAAGATATTTGTATTTAATTAAAGGTTATGACCATTCAATACATTACCACCCTGGGAAAGTGAACAAGGTGGATAATGCTTTGAGTCGAAAAGATCATGATAGATTATATATGATGAGGATCACAAAAGATCCAATATTTAAGGATTTATAAAGGATATACATTGAAAACTTTGAGAAATGGTATAAATATTATCTTTCTCAAATGAGTGTTCAACCATCTATCCATATAAATATTAAAGAGGTACAAAAAGAATATGTAGAGTTACAAAAAAAGGTGAGAAAGGTTATAGAGTTCAACCTTGATTATGATGGAATGATAATGTTTGAGAATATAGTATATGTCCTTGTTATACCAGAGTTTAAGAAGAATTTTTTTTGTATGAATCTCATAACTCATAATTCTCTATTCATCATGTAAGTACAAAGATGTATAGATACAATAATAATCATTTCTAGTGGGATAAAATGGAGAGAAATATGGTGGAGTATATATCTCAATTCTTAGTATTCTAAAAATTTAAGTTTGAGTGGAATAAGTCTAATTGAATTTTTCAACCATTACTCATACCTGTATGGAAATGGGAAAACATCACCATGGATTTTTTTTCATAGGGCTCCCCAATAAATTTAAAGGGAATAACGTTATTTGGGTTATAGTCAATTGCATTATGAAGTTATCTCATTTCATTGTTATCAAAGAAGATTTATCGCTTGATTAGACTTCCTAGGTATATATTAAAGAAGTGTTGAGGTTTCATGGGGTTCCATATTCTACTATATCTGATCAATATTTGATGTGTACCTTGAAATTTTGTAGAAGTCTTCATAAATATTTGGATATAGAGTTTTGTTTCAATATTTCCTATCATCCTCAAACATATGTCTAGTGTGAGAGAACCATTAAAACCCTATAGTATATGATAAGATATTGATATCTAGATTTAAAATGTGGTTGGTATTAACACATTCCTCTTGTAAAATATTATTATAATAATATATTTCACTCGAGTATTCAGATGGGTCCTTATAAAGACCACTATATAAATAAGTGCAGAATTTGACATGCTGGGATGAATTTAGAGAATAAAAGTTATTGGGACTTGAGATAGATGAGTAAATGGTAGAGAAATTCAAATCCATTCAGTATTACATCTAGGAATCTTAGATTTTATAGAATATTTATGTTGACAATCATTGGAGAAATCTAAAATTTTAAGTTGGTGAGAAGGTCTTCCTGTGAATTTATCCATGGAATAATGTTATGAGATTCATAAGGAAGGGAAAGTTTATCCTAGGGTATATTGTCCCTTTTTATATTCTTGAATAATTAAGGATGGTAGATTATTTCTTGGAAATTTTGTTAAACCTCTATCAAGTTCATGATATATTACATATATATCTTTTGAAGAAGTACCTACTTGATCCTTCACATATAATAAACTTAGAGGTTTTACCACTAGATCGTGATATTTATTATGAAGAATAACCAGTAGAAATCTTGTATCATAGAGATAAAGTTATACAAAACAATACTACTCACCTGGTTAAAGTTATTTAGAGGAATAAAAAAACTCAAGGAAGCTACATGGGAACCTGAGGATGTGATAAAGTATAAGTATCCTCATTTTATTTCAACATAGTGATGGAATTTCGAGGGAAAATATATTTTTAAGGGGGTATAATGTAACACCTTCAGATTTTATATGTATTACTTTTAAATAAATTTTAAGTATTAGATAGCTTTATTTATACACAACTCTGAGTTTAAATGAACCATGATATATTATAACTATAAAACCCCCAATTTTAGGTACCTTACACTTGTTTTATGTTTTTTTAGATTATATAATGCTTGGGTTTAGTTTCAGTAGTTCTAGTGGGTTTTAAAGGGGTTTTGAAGATAGTTATGGTTGATTTGGTAAGGTTTCTCCATGTATATTGGTAATTGGAATACCCCTTTGGTCGATTGGCATAGGGGTTTTTGTTTTATCGTAGGGTCCTAAAAGAGATATTTCATAGCTACTTCTAATTTTGACATGGTTGTGCTATTGATAAGTGTTATGGCATATCCTAGTCAAGCGTTATTCCATGGAGAACGTTTTTAGTGTAGAGAGGTTAGGTGTTGTGTCATATATGAAATGGTTTCACCATAGTTCCCCGATGGGGGAGAATTTGGTGGTTCTTCCAAAATGGGTGCCCCTGTGGTGTAATGGTTGGTTGTGTCATAATTCCTCCCTAGATAAAGTGGATTTGCACCGTGGAAGGCATTGTGGTTCTTGGAGGGTTTGAACTGGAAGACTATGTCAAAGTATAGGGATTACTGCACCATGGTATGGGTAGTTTGAATCATAGTCTAAGGGTACTATGTAATAGTATGGCCAGTTTCACCATAGTGATATAGGTTGCAATGTGGTGTGGTGTTTCTCAGGCCATCCATTTTTTGTTTTAATTTGTATTAAGTCCCGGGACCCTCATTACTCTTCTAATATTCTTAGATCTTGAAGTCCTCTATTTCCCTAGGACTGAGAGTAATTTCCCTTCAGTCCAGAAGAAACTTTTGGATGAATCAAAGTGTGTTGGAGATCCAGAATTTTTAGTGAGTCTTTGGTCCCTCTCATTCTTCATTATTCTTCTTATATCTACTATCCTACTCTCTCTCAGATCTATATATATATTTTATTATGGATATATCTATGTTCTAGAATGATAATATTGATGATTCTTAATGGAACTATTTAAGGGAATGTGTTTTGAGCCCATATCTAGAAGTTCTAAGTGTTGTTATTGATTTTATTCATCTATTGAGTGGTAGGTGGATTATCTCTCATCTCCACTATTCTAGAACTTGAAGGCTTGGTTTGTTTTAAAGGTTTTATTGAATTTTATATGTAACATTGTGTGATTTCATGAAGTAAATACAATTGGTTATGTTTTGGAAACATGGTAAATTGGATGGATTTTGGAAAACCCCTTTTTTCTATAATTTTAAAATGATGATTTTAAAATTATGAAATGGTTTTGATGCATGAAGAGGTTTGAAGAAATGATTTCAAAATAGGAATTATTTTATGTGAAATGTTTTTTCATGGTAATTGGAATAATTATGATGGAATGTGTTCAAGGGTAATAGAGTATGGATAGGAAGTTCCATTGTTTATGGTTGGATAGGTTATGGTCATTGAGTACCATGGTTAATGGTCACACCAATCTTGTGTGTATGGTTGTGTATGTAGATGGTTGTGTGAGTGTGAACATGGGAAAGGTTTTTACAAATATTAATTGATTGAAGTAAGATTTTTTATGCTTTTCTCACATGTATTTTTCTTATGGATTTATATAAACAATTTAATTTCTTTTCAACTGTTTTATATAAAATGTGCTAATCAGTTTCTATCCTAGTGGAATGTGTTAGGAAATCTTTGGGGAATTCATACTAATTTTATACTCACCCCCTACTTAGTCACTTTGGGAATTTATAGAATTAATTCATTAAGATAAAGATAAATGAAAGGTGACTTACTTCTCTAGCAATGAACCTTGATATTGTGGGCATAGTAGGTGGTATTGGATCTTGGAGCTAGTTTGGGTGATTCTTGGGATGATTCCACTTTGGCATATTTTACCCTTATAGTCTTTTGGTTTTTTCAAGTTTATTTTCTATGTTCTATTCTCACTATGATATTTTTATGGTTGGATTATTTTTTAGTTGTATTATTATACTCATGCATCATTTCATGGTTTTATATATTTATATTTTTTTTCTTTGTAACATCCCAACCCTGGATCCACTAAACAGTGCCCTGAGATAGTGGGTCATATGGCCTCAAGCATGCCTCCCCATACACCAGAGGCTATTGACTAGTGGTGAGGGTATGAGGAGGTACAGTGGGGAGACTATACTCTCGTAATTAGAGTGTATCACAGTGGTGTAAATACAATAATCAATATTGGAATCATATCAAATAACTGGAAGTAGTATAATAACATCTATATAAAAAATAGTAATAATAAGTCAAGCCAAAGGAAATATCATATACATAATGATTATTTCATGTATCTATTCAAAAATTGAACAGGAAAACATAGAAATAGGTATCTATTATAATACATGTATCAAAATAAAAAAAATACCAAAAATAACTATCTTGAGATAGGATCACGAGCATAGCTCAGCCCTGTGCTCCCCTACTCTTAAGAAACAAACAATCAAGAATCATATAGTGGTAAATTTCCTCGATCCCTACCTACATCCATGAAGTCTATCAAGGTACCCAATGGTATCTCAAATAGGGTGTGAGATAAAACTCAGTAGGCCACCACTAATAGTGTTTATAACAAATCCAGTCTTTTCATATAAGTAGAAGAAGTGTGTGATATATAGCAGTAATAAAGTAATACATGCAAGTGTGATACTATCCAGCCTACCAAGGCTCACTGTAAATAGGAAACTTTAAACACGGTATAAATGAGAAATATTATAAAACAGGGGTGATATTGTCTATTCTAATAACTATAATCAAACACCCATGCCATGGCTATCTATAAAGCATGATAAAGCATCCAATACGGCCTATGCTGAGTAATCTAGTGTCATACCACACAGTCTAGATCCAAGGAGTATAAATTTACAAGACATCCTTAACATCCTATGCCATGTAATCTAGTTTCAAATCTAATGACTAGATCTAAAGAGTAGTAATGTTTAGTACATCCCATGTAATCTGGATCCATGGAGTATAAATATCTATGGAATCCAATATAACTCTCAATCCATGGAGTATAAATGTCTATGGAATTCAATATGGCTCTGAATCCATGGAGTATAAATTTCAATGGCATTCAATATGTTCATTTAAGGAATATCAAGAGTCGTTAATTAACTATTACATTTACCATTTAACCTATTTTATACTTCATTTAATAATCACACATATTCCATGAGTTTATCCAACTCATTCCATATTTACCATTTAATTATTTTAATCAATTTAACAACATGTAATAACATGTCAAGGAGGCATAAATCCTCTCCTAATAATTCATTTAATTCATTACAAGTCCCATTAATATGTATAGCTCACACGTACCCAACAGGGTGGTATGACATGGGGAATTTTCATAAACACAGCTCACAGTTGGTCTAGGATAAGGTTGACAACCTCCATCCATCACATGGTATTAAGTGGGAAACCTAACAAGGTTCCAATAAATTTAATCACGGTATTTATTCAATTTTAGGAGTAACATAGGAAGGTCTAGTTTTTGGCATAATAGAAACAATCTATAAAATAATAAAACTTTGTAGGAAAAGGTATATACCACCTACCTCAAGTTTGTAGTAGAACACTCATCCAGTATCAACTCCCAACTCAAACCAGATTAGAAGAAAATGGAGAAATGTAAAAATACCCTGAAAATAAGGCATATCATCTTTCACCAAAATAACTTTGTTGATACAAAGTAAAATGACAAAATTCGCAAGATGAACGAAGAACTCACTAGTGTGGATCCAGCGAGGTGAACAGTGTCTGAATCAGAGTCTGTATGAAGAATCAACACCCAAGCCTAGCTTAGGATTGAGTAAGGCTCAACAGGAGAAAAATATCTGCTAGATAAAATAAAAATAAGAGTAGGTTTGATCATTTAAATCCATAGGGTAAAAACAAAAATTTCACCCTTTTTAATTGGGTCGCACGGTTTGGCCACATGGTTGGTCAAACCGTGTGTAAACCATGCACCCTTCTCTTTATCCAACCCCCCCCCCCCTTGAATGGTCATGGAGAATGGTTAGAAAAAATATGCTCTAAACATGAATTTAGACTCTGTGAAAAATTGTAGGTGGATCATATGGGAGTGTGGCTCTGGATTCTTGGTTTCATCAAACTATACAGCCCTGGATAGTGGGTTGAACCAACCTTATACAGTTTCATCAAACCATGTGTCATGGGCTGCACGGTGTCTATTAACCATGTGGCCCAATTTCCTTTTCCAGAAACCAATCCTATGGGCTCCGAACAAGACCCAAACACCCCCAAACTCCCATGACCGTATTAGTCATTCAAGTTTGGTCAAAACCAAGGAATTAAACTGAAATTTAAAACATTTGTGCCTCAAGTAAAAACCTAGGATCTTATAGTCTTTTCTACTTCTTTTATCTATTAGGGTAAAATCATCCCCCAATGATCTTATAATCCCTTGGCATTTATTGTTAGCATTTAGTGTCTTGGGGATGTCATATAAGGTTATTGTCACTCTATCTCTTATCAATCCAATGATTTGGGGTGGGATGTTATTAATAGAATCGGTCTTGGTAAGTCTATCTACCTAATGGGATGGTATCAAGGAGATAGGAATGTCATAACTTGAAATGTATATCTTAAAAATATGTAGCTAACATTTTTATACTAACCTTCAAGTTACTATGGTGTAAAATTTATCTAACACACTTCTAGGTGTGTTTTCATATCATTGTCATAGTTTTAGCTAATGAGTGTTTCCTAACATGAATTGATAGTGAGACTTACCACTATGAGTGCATTGATCATTTTGAGTTTAATGATTTATAAAAATAGTGAAAATTGTTGTTTTTTTTTAATAATGGTTGTAATTATTGTTGCTTATGGTGATTTAGAAAACATGTCTAAGCCTTTAGTTTCTAGTGAGTGATGAATAAATGGGGTTTCTCTGGTTATAGAGAATGGAATCCAATAGATGTTGTAAGAATCAACAAGAGTAGGCTGCTGAAAATGTAGTTGCACCTGAGCCACGTGTGAACCAAAAACTAGTCCAAAGAATAGTTCAAGATTTTTAATCCATGAAAAAAAGAAATGGTAATGATGAAACTCAATAATTGTACCACTCAATTCATTTCCGAAACAGAATACTCCCATCTTTCAGGGGATTCTAAGCCTAAAAGAGCGAAGGTGTGGCTGAATCAGATGAACCAAAATTTTAAATTCTTGGGAACACTATCCAAGATAAAAGTCAAGTTTAAAATTTATATACTGTAATATTTTTAATTCTAATGGTGGGATTTAGTTTCTCAAGATAAATTTTACCAAGAAATTATATGGAAGGATTTTTAAGAATTTTTTAACAAATAATTCTAACCTCAAACATTCATAATTTCAATAACAGCTTATTTCTTCAATATGAAATAATAGAATTTAAATTCCATGGGGTATGTGTCTAAGTTTATGAATTCGGTCCTCTTTTCCCTGAAAGTTGCTTCTAGTGCGTCCTTAAAGTCACGCATCTTTGAGTCTATACTACAACCATAGATTCACTCTGAGATAGTTGTTCTGTGTATTGTGGACTATATGGAAATGGTAAATAGAGAAATAGTGGTGGAAAGATACATTTTCGGAAATCCATCTAGAGGGAGTATGTGTATCACCATGGGAATAGGTGGGAACTAAAATGATGGGAATAAGTGAAAGAGAGACGCCTAATTACAAGGTGGTGGTGCATCTCATAATCAAACCATAGGATCAATTAACTTATCTCCTCATCCCAATATAAAACCTAGTTATTTTCAATGTGGGTCTACTTCCCATAATAAGTGAGACTATGCGGTACCACTGAGAGATTTTCACAACTGTAATCAGATGGGAAATCTCCATCATTATTATCATAGCACTCCAAAGTCTAATCCATGAGATGAATCTCATGTTTCTCATACATCCTATTCTCCAAAGCTCTAGTTCATGTTCTTGGTCCCTTAACTAATCTCAAATACATAAAGTCTATACACATCCTGAGGGGCTCATGTAGGTGTGATTATGAACTCAGTAGTCCACCACCAACATTTTTCTGTCTTATATCCATATTTATACAACTGTATGCTTATGTAAATAAATAGAAACTACACTCATGCATACAATACATAGCCCTATTTATTCATGCTCAAAATACATGAGGAAGAGTTTATTTGTTTTGACTAATGTTGTAAATAGAATGATGTATCACTGGTCAGTCATTCCCTAATAACCCTTGGTCTCTCTACCATAACATGTCACCCAACACCTCATGCCATCCAATACCACATTTTTTCTCATTTCAAGTACAACTAGTGTCTCAATGACATGCCCAAAGAATATGTCACAAGTCCCTCGGACTTCTGTTCAGAAAATCACCATTGGATCAATAGACAGACATCCAAAGGCATGGAAATATTCATCCTTAAATGGATAATAAAGCACCATTGAATCAAGATCCCAATGTACCGAAGCATGGTGAGATCTATCTTATCATCGCTATCTCAGACTATTAGTCATCAATGTCATGACAATACTCAGACCCCATTTGATGGTCTCACTCACCATCAACTATGGATTTCTATGATGAGAACCTCCTCCTTAACTGATGGTCAACACCATCCCCTAAGATATTAAATCTATGGAAGCCTCCACCCATAATGAGTGGTTAATACCACCTCAACTGAGTCCTTGTCTGTGTGCACATGAATCCAATGACATTATAGTCCAATCACAGTGAGCGGAAATCACAAACATATCCTAATCCAAACCAAATAGAAACCTTGTTACTACATGAAAACCTCATATCCTATCTATTGAATGGTCATCACTATCTGCCTCAACTTGATGATCACATCACCTCAATTATGATGGTCAACACCATCCCCTATATCTCAGGCCATTCCCTCTACCAGATAAACCTCTTCATCTCAATCCTAATGATAACATCACCCCGTGTATTCCAGGCCATGACCAACATGTTCCCATGGAACCAATTTATCAATATCACAATTCAATTCAATTAAATAATTTAAAAAACTCGCATAACATGTCAAACCAACCAAAGGTCCTGAACCCATCATAAATCATTTAAAGAGACGAGATCATGACCATAGGTATCTCACAACATCAACTAAATGATTTAAATTCAATATTTAGTTAATAAGGGTTTCATCCATACAACCCCTGCACACCCATATTAAAATATGAACCCCATCACACATGTATAAATGTGTATAAATATAAGCACCACCTACCTTATTCTCATAGATGCTCACTCATTGGACATCATCCTTTAATCTGATCCAAGATGAGAGAAATAAATATTTTATAAAAACACCCTAAAAATAGGGAAAATGATCTCTAATGGAAATATCATTCCAAAAAGTGAGATAGAATAATAATAGAAGTAATGGGAATTGAAGACTCATCACTAGTTATCCAATGCACCTAATGGCACTCAAATATGATCTTGGGAAAGAGAGATAGGCCAAATACTAGGTGGAAGAAGAAGTGGGAGAACCCCCCTGTTGTGTGTCCGAGTGAGGAGGAGAAGGAGGAGAAGAAAGTTAAAAGAAGTGGGAGGATTTTTAATTTAACACACTTTAATGAACTACATAGTTAGGCTGCATGGTTTGGATAACTATGCACCAACTATGTGGCGTCATTGTTCAAAGGAACCTTCACCTCGCACGACTAGGTGCACAGTTTTTCAAACCATGAAAATTCCATGTGGATCACCTTTATAATTAACTTCATAATTATCACACGTTCATGTATCTCACCCCTCAAGGTTTAACTAACCATGCTCTAGAAAAAATGGTCCAAAAAAATCCCCTTAAGGACCGCATAGTTTTGAACAAATCGTAATCCTTTGCCTCTTGAGTTTTTGGAAAACAACACTCCTAAAAATCATATGAAACACCAAGGAATTAATAAAGCCTTAAACCCCATCTAAAAACCCCCTTGGAGCATTTAGAATCTCGAAATTAACTTATGAATCCCAGAATAAAAGTTGGCCTACTCACCAAACTCAAAATTCAAATTTACCCAAGAATTATGTCCCGCTCAAAAACCTAGGATGTTAAAATCTCCCCACATTAATATTTCTCATCCCTGAGCTATGTAGTATCATGATGAGATGATACCAAATGTACCCATATCATAAAAATTAACCCAAAATACCCTAGTTACTTAGTCATGGTTCAATTCATCTCATTTCTCCCCACCTTAGGAATTTTCTACCTGGTTGCTTCCCAACCCCAAATGACATTCTGATGGTTCCACCAACCATACTCCAGATATACACATCTCCACATGACATACCTTCATTCTTGTACATCATCTGATTCTCATTCCATACCCATGTCATACATGACATCCATAAAGTCCTGCCTCATAACTGATGCCCAAACTTCATGCATCATTCATCATATATATATATATATACATGCCCATAAGATGTTCTAATGCCTATGAATATCATAAAAATCATGCATCATACCCTATTCCCACATACTAACCAATGCTTGTTTAGTTCAATTACAATACATTCACCCATAATATTCATTCCAAAAAACATAAAGAGTCTGGCTGTAATCATAGCATACCTATAACCATCATCATCTCCCCAACCTTCTCTGACCCTACCAGATCAACAGTATACACTTGTCCTGTAGCTCGACTACCTGATACCTAACCTCCCTATGAATTTTCACCAGATACCAGCCACTAACCTCACTTTTGGGTATCTTTCTCTACTAAAACTTGTGCGCGTAGTATAATCTCAGCTATAATCTCTTGATACCACTCTCAGTCCTACCTCGGATCCCTAAGTCTAACTTATTCCCTAACTCCTACCTACCTGAGAATTATTTCTACAAAACCTATCCAAGTTCCCCATCTAGCCACATACCCGACACTCCTTTTAAGGTTGCTCACATTGGGTTTGAACATGACCCGACTACCCACAATAAAAGCACACCGTCAATGACCCACTCCTTGGTGGTCTACCTGAATCTCTGGCATGAATGCCCTGTTGAGGTTCCTCACAACCTTGCTTCTGGTTACATGAATCATCACTGCCAGCCTCACTTGACACCATCACTTGTCTCAAGTAAGTCCTATCTGTTAGATTCCCCTTATCTATCAAATCTTGGTTCATGCCTCCATGAATGAGGTCATCATCAAGATATTAAACTACACCATAATGGCATGTTGTGATCCATATTCAAACCATCTCACCCTGTAAATGTCATCACCTACTATAGAAGGTTCAAATCAAGATTGGTCTATGAAACTCACTGCATAATTCATAATGGATGTATCTCCATGCTACAAGTTCATGAAATTACAGTCTCAGTCCGCCCTCAACATCTCTAGGAAGAAATGATTTAATAACCTAGCCTCGAAATCCTTCAATTCCAGTCCCTCATTCCTACCATCCTATACCTATACTTCCCACCAGCGCTTTACTAGTCCTCTGAGCATATAAGTATCCAACTTCACCCTCTGATTTGGGGGTTTCTTGAGCTGGTCAAATATCATCTTCACAAACTCAATCCAATTCTATGTTGCATGAAGTTCACCCTCACCCTAAAAAAATGGTGGGTGCTGATACTGGAACTCCCACATTAGATAATCCATGTATGGTTCAACACCCTAATATCCCCTATCAATACTTTGTATAACTCATATGAAGCTCTCCTTAAGCAGCTCATCTAGACATGGCCCAAAATCCACCATCTTTTGTTGTTGCCTCACCATCCTCAAAGCCTCTACCTATGTCTCATGATCATCCTGACCACTGGGGGCCTCATCTCATGCATTCACTAGTTGCACAAAATATCTACCCTCTTGATGCTCCACCAGAGCCCGTCTAGGTAGCATCATGTCGAAGACCAAACACCATGGTCAATAATAGTAATAACAATATATATATCAAAAATAAAGAAAACTATAATAAGTTGTGCATCATACCATCCTTTAACTCCCCTTCTACACCCATATCACATATCATCCATCCTCATGGCCCTTTAAGTACCCATATTAGAGTCAAGTATCACATATCATGCATATCAGATGTCATCAGCCTAGGGTGGCTGAGTAGAATGTCACCAAAAATCTATGCAGGAAAATAATGTTTATCTTACTGTTGAAATTTTAAATGGCTCACCCCCTTTAATTATTCCTAACAATCCACATCAGAGTTAGGCTCATATATATTCCATATACACATAGCATCACATATCAATCTCGTCAGGAACCACATACCTGGGATGGATGAGTATAATTCCACCAAAAAGCTATATGGGAAAAGATTATTTAGATTTATGTTGACACTTTAAATAGCCTAACCCCTTTTTTCATATTCTATGTTATAGAAAATAGTTACAAGAACATACACATATCACATGAGCCTAAGTTCCTACCATGATGCATAAATACTTCTCCCTTTCCATACTAGGCTAAGGGTCAAAATCTCATAAACCAATAACATCACACCCAAGTGCACCACTTGAGGTGGAAATTAATAAAGGGTAAATTCACAAATAATAGCATCAATTTACCACCCCTAAAAACTTGGTTTATCCCCCATGCATGGGGTTATAGGCACCCAAACACAATCTCTTTATCCAGTTCTAACTAAACCCTAGTATCTAGTCTACCATAACCCAAATAATATGAAAAAATAAAGCATCAATACCATTTGTAACCAGCTGAATGTGGTTACCATTTTATACCTAGGTATTGTGATTCCACATGGAAACACCAACAAAGAACCTCATTTGTTTACATTTTTAGTACCCTGACTTGGGATCCACTTAACTGGTGCTCCAGTCCTAAGAGACACTGTGTCTTAGGTGCATCTCCATGTACAAAAAAGGACTCTAACTATCAGTGGGGGTATAATTAGGTGATAGTGGTGAGGTTATACCCTCTGGTGGTGATATAATAATAATGGCCATATAATACTAGTATTGTGGAAGCAACGTCACAACTCAACAGAAGCAATAAATGAAATATAATCAATAATAAGTTAAAATCATATAGCTAGATGCATGCCATATAATGTATACCTATCATATGGTCATAAAAAATAGACATGCAAGATTTCCCATGGCTGATCATATAAGAAAATACTTGAAATCTCAAAAAGAAACTTCAAATCGATGCAAGAACCCCCTGGTCCATTTTCCATCCCCCCCATGCACTCACGGGGAATCTATGGTCACTAAGGTCAAATGCATGATCGCGGTCCCTTACATGATCTCAAATCCATAAAGTCTACATGCATCCCAAGGGGCCCATATAGGGTGTGAGTATGAACTTAGTAGGCCTCCACCAATGCGTGTCTATCTTACATCCATATTTATACAAGTGTATGATTACACAAATAAATAGTAACTACACTCATGCATAAAATACACAACCTACCTTACTCATGATCAAAATACACAAGGAATCATTTACCTATTACGACCAACATCGGAAACGGAATGATGTATCCTTGGTCAGTCACCCCCAAATAACCCTTGGTATCTCTACTATAACATGTCACTCGGCACCTTGTTCTAGCCAATACCACATGTTGCCTCATGTTGAGTACAACCGGAATCCCAATGGCATGACCAGCAAATATTTCACAAGTCCCTTGGACTTTCTTTCAAAAAATCATTGTTGGATCAATATCTTGACATCCCAAGGCATGACAAGATTCATCCTTCAATGAATAACAAATTTGTGTCATCTCAAAAACCCAATTTCCCAAGGCATGGAAATATATGTCCTCCCATAATCATCCTAGACCATCAACCATCAATGTCACAGTAAACCTTATCTCCCATATTATGGTCTCACTCACCATCAACCATGGATTTCTATGGAGAGAACCTCCTCTTTAACTTATGTTCAATACCATCCCCGAAGCTGCTAAATCTATAGAGGCCTATACCCACAATGAGTGTTTATAACCACCTTAAATGAGTCATCATTTTTGTGCACATGACTCCAACGGTGCTATTATAAAATCAAAATGAGCAGCAATCACCAACATTTCCTAATGCACACCAACCGAAAACCTCATTTCCACATGTGAACCTCATTGCCTATCTGTGGCATAATCATCACCATTCATCTCAACCTAAATATCATATCGCATAAATTTTTATGTTCAACACCACCCCACATATCTTAGGCCATTCCCTCAGCTGTAAGAACCTCGTTGTCTCAATCCTGGTGATCACAACACCCCATGTATTTTAGGCCATACCCAACATGTTATCACAAAACTAATTAAGTCATATAAGAATTAAATTAAATTAAATAATTTAAATAACTTATATAACCTACCAAAACAACCAAAGTTCTTGACCCCATCTTAAAACATTTAAAGAGATAAGAGCATTCCCGCCAGTATCTGACAACATCAATTACATGATTTAAATTCAATCTTTAATTAATAAGGGTTTCACCCAAATAACCCTCATGCACCCATATTAAAATACACACCTAATAAAATGTGTATAAATGTGGGGAAATCTATAAAATTCATACCTTATGCTCGTAGGCGCTCACTCATCGAATACCGACCTATAATCCGAGCTGATATGAGAGAAATCAGGATTTTAGACAAAACCCTGAAAATAATGGAAATGATCTCTGATGGAAATAACATTCTAAACAGTGATATAAAATAAGAATATAAGAAATTTAAATTTAATACACACTACTATCTATCCAACACACATGAATACGCTCAAATCTTAGTTCAAATAGGAGAGATAGGCCAAATCCTAGGTAAAATAAGAAGTGGGAGAACCCCCATGTTGTGTGTGCAAGTGAAGGGGAAATGAGGAGAGGAAAGATAAAAGATGGGAGGGGTTAATTTTTAATTTCAAAAAAATTAATGAACTACATTATTAGGCCACACAGTTTGGATAAACGTTCACCAACCATGCAGTGCCACTTTCCAAAGGCACCTCCACCTCACACGGCTAGGCACATAGTTTGTCAAACTATGCACAGTCTGTGCGGATCACCTCTACAATTGACTATAGCCTTATCACATGGTTTTGATCCTAACCCCACATATTTTGAATAACTATTATATGGAACAAAAATGGGTTGCATGGTTTCCCCTTAAGGGCCACATAGTTTGAACAAACCATGTGCCTATGCATGCACCTTTCGAAAATGATTTTTTAGGGCATCACATTCCCAAAACTCATCCAAACCCCCAAGGCACTCACTACTCTGTAAAACCCCATATAAAATAAACACTTAGTACCATTCAAACTCTCAAAATTAACTTTCAAATCCCAAAACAAAAGTTATCCCGCTCACAAAATTCAAAATTCAAATTTACCCAGGAATTTTGTCCTGATAAAAAACCTGAGATGTTAAAAATATTTGCACATGATTTTAATAAATTTCATTAAATAATTTAATAACTATATATATATTTATATAAAAAAAACATACATACCTAGGTTCCCCTACCTTTGTGTCTATCATTTATAAAGATATATGCTACTTTAGTAAAAGTATGTGTACATGTATTTGAATAAAATTAAGTAATTGTAATATAAAAAAATCTATTATTTATAATATAAAAAAATATTGAATGTTATAATTTTCAACCAAAAAAATTGTAACTAAAATTATTGAAAATAAAAATTAACAACAAAAAATGACATAAATTATTATCATAAAAAATGATGAAGGTAAAAAATTTAAATCAAAAAATGGATATTTGAATCTAATGAATATAAAAAAATATTAAAAAATGGAAGGAATATAAAAAAAAATTGGAATTTAAATATCAAAGTTAAAAATAAATTATTTAACTGTGTCATTTTCACAAAAAAATGTATATTTACTTGATTATTTAGGCAATTAATATAGTGTTTTCCCATATCTCTTATATATGATCGTCTCATGTTTCATGAATAATGTACACATCACAATCATTGTTATCCTTGGGTAATCTTGTAATAAATGAATAAATTTCAGATAATTCTTTAACATTATCAATATTCTCATTACCCAAATGAATTTTTTTCCCTTACGACACAACAGACCATTGATCATTTAATGGGTAAACAACATAAAACATTTGTTTTGTATGTATCACCTTGATAAATGATTCTTCCTTACAACTAAATATTTTTAAATTATTAAAGTTTAAATCCATACTCATCATGTTTCACACCACTATTGTTGTTAGCTCAGATACACTTAAATACCAGTACCTAAAATTTATTATAATCAATCTTCCATATATCATCAATAACTATAAAATATGATGTTGATTCATAAATTGGGTTTTTACCTTTAGCACTCAAAAAATTTAGTGCTTTAGTGACTACCATTACTCCACTTTTTAATGGTACTCTTTTCTTCCTGGTTTTTTGTGAAAAATGTGTAATTATTAATATAAAAACCAGACCATGTGATAAAATTAACACTTAGTCCCCCTGTTAACTGCTTCAATGTTTCTAATGTGGATAAATCAGTGTTTATTTTCTCCTTAAACCATGAAAAAAATGTGTTTTTATGTTCATTCATCAACCACTTTTCATTTATTCTTAAATATTGTACCTTCAATCCAGTAATATGTGATAATATATATGGTTGAACCTTTCCTATTTTTTCAAAAGGTATAAATTTTCATGAATCACTTCATCATGTGGAAAAAACATTACCTTTCAGCCACATATCACTTTACCTTTACTATCAATTTTTAAATTTAAAGATATAAGGAGACCAATGTACTCTGTTTTAGACAAATAATTAGAAAATAACTCAATTGTCTATTCTTATTATTATTTTTTTGAACAATAGAGGCCTCTGGTCAATGCAGGTTCTTAACATATCCCTTAAAAATTTCATATATCTTCTAAAAGGACACATCCAACGTAAATAAATAGGCCTATAATTCTTATCTCTTGAAACAAATGAATCAATGGATGAACCATTATATCAAAAAATGATGGTGGAAAATATAATTCTAGTTGAAAATGTCTAAGGAAAAAATCATTCTATAACACATCTAAAAAATTTGGATATATGAATTTTAAAGAAATTGAATTGAAAAAGTAACACGACCTGATGATAAACTTTCTTATAGGTATAATTAAAATGCCACACAATGAAACTGGTAGAAAATGTGGCATCAATACATGAAATTTGTGATATTTCATAACTATTAAATTTAAATCCTTCAATGACACCAAATTTTTCACATTTCAAGAAAAATCACTAGGTACTTTAATACCATGTATACATTGACAAAAAATTATCTTCTAACTCTTTCTTAATGTGTGACAAGAAAAATACAAATATGTTTTGTTTCCTTTCCTTGTGGGATCTAACTCCAAATGTATTCCCGGGGTTATTAAGTATATTCTTTCATGAAATCAATCTTTTGTATTTTTTTATGTTTAAAAATGTTCCAATTAGACTATCATAAATGTTTTTTTAACATGTATAGCATCCATGTTATATTTTATGTCCAAAAATATCTAATAATGTGGCTCTAATAAAATGGATCTTTTTTCCATGTATTTGTTTAATGAACCAAATGTTCTTTCTTTCCAAATATGACATTGATGTTTTTACCTTATCATAATATTATTTACCTGAAAATGGTTGTGTGGAAAATCATACTATTTTAAACCATTAAATTCCATTTTTAATCTTCAATAAGGATGATCCGTTGATAAAAATTTATGATGTCCTATATACATTGTTTTTCTTCCATTTTGAAATTGATGATATGAAGTCCCCTTTATGAAAATTGGACAAGATTTATGACCTTAAATATTGTATCTAGATAGTTTTCCATATATAGAAAATTAATTTATAGTAAACATTATCATATCATGAAAAATAAAATACTCTTTTATGTATGCATCAAATATTGTAACATTTTCCTCCCATAGAAATTTCAAATCATAAATAAATGGTGATAGATAAACATCAATATAATTTCCCAGCTGTTTTGGTCCAGAAATCATCAAGATTATCATCACATATTTTCTCTTCATACATATCTATGGGGATAAGTTTTATACAAACAAAATAACAAGCCACAAACTATGTTGGCTACTGAGGATCTTATATGGATTTTGTATATCTATGAAAAGGCCCATTATATTATTTTTAACTTCATTTCCAAAATCAGAAAATTTATGATCAAATATTTTCCATTATGGTGAATTAGTAGGGTGATGTAGGTTTCCATTAGATATTAACTCATTTTTATTCCATATTAGCCTCTTTACATCATTTAAATTTGTAAATAGATTCTACAAATAAGGAATTATTAGAAGATACCATATTTCTTTAGTAGGAGGTTTGGTTCCTACTTTTGAGAATGAATCATAGTTGTATTTTTCATCCATTTTATATTTTGATGTCCAAAATTTTGGAAATTTTGATAAACTTTCATATTCCTTCATGTACAACACATATTTGTTAGGGGAAGCGTGTATCTTTTTATACCCCAATCTCATTGGTCATAATTTTTTTCCTCATAATTAGAATCTTAAATCTCGTTGCCTTCTATAAATATCTATTTTAAAAGTTCAATCAATTTAGTGAAACTTTTATCACTCTAACCATGTCTTTATTTCAAGTTAACTAATCTTAGCATTATTGAGAACACTTTAAATTTAGGGTAACCTAAGAATAGTGGATTCTTGGTATCTTTGTATAGTCATTCAACACTTGTTGTTTTCTCAATGGATTCAACGCCTATATCATGAATTAATTATTCAATATAATAATATATCTCATGTTGAACATCTTTATCATCATTAGATCTTGACTTGTTTTTTATTTCACCATAACCAATCGAACGTGTATAATTATGACTAAAATCATAGAAAATAAAATTGTCTTTAATTTCTATGTACCCCAATTTACTCATATTCAAACAATTCATGCATGGATAGAAAATCACATATTTTTTTCAAGATTTTGTTTAGAAAATTCTAAGAAAATTTCAACCCCTTTCTTATATTCATCGCTAGTTCATTGTGAATTTATCCAATTACGATCCATTAATTACCTAAAAATTCACAATATAATAGATGAATATGTTAATACATTTAAAAATTTAAACATATGTATAAACAAATAAAATTAAAAAAAATAAGAATATAAATATATAAATATGAACAAATTTTTAAAAAATAATTTATATCTTAAAAACAATTTAAATATGAAACAAAATTATAAAAAGAAAATAATTTTTAATCAAAAATAATTATAAAAACAAAAAAAATTATAAATGAAAAAAAAAATGATAAAAAAACAAATTCAACCAAAAAAATTATAATGATAAAAAAATTATAAATATAATTAATTATAAATACAAATATCTACAATAAAAAACAAAATACAATCACAAACAATTTATAATCACAAAAAAACATTAAGAAAATTTTAACACCAAAAATTTATAATTGAAAATAAGATGCATAAAAACAAATGAATGGATGAATTCAATATATAACTAATAAATAATTAATTAAACTTCCAAAAATAAAAATAAAATTACAAAATTTGGAGGTTGAAAATAGAAAATAGTTATCGAATTCTGATGAATGTACTCAAGGGTGGTGGAAATAGGGTGAATGATGCAAGACTGGAGATAAATATTTTCAGAAACAAAGTAAAAAATCAAACAAACAAAATCCTTGGAGCATGGTCATGATTTGATTGAATTAGGGTTTTCATAGATCGAATAATGTCGAGGGTCATGCAAGAAGGATGAAGTATTGAGTATTAAAGAGAAATAATGAAAAAAGAAGTTAAAATTGAATGAAAGTATAATATCAAGCCCATGTTAAGTGTCATAGAGAGTCAAGAGGATAAGGGTCTCAGAAAGATCATGTTAATAAATGAGGATAAGTCTATGGGAATTATATTTTTTAAAATATTTCAATGTCAAATTTGTAAAATACTGACATTAAAAGATCTTTAAAATGGGTTTTTATTATATATTTTTATAAAACTGATGTTAAAAGCTTCTATTATCACTTTTAACATTGATTTTGAAAAAAACGATGTTAAAACTCCAATGGTAAATCATTTTTTTCTACTAGTGTGCTATGTTATCCATTCAGTATGCGAATGTAAAGCACAGTATATAAACATTCATAAATTTTACAATCATAATTTTTATCTGATGAAAACATGCAATGTGTGAAGGTGAAGGTGAGAACATGTAGTATGCGATGCATGTTGAGGTTTCTGTTTGAAATTCATGCAAAAATACCATTTAGAGTATAGTGGGTGAAGGTAAAGTTGTTTGCGGAGAGACGTGATGTATTTTTCAGTGTCATGTATATTGAATGGATTGCCATATTTTGTGGGATTATCTTGTGTTAACCATGTGCACAATAGACTATAAAATACATGGTTAACTCTCAGCTAAGGGTACTCAATACCTTTTTGGATAAGTGATTATTGAGAGTGTAAGTTCTTATTTTTTTATAGTTGAGTCCTGTAAATAAAGTGTTGCTTTTTATAAAGGATAAAATTTTGAGAAGTGAAGTGAAGTGATATGTAAATTGAAGAGACCCAGGTTCAAAAACCAGGTGGGGGAAAATTTTCGGGTACTGTAGTAGTACTGGAGCAGTCACTGTAGCAGTTATTGTTCGGTACTGTAGCAGCCGAAACTATTCACCTGATTTGGGCCTTCGGGCCACCAATTTGGGCCTACAGGTATCAAGGGCCTTCGGTTCATCAAAGGCCTTTGGGCCATAGGGCCTTCAGGCCACGTAGACCATGGAGTAGCCCAGTTCACATAGAACAGTCCCTAGAAGAGGATCAGAGCAACAGGAGTAGCAGCCACCAGATGTGGAGCTAATCGAATTGGAAGAATGAGAGGGTATGGAATCCGCCATCAGGACCAGGAACCGTGCAGATTTGTACGGGGAAATTGTAGTCGATCAGCAATGCAAGTTGGGGAGCTAGGTGATCAATGATGCAGAAAGCTGGGGAGGGGAAATTCAAGTGGATTAGGACTACGGGTCATGTATTGTGCATGGTATGCCTCTGGGCCTTCGGGTCATGTATTGCGAGTTTTTCGGGCCTTGGGCCTTGGGCCTACGGGTCATGTACGGGTTCCCCTTCAACCCTTAAAAGGGGTATTATCCATAATAAATTAAAAAATAAGGCCTTCAGGCCATTCGAGCAATAAACTTGTTTTGGAATCATCAGTATGTGAAGCACAAAGAAAGTGAACCAACAAGGTATCGTGAGATATGCATATTATTTGATGATCATGTGATGTGTATAGAAATAATTTTTCATACTATTTGAGAAATATATAGTGGATAAGTAAAATCATATCCACATATAACATAGTTCAGAAGTCCATGAAATACTTATCATTGCATAAATAATCTGAGTTGTTATAATTGAATAATATCGAGGAAACTAATACACCCCTGTATCGAGATGAGAGATCATACTAAATATGGAATATCTTTGTACAAGAATACTTACATTTCTAAGTATTCAGTAAGATAATAAGAACCATATCATTCCAAATATGGTGTGAAGGAGTTTCAAGGCCAACAGGATTATTCCAAGATATTTTTGAAGATCTTGAAGGTGTACACGAGTAATCCTAATCCTACTGGCTCATGAGGAAGATCACTCTAAGGAATAAAGAGGACTTTCTATTGTTTTATCATCATAAAGAAGAATAATGATCTTGTGATTGGGGTGTATAACCTAATGTTGAAGAGTATCAAGGTTGGGATGTCTAACTAGTCAAGGAGGAGGAAGATGATTGAGGTGTCTCATCAACCGAGGAAGAAGAGTTGGTTATTGGGGTACAAAACTAAGATCAATTGAATAATTGACTAATAGGGTGTATAACTAGTTTATAATTGATCCATTATAATTAATAATAAAATTATTGTGGAGAATCCATATTGAGGCATCTAACCAACATGGAAAGGAGTAGGTCTTTTTACCAAACCTTGTCAATATCATGTGTTGTGATCTCTCTTGTTATTTATGCATACGAAGTGAGGATGTGAGATATTATTGAGTGTATTGTGAACCTTATGAGCATATATGATTATGGATATAAGGGTTTAGTTAAAAGAGCTATAACCACAAGTATTTATGCATGTGACTATAGGGGTTTAGAGCAAGGGGCTATAGCCACAGGTGTATTTGCTTGTCGCTATAGGGGTTGATGGAAGGGGATAGAGCCATGAGCATATATGCATGTGGTTATAGAAGTTTAGGGAAAGAGGATATAGCCATGGGCATATATTATTGTGGATATAGGAGTTCTTTGTAAGGGGATATATCCACAGTGATATATGTTCATTGATATAGAGGTCGGCAGAAGGGGCATATAACCATGGGAAAATATTTTTTGTGGCTATAGTCTCTTTACCACACCCTTTTCATAGAAAAAAAAATTCTTATATTTTTTGCAAGAAAAACATTTTACATATATCCATGGGCCTATTTTACCATGGATACACTCTACCTATAGTTATAGGCATTTATTAACCATGGCTATAAGTTGGATATAGCCATGGGAATCTCGCTCATGGCTATAGCCCCATGTCTATAGCTATGTTTTGTAGTAGTGACACATTTCTCAATATAAACCCTATATAAGATGACTATATAAAGAAACCAAAAGGGTTAGGAACACCATAAAATTCCAATAAGGCATGCAAATTTCATAAATCCATTTATGGATTGGAGTAAGAATCATGATAATGGAATATTAATTTTGATGAAGATATTAGGGGGTTTGGTTTTAGTAAAAATGAAGTTAATCCATTTTCCTATAAGAGGTTAGTGGGAACACCATAGTTTTCTAAGACAATGTGTTTATATCATATAGAAAACATATTTTTAGTCCTGTAATTTTTTAAGACTAAGATAAAAGATATTTCTCCAAGGATGACTTAAAGTAGTAACATGTGTTATAGGGAAAAAGATTTAACAAGATATATCTATGGGGTTGATTAGATCAATTCATAGTATATATGTTTACTATATATTGAAAAATATGTGATGAAATAATTAAATGGTATAATTGTTGCCAATATCGCATGGAAATAAATCTCTCCATATTGATTTATTAAAGGACAAGAGGAGATTATTATGTATATAATTCAAAATACTTAAATTATTTGGATCTAGTATATTCACCATGGTATGTAATGATATTTTATATTGATTATGTGTAAATTATAATGGGAAAATATCAAAAAAAATAGGAGGTCTGCATTAGGTAGCAGTTGGTATTGTCCTATGGTACTTGATAAAGTATAATTGATGAGTTCCTGGTAGTTGGAGAAATAGGAATGATAGTTATCAAGGGGATACAAAACTAGTTTTCCTTTAGATAAATTTGATCCAGTATCATATATTGGCTTAATTAAATAATAAATAAAATCTTATTAAATCTGATGGTGGTTATACCTATATAGATCGAATTTGTTGTAGCTTTTGGTGTAGCTTAAAAGGCAGTTTAGAAATTATTTTTTCTATATTTTAGAATTGTGACAATATAGTAAAATATTATCATAATTTATATTATAATAAACTTATGTGTATGGTATTATCCAATATATTAAGTTCATGATAGAGGATAAAAAATAAGTACTTGGTGATATTACCTATTGAGAGATTTTATCAAAATAGTGAATTCCAACAAGAAGAATGGCCATAGTAAAATGTGTTAGTCCCAACAGTTATAACCATACCTCAGCTCAGGCATGTTTATCAAGTTAGAGCTATCAAGATTTTAGTTATCAATTGGCTCTAGTGTAAGTGGGAGTCTATTGTAGTTGGTTCCTTAAAACTATCTGACTTTTTACTATTGACTACCAGAGCATTAATAAACATCTTATCACATGATGATTTTTCTTTTATTTAACATTAATGTGATAATTTACTTGGATTATTTAATGCATTTAAAGGTTATAGTTTTTCCCCTCTATAATGAGAACCAAATAGATTCTATGACAATATTCTTAAAACATATGTATCGTGTTCTAGATAAAATCTATCTAACAAGACATAGATCATGTTCTATTATTAGGATTTGGAGGATCATAAGGTATTGGGACATATTCTCATGAATTTTTCACATGGTAATCTCGAAGAATCAAGATTATGAGGATATAATTTCCAATAGTAAATCCATATGTAATATGTGTCATTGAATATTCCTATCTACGGACATGTGTAATGGTCCTTAGACTTGAGATTATTATTAATGTATATCATGAATCTCTACTTTTATGTATAGATGAAAACCATGAAAACATATACTCATAGAGATGTAGAATATGTTAGGAGTGTCATAAGTGATATGACATTAATTGAATATGTTAATAAAGTATTTTCCCCCTTTCGAGTTAATGGAAGAAGTTATCTCTATCCCTTTGATTGAAATAGAACTGTCTAATTAAATCCATGACCATGGTAGTTCATCGATGAGTTAATTTTAGATAAATAAAGAAATATAAATCAAGAATATAGATTTATGACACAATTATGAAACCTTATTGATGAGATATCAATAGGTTATAGTACATAGTAGTATTAAAGAGATTATAGTACCCATTAGAATTTGTATGAAGGTTTTTATCGTTGTGAAATTAACTTAATTCTCTATGGGTTCTTTGACACGTTCCTAGATGTTAATCTTGGACATTAAGTAAGTTAAACTAATGTCATTAAGAATGATACTTGGAGGGTCACACACTAAGTGTGTCTAGAATATTATTAACTTAAATTAAATTTAATATTAAGAATAAATATTATTCTTAGCTTATGGAATAAAAATTATTCAAGTATTGTTGATCACATAAATTCAATCACCAGATATTAAAGTTTAGAATATGTGAGTTGAATATTAAAATAAATATTTATTCATGATTCTAATGAATATAATATTTATTTATCTATGGTTTATTATTCACAAGGTAATAAATAAATATTTATTTATTCACCTGTTTAATGAATATATTAATATAAATATTTATTTAGTTAAATGAATATTAAAATGAATATTTATTTTTTAATTTAGTGAATATAATATTTATTTATTGAATGAATAATATTCATTTATTTAAATGTTTTATAATTCAAGGTTTGTTAATTGTTGAGTAAGATTGATAGGTCGAGTGAAGGGCTGAAATGAGATAATATATTAATCAATGACTTTAGCACATGTCATGGAAATTTATTATTATTATTATTATTATTATTATTATTATTACTATGCATGGGTTTTACTTAGAATAAAAAAGTATATAAAGGTTCATTGTGCAATTATCAGTTGTTTAACCCTAATTATTTAATGTATATTATGTCATTTTAGATATTAGAGTTGTTGTGCACAACGGAACCTCTATAAGAATTCTCTCAAATCTATAGAGAACATCCTCCACCTCTCTCAAGAATGAAGAGAGAACTAGAGGTTTTTCTTATTTCAATCAATGGAGAATAATCAAAATCCCTGTATTCTTCTATTCTAGTAACTAGGATACCAAAATAATTATTCATGGATTCATGGAGCATGTGTATATACCACTAGAGGAATTATATTTTGGATTTTTCACCATAATGATAATAGGACAAGAGTGGAAACCAGATTGATCACATGAAGAATTATTAAGTTGAGGTAATTATTTTTTTAAATTAATTATAAATTAAATTTTAAAGATATTCTCTAAGAAGATTATGTGTTGCTTTTATCAAGTTCATCAGATTTTTTCTGTTGAAACCAGTGAAAAATATTATTTTCCACCAGCCCAACTGCTTCTACTGCACCCCAGAACTTTTATGTAGATGTTTTTTCTATAATTTAGGTTAGGGGAAGATTAACTTTATCACAATGGTAGTTCATATTAATTTTTGGGCTTTGAAGGTGAGGAAATGTGAGGGATAATCATGTATCATATGGAGATAGAGTAGTTTTTTATCTCATTTTTTAGTTTTAATTTTTAGACTTATATAGTCAGCCTTATCAGTCATTCTATATCTTTTTTCCTGTATCTTATTTCATTTATAGTTATTGTACATATGTAACTAACTTTTAATGTGTAAATGGTTTGGGATTACTTGATATAAGTTGATATATATATTTTTATTTCTTTTTGGTTTATCGTTCTTTTATCACTAGTGGAAAATTACCTATTTCCATGGACCATTCCCGTGAAAATATGAATTTTGATCTTGGATATAACCTATATTCATATTCAAAGATCCCATGAAGTATATTTTCATGGAAATGTCCCTAAATACTATTTATGTGGGCTCCATACCCATGTAAATAGGGTAAAAAAAATATGTTCCTGACCAGATTTGAACCCTCATCCACCTTCCAATATGAGAAACTACTTAACCACTCCATCCGCCCTTTATGGTGTATGTGTGTCTATGTGTGTGTGAAGACCTATATACATGGTAAACCATGGTTATAGGGTATTTCCCATGAATTTCACATGTGAATCCCTACCCACCACGGTCAGTCATGACCATGGTGGTAGGCTATTTTCAGACCACCTACGGGCATGATAGGGCCTCAATCGTGGTCATAGGTCATTTTTTTACCCACCTACATCCAAATTCAATAGACCACCATGACTATTTCCCCATGGTTGTAGATTTATTTTCCACTAGTGTATATTGTGGATTGAATGTTAATATATATTTGGTTTATCTTTTATTTTGAAATGTATTATATTTTAGTGCAATTATTCTAACATATGAATGTTTCATGCTATATTTTTAATTAAAATACATTTATTTTTATTTAGTTTTAAATAGGGAAAAATTAATTCCAACATATGTGTATATTATCCATGGAACTTATGCTAACCTATGATGATCATGAACACACTTTATGCCCTTTAGCCTAACTTCTCAAGTGTTGGGTTATGAAATCTTGGGTCTATTAATTACATATAAAATCATTAACAATTATTTTTATCATGAAAAGTAGAAAATAAAGTGTAAATAATAAAAATTAAGTGTTTTTTCACCACTAAGAATATTATTCTAGTATTAACCATATTTTATCCCAAGTAATTCTCATCACAAATCAATAAAAATAATTTACAACAACAAATCATGTGAAAATAAATCAATCCATTCACATTAAATCATATGATCAATTCCTCTTTGAATTATATCTCAATTTCATGTCATACAACCACTCTGTGGTCAAATACACACATGTTATATTAATAAAATATATATGTAGTGGTCAATTACAATTAAAGGGAGGTTAAATATCACCTACCAAATTACCAATCAATAATACCCATAAGTATTGGATAAATAATTCTTCTTCAAATGTTGGAGATAAATGTTTTTAAAAAACTAGAATAAAAATATGAATTAGTACATATTTGGGGGAACCACATCACCTTAAAAAATAAACATAGGGGTTTCAATCTACTAACCCTTTGGAGTCCAATGAAAAAAGTGTATCATGGATCTAATAAGAAAAAAAAATAGTTATGGATGAGAGAATATAAATTATCTAGAGAGAGATTAAAAGAAATACCAATAGTTTACTATCCATTGAAAACTTAATTTTTTATTTTAAATATGATATCCCAATAGAAAAATTATGAAATTTCCCCCATTAAAAATGAGGTTGGGAAACTTCATCAGGTACCCAATGGATAACCACCAACCATATGGTGTGAGCCACTAGCCTCTAAGTGGTTAATTGAAACCATTACCCTTCCTATGTCACATCTATCAAGTACTCCATACATACCCATTGGGTAACTTATGGTATCAACTACATTATAGTGGAAACACCACCCTACAAACTCCCCTTAAAACTATTCTTTTCAATGAAAAACTCCCAAAATTTAAATAAATTTGAACATAACTAAAATAAACAAACACCTAAAGACATAAATCTATTACAAATTATATCATGCATAATAATGGTGTATCTCACACACTATGAGTGTAGCCTTATAAAAATCATTGTTCTTATTGTGTTTGGTTTATAGTATTGTATAAAGGTGAGGTTGTGTGAAAAGTAAAAGATAGAAAAATTCACCTTAATAAGTAAATAGATGTTGAGTTATTTGAGAGCTCATTAAATGGTAAAAAAGCATTTAAAAGGAAAATTTGGAGAACAATAATTCACCCCATATCAGTGTTCATCACCCTAGATCATGTTAGATTCAGTACTATAGAACTAACTTCTAAGTATTTAATACTTACATGTATTTATTGTATTGAATTTTAATAAAGTTTCTTATCACAACATGATTGTCCCTCTGTATAACACAATATGTGATAATGTCTTAAGTATACATGTAATGTCAGAATTACATAGTAATTCCCCACTATGATGATATAATTTAGATACTATGATAGTATTCCTTAAACCTATATTCTATAGTTGGATGATATTGTCTGATGAGACATAGATGATATAGGTTATCAGAGATAGAAGACTAATAAGACATTGAGATGCCTTCTTATGGTGTTATCCCTTGTAAATCTCCAAGAAGGGAGGTTATGAGAACATACCTATAACATCCCAGGTAAATAAAGAATAAAGAATTTTCATATTTATTAATATTTACGAATTAAATATTAATTTTATTTTAAAGGGGTTGCTATGTTCGATAGCGTACCCGATACGCAACGATGAGTTTCTTTGAAACTTACGTAGCACACTAGTAATAAAATAGTATTATTTTAAATGTTAGTTAACGAGTAGTCGTTGTACTGGTGGGAATGGATAGAAATAACTAAAATATGATTATATATGTTTTTAAATGTTTACACATTTACCCAATAAAAGATAAAAGCTTAAAATACGGAAAGAGTTCAATTTTACGGGCATATATACTCTAATTTTCACTAAAGGTTCACTTATCACCTTTTAATGGTGAACCGTCATTAAATATAGTTTTGATCACTCTTATACTTTATTTTGGACCAAATATAACTCTTCTTTAGAATTGGGACATCAAAATTTACTTTGTGTAAATTTTTGGTATCTTTCTGATAAAGTTCTTTTTTTATGAATAGTGTAAAATGTTGTATTTTAATTCAAAACCTCTTTTTAATCTAAATTATTTATATGATTAGATTATTATTTTAATTGTTTTTAAAGTGAAATTAGAAAATATTTTTACCAGTTAATCCAATGGTGGTCATTGGAATCAATTTCACTTTGAAATTGGACTTAAACTAGTGTCAATCTTTTGATACTTATTGTTTCATAAAAACACGCTATTTGTCATGACAGCGGGAATTAATTATTAAATTAATTAATTTGACTTATATGTTTTGAATTTTGTAAAATGGACTTCATTTTTGAATTCGGAATATCAAATATAGCTTAGGGTGAATTTTTGGTAATTTTCTGAAAAACTTCAATTTTTGATGAATAGTGAAACCACTAAGTGGTAATCAAGCAAACTGATTTTTCAATTAAATGAAATTTTACCACTAATGTGTATTGAATTTTGAAAATCCGACATAAATGGTTGCAATTAATAAGTAAAATGTGGTTCAATGAGATTAAAATAATTTTTTGGTGAATAGTAATTTTTTTTCATTAATCGCGATTAGAGGTAATTAGTGTAGTTTAAGGAAAAAATGGTATTATAAGAATGTGAAAACACCATGACACTTGTCCTACACCTATTGGGTGAGTCATGGCCGACCAAGACAAGCCATGGTCCAACTTGGGGACCCCATGGAGCCACTTTAGTTGGAAAATGACATTAATATATTTTTATTTAATGTTAAAGTGAAAATGACACTAACATAAATTGTTTTACTAAAATAATATTTTAGTGGGGTTATACAAGTCAAAATTTTTATTATAAATAGTAATTGGAAAGATAAAAATATTTCCTACATCATAGTATTTTTTTTATAATTTTTAGACATTAAATAAATTAAATTATATATGACATAATAATGATGCAGCGATGACATCATTATTTGGCGATTTAAATAAAATGGAAAGATAATGAAAAATCTAAAACCTACACATGTCCAAAACCAATTGGATGAGTGTATTTAGAACCCTTATCACCTTATCCACGAATTATATCAATTTGGGACCTTTTAAAACCGAAACACATTTTCAAATAAAGTAATATTTCTTTACTTTCCAAAAGTGCCCCTCCTCTCCTCTTATAAAAGGCCTCCACCTCTACCTCATTTCACACACTCCTAAAGCCTTTGGCTCGGCCAAACCCTGACCATTTACTATCTCCACATCCCTCTCCTCATCCTAGAGGATTCCCTTTGGGCAGAATCCTTCCAAAGGAAGCCTTTAGGCTCAAATAAAAAGGGAGTTACACTTTTAAAGGTAATTTATTCTCTCTTGTTCATTTGTTTTATTTTGCTTCTCCAACCCTCTAAACTCTTTTTATTTACTTCTTTTGTAACAACACCAGTATCTTCAATATACTAGGATGTTGTTATAATATTTATTTGAGCTACACTCTCACACAACTACATCAAATGGTTAAAGAACATACGGTTTCCGTGGATGGCGAAATTCTGCCTCCCGAAACGATGATTGTTCAATACTCATTTAACACCTTCAAGGGTGGCCATTATGATGTCACTATTTTTATATATGATATATAATATTTTTATGTTTTCTTTAAGCTTCTGTATTTTTCATTTTTGGCATACCTTTATGGTTTCCATTATGGGTAAACACGATATCATCATTTAAGGAAGTGCGGACTACCGCCCCCTAAAAGTGATGTGATTCGTTAATGCCATATGTGGGACGTGTAAAGGATGGATTTAAAGTTATTATATATGATTTTATACTGGAATTATAATATACCTCTATATCATTATTATTTCTTTCCATTAAAGTATGAGATAGAAATGAAAGTAGCGTTCATGCGTACGTACGGCTTACCGTCTCCATGAACGGTGCATTTCATTTCTTATCCCCAAATGTAATGTACTATTAAAATTACATGTATATAATGTATATATATAATTAATGATATATCTAAATGATGAATATAATTCTGGAATTAAAATATACATACCTCTCATTTAGTTTTAATTCCATTAATATGATAAAGAAATGAAAGTAGCGTTCATGCGTATGTACGGCTTACCGTCTCCATGAACGGTGCATTTCATTTCTTACCTCTAAATTATTATGTAATATTATAAATACATGTATATGCTGGATATATATGATATATATGATATCCAAATCAGGAATTTCATTCTGGATATAAAGAACTTTTGACCACACGAACAACATGTAATTATAAGAAGTCAACTTTCGACTTAAGAACCAAATATTGACAAAACAAACATTATTAACTTAAATGGTTACATAATGTTTATAACATGTCAATAAGTGATATAAAAGGAATAATGAACTTTAAAAAGGTTCTTAATCAAGTATAAATTAACTCAAGTTTATTATTCAGGGCGTTAAAGAACGATCGAGTCAAGTCGGACCCGAGGTAAGGGACTTCGTCTCAATCTCCTTTCATTGAGGCATATTTCGTTTTATACACAACTTTCTTTTATACGGTGTATAAACTCCTTTGACTTTTACTTTTATACAAAAGGAATCTTTTTCTACGAATCATTTTACTAAACGACAAAAAGGAATGTTTTTTTTAACGTACGCGGTGACAACGACCTTTTCCGCCGCCGCAAGTATTATTTGATCTTTGGCTTTCTCAACAAGCCGTAATGTTTTTAGAATAAAATAAATACCATATACTCTTTTATGTATTTTGGTATTGAAAATGGTTTTGAAAAAAGATTCTATTATTTCATTATATTTATGGTATATTGTGATTGAAATGTGGAAATGTTATCATTCTTTTATATTGGTTTTATGTTTTATGATTGGTACTTGGACATTTTAACGGGTGGTTACGTTATAAACCATATGACGGGTGGTGCCGTGAATACCAGGACGGGTGGTTACGTTATAACCTCCAATGCATTGGGTATGGAAGTCGGCCGTATGGCTATTCCATTAAGTATGTATGGAAATAGGCCGTATGGCTATTCCATTAAGTGATATGTGTGGAAGTCAACCGTATGGTTATTCCACTTAAGTATGTTTATGTCCCAAGTTACCTTTATATATTCTATGTGTTCTTTATATGGGTTTTATGGTAATCCTTTGGTTACAAAAAGGTAAGTAATGATACTTTATTCAGTGAAGAGTTTTTACTACTTCATGAAGGTGAAGGTATTACTTTGATAGAGTATACATGGTTTACTTGATTTTGAAAAACTAACAGTTTTAATTCTTTGTGTATCCCTTACTGAGCTTTTTATGCTCACCCCAAGTTTTTTTGAAATGTTTTTCACAGGACTTAATGTGGAATAAGGTCAAGGATGGAATCAAGGGAATGTTATGCTATATAAAACATGGAACTAGACATGTTTCTTTTAAGAGTTTTTTTTTATTTATGGAAACTTAGTAGAAGTGACTACTTTGTAATCTTTTGAGATGTAATAGTTATGTTCTAATTCTCTAAAACTCTAAACCTGAAAAGATCCTCAACGTGAATTATTCATTTAATTCAATATTAAGTAAGGTTTAAGGCTGGGGCCTTATAGTTGGTATCAGAGGTCAGTTTAGACAACTTTAGCAGTTAGAAAAGTGTTAAATTATAATATGATTGAAATGATATAGCATTTACAGATTACCATGTTGCTTCGCCTAAGATATTTCTGTGTTCAGAATGGTTTTCCGCAGAGGAAACAAAGCAGCTATGTTGGGATGACATCAGGAGGAAGATAACCTTCCAAATCAGCAACCTGAGATGGTCGGAATCAGAACTGAACAGTTTGTTGCAGTGATGGCACAGTTTACTCAGGCTATAAATGGTGGTGGTATCCATGCATGAGATCAGCCAGATCAACCGCAGAGGAACATGTCAGTGGTGGAACATTTCATGAGGCAACATCCCCCATCATTCAGAGGATCATCTGACCCTGTGCAAGATGAAGGGTGGATTAAAGCACTGGAGAAGATTTTTGATGTCATGGGGTGTTCAGAACATCAAAAGGTTAGTCTTGCTGTTTACCGTTTTGAAGGTGAAGCTGATCAGTGGTGGTCGATGGTGAAAAATATAAGGGATAGTGATGAGATTGAGGATCTTCATTGGGACGAATTCAAAGGTATGTTTCTTGAGAAATATTTTCCTAAGGTGGTTCGTCTTAGGATGGAAAAACAGTTCCTAGAATTGAGGCAGGAGGATGATTCAGTGGCTACTTATGAAGAAAAGTTCACTCGATTGGCAAGGTATGCTCCAAACTTCATACGAGATCTTGATAGTAAAATAAACCGTTTTTACTCAGGGTTAAAGCCAAAGTATCGAAGGGCTTTAGCTTCTCGTGAGTTCAAAAGTTATGAAAAACTTGTTCGATGTGCGGAGAAGGTGGAAATGGAGTTTGTCGATGATCAGGTGTTCTATGACAAACAACAGAATAAGAGGTCTAGTTGGCAGGCAAAGGGGAAGAATTCATCAAAGAAGCAAGGAGGTAAGAAAACCAAATATCCATCCTGTGAGAAGTGTGGTAAAATGCATCCTGGAGAATGTTTATCCAAGTCTGGTAAGTGCTTTCGGTGTGGTAAGTCTGGTCATATTGCTCGTAACTGTAAGGAAGATGATCAAGCAGGAAATGAAAAGCCAACGGTAAGATGTTTTAAGTGTAATGAAATGGGTCATTATGCAAACGAGTGTCCAACGAAGAACTCAACTGGGAGAATGCAGCCAGACTAAAAGAAGAAAGGGGTGGTAAAATCCTTTGCAACAACTTCAGCAGATTTTGGGCCATCGAATGAAGTGGTATCAGCTCCAGGGAGCTCAGTATTTTTCAAAGATTGACTTGAGGTCGGGGTACCATCAGTTGAAAGTAAAAGAAGCAGACGTTCCGAAGACTGCGTTCCATACTAGATATGGCCATTATGAATTTGTAGTTATGCCTTTTGGGTTAACCAATGCACCTGCTGTATTCATGGACCTTATGAATAAAATTTTCCATGAGTTCTTGGATAAGTTTGTGTTTGTGTTTTGAGGTTTGGGAAGAGGTTATGTGTGCCTTGTGATTCATAGTTGAAGAGAGAGTTGTTATGTGAAGCTCATAGTTCTCCGTTTTCAGTTCATCCTGGCAGTACTAAGATGTACAGAGATTTGCGGGAGTATTACTGGTGGGATGGAATGAAAAGAGACATTGATGATTTTACTGTGAAGTGTTTGACATGTCAACAGGTTAAAGCAGAGCGGCAGGGATGCTTAAGCCTTTACCAGTGCCAGAGTGGAAATGGGAAAACATATCCATGGACTTTGTTGTGGGATTACCGAGTACATCTCGAGGTAATAATGCAATCTGGGTTATTGTTGATCGCTTGACCAAATCTGCTCATTTCCTTTCTATACGAGATACTTTCTCTCTTGATCAACTTTCCCGTTTGTATCTTAAAGAGATAGTTAGGTTACATGGAGTTCCTCTCTCCATTGTATCGGATCGTGATCTCAGGTTTACTTCTAACTTTTGGGAGGGCCTTCAGAAGTCGTTGGGTACTGAATTAAATTTTAGTACAGCTTTTCATCCTCAATCAGATGGGCAGTCAGAACGAACAATTCAGACATTGGAGGATATGCTACGAGCTTGTTCTATGGATTACCAGGGAAGTTGGGACCAACATCTTTCTTTGGTTGAATTTTCTTATAATAACAGCTTCCATTCCAGTATACAGATGGCACTATTTCAGGCATTATATGGGAAGCAGTGTCGAACTCCAGCTTTCTGGGATGAAGTGGGTGAAAGAAAGTTGATGGGACCAGAATTGGTAGAAGAGATGGCAGAAAAAGTTCAGCTGATTCAGAAACACATGAGAACAGCTCAGAGCAGGCAGAAGAGTTATGCGGATAACCGGAGGAAGGATCTATCTTTCGAGGTAGGTGATCATGTTTTTCTCAAGGTTTCTCCTTGGAAAAGCGTGATGAGATTTGGTAAGAAAGGAAAGTTGAGTCCAAGGTTTGTTGGACCATACGAAATTCTGGAAAGAGTTGGATCAGTTTCATACCGAGTGGCTTTACCTCCGAGTTTATCTCAGGTACACAATGTTTTTCACGTTTCGATGTTGAGAAAGTATATGCCAGATCCATCTCATGTTTTGAGCCCAGAGGTAGTTCAGCTGCAAGAGAACCTATCTTATGAGGAACAACCAGTCCAGATTCTTGGCCATAGGGAGCAAGTGTTACGAAATAAGGTGATTCATCAGGTAAAGGTTTTGTGGAAAAACCATGTGATTGAGAGGCAACGTGGGAATCTGAAAATGCTATGAGGGATAAATACCCCCACTTATTTTGATAAGTGAATAAAAATTGCGAGGATGCAATTCCCAAAAGGGGGGAAGGATGTAACATCCCAGGTAAATAAAGAATAAAGAATTTTCATATTTATTAATATTTACGAATTAAATATTAATTTTATTTTAAAGGGGTTGCTATGTTCGATAGCGTACCCGATACGCAACGATGAGTTTCTTTGAAACTTACGTAGCACACTAGTAATAAAATAGTATTATTTTAAATGTTAGTTAACGAGTAGTCGTTGTACTGGCGGGAATGGATAGAAATAACTAAAATATGATTATATATGTTTTTAAATGTTTATACATTTACCCAATAAAAGATAAAAGCTTAAAATACGGAAAGAGTTCAATTTTACGGGCATATATACTCTAATTTTCACTAAAGGTTCACTTATCACCTTTTAATGGTGAACCGTCATTAAATATAGTTTTGATCACTCTTATACTTTATTTTGGACCAAATATAACTCTTCTTTAGAATCGGGACATCAAAATTTACTTTGTGTAAATTTTTGGTACCTTTCTGATAAAGTTCTTTTTTTTATGAATAGTGTAAAATGTTGTATTTTAATTCAAAACCTCTTTTTAATCTAAATTATTTATATGATTAGATTATTATTTTAATTGGTTTTAAAGTGAAATTAGAAAATATTTTTACCAGTTAATCCAATGGTGGTCATTGGAATCAATTTCACTTTGAAATTGGACTTAAACTAGTGTCAATCTTTTGATACTTATTGTTTCATAAAAACACGCTATTTGTCATGACAGCGGGAATTAATTATTAAATTAATTAATTTGACTTATATGTTTTGAATTTTGTAAAATGGACTTCATTTTTGAATTCGGAATATCAAATATAGCTTAGGGTGAATTTTTTGTAATTTTCTGAAAAACTTCAATTTTTGATGAATAGTGAAACCACTAAGTGGTAATCAAGAAAACTGATTTTTCAGTTAAATGAAAGTTTACCACTAATGTGTATTGAATTTTTAAAATCCGACATAAATGGTTGTCATTAAGAAGTAAAATTTGGTTCAATGAGATTAAAATAATTTTTTGGTGAATAGTAATTTTTTTTCATTAATCGCGATTAGAGGTAATTAGTGTAGTTTAAGGTAAAAATGGTATTATAAGAATGTGAAAACACCATGAAACTTGTCCTACACCTATTGGGTGAGTCATGGCCAACCAAGACAAGCCATGGGACAACTTGGGGACCCCATGGAGCCACTTTAGTTGGAAAATGACATTAATATATTTTTATTTAATGTTAAAGTGAAAATGACACTAACATAAATTGTTTTACTAAAATAATATTTTAGTGGGGTTATACAAGTCAAAATTTTTATTATAAATAGTCATTGGAAAGATAAAAATATTTCCTACATCATAGTATTTTTTTTATAATTTTTAGACATTAAATAAATTAAATTATATATGACATAATAATGATGCAGCGATGACATCATTATTTGGCGATTTAAATAAAATGGAAAGATAATGAAAAATCTAAAACTTACACATGTCCAAAACCAATTAGATGAGTGTATTTAGAACCCTTATCACCTTATCCACGAATTATATCAATTTGGGACCTTTTAAAACCGAAACACATTTTCAAATAAAGTAATATTTCTTTACTTTCCAAAAGTGCCCCTCCTCTCCTCTTATAAAAGGCCCCCACCTCTACCTCATTTCACACACTCCTCAAGCCTTTGGCTCGGCCAAACCCTACCCATTTACTCTCTCCACATCCCTCTCCTCATCCTAGAGGATTCCATTTGGGCATAATCCTTCCAAAGGAAGCCTTTAGGCTCAAATCAAAAGGGAGTTACACTTTTAAAGGTAATTCATTCTCTCTTGTTCATTTGTTTTATTTTGCTTCTCCAACCCTCTAAACTCTTTTTATTTACTTCTTTTGTAACAACACCAGTATCTTAAATATACTAGTATGTTGTTATAATATTTATTTGAGCTACACTCTCACACAACTACATCAAATGGTTAAAGAACATACGGTTTCCATGGATGGCGAAATTCTGCCTCCCGAAACGATGATTGTTCAATACTCATTTAACACCTTCAAGGGTGGCCATTATGATGTCACTATTTTTATATATGATATATAATATGTTTATGTTTTCTTTAAGCTTCTGTATTTTTCATTTTTGGCATACCTTTATGGTTTCCATTATGGGTAAACACGATATCATCATTTAAGGAAGTGCGGACTACCGCCCCCTAAAAGTGATGTGATTCGTTAATGCCATATGTGGGACGTGTAAAGGATGGATTTAAAGTTATTATATATGATGTTATAATGGAATTATAATATACCTCTATATCATTATTATTTCTTTCCATTCAAGTATGATATAGAAATGAAAGTAGCGTTCATGCGTACGTACGGCTTACCGTCTCCATGAACGGTGCATTTCATTTCTTATCCCCAAATGTAATGTACTATTAAAATTACATGTATATAATGTATATATATAATTAATGATATATCTAAATGATGAATATAATTCTGGAATTAAAATATACATACCTCTCATTTAGTTTTAATTCCATTAATATGACAAAGAAATGAAAGTAGCGTTCATGCGTATGTACGGCTTACCGTCTCCATGAACGGTGCATTTCATTTCTTACCTCTAAATTATTATGTAATATTATAAATACATGTATATGCTGGATATATATGATATATATGATATCCAAATCAGGAATTTCATTCTGGATATAAAGAACTTTTGACCACACAAACAACATGTAATTGTAAGAAGTCAACTTTCGACTTAAGAACCAAATATTGACAAAACAAACATTATTAACTTAAATGGTTACATAATGTTTATAACATGGAAATAAGTGATATAAAAGGAATAATGAACTTTAAAAAGGTTCTTAATCAAGTATAAATTAACTCAAGTTTATTATTCAGGGCGTTAAAGAACGATCGAGTCAAGTCGGACCCGAGGTAAGGGACTTCATCTCAATCTCCTTTCATTGAGGCATATTTCGTTTTATACACAACTTTATTTTATACGGTGTATAAACTCCTTTGACTTTTACTTTTATACAAAAGGAATATTTTTCTACGAAGCGTTTTACTAAACGACAAAAAGGAATGTTTTTTTTAATGTACGCGGTGACAACGACCTTTTCCGCCGCCGTGAGTATTATTTGATCTTTGGCTTTCTCAACAAGCCGTAATGTTTTTAGATTAAAATAAATACCATATACTCTTTTATGTATTTTGGTATTGAAAATGGTTTTGAAAAAGGATTCTATTATTTCATTATATTTATGGTATATTGTGATTGAAATGTGGAAATGTTATCATTCTTTTATATTGGTTTTATGTTTTATGATTGGTACTTGGACATTTTAACGGGTGGTTACGTTATAAACCATATGACGGGTGGTGTCGTGAATACCAGGACGGGTGGTTACATTATAACCTCCAATGCATTGGGTATGGAAGTCGGTCGTATGGCTATTCCATTAAGTATGTATGGAAATTGGCCGTATGGCTATTCCATTAAGTGATATGTGTGGAAGTCAACCGTATGGTTATTCCACTTAAGTATGTTTATGTCCCAAGTTACCTTTATATATTCTATGTGTTCTTTATATGGGTTTTATGGTAATCCTTTGGTTACAAAAAGGTAAGTAATGATACTTTATTCAGTGAAGAGTTTTTACTACTTCATGAAGGTGAAGGTATTACTTTGATAGAGTATACATGGTTTACTTGATTTTGAAAAACTAACAGTTTTCATTCTTTGTGTATCCCTTACTGAGCTTTTTATGCTCACCCCAAGTTTTTTTGAAATGTTTTTCACAGGACTTAATGTGGAATAAGGTCAAGGATAGAATCAAGGGAATGTTATGCTATATAAAACATGGAACTAGACATGTTTCTTTTAAGAGTTTTTTTTATTTATGGAAACTTAGTAGAAGTGACTACTTTGTAATCTTTTGAGATGTAATAGTTATGTTCTAATTCTCTAAAACTCTAAACCTGAAAAGATCCTCAACGTGAATTATTCATTTAATTCAATATTAAGTAAGGTTTAAGGCTGGGGCATTATAATACCCACTAGTAAGAAGTCCAAATTTTATGTTTCATTTTATGTTCTTATCTATGAACATGTTTATTGGTCTATAGACTTTAATATTATCATTAATAAATTTCATAAGTCACATACTTTGATGTATTGAGAAAACCCACGATGATATATATTTGATTTTAAGTAGGATACATTGGTTGTGTCATGAGTGATATTACATTAATGGATAATGCGATAAAGGATTTATCCCTTATTTACTTGACAGAAGTTGATATGTCAGGCTCTTTAATGGGAATGGATCTATCAAGATAAATAGATGTCCATGTTGTTCAGTGGGAAAATTAATTTCTAGAAATTAAAATAAAGTGACATAAATCACATGGGTTGATGACACCATTATGCTACCTTCTTGATTCGAGATATCATGATAAATAGATTATATTACACATTCAGCATTCATAGGCGGTTGTATTTCATTACTACATTAATTTTTTTTCTCTATGGGTGCTTTGATGTGTTAATAGAATCTAACCTTACACTTTAGTTATCTCTGCCTATTCCCACTAAGAAATATTCCTATAAGGTCTACACTTAGTGTATTTGTAATCTTTTTTAAATTCAATGTTTAATTTACCAAGTTAGAATAAATATTATTCCTGATTTTTGGTTTAATATTTATTCAGGTTTGGATGATTTCTAGGATTTAATCACAGGTTATTCGAAAGAATAATTGAGTTAAATAATAATAATAAATATTTATTCACATGGTTTTTTGAATATAATATTTATTATATTTGTTGATGAAAAATTCAATGATATTTATTTATTAAATAAATAGTCATTCTTAAAGGATTGGTAAATGTAGAGGAGGATGTGAGAACCAGGTTTAAAGGTCTAATTTTAAATGATATAAATGATATTTATGTTGTGTACATGTAAATTTAATAATAATAACATCTATATTGTTATTATTAGACATGGGTTAAACTAAGAATTAAGGAATTAGAAAGGGTTTTGTGTGTGAGTTGTCAACCCTAGACCTACCTTTATAAATATCTAATTATATCACTTTAAAAAAAAATTTGAAAATTGGATATATATATATATATATATATATATATATAAAAGCTATATCAAGATATATAGAGAGTTCAATAGATCTAGAGTGGGCTTGATCACACCGTGATTCACTGTTTCATTTTCACCCTTACACCACTATGCTAAACTAGTTTTGTATTGAAAATTATAAAAATAATATCAAATTTTTCTTCATTTTTAATTCAATTATTTTGTTTTTATCACTGTTAAAAAGGTCAATGTTACTTTTTTGATGATTTAATCGAAGTTGGAGGTGATTTGGATGGCCCATGACAAAGTTCAAGAAAAATGGGCCAAACTGCGCAGGATCCAAGCACACCAGTGGACTCAACCACACACTTCTACTAAAACATGCATCCAAATGGGCTGATATTTTTTTTCTGGTCCATAATTCAATTTTATACATTTCATATAAAGAAACTCAATCCTCATTCGTCCATCTGGTGACTCATACGGACTGATCTTTCCAAGCCACCGAATCTACTTGAAGTCAAAAAGGTGGGTTATGTATTTCATCCATATATTCAGATGTGATTGTACAAATGGTTCAAAAATTTAGTTGAATATATTAATTATGTGGGTATAATTTTTTTTGGTTTTTTACAAAGTGATATAATACTTTATGTCCATTGAAACCCATGGTCCAAGTGGTTTTTATAAATCAGGGTGCCCAAAACCACCTTCCACATTTCCTATAAATTGGCACCTTGGGCTCCCCATTTGTAAGTTCGGCCAGGAGGAAAAGATATGGTATTTTGGAGACCCAAAGGAGTCCTATACTCATCCAAGGAGTTATTTAGGCCCCTATCCTCATATGGGGGTCAAGGATTAAGGTGAATTTCCACCCGAGCCTCCTCCTCCTCTCGATGGTGAGCTAAACGATGGACGATCATTTTGAGGGAGCTACACGTACTTGAGAGGAAGTTCCACCACTTTTTATTATACTAGTTTTGTGTAATTTTCATGTTAAATATTTCACTTATGTTTAATTTTTATGTGATTCTCCTATAAATATATTTCTTTTGTTATAATTAAGTGAAACACTTTTTATTTCAACACCGATTGGGTTGAGATTTCAAGTGGGAATCTTGGGTTGTTCCGATTGGACAAGACAAGAATCCTATTTATCTCACACATACATAATATTTTAGTATGATTTGGTATCCATTTTTATATTCTTTATAACCAAACCTTGACAACATGATTGTTGTATCAAGGGGTGATTCTTTGAGCATCGTTTTAAGAGGCAAGAGGGAAGTCAAGATCTTGACAACCCTCAACCAAAGGATTACATTAAATAATATAAAATTTTCAGAACAATGAACTATAAAAGATGTTTATTGAACTTTAAATTAACTCCTTCTATTATAATTATAAAACAACACCTTTATTTATCAACTATTAAACTCTTTAAATCAATTCATTTTCTTAAAACTGTTTTCAAAACCACCCCCCTCTTTTGTTCCTTTTTATTAAAAATTCACACTATAAACCACAAACACTCCTTGAGATACGACCTAGGGTCTGACCTATACTATAAATAAACCTTAAAAATATAATAAATTTGATGTTTCATGAAAACACATTCAAATTTTGTCATCGTTTCAATGGAGCGATTTTGTTTTTAGTGTGTGTGTTTTATAAAATTATTGCATATTTTGTAATTATTTGTTCATTTCTTTTATTTCTACATTTTTTTAGTTCATTTCTAAAATAATAATTTTTTAGGCCTTGTTCATGATTCTATATTTATCATAGGAACTTCTTCCATTTGAACACGAACCGGAGAGGATCTTACGTCATCGACACCAAGAAGCACCTAACGATCCATTAAAGGAGGACACCCAAAACATTGAAACTCTTCTTGATCCTTCTTCTTGTTCTAGAAACCACATTAAAACTGAACATAAATTATATAACATGGATGAAAAAAATATAACACTAAAATAACTAACGTCTTTTGATGTTTATATCCAACCCACATACATTCAATTACAAGGCAAGGTACCCAATTTTGAACTAAAATCCGGTCTAATTCACTTATTGCCAAGATTTAATGGACTTGCTGGAGAAGACCCACATAAGCATTTAAAATAATTTCATATTATGTTGTCTACATTAAAACCTACTAATTTAAATGAAGAATGAGTAAGGCTTAGGGATTTCCCTTTATCATTATAAGATACTGTAAAATATTGGATTTACTATGTTAATTCACAAATTAGAGGTTGGGCGGACATGAAATGCCTTTTTCTTGAAAAATAATTCCCAGCCTCTAAAACCGTAAAAATAAGGAAATAAATATGTGGTATTATAAAATCTCAAGGGGAAAAACTTCATGAATACTAGGAAATATTTAAAAGTCTTTGTTCAAGTTTCCCACATCACCAAATAAGTCATCAAATTTTAATTCCTAATTTTTATGAAGGTTTAATTCCTATTGATCAAAATATGATTGATACTGCTGAAGATGGTGCACTAGTTGATAAGACTGAAATTTCTATAAGAACCCTAATTGATAACATGGCATGAAATACACAACAATTTGTTTCAAGGTCTAGTGTACCCATTCGAGGTGTCCATGAGGTGAAAAGTACTGAGTTTGAGAAGAAGGTGGACATGAAGTTTGAAGAGGTAAGTACCCTTATTTAAAAAATTGCTCTCTCCAAAGGGAAATCTAAATCTACTCCTCCCATCCATTGTAGAATATGTTCTTCTAACACCCATTATTCAGACCAATTCCCTAAACTTAGAGAAGCATCTGAGAGTTTTGAGGAAATCTTCCCAGGATTCCCATTTAACCAACCCTTTAGGGAAGAACCATACTATCCATCCAACCTTGGGTGGAAATAAAACCAAGACTATATGCAATAAGGTATTCAAAACAACCTCATAAACCTTGGAACCAACTGGGTCAGAGTAATCATCCACCACCACCATTTAGAAATACTCAACCACAGTAAAGGAATTTTCAACAACCCCCTCCAAAACCCGAGCCTATCCTAGAAGACATGATGAAAAAAATGGATGCCAACTATATCCAATTCCAAAAAACCATACAAGCAGCCATACAAGACCTAAAAACCCAATTAGGACAACTAGCTAACTTGATGGAGTAAATTCAAATTCATGGGTCGAGTAAACTACCCTCTCAACCAATAGTTAACCCTAGGGATAAGGGAAATGTTAGTTCCATCACCCTTAGGAGTGGAACTCATCCTAAAATCCAAATGACCCCTACTTTAGAGTCATCCCCTCCTGAGGAAAAAGCCATCCCAACTATTGAAATTAGTCCAAATGTTGAAAATCTGTGTCCTCGAAGAAGCCCTTATAAAGGAAAGAGTGTGTCTATTGATGATTCACCTAGCCCAACCATTCCTCTTCCATTACCCAAAAGGGCCACCCAACCAAGAAAAAAATTAAATTAAATCGATTGATAAATCTTGGAAACTTTTAAAAAAGTTTAGGTTAATATTCCCTTGATCGATATCATGAATAAAATTACAAGATATGCCAAGTTTTTGAAGGAGATATGTACACACCGAATGAGACTTTGAGGTGATGAAAAGGTGATCTTTGGGAGGAATGCCTTAGAATTGATAGATCCATCACTTCTCACCAAATTAAATTATCTAAGAACATTCTCAATTCTATGCACCATAGAGGAGTATTCCTTTTCCAATGCTATGCTTGATTTGGGTGATTCTATAAATTTGATGTCTCACTCCATTTACTCTTCATTTCAGGTCAAGGAATTGAATCCCACTATAATTGATGTTCAATTATCAAATCATAGTATATCACACCCCTTATGGTGTGTTAGATGATGTTCTTGTGAGGGTGAAAATTTTAATTTTTCCTGTTTATTTTTATGTGCTAAAAATAGAAGATGATAGGATGAATGGACATGCCCCAATTATATTGGAGATACCTTTCCTGAAAAATACCAAAACCATAATTAATTTTCATAATGGTACATTACCTATGGAGTTTGGTAGTGCCATTTTCCTCTTCAACATCCTCGATTCCATGAAGCACCCATCGGAAGAACATTCCTCTCTCTATTAATTCAATTGATGTACTCTCTTCCCATGAAAAAACATCTTTTCTTTCCCCTGATACCCTTTTTGAGTTTTCTTCCTTAATTGAAATTATATTAAATGAATCATGTATTGGTTGTTGTATTGGTTTAGGAAAATGTCATGCATGTTTTTTAATTGATGATTTCTTGAACATTGAGGATCACATGACTATCGATCATACTGCTAAGCTTGTAAAATCTCATTCCTCATATGAGGATGATATCATTGAGTAGTTACATGAGATTAGTGACCTATCACTTTCACACACACTCCCATAAATCCAAAATCCCCCTAAATTGGAACTAAAACAACTGCCTCAAGATTTAAAATATTCCTATCTTGAGAATGGAAACAAGTTTCATGTCATCATTGCTAGTTCACTCCCTCCTGAGCATGAATTGTGACTGCTTGAACTTTTGAGGGAGTATAAAAAATATTTGGGATGGAAACTTGTAGACATTCCTAGTATTAGACCATAAATTTTCACACATCATATATTGTTAAATAATAAGGCTAAACCAGTGAGGAAATCACAATGTCGATTGAACCCAAACCTCTTAGATGTTGTCAAAAAAGAGGTAATAAAATTATTGGATGTTGTAATCATTTACCCCATATTTTACATCCAATGGTTCAGTCTAGTACAAGTAGTTCCTAAAAAATTGGTCTTACGGTAATTAAAAATGAAAATAATGAATTGGTTCCAACTCATGTGTAGAATAGTTGGTGTGTCTATATAGACTATCGCCGACTAAACCAACACACTAGGAAGGACCATTTCTCATTTCCATTCATTGATCAGATTCTAGAGAGGCTAGTGGGGAAGTCCCATTAATATTTTATTGATGGGTATTCCAGATACTTTCAGATCCATATTACCCCCTAGTATAAGTAAAATACAACCGTTAATTTTCCCTTTGGCACATTTTCATATAGAAGGATTTCATTTGGTCTGTGCAATGCTATGGGTACTTTCCAATGATACATGGTTAGTATTTTTTCATATTACCTAGAGAATTGCATGGAATTTTTTATGGATGATTTCATTATTTATGGATCCTCTTTTGATGAATGCTTGAGTAGCCTTGGTTATGTCCTACGTCGCTGTATTGAAATAATATTGTATTAAATTATGAGAAATGTCATTTCATGGTGCGACAAGGTATAGTTTTGGGAAATTTCATTTCTAGGGATGGTATCCAAGTAGATAAATAAAAATTGGATGTCATTTATTCCCTACCATCCCCTAAAAATATATGGGATGTGCGGTCTTTCCTAGGTTATGTTATATTTTAATGTCGTTTCATTTGTGACTTTAGTAAGATTGCACTCCCCCTTTCCTGATTAATCCAAAAAGAAAAGGAATATTTTTTATAAAGAATGTGAGGATGATTTTAATAAATTGAAATGGAGTCTCACAATACCCCCCAGTAATCCAAACACCTCGGTGGGATTTACCATTTGAGATCATGTGTGGTGACTGTAACTATACAGTTGGGATTGTCTTATCACAACGGGTTGACTGAGCTCCACATTTCATTGCTTATACCTCACACACATTGGACCCTACCTAAGAAAACTACACCACGACTGAAAAATAATTTATTTCCATTTTGTTTGCCTTGGATAAGTTCAGTTAATACCTTTTAGGGTCCAAAGTCATTGTGTTATCAGACCATGTGGCCCTCTGATATCTCCTTAAGAAACTAGAATCCAAACCATGTCTCATTCACTAAATGATCCTCCTTCAGGAATTCAATATAGAAATTAGAGATAAAAAGGGAGTATAGAATGTGGTGGGTGACCATATAAGTAGGATCCACCCATCCTAAAATATTTAATCATCCCCCTATATTCCCATAAATGACATGTTTGCTTATGAGAAACTGTACTGAGTGCAAGATGTTATTCCCAGGTATGATGAAATTGTAAATTATTTGGTAGCATCTTTAATTCCTATTGATTTAAACAAAAAAAAAATTTGTCGTCTAAAACATAAGTCTTGTTGGTACATTTGGGATGACCTCTACCATTAGAGAACTTGTAGTGATCAATCTCTTAGGCGTTGTGTTCCCAATAGTGAGTTTCAGTCTATCCTTTGGTTATTCCATACTCTTGATTTTAGGGACCACTTTTGTCCCCAATGGACTTCTCACAAGGTCCTTGATTCTGGTATCTTTTGGCCAACATTATTTTGGGATTCCCATGATTTATATAAATCTTTTCCTCACTATCAGAAAATGGGGAATGTCTCTAAAATAAATAAAATTCCACAACAACCATTACTCTTTTAGGATATTTTTTATGTTTGGGGCATTGAATTTATGGGACCATTCCCCAATTAATTTGGGAGCCTTTACATTATTCTAGAAGTGTATTATGTGTCAAAATGGGTAAAATCACGTGCCACATGGACTGATGATTCCAATACTATCGTAGAATTTTTGAGAACCCAAATTATTTTAGGTTTGGATTACCTAGGTTCATCATCAGTGACCAGGGTTCTCATTTCTACAACTGAACAATAGAATATCTTTTGCATCGGTATGGAGTTGGGCATCGAGTGTCTACGGCTTATCACCCACAGACCAATGGTCAAGTTGAGGTGTTGAATAGAGAGGTAAAACAAATTTTTGAAAAAATTGTTCAACCCAATAGAAAATATTGGATTCTTAGACTCAATGATTCATTATGGTCCTACCGTACTACTTTCAAAACTCTCATTGGCATTCCACCATATCGGCTTATGTTTGGAAAGAGTTGTTACCACCCCATTGAGATAGAGCACTATGCCTATTGGGCCATTAAACAATGCGGTTATAGTCTTTCTGGTACAGGTTCTCAAAGGAAGTCATAGGTTTAGGATTTGGAGGAAATGAGAAGAGATTAATATGAGAACTCCTGGATTTGTAAGGAGAAAACCAAGGCTACCCATGATTGCCTCATCCTTCATCGCCAGTTCCATATTGGGTAGAAGGTCCTCCTTTACAATGCAAGGATGAAGTTGCATCCAAGTAAGATTCATTCCCACTGGTTTGGCCCATACACTATTACTAATGTTTATCCATTTAGTGTCATTAAGGTACAAAATGAAAAAATGAAGAAAACCTTTACTGTCAATGGGCAGTGGCTTAAGCACTTTCATGAAGTCCTTTTGGAGTCCCCGATGGAGGAACTCCAAGTTCAAGAATCATCCTACTAATGACACCCACTGGGTTTTATCTTTCCTTCCCATGTTTTCTTTTATTACATTGAGTAAAACTACATACTCTAGGTGTGGGGGATGGGTACATTCCTGGGTTAGTTAGGAATTTTCATCATCTTTCTTTATTTATTTTTCTTTTTTCTTACTATAGAGTATTGTCACTTTACCCCCTTTTCCCCCCTCAATTTTTTGTCAGAATGTTACTTTTTGATTCCTACTTTATCATGGAAAATGATTCCCACTTAATCATGGAAGTTATTGAAAATAAATGATGAATTTTTATATTTCATGTTGTTTTAACATTCAAAAAAAATTCTGATGAAATGCGCATTTTAGAAATAATTCAATATTGTGGTGTGACTTTATCTTGGAATTTGGTTCTTTATCTATGATATAAATGGTTGTATCATTTTAAAACCTTTGATAAGAATGGTACCCTTTGTGTTAGTATTTTAAGAGAAAATCGTGTCACTTAATTTCTCTACACACCTTTGTAACCAACCATGAAATGTAAAAATTTCTTACTTAATAGAAGATAAATATAAGTTAGGTTAATTTTTCTCTACTTTCCAAAATTATTTTTCCATATTTTCATTCCTTATCCGATCTATTTCATTACTGTACTAGATTGACCTATGTGTGTGTACCTGTTATCCGACTGTTTTACGCCCTCAAAAAAACAAAAAACAAAAAAAGGGGGTTGTATCTTGGACAGGTCAAAAACCACCCTTCCTCAACTGTTGATCTTATTATAACTATTACAATTATTTTCATGAGGAGATCAAACAAGGGTTGAGATAATAGTGTGATATTTTTTTCAAGTGAAACTTTTGAAAAAAAAAACAAAATAATAATAATAATAATAATAAATGAGGGGAGTGATGGAATGTACAACATATGGGGATATCTAGGTCGGGAGCTTATTGTTTGACTTCTTGGAATGCTTAAGTGAGTGGGTCTTGAAATTTGATTGCAAAGGATGTAGGTCAGGTTCGGTGGAAAGAATCATGTAAGCAGACAAATTTTAAAATAACTTATTTTCACTTGATATAAAGTGGAAAGAATAGCATGAAATAGTTGTCACAAACACATGTGTATAATTAGTGAAATGATTAAATTTTGAATTATTTTCTTTTATTGGTATCATGCATCTCTTGTAATTTTGTTCTGATACAATTTTTGAGATGTCTTTTTCCATGATCACTGAGAATAACTCCTTGGTGTGATTTTTTTTTTGATCACATTTCTATCAGGAATTAAATTTTCATTGAATGTTAAATCTTTATAAAGTTTTGAATATCTCCATGAATAATTTTTTGGAATGTCACTTTGACCAGGAGTGAAAAAATTTAGGTGTGAGGGTGTGATCGCACCGTGATTCACCATTTCATTTCCACCCTTACACAACTGTGCTAAACTAGTTTTGTATTGAAAATTATAAAAATAATAAAAAAATTTAACTTCATTTTTTATTAAATTATTTTGTTTTTATCACTATTAAAAAGGTCAATGTTACTTTTTTTGATAATTTCATTGAAGGTGGAGGTGATTTGGAGGGCCCATGACAAAGTTTAAGAAAAATGGGCCAAACTGCGTGGGATCAAAGCAGACTAATGGACTCAACTGCACACTGATATTAAACCATGTATCCAAATGGGATGATATTTTGTGGTATGATCCAAAATTAAATGGGATACATTTATATAAAGAAACAAAAACCTCATTTGGCCATCTGGTGACCCATCCAGTCTGATCTGTCCAATCCACCAAATCTCATCGAGGTCAAAAAGTGGGTTCTATATTTCATCCATATCTCCAGATGTGATTGTCCAAATGGTTCCAAAATTTCAGTGGATATAGTAAGGAGGTGGGGATAAAACTTTTTATTTTTTTTAAGTGAGATAAGACTGCCTGGCCATCGAAAATAATGGTCCAATTGGTTTTTCAAAATTAGGGTGCCCAAAACCACCTTCCACATTTCCTATAAATTGTCACATTGGATCCCCATTTGTAAGTTCGTCTAGGAGGAAAATCTCTAGTATTTTGGAGACCCAAAAGATTACTCTCCTCGTCCAATAATTTCTAGAGGCCCCTATACCCATAGGGGGATCAAGGATTAAGGCAAAGTTCCATCCGAGTCTCCTCCTCCTCTAGATGGCGAGCTAAATGGTGGATGATCATTTCGAGGGAGCTACACATACTTGGGAGGGAGTTACGACACTTGTTATTCTAATGGTTTTGTGTAATTTGTGTGTTAAATATTTCACTTATGTTTAATTTGGATTTTATTATCCTCTTAATATATATTTTTTATTATAATTAAGTGAAACACTTTTTATTTCAACACCGATTGGGTTGAGATTTCAAGTGGGAATCTTGGGTTATTACAATTGGATAAGACAAGAATCCTCTTTCTATCACACATACATAATATTTTAGTATGATTTAGTAGCCCTTTTATATGTTTTATAACCAAACCTTGACAACCCAATTATTGTGTCAAGGGGTGATTCTTTGAGCATCGTTTTAAGAGGCAAGAGGGAAGTCGAGATCTTGACAACCCTAAACCAAAGGATTACATTAAACCATATAAAATTTTCAGAACAATAAACTGTCCAAGATGTGTAGTGAACTTGAAATGATCTCCTTCTCTCATAATTATAAAACACCACCTTTATTTATCAACTATTAAACTCTTTAAATCAAGTCATTTTCTTAAAACTATTTTCAAAACCACCCCCCTCTTTTGTTCATTTTTATTAAAAATTCACACTATAAACCACCAATGCACCTTAAGAGATGACCTAGGATCTTCCCTATACTATAAATCAACCTTAAAAACATAATCAATTTGACGTTTCATAAAAACATGTTCAGTTCTCTCTAATCCACTTCTCTAAATCCATCAAAACAATATCAAGAATTATTCATCCTTGAAGAGAATTCTACTACGATCAACCATGAATGATGTAAGAAAACATGATCATTCATTATAGCACCTACAGATTCTATGAAGATGTTTAGAGATTATGGTGAACATGTGGATCATCACTATATGTATTTTTCACTTGGATCATGCAATAGAACTATGGTATAATGATATCGATTCAACCAGATTGACAATGAAGAAATAATCACAAGTACATGTAATTCTAGATCTGCTTATAAATTAATTATAAATTACATGTGATCATCCTCCTCTTCTGGTTCTAGAATTTAATCTAGTTAAGTAATCTAAAAATTTTGTTGGTCATGATTTCATTCATTCTATACAATAATTATTATTCATAAAATAAGTCTAAAAATCCAAGTTACCCATGCCAATCAGGTGATTTTGTTGTGCATGGAACCTTCAAGTGTTATCAAAGCAATCACATGGTTAATTTATAATTATTCATTAATCATTGATTGACTGGTATGTGTATGTAATTTTATTTACTTTATATTTATTCATTCTTGGAATCCAAAGATCGTTTTCTCTTCCCTTTCATTGTTATCACTCACATAACCAATAAATGGGTTAAAATAAAATAAAGAAACATTTGAAAATTCCATCTAGATAACACGAGTGTACACAGTGTGTATCCAAATCTATACATCAAGTACCTATGTATCTCATCTGTATCTCACCTTGATATCAAATTGGTCTGATAAAATTGGATTAGTAATCAAATAAAAGTAGATCAACGCGTAGATCTAGAAAACCTAGCACACAGTTTTAAGAACGACATGTTGTATAACATTTGTACACTGCGTATAGTCCTCGTGTCTTCATAATGGGTAACACAGGGGGACCAAGAATGTCATGTATCTGTTATAAAACATAGGGATTGAAAAACTGTTCAACTCTAAGGCCACACATCATGTATGAAGATTACATGTTGTGTACCTCATACACATTTTCTATAGAAGAATATGCCCAGTTCCTAAGTGTATGCCACAGACACAGGCATAAGAGATTATACATCATGTAACCCAATATATATCTTTTATTATGTTGTATCCAGTGTGATTAATTTAATGTAGAGAGAATAATTAATTATATAATTAAACCTATTTACATATGTTTTGTGTGTCATTTACTTGATAGTATATGCCATGTAATAGGATTTTTAATTATATATTAAATTAATTTTAGTGTTAAATTCTAAATCTACAAGTTGTGTATGGTGTTTGCTTATAGTATAATCCATGCACATCAAGAACATCACATGAAGTATAATTCATATGTGTTCCATGTGTCATTTTTTTGACAGTACACACCATGTGATTACCTACCACACATGTATATTGGATTCCTAGTGAATGAACAAGCACAAGGATCATGTAGGGTAGTTTAGATGAGTACATGTCGTCACATCCAAGTACACTTTTGTACTTTATTAATTTTAAATAAAATTTATTCTATTTAAAATTATGGATGATGGTAATTCAAGGATTCTTGGATGGAATTAAGATAAATTGAATTATTTGTATTAATTCATGGAATTTTATATTAATTAAATAATTAATCGAAGTAATTGATGACTAGATTGAAAATGTATGTTCATTTCTTGTTATGTGGATGATCATGTTATTAAACCAGACCTGTGTATGTGATTGGTTTCCTTTTAATTTATTGTTTTCTTCAATTTAAAATGATCATCTTCATGTTATCCCCTCATCCTTATTATGTAAAGGCATGTGTGCCCATGATTTTTTTTATGTAAACCCCCTTATCCAATCCATTGGATCCACTCACATGTGTGGGAGTAAAATCTTATGTAAGGATGGATCTCTCTAGCAAGAGGAGGCAGTCCAAGTCTTAGAGCTAAGACAAAACCAATCGAGGTGATACATAGGAGCCAAGGTGGAATGCTCACTACTATAAATAAGGCCTTTAAAAGTGCTAAAATATTCCATTATCAATGAAAAAAACCTTGACAACCAGAGCATGATTAAAAGATCTAATCTTTTATCAATGCTAGAAAAACGCTTATGAAGGCCCACTTTATCAGCGCTAAAAAAGTGATGTTAATGGGGCACACTGATGCAGTGTGTTGTTAAATTATAGCATACTACAGTAGAAAAAATAACAACAAAAATAGAAAATACAAGGTTGAAAATATAGAATTTAATTGAAATAAAATTTACAACACAAATAAAAGAAAAAAAACTATATATTATAAACATTTCAAACATTGGTTTGTACAATTACATGAGTAAGTAAAAATTATCACAAACATTAAAAAACATCAATGTTCCTTTGTCTTTTTCCCCTGACCTCAGTCATGCTATTTTCAATAAAACCACCCTATCTCGAGCAAAATAATTCACCTATATAAGAAAACAATTTTTATGTTAGTAATACTATAAAGAAATAAATTAAACACAAATTGTCAATTTTAAACTAAAAACATATACTTTGAGTCATACTAGGACACATCATGTTTTAGATTAATGTGAAGTAAATTTCTATATGTAAAAAATGAATTATGTATTATCCTAAATTATCATGACAATCTGAGCATGTTTTCTCAGTTTTCAATGAGTGACATGCGTTTTTAACTAAATTGTCAATTTTAAACTGATAACAGACACTTTGAGTTATACCGAGAACACCATGAAACGGATTGAGGTGTGTATAATTAATACACAAACAAATTACTTATGGATCATTGTCCTAAAGTGTAAAAACAATTGGAATGTGTTTTCTCAATTTTGAGTATGTGACGTTTGTGTTCAACTAAAATGCCAATTTTACATTAAAACCACATGATTTGAGTAATACTGGTCACACTGTGTGTCAGATTGAGGTGCGGCTAATTACTACACATCAAAAATGACTTATTGGTCTTTGTTATAAAGTATAAAAATAATATAAATGTTTTTTATCAGTTTTGAGTCTGTCACTTGCGTTTTTACTAAAATGGAATTTTAAACTGAAAACACACTCTTTGAGTCATATTGGTCACATATTGTGTCATTTTGATGAGATACTGATTCCTACACATCAAAAATAACTTATGAATTGTTTTCCTAAATTATCAAGACAATCCAAGTATTTTTTTCTTAGTTTTTAGTGAGTAAAACAAGTTTTGAACTAAAATTTCAATTTTAAACTGATAATAGACACTTTGAGTCATAATGAGCACACCGTGTATCATATTGAGGTGTGTCTGATTCCTACACATCAGAAATGACTTTTGGATCATTGTCTTAAAATATCAAAACAATCAGAATTTTTTTTCTCAGTTCTAAGTATTTGATGTGTGTTTTCAACTAAAATGACAATTTTACATTAAAACCATACAATTTGAGTAATAATAGTCACACCCTGTGTTGGATTGAGGTACGAATGATTCCTATACATCAAAATTGACTTATTGGTCATTTTCCTAAAGTATTAAATAAATTTGAATGTGTTTGGTCAATTTTGAGTATGTCACTTGTGTTTTATACTAAAATTTCATTTTAAATAGAAATCACACTTTGAGTCATACTGAACACATAATGTTTTAGTTTGATGTGAGACTGATTCTAACACATGAAAAATGACTTATGAATCACATTCATAAATTATCAATATAGTCTATGTGATTTTCCTTAGTTTTCATTGAGTGACACATGTTTTGAACTAAAATGTCAATTTTAATTTGATAATGAGCACTTTGAGTCATACCGGGCACATCGTGTATTGGATTGAGGTTTGGTTGATTCCTACACAATACAAATGATGTATGGATAATTTTCCTAAAATATCAAATCAATTAAAAGGAGTTTACTTATTTTTTAGTATGTCACTTTTCTTTTTTACTAAAATGTCATTTTAAACTAAAAACATAAACTTCAAGTCATACCGGTCACACCATGCATCGTATTGAGGTAAAAATGATTCCTACACCTAAAAAATGAATTATGGATAATTTTTATAAAGTATTAAAACAATCCAAATGTGTTTTATTAGTTTTGAGTATGTCACTTGTATTTTTTACTAAAATATCATTTTAAGCTGAAAAGACACACTTTGAGTCATACTGGTCACATCGTGTGTCGATTTGAAGTGAGACAGATTCATGTATTTCAAAAATTAATCGTGGATCATTTTTCTAAATTATTAAGACAATCTGAGTACATTTTATTGGTTTTTAGTGAGTGACATGAGTTTTTAACTAAATTGTCAATTTTAAACTACTAATGGACACTTTAAGTCATATTGATCACATTGTGTATCGGATTGAGGTACAACTGATTCATACACATCAAAAATGACTTATGGATCATTGTCATAAATTACCAAAACAATATTAATATGTTTGATTTATTTTGAGTGTGTCACTTATCTTTTCAACTAAAATGTAAAATTTACATTAAAACCACACAAATTGAGTAATACTAATCACATTGTGCATCTGATTGAGGTGTGACTAATTCCTATATGTCATAAATGACTTATTGATCATTGTTATAAAATATCAAAATAATCTGAATGTTTTTGCTCTATTTTGAGTATGTTGCTTGTGTTCTTTACTAAAATGTCATTTTAAACTTAAAACACACACTTTGAGTCATACCAGTCACATCGTGTGTTGGTTTGTCATGAGACTAATTCCTATACGTCACAAATGAATTATGAATAGTTCTCCTAAATTATAAAGAAAATCTGAGCATTTTTTCTCAATTTTTAGTGAGTGGTATATGTTTTGAACTAAAATATCAATTTTATACTGATAACGATCACTCTGAGCCATGGTTAAAAGAAAAAAATGAAAAAATTAACTAAATAAGTATTAGATAAAACTAAATAAGTATTTTATAAAAATGATAAGGAAATTAACTTAAAAATAGTAGATAAAATGATGATAAAATTAACTAAATAAGTAGTAGGAATTCACCTTTTCATGATGTTTGTATACATTCTTGACCCATCTTACAATTCACTTCATGTTTTAGGTAGCATGGGGTTTACTCTTCCATCCAAAAGGAACATATTCTCTCTTTTTTGGCTTGTTTCGGATAGTTGAAAGAAAAATATGACTACCCAAAAGATATGTGAAAAAATATAAATAAATATTAGATAAAAATGATGAGGAAATTAACTTAAAAATCGTAGATAAATGATGACTAAATTAACTAAATAAGTAGTTTGAATTCACATTTTCATGATTTCTATATAAATTCTTGACCTATATTATAATACACTTAATATTTTAGGTAACATGGGGTTTCCTATTCTATTTCAAAAGGAACATGTTCACTCTTTTCCGGTTTGTTGTAGATAGTTGAAAGAAAAATATAAATTCCCAAAATATTTATGGAAAAAACTAAATATGTATTAGATAAAAATGATAAGGAAATTAACTTAAAAAATGTAGATGAATGATGACAAGATTATATAAATAATCAGTAGAAATTCACCTTTTAATGATGAATTTATACATTCTTGAACCATCTTATGATTCACTTCACATTTTAGGTAGCATGGGGTTTCCTATTCCATACAAAAGGAACATGTTCTCTATTTTCTGGCTTATTGCAGATAGTTAAAAGAAAAATATAACTTACCAGAAGATCTATGAAGAAAACTAAATAAGTATTAGATAAAAATTATAAGGAAATTAACTTAAAAATTGTAGATAAAATTATGAAAAAAAATAACTAAATTAGTATTAGGAATTCAGCTTTTCATGATGTATGTATACATTCTTGACCCATCTTATAATTCACTTCATGTTTAAGGTATCATGGGGTTTTATTTTCCATCTAAAAGGAACATGTTCTCTATTTTATGTCTTTTTTTAGATAGTTGAAATCAAAATATTAATTCCCAAAAGATCTATGAAAAAAACTAAATAAGTATTAGATAAAAATGATAAGGAAATTAACTTAAAAATAATAGATAAAATGATGAAAAAATTTACTAAATAATTAGTAGTAATTAAATTTTTCATGATTTTTGTATACATTTTGAACCCATTTCCCTATTAACATGATATTGTTTGCAACCTCAAAGTCCAATCTCTCATGAGCATGATCATATTTGAAGAAACCGCCCTAACTCGAGCAAAAGAATCCACCTGTATAATGACCCATCATTTAACATTACATAAATCTAGTTAATTCAACTAGAATACACTTATTACATTCCCAAAGATATTTTTAGTTTAAAGTTTTATAGAATTATGACATAATTCATACATATAAACCCACAAGTATACAAAGTGGGAACTACTAAAGAGGTCTTTGCTTTAAATAATAAATTGAGGCTTTGACCCCAACCTTTAAAAAAAATATGAAATCATTATCACAAATACATAATTTCCACCCATAAAGTATCATATACTTTTTAAAAACATGAGATTTCCATAAAACATAGAAAACATAAATTAAACTATAAAGGTATATTGGGTAATTACTTACTTAAGATTGTAACCCTCAAAGCTACCATATTATTTGTAACCCTCGCATATACCTTATAGTGTAACCCTCACAGCTACCTTACAATGTAACTCTCACAGCTACCTTATGGTGTAACCATCGCAGTTATACTTGGAGTAACCATAAGGTCGACCTCCAACATAAATATGCCAAATGTATTGGAGGGAGATATAGGTCCCACACTTCATCATAAAAAATTCCCAAGAACTATAACATAATCATAAAATATGAATACTTTCTTCATAAAATCATTCCTTTTGAATTTTTTAAAAAAAAATAGAAATTTAAAATAGTATTTTTAAAGAAAATTCCCTTACCTCAGGTTCGTCTTACTCAAAATGTGTTAAAACCTCCTGTATAATGGTTTAAAGGGTGTCGTTAATATATTAAAGAACTATATTCATGTTTATAATTACTTATATTATATTCTTATAACATCTTTCCACCCATTTATTAATAATATGTTGTTGTTTTCATTGTTTCGGGTGCATTTATTTCATGGTTTCCATGGTTGGTTCATTATATATTTTCTTATCGAATGGAATAAAAACTCTAGAATTGGAATGAACCATGGAATTAGCTTTTATTTCTTACCAAAATGTATAATACTTTTCCAAGTATATATTTTAAGGAAAACATGATCACCTATCTTGAAATAAAAATCTTTCCTCTTATTGTCTACATAACTTTTCTACCTACTTTGATTTGTCCTCATGTGTTACTATATCATCTTCACTTTCTCAGACACTTCCTATACTAATTCTATTCTCATCAACTTATTTTCCCCTAATTCATCCCAAAATTCTATATTTCGACACTTCTTTCCATATAATGCCTCAAAAGGTGTCATCTGCATACTAGAATGAAAATTGTTATTATAAGAAAACTAAACTAAAGAATGATATTGATCCCAACGTCCCTGATAATCCATTAAAAAAGCACGTAACATGCCTGAATTGTTCAATCAAGTTTTCCATCAGATTGAGGATGAAAGTTTGTGATGAAATTTAATTTAGTTCCCAATGACTTCTAAAGGCCTTTAAAAAAGTTATAAGTGAACCTGAGATCATGGTCAGATACAATGGATAGAGGAAATCCATGTAACATAGCAATCTATTTGAGGTACAATCAAGAAAGATGATCCAAAGACATAGTATCTCAAATAGGAATAAAATATGTAGATTTATTCAGTCAGTCAACAATAACCCAAATCACATTGTTACCTGGGGAATTCTTTGGTAGTCCCACCACGAAGTCTATAGATATATTTTCCCATTTCCACTCTGGCACTAGAAAAGGATGAAGCATCCTCTTTGGTAGTTTTTACTCTGCTTTAACCTATTTAAAAGAAAAATATTTCATGGTAAAATTAGTAATATATATTTTTATTCCATACCACCAGTAATACTCTCGAAGTTCTCTGTATATCTTAGTACTGCCAGGATGAATTGAAAACAGATAACTATAAGCTTCACTTAACAATTCTTTATTCATATGGGAATAATAAGGCACACATAATCTCTTTCCAAATCTCAAGAAACAATCATTATCATCATTAAATTCATACAATTTACTTATTTTAACCAATTTTACTTTTTTCTGTAAATCATGGTCTTCCTTCTATGCTTGCTTAATTTTTTCTGACAGAGATGACTGCAATAACACCTAAAACAAAATAGAGAAATTTACTACACTAATAGCTTCCAATAAAAAATTCATCAAATCATTAATCAAGGGGTCATGTTCTAAATGTAACATGGTTAATGTATCATGATGTTTTTGACTCAAGGAATCCTCCACTTTGTTTGCTTTTCTAGGATGGTAATTGATCATTAAATTATAATCGTTTATCTGTTACAACAATCTTCTCTACCTAATGTTCAATTCCTTATAAGTAAATATATACTTCAAACTTTTATGGTTAGTATATATTTAACATTTGGCTCCATAAAAATGTTGCCTCCAAATTTTTAAATTGAAAACCATGGTTACTAATTCCAAATCATGTGTGGGATAATTTGACTTGTGAGGTTTGAATTGTCTTGAAGCATAATCAATTACCTGATCATTCTGCATTAGAACACAACCAAGCCCCTACAAATAAGAATCATTATAGATGAAAAAATCACCATTTCTGGAAGACAGATCCAAAATTAGAGCATTCACCAATCTTCTTTTTAGTTCCTGAAAACAAACATCATGGTCTTCTATCCAAATAAATTTAACCCCTTTTCATGTTAAATTAATTAATGGGCTAGATAACTGTGTAAAGTTTTTAGCAAACCTTCTTTAATAGCCTACAAATCCATGAAAACTATGAATCTCTATAACATTTTTAGGTCTTGGATATTTATCAACCTTTTTTTAGAGGGATCAACTATTATTCCATCCTTATTAACAATGTTCCCAAGAAAACAAATCAATTGCCACCAAAAATCATATTTTCTAAATTTCCCATATAACTTATTTTCTTTGAGAGTTTGAAAGATAATACTTAAATGTTTTTCATGATCCTCATAAATTTTTTAAAAGAAAAAAATATCATCAATAAAACAACAAAAAACTTATCCAAATATTCACGGAAAATTATATTCATGATATCTATAAATACAGAATGAGAATTTTTCAAACCAAAGGGCATAACAACAAACTCATAATGCCTGTATCTAGTTCAGAACACTATTTTCAGAATATAATCCTCTTTCACCTTCAACTGATGGTACCTAGATCTCAATTCAATCTTGGAAAAATATTGAGCTCCTTGGATCTAATTAAACAAGTCATTGATATGAGGAAGTGGATACCTATTATTAACATTAATGTTATTCAAATCTCTATAATCAATGAAAATAATCATGGAACCATCTTTATTTTTAATGAACAAAATAAGTGCACCCCATGGTGAAGTTTTAGTATGAATGAAGGCATTATCAAGAAACTCCTACAACTGGTTTTTTTTAATTCAAGAAGTTCCACTTGAGTCATTCGATAAGGGGGTTTTTGAAATTGGCTTAGCATCAGGAACTAAGTCAATAATAAATTCAAATTCTTGATCAGGTATAACACCAGGAAACTCATTAGTAAAAACATTCAGGTATTTATTTACCACTAGAACATCATTAATCTGAATAGTTCCCTTGTTTTCAACAATATGTGTAAGATAACTTTCATTTCCATATTTTAAAATTTTATAAGCTTTTGATATGTTATCAATGGTATGGGTTCATTATTGTATACAAACTGAAACTCTTTCTAAAAAACAACTTATTTATCTCTATAATCAATCTTACCATGATAAATAGAAATCCAATCCATACCTAGAATAACATCAAACTCTACTAAGGTAAAAACAATAAGGTTTTTAGGTAATGTATTTCCACACAAAAAAATAGGAAGATTATTATAATTCCTTTTTGCTATAATATTTCCCCTTTTTTAACCATAAGCTCTGGTTTCATTTCTTGAGGTTAAATTTCTAATTTAGCAGAAAATTTCTTAGAAATAAATGAATATGTATACCCCATATCAAATAAAATTTTAGCAAAATCTAAGTAAAAAAGAAAAGTACTTGATACCACTTCATTGGATGGCCCAACATCAGCTTAAATAGTCTCAAAGGATCTCACCACACCTTTCTATTTATAATTTGGTTGCCTTCCATCATTCAAATCTTTCTTTGGGTAGGTATTTGCATAATGAACCATCTTACCACATTTAAAATACTTTATAGTTTTCTTATTAGGATTAATCTTAAGATCATTTCATTAAAATATCGGGCTATATGTCCAAACTTACCACATTGAAAACACTTCCCCATTTTTTTAATTCATTCCCCAGGGTGATTTTTACCACACTTTTCACAAACTGGAAACTGGACTTTCTTACCTTCAGATTTCTTTGATTGATTCTTACCCATTGTCTGCCATATAGAACTTTTCTTCTGATTATTGTCAAAGTGCACATGATCATAAAAAACTCCATTTCTACCCTCTCATTACATCATATATATTTCTCATAACTTTTTAATTCACGATAGTCCAATGCCCATAGATATCTTGGCTTCAATCCTGAGTAAAAACAATTTATTTTTCTATCAAGATCCCAAATAAGATTTGGAGAGTACCTTGCCAAACGAGTGAAGTTTGCTTCATACATGGCCATTGAATATTCCTCCTTTTGTTTAAATTCAAGGAACTAATTTTCCATCCTAAGTCAAACCACCATAGTAAAATATTTTTTGAGGAAAATATTCTTAAATTCATCCCATTCTAAGGCATCAATCTCATTACTATCCCTGATATTCTTGGCCATTGACCACTACTAGTTAGCTTCACCTTCAATTATCTAAACAACCCATAACATCAAATATCTTTTCAAGTGAATTAATCCACCCTTCATACACCACTGGGTTAGAAGATCCACTAAAAGCATGAGGGTGTTTCCTCATAAAATGTTCCACTATCATCATGTTTCATTGTGGTAGATCTGGTTGTTCTCTTACATGGATATCACCACCATTTATAGCCTACATAAACTGGTCCATTACTATCAAAAACTACTCAATTCCAATTCCCACCATTCCAGGTTTTGGATTCAGAAAGGTATCATCCTATATGTGCCTTCCACCTTCAACTTCCCTATTTCATCTGCGAAAAACCATTCTGAACAGACATATCTTAGATGAAGCAACATGATAATATTTAAATGAAATATCATTTAAAAATAAAAATAATATAAAAATAATTTATGGTGTTCTATTAACATAATTCTAACCTCTAAAGTTATCAAAATTGTGCTTTGATACCAACTATAAGGACCTGACCTTTAACATTACTTCAATTTAGTTAATTCAACTAGAATACACTTATTACATTCCCAAAGATCTTTTCAGTTTAGATTTTTATAGAATTAGGAAATAATTCATACATATCAACCCAAAATCATAAAAAGTAGGGACTAATAAAACAAAATCCATTTTTTCTATAATACAAAAGTTTTTAATAAAACATGTTTTCTTCTATGAAAAATCTTCACAACATTTATCTTGGATTCTTTTTTTCTCTTACCTATCCTTAAAACCCTATGAAAATCATTTTAAAACTTGGGATGAGTACAAAATGATCAGTAACAAAAATATAAAAATAAAGGAACCATTAGTCTAGGAATACTTATAAACATATGAAATCATTATCACAAAGACATACTTCTCACCCATAAAGTATAATATGTTTGCTTTGTGAAAACATGAGATTTCCATAAAACATAGAAAAAATAAATTAAAATATAAAGGTATATTAGAAAATTACCTACTTATGATTGTAACCCTCATGGATATCATATGATTTTTAACCCTCATAAATACCTTACATTGTAACCCTCATAGCTACCTTATAATGTAACCCTCACTATTACCTTTTGGTGTAACCATCACAGTTATACTTGGAGTAACCATACGGTTAACCTCCAACATAAACATACCCAATGCATTAGAGGGAGATATATGTCCCACCCTTAATTATAAACAATTCCCAAGAACCATAACATAATCATAAAACAATAATACCTTCTTTATAAAAACATTCCTTTTGAATTTTGTAAAAAAAATAGAAATTTAAAAGAGGATTTTTAAAGAAAAGTCTCTTAACTCAGGTTCATATTACTTAAAATGTGTTAAAAACTCTTGTATAATGTTTTAAAGAGTGTTATTAATATATTAAAAAACCATATTCATATTTATAATTACTTATATGATCTTATTCTAACATATTTCCACCCATTTATTAATAATATGTTGTTATTTTCATTGTTTTGAGTGCATTTATTTCATGGTTTCCATGGTTGGTTCATTATGAATTTTCTTGTTGAATGGAAGAAAAACTATGAAAGTGGAATGAAATGGTGTTAATATGTTTCCAGAATTTTAAATGATACCATATTTTATTTTTTCTAATATGAGTATGAATCATTATATAAAATATTAATGATAATGATTTAATTTATTTTGGCAGTTTTTACGACCGTCATGAACTTATATCATTTTATTAAGTATGATGTTTATATATTGGTTCCATAAAATTAAATAACTTATAATATGTATAATAAAATATGATTTAACCATAATACTAGTTTTATGACCATCCTTGAAGGCGGTAATGGAAAATGAAAGTTTACCGTCCATGATGACAGTAAATCAGTATATCATGGATGATGTTCTCATTTTTAGAATAAAAGGGATAGGAGAAGAAGTTTGATGATGAATTTTTATATGAACATGATAAAATTACAGTATATATAAGATAATATAGTTTTCATGCCACTTGGATAAGGTGAGGTGATAAAATAAAATAAATTGAAAAGAAAAAGACAGAGGATTTTACCTCTTGAATTATCCTCCTTGAGAACCTTCTTAAGACACTTGTTTTTGGCCTTTTGGTGAGACCAGTAGATCTTGGATTTTGGGAAGATGATTAGTAAGGGAATTGGGTAGAAATTAATCAAGATACAAGGCTTTGAGTTGTGAGGATATGTGGTGATGGGTGGTATTTATAGTAGAGGAGAGGGGTGTTTTCTCATTATTATATTATTTTGGCTCAAGAATATGAATAGTTTGAGAATTATAACTAAATATATTAAAATAATGAAGGAGAGTTTGAGATTTTAGGCTAAGATCATCCTTACAACATCTATGACTCAATAATTCATGAATTTGTTAAATACTGTAAATTGTCGTATTTTACTATTCACCAAAAATTCAACTATTTTAGAAAAAAACCCAAAAATTAACCCTAATTATTTTTTTTGTTTTTAGAATTAAAAAATGAAATCCATTTTATGAAAATAATTTTTTAAATTTTAGAAATTTAATTTTTATTTAAAATCATGATTTATTCTAAAAATACTAATTTTAAAACTATAACTGCTTTTATAACACTTTGAAAAATTAATTAAGGTCTCATTAAATTATATTATAACCATAAGAAAATAAAATATTCATTTATGAATCTATTTTATGACAATAATTTTTTTTAAATCGTTATATTGATTATAAAATTGTAAATAAAAAATTATGTCACAAAACTACCAACACTTAATTTATTATTTCCAAAATATTTATTTACATATTCCATGATATAAATATATCATATTTTCACTTATAAGATACATAAATTTTATTTATACTTTCATAGGTGAGGTTACTATTCATAAGGTCAAGTTATTATTCCATCAGTATGAATTCCTTAATTTTTATAAATACCAATTATTTCATTTTACATTTATAATGAGTTTAACTATTTAATTCCACAATGAAAACAAATTATTTTATAAGTACATGGGTTTTTACAACCTATATAATAAAAAAATTCTTATGTTAGTAATACTATAAATCAATAAATTAAACATAAATATGAAATAATACATTAATAAAATGCCAATTTTAAACTGAAACCATGCAATTTGAGTCATACCTGGAACACTGTGTATTGGATTGAAGTGTGGTTGATTCTTATACATCATAAATGACTTATGGATCATTATTATAAAATACCATAACAATTAAAATGTGTTTTCTCAGTTTTGAGTATGTCACTAGTGGTATCTACTAAAAGCAAAGTCAATCCATGCCCAAGATGACATCATGGGGTTCTATCGTGATGACTAGTAGGTCCCACATGAACCTCTCTCCTTCAAGCGATAGCTCTCAATACTGGAAGATTAAATACACAGAAGAATCACTCCCTATGGGGACCTTGAGACAAAGTTGTTGTGCTAGAACCTCCATATCTCCTAAACAGGGCATCTGTTTTATGTGTCGTCTATGGAAATGTGGTCCTACTATCGAGACGAACCTTTTGAGGTAAATTTGGAGATTTAATAATTTTTTATCATTTCTCGATTGCACAAAACACCAAAATATATTATTATTATTATTATTATTATTATTATTATTGAGTAATCTTGTATCGAACCTAACTCTTACATAAAAAATCTAATTGACACGTCGTCAGTAATGTCATGACCCTAAAATTAAAGTGGGAATTTAAAGACTTATTTTAATAATTTAAATAGAAATTGATGTGTGGGTCCCATGAAGCCTGGTTTGGATGTGTTGCGATGAAATGCAGTTTTTTCACTGGGTATCTTTTTTGGACAAATAAATAGTCGATACCCTATGTTTTTTCGTGAGTATCACAATGGTGTGATCCTTATAATTTATTTTAGGATCAAGGCATGGTCCCCATGAGACACCATTCGATCATAATGCAGCGACATACAACTTTTTTATCGGATGTCCGATTGAGGTGAATGAATAGTCGATCTTGCATGTTTTTATGCAAGTATCACAATGGTGTGATCCATTTGGATATACGGATACTTATTCATGATATCATTAAATGTGGAAACATTAAAGGAATATTGGTGGAATATCCTTTTGATGGGTTTGAAGAGAATCTACAAAAGTGATCAAGTCATGATCGGGCATTATTCAGGCAGATTATCAGAGGCTTCTTTCCGGGTGTTAGTCCCCCTGACGTACCAGGGTGTGAATACCTAATGAATAGATTGAAATACCCCTGAATAACTAGGGATCAGGTCCTCTGCATCTACTTTATGGGCAATACCCTCCATCATATTACCCTTCAGCAGGGTTGGGCAGTGGGTCCTCATCGACTCCCGGGTGTTAATCCCCCTAAAGCACTAGGGCGCAGATCCCTAATGACTAGAGTGGAATCACCCTAACGCACTAGGTTTCGGGTCCTATATGAATACTATTAGAGTGTAATCCCCCTAATGTACTAGGTTACAGGTCCTCTACTTAGATTTTTCACCATCCGACTATGTGAATTAGTGGTGATACCTGTTTTGACATACCTTTGGACTCACGAGAAAGAGGGACCCTTTACCCACTGAGATTCTCCCTTGTGACGTGACCTAAAACTGTGAGGGTGATTCGGTGCCACACAAATAGGATAGTATAAAGGTGCGGTGATTGAGCCCCTCTGACTTTCAAGTTCAGGGTAGGTGTGTGAGATGTTGGGCATCATTAATGGATACTTCTAGAACTATTGATGACTCTTTTTCTTGGACTGATATGTGAGATGGAGATCCCCTTACTCTCTCATTTGGGTTTATTTTGACTAATAACATATATATATATATATATATCCCATTTCAGTACCCACTCCTTAGTTTTTGTTCACTCTCCTTCTAGGAGAGGCGAAGACATGTGGGGTATGCCACGTGCTTTCTGTTTCTAGCTTCTCGTGGTTAGATGAGTCTACTCTTCTATTATAGGTAGCAAAGACTCAACGAGAAGTCCATATTCTCACTATTTCCATCTCCTTATGTTTTTATGACCTTACTTTACTCTCTTGTTGGGTTGATCTGCACTCTTTTACTGTACTTTGTTTTATCTACTGCTTTCCTCTTCAATGTATCTCTTACTGCTCCCCCTTCACCTTTTTGGGGCGTCCTACTAGGTATGTTTATACTCAACCCTATATGGTATTTTCCCGCACATAACATGACTTATTAAGATTAAGGACATGTTTGATCATGACTTAGAAGGAGCTCAGATATACAAATGTTTGGACCGCATACAATGGTCGTAGCTTGGGATCCATGAGTGGGGCTCTCTCGGCTATTTTACTTTTCCAGTTTCTATTAGGTTGGGACACTTTTCTGGTTGAGAATTTATTTTTCCCTTTTCCCCTTTTCATTTAATTTATTATTCTCATACTTTTTAGTGGTCCATGCATGTTTGGTTTATTTACAGTAGTGCAACATCTTTTTAAACTGAAAACATGTACCTGGAGTCATGCTGATCGCACCGTGTATCAAATCGGTGTGCAGTTGATTCCTACACATCACAAATGACTTATGGATCATTTTTATAAATTATCAAAACAATGCGAATTTATTTTCTTAGTTTTAAGTATTTCACATGTATTTTTTACTAAAATTTCAATTTTAAAATCAAACCATACAATTTTAGTAAAATGAAACTTTTGTATTGAAAACATGCACTTCAAGTCATACCAACCACATCATGTGTTGTATTGATGTTCTATTAATTACTACATGTAAAAATTTACTTATGGATCATTGTATTAAAGTATTAAAACAATATTAATTTTTTTTCTTGGTTTTTAGCATGTGATGTGTGTTTTGAACTAATGTGTATATTTAACAAAATAAGTACCAGATAAAAATGATAAGGAAATTAACTAAAAAAATTAGATAAAATGATTATAAAATTAACTAAATAATTAGTAGTAAGTCACCTCTTAATGATGTTTATATACATTCTAACACCATGTATTCTACTCATTCATTTCTAAATAATTTTGATTTCCTCCATTATACTTCTCCTTGAGAAACAGATCAAAAATAATATATACGTATTATAATACTAATGCTTCACACCCCAAATATATTTCTAAGTTCATATCCCATAATAGATCACAAAAATAGTAGTTAATCACCTAAATTTTATGTTAGAAAACATTCTGACACCATGTACACTCACTCATCCCTAAAAAAATTTACTTCTTCTTTGGAGTTTGTAGATTATTGTCGATCAAGGTAGTGCTGGGAAAATATAGGTAAAAAATGATCAATAAATATTTTTAATGAAATTATAATTACCTTTGGAAATTATCTTTTCGGTTATTCTAGTCTTTTGATGGTATATGGTATCTTTCATAAATTTTCAAAAAAAACTTCAACAATAGTCGTTGTTATCTTACTTCAGAAACTACAGAAACATTAACTAAAATAAGTAAATTGTTTTGAAATATGTTTTGATAGGTAAATATTTATATATATACCTTAATATATTTCCATTTTAAGTAATCCATAGGCTTCTTATTTTTAGTCATTGACTTCATACCATGATTTAACCAATATTTAGTGATTGATCTATCATAACAAAAATTTTGTTAAAACACAGACTGAAACATATAATTCTAAATTTATTTATAAAATGTTGATTATAGTGAATTATGAATCCAAAATACACATCATGAGTAGTCAGTTTGATGGAAATCCATGAATTAGATCCAAAAAATAAATATTTTGGGTATCCATATTGATTGTGACCGGTATCCAGTGCTTTCTAAAAAACAAAAATAAATAAGTAATGAAAAAAATAAAATTATATTTTATATGATTAGATTTAAAAGTTTTACCCCTGTATTTTAGGAATCAAAAAGATTATTTCATACGTTATTTTCTTCTCAAATTCCTTATTTAACGTATCTTTTATCTTATCAATTTCTTCCAACTCTAAAGAAATTTCATTCATATAAATGATATAGGGATTAATTAATCCAAATCATGCATCACATGGGTTTCCATTTATATATTATTAATATAAATGTATATAGAAAATATGAATATTTATTAACTTTTATAAACATATTAGATCATTTTTTGTATAGAATTATTATGAAAATTTACCTTATGCATGTATTCACAACTAAGACTCCCAACTATTAAAACTTGGTAATCTCATTTATACTCTCGAGACCAACTACATTTGTAATGAAAGTTATAAATATTTCTTCTTCATATGAAATGTAGGAAATATATCCATATTTTAATGTGGTGTCTTCATGAATTTATAATGCTAATATATGTTTCATTGGAACTGGTGGGGAGAGGGTACTCCTATAAGGTCCATTTGTTTTCTTGTTCAATTCACAAGATTTTCTTGATCTGACATTCCATTTCTCCATCGTTTTATCTATCTATAATATCATACCTCACTTCAAAACTTTGTTCATCAACTACTTCATTTGAAAAAAAAAATTAAGGACATACCTCAAGTATCTTTATAATATTATATGGCCATGCTATTAATGCTCCAATATAATCATTGGCCATTATAATGTCCAGATCATCAATTGTAATAGGCAACTCAATGCTCGGCTCTTGATCTACTTAAATACCCACTCTCATGTGATATTTTGGGAGTTATTTATTGTGGTATTTGTCTCCTGGGATATTATACAATGTACCCCTTACAACAAGGTGGTGTGTGGGTTTTGATAGATAGAAATCATATACAACTTTACCCTAAAAAATTGTAGTAATATAAAATTATCAAAAGTTGTTTGATTAACATTTAAGAGAAATATTAATGATAAAATTGATTACCTTGGGTGAGGTATGTGGTTTAGGGGAATGACTAGACTCAAATCTAGTGGGTTCATTTGGTTTTTCATGTGATGATCTTTGTTCCACTTTCAATTCACTTTGATCCTTTTTCATATGTGGGTCTTCCAAACCAGACCAAAAAATAATATCTTAAAAGGAATATATTTGTTCCTTAAATCCTATTATCAAATTATATGTATCTTCTTGTGGTCTTGTCTTCTCAAAAAAATTAAGGAGACACTCCAAAACCAACACCTCTAACACGACCGTATTGTTTCAGCCACTTCAAAGCTAGTGAAAGTAAATTTTCTTCTGCTATGATCACTACCGATTCTTATGTCTAAACCATATAAAAACATATGAAAATAAATATATATTTTTATGTAATACTATTATAAAGCATAATGAATTACTATTATGTCATACTTACACATATTTCTTGTACTGATTTTTTGTTTTCATCAATTAGTTTACCCTCCTTATTTATGTGGTCCTCCTTCCATAGCACATGGAATGGGATGAAAGTGTCTTCATATTTTTATCCATCAATATACATATAAACAAAGTAACTTATGTTTTTTTATATCACATAAAATTTTTATTGTTTATTTAAAATATGTACCAATTTTTTCCCTAGTTAAGTGTACCACATCATTGATTTTCGATAGGGGTAAATTATTTTGATGCATGTTTTTTATTTTCAGCACTCCTTTTTTGTTTCATAAATTAACAATTTTGGATAAAATTGGATAAAATAAATAATTTAAAATAATATATTATCAACTAAAATTCACCTAAAATGATTTCTCATCACGGTGACTGATGAAATCATTTCATGTTTCTTATTTTATAATGTGTGCATAAGTAACTAATGGATGGGGATTTACTTTCCCCTCAACATCCCTAATATGAAACTTTGCAGGAAGAGTATAGAAGACTCAATGGTATTTTCTAGTGGTCATTGAGACATATTTATTATGGAAATCATCTAAAATAAATAAACTCTATAAGTAATAATTAAAATTAAATCAATTTCCCCCAAGGCCAAGGTTAGTGGAAAAGGGCCATGGGGGTGTCTAGGAGGTCTCAGGTTTGAGTCTCCCAAACTTCTTATTTTTGTGTGTTTGCATGTTTCTTTGTACCTTTGTAATTCCCCTATCCCTTCCCTGACCATTTCTAATAAAAATTAAATCAATGTTTCATTATATGTTTTTTTGGTAAAATAGAGAAAGTATATCGGAACATTACCTTAATATCTTCCCAAAGGATTTCTTTCATTACAAGCTGGACATTATGCCATGAATCTATATCAATCGATACATTCATCCTCATTGTGACCCCAACATAACTAATGAACATTGACTTGTTATGTTCAAAAAGTTGGTTGTGTTGATTCCTTCCAACCTCAAATTTTATACCCTTTCTTCCTACCTTGATAATTTTATTCAATGTTTTTATGTTTCTTCATTCTTATTTTTTCATCAATATGTTGTTGATCCCCTAATAATTATTTATTTTTATCATTAACCACTTGTTCTTCCTTGAGATCGGTAACTTCATTATGTGAGGAATACATTTTCTATATGATTAATCAAGAATTTAATTCAGATTATGTTAATACAGTATAGAATACATAATATTATGAGGAAAATCACAGTATATTAAAAAAACTTTAACCTAATCATTGAACTCTCTTTATTTTTTTTAAGTTTAAAGGTATTTGGATCCTTTATCGAGAATAAAAATCCCTTATTTGTGGTCCTCTATAACATATAATACATTGTATACATTAGGACCACCATGAACTAGTTGTTATCTCCAAATTAAAGGGTTATCCATGATTGAATTTTCATCTTACCCTACAGTTGTTTTAATTTCCAGTAGAAAAATTGACCAATTCTAGTTTGTTGGATCTGAGACATAAAATACTTACACAACTTGTGATTCCATTATGAAAAAAATCATCATTTTCCCCTTCCACATTGAAATTCACCTTCATTAATCATGTTTCATCAACTTTCACTGTAGTCCTATTATCAGCCCATTTTCAATGGAAAATTGACACTTGAAATGTTGTATAATCCAACTCATATATCTATTTGATAATGTAAAAATATGACATATTCACATAAATTAGATTTCAATCCTTGTAACTAGATATGTGCATCACTTCTGAAACAAGCATAACTCCACTATTTTACAACATAATACGGTCATCATGTTATTTTGTATAGAACATATAACCATTTATTACAAAATCGCTATAAGAAATAATATTTTCATTTGGTCCCCTGGCTAGCCATTGAAGTCGTTCAAAAATTGAATTTGTATTTTCAGATAACTCATTATAAATATGATCTCATAATCATCCTATAAACTATTGATTATGTGTATTTGATATCCATCCTTAAACCCTTAATGGATTCAAATATCTAAGAATTTCTTTATGGACTTCAACATATGGATGAACATTTTTACTATTATGTAAAATTTAAAAGGTGAGCTTACTATGACTCTGTGATGGTAATTTTAAAAACATATATTCTAAAAATACCTTCACCCATAAGGCATCCACTATGATAAGACTTTGGGAGACCGATGATATCAACATATTATAGGTAATCAATATATAATTCAATAGATTGTTCAATAATATATTATTCTATAATACAACCTTCTGGATGACTTTGGTTCCTGACATACCATTTCAAAATCTTTATGTATAGTTCAATGGGGTACATCTATCTATAATGGACAGGACCACATAATTGAACCTATCTAACCAAGTGAACCATCAGGTGGACCATTATATCAAAGAATGATGGTGGGAATAACATCTCTAATTCACATAATATGACTGAAACCTTCTTATTTTTGATTGGAAACTTTGTCGGTTCTATAAATTTACTGCATATGGCTTTGAAAAATAAGTAGAGTCTGGTTAATGTATGTTATACATTTTTAGGCAGAATGCAATGTAAAGTGATGATCATCAAATCTTGCATCAAAAAATGACAGTCGTGTGATTTTAGTCTTTGTAACTTCAAATTAGTCATTGACATGACATTCTTGATTTTCACTCTATCCAGACAATAAAAATTTCAATTTTTCTTGTTTGGATAGAGTGTAAGCTACTAGAGTAAGAAAATTCTTCCCTTTACCCTTCACTGGTTCCAACTCTTCCCTTATCCTCATGTCAATCATGTCCAACCTAGCCTTGATTTCATCTTTTGTTTTTTCGGGAACATTTAGTAAAGTGCCAATAACTCTATCAAATACATTTTTATACATTTATGACATTAAGAAAATGTATGACATATAAACAATTCCATTATGGTTAATCAAAGAAAATTGATCTCTTTTTCCAAGATGATTTCATAAGTTTTTTTGAAAATGGTTTACTAAAAATAGTTTCAATATATTTTACTTTATCAATCAGTTGATTACCCATTAGTGGAGATGGTGATGTACCTTTTACGGTATTCCCATTGAATGTTGTCATCCTGGACTGGTATTTATGTCATCGAGATAAAAAAAATTGATATCCTAAAAACATATTTTTCAAGGAATGTTTCAACCGAACTGAATGTGTGCATTCTTCACAAATGGGACACCCCAACATTCCTTTAATGTTATAGCATGGAAAATTTCCATAAGTAGTAAATTCATTTATCATCCCATACAACATGGCCCTCAATGTGAATTATTCACTTCCATTAGCATCATACATTGCAACATAATGTATCTGTGCTTCATCTATAACCATGGAAGTAAGTTATAATTTACCAATATGACTAGTCATGTACAGAAAACGGATTTATTCCATCTATAGATAATTAAAGACAGAAGTTTCTCAACTCATTTCCAAATTTAGGATACTCATAATCAATTTTATTTTACTAAGGAGAGCCTTCTGGATGACATAGTTTCACATATTTAATTATTGTATCTATATTTCATGTAAGTTGTCGCATGATTTCCTAACATCTATATAGTCTTCTAAACTGTGGAATGATAGGAAATTACCATACATCTTTTTAATGATGTGATTCATCTTTCTTATATCAATCTATGCCACACTTCGGGCATTTTATGAGTGATTCATAGTCCTTGAGAAACATTATGAAATCATTTGGATAAGCATGTATTTTTTTATAGATCATTCCCATTGAACATAGCATTATTTTAGAGTCATATTCTTGATAAGAAATTTCATTTTATTCTGGTGGAATAACATTCAGGAGACTAAGTAGTTCTGTAAAGTTGGTGCCTCTCTATTTTCTACCAACTTTCAAATTATATAACTTCAATACAGCTGACAATGTTGTGTATTTAGTAAAACCAGTATGTAATGGTCTCTTAGCATAGATATTTAACTTCCCAAACAAATTTGGAAAATCATGAAGTACATCTTCAATTTTCATTATCATTTATTCCATACGATCTTCATTATCATTTACATTGGTATTCATATCAAATGATTCATAAACCATAGTATCATCTCAATCGGTGTACACGTTTAGTTTTTTCCCATGTTTATTCCAACATTTATAGATCTAATCTATTCCATGAAAAATCAAATGTTCTTCCAACTCTTCCATACTAATTTTCCTTGAATAACAACAACATAAACACATTCAAATTATTTGAGAAGGGTTGTGTGCATGCTTTATTGGAAACTTGATGAACTCTTTAACTCCATCTTCATACTCTTTTGTCATATGATTAGCGTGCATCCATTTTCAATTCATATTCATCCTATTAGGTTCATAAAATTTACATTTTTCACAAAAAATAAATAAATACACATAAGATATTCATAATCAAAGGATAAAGTTATAGATAATTCTAATAAGGAGAACCCAATATTTGAATTTTATTAGTGATGATTCCTGATGAGTTATCATTTTACAAAAGGGTTCCATGAAAATAAAAAACCTAGGGTAAACATGTGGTTGTTGGTACAGGTTCTCAATTTGTTGTTGTGTGGGATAAAAAGATGGTAATTCTAGGATGGTTTTGGTGACCTTACTAGGTAGGAGTCCAAAAAGTGGGAGGAGTTGATTTTTATCCATTTATTCACTTGGTATGTGGTGGGTAGGTTGGTGTTTCATTGACAGCCTGAGTGGAGATTTAAATGAGTGGAAAAGTTCAGGTGACTATCACTATTCAATGCATAAATATCACATGTGATTAATTCTAAGATCTAGAAAAAGCAGCGAGCAATTGAAATCATACGGGGCATTTGACCACTGACAAGTATCGATCAGCCCTTGATACTTATTTCCTTTAACTATGACATCTTACCAATGATAAGTAGACACTTAAATGCAATAATATTATATAAAATTAACTAATAAAAATATAAGGAAACTCATTTATTTCTATGAAAACCTTTGAAACCAAAGAAATAAAAAAACATCTTTAAAAGCCTTAAAACATTTTTATTCTAAATAAAACTTCCCAAAAAGGAAATGAAACCGTAAATTTAATTTATAAACACTCCAAAAATCAGTCAAATATTTCATTAGATAAAAAATTATGTATATATGAAAATAAAAATCATTTTAATATAATCAAATGAAACTTTATTCAACAATAATTAATTTTCCTCTCTTTAAAAAACTAATTTATAATTTAACTCAAGCAACAATAAACTTCAACTCTTTATTTGAAACATTTAATTATATAATAATAATCATTTAATAAATAATTTAAGTATCCTTTATACTAAAAAGTAACATTTTTCTAAATCACTATACATGGAAATCATAAAATTTAGATATATACATAAAAAGTATAAATATTCATTAATCAAACACTTACGGACATTTAAAAGAAAAAAACATGAGAATCACTTAAAAATTTCAATTATAATAGGTTCAAAACACATTAATATGAATTCAACATTCTTAAAGTAATTCAAATATATAAAGAACACTTTAGATTATACCCAAAACTTTTTTCCTTAGATTTTTCATGATATATTTCCTGGTTATAAATCCTCTATTCTCAAACACATCTCTAATGAAAACCATTATTCATATGAAAACCATTATTCATACAAACTCCAACCCAGATGGCTTATCCCTTAACAAAGGGCCTCTATTCGGTCTAATCATTACTAGATAAAAATATTCCTACAATCTCACACTAAAATCCCTAGGATTCCCATGAATCAGTTGATGAGAAGTGAGGTTACAATCATAATGAATATAACCCTATCCTATGTACCAAAGCACCCTTTATTCTAGTACCTCACACACACACACACATATATATTATAAGAACTTGTTTTTTCACTCAAGTATGGATCCTTTAAATTTTGGTCTAATTTTCTTTTATGGACCTAAAATGGATTTCTTATGAGTTAGTGAAGGTTTTAGAGGTGTTTGGGGCTTGTTCGAATCTCAGAACCTTGGTCAGTGGGATAAAATGTCATATTGTGTTGTTAGAGAAAACTGTGTGAGGAAGGATACATGGTTATTTTTAACCGTTCGAGGTTGCATAGTGGGGTGATATCGTATAGTTTTACTTAACCATGTGTTTTGGGTAGCACAGGCGTGCGAAAAACTGGAGAAAAATTGTAAAGTCATTTGGCACGGTTGGCATATGGTTTCCCTAACTTTGTGGGTTCCCCTACCTACATAATACCATGCATGGTTTGCACACAGGTTGTCTAAACAGTGTGGCCAAAGTGTGTGAAGAAAAAATTTGGACAAAATTACCATTTTCCCCTTAAATGATATAATTTAACAAACCCCTCCTTTCTTATTTCTCTCCATTGTACACCCCCCCTCAGATTTCTCTCTTTTGAATCCAAAACTCCCTCTTTGATAGATTTTGATCCTGAGTGTCCATCCAGAGTCCGATCAAAGTTCCATCTGTCTCATTGGATTCACACTGGTGCGTTCTTAATTCCTTTTTAATCTTTCATTGTTCTTCTTCCTATCAATGATGCTATTTATATATAGGATCATATACCCTATTTTTATGGTGTTGATCTATTATTTATATATACTCCAATCCAAGCCAAATTAGAGGCTGTTACTGGATGAGGAGATTCATACAAGTACAGGGTAGGTGTTCTATAACTCACTCATCAAGATTCCTAGTTTTATAAATTATCGTGTGGGAACGCCAATTTCACCGGGCATTATTTGTTAAATTTATATGATTTTCTTGTAGTCATTAGATTCGTGTTCTAAGACCCATTACATATATGTAATTCATTGTTGGTGGTTACACCCAAAACTTCATCCACCCCAAGTAGGGTGTTATTTATATTTGGGTTTTTAGAGTTTAACATGTTTTTCTGATCCACCGTTTAGGTGTTCCTCAGATTGAACCCCCTAATCATAAGCCTCTCTAATTAAATGACTTTTGAATTTTGAATTGATCATGGAAAGTACCATTTATTCTAAACACTTGACCCACCTAAGGTAAGTGCTTCAACTTGATTAATAAATTATAAATATAATTGGAAAGTATATTGTATATATATGACTTGGCCTAATTGTATAGAAATGAATTTTTAGTTTCATTTCGTAGCACCCCTTCCCATTTATTATGGAAGGTAGTGGAATGAACCAAGTTATTTTTTATGATATGTGGATTAATTAAATGGTTGCATGCTCAATTGGCTTTATCACAATAATGAAAGGCAATGGCTTGAACCTTATGACATATTAAATGGCTTGAGTATTAAATGGGTTAATTATATAAATGAATTAAATGTAATGTACCTAATTACATATGGACCTTTAGATCATTATAGTATTGTTCAGTCTCAAGTTAGTTATTGGATTCCAAAGGGAATTCTTTGAACACTCATGGACACCATTCTGATTCAAGGATGTCGGTTTCCTTCGTTGAGACCCACCTTGGAACTCAGTCCTCATCTATCAGTGGATGCATAGTATGACACTGTGGGATCCCTCCTTTAAAATTACAGGATGTCTTGGATACACTCCTTGAATCTAGTATGGCTTCTACGAACACGAGGTGCCTTGGTCATATCCTTTAGCCTAGCCATTTCTTATCTTATTTTACCTTGGATGTTTTCCTTAGACTCAGTTAGATCACTTATTGTGGAATGACTAGGATGATGCTCCTTATATTACACTTCTACCCCTATAGGCAGGATACAGTTTCTACTAAGTATGAAACCCTTTAGGTCTAGGTTTCCTTAGTTATTACTTTGGAACCTTTCATTATTATTACCATCAGGTTGCCTTGTTACATCTTGGAACCTCTAATATTACTATCATGATGTGATGTCAGTTCTATCTATGCCTCATGTGAATTAATTATATAAATGGACTTAATTAATAAATGAATTGGTTTCATGTCCAGACACCAGCCATGGGCTGAAGCGGGTACTTGGGTATTTACGTTATTGTACTGATTTACTTTTATATATTCATGTTTGCACATTGTTTCAATTTATATTACACGGATGTGATGTTATAGACACTATTGGTGGTGGACTACTAATATTTATATCACACCCTATTCGAGCCTCCATTGGTACCTAGGCATATTATATTTATGCAGGTGTTGACAAAGGGAATCATGTCGCTTTAGACCCTTGGTTTCTTATTGTATTAGGATGGTGCTGGTAGCAGATGACCGAGCTGGAGATCGGAATGATGGGGATAGTTTTTAGTTCATTTTTTCTAATTTTTTATAGAATTCTTGTATGTTTCTTTGTATCCATGTTTTTTATATTTATAGTAACATGACATATCATAATCATCTTTTGTATATTTATACCATTTGCATATGTTGTTTACTATTCCTTACTGTTTCTATTGTGCTATCAGTTTACTTATATTACTTCTATTATTTACTATCTGTTTTATATTGATCCACTATGCTACACTCTAGTAATGAGGGAATAGTATCCCCTTATACACACCCTAGGCCCTCACTGCTAGTTGGCAACCTCTAGCATTCGGGGAAATATGCTTGAGGTCATGAGGGAAACTGAGCTCGGGGTACCTTCAGTGGAATTTAGGTTAGGGACGTCACAATTGGTATCATAGTCTTTACTTTCTTGATTTAATATTTGGATACAATATTCATGAGATTATTAATTCTTGGAACTTGGTTATAATCTGTGATTGGGCATCGCGAACCCATGTTTAGGGTAAATATCGAGTTTCCTAAATTAAAATTGTTGTTCTAATTTCTCCTATTATAGTTGATATCATTTCACCATTGGGTGACTCACATGCTATGTGGTGTTGTTAATTATTATTCTAATTGATAATTTCATTTCATCCTCGGCTTGATGATATGAGGGTAAGGAGAATTGTTACATGCATCATCATAGGAATCTATAATTCTCATGTCATGCATTTTTCCATTCCATATAGGTGAATTTCAATATTTTAATTTCTTGATATGTCTGTGATTATTGAGTGATATTGTGGTAGTTATATTATTCATTTTCTTTCCCTTGGTTGTGATTGATTGATTTTTTGTTTCAATTAATGAGGTGTTATGGGCCCTCGGTGGTTTGAATTGGTAATTTACTGATTAAAATAAAATGGGTGTCATTTTCGGTGATAAGGTGTATGGGCCCTGAATCACTGGGAATGTAGATCCATTTTAAATGAACTTTGATATAAGTTATAAAAAAATGAAAACATAAAATTGAATTGTGTCTTTTAAAATGTAGTGGTGGGATGTCCTTATCCTACCTTGTCATGTTTATGAAAGTTAAAGAAGTGAACCTTGTTAATTAAATATGAAATGAATGAATGGTTTTCAGTAAATAATGAGGCAAGGTGCTATTGACCCTTCATCTAATGGAACCCCTAAAACTAATTTTTGATCACTTATCAATACCTGGACTTCTAAGTGGGTAGTTGGGGTAGTATACCATGGGTAGTGATCCCTTTCTTACATTTATATTTTTCTATTGTCATTATCTTTATGATTTTAAGCTTGTTCTGAGGCGTGTACTTGGAATTTGTAGACCAATATCGTCACAACGTCCACGTATCATGCACTAGGAGGGTGGTGACAAACATTCTCTAGATGTGGTGGGCCTTGAGCTTCCAGTCTTACCTCTAGGAGTTCCACTTAAGGAACCTCCTATTGTACCTGATTTGGGCACTAATGCTTAGGTTTGAGATAGTTTCCTACATCTCATGCAGTTCATGCAAGTTGATATATGAGTTGCACCTATGATGGATAATCTGACAAGAAAGTATCAGTATCAGCATCCTCCTACTTTCTTAGGGAATGGAAGTCCACAAGCTGCTGAATCTTAGCTATAGTCCACCTTGTCTATCTTTGATCATTTGGAGATGCCTCCAGAGCAGAGGGTAAATATGGTTCCGTACATGCTGCGTGATTCATCCAAGCATTGATGGGATGTAGTTACCCAAGCTGGTAGCCATCTGGGCATGGTATAGGCTGACTTCCAGATTACTTTCTATTATTAGTTCTTTCCTCAGATTTTGAGAGCTGACAGAGTCGGAGAGTTCATGCATCTCAAGTAGGGTTTTATACTAGTCATGGATTATTCGGTGTGTTTCACTGAGTTACAATGATTTTCACCCCTTCTATCTAGTGATGATATTTCGCATGCTATACGCTTTGAGGATGGGCTTGTTTATTCCATTCATACTTAAGAGAATGTATTTCTCCTTCCTACCTTCTCTAAAATAGTTAATCAGGATCTTATCACTGAGCACAAACTGATGAAAGATGATAGTTCCGGATATAGATAACTATTGTTGCGGTAGGCCAGTAGTTCTTTCGGTAGTAGGAAATTTTCCCTTGAGGTTTCTCATTAGGGAAGTGGCAGATAGAGTACCCATATTGTTATCTCTATGGTGTGTCATCTGTGTGGACGATAGGGGAATCTAAAACCTTGGTGTGATATAAATCCTCTGGAGTATTGTGCTTGTGGTTGTATGGGGAATCTACATATATTTTGTCAGAACTTTCCATCAGTTTCTAGTGGAAGTGGTTCTGCACCATATCGCATATAGGGGTTGGTTCTTTTACATCACATCATATGGGAAGTTGGAGTAGCACTGATAAGACTGGCCGAGGAGGATGTCAGGGCCATGGTAACTAGACTCTTGATCACCAGCAGCACCAGCAAAGCAATTTTGATCATGGTAGTTCAGTTATTGCATAGGTTTGTAGATCAGGTTAGTTGCATGCATTATTGCTAATACCCAGGGATCAAGCTGTAGGGTCATCTATAGTACAAGGTACAATTTTAGTAGCCTCCACTATAGTATCTATTTTATTTGATACAGGTGATTCACACTCCTTCATCTCTTTATCTATCATGGAAAGTCATGGTCTTGAACTACAGTATTAATGTGGTGTAATGACCCTAGATACACCATTGGGAGTATGTTTAGAGGGAATACACCAATGCATGGATTTTCCCCTTAAGTTAGGTAGGTACCCTTTCTTATGGGACCTCTTTGTTCTTGAGATGATAGGTTTTGACATCATTCACAAGATGGATTGGTTAGTTTGTATCATGTCTTTATAGACTGCTATCATTTTAGGGTATCATTTACATCTCCCGAGGGTAGTAATTATCTACAAAAGGGTGATTGGGATGTCCAAGCTAGTAGATATGGACCAAAAAATCAGGGTCTAGGTGGAGTAACCACCCATATTATCAATATCTTCATAGAGGATCAGGGTTTAATTCAGGATGAATTCCATCTAGTAGTAGATAATTTCAGGTACATCATTCCCATTGATTTTTTTGGCTTACCTCCTAAGAGATAGGTAGAGTTCACTACTACAAAAATGGGCAAGGGAAGCGCTACCCTTTTATCAGTGCTAGAAAAAGGGCTGATAAAGGGGGCCTTTATTAGTGCTAAAAAAAGCACTGATAAAGCCCCCCCTTTATCAGTACTTTTTTTAGCACTGTTAAAGGGGACCCCTTTATCAGCGCTTTTTCCTAGCGCTAATAAATTTTATGTTTCAAAAAAAATCATGAAAAATAATATATTGTTATATAAGTATATTTATATTGATATAAATATAATATATATTTTTTAAATATACGTATAAATAGACTATTACATTTAATATATAAGAAATTTAGTGAAAATGGCTTTAAAATATTTAAAAAAAATATAATTAATTAATAATTTTATAATTATTATCGATTAAAAATCATTTAATAACAATTTGAGGACACAAAAAATCAAAATAATTAATAAAAGATCTAAAATAAGTTGAAAATGTAACTCAAACTTCAAACAGCCATAACTTTTGATCCAAGTATCTGTTTGAGCTCTACAGCATATCAAATTGAAGCCTGGGACAAGCTCTATGCGTCTGTGACCCAAGAAAAGCTTCTGTCACATTTTTAGAGTCCAAAAAATCCCAGAAGGCCTCCAAAACTGAGTTTTTAGTCGAGATACCCCGATTTGTTAACATTAAAACATGTATAACTTCTGATTCTGATGTCCGTTAGGCTTGTACCACATATAATATCGAATATTGTTTCATTTTCTTTAATTTTACTGGTTGTGGAGTTGAAACGGGCTTCAGGATTATAAGTTATGGTAATTTTAACATTATATGGATTTTCAAATACACACATATATATATGTATTTATTCATAAATATATGTGTGTGTGTTGTATATATGTATGTATTTATTTATTTATTTATAAGCACACATAAAAAACATATTTTATAAATTGTAACTACAAATATATATATATAAATTGATATAAATATATATTAATATACGAATGAATATATATTTACTAATATATGAATAAACATATATGTATTAATATAAGTAAATATATTTATATTAATATAAATCTATATTAGTATACAAATAAATATAACTATATATATATAAATAAATAGATGTATCATTAAATAGAAAAAAAATGAAATGGCTTAGTGGTAAAGGTGCAGGCGCGCAAGGGGTAGGTCGCGGGTTCGAGTTCGGGTGGAAGCAAGGAAGTGTGTGGACATGTGTAGAACGCGCGGGCAAGGGTAGCGTGCGGGAGTGGGAGGGGCCGCCTAGCGCTGATAAAGGGGGGTCAAAGCGCTGTTAAAAGCTCCCCCTGAATATAAATTATTATTTTTTTATTTTTTTATTTTTTTATTTTTTTTTTACTTTTATCAGCGCTTGTAAAAAGCACTGATAAAACATCCCTTTTGTCAGCGCTAAAAAAACTGCGCTGATAAAAGGGGTGTTTTATCAGCGCTTTTTTTTAGCGCTGATAAAAGGGGTCTTTTATCAGTGCTTTTTTTAGCGCTGATAAAAGGGGTATTTATCAGCGCTTTTCTGAGAGCTGATAAAAGGGATCCTCCGTTTATCTTCGTCTTGATTAACAGCACTTTTTTTAGCGCTGTTAATGCACTTTTCTAGCGCTGATAAAAGCCATATTTGTAGTAGTGGTTTATGATTGAGCTCATTCCAGGGGCATATCTAGTGTCCATTCCACCATACAGGATGGAACCTACTGACCTCTAGGAGCTCCAGAAGTAGTTATATGATCTGTAGTACAAATGTTTTATACAACCTAGTACTTCCTCTTGGGGTTCACCCATGCTTTTTACCACAAAGGTGGATTAGACCCCTCATCTATGCATGGATTATAGGCATTTAAACCAATTTATGGTCAAGAAACAGTATCCACTACCTCGTATAAATGATCTCTTTAACCAAATCTTGGGAGCTAGGATGTTTTCTAAGATCAACATGAGATTAAGCTATCATCAGGTGCAAGTCAGACCATCAGACATACCCCATATAGCTTTCCATAACAGGTATGGTTTGTATGAGTACATTGTTATTTCATTTGATCTTACAAACATGCCTGCCATTTTCATTGCTCTGATGAATAGGGTGTTCCACCCCTATCTGGATTCTTTTTTCATAGTATTTTTTTGGACTACATCTCGGTGTATTTTACACTCGTAGTGATCATGCTAAGCACCTTGAGATCGTTCTGAGTACACTGCGAGAGCATCATCTTTATGCCAAGATTTATAAGTACCACTTCTAGATTAATAAAGTTCACTTATTGGGTTATATTATATCCGAATGAGGAGTCTTTTTTGACCCATATAAGGTTAGTGTTGTGGTTTCCTAGAAGCATCCCAAGAACATGTTTGAAATATGGAGTTTCTTGGGGCTATTCGGATATTACAGAAATTTCATACAAGACTTTACATGCCTTTATTCACCTCTAACTAGTCTTATAAATAAGGGTTTCAAGTTCCTGTGGTCATAAGAGTGTGATAAATACTTTTAGGAGTATAAAGGGAGGATTTTCTCAGCACTTATTATGATTCTACTAGAGGAAGATAGAGGTTATATCATGTTTTATGATGCATTAGGAATTAGATTGAGAGTAGTGCTGATGTAGGAGGGAAGATTCATTGTGTAAGGATCTCAGCATCTAAATCCTCATGAGAGAAACTACCCAACGCGTGACCTTGAGCTAGAAACAGTTTCCCATACCTTATGTTGTTGGAGACACTATCTATTAGGTGAGTGCTTTGTGGAATATACAGACCACAAGAGCCTCAAATATATCTTTACATAGCATGAATTTAATCTAAGATAGTGAATATGGGTTGAATATATTCATCCCTTCGATTTTGAGTTTGCCTATATGCCTAAAAGGGCAATGAAGTAGCTGATGCGCTAAGTCGGAAAACTCAGGCACAAGTTGTATGAGAAACCAGTGATGAGTAGAAATTAATGGCCCTATTTTCTGAGCTTCACCTAGAGTTTCATGACAGTCACGAGCAGTACTATCTGTCAGCCTTGATCGTTACCTCTTCCCTCCTTAAGAAGGTAAAGCGCAAACAATTTTTAGATTCTGAGGATTTAGTTCTCCGTGAGGGTATTTCAGGAGATGACCCACCTCCAGATTAGTATGAGTATAAAGATGACATCATGTGTATGCATAGACATGTCTGGGTTCCTATAAATATGAAATATGAGTTGATGTGCGAGTACCACGCTTCTTATTGGGTAGTTCATCCAGGAATATCCAAGATGTATCTATATATATGACGCTAGTATTGATGGCCTGTATGAAACGTCATATAGTAGGCTTTATCACTAGGTGTTCTACCTGTTAGTAGGTGAAGGTGGAGCACCAGAGACCTATAGTCTTTTTATAGATGCTTACAGTCCTGGAATGGAAATGAGAATATGTTTCCATGGATTTAGTAATCAACTTACTTAGGTCTCCTAGAGGTAGATACGGTGTATGGGTAGTTATTGATTAGATTATGAAGGTATCCCACTTTATTCCTATCTAGGATGCTTTTTTAGTTGATGAGTTGGGCATGTTGTATGTCTGTGAGATCATCCGACTAAATGGGGTCTCTCATACTATCATTTTATATAATAATTATCATTTCACATCATGGTTCTGGTAGGGATTTCAGAGATCTATGGGTACACAGGTGCTTCTGAGCATAGATTTTCACCCTCAAACCGATGGATAGTCAGAACAGACAATACAGGTTCTAGAGAAAATGCTCTGAGCATGCGTCCTTGATTTTTATGGTTCTTGGGAGAATCATATCCCTCTCATTGAGTTCACCTATAATAATAGATTTTAGGCGACAATTCATATGACTCCTTTTGAGGCCTTATATGGTAGGTCATGTCATTTGCCCATGTACTGGCTAGAGGTAAGAGAGGTAGACCTAATAGGTCCTCATCTCATGCAGGAGACTTCAGAGTAGGTTCAGCTGATCAGGAAGCGTATGTCTATTTCTCAGTATAGATAGAAATCTTATGCCAATCACTACTGAAAACCTCTAGAATTCAAGGTTTAGGATCATGTTTTCCTGTGGGTATCACCCATGCTATGGAATATATGGATACGGAAACAAGGTAAGTTATCTACATGCTTTGTTGGGAAGTTTGAGATTCTGGAGAGAGTGAGGTCGATAGCCTATTGGTTGCTACTACCACAGAGATACAATGTCATGCATGATGTCTTCCACATTTCACAACTTCACTGATATTATGTTGACCAATCTCACACTTTTTATCCTAATAAAGTTGAGGTAGATGTTTATGCTTAGTTTTAGGAGTATCCTATATGCATCATTGATTGGAGCACAAAGGCTCTATGATGATGGTTTATCCCTCTAGTGTGGTTGTTATGGAAACATGGCCATATAGAGGACGATACTTGGGAGTGGGAGGTTGACATATGTGCCCAGTGGACAGAGTTTTTATCAGATAGTGTTTTATCACCCTTGGAAGGTGAACTCAAGGATGAGTTCCATTAAGGGGTAAGACTATAATAATCTGGTTTTTCACCCAGGTATGGATCCTTTAAATTTGGGTCTAATTTTCTTTTATGGACCAAAAATTAATTCCTCGTGAGTTAGTGAAGGTTTTTTGGGTTTTTGGGGCTTGTTCAAAGCTCGTAACCCCGACCAATGGGATAAAATGACAATTCTCATGATTAAAGTAAATTTCACAAAGCAGGATCCATTATTAGTTTTAACTATATGAGGTTGGACAGTGGGGTGATATGGGGCACATGGTTTGCCATAACTGTTTGATTTGGGCCACATGACCATACAAAAAAACTGCAGAAAAATTTTAGAGGCATTTCACATGATTGGCACATAGTTTCCCTAACCATGTGGCCTAACCGTGTAGGTTCTCCTTCCTACAGCAAACCGTACATGGTTTGCGCATGGTTTGGCCAAAGCATGCGAAGGAATTTTTTGGAAAAAATTACCATTTTACCCTAAAATGATCTAATTTAAGAAACATCACATTTCTTATTTCTCTCCATTGGATAGACCCCTCCCATTTCACTCTTTTGAAGACTAAAAGCCCTCTTTGATAGATTATTATCCTGGTCATCCTTCCAGAGTCTGATTGAATCATCGTCTGTCTCATTGTATCTGCACCGGTACGTTCTTAATTCCTTTTTAATATTCTTTAATTCGTCTTCCTATCAATGATTCTATTTATATGTAGGCTCATATGCCATATTTTTATGGCATTTATCCATTATTCATATCTACTCCAATACATTCCAAATTAGAGGCTAATACTGGATGAGTAGAGTCGTATTATTATGTGGTAGGTGGTCTATAACTCACTCCTCAAGATTCGTCATTTTATAAATTCTCTTATGGGTGCGTCGATTTCATCGAGCATTGTTTGTTAAATTTATATTCCTTGCTTGTAGTTATTATAACCATGTTTTAAGACCCATGCCATATATTTAATTTATTTTTGGTGGTTATATCCACAAATTCTACCACACCAAGTAGGGTGTTATTCATATTTAGGTTTTTAGAGTTTGACATGTTTTTCTGAGCCACCGTTCAAGTATACCTCGGCTTGACCCTCCTAATGGTAAGACTCTCTCATTAAATGACTTTTGAATTGTGAATTGATCATTACAAGTACCATTTATACTGAACACTTGACCCGCCTAAGGTAAGTGATTCAACTTGATTAATAAATTGTAAATAGAATTGTCAAGTATATTGTATATATATGACTTGGCCTAATTGTATAGAAATGAATTCTTGGTTACATGTCATATCACCCCTTTCCACTTATGATGGAAGGTAGAAAAATGAACCAAGTGAATTGTTTATGATAAATGGATTAATTAAATGGTTGTATGCTCAATTGGCTTGGTCACACTAATGAAAGGAAATGGATTGAACCTTATGACATATTAAATGGATTGATTATTAAATGGATTAATTATATAAATGAATTAAATGTAAGGTGCCTAATTACATATGTACCTTGACATCACTATAGGAGTGGTTAGACTTGAGTTAGTTCTTGGATTCCTAAGGGATCGCCTTGAGCACTTGTGGACACCATTCTGATTCAAGGATGTCAGTTGCCTTGGTTGAGACCCACCTTGGAACTCGATCCTCATATATCAGTGGATGCCCGGTATGAAACCATAGGATCCCTCCTTTACTATTAAAGGATTCCTTGGATACACTACTTGGATCCAACAAGGATTCTACAGAAACAAGTGTTAGGTCAGAATATTCTAAGTAACACAAGAGGAGGGTGAATTGTGTCTTTTCAAAAATATTCTACAATTATGGCTTTTAACACCCTTTGTAATTATACGGATATGCAGTGTTTTATTCTGTAAGAAATATAATCAGTGGATAAACAAAAATTTAGATCAAAACTTTTTATAGTGGTTCAGGGCACAAAGATCCCTTAGTCCACTCCACCAAATGCTCTCTCTACGAGCTTGGTGAATTTCACTAGTATGGTCCTCTTATCACAAGACTGAAAATCCAAAACTAAGTGTAGGAAGTTGACACCTTTATAACAAGACTAAACAAAATAGATCATTCTGTTTATTTTAATAGAGAACTAAAAAACCACAGATTAGGCTGAGAAGTTGATACTCCACCACAATTGAGTACGAGCAGTTGAAACTCCAATAAATCAAAAGAGTTTGATTTGTTGATAACAGGTTATTATTCAAAATTTTAGTAGCAGTAATTGAAAATAGATCGATCTTATTCTTTAGAAATAATAGACTCCAAAATAGAACGAGTCTGAAGTGATCCTGGTCACACAAAGATCTTCAATTTAAAATCAACAACAAAATAGAGCAGCAGCAAGCTTATAGAAGAACGAGATAGAACATGTATATCTCTAAATTTTAGTCCTCTATTAGAGTTGTTCATTCATGGTAGTATTGTAAAAATATTTTCACCATAGTATGATTGTATATGAAAAATATGTACCTTGAAAAAATCTCATATATTAAAAATGATACACCGATAGAATATATAAACAAAATATCCTTCTTTAGAATTCCAGATCCACAAAAGACACCTAATAAACCGTAGAAATTAAAATTAGAAATAAAATAGGATATTCTTAACTTCCCTTGAGAATAAGAGCGATTTTCTCCATTGAATACGGTTCTTTGAATCAAATATAATGAGCTTTAAATAAGTCAAGAACGATCTTTAAAATAGCCTAAAATACCATCCAGACTGTTTCAGAAATCTCAGAAAAAAATGTGAAATTAAATATTCGATGTTGAAAAGTCAAACATAGGGTTCCTTGAAAAAGCAACAAAATACCAAATGCATGGTTCAACTATGTAGTGTTCATCTCCTAAATGTAAGGTTGATAATGAAAGTAAGGTTGATGATCTATACATTTCTCTCTAAAATTTAAGGTTTATTACTTACATAGGGTTCTTTAACCATACTTTCTCCTCTTGAAAAACGTAAGTTTCCTTTCAAACGTAAGGTTATTTAACCATACTCTTCTGATAAATTATGGTTGATTAACTATAAATACTATTTTGAATATAGGGTTGATATACCATACTTTCTTCTTCTAGTATAAGGTTGAATACAAATGTAAAGTCCGTAATCCATACGTGATGTACAAAGCATAGGGTTTATTCCTTACATTACGGTTATCCATGTAGAGTATGAACAGTGTTTCTAGAATGATTAAAAATACATCCCAAACACTTTAATAAATATTTATTGTGAATTAAAATCTTGAAAATAATTTTAGAATAAATATTATAATGAATATTAATTCCCTTAAATACACTTAAAGTAAAATCATTAGTAAAACAAACAAGGGTATTTGTGAGCATCAAAATCATAATAAATTATAGAGTATTGTTAAGACAATACATGCCCAACAATATCTCCCTTTTTCATGATCACAAAACCCATAAAATTAACACAATATAGAATTTTGTAAACATATTTAAAGAAAAATATTTAAAATTTATTTAAATAAAATATTTAAACTTTCGATTTCACAATATTATTTAGATAAAATGAAATCTTGTGTTTATCTAATTTTCTCCCCCTTTTGTGATATCAAAAATAAAGTGTAGAAAATATTAAAACACTTTTAATTTTGCATAGAACAATAAATTAATGTTATAATATACTATTTGATAAACAAGATAGGGATTATAGCAATTGAGATAAACATAAAAGAATATCAAATAAAGAATAGAAAATAAGAATAACGAAATTTCATTAATAATAATTGTACGAATATAGTAGACAGTTTGGTGAAGTCAAAGTTTATAAATCTAGTCTGGTGGAAGGTAAAAGGGTTTGGTCAGGGTCTATTTCTAGTATTGGTTCTGTAGGGGCCTGAAAAACCTCTTTTAGTTCTTCTATGTGTACTTGTAACCTTTCTACAAGATTATATACCAATTTCCTTATCAAAATTCTGGAATCCTGACTCACATGAAGATTTTCAACTAAATTGAATTTAAAAAAATCATGCAGACACTCCTCTTTTTGCATAAACTGAACTAACTGATCACTTAACCTATTGAGCAGAAGCCTTATACCAGGTTTACTTGAGGTTAGTTGCTCAACAAGAAATCTTCGGTTATCTAACAAGATTTATAAAGCTGCATTGTTGCACTGAAGGTTCTGTAACCTATTGTTCATAATAACCATAACAGTTGTGATTGCTTGAAATCTTCTAATCAAATATAGTGAGGTTGAAGGGGCAGAGGTAGAAGCACTATCCTAACTAACACTTCCCTTAATGAACTCAAATTGGCTTCCCAAATACCATTTTAGGTCTACAAAAACTATTTTATAAATAGATTCAGACTTGATCATTCCAATCTTATCAATAATTTCCCTTTTAAAAGCATCAAAATCATTCTTTTACATGGAATGTTCTTTAATTTTTTGAAGCTGAGTCTGAACAGGATCAAACTCTATTCTTGGGGATGATGAATTCTTCAAATCATTAAATGATTTTCTTGAGGCATCCAAATCCTATTTAAGAATATAATTCTTCTCTTGAACCTTATTGAACTTAATCACAAGATCCTTAATTTGATTAGTCAAAGAATCAGAGGTCCCTTCATCTGGATTCTTGGACTGATTAACAGCCACAATGGCTAAGGGATTAACAGAAGACTTCTCAACAGACTTTTCACTAGAACAAGAAATATTATCAAGAACTTATGTCTTTTCTCCAAAGATAGATCCAAGTCTCTCTAAAGACTGGTCAATGGCTGATATAGCCTAATGCTCAACAAAATATATGGCATCAGTTGATGATATTTGTATTTGTTTTTCTTCTCAGATAGCCTCTTCCAAAAATGCTTCTTCTCAAACCAGATCAACTGGTTGAGGAACATCTTGAATCTCTCGAACCTGAATTTTAGCTTGTTGATCCTCTTTATATATTAGTTCTTATAAATGAACTGAATGGGTAGCTTCTCTGGATCCTAACACCAGCTCTTCAGGTGGTGGTTCTTCTATGTTTCTTGGTTTCATAACAATATCCTCTACAACTTCTTCTTCTTCTTCTTCTTCTTCTTCTTGGTTTAATACACCATAAAATCTTAATTTTATCTTAACAGACTTAGAGACACCTTCAGTCCTATATTCTCCAATTCCTTAATTTCTTATAGCACTTTTCTCCCCCTGAGAAAAGTATCTAGACTTATATTGGCCATCTTCACCAACTGGCATAATATTTCCTTTCACAATACTCCAATAAAAACCAAACTTCCTTAAAGTACCAGAATTCAGGACATTACTATGATGGCATTTTACTCTTACATCAAAAAGATGAATCAACTTCTTCCTTAACAAAATTAGAAAAAGTAACCTTCCATAAGGATAAAAATACATTCAAGATTCTTCTTGGAAACAATAATTAAGATATCCCAACATGTATCTAGAAAAAATTTAACTTGATATCACTAATGAAAAAAAAGATGATGTGCATACCTAGATACAAAATTTTCTTCATTTCAACTAATCTTAGGGAAATTATAGTTTGAAGAAACTTAAATAATAATTTTTGATCTACCTTAATATCCTTAACAAACATTTTCCTTATATTTTTTGATCCAAATAGAAAATAAATCATATCTACAAACTTATGATCATTATTCCCAATTGATTTGAGATCAAAGTGGAATACACCTTCATGAGGAAATTTCAAAATCTAATCTATTTTGATTGAAGAAATTGAAAACTCCTTTTCTTCTATTCTCACATATAAAGTATCTTCTATTTCACCAAAACTAAACTAAACACTACTATATAAATGTTTTAGTTCTACCTCATAAACAAAATCTGTATTTTCTTCATTGAATAAAAATTCCAAACCTTGGAACTCTAGTGCTTGCTTAAGCGGAAGGTTTTTCTGGTAAATCCATTTGAAATCTACGACCTTTCCTTGAATAATATTTCTTAATGGAACTCGTTGACGCTTTGGGTCACTAGATTTTCCATCATCATTTTTCTTGGTCTTCACCATTTTTGAGAATCTGAAGTTTGAAGGTTTTTAGATTCTAGGGTTTTGAAGGAAGATGGAGGTTTTTGTCGGCAAGACAGTTTGAGAAACAAAGGGGTAAGGTAATTCAAAGGGTTTCTGACAGATAATTATGTGGTATGGTTTCCCGTGCTAGTTTTGTAGGGTAATTATTAAAAATTTTAAAAACACGTGATTCTAAAAATGAGAAAATATTTATTTAAGAAAACAATCAAAATACTAATTTCAATAGTAAAAATTAAATAAACAAATAAAAACAATTTTTATCAAAATAAAAATTTATTAAATTGAAATAAACTAATAAACATATAATTAAAATTAAATAAACCTAACTCCCCCTTAATAAAATCAAAACTAACAGTGGAAAGTGGTTTAGTGAAAATATTAGCTAATTGATATTCAGTATTAACAAATTCTAAAGATGTATCCTTTTTAAGAACATGGTCTCTTAGAAAATTATGCCTTATATCAATATGCTTAGTCCTAGAATGAATTATAGGATTTTTTGAAATATTTATAGTAATGGTATTATCACATAAAATAGTAATGCTATTAAAATTTAATCCAAAGTCTAGTAGATTGTTTTTCATCCATAGTACTTGTGCACAACAACTATTAGGAGATGCATATTCTGCCTTGGCTATTGATAGGGAAACTGGGTGTTGTTTCTTACTCAACCAAGATACTAAATATTTCCCTAAAAAGTGATAGGTTCCTAAGGTACTTTTTCTATCTATCCTACAACCTCCAAAATCAGTATCTAAATATGAAATCAAATTAAAATTAGAATTTTTGGTGTAAAGAATAGATTTAAAATGATCCCTTTTAAATATATAAAAATTATTTTAATGGTAGTAAGATGGAATTTTTTGGATTTGATTGAAATCTAGCACATAAGAACATAAAAAAAATAATGTTCGGTCTACTATAAGTAAGATATAATAAACTAACAATCATAACTCTATATAACTTATTGTACACTAGTTTTCCATCTTCATCCAAATCAAGTTTTATATTGGTACACATAGGGGTTGTATATGTCTTTTTGTTTTCAAGTACAAACTTTTTTAGTAAATGAATAATATAATTACTTTGATTTAAAAAAATCCATAATCTTTTTGATAAATCTGAAATCCTAAAAAGAAATTAAGTTCTTCCATTATACTCAATTCAAATTCATTTTTCATTAATTTAAAAAAAAATTACAAATATTTTTATTAGTCGAACCAAAAATAACATCATCAACATAAATTTGAACTAATAAAATATTATATCCAACCATTTTCTTAAAAACTGTTGGGTCTATCAATCCTATGGTAAATCCATTTTTCAAAAAAAAATAACTTAATCTTTCATACCAAGCTCTAGGTGCTTGTTTAAGGCCATAAATATCTTTAGTAAGTTTAAAAACAAAGTTTGGTTTTTGAGAATTTTCAAAACTAGGAGTTTGTTCAACATAAACTTTCTCCATTAAATAACTATTTAAAAATGTAGATTTAACATCTATCTAATATAATTTAAAATTCATATGAGATGCATAGGCTAAAAGGATTCTTGTTTCTTCTAATCTAGCTACAAGAGAAAAGGTATCATCATAATCTATACCTTCTTCTTGATTATAACCTTTATCTATTAATCTATATTTAAATCTAGTAATGATCCCTTGATCATCCTGTTTGTTTCTAAATACCCACTTGGTTCCTATAACTAGATAATTGGTTGGTCTCTCTACTAGTTATCAAACTTCATTCCTCTTAAATTTGTTTAGATCTTCTTGCATAGATAACATACAACTCTAATCATCTAAGTATTCCTCTATAGTCTTAGGTTCTAACTGGTATAGAAAGGAAAATAATTCAGCTAGGTTTTTTATATTTCTTCTGGTTCTTATACCTGTGTCTAGGTCTCCTATAATAGTTTATAAAGGATAGTTATTTAGGGTTCAAGATTGTCTAGGCAGGACACTTTTAGGTTCTTCAGTATCATGTTCTTATAAACTGGACTAAATTTTATTAATATCATTTTCAAAATAATCTTTAATGGTTTCAAGTCTCATGTTTCTAAATGAGTCAATAACTTTATCAATTTGATCTTTTTCTTTAATAAAAGGGTCTGTTTCATCAAACTTCACATGAACTGATTCTTTAACAATCCTTGAATTTTTATTAAACACTTTATAGGATTTCGAGTTAGCATAATATCCTAAAAATATTCCTTAATTAGATTTTAGATCTAACTTACCAATATTATTCTTGGTGTTCAAGATATACGCCTTGCATCCAAAAACTTTAAAGTATTTTGCTTTTGGATTTATGTTATTCCAAAGTTCATAGGAAATATTTTTTAAAACAGACCAAATTAAAACTCTATTCATGATATAGTAAGTTGTACTTATAGTTTCTACCCAAAAATAGGTAGGAATATTATATTCATTTAGCAAAGTCCTTGCCATTTCTTGAATAGTTCTATTTCTCCTTTCAAAAATCTCATTTTGTTGAGGTGTTCTTGGTGTAGAGAAGCTATGTTTAATACCCATATTTGATAAAAAAGAATTAAATTCTTGATTCTAAAATTATTCACCATGATCACTTCTTAATGAAATTACCTTAAAACATTTTTCATTTTGAACAATTTTACTAAAACATTCAAAAATAGTGAAAACTTCACTTTTGAATTTTAGAAAATAAACCCAGGTAAATCTAGAATAATCATCAACTAAAACATAAATATATAATTTACCAGCCAAATTTTCTACTCTTGATGGTCCAAACAGATCCATATAGATAAGTTCTAAAGGTTTAGATGTATCAATTTTGTTAACATATTTGAAATAAGATTTGTATTGTTTTTCAATTTAGCATTCATTACAGAATCTGTCGATGTCAAACTTAAGACTAAGAAAATCAGAAACTAACTATTTCTTAGATAATTTATGTAAATCATATATATTAAAGTGACCAAGTCTCCTATTCCAGATCCATGAATTGTTTATCTTTGCATTTAAACAATTCATCTTTTGTTTATATAAGGAATTTAAGTCCAAAGTATAAACATTGTCAGTTATAGGTGCTTTAAATTTGAGCAATTTATCTTTAAAAACTGAGAAATAATTGTTAAAAAATAAAAATAAAATCATCATCACAAATCTGAGAAATAATTATCAAATTGTGCTTTATCCCTTGTACATATTGTACTTTGCTGATTGATATGATCTTTGGGTCTCCAACAATTCTGACTCCAACTATTTTTCCTTTGGAATTGTCACCAAAATTGACAAGACCTCCATCCATTTGAGTCAGCGAATGAAAATTTGATGGATCTCTACTCATATGTATCAAATATCCATTGTCCATATACCATATAGAATTTTTTTTCTTATGGTATTTTATTTGTAAAAGCAATTAAAAAAATATTTGTTTTGGTACCCAAACTTTCTTAGGTCCTATAGTGTTAGCTAGTAGTGATATGGGAATCTAGAAATGATTTATGTTTCTGCAATTTATATCACTTGATTCATACAAATTTTTAGAAATAAAATATTTTTTAATACCACTAATTTGAGGATTTATCAAATAACATTTATTAGTAATATTCCCCTTTATTCCACAATAACAACAAATAACATTTTTTCAATTGGGGACAAAATAATTTTTATATAATTTAGATTTATCACCCTTACTTCATATTCTAAATCTTTCTCTTTTAATGAAATTATTTACTAGAATATCATTTGGGACTTTTTATCCTTTTTAAAAGTAATTGTAGCACTCTTATAAGATTCTACTTCATCTTGCAATTCTTTAATTCTTTTTCCATAATAAATGCAGTTTTTTTGTAGATGAGTATAATTTATCGACTAATTATTTATGTTATTTCAACATGGTATCTCTTTCTCCTAAAATGGTATTATAAATATTCTTCAATGATTTATGCTTCTTTAATAAAGAATCATATTTTTCTTTGAGCATTGAGCAGTAAGAAACTAATTTTTCATTTGATCAACTATCAGAATTAGAAGAGTAATAAGTTTGTACCTTTTATTATTCTTCCTTGGCCATAAAGAACATGTTGGATTTTATATTTGATTGCTCTATTTTTTAATCAGACTTTGAAGAGCTGATGGAGTCTTCAGATAAACTCCATGTAGATTTCATTTTTCTTTTTTCCTTTAGTATCAAAATTAGTATTCCTTTGATATCTATTTTATGGAATTTTCTTTTCATCTTTCAGCTAAGGAAAATCCGATCTGATATGACCTAATTTCTTACATTCATTAAATTGAACCTATCTTGGTTCTTTCTCATCTCTCTTGAAGGATTTTCTAAAACCTCTTTTCTTCTTGTAGAATTTTTTGAGTTTTCTAACTAGCTGAGCTTGTTCCATTTCAGAATCTGAGGAATCAGAATCACTACTAGAAATTTAGTATATACCAATGGTTTAAAACCATTGGTAAAGGTTGTATAACCATTGGTAAAACTTATACCAATGGTTTATCCAATCGTTGGAAAGCAAGCCATGGGGATAGGCTTATATGAATGGGTTATGAAATAACTTTTGGGATAAGACAATAGAAATAATATTATAACACCCAATGGTTTGGAAACCGTTGCAATAGATCTTTACCAATGGTTTCTGAAAACTGTTGGAAAAGATTGATAATAACATGCCTTTATCAACGGTTTCTGAAACTGTTGGTAAATATTGAACTAACAGGCCTTTACCAACAGTTTCTGAAAACCATTGGTAAAGATTGAGAATAATATACATTTGCCAATGGTTGTAAACTGTTGGTAAAGAGTGGGTTTTTCAATTCTATACCAATGGTTTTGGAAACCGTTGGTATAGATCCTACAATTCACCCTGTCCAGAAGCAAGCAGCTTCCCTCTGTGCATTTACCTGCAGAATAACACAGAATTCAGAATACAGAATACCTATCATTCTATACAACTGGTCTATAAATTCACTTCAGGTTTATAATTATATCCCCCATTCAAAACCATAAAATATATTATTATGGATTATTCTTTAATTTTATAATATTTGTGTTTAGTTGACTGTAGACTATATCTTTATGAAGGATTTTTATACAACCCCTAATTTGAGTTATTTCAAAATGGTATCACATGTTGAGTTTATTAATGTACAACCTTTATGTATTGGTTAATTCTCTCTTATTTTATATATTATCCCATATATACATAAAGTAGATTAACCAAAGTCTCTTAGGTAAGTTGTCAGTGAAACTTTCATTCTCTCAAAAGGTGATGCAGGATGTAATTCTGAGTAAAATAGGGATAGGATGGTATCTTTTAGAGAATTTAAATGAAATGAGAATATCCTAGGATATCCTTTGTATTTATTATCAATAATGTGGAAAAATATACAAACATATTGGTATAAGAGTTGTTTATTGGTATTGTAAAAAAAATAAAAAGGGGGACACTGATGTTCTTATTGATTGGATTGTATTTTTTATCAATTATTTTGGCATTATAAAGTGTTGAGGAGTGAAATAATATATTGATTTCAAGGTGGGTGGGGTTTGTCCAGGGGGTTGGGAGTGTTGTCCAAGAGGGTGGGGTGGTGTCCAGGGGGGGTGGGGGCTGTACAGGGGGTTGGGCGGGTTGTCCAGGGGGGTGGGGGTGTCCTAGGGGTGGGGGGTTGTCCATGGGGTGGGGGTGTCCATGGGGGGTGTCCAGGTGGTGGGGTGGTGTCCATGGGGAGTGGGGGGGCTTTCCATGGGTTGGGGGTTGTCCAAGGGGTAAGGGGTGTTTAGGGGGTGGGGTGGTGTCCCGGGGGTGGGGGTGTCCGGGGGTTGGGGGGTTGTCCAAGGGGGTCGGAGGTGTCCAGGGGTGGGGGTGTCCGGGGGGGATGGGGGGGTGTCCGGGGGTGGGGTGTGTCCGAGGGTGGGGTGTGTCCAGGGGGGTGGGCAAGCTGTCCATGGGGGTGGGGGCTATCCAGAGGGTATGGGGTGTCCAGGGGGTATGGGGTGTCCAGGGGGGGTGGGCGGGTTGTCCACGGGGGTACGGGGTGTCTAGGGGGTGGGCGGGCTGTCCAGGGGGTACGGGGTGTCCAAGGGGGTTTCGGGGATGGGGGGTGTCCAGGGGATGGGTGAATTAGTCACAAAAAATCATCAATACAAGTTTTATTATTTATAGATAAAAAATAAAGATAATGTGACCTACCTAATCATGCATATATTCAGGCACAACAAATCAATAAACATTAAAGGTCAGTAATATCAGTCAAAAATGTAACGGATAAATCTGTCCCTCATCACCATCATTATCATCACTGTCATCATCATCCTCACCCTCGTCCTCATCGTCATCCCCATCATCATCCCTTCCCTCCTCAACGCCCTCCTCCTCACCCTCGTACTCCGCCTTGGCCTCCTCTTCTCCCTCCTCTGCCTCACCCTCCTCCTCACCCTCCTCTGCCTCGGCCTCCTCCTTGCCATCATCTCGACCACCACTAGAACTACCACCCGGTGCACCATATATATAATGAATCAACGACATATATTCATCACAAGTTGTGCTGGCCTCTGGTGAAAGTGTTGGACGTAAAACTTCCATCAGTTTCATAAATGCAATGTTTGCCCTAGAAAATTGTTTTGCCGTCTCTATGGCCCTTTTTCGGCCTGTTCTACCTATGACTTAACCTGCTAAAACTAGGTGACACTACAAATCGTACCTGAGGAGGGCCAATACCTCTTTGGAACTATACTCTTACCAAGTCGGCAGCATACTCTACCAGGGTGCTCATCTCCCAACACCTGATATAAGTGATCGTTTGGCCCAAAATTGTCAGGTTCCTGGGCATCAAGGGCCTCTAAATCATCCTGTTACAAATATAAATATATTATTAAGTTAAAAAATATAGATTAAAATTTTAAATCAACAAATTAAAACTTACAATCTGTTTTTGAGTCGGTTCATTAACCGCACTTCCATCTTTCTTCCTTCTACTCGAGCAAACATTTTTTCTCGAGGAACACATCCTTTTATATTCAATTTATGACTCTATAATGACATTGAATGTAGGAAACCATAATTAAAAATAGTATACCAAAAATAATTTCATAACTAAAATTATATAACAACTTTAGCAATCGAATAAATTATAGAGGAAGCAATAGAAAGTGCGAGTCGTAAAGAAAAATTATAAACTGTCATACCTGCTTCCTCTCATGATCTGGCATCATAGTACACCCCAATGTGTGGAGGTAGTTTTTAGAATCAATGTTTTTTTATTTCTTCCAGATGATTCCTAAATAAAATTCAATAATTAGTATTAAGTAAAAACATGAAAATTTTCATTTAAATACCTTAAATGTGATTAATACCTTAAAATGGATAGTCTTCCAATGAGTAATAATCTGTCGATACTATTCTAACAGACAATCATCCGCAAAATGGACCACCTCTATTAGTAGATGTATCTTTTATGAAAGAAAAACAAATATTTTATCAATACATGTTATAATGAAAATAAATAATGGGGTAAAAATTTGTTGGGGTTGTATAAGTATACCTGCGATAGTCTGATTAATGGGCACCACTGGATCCGTAGAAACTAAAGGAACACCCTGTACAGGTGGATTGGGTCCCAATGTATGCTCCTCAGGGACAGACTCTAATGGAGCAGGAGTTGAATAAGATGGAATATAAAATCCCGAAGAGAAGGAAGTAGAAGTAAAAGAGGATGACAAGGATAGATGGTCGAATGATGGATGGGGAGTGGGAATCATCCTCGGATATGGTAAATATGGGTGAGGAGGCTCAGATTTAAAGGGTGGTGAAAACATGGGAGGCCTAAATATCCCGTGTGTCCCTAATGACACATCGGGATCAGAATGTGGGATGGATGGTATTTCAATGGGAGGGGAAGGGTCTAATCAGGTACACCGACCAGATCGTCTAACTCTCGTACCACCCCCCCCCCTCATACGAACACCCTAAGTACTGGGACCACTATTAAGATGCTCATCAAATAACTGTCACCTAATAGGTGGATCCTGAAAAAAAAAATTAAAACAAAATTAATCACATGACATTATATATTATTTAAATATATATATTTGAAATAAAATACTCACTACAGGCACTAGTGGTGGAATTCTCATCTCATTCATGCGACGATTGTTGTCCATCATCTATTTTTGTCACCTATCTTCAATTGGTTTCATTTCCTACATTTGAAAACAAATATGGAAGTAATTATAAAAGGATAACTAATGTGTAGCCCAAAAAACAAAATAAATTAGTGGGAATAGGGGGATTTGTGGATAATTTAATTATCCATTGTTTTAGGTGAACTTAAATAGATATATAATGAATTCAATAAATCATACAAGATGTAATAAAGAAATTTAATTTTTAGTAGGATGGTTATTTACTAAGTGTCATCGGTCTATTAAAATCATGGAACATTGATTCTACCAGATTTATAAGGGGTAAAGCAACTGTTGAAATTAAGGAAAAATTTAATTTCTTTAGCCCAGGTAGATGATGCAGGTTTCTATACATGTTTTGTAGAATAATAAAAACCATCATGTTCATTACCTGGTAAAATGTTAACGGGAGGTCTTAGAGTTATACTAATTTTATACATGGTCAATAAAGCATTGAAATGTTAACCAAGTTAGAAATGTTGGTTTTGTAGGTTTGAATACAATTCAATTCCAAATTAGAAAATACAATTCAAATAAAATTGAAACCAATAAACATTGAAAATTAAGATAACTTTCAAGTAGGATACAACATATTTGTAATCAATATTAAATCAATTTGAATAGTACCAACCTTAACAACCCAAGTCGAGGTAAACCAAAAGAATTGAGAACATGAATGGATAATTTTATATATTTCCCACCAAAACTTCAGGTTCATAATCAACTTTGACAATTGAGCTATTAGAGTCATAAAATGTAATAAATGGATCATTTCCAATGGAAGTAGGGATGGTTTCAATTCCATCATCACCATCGTCAAAAATATGTCTTGGAATTACTTCAATAATGACATCAAATTCAGGTTGAATATGGTTTTTTACATAAAAAACGTGTTTCGTCATTGATGCCAATACATATGGTTCATCGATAGCAAGAGTGTGAGTCATATCAATTACTCTAAATCCAAAATCATCAATAAATGTGCCATGCATTTTCATTGAATCAAACCATTGGCATTTCATCATCATGACTCGTCCATGAGAATAATAATCCAATATTATTATTATTTCAACGACTCCATAATAATCTACATTTTCAAATAGTGGTCTATTATATGATGCACTAGCATAACAATCTGTTGTGGAAGTAACCATAAAACCATCATGTTTTGTTCTCGTGTTCTTTTCTCATTCAGTGATAATAAATCTGTACCCATTGATAACAATTGATTTACAGTCACAAACCATGGTATTAGGACCAAAATCCAAAACTATTATTTCCTCAGAGAAAAAGTCAGCAGGAAAACTCAATACCTAAAATATAAATGAATATTAAACTTAATTAATTATTGTTTTAATTATTTTAAATAGTAATATTATTACCTTCAATTTTAACCAAGTAGAAAACTCTTTACTATGCAAAGTCTCCCTCCTTCTCAAAGATAAAGAACAATGCTTTCTATTTATCATCACTTTATGTTCCATGTAGATAAAAATAGGAATAGTTTAATATATATATATATATATATAAGATATACATATTCAATTTACTTACAATATGTAGTCATCGAACAAATCACAATTGAACAAAACTGTGCGATGTGTCATCTCCCGCTCTTCAAGGCTTAATGTCGTCAATGTATATGATCCAGGAATTCCTCTTGTTTGAGGAAGTGATGGAAAACTAGGTTCAATTTTCTCATATTGTTCTTCTTCATCTCTCATTAGTCTTTTCATTCTTGTAGTAAGATCAGACAAATACATAGAGCAAAAATCCATACATTCTTGAGCCAATTAACCGTTCACGATAGAACCTTCGGGATGATTCCTGTTACAGACATAAGACTTTAATGTGTACATATTTATTTTAGTTGGATACATACAATGAAAAGAAATAGGTTCTTTGAGAATTATTTCAGTTGGAATATGGACAGTCATATGCAGCATGCATGTGAAAAATTATGGAGGAAATATTTTTTCTAACTCGCACAAAATTAATGGGGCATCTATAAACATTTTTTGCAAGAAATACTTGGACAAATTCTTTTCACAAAGATCTCTAAACAAATGGAACAACCAAATAACATCCACACTTACATTATTAGAAAAAAGATGACAAATTTATATTAGAATCAACTCATGTAGAAGGATGTGATAATCCTGAGTCTTCAAATATTTTAGATTCAACTCTCTTATGTTGACCCGTTTAGATATGTTGCTTGAATATCCATCGGGAAATTTAATAGTCTCTATTACTTCCAGAAATTACTTTTTTCTATAGGTGTCGTCACATAAGAAGCACATGGAACTTTCCATTTATTTTCACTGATACGCATAGGATGCAATTCTGGTCCGATGCTCCAATCCACCAAGTCACGATAATACCATAAATCATATTTTTTCTTTCCCTTAACATTTAGAAGAATATAAAACAACATTTCACATATATTTTTTTCAATGTGCATTATGTCTAAGAAATGATGTAACAAATTGGTTGACCAATAAGGAAAATCAAAGAAGATACTTCTCTTCTTCAAATTTTAATAGGTTTTAGTGAAAACATTCTTTCTCTTTATAGATTTCATTGGACCCTTCTCGAATGAAAAACTGAAATCTTTAAATTCATTAAGCACATTAGTTCCAGACATATGCTGAGGTGGATCATCGGTCTCCATCGTATTGTCAAATCTTCGACAATTATTTCTATATGGATGGTCCATTGGAAAGAATCGTCGATGTACTATAAAACTGAAACTACAATGGTGTTTCAATCTTATGGATTGTGTATTCTTCATACAAATAGTACATGATAGTTTTCCCTTCATGCTCCATCCAGAAATCATTGCATAAGCAGTAAAATCATTGATCGTCCACATAAGCACATCACGCATTTGAAATATGTATTTTGAACATGCAATGTATGTGAACACACCCACATCCCAAAGAAGTTTCGACTATTTTATTAAAGGTTACATGTATACGTCTATATCATTTTCGGGATCAGAAGGTCCAGATATGAGTATAATCATGAAAGTGAAAGGTTTTTTCATACAGAATCATGGGGGAAGATTATAAATGTGTATAAAAACCATCCATGTGTTGTGAGATGTAATCATATGCCCAAACAGATTAAAACTGTCACATGAAAGACCCAACCTCACATTACGCACGTCAACTACAAAATTAGGATATCGAGCATCAAATCTCTGTCATGCAAATCCATCTGCTGGGTGAACCAACTCATCATTAGTATTCTTTCTCTTGGTATCATTTCATCACATTTTTATTGATATTTCATCCGATATAAAAAGATTCTGGAGTCTGGGGATCAATGGAAAGTTCCATATTACTTTATGTGGCACACGGGATGGTGTTCCATCAGCATTTGGCTTCCAGCAAGATATACCATATTTTATACAATCATTTCGTTCAATAGTTTCCTCCTATAATAAACTACAATATTTTAGGAAATCATGAATTTTATTTCTTAAAAATCCAAGTTCCTCAACTAACTTCCATGCCATATAGTGGTTTGAGAAAATATCTGCATCATCCGGATGTGGTAAGCGCCACATCTGCCCTGCGTCACACGGCCTGCTAGGTCGGTCGCCTCCCCTGCACACGGTACTGCAGACCGTGTGCCAACACCAACCCATGGCCCGACCACGAGTCTCCCAGCCTGATGCAGCATTGCGGTTCCGCACCGCCCTGTGTCGTTGTTGACTGTCGCTGGCACTGATGCGCCAACAGTTCTTTTCACGGGCCACTGAACTTGCTCTGGTGGTCCGTTTTCTGATCTTCGAGCACCTCCAGAATCCTCGGGTCGTCTTCGTCACTACTACATGCTCCAAGTCATATCGTCGTCGATTCGAAGGTCCGGTCACAGTTGAAACCTCCTAGAAAAGTCTGAAGGGACCACATGGGTCTGTCAGTGAAGAACGATAGGATGGGGTAGGAAGATCACCAAGAACACCCGAGGGACGGACGATGGCCTTGCTTGTTCGGCCTTCATTTGTCCCGTTATAATGGAACTGGGAAGGGAGTAATTACCAAGTTCTTACCCTTCAATTCCCGCAATATTTAACCCATCTCTCATGAACGAACGATATGTGAATCATCCTATTAGTGGGTTGATCATTGTTCATCATTTGGAAAGAAAGAATGGGGAATCCGAATGATAAAGAATAAAACCCCTACATCGAGGTTGGATCATTTGTTGGTGAAGATCGCACCACTGTCATTATTCGTTCCTCAATCATTCATTAGTGGTGGGATCCTTCGAAGGGTAAGGATGGAACTTGTGGAAATTCTTTGTTCATTATCGTTCGTCTCTTGCCAACGCCACTCCTCCAGAGTCTTAGAGAAAATACAGTATCGTGCCAATGATCTCATATCTCTGTTAAAAAATTAAATGGAGGAAATGTGTTTCTGAGTTTCTGTTACGCTGAGTTGCAGTGTCGTTATGCTATTTCATTTATGAAATGAAATAATTGGCTCGACATTGCGTTGCAGCGAAACATTTTTTTTAAATAAAATAAACTTTCTTAAGTATATTTTATTTTTCTTTAAAACACCCAAAAATTAAATTTTACCCTCGACTTGCGTTGGTCAAGGTTAGGCTTAGTATAAGAAAATAACACCCTCGTGAGCTCAATGGTACTCTCTGATTTCAAATCCGAGTTACCATTTATGATTTATAAGGATTTGAAAATAAAATAATATTTATTGAATTATTTTATTTACAATCACATCCCAAAAACTACTTTCCACAGTTGGCCCGTACCAGCCAATGTTAGGATCCACCTAAGGAAATCACGTTCTCACGAGCTTAACTTTGGTCTTGTATTTTCAATTTGAGTCATCGTTCGTGAGTTATAAGGATTTGAAAAAATAATAATTATTTTATTTACAGTTATTCCATTTTCAGGTTTTCTCGTTGGAGGGCTATGCTGACTAAAGTTAAGTCGTTTCTAGGGTAAACCTGCCATCCTGAATGCAATGGTACCCTCAGATTTATGATCTAGGCACCCATTTAAGAGTTATTCCACTTCTTCAGGAAAACTGCTCATACGCGCTATTTAAAAACTTAACATTTTTCAACGGACCATTTAGGGCACACCGGACCTTGGAATCACACACCATCTCAATGCATGGTCTTGGAATTTTTCTAGAAATTTTCTAAAAATGAAACCAGGAAAATGAGAGTTATTAAATTTTCCCCACTTTAAGGCTTTACCTCCTCGACAGCCAAACTAAGGGATTCCCAAATAGATTAGGGTATAAGCACGAACCTGAGCATCCCGCTCCCACATGCTCTCTTGGAGATTTTCTTTGCTACCACCGAACGTGCACTAGAGGAATTAATCACCCATAGAGGGTCCTCTCCAATCGATCCTCGCTCTCCACCAAAACTCCACAAAAGTCACCCCGTCGTCAACGTCCATCTCGCCCCAATCAATGATGTGTGATGGGTCGTGTATGTACCTCCTCATCTAGGATACATGGAAGGTGTCATGCACTCGCTCTAACTATGGAGGTAGAGAAAATGGGGTATGCCACCTCACCCACTCTACGCAATATCAGAAAAGGTCTGATGAACCTCGAAGATAACTTGTTGCCCTATCCAAATCTCTGTATCCCACACCGAGGAGAGACTTGAAGGAACACATGGTCTCCCTCATCAAACTCCAAGGGTATTCGTCTCCTATCAGTATAGGACTTCTGACAGCTTTGTGTAGTCTTTATCCACTCCTGGATGACCCGCATCATCTCTGTAGTAGCCTACACCAACTCTGGGACCATGCACACTGACTCTCTGGGGTCATTCCAACAAAGTGGAAACCTGCAGGGTCACCCGTACAAGGCCTCAAATAGTGCCACATCAATGGTGGAGTGGTAGATGTTGTTGTATGAAAACTCTACCAGAGGTAGGTGATCCTCCCAACCGTAGAAAAAATCGAGGATGTAAGCATGTAGCATGTCCTCTAGGACACGAATGGTCCGCTCTGTCTGGTCGTCTTTCTCAGGTGGAAAGTTGTGCTCAAGTGTAGCTGAGTCCCAAATGCCTTAAAATCCCTTTCACAACCTGGATGCAAAGTTTGAACCTTGATATGAGAATATCGTTGATGGGACTCTATGGAGTCGAACTATCTCCTGTACGTAGTGGCATCCCAAGATCTCTACGGGACTATGTTCCCAAAAAGCTAAAAAGTGACCAACATGGTGAGTTGGTCAACGATCATCCAGATGGTACTGTTTCCCCTATATGTATGTGATAAACCCATCATTAAATCCATAGATATCCTTTCTCACTACCTTCTTGGCACCCCAAGGAAGAAAAGAGAAACTCCTTCCAAGCACAGGGGCTCGACATGGTGTATTGACAAAACAAAAAACTGATTAAACAAGCGCTCAGCTTTTATATCAATAGGTAAGACTAGATTCAACCTATTATGACATCTTCGGTGTCTGCTTTGACACCCACAAGCATTTCTTAATGCATCTCGTCACTCAAGGGATACACTACTACTACTGTGCGTCCTTTAAAAATAACGGTGTGCTCCCCAACTTTCAAATATCCATCAGGGGTATTCCCTATGAACAATTCAGCACTCAAATACTCACAGTTAGTATCATTGATTTGTGCCTCCCTGACTCACTTTAAGAGTGGAGGGGTAACAACCACCGATTAGAGGTAAGTTGTATCATCCCTATCTACAAAGGATTACTATAACGATGCCAACTGCTCTATTTCCTCGTTCAGCAACTACGGACTGGATCACCTGCTGAGAGAATCCTCTACCACGTTTCCCTTACTAGGAGTATAGACTATTTTGAAGTCATAGTCTTGGAGGAACTCCATCCATAGTCTTTATCTCAAGTTCAAATCCTTTTGAGAGAATATATACTTGAGACTCTTGTGGTTAGAGTAGACGATACATCATTCACCCATAAGGTGGTGTCGCCACATCTTCAATGAAAAGACTACCGCCTCTAACTCAAGGTCGGGGCGCTCGTCAAAATCTGTCTTAATTGTTGAAAAGCCTACGGGCACATTTCCATCCACGAAAAAGGCTTCCCCTTTCAACTGATTGTTTCATTCATTGTCCCTTTAGTAGTGGGTACTCGTTCTCCACAACCAATTGGTTAAAGTGTTGGAAATCCACACATAACCTCAAACACTGGGTCTTATTAAGACCTTCCTCTGCAAGTCCCCCACATACACCCTTAGGTCACAAAGATCTGAAAAATCCATAAGATATACTAATACTGATATTGATGCCATATCAAGGTGTATAATGATGCAGAAGTCTATCACCCTGTGGGGAGGTAATCCTATAAACATCTTGTGGAAAGACGTCCTCGTACTCCACCACTACTGCTGGGAACTAAAAACTCAAAACATCCACTATCACGTGGGTAAGGTTGGCCAACTCAAGTGTGATAGATTGCACCCTCCTATGCATTAGATTATCCCATGATGTCTGGGTTTCCTTTATCACTGACCAAGGAAAACCTCACTCCAATGTTGCGGACATATCACATCATTTCTGCCTAAAAAAATCAATCTGAGCATGAACTATGGATGACCAGTCCATACCCAAACTAACATCGTAAGGCCTCAACGCTGCCACCAAGAGGTTCCAACTGAAACTCTTGCCTCAAGGGTCAGATCACACCATCAGCATAAGTATGATTATCGAGTCTCCTCCCATAGGTATCTTCAGATGTAAGGTTCAAATCAGCAGTTTAACTGGAAACTCTAGGTCTTGAACAAGATTAGTGACAAGAAGGAATGATTAGCACCTATGTCTATTAATACAGTAGCTAAGAGTAGACACAGATCGTGCCTCAAATCATTCCTAGAGCCCTTGGGACATATTCTTTGATCGCAACTCCCTGAGCCTAGTGTGGACCACATTGGGGTAGTGGTTATAACATGTTGAAATGTATACCACATCCTACTTCACTCTCAACTCCTCTGCCATGTCTTCTACCCTACATATTCATCTATTCCTGTCATTTTCTTTGTCTCGATGGATCATCCACCATTTCACTATTAGCACGACGGGCTGGAAAATCTTTAGTGAGATGTCCCCTACCATCTTTTGAAAAGAATTACCTATTTCTAGGCTGACTGGACTCACCCTATGATCCTTGAGCTGTATATCCCCTGTCTTGGGACCTCTTCTCAGAATGTCTCACACGTCCAAGTCTCTGAGACTAACGTCGGCTTCCTGCTTTCCCACTACTGACATCCACTGGCTGTATTTCCTTAGCCAAATTACTTTCAACCACAAAGGTTCTCTCTAGAAAAAATAGAATAAGTAGGAATGCATAGAGGAATAGTGTTGACTCGGATGTCCCTAAACACACCTCGTTCAGAGGTCCAAGACCTAAAGAACTGGTCTTATCATATTCATCGAGTACCTGGAAAGGTCAGTACGCCTCAATGAATAATCATCTACCGACATGTAATCCTACCAAAGTTGTATAATGTCTTGGGCACGCATATCCCTTAGATTTTATGGCAAGAGACCCTTCTCTGAGAAAGTTTCTCAAGCTCTAACCATGGTAGAGTCACCTCATCATAAGATCGGGTAGTCTAAACCCCGCCATTTCCCTACTGATCCATGTATAAGGATCACTACCAGGACCACCATATGATCTAATAGTTTCCTGACTAGATGGAAAACTCAGTCACCACCTCAAGCTAGTCCTTATCCACCTGTGATTCGGGCTCACCTCGAAACCTGAGGGGTCTCTGTCGTTGAAGCTCGTGAAGTGTTCTCAGCCCACGCATCTCATCTGTTGGTACTACAAGTACCATGTGCTACTCCACAAGTGGTGGTATGGCTGGTAAACCACCTAGTGGTTTTGTCTCTGGTATAAACCCCTATACCCATCTCATCACCCTGTAGATCATCCTCATGATCACATGGTGGAATCCTAGTTGGCTGTTTTCATGGAAGCATCTTGAAACAAAACAAGGTGTACCACGGTCAATAGAGTATAGCTGGTGAGATGACTCAATAAGGATATGGAAAACTCAACTCATTCCTATATGATGCATGTACCATCATTTTTTCCTACAACTAGTGTTTTCATATACCGAGTCGAAAAGAAAAATTCAGGATCCTGGTGTATGGATACGTCGGTTGCCGCACCAACACTGGATTTCCTGTCCTGAAAGTCGAATTCGAAACACTTAACACTATTTCCCCAAACCAAAATCATAGTCTCTAAGTTCTTAAGGTAGAACTGACCTCCTTCAATATCACTCTGTCATGACCTGTCCTCTGAGGCCTATGCCTTGACTACCCCAAGTCCACCTCCCATAGGCCAGGGGTTGTCGACTAGCACCGAGAAGGAATATCCCAAACAAATGGGAGGAATTTGCCTAAGTATCTATACACATACACACAACTCCAATTCACAAATGCTGGAAGATAAATACACTAAGTAATCAAACATAAGGTATGACAGTAGAAAACTGAAGGTAAATGGGGTCAGAATACAAGACCAACTAAAACAAAAAAAAATAAGAGTACAAGTATCTGGAACTCATATGCATGAAAACCCTACCTAAAGGGTAGGTACAGAAACAACTGTCTGAAGTCACAGAACCACATCTCGTTTGTTGGGTCACTCTAAGCACCACCTAGCCCCAGTCCACCAAGGACTCTGTCAATGCGTCGATCATCTACACAAGACACGACATGTACGGGCGAATCCCGTGCATGGGTGATTAAAACAATACTCAATAGGGACCCCAAACCATAAATTTATACCACAAATCAATATACAAAGTAGACTACCCAATAGGTACACGAAGTGTAACCTCTAAGAAGTACAGTCAAGAGAGTTACTAGAGTCAGCTCACACAGGTATAACCAAAAGTATAGAAACCAAGACTATCATTCGTAATGATAAACATCTTGTACTGTCAAGGGACTCATCCCCGATGAGTTATTGAGGTCTATCGGTCCACTGAGTTCCTCTTTTCTATCGGGCCATTGAGATCTGCTTATCGTCACTGAGGTTTGTTGGGCCACTGAGGTCCGCTCATCTGTCGGGCCACTAAGATCTGGTCGTCTGCTGGTCCATTGAGGTCCTCTCATCTGCCAGGCCACTGAGGTCCTCTTTTATGTTAGACCACTAAGGTTTGTTTGTCTGTTGTTCCACTAAGGTCTGCTCGTTTTTCGGGCCACTGAGGTTCGCTCGTCTGTCGAGCCACTGAGGTCCGCTCATCTCCCATGCCACTGAGGTCTACTCGTCTATCAGGCCACTGAGGTCTGCTCATCTGTTGGGCTACTAAGGTATGCTCGTTTTTCGGGCCACTGAGTTCCACTCATTTACTAGGCCACTGAGTTCCACTCACCACTTCTTTCTCATCACATCCAGCCGCAGGATTTCCGTTCGTAGCGCGCTTGATTCCAGGAGAATATAATCCTCAAGACATTGGTCATATCTTAATCTCCTTGGAAACTTACTTTGAGTATTCCAAAAGGAGTTTCTCATCTCAAGGGTCCCAACACTGCAGACGACTCGTCAAACGGATGCTCCATTTGAAAGTTATGCCTATTTTACTAAAAAGTGGTCGGTCGGGTTTGGGGCCGGACCGACCCGACCCGATCGAGTCTGGTCTGACCTAGTCCGTCCTGGCCTAAGGGTCAAGCCCATTGGGCTTGTTGGACACGGCCCATTAGGTCGCGGGTCTAGGACGCCAGGCCGCCCAGTGACCCAGTCCTCCTCCAGCCCGGCCCGCACTGGTAGGCCGGTTTGGTCCAGCCCAGACACGGCAGGCGCTGCGTCCACCCTGCATCGCACGGACAAATCATTTGGCCACCTCTCGCGCATTTGGTCCTGAAAACCGCATGCCAGCACCAACCCGCAGCCCCGCTGTGGGTCTCCCAACCTGACGCGGTGCCTTGCTGGCACCGCAGTTTCACATCACTGCAACCCGCTGGTTGTGGCTTAGCGGCCCAACGTAGTGCCCCACTTGCATTGTGGTTCTGCACCGCCGCCGCCACCGATGCACCGATAGTTCTTTCTGCGGGCTACCGGTCTTGCTCTGATGATCCATTTTTCAATCCACGAGCACCTCCAGAATCCTCGAGTTGTTGTCATCACTACTAAGTTCTCCAAATCATCTCCTCGTCGATCCAAGGGTTCGGTCTCACTCGAAACCTCCCAGAAAATTATGACACGACCACGTGGGTCCGTCGACGAAGAACGACATAATGAGGGTATGAAGAGCACCAAGAACACCCGAGGGACGAATGATGGCCTTGTTCATTCGGCCTTCGTTCGTCTCATTAGAAGGGAACTAGGAAGGGAGTAATTACCAAGTTCTTACCCTTCAAGTCCTACAATATTTAACCCATCCCTCATGAATGAACGACCCGTGGATCATCCTGTTAGTGGGTTGATCCACATTCGTCATTTGGAAAGAAAGAACGGAGAATCCGAATCACAAAGAATAAAACCCCTACCTCTAGGTTGAATTGTTCATTGGAGAAGATCGAATCGTTGTCGTTCATCATTCCTCAATCCGTTATTGGTGGCAGGATCCTTCTAAGGGGAAGGAAGGAACTTGTGGTGATTCATTGTTCATCATCATTTTTCGCTTGCCAATGCCACTCCTCTAGAGCCTCAAAGAAAATCTAGAATCGGTTCAATGATCCTGTATCTCTGTTAAACAATTAAATGAAATAAATATGTTTTAACATTTATGTTACGCCGAGTCATGGCATTGTTACACTATTTAATTTATGAAATGAAATAGCTAGCTCGATGTTGCGTTGTAGCAAAAAAAAATTGAATAAAATAAACTTTCTTAAGTTTATTTTATTTTTCTTTAAAACGCCCAAAAATTAACTTTTACCCTTGACCCGCACCGGTCGAGGTTAGGCCCCGTCTAAAGAAATCACACCCTCACAAGCTCAATGGTACTCTTGGATTTTCAATCTAAGTTACCATTTATGAGTTATAAGGATTTGAAAATAAAATAATCTTTATTTAATTATTTTATTTATGGTCACATCCCAAAAACTACTTTCCACAGTTGGCCCACGCCGGCCAATGTGAGGCTCCGCCTAAGGAAATCACTCCCTCACGAGCTCAACAGTGGTCTCAGATTTTCAATCCGAGTCACCGTTCGTGAGTTATAAGGATTTGAAAAATAAAATTATTTTATTAAATTATTTTATTTACAGTTATTCCATTTTAATATTTTCTCGTTGGAGGCCCATACCGACTAAATTTAAGTCGTGCCTAGGATAAACCCACCATCCTGAATGCAACGATGCTCTCAGATTTCTAATACAGAAACTCGTTTAAGAGTTATTCCACTTTTTCAGGAAAACTGCTCATGCGTGCTATTTAAAAACTTAACATTTTTCGACGGACCATTCCGGCCACACCGAGCCTCGGAATCACATGCCTTCTAAGCGTCTGGTCTCATAATTTCCCCAAAAAAATTCTAAAAATAAAATTGGGAAAATACGAGTCATTAAAATTTGATTCTTCCTTGATTTTCTCCCACTTAAAAGGATTTCTAAACTTTGTCTATTCTCCCTTCCGTAGCGATTTTGATGGAACGTACCCAAATTTTTATTAAGACTTAATTGGCATGGACACAACTCTTTAAATAGGGATAAAACAGTTTTCATGGGTGTTTATTTAATTAACTATCAAAGTCCATAAATTTGAAAAGTTTATCCCTTATTATCCCATTATAATAATATTAAACACAGTATTATATGAGTTATTCCAACACAAAGTGATTAACTGTAATGGCTTGGACCTTCCTGGTCTATTACTTTGTCAATTTCTGGTGTTTAGGGTGTCTTGGACACCATCGGTGAGTCAGGAGGGCGTCGGTGCCAGTGGAAGGGTGTCACCGTGGTGTCACCTATCGGTGAGTCAGCAGGGCATCAGTGTCGGTGACAAGGTGTCATCATGGTCTCACTGATCGACACCGCACCCAAACGGTGCCACCGTGGGGTGTCAGGTTTCCTTTCTAGTTTCCCTCCCGTAACGTGTCTTTTAAGTTTTAATACCTCTTTTAAAGTGGTTTAAGACTGTTTTAAGGCCGGTAAAGGATATCTTAAATCCCCTAAGAGTGGGGAGACCCTTGACTTACCAAAACATGTGTCCTTTTAATCAGTTTCACACCTTTTTTTGTGTTTCCAGTTACGCCCCTTTTATGCATTTTTCTCGGTTTAAATGTAACGTATCAACTCTCCGTTGTGCGATGGTCTATCTCACTATCTCTGAGGGAATTATTAAATCTTAATTAATTCCAATGTGTGCAACTATCCAGCTACGTGGTCAAACCACAATCTTATTTTCAAGAACTTTGAGATTGCATATCATGTAACTATAGAATCAGGCCATTTGTCACACTGAGATCTTCTTCTTCCTTGGTCTATTTCTTTTCCCTTGGTGCGCTTGGAGTCCCTCTTCTAGAGGCGAGTCGTACCTATGTGAGAGGCCTCCCGTTTGGTTCTTCTTGGAGTTTCTCGTCACGCGACCCCAGTTCTTGGTGCAAGGAGAAAACTTTGATCCTTGATCATACAAGTAAGTGTTCTTCCTTCATCTCTCTTTATTGAGCATCATGTGGGGTGGGTATGATGATGTTCCCTCAAGATGTAGATGAAACCAACTTTAACAAAGATAAAAAATAGACTTTTAAAGAATGAAGGGGGTGGTAAATATGTTGATGTTGTTTTATTTTACCTTCGTTCTTATGTTGTGAATTGTATGAGCTCATGTCCACTGAAAATTGTGGTCGTTGGTAGTCCTTTCTTGCGCACTAATAAAGCTCTATTTTCTGGATAATCTTGTGATTGAATAACTGTAACATGGAAACTGATTAATCACATAAACTTGGTTGATTAAATGGATGCCCGATGAATAAGAACCCTTATGTGATCACCCCAGTTAACTAAACAGAAAGAAGGAATTTAATGAATGGTGTTGGCTAAATATGAAAACTTCCTTGCTCTATTCTGATGATATGCATGGTTGTTATGTTTGATGTTTGTGGGGTGATGTAGGGGGAAATATAATCTCTAGTTGAGAGGTTGTTGGTTTTTGAATCTTAGGCCGTGTGGAGCTAATGGTAAATGTTCTCGACCCCATAAGTTGGGGCTTGTTTTGGTTCCAGTACTTCGAGGGATCTCATGGGATCCCATTTTGATGTTGTTATTTACAATAGAACTGGGAGTGAATACTTAAACGTTTGCTTGGTTGTTTTCTTTCAGTTTTTGTTTTGGATTATGGTTATGCCTGTTAGTTTCCTAGTAGTGAAGGAATATTTAAATAGAATCACTTGAACATGATAACTAGAATGGGTACAATGGGGAACTGTTTTCCAGAAATGGGTTGTGCTCTGGTTGTGGTTGTTGTGTACTTGTTCATGTAGGGGTAGTAGCAAGAGTGGTTGTGTGCGGGCTGGTTGTTCATTTTTGGACCCTTAGGTTGAGATGAGTTCTTGGTTATCTATATGTATAAAATTTAGTTCTTGTGTTTCTTATACGCACCCCACCCATATTGATCACTTCGTGCGAAACACCCCTATTTCATGGGGAAGGGTGTTTTTTACAACATTCCTATGAGTGTATGGTTATTAGCTCCTTTCTGCTCCCTCTCCTAGGTATCCTAAAACTCTTCGAGTAGGTTGTGATGGCCTGAGGTTCATAGAGCCCAAGACTCTTCAGGTAGGGTGTGTTGTGGTGGGTTGGACCGGGTGTGTGCAGGAAGGTTTGTTTCCCAAGTGTCTTCAGGATGAGGCCCAAGTGTCTGCGGGTATGAAGTGTGGTTGTGGTGGCCCAGGTGTCTGCGGGTAGGAGGTGTGGTTGTGGTGGCCTAGGTGTTTGCGGGAGGGATAAAAGTGTGGTTGGGATGGCCCATATGGTTGTTGTTGGGGGCGGTAGTGGGACTGTAGTGGGATTTGTGGGGGAGGTATGATGTATAGGATATTCTAAATAACCAGTGGGAAAGTGGTGTGAGGTACCCAAATATTGATGTGATATTACTGTTATTTTACCTGACTTAGATTATTTGGGAAGTGTGCCTTGGTGAGGCTGGGTGGATGGTTTTTCTTATTAGGTGTTTTGGTTACCCCTATTTCTCATGGGGCATTAAATGTCTCCCCACTTGTGTATGAGAGCTTTTGGTTTCCCTACTGATTATACCTATATACTCACCCTACGTATATAAAATTGCTTTCAGGTTTCCAGGATGACTTTGAGAACTGTGCTGGAACTTACTAGCTTGGGCGTCGAGACAGTTATCGTTGCTGCTTTTATTTCTTTTGGTACTTTCCTTCAGAGTTTTCTTGTACTTTGTATCGGTTTATTTTAAACATGCATACGGGAAAAATGTTTTTGGATTTAATTTTACTTTTGGTATTTATAGTTTTTTGGGATTTACCATCTTATCTCCCGATATTGTTCTATAAAAAGGGTAATTCCTTCCATATTATGTGAGATTTTATACCCTTGGTGCTAGTCGCCACTACGAGTCCTATTGAAGGTGGGACTCGGGGGTCATTATCTCTCCTTAAACTTGAAGAATTAAGGGTCTGGCAGGTTTTTGTCCCTTCCCTCATCTTGGAGAAGGTGGGTCATGACAGAATGGTATCAGAGGTGATGGTTGAGAGATAGGATGGAGTTCAGGGTTAGGCATAGTGAGGATTACATGGGATGGTAGGGAAATAGTGATAGGAAATCTTGGTGCGTGAAATAGGCCAGGGAAGACCAACTAGGACATAGGATTTTAGGCCCCCTCATGATCCGATGCAAGGACTCTGGACCTACTGAACGACCAAGTGGGGCTACACTGATTGTAGGGAATGGACCCTATGAAAGGTACATACATCATAATGACTTGTGTTCTCATGTTTCTTGGTTGTTTTGGGAATTTAAAATAAATAAAAAATTTAAACAAAATTTAAAAGGAACCTTCTACACTACTTGGGCTTAGGAATTCTTTGTTTCTCCTTTCAGCTATGACACCCAGATGTTGTCCACGAGTAGTGTGGGTAGTTGAGGCCTAGCAGGTTGATCTGATTAATCAGTGGAGGGATGATTGAGAGGAGGAGGATGACCAGTGGCAGAAAATGCTTTGTGCCTTCCAGCGGCAGACTCTCAGAAAGTATGAGGGCATCATCTCAGACATGGAGACTAAGAGATGGATTGAGGAGCTGGTGATCACTTTCAGCTTGATCCGAGCTCTGAAAGAGTATTGGGTTCCTCTGAACATGATCCAGATGCAGGGATCATCACGTCAGTGGTGGACACTTTATCTCGGGGAGAAGAAGAGAGTTGAGGTTTTGTGGACTAACTTTGAGAAGGATTTCTGTGCGGAATTCCTTTCTTCCACAATGAAGGTTGAGAAGAGACAAAAGATTCTCTCCCTTCAGCAATGGAGTATGTCAGTTCTGGATTTGGGTATCAATTTCAAGGATCTCCTTCATTTTTCTCCAGACCTCTTTTCGGATGGGGAGTCACGGGCAAGATTCTTAGAGGAGGCACTCCGACCTTCTCTTCAGTATGTTGTTACTCCCTTCACTCTACTGATATACTTAGAGGTTCATAAGAAGGATAATGTAGTGTAGAGGATGCACACATTGGGAGGTGTTCCATGAGGGGATCTATTTGGGTTCATCAAAGGGGAAGGTCGTCAGTAGAAGACCTCCAGCATCAGGGCCTTCTAGGTTTCAATTGGTGGGGATCAGGCCTCAGAAATTCTAGTCCTGATCTCCCAATCCTCTCCCTTTCACCATGGGATTGGGATCGAGTTGATTTTCTTGTGGAGGTTTTGGGAACATCTAGAGTCAGTTCCTAGTTGGAGCTTAGTGCAGTGGGGGTGGGAACATTCAAATCCCACCTCAACATCACCAATTTCTATCCATACCATTTCAGCAACAACAGCAGGCACCTGCCCCCCCCCCCCCTGAGAGCAGACATTGAGAGAGGAGGTCGACCTCAGGGTGCTCCTCAGGGACCTCAACCAGGGCATGTTCAGGGAGTTGGTCGATAGCTGAGGGGTAAAGGAGTTGGGCATGGGAAGTTTCACGCCACAGAGGCAGAAGCTCCAGTAGGGACAGAAGTCATTTGAGGTACAATTAGTTTGTTTAGAACTCTTGTTTGTGCCTTGTTTGATTCATGAGATTTGCACTCCTTCATTGCACCCAGCCTATCCCATGCCTTGGGTCTAACTATAAAGATACTTTTCATACCCCTGGTGTTGAGTACACCAGTTGGAGGTTAGACCAGCCTATTTGATGTTTGTCGGGGATGTAGACTGATGTTGGGGCCACATCAGTCCAGTGTAGATCTCCTTCTACTACAAATGCATCTATATGATGTCATCCTAGGCATCAAATGGTTTTTTTTCATGCACTTTGTTATTGACTGCTTCTGGAGAAGGGTTGTGTTCTCAGATAAGGGTGACCAGTGTGTAGTTTTCATTGGCGAGCGGGGTTACCAGGAGGGCAGCCGGTGTGTAGAGACCCTTATTTATTTGTTAGCTGAGTTTTCATTGGAATCAACAGACTCATAAATGGTGGAAGTTTTTGGAATTGTCAGTGAGCTCCTAGACATCATCCCTGAAGAGGTTGTGACTCTGCCCCCTCAATGTGATGTTGAGTTCATGATAGACTTACAACTCGGTGCTCATCCAATCTCGATGGATCCCTATCGGATGATGCCTTCTGAGTTGTGGGAGTTGTGTATTTGGGTTGATAACCTGATGAAAAAGGGTTTTCTCCAACCAAGTGTGTTGTCGTGGGGTGCTCCAGTCTTGTTTGCAAAGAATGAAAAATGTGGTCTCAAGCTGTGGATAGACTACCGAAGACTGAATCATGTGATGGTCAAGAACCATTACCCCCTCCTGAGGATCGATGACCTTTTTGACTGGTTTAAGGGAGCATGTTGGTTCTATAAGATCGACCTGCAGTCTGTATATCACCAGTCAAGGGTGAAGGAGGGTGACATACCGAAGACTACTTTCAGGTGTATATATGGAAACTTTGAGTTCGTGGTCATGTCGTTCGGAATTAGAAATGCACCAGCTATGTTCATGGGACTCATGAACTCTTTTTTATATGGGTATCTAGATCGGTTGATGGTCATGTTCATAGATGGCATCCTAATCTAATCAAGATCAGAGGAGGATCACATCGATCATCTAAGGGCAGTTTTGGAGGTCCTTTAACACCACCATCTATACAGGAAGTTGTCCAAGTGAAAGTTCTAGACACGATAGGTGCACTTCCTTGGACACATGGTGTCCTAGTAGGGAATAGCAGTAGACCCATTGAAGGTCAAAGTAGTTGTTTCTTGCGAAGCACCCAAGAATGTGGCAGAGGTTCGTAGTTTCCGGGGACTGGCAGGTTACTACCGAAGGTTCGTACCTGACTTCTCTTGAGTTGTAGCACCTTTAACAGCCTTTACTTGAAAATATCATGCTTTTGTATAGAGTGAGAAGTGTCAAACATCTTTCACTTATCTGAAAGGGAAGTTGGTCAGTTCCCCAGTGCTGAGGTTTCCAGAAGAAGGGGTCACACTCTAAGTGTTCTGTGATGCTTCTGGTCTAGGCTTGGGGTGTGTGCTAAGGCATCAGTGGGAAGTGATCTCTTATGGTTCTAGGCAGTTATGTCCTCACGAACGTAATTATGCCACCCATGACCTGGAGCTTGCATCAGTGGTGTTCACGCTGAAGTTGTGGCGTCATTACCTCATCTGGGAACGCTTTATAGTGTTCACAGATCACACAATTTTGAGTTATATCTTCTCCCAGTGAGACTTGAACTTGCAGTAGTGGAGGTGGATGGAGTTTCTTTAGGAATAAAACTTTGATATGTCCTATAACTTAGGAAAGTGGAATGTGGTGGCCGATGACTTGAGCAGTAAGTCATAGAAGGATGTGGTTCGGGAGTCATCAGATGCTTGGAAGACAATGGAGGAGTTGGCTAATTTTACATCTGGGCATGAGAGTGGAGGACAATAGTGGTTTTCTATTTTAGATGACAGTGCAATATTCCTTAGTGTAGAAGGTAGAGGAGTCTCAGTGGAGAGACTCAGAGGTTGAAGTGATGTGTGATCACATTAGCCATGGTGATGCTCTGGAGGGATTGTCAAAGGATAGTCAGAATCATATGCTTTTCTACAGGAAGTTGAATGTCCTAGAGACGATGCGTGGGGGAGTTCTCTGTTATTTCCATATCTTAGACCTGGCGGTACACCCAGGAGTTTCCAATATGTATCGAGGATTTAGGGGTTAGTTTTGGTGGCCTAGAGTGAAGTGGTAAGTGGCGGAGTTTGTGGGAAAGTGCCTCATGTGTCAGCAAGTGAAGGTTAAACATTGTGTTCCCAGTGGTCTGTTGTAGCCCTTAGACATTCCCAAGTGGAAGTGGGATGACATCTCGATAGATTTCATCATAGGACTACCCAGGGCTGAGAGAGGTTGTAATGCCATTTGGATAGTGGTAAAATGATTGACAAAATCAGCTCACTTCTTAGCAGTTAGGGAGTCAAGCATAGTGGATGCCTTAGCACAGAAGTACGTGGGTGAAGTTGTGCAACTGCACGGGGTTCCCAGATTCATCATTTCTGATCGGGATACACGCTTTACTTCACTAGTCTGGAAGGGATTACAACGTTATTTCTGCACCCAGCTATGCTTTAGCACTGCTTTCCACTCTCATATGGATGGGAAAATAGATAAGACCATCCAGACGTTGGAGGATAGGTTGTGAGCGTGTGTTTTGGACTTCAGAGGATCATAGGTACAATACTTGCCCCCGATGGAGTTTACCTATAATAATAGTTATCACTCTACCATTGGCATGGCACCATTTGAAGCCTCGTACAGAAGACCATGTCATTCGCCCATGTGATGGACAGAGGTTGGGGGACAGGTGTTCTTGGCCCAGAGGTAGTGCAAATCACGATGGAGAAGGTTCAGCTTGTACGTGAAAGGATGAAGGTGGATCAAGACTGGTATAAGTTGCATGTCGATCATAGGAGGAGGCCCTTGGAGTTCGAGGTTAGAAATCATGTGTTCTTGAAGGTTTCCCCTCGACGTGGGAAGTGGAGGTTTAGAAGGGGGAGTAAGCTTTCTGCCAAGTTCATTGGACCTTTTGAGGTGTTGGGATGAATTGGAAAGGTGGCGTATCAGCTAGCATTTCCACTACGGTTGGATAGAATCCACAATGTATTTCATGTCTCTCAGCTTCATTGGTATCTACACGATGACTCCTATATCATTGACTAGGGAGAGTTGGATGTCTAGGGCGACGCGACATTTATGGAGATAGTGGTGAGAATCGAGGATCATGAGGAGAATTTGCTTCATGGATGAAACATTCCTTTGGTTCGTGTTTTTTGGAGGCACGGTGGCCTCAAGGAGAGTACTTGGGAGTAAGAATCACATATGTGTGCCCAGTACCCAGAGTTGTTTTGAGTTTTTGTTATTAGTTTTATTTGATGTTTTTACTTTTGTGCTTTGGTGTGATGTAATTATTGACCTTGTTGACTATGATATGGGTAGTTTCCTTTTCTCTATGAATGTGTAAGAAAATTCCCAACATGTGGGTAAGGTAGAACCAAATTCCTAATCAAGATGCATTAGTGTGGATGCGATTAAACCTGTGTGGGCGAGTCAGTTTCGCCCAAAGCGGATAGTATCTTAACATGGAAGAAAGAACTCCTTAATCCATGTTTCGGGGGAGTGTGATCCTTGAGGTTTGTGTGGCTGTTTGGGGTGATAACTATTAGGAGGTGTTCTTGGATGTCAAGTTTTTATTCCTGCTTTCGAGCAACTTAGGGTGGATTTTACCTGAGAGGTATCTTACGAGGTGATTGTTCAAACCCGTCCTTATTCGGGTTTAGTATTGATTATCGAGGACTAGAATAGTTTGAGAGGTATCTGATGCAATGTCCTAGACCTTCCTGGACTATTACTTTGTCAAATTATGGTGTTTGGGGTGTCTTGGACACCATCGGTGAGTCATGAGGGCGTCGTTGTTGGTGGAAGGGTGTCGTCGTGGTGTCACTTATCGATTCCACTAATCGGTGCCGCACCTAAACAGTGCCATTGTGGGGTTTTGAGTTTCCTTTCTAGTTTCCCGCCCGTAACATCTCTTTTAAGTTTTAATACCTCTTTAAAAGTGGTTTAAGAACGTTTTAAGGCTGATAAATGATATCTTAAATCCCCTAAAGTGGAGAAACCCTTGACTTACAAAAACATGTGCCTTTTAATATGTGGTGTTTGGGGTGTCATGGACACCATCAATGAGTCTGGAGGGCATCAGTGTTGGTGTCAGGGTGTCATCGTGGTGTCACCTATCGGTGTCACACCTAAATGGTGCCACCATGGGGTGTCGGGTTTCCTTTCTAGTTTCCCTCTTGTAACGTCTCTATTAAGTTTTAATACCTATTTTAAAGTGGTTTAATACCGTTTTAAGGATGGTAAAGGATATCTTAAATCCCCTAAGAGTGGGGCGACCCTTGACTTACCAAAATGTGTGTCCTTTTAATCAGTTTCACACCCTTTTTCGTGTTTCCAGTTACGCCCCTGTTATGCATTTTTCTCAGTTTAAATGTAACCTATCAACTATTTGTTGTGCAATGGTATATATAACTATCTCTAAGGGGATTATTAGATATCAATTAATTTCAACGTGTGCAACCGCTTAGCCACGTGGTCAAACCATGGTCCTATTTTCAAGCACTCCGAGATTGCACATCCTGTAACTCTAGGATCAGGCCTTTTGTCACACCTAGATCTTCTTCTTCCTTGGTCTATTTCTTTTCCCTTGGTGTGCTTGGAGTCCCTTTTCCGAAGATGATTCATACCTGCGTGATATCCCTCATGTTCGGTTCTTCTTGGAGTTTCCTATCACGCGACCCCAGTTCTTGGCGCAAGGAGAAAACTTCGATCCTTGATCATTCAGGTATGGGTTCTTCCTTCGTCTCTCTTTACTGTGCATTATTCAGGGTGGGTATGATCCTGTTACCTCGGGATGTAGATGGAACCAACTTTAACAGAGATAATAAATGGAATTTTAAAGAATAAATGGGGTGGGAAATATGTTGATGTTGTTGTATTTTACCTTCGTTCTTATGTTGTGAATTGTATGGGATCATGTCCACTGAAAATTTTGGTCATTGGTGGTCCTTTCTTGTGCACTAATGAAGCTCTGTTTTCTGGATAATCTTGTGATTGAATAACTGTAACATGAAAACTGATTAATCACGTAAACTTGGTTGATTAAATGGATTCCTGATGAATAAGAACCCCTATGTGATCACCTTGGTTAACCAAACAGGAAGAACAAATTTAATGAATGGTGTTGGATAAATCTGAAAACTTCCTTGCTCTGTTCTGATGATATGCATGGTTGTTCTGTTTAATGTTTGTGGGGTGATGTAGGGGGAAACGGAATCTCTAGTTGAGAGGTTATTGGTTTTTTAATCTGAGGTCGTGTGGAGTTGGCGGTAAATGTTAATGACCCCATAATTTGGGGATTTTTTTGGTTCCAGTACTTCAAGGGATCTCACGGGATCCCATTTTGATGTTGTTATTTACAAGAGAACCGGGCATGAATACTTAAACACATGCTTGGCTGTTTTATTTCAGTTATTGTTTTAGCTTGTGGTTATACTTTTTAGTTTCCCGGTAGTGAAGGAATATTTAAACAGAATCACTGGAACATGATAACTAGAATGGGTAAAATAGGGAATTGTTTTCCGGAAATGGGTTGTGCTTTGGTTGTGATTGTTGTGTACTTGTGCATGTAGGGGTAGAAGCAAGAGTGGTTGTGTGTGGGCTAGTTGTTGGTTTCCAAACCCTTAGGTTGGGATGAGTGATTAGTTATCTATATGTATAAAATTTAGTTCTTGTGTTTCTTATACGCACCCCACCCATGTTGATCACTTTGTGCAGAACACCCACATTTCATGGGGGAGGGTGTTTTCCCAACATTCCTATGAGTGTCTAGTTATTAGATCATTTCTGCTCCCTCTCCCAGGTATCCCAAGACTCTTCGGGTAGGTTGTGATGGCCTGAGGTTCATTATAGCTCAAGACTCTTCAAGCAGGGTGTGTTGTGGTGGGTTGGCCCAAGTGTGTGTGGGTAGGTTTGTTTTCTAAGTGTCTTCGGGATGAGGCCAAGTGTCTGCAGGCAGGATGTGTGGTTGTGGTGGCCCAGGTTTCTGTGGTCAAGAAGTGTGGTTGTGGTGGACCAGGTGTCTATGGGTAGGAGGTGTGGTTTTGGTGGCCCAGGTGTTTGCGGGCAGGATAAACATGTGGTTAGGATGGCCCATATGGTTGTTATTGGGGGTGGAAGTGGGACTGTAGTAGGATTTGTGGGGAGGTCTGATGTGTAGGATGTTCTAAATAACTAGTGGGAAAGTGGTACAGGGTATCCAAATATCGATGTGCTATTACTATTATTTTACCTGACTTGCGTTATTTGGGGAGTGTGCCTTGGTGAGGTTGGGTAGATAGTTTTCCTTGCTAGGTGTTTTGGTTACCTCTATTTCTCATAGGGTATTAGAATGTCTCCCCACTTGTGCACGATATATTTTGGTTTCCCTGCTGAGTATACTTGTATACTCACCCTACGTATATAAAACTGTTTTCATGTTTCCAAGAGGACTTTGAGGACCATGTCAGACCTTACTAGCTCAGTCATTGAGACAATTTTTGTTGCTGCTTTTATTTCTTTTAGTACTTTCCTTCAGAGTTTTCTTGTACTTCATATCGGTTTATTTTGAACATGCATATGGGAAAAAGGTTTTTGGATTTACTTTTACTTTTGGTATTTGGAGTTGTTTGGGATTTACCGTCTTATCTCCTGATCTTGTTCTATAAAAAGGGTAATGCCTTTCATATTACGTAAGATTCTATACCCTTTGTGTTAGTCTCCACTCTAGGGACTATTTAAGGTAGGACTCGAGTTTCATTATCTCTCCTTCAACTTGAAGAAGGAAGGGTCTGGCAGGTTGTGTTCCCTTACCTCATCTTGGAGAAGGCACATCATGACATTAACTGACCAAAGTCGGGGTGTTTTCAATTATCAGGGAACTTTTAGCTTGAAGTTTTGGGTTGACATAACTTGGTTCACATCAAGGGTTGACTTCCCAAACATGACTTATTATAACTAAGAGGTAAGAGTTAAAGAAATATTTATCTAGGATTTTAGGATTGGGGAATCCACTCAATAGATCAAGGAAATATGAGTTAATACATTTGACAAGTTACGCATACCTAAAACCCATCAAATAACTTGTCAGACCCAAGTCTAGGTTATGAGAAGGGGAATATGGGTCCTTATAACTATAATATCTATGCAATAGGATATTATAAAACTAATGGAAAGGGTTATTAGGTTTCAAAAAAATAGTATAAGATTAATGAAATTTAAATTTATTAATCTATTTTGGTAATAAAGGAAGTATTAATAATCTACTCTTAATATTTGTAGAAATGGAAAACCATATGACTTATTCAATATCACTATGATCCATACTAGAGAAGGATAACCTTATCACCAATTCAAATTTATAGGAATAGTATAGGCACTTATGCATTATAATATTCCATGAGCATAAATTATATGTGTTGGAAACCCCACTTCCTTAGTCTCTTGTGAAAGGGATGAGTGGGGAAAAAGTATCTCTCTACCTGAAACATATGGATGACATAATGGATGTATAATGTTTTATTTTATCCACTATATCTAGTGATATTCTAAAGAAATATGAGGATGTGAATGCATATAGTATCATTTCTCTCCTTTGATATCTTTATTAAGAGAAGGTGAGACAAGAGAGATATGAGATCTTCATTCCACTGTTCACATGCAATCTTGAAGAGTCAGTGCCATTGAGGCCTCATGTTATCAAGATGATTGGCTACATATAATTCTTAAACACATTTGGGTTTAATATCTTTGATGAGTTTCATACATATCTCATTTTATCCTTACTACTTAAAACCTTCTCCAGTTTCATTGTGAATTATAATATGAGCAATAATAAGAAGACTCTTTTGGAACTTATTACTATCATTCACTAAGTTGATAAAGGAATGGGTTGTGACAAACCCATGGTCCTTATGGTGATTAAGAAAAGTAATAACACAACAAAGGGTTCAAATTTTCATTCCAAGTCTAAGGTTCCAGAGCACCATCCTTCTAAGAAGAAGAAGATCCAGCAGTAAGCAAAGGAGTAGAATATAGTGTGTTTTTTATGTGGCAAGAAAGAGAACTAGAAGAGGAAATATACCTAGCTAAAGAAGCAAGGGGAATCTTAAGGTTAGTTCATTAGAAAGTGAAAATCTTTCTATATCTATAAGTTGTGTATCAGATACTAAATATGGTGCTCACATTTGTATCCAAATACATGAACCAAGTAGATTTCAGAGGGCTTCCAAAGGTGAGGTGGATCTATGGGATGTCAATGGATTTATTTTTGTTACTCTAGCCATTAGAGACTACCACCATACATTACCAAAAAGAATGGTATTAGTTATAAATAACTATTATTATGTGTCTAGTATTACCAAAAACATCATTTTTGTTTCTTTTTTATACATGGATGGATTTATTTTAAACTTTGTAAATAAGACACTACTAGAAAAATCACATATACCCATGGTTTTAAACTGTGGGTATAGTCCCTAAAACCATGGGTATAGGCTATACCCACAGTTCTATAAATTGTGGGCTACCGAGGCGTCGATATAGAGCTATACCCATGGTTTTATAGAAACTGTGGGTATAGCCCTGGAGATTTCCATAATACCCATGGTTTTATTTAAACTGTGGGCATATATCTATACCCAAGGTTTACAAAACTGTGGGTATAGATCATTGAACTGTAAAAAAAATACAGTCTTCCTGCATTGGGTTGCTATAGTAACCCAAAATTTTGGTACATTTAGAAATGATGTCTGGAAGCATTATTTCTAAAATATTAACATTACATAGAGGATGAATCATTATATAATTTATTATCCCAAAGTTACAAGATGATTTATTGATGCTAATCTGAAGTGAATCTAGAAGATGATAGATAAAGAAAGGTTAACATTTGGAAGATATGTTGAAGTGAATAAAGAATGAAGATGCATTTTCAAAAGATGATTCGTAAACAAAAGCTATTGTTTATCCAAAAGATAAAGTACCAATCACCAGAATTAGAGGCATCAATGAAAGATAAATGAGAAAACCTTGAAAAGGTTCATAATACTTTACTAGAAGATGAAATATCTTAAGAACGTGGAATAAATTCTCATAGTGATACATAAGATTAACAGTTTCTTACGTAATAGCGAGGAAGATAATATGTATGTGTTATAATAAAAGTGATACATTAGGTTTATATATTTGGAATAATTTGAGGTTTCTTAAATGATATTCTAGAATTTACTTAATATGATTCTATACTAATCATTTAATTTAACAATCATCGTGACTGCTAGAAAATAGTTCATGATTGATGTTGAGTATGGAAGATGGATTTTTTCTATGATTGTTGGAGAAGTATATGAATGTTTTGAGTATAAAACATGAAAAAAAACATGAGGGATAAAGAGTTTGGAATATGAATCTAGAAATTAAATCAATAGATACTAAGTATTCTCTTAGAGCATTGCGTACTAGAAAGAAATTCCAAAAGATGAAGTAGAAATTGAATAGGTTGATATGGAAGACTAGAAGTTAGTAATGTTTCTTACTTCAGTTAATGTAAATATGAAATTGTGTTGAATGGAGTTCTAAAATATACCAAATTTAAATAAATACCAAATTCTTTATCCATATTGATAACCCCTTAATTTTCAAGAAGGCAACGTATAAGTAATCCACCACAAACATAAAGTTTTTTCTTAGCTTGAGAAAAAAACTTGTTAAAGTTTCATCAAAGGGAACAAGCTAGGTGATTATAAGTATCACAGATGATTACCCACTGTTCTAATGTCAATTATGTGAAATTAATACTTATATATGCATTTAAGATAACAAAAAAACATGATTTTTCAAATAAAAGTAGTTTCTAGTAAATTTTAGATAATGTAAAAATATGCATTTGAGATTCAACAAGCAATTCATCAAACCTATATCATGTATAATCAGAGTATATGAATCAGTTTTTAAAGAAAAAGGTAAGGATTACTATAAAATTTTTTGTATTGAAGATAATACTCGAACAATACCTCTCAGCATTTGACCATATGGCATTGTTATCAAGGTTGTTAGTCCCAATATACTGGAGAAAAGGAACTACAGCTCAAACAGCCTCAGTAGAAATCCCATCTACAAAGAAAACATCATAAACATGCTTGATCATTGGTAAGGGTAAACAATCCAGCCAGTGGAATTCTATATTTTCATGATAACTGGTGTCGCCCAAATTTACCCAAGTTTTAAGGGTCAAGCGGTCGCTTGCAGTGTAGCTTGGGTTGTCGAATCCTCAGAGACCTAAGAAGAACCTTTAGACACTCAATAAAAAGAGATGGATTTTTGGATATAAAGTGGCCAACTTGGGTTTATTTTAGATGGTTTTAAAAGAGCACTAAAAGATCTATGTGAATTCAAATTATGAGAAAATGAGTTGATCCTAGGTTATTGCTCGGGGTGGATTGAATGAATTCCTTTTTTTTACGATTTTAATTTCATTAACTTGAGAAGGACTCATGCAATGAATTCAAACTAACCTAATCACTTACTGATTAAACACCTTCAAAACACATGATAATCACCTATACACTTGTAGGATCATTTTCATGATCACTCCAAGGTAAAGGATATAATTAGCACATGAAATTGGGGTGAATAAATTCAATAAGGAAGAGGAAGAATAGAAATCATTGAATGAAAGAAACTCAATTAAAAGAAATTAATAACATTTAGAGAGTGAGAAATAACATTCAATCCATCCCCTTACTACTCCCTTGGATCAACCCATAAAAGAGATATCCCTCCATTGATTACAAGTTCTCAACGGAAGCGGAAAGTAGACTTATGAGGGTGTAATTGAAGAAGTAAAAACAACAAAAATAATGATCACTCCACCGTTGTGTGAACAAAATCACAAGGTTTGGTGTGAAAAAGTTCACAACTTGAGGAAAAGGTATCAAGGTGATATAAATAATAACATAACAAGATAAGAAGAAAAACTTTTATTAAAAACTAAGGTGATTCGAACAACTTACATGGGAAGGAATAATGCTACAAAGACAATTTGGCATAATAACATTACAACCAAAACAAATCTCCAAGATCCCTAAATCCTCCACCACTACTGCCTTAAATAGGAAAAAATGAAGCCTTGGCCAAGTACCAAACATCCCATGTGCCTTTAATTAATTTTGTTGGGGAAAGGTGGGTGGAACATTAATGTAGAGAGACTTTTCCACTTCTTTCCCCGAAGTTGCATCTAGCTTGCATCCACCGGAAAGACACACCTAAAGTACCTTCTAGAATGTCAAATTTGAGTGGTCCCTATAAGACATAAATGAATACCCGGATGTCCTCTAACATACTGTAAAATTTCAGCCCAAAATAATATTTTGTTCGCGAGATATGATATAAATAGTGGGCTGTTTTTCTGGGCCGCAGAATCTGGCCCAGAATTGCATATTCAACTTGCGCCACCTTAATCACCACCATGTAGAACGAATTAGCACTAGATCAATAATAATTATTTGTTCCCCTATATTTATTATATCCTTCCATAAATTTTGGGATTCATTGGGCCTGTATTGTGGGCCCCACATTCCGATCAGTGGGATGATATCCAATCTGCCTTCTCCAGAATTGTTTCTTTTCATCGCCAAATATCCCCATCATCCTTTATGAATCCTCCATTGATCCCTGAATTAAAAATGTTCATATTTATGTTTATATACATTTCACAAAATATCAAATTAAAATATGGATAATTACATTCTTTAAAATCAGATGAAACATTGGGCCTAAATTGGTGCATATTAGGCAGGAAGTGCACAAATGATGAGAATAGATGTTCAAAATTAAAATCCACTAACTCAGGCCCATAAGATCAAAAATGAAAATTTAATACCCTTAAAATGTAATCAAAATATGTGTTTTTATTTGCTAATCACACCCCCCAACTTGAGTTTTTCTAGTCCTGAGCAAAATATATCTCACAAAAATGAAATTCGAATGACCTTTTCCAAAAGAATTTTAATACACATTTCTCACCCAAAGATCTCATACCAAACAATTATGAAACCCATAAAAATAATTTAAAACAAGCTATGTCCATAGGAATATCTCAAGCCCAAGCCCATTATTTTTTTCAAATTCATCATCATATTTCATCCAAATTCAATTAAGCATGATAAAGTGTTGTGTGTCACAATAGACACGGGGGTTCATTTTCATTCGAGGGAGAAAAGGTGGAAGCGCTAGGAGAAATAAAATTTTAATAATAAGATGAGTACTCATTTTTTATTTTATTTGTTTTTTTTTTGGATTTTTTTGGATTTTTTTTTTTTGCAATTTTTCCATGGTAATTGAAATTGAACTCAATCGAGTCAACCCATGTAGCAAGACTTTGTCGATGACTCCCAGGCTCAAAGACCTTAGGGAACCAAGTGAAGCTCACATACTCGGGCATCATCTAGAGTTAACTCAATCAAAAACAAATTCAAATTACCACAAATAGAGATAAAATGCCCAACTCTAGGCTAGACAACTATGGAGTCATGATCCCCAAGTGCCGAAAGCCACACATTAGGTCAATTCATTGCTCTACGCACAATTGATTTTTTTTTGAATACTCATGTTAAAATTAAAATGATCGCCAATACTATGCTATTTATTATGGGTCCCCAAGAACTCAAACTAAAACCCCATAATCTTGAGGATGTGCATTGTTTTTTTTAAATAATTGGATGAAAATATAAATGGTGAAAAATCACATCGAACAACCGCACTTTCCAATATCTATTCACATGAACATAAACTTGCATTAAAATCAGAATCAAGGCATGAAAAATTATTTGATATCCAATTTCAGAGTTTGGAATGTGTGTTATCATGTTCAAGGTTAATGACATTTTTTCCTTCCACACATTTTCATATCCCCCCAACTTAGAATAACATTGTCCCCGATGTTTAAAGAATTGAAACATAGAAGGGGTAGGATAGAAGTTCAACAAAGACATTGAAAATGAAAATTATGGAATGAAGTCACCTGGTGGTTGATGTTGAAAATGCATTCCCATGTCTCCCTTCAGTTCTAGTTTGTCTCCCAATGGCTTGGACGATTGTGACCAGCTTTTCCCAATGACCTATGACATGCCTTTAATTTTTTTTAATATAAATATATTTTTTGTATTTTTTTAACCTAAAAAAAACATAAAATAACATAAACTGATGATACATTGTCTTCTCTTAAATTTCTGGGTAAGGTATTACTCAGGGATCACACCACGTGACATGGATGAATACGGTGCTCCCCTTTCATACCCATCCTTACTCATAAAAGAAGAACATGTCAACAATCTTTTTTTTAAATACCTATAAAAACATAAAATAAAATAAAATAAACTGATGATACATTGTCTTCTTTATATTTTCTGGGTAAGGTATTACTCAGGGATCACACCGCATGACACAGATGAATACGGTGCTCCTCTTTCATACCCATCCTTACTCATAAAATAAGAACAGGTCAACAGTCTATATTTTTTTTAAAAAAAATAACAAAATGAAGAAGAAGGAAACAAAAGATGATTCACAATGATTAGAAACATGAAAACCATGGGTTGCCTCCTGTGCAGCGCTTTTGTTTAACATCGTTAGCCCGACATGGATCCTAAATCTATCAATTTTTTCTTGGTTCATAGGTTGGATCTGTTAACTCAACCTCTATTTCCTATTTATTAAATGATTCAATGAATGGTTTTAACCTATGACCATTGACCTTAAAAATGTTACCACTTGTGGGATCCTGAATCTCTACGGCCCCATGGGGGTACACATGATGCACTATGAATGGACCTGACCATCTAGACCTTAACTTTCTTGGGTGTAAATGAAGTTTTGAACTACACAAGAGCACATGTTTTCCCAATTCAAATTGTTTGACTTTTACATTCCTAGATTGGTAGGCTTGAACTCTAGCTTTATTTATCCTTGAATTTTCATAAGCCTCCATCCTAAGTTCCTCAAGTTTATTAAGATCTAATTTCCTCTTTTCTTCGGCTAAAGAAATGTCGAAATTCATTTTTTTGATTGCCCAAAATGCCTTATGCTCAATTTCAATAGGTAAATGGAATGATTTTCCATAAACCAACCTATATGGTGACATTCCTAGGATGGTTTTAAATGTTGTACGATATTCCCAAAGAGCATCCAAGAGTTTCTCAGCCCAATATTTCCTAGAGGGGTTGACAGTTTTTTCAAGAATTTGCTTAATCTCCCTATTTTATAAATCAGCTTTACCATTGGTTTGAGGATAGTACGCAGTGGAAACTTTATGAGAAATTCCATACTTATACATGAGTGAATAGAATGGGAGATTACAGAAATGGGTTCCTTGATCACTGATTATATCCCCAGGAATTCCAAATCGAGAAAATATATGCTCTTTTAGAAATCGGATCACAACATGATGGTCATTGGATTTGGTGGGAATGGATTCAACCCATTTTGAGACATAATCAATAGGTAAGAGGATGTAGAGGTATCCCTTAGAGTTTGGAAAGGGTCCCATGAAATCAATTCCCCAACAATCAAAGATTTCAACGACCAGAATGGGAGTGAGGGGCATTTGATTCCTTTTGGAAATGGATCCTAATTGCTGACACTAAGGACAACTTTTACAGAATTGGAAGGAATACTTATTGAGGTTAAGCCAGTAGAAACCACTTTGGAGGACCTTTGAAGTGGTTTTCTTTGTAGAAAAGTATCCTCCACATGCCTCTCCATGACAAAATTTTAGAATGGACTCTTTCTCAGACTCGGGAACACATCTCCTGATGATTTGATCAGGACAGAACTTGAAGAGGTAAGGATCATCAAACACATAGTGTTTGACATCAGAAAGGAATTTCCTCTTATCTTGGGTCCCCAGGAATTTTGGAATGTCACCAGTCACCAAATGGTTTGCTATGTCATCATACCAAGGGCAATCACTCACTTAATAGAGGTGCTCATCGGGAAATGAATCAGACATAGAGAGGTGGTGTGAGTTATATTTGAATTCCATCCTAGAGAGGTGATCAGCTACAACATTTTCAACACCCTTTTTATCCTTAATGGTTAAATCATACTCTTGAAGAAGAAGGACCCACCTAATCAATCTAGCATTGGCATCTTGTTTTTGGAAAAGGTATTTTAGGGCTGAATGGTCAGTGAAGACAATGATGGGTGATCCTAAGAGATAAGACCTGAATTTCTCTAAGGAAAAGACAACAACAAGAAACTCTTTCTCAGTGGTGGTGTAGTTTATTTGTGCATCATTTAAAGATTTGCTTGCATAAGCAATGACACATGGAGTTTTCTCAAGCTGTTGTCCTAAGACTGCTCCTACAGCGAAGTCACTTGCATCACACATGAGCTCGAAAGGAAGTTTCCAATTTGGAGATTGCATGATAGGTGGAGATATAAGAGTTGACTTGAGTGTAGAGAATGATTCATCACAGCTTTATGTCCATAAAAATGGAGAATCTTTTAGAAATAGAGCACAAAGTGGTCGAGAAATAGAGCTGAAATTCCTAATGAACCTTCTATAAAAACTAGAATGTCCTAAGAAGGACCTCACTTCCTTAACAGTTTTAGGAGAGGGAATGTGACGAATGATGTCAACCTTAGCTTTATCAACTTCAATCCCTCTACCAGATACTAGATGACCTAGAACATGTCCTTCCCTTACCATGAAATGGCATTTTTCCCAATTTAGTATGAGATTCTTATCCTCACACCTTGACAAAACATTTTCAACATTTAGAAGGCATCCCTCAAAAGTATCCCCAAAGATGGAGAAATCATCCATGAAGACCTCTAAACAATCCCCCACCATGTCCGAGAAGATTCCCATCATGCACCGCTGGAAGGTATCAGGGGAATTACATAATCCAGAGGGCATGCGCTTGAAGGAAAAAGTGTTGAATGGACAAGTGAAGGTTTTTTTTCCTTAATCCTCTAAGGATACTTCTATTTGATTATACCCTGAGAATCCATCTAGGAAGCAGTATAATTGATGACCCGCCACTCGCTCGAGGACTTGATCAATAAAGGTTAAGGGGAAATGGTCTTTCTTGGTACAAGAGTTGAGTTTCCTATAGTCAATACATACTCTCCATCCACTACTGACCCTTGTTGGAAGCGTCTATCCATCCTTATTGGTTATTACTGTGATTCCAACCTTCTTTGAAACCACATGGATTGGGATAACCCACTCACTCTCAGCTATAGGATAGATGATACCAGCTTTTAACAATTTCAAAAGTTCTTTTCTCACTACTTCCATGAGATTAGGATTGAGTCGCCGCTGAGGTTGATGACATGGTTTTGAATCGGATTCTAGAACAATTATATGAGTCCCGATAAGTGGGTTAATCCCAGGAATATCAGATAGGGTCCATCCAATGTATTTCTTGTGTCTCCTAAGGACATCTAGAAGCATCCTCTCATGATTAGCTTCAAGAGATGAAAAAATGACAACAGTAAAGGATTGATTGTCCCCTAAGAATGCATACTTGAGTGATGAAGGTAAAACCTTAAATTCAAGATCAGAGTGGTTATCACTTTCCAAAAAAAGATGAGACTTTGTATTGAACTCAGTTTCTTTGTTCAGATTTCTTGATAAAATTGGTTCCTTGTGAAAAGAATTTTCATCCACTAAATTAGCTAGAGTAGTTTCATAAATGGGTATGGACTCGATGTTATTGATTTCACCCATGGTATCATTGATTGGTGATTCTAGAAAATCATAAATAGAGCTATCTGAAAGAGATTCAATCCAAGGAGACAAATTTCCCTCATGTGAACAAAGAAAATCAATCTCTTATTGACTTAAACATCCTTCAATAATTCCTTGATGTTACTTGAGTTCACTATCAACACTACCTATCCAATTAACCTCATTGATCTCTTCATCATCCCCAATTTGAGAGTTTGTATTGTAGATGTTCAAGTCTAGACTCATGTTTCCAAATGTGATGGTCATGTTCCCATTTCGGACTCGGATAACAGAGTTGATTGTTGCAAGGAAGGGACGACCAAGGATGATTGGGGTTTTCTCCATAGGACCTAAGCTTGGGTGATTGTCAATAATAATAAAGTCAGCTGGGTAAATGAAATTTTCAACTTTCACCAAAACATCCTTTAATATCCCCTTTGGAACCCTAATATTACGATCAGCAAGTTGAAGTATGACAGATGTGGGTTGGAGCTCTTCTAGGCCTAATTGGCAGTACACAACATAGGGTATGAGATTGACACTAGCACCTAGGTCACATAAGGCCTTGAAAACTTTTCTCTCTCCTAGTTCAACATTGATGTAAGGGCAACCCGGGTCTTTCAACTTAGGAGGAATGGTCCCTTGAATGGTGGTACTCACATTAGCAGCCAAAAGGACTTGGTTTTTATGTGAAAATTTTCTTTTAAAATTGCACAAGTCCTTAAGGTACTTTGAGTATACAGGAATGGTTTTAATTGCATCTAGGAGTGGAATGTTCAACTTGACTTATGAGAATATTTCCCTCAATGTTTCACTCAATTCGGGCTTGGTTTTCCCCTTCATGCATTGAGGAAATGGTACAGGTTATGGGGTTATTTTTGAAGGGTTGTTTCTTTGACAATGTTATCATGTTTTTCAGTTTGATCATGTGGTTCATTTGAATTTTCATTAGTGTTTGAAGCTTCATATGGTTTTTGAACTATTGGTTCAGGTTTCTCAATTGATTTCCCACTTCTCAAAATTGTCACAGCCTTTAGTTGTTCATGAGTTGTTTGAGTGCAACTTGTCTCTCCCCTTGATGATTTTTGTGGAATGGCCTGTGTGGGCATGGGTGCATTTCCATTTTTGATGGTTTGAAGATCTTGTTTAAGGTAAGATACTTCTAAGTTCATCCTTTCCATTTGTTTGCACAGTTGTTCAAGGATTGGGAGAGGGACAGATTGGGAAGGGGCTTGTGTTGGTTGGGTAATCCCAGGGGGGATACTTTGGTTGTTGGATGGGTTGTTGGTATTGGACTGGAGGATGTTGGTATTGGACTGTTTGTGGTTGGAATTGGTTATGGTTTTGAAAATTTTGTGTAGGGTAGGGGTTTGGTCCTTGTGGTTGGCTAGGTTGTTGGTTATCTTTCCATCGGAAGCCTGGGTGGTCATTATACCTTGGGTTGAATGTGTTTGGGTGTTGGGGCTTTTGAAAGTTTAGGGCATTGACTTCAGCAGGTGGTCATCCTAAAATAACATCCTTGATGGATGGAATGGTTGGTTAGTTGTCTATTTTGTGGTCATGTTTGTCACAGATTGTTCAAACAAGGTCTACAGTTTGGATTTCATGGATTTTCCTATGGTCTATCTCTTCAACCTTCCTAGAGAGTGCTACAAGTTTCGCCCTAAGGCTTTCCTCTTCTCTAAGTGTATGCATTCTAGCAGTTCTTTGAGGCTTTTCAGAATAAGGTGATGTTCCCCATGTTTGGTTTTGTTCAGCAAGGATTTCTAGATACTCGTAAGTATCATTTGGGGATTTGTTTTTAAAGGTCCCATTACACATCATGTCAATGAATTGTTTGTTCCCCGGACCCAAACCTTCATAGAAAATTCTCACTTATTACAGAATAGAAAAACCATGGTGTGGAACCATGTTTAGGGTGTCTTTTAATCTCTCTCATTTTTCATAAAATGACTCTCCCTCTTTTTCAAAAAAGTTTTGGATGCTCTTTTTTAGTGCAATGGTTTTGTGATGGGGGAAGTATTTTTTTGTAAAATTCTCTTTGCAGTTGATTCCAAGTGTGGATTGATGAAGGTCTCAAATTATTTAACCAGTTCTTTGCTCGATCCTTAAGTGAGAAAGGAAATAGCCTCATCTTAGCTGACTCAAGTTGATGTGGTGAGAAAATGGTTTCAACAATGTCATTGAACTCCTTGACATGAAGGTATGGCATTTCTGACTTCATCCCATGGAAAGTTGGAAGGTGGTTTAGGACATGAGGTTTAAAGACATAGTGGGAGTCTCCTAGGGAATCATGCCTAATGCAATAGGGTGCATTGGTCCAGGTAGGTGTAAGGTAGTCATTCATGGTTTGGTCAACTGCATTCCCCAAATTTGGGGCAGCCTCATTTGAATTTCCATTTTGGTTCCCACCCGGGTTTATGAGTTGGTTTATTTGAAGACCATCCATTTAAATTGACTCAATCTTTAACTCTGGGGTATTAGGAAGATTAGGATCCAATGGTGTACTTGACTCCCCTATCCTATGACTTTCCACCCTAACTAGCCTGTTTGAGTTATCGCGGGTGTAGGCGGACATGCGCCAAAAGAAAAAAAAAGCGAGAAAGGGAAAAGATAAGAGATCTTGGGTGAGGATAGAAGAATGGGGGTGAGGAAAGAAGGTTTTTGTCTATGGAACTTACTTGGTCCCCAGAAACGGCGCCAAAATTTGGTGTCGCCCAAATTTACCCAAGTTTTAAGGGTCAAGCGGTCGCTTGCAGTGTAGCTTGGATTGTCGAATCCTCATAGACCTAAGAAGAACCTTTAGACACTCAATAAAAAGAGATGGATTTTTGGATATGAAGTGGCCAACTTGGGTTTATTTTAGATGGTTTTAAAATAGCACTAAAAGATCTATGTGAATTCAAATTATGAGAAAATGAGTTGATCCTAGGTTATTTCTCAGGGTGGATTGAATGAATTCCTTTTTTTTACGATTTTAATTTCATTAACTCGAGAAGGATTCATGCAATGAATTCAAACTAACCTAATCACTTACTGATTAAACACCTTAACAACACGTGATAATCACCTATACACTTGATCATTTTCATGAGCACTTCAAGGTAAAGGATATAATTATCACATAAAATTGGGGTGAATAAATTCAATAAGGAAGAGGAAGAATAGAAATCATTGAATGAAAGAAACTCAATTAAAAGAAATTAATAACATTTAGAGAGTGAGAAATAACATTCAATCCATCCCCTTTATACTCCCTTGGATCAACCCATAAAAGAGATAGCCCTCCATTGATTACAAGTTCTCAACGGAAGCGGAAAGTAGACTTATGAGGGTGGAATTGAAGAAGTAAAAACAACAAAAATAACGATCACTCCACCGTTGTGTGAACAAAATCACAAGGTTTGGTGTGAAAAAGTTCACACCTTGAGGCAACAGTATCAAGGTGATAGAAATAAGAACATAACAAGAGAATAAGAAGAAATTTTATTAAAAACTAAGGTGATTCGAACAACTTACATGGGAAGGAATAATGCTATAAAGACAATTTGGCATAATAACATTACAACCAAAACAAAGCTCCAAGATCCCTAAATCCTCCACCACTACTACCTTAAATAGGAAAAAATGAAGCCTTGTCCGAGTCCCAAACATCACATGTGTCTTTAATTAATTGTTTTGGGGAAAGGTGGGTATATATAAAATCATAGGCATACCATTATCAAGATACATGAACAATATAAAACAATCACCTATCTAATTCGAGTGATTCATAATGTATCCTATGCATTTTTCATCAAAAATGTCAAGATCACATACCAAGACCATATGTGAGCTTTCATACTCCAAACAACCTTCAAGAATCACCTAAAAATTAACGAACCAAATTCTATCACTAAATAAACTCAATTATATAATAACTATAATCAAAGAATAACTAATACCTAAGATAAACCAATTCAATCAATTTTCAAAAAATTAACCCAAAATTTCACAATCCTAAAGTACCAAATAACTACAATAGAGTATCCCAAAATTTCACCCTAAAATCTATAAAACCCTAAGACACAACATACCTTGGTCACCTTCCATGAAATATAGAAAAATGGTTTGTATGATACTAACAATATCCTCTTTTATACAGGGGAATAGATAGCCCCTTGATCCAAGATGAATTCCACCATGCTCAGGTGGGATTCACCTAAAAATATTTAATTCATTAACAGGGGTTAAAAGAAATGAAAAAAGGGGAGAGGTGAGGAGAATATGAATACCTTTTGAGGTCGGGCATAGGCAGAGGTTGGGAGGATGAAAAGGCTGGGAGGAGGTGGAGGCTGGGAGGAGGAGGAGGAGGTGGTGGTTGTGGGGGTAGAGGCGGGGGTCGGGAGGCGGAGGCATCTGCAGACACAGAGGCAGAGGCAGGAAGGTGGAGGGAGAGAGGTGGGGGCTAGGAGGTAGAGGCGAGGGTGGGAGGTCGAGTTCGAGGATGGGAGGAGAGGGCAGAGAGGCTAGAGCTCGGGGAAGACGTGGGTGAGGAAATAAAAATTGGGAGGGGGAGCCCGATAAAAAAATTAAATTGGGGTTAGTATACCCATGGTTTTAACAAAATTGTGGGTATAGGTTAAAAAATACCACCTATACCCATGAATTTTTTTAAACTGTGGGTATAGATGCATGGGTATAGACCCATTTTACAGTAGTGTGAGTTTCTAATCTTATAAATATATCATACATTATGGTATGACACAACTGAATAATGGTCTTTATGTATTAAATTACAAAAAACCAAATATTGACAATTGACAACGAATCAAATTCACACGACTCATTTTACACCCAATTATGACATCACTTCCTTAATCATGTAAATGATAAGTATTTGATGAATCTCTATCAAGATGACTAATTAGACTCTTTTGAGCTTAAAACCAATTGAAAGATATCATGCTTATTTACAAGGTAAGATGACCAACCAAAATTCAATGATCAAGGTGAAAAGAACACAAAGCTTCTAGAATTGGTATATACTGATGTGCGTGGACCTTTTTAAGTAGAAGCTAGAGGTTGATTCTCAAAATTTATTACTTTTACCAAATACTTTAGTGGGTACAATTACATATAATTAATGAGGTATAAGTTTGAATCCTTTGAGAGGTTCAAGGAGTTCAAGAATGAAGTTGAGAATCATCTTGGTAAGAAGATAATGAAACTTAGATTGGATTGAGGTGCTAAATATCTTAGCCTAGAGTTTATCGAATTTCTATGGGAGTATGATATTTTATCTCAACTCACTCCACCTTAGACACTATAGTGGAATGGTGTTAGTGAAAGGAATAACAATACCTTTTTGGACATGGTAATGTCGATGATGGGTCACACAATACTTCCATTATCCTTTTGGGGATATACATTACACACGACATCATACGTAATAAATTGAGTACCAACTAAAGTGATAAACAATATTCCCATTGAGTTATTTATATAGTGAATAGAAACCTATTTTGTGACATACTTGTGCATGGGGGTTTGGGGTATTTATTAAGGCTAGCTTAAGCAACAAACTATCACCCTAGGGAACAAAGTGTGACTTTATAGTTTTCCCCAAGGAAATGATGGGTTACTACCTATATGAACCCTTAGATAAAAGGGTTGTAGTTTATAGGCAAGTTGTATTACTTGAGAGGGAACGCATCCTCAAAAAGGACAACGGGAGAAAAATTGAATTCGATGAAGTTGATGCTCAAGATACACAAGAGTTAGTACAAGAACAGATTCTATATGGCCCCATGGAAAATGTTATTCTTGAAAAGGAAGTATTTTATAGGAGAGCCATAGAGGTTAAATAACTGAAAAGATATGGTTTTATAGCCACATAATATGGTGAATCATTATTGGTTGACAAAAATGACCCTCTTTTCTATAAGGAGGCAGTATAGAGATTAGAAGCTATAAGGTGGAAAGAAGCCATGAATTCTGAGATGTATTTCATGTATCAGAACAAAGTTTGGGTTCTGATTGATCTGCCAGTTTATGTAAATCCCATTGGGTGTAAATGAACATTCAAGATAAAGTTGTACATGAAAGGTTATGTTAATACCTATAAAGAATGACTAGTGGCTAAAGGGTCTAGACAACGTTAAGTCATTGACTATGGTGAAACATTTTCTTCAATTGTTCTGTTTAAATCCATCAGAATTATACTTTATATTGAAACTTTCCATGACTATGAGATTTGGAAGATGGATGCCAAAAAGAATTTACTTAATGGGAACCTTTAGGAATATTTGTATATGATATAACTAGAAGGTTTTGTAACTTCAGGAAATTCCAAATAGGTATGTAAGTTGCAGATATCAATTTATGGATTAAAGTAAGCATCCAGGTCATAGAACATTCAATTTTATGAAGCTATAAAATAATTTGGTTTCATTAAGAAAGAATGTAAACCATGTGTTTACAAGAATTTTAGTGAGATTATGGTCATTTTCATAGTAGTATATACTGATGACATATTACTAATTTGAAATGAGATACCGACTTTACAAGAGGTTAAGGCATGGCTGGGAAGGTGATTCTCCATAAAGGACTTGGGTGAAGCAACCTAAATTCTAGGGATCAAGATCATGCATGATGGATCAAAGATGATACTTAGACTAAGTCAAAGTATATACATTTTTAGATACTAAAGAGGTTTAGTATGTAATAATCCAAGAGGGGATTGGTTCCAGCATCACATAGTATACATATTTCCAAGAAGATGTGAACTAAAAAAACAGGAAAGATAAATAATGAGTAATATCCCATACGCTTATATGATAAGATCTATCGTGTATGTCATGTTATGTACAAGGCTTTATATTGCCTATTCTTTTAGCATGGTAGGCATATATCAACCTAATCTAGGTGAATAGTATTGAGCTATTGTTAAGGACATCCTTAAGTATTTAAGGTGAACTAAGGATATATTCTTGGTGTGTAAATAAGTTTAAGAGATATTCATCAAGGGTTATATAGATGATAACTTTCATATAGATCAAAATGATCTAAAGTCACAGTCAGGTTATGTTTTTTGTCTCAACAAAGGAGTTGTGGGATTATTGTTGATTCTACAATGGATTCTAAGTATATTACAATTTCTGATGTAGCCAAGGAAGTAGTTTGGATTCATAAATTTTTCCAAGAGATTGATTTGGTGCCTAGTAGTCAAGACTTTATCACAGTTTATTATGATAACACTGCAACAATGACTCTTTCCAAAGAGTCAAGGATACATCAAAGGGAAAAGCATGTACTTTGGAAGCTTCATCTCTTGATGATTTTTTCTCAACAATATGGAGTTGTAATGAGAAAAATATCCATAGAATAAAACATGAAGGTTCCTTTTACGAAGGATCTATCTCAACAGAGGCATGAGTATCATGTGAGAGCTAGTGGACTGGAGATTGTTAACAGTTGGCTCTAGTTTAAGTGGGATTCTGTTGGAGTTGGTGCCCTAAAACCAACTTCTAAGTACTTGATGATTATATGTATCCATTTTCATGGATATTAATGAAGTTTCTTATCACATCATGATTTTTCCTCTACATTACATGGTATGTGATAATTTCCTAAGGATACATGTCGCGTTTAAAGTATATAGCAGTTCCCCACTATGATTAGATACTTTAGATGTCATGACAATATTCCTTAAACCCATGTTCTATGGTCGGATGATATTGTCGGATGGGACACAAATGATATGGGCTACCAGGGGTGGGAGACTCATAAGAAATTGAGACACCTTCTCTTGGTGTTCACCCATGGTAATTTTCAAGAAGGAAGGTTATGAGAACAAACCCTCTAGTAGGAAATCCACATTTTATGTTTCATTTAATGTTCCTATCAAAAAACTTGTGTATTGGTTTGTAGAATTTAAGATCATCATTAATGGATATCATAATTTGTGTACTTTGATGTATTGATAAAAACCACGATGATATATGTTTGTGGTGAAGTAAGATATGTTGGGTGTGTCACGAGTGATATTGCATTAATGGATGATGTGAGAAAGGATTTATCCCTTCCTTCCCTTGGTAGAAGTTGATATCTTAGGGCCCTTTGATGAGAATGAAATTGTCTAAATAAATTCATGTTCATGGTGTTCAGTAGACATGTTCATTTTTTGGAAATTCATATAAAGATACATAAAGTACATGGTTTTATGACACTAGTATGCAACTTGGTTGATTAGGGATATCATGATAAAAATATTATATTACACAGTAAGCTTTTGTAGGAGGTTGTATGTCATTATGCCATTAAATTATTTCTCTATGGGTGTCTTATCATGTTGTTATATGATAACCTTGGATTTTAGGCATCTCCACCTATTTCCACTAAGAAAGTGTCCTAGAGGGACATACACTAACTACATCTTCAATCTTAGTTAAATTCAATGTTGAATTTAATAAGTTATAATAAATATTATTCTTGCTTTGTGGTTTAATGTTTATTCGAGTCTGGTTGATCACTAGGATTTGATCACAAGTTATTCAAAAGAATAAGTGAGTTAAATACTAATAATAAATATTTATTTTCAAGGTTTGGTGAATATAATATTTATTATATTTATCAATGAATAATGAAGTGATACCTTTTTATTAAATAAATATTTATTATTCAGGATTTGATAAATGTCAGGGAGGATATGAGAACTGAGTTTAATGGTCCGATTGAAAATGATGTAAATGATATTTAAGTGGTGTGAATGTCAAGTAAATAATAATAATATTATTATTATTATTATACATGAGGTAAACTAATAATTAAGGAATTGGAAAGAGGCTTGTGTTCAAATTGTCAACCCTTAACCTTCCTTTATAAATGTCTAATTATATCACTTTCCAAAAACACACTTGTTGTGTACAATAGATAAAGAGAAGTTATCTCAATACCCAGAGAGAGTTAAAATGGTTTAGAGTGTGTTCTCTCCTCCTCTTCTCTCAGGTCATCAAGATAACATCACAAATTCTTCGTCCTTGAAGATAATTCTGTTGCGATCAACCACAAACGACGCAAATTATCGGGATCGACTACGCTAGTACCCAATGAATTTTTTATGACGTTCAAAGATTGAGGTGCATGTGTGGATCACCACTAGAGATATTTTTCACTTGGATCATTTAACACAATGAAGGTACAACAAGATCGAGTCAACCATACCATCAATGAAGAAATAATTACAAGTACATGTAATTATAGATCTTCTTATAAATTAATTATAAATTACATGTCATGATCCTACTATTTGGGTTCCAACATTCAATCTAGTCAACTAGTCTATCAATTTTGTTGGTCATGAAATCATTCGTCAATACAATAATGATTATTCATAAATTAATACTAAAAAGGTGAGTTTTCATGCTAATCAAACACTTTTGCTGCACCTAGAACCTACAGATCGGGCCAACACAATGACAAATGTGTTGGTTGGATAGGTAAGAAGCAAGACAATACTTCTCTTAATATGACTAAAACAAAGTACATTGAAACTACAAGGTCTTAAACCCAATTTATTTGGATAAAACAATAGTTTGAGGTTCTTAGTAAAGATCTAAAGAAACCCACAGTGATATTGAATGACAACAGAAGTGAGATTGATATCATAGAATATATGGTACTACACTTGTAAATAAAGTATATTGAGATCTCATACCACTCCATCAAATAGATAGTTGAATAATCAATAATCAAGGTGGAATACATTAGGAAAATTGAGAAAGTGGGAGATATATTCACCAAAATTCTAGAAAAATTGGTGTTTTAGAAGTATCAGTTGAATCTCATATTTAATCCACCCCCCTTAGCTTGAGCAGGTTTCAAAGTATCCCCTCTCCCCCATATGGTTATATTACATTATATGGTTGTTAATGTTTGAAAAATTGAGTTTGAGAGAGTACCCTTTAGGTTTGTTGTCAAAGGAGTATAAATAAAGAAGGTCGTGCACTTGAGTGGGAGAAATTTGGGGATATGATAAATGGACCCAAAATCAAAGTGGGGATGAGTGGAGTATGAGGCCATGAGAATGTGGGAGATACAATCCATGAGAGATACATTTTCAAGGGGAGAATGGAGTTGGATTTATACACATGGTATGATTGTCCTGGAGTATATTGTAACGACCCAAAATTTTGAATAAATTTTGCTTCCTAACTTTGTGTGTTATTTTATTTTATACTCAACAAAACTATTTCATTTAATAAAATGAGTATAATTAAAATAAGACCCTTGGGTTTCGTCTATTATATGATCGTTGGTCAATATGACCATTGGAAACTAAATGTTGCGATTATTGTGTATAAATACAAGTGATCTTGATTAATTAATATAGAAAGAAGATTAGATGGCCCCATCCAGTAGTCTCGGGCCGATTGAAGCCCATCTGACAGAACTCGGGTAGAAGGTAGCACCTTTGGGCTTTGCTCTAGACCAAACCCAAGATGAACTTCATCAGGTGAAGCTGGAACATAATCGTCTTCGTGAGAAGTTCAAACTGATAGAAATCACTACTCGGGCAATGTTGGTCGAGTTTCCCCAAGATTCTATCACCCTAGCACACCTTACTCTTAGGTCTTATGCTGGTGTTATAAGGGGTTATGTAACGAGACCGTAACTGCCTTGTGTGATCCTTTCATTTAAATAAAAATTGTTATTTCTTCTTATGGTGAAGTTTGTGAATTTTCAAATGTCCGGATAAATATAGTATGCATATTATTGATGAATTTTAGAAAAAGGATATTTTTAAAAATATTTATGTAAACCTTAAATAATTAATAATGTGTAATGATTTTCAAAAAATGATCTTCTACAGTTATGTTCAGTAAGAAATTTAGAGTCTAATAAGATCAACTTAATTTTTGATGAATAGTAATTTATGAATAGTGATTTTATTCTTAGGATTAGTAATGTGACCAAATGGATTAGTAATCACACTTAAAGAAAGTATTAATATAATTTAGGCACCTTGATTAAGTAATGTGATTCAATAAAATAGGTAAATAACTGTTTCAGAAATTATTAGTCAAGTATTAGTTTTTTTGGGTGAATAGTGTTTTTTAATTAAAAATTAAATTAAAAATATTTAGAAAATTGTATTTATAAAATGGAGTTCATTTTTGAATTCAGAGAATCGATATTAGGTTATGATGATTTTTGGGATTTTTCTGAAAAAAATGAATTTTCAGTGAATAGTGTTTTTATATAAAAATTAAATTAAAAATATTTAGAAAATTATTTTCATAAAATGGAGTTCATTTTTGAAATCATAGAATTGATATTTGGTTAAGGTGAAATTTTGGGATTTTTCTGAAAAAGTTGAATTTTCGGTGAATAATGAATTTTCAGTTTAGAGTTTCGGGTGTTTAATGACATCATTAAGGATGTAATAATTGTGTAATAATTCTGTTCAACTTATGAATAGTAAGATAAGTTTTGATTTGTACAAAGTTTCCAATACCATGGGCAAATACCATGGGCAAGCCCATGGTTTTTCCAATACCACCAATGAGGTGTCCCTTGGCCATTAATGCTTTGTCCCCTCACTTCCCCTATAAATACCAAGTCATTATATCATCATTTCCATTCCAAAATCCTCCTAAACGAATTTTTGGTCTCCTTAACTTCCAAGGATTCCTCCCAAGGTTCCCTCAAGCCTCCCAAGGTCCCAAAATTTAAGATTTCGAAGTTACTCTTCAAGGTAAGGGATCATGCCTCTCTCTTTCTTTTCTAGTACTCTTTTGTATGTCATTTCATTTAAGACCCATGTTCTTATGTTGGGGGATGTTCTTTTATATTCCTATTCATTACCTTTTCATGATAATGTTATGAGATATCCCCTCTTACTCTCATCATTTCGTTTTATGAATGTTTAAGTGGCGTCGTTAGGCTGCCGAATTTTTGTAAGGGATTCTTCCACCCTTCTCATTTTTCAAGTTCTATTTTCATGACATTTCTTTCAAGTTACTTTTCATATGTAGGGGTATGATCTTCTATATCTATCATACTGTCCTTTTTATGTTCATATGATGATAGAACCTATTTTATCTCATCAATTCATTTTTTTGAAGTTTTAAGTAACACCGTTAGGATGCCGAATTTTTATAAGAGAAATCTTATTTTTGTCTTCCTTTCAAGTTCTTCATTTCATATGGTATATCTTTAAAATTTCATTAACATGTTCTTATATCCTTTATATTATGTCCCTCTACTGTTTTATGGATCATTTATTAGTGGGTGACCCATGTCGCCTCTCTTTTCAATATTTTCTAAAACCCTGTAACATAGTCGTTATGCTGCAGAATTTTCGTCTCAAAATGTCTCTCTCTTTTTCTAAAATTCTTTTATTTTATCAAGTGAATACTCAAAGATGTTTCTTCTATATGGGTATTCACATATATATCAAAATGTTCTATTTTTTTGGGATTTACATACACAAAACCCGTTTTCCTTATTTGTGGGTTTAAAATGACATAAAGATCATGTCTTAAAAGCGGTTTTTAAAATGTTATGATTATGAAATGAAACTCATTTATTTTATTCTATATGGGTTATTTATTAAATGTTTGATGATGATATATCTGGATCACATGATAATAAAGACAAATTTAAGGGTGCTCCCTAATAGTGCTCTAATTCATTGGGTAATGATGTAATCTTTAGGGATTACAATTTTAACGATACCTTGGTGAATAACCTTGGTAATTTTTTTTAAATGACACCTTGGGGATGGACCTTGGTGATATGTTCATGATTGTCTAAGTTAAATGTTGCATCCACATATTCAAGTTATGAATCTTGTTCTTTCCATTATGATATGCCTCATGATCTCTTTCTCATGCCTTAAAGTTATTTATCATTACTTTATTGATGTATATCAAGTTCACATGTAAAATGTTTCTCTTATTTCCCTTAGTGGGCCTTCTGCTCACCCTTTCCTTTGATGTATTCTCCCAGTTTATGAGATGTTGTAATGAACTTAGGATGAACAAATAAAAATCCTTTCAAGTGTTTAAGAAGAATGTTTTATGTCATCATGAATTAAGTTCCTGGTTTCCAAGACACTAAACCTTAAAGATCCTCGATTTTGTAAAATGTAATGAAAAGTTATGTTATAAAAAGGTGGGATGTTGTAGTTGGTATCAAAGGGAGTTTTAGTTATTTATGGAAATTAGGATATAAAAACTTTAGGAAGAACCCTATAGAAAAGTTTAAATATAGGAAATCTTCCTAGTATTTTGGTGAGTATTGAGTAAGTGGTTTATCAAGAAAATACACCACTGTCTCGATACGAGCAGGTAGAGGTGGATCTGACACAGATGTACATAGGGGTAAAACCCGAAAACACTGCTTTGATCTAGACTCTAACGGGAACTGGTACATGATAACGGGCCTTGCTGCACTCTTGGTTACGACACTCCCAGGGGATATGTTTGGTTAATCACAAGCTTTTTATGAATCATTATGAAGGAATTATAGAAAAATGTAATTGTCTAAGCATGAAGTTTTAAGACATAAAATCCTTTTAGTTAAAAGATTTGTAAATGAAATAATTTTTTCACGAAGGATTTATTCTTTTATAAAATGTCTCCATCATCTAGGAATACGTTGACGTATTTCCTGAGGAGTTACCCGGACCTCCCCTAGAAAGAGAGGTAGAGTTCTCCATTGAACTAGTACCTGGATCTCATCCGATGTCAAAGACCCCCTATAGGATGGAAAATGTGGATCTAGAGGAATTAAAGAAACAACTCCAAGATCTTTTAGTGGATGGGTTTATCCAACCAAGTGTGTCTCCTTGGAGATCACCAGTTCTCTTTGTGAAGAAGAAGGATGGATCGATGTAGCTAAGCATTGATTATAGAGAACTGAATGGGATCACAGTGAAGAACAAATACTCTCTTCCAAGAATTGATGACTTATTTGACCAACTTCGTGGGACTCAATTCTTCTCTAAGATTGATCTTTGTTCTGGTTATCATCAATTGAGGGTGAAGAATGATGATATTCCAAAAACTATCTTCCAATCAAGATATGGGCATTATAAGTTTGTTGTTATGCCCTTTAGACTGACTAATTCACCTGCTATTTTTATGGATCAAGAATAAGTTGATTTTGTAAACTTATGTTTTATCAAATGGATATCCTTTGTATAGGAAAATGATTTGGTGATTAAATGATAAAGGTTATTTTGGACGATGTTTTCTCTTTTGGAGTACTATATGCCTAAGGAAAATAAAATACTACAAGATTTTATTTGTGGAGGAATGGTTGAAATTTTTATTTTGTAAGAATCTATGTATTTATTGTGGACATATGGTGATTTGGGTTATTTCTGGAAAATGATTAACCTAGCATAGAGAATATGTGATTAGGTTAATTACACTTTAGAATGAGACTTTAATAGTAGTCGATGTTATTTGGAGATAAATGTTAAGATTTATTGGGGAAGACTAAGTGATTAAATCCTTTTGAGTTTTGGGTTCCAATCTTAGTTTGGATTATTCTAAATAATTTTAAGGATGATTGTGTATTGAATGGTATTTCTGGAACTTTGGGTACTTTTGTTGAATTTTGGAGATTAATAGTCTTTTTTTTCTTTTTATAAAGGATTATCCTTTTTGGGGATTATATGATCTCGTACTAACCATTTTAGTTTTAGTTGATGACTAAAGACAAGGGAAAAATATAGTTATTCTTTTGTGGATTATGTGATTCTCTAGAAGATGATTCTTGTGCTTTTGATGTGACCAAGTCTTTTTGAATGCTCATTGTTTGGAGAAAATATTAGTCTTTGTGGAAACTTATTAAGGGATGAAACTCTACTTGAAGGTAAGTATATTTCCTTATGTTTTTATTCTATGTAGTAAATGAATTCGTCAAAATTATGAAAAGGAACGTAAAACAAAAACGTTGTTGGTTTACGTTTCCTACTGGGTAATCAAAGACCGTTTAACACATCTAAAGTTTGTGATCTTATTGTGGTTAATTTTCTCCTAATCATGTTTTCTATCACTCTCCATCAGAACTTGACCCTTTGTTTTCTCTTTCATATCCATGTTTCCCTACATGGAATCCTAGTATGGGTTAACATGGGTGACATTTGTACTTACCTTTCTTTCTTTTTTAAGTAATAGTTTTACTGACTCTTTTTTCGATGTGGGACTTTCAACGAAATTTCCAAGCCCGGTTTTAAAATTGTGAGGACGCAATTTCTTAAGGGGGGAAGATTGTAACGACTCGAAATTTGGAATAATTTTTGTTTCCTAACTTTGTATGTTATTTTATTTTATACTCTACAAAACTATTTCATTTAATAAAATGAGTATAATTAAAATAAGACCCTTGGGTTTCGACTATTATATGACCGTTGGTCAATATGACCGTTGGAAACTAAATGTTGCGATTATTGTCTATAAATACAAGTGATCTTGATTAATTAATATAGAAAGAAGATTTGATGGCCCCATCCAGTAGTCTCGAGCCGATCGAAGCCCGTCTCACGAAACTTGGGAAGGAGGTAGCACCTTGGGCTTTGCTCTGGATCAAACCCAAGCCGAACTTCATCATGTAAAGCTGAAATAGAATCACCTTCGCGAGAAGTTCAAGTTGATAGAAATCACTACTCGAGCAATGTTGGTCGAGCTACCCCAAGATTCTATCACCCTAGCACACCTTACTCTTAGGTCCTATGATGGTGTTATAAGGGGTTATATAATGAGATCGTAACTACCTTGTGTAATCCTTTCATTTAAATAAAAAAAATTATTTCTTATTATGGTAAAGTTTGTGAATTTTTAAATTTCTGGATAAATATAGTATGCATATTATTGATGAATTTTAGAAAAAGGATATTTTTAAAAATATTTATGTAAACCTTAAATAATTAATAATGTGTAATGATTTTCAAAAAATGGTCTTCTACAGTTATGTTCAGTAAGAAATATAGAGTCTAATAAGATCAACTTAATTTTTAATGAATAGTGATTTATGAATAGTGATTTTACGCTTAGGATTAGTAATGTGATCAAATGGATTAGTAATCACACTTAAAGAAAGTATTAATATAATTTAGGCACCTTGATTAAGTAATGTGATTCAATAAAATAGGTAAATAACTGTTTCAGAAATTATTAGTCAAGTATTAGTTTTTTCGGGTGAATAGTGTTTTTTAATTAAAAATTAAATTAAAAATATTTAGAAAATTATTTTTATAAAATGGAGTTCATTTTTGAATTCAGAGCATCGATATTAGGTTATGGTGATTTTTGGGATTTTTCTGAAAAAAATGAATTTTCAGTGAATAGTGTTTTTATATAAAAATTAAATTAAAAATATTTAAAAAATTATTTCATAAAATGGAGTTCATTTTTGAAATTAGAGCATCGATATTTGGTTGAGGTGAAATTTTGAGATTTTTCTGTAAAAGTTGAATTTTCTGTGAATAGTGAATTTTCAGTTTAGAGTTTCTGGTGTTTAATGACATCATTAAGGATGTAATAATTACGTAATAATTCTGTTCGACTTATGAATAGTAAGATAATTTATGTGGTGTCCCAAGTGGCCAATACCATGGACAAATACCATGGGTAAGCACATGGTTTTGCCAATACCACCAATGAGGTGTCCCTTGGCCATTAATGCCTTGTCCGCTCACTTCCCCTATAAATATCAATCCATTCTCTCATCCTTTCCATTCCAAAATCATCCTCAATGAATTTCTAGTCTCCTTACCTCCCAAGGAGTCCTCCCAAGGTTCCCTCAAGCCTCCCAAGGTCCCAAACTTCAAGATTTTGAAGTTACTCTTCAAGGTAAGTGATCATACCTCTCTCTTTCTTTTCAAGTACTCTTTGGTATGTCATTTCATTTAAGCCCCATGTTATTATGTTGGGGGATGTTCTTTTATATTTCTATTCATTCCCTTTTCATGATCATGTGATGATAGATCCCCTCTTACTCTCATCATTTCGTTTTATGAATGTTTAAGTGGCGTCGTTAGGCTGCCGAATTTTTGTAAGGGATTCTTCCACCCTTCTCATTTTTCAAGTTCTATTTTCATGTAATTTCTTTCAAGTTCCTTTTCATATGTTGGGGTATGATCTTATATATCTATCATACTGTCATTTTTTATGTTCATATGATGAGAGATCCTATTTGATCTCATCAATTCATTTTTTTGAAGTTTTAAGTAACGCCGTTAGGCTGCTGAATTTTCATAAGAGAAATCTTATTTTTGTCTTCCTTTCAAGTTATTCATTTCATATGGTATATCTTTAAAATTTCATTAACATGTTCTTATATCCTTTATATTCTTTCCCTCTACTGTTTTATGGATCATTTATGAGTGGGTGACCCATGTCCCCTCTCTTTTCAATATTTTCTAAAACCTTGTAACATAGCTGTTATACTGCAGAATTTTTGTCTCAAAATGTCTCTCTCTTTTTCTCAAATTATTTTATTTTATTAAGTGAATACTCAAAGATCTTTCTTCTATAGGCTTATTCACATATATATCAAAATGTTCTATTTTTCTGGGATTTACATACATGAAATCCTCTTTTCTTATTCATGGGTTTAAAATGACATAAAGATCATGTCTTAAAAGCAGTTTTTAAAATGTTATGATTATGAAATGAAACTCATTTCTTTTATGATATATGGGTTATTTATGAAATGTTTGATGATGATATATGTAGATCACATGATAATAAAGACAAATTTAAGGTTGCGCCCTGCTAGCACTTCAATGCATTGGGTAATGATGTGATCTTTAGGGATTACAATTTTAACGATACCTTGGTGAATAACCTTGGTAATTTTTTTTAAATGACACCTTGGGGATGGACCTTGGTGATATGTTCATGATTTTCTAAATTAAATGTTATAGCCACATCTTTAAGTTATGAATCATGTTCTTTCCATTATGATATGCCTCATGATCTCTTTCTCATGCCTTAAAGCTATTTATCATGACTTTATTGATGTATATCAAGTTCACATGTAAAATGTTTCTCTTGTTTCCCTAAGTGGGCTTTCTGCTCACCCTTTCCTTTGATGTATGCTCCCAGGTTATGAGATGTTGTAATGAACTTAGGATGAACAAAGAAGAATCCTTTCAAGTATTTAAGAAGAATGTTTTATGTCATCATGTATTAAGTTCCTGGTTTCCAAGAAACTAAACCTTAAAGATCCTCAGTTTTGTAAAATGCAATGAAAAGTTATGTTATAAAAAGGCAGGATTTTATAGTTGGTATCAAAGGGAGGTTTGGTTATTTATGGAAATTATGATATGAAAACTTTAGGAAGAACCCTATAGAAAAGTTTAAATATAGGAAATATTCCTGGTATTTTGGTGAGTATTGAGTAAGTGGTTTATCAAGAAAATATATCCCTGTCTAGATATGAGCAGGTAGAGGTGGCTCTGGAACAGATGTACATAGGGGTAAAACCCGAAAATACTGCTTTGAGCTAGACTCGAACAGAAACTGGTACACGACAATGAGCCTTGCTACACTCTTGGTTACGACAATCCCGGGGGATATGTTTGGTTAATCGCAAGCTTTTTATGAATCATTATGAAGGAATTATAGAAAATGTAATTGTCTAAGCATGAAGTTTTAAGTCATAAAATCCTTTTAGTTAAAATATTCTTAAATGAAATAAGTTTCTCACGAAGGATTTATTCTTTTATAAAATGTCCCCATCGTCTAGGAATACGTTGACGTATTTCCTGAGGAGTTACCCGGACCTCCCCCAGAAAGAGAGGTAGAGTTCTCCATTGAACTCGTACCTGGATCTCATCCGATGTCAAATACCCCCTATAGGATGGAAAATGTGGAGCTAGAGGAATTAAAGAAACAAATCCAAGATCTTTTGGTGAATGGGTTTATCCAACTAAGTGTGTCTCCTTGGGGAGCACCAGTTCTCTTTGTGAAGAATAATGATGGATCGATGTAGCTAAGCATTGATTGTAAAGAACTGAATGAGATCACATTGAAAAACAAATACTCTCTTCCAAGAATTGATGACTTGTTTGACCAACTTCGTGGGACTCAATTCTTCTCTAAGATTGATCTTCATTCTGGTTATCATCAATTGAGGGTGAATAATGATGATATTCAAAAAACTGCCTTCCAATAAAGATATGGGCATTATGAGTTTGTTGTTATGCCCTTTGGACTGACTAATGCACCTGCTATTTTTATGGATCAAGAATAAGTTGATTTTGTAAACTTATGTTTTATCAAATGGATATCCTTTGTATAGGAAAATGATTTGGTGATTAAATGATAAAGGTTATTTTGGGCGATGTTTTCTCTTTTGGAGTACTATATGCCTAAGGAAAATAAAATACTACATGATTTTATTTGTGGAGGAATGGTTGAAATTTTTATTTTGTAAGAATCTATGTATTTATTGTGGACATATGGTGATTTGGGTTATTTTTGGAAAATGATTAACCTAGCATAGAGAATATGTGATTAGGTTAATTACACTTTAGTATGAGACTTTAATTGTAGTCGATGTTATTTGGAGATAAATGTTAAGATCTATTGGGGAAGACTATGTGATTAAATCCTTCTGAGTTTTGGGTTCCAATCTTAGTTTGGATTATTCTAAAGAATTTTAAGGATGGTTGTGTATTGAATGGTCTTTCTGGAACTTTGGGTACTTTTGTTGAATTTTAGAGATTAATAGTCTTTTTTTCTTTTTATAAAGGATTATCCTTTTTGGGGATTATATGATCTCGTACTAACCATTTTAGTTTTAGTTGATGACTAAAGACAAGGGAAAAATATAGCTATTCTTTTATGGATTATGCGATTCTCTAGAAGATGATTCTTGTGCTTTTGATGAGACCAAATCTCTTTGAATGCTCATTATTTGGAGAAAAGATTAGTCTTTGTGGAAACTTATTAAGTGATGAAACTCTACTTAAAGGTAAGTATATTTCCTTATGTTTTTATTCTATGTAGTAAATGAATTCCTCAAAATTATGAAAAGGAACGTAAAACAAAAACGTTGTTGGTTTACATTTCCTACTGGGTAATCAAAGACCGTTTAACACATCTAAAGTTTGTGATCTTATTGTGGTTAATTTTCTCCTAATCATGTTTTCTATCACTCTCCATCAGAACTTGACCCTTTGTTTTCTCTTCCATATCCATGTTTCCCTACATGGAATCCTAGTATGGGTTAACTTGGGTGACCTTTGTACTTACTTTTCTTTCTTTTTTAATTAATAGTTTTACTGATTCTTTTTCTGATGTGGGACTTTCAACGAAATTTCCAAGCCCAGTTTTAAAATTGCGAGGACGCAATTTCTTAAGGGGGAAGATTGTAAGGACCTGAAATTTTGAATAAATTTTGTTTCCTAACTTTGTGTGTTATTTTATTTTATACTCAACAAAACTATTTCATTTAATAAAATGAGTATAATTAAAATAAGACCCTTGGGTTTCAACTGTTATATGACCGTTGGTCAATATGACCATTGGTCAATATGATCGTTGGTCAATATGACCATTGGAAACTAAATGTTGCGATTATTGTCTATAAATACAAGTGATCTTGATTAATTAATATAGAAAGAAGATTTGATGGCCCCATCCAGTAGTCTCGGGCCGATCGAAGTCCATCTGACAGAACTCGGGAAGGAGGTAGCACCTTTGGGCTTTGCTCTGGACCAAACCCAAGCCAAACTTCATCATGTGAAGATGGAACAAAATCGCCTTCATGAGAAGTTCAAGCTGATAGAAATCACTACGCGGGTAATGTTGGTCGAGCTTCCCCAAGATTCTACCACCCCAGCACACCCTACTCTTAGGTCTTATGCTGGTGTTATAAGAGGTTATGTAACGAGACCGTAACTGTCTTGTGTAATCCTTTCATTTAAATAAAAATTGTTATTTCTTCTTATGGTGAAGTTTGTGAATTTTCCAATGTCCGGATAAATATAGTATGCATATTATTGATGAATTAAAAAAAAGGATATTTTTAAAAATATTTATGTAAACCTTAAATAATTAATAATGTGTAATGATTTTCAAAAAATGGTCTTCTACAGTTATGTTCAATAAGAAATTTAGAATCTAATAAGATCAACTTAATTTTTGATGAATAGTAATTTATGAATAGTGATTTTACGCTTAGGATTAGTAGTGCAACCAAATGGATTAGTAATCACACTTAAAAAAGTATTAATATAATTTAGGCACCTTGATTAAATAATGTGATTCAATAAAATAGGTAAATAATTGTTTCAGAAATTATTAGTCAAGTATTAGTTTTTTCGAGTTAATAGTGTTTTTTAATTAAAAATTAAATTAAAAATATTTAGAAAATTATTTTTATAAAATGGAGTTCATTTTTGAATTCAGAGCATCGATATTAGGTTATGGTGATTTTTGGGATTTTTCTGAAAAAAATGAATTTTCAGTGAATAGTGTTTTAATATAAAAAATAAATTAAATTTATTTAGAAAATTATTTTCATAAAATGGAGTTCATTTTTGAAATTGAAGCATCAATATTTGGTTAAGGTTAAATTTTATGATTTTTTTGAAAAAGTTGATTTTTCGGTGAATAGTAAATTTTCAGTTTAGAGTTTCGGGTGTTTAATGACATCATTAAGGATGTAATAATTATGTAATAATTCTGGTCGACTTATGAATAGTAATATAAGATATTAGGTGTCCCAAGTGTTCAATACCATGGGCAAATACCATGGTAAAACCCATGGTTTTACCAATACCACCAACGATGTGTCCCTTGGCCATTAATGTCTTGTTCTCTCACTTCTCGTATAAATACCAAGCCATTCTCTCATCATTTCCATTCCAAAATCTTCCTCAACAAAAATATGGTCTCCTTACCTCCCAAAGAGTCCTCCCAAGGTTCCCTCAAGCCTCCCAAGGTCCCAAACTTCAAGATTTCGAAGTTACTCTTCAAGGTAATTGATCCTACCTCTCTCTTTCTTTTCAAGTACTCTTTTGTATGTCATTTCATTTAAGCCCCATGTTCTTATATTGGGGGGTGTTCTTTTATATTAATATTCATTCCATTTTCATGATCATGTGATGAGAGATCCCCTCTTACTCTCATCATTTCGTTTTATGAATGTTTAAGTGGCGTCGTTAGGCTGCCGAATTTTTGTAAAAGATTCTTCCACCCTTCTAATTTTTCAAGTTCTATTTTCATGTCATTTCTTTCAAGTTCCTTTTCATATGTTGGGGTATGATCTTCTATATCTATCATACTGTCCTTTTTATGTTCATATGATGAGAGACCCTATTTGATCTCATCAATTCATTTTTTTTAAGTTTTAAGTAACGCCGTTAGGCTGCCGAATTTTCATAAGAGAAATCTTATTTTTGTCTTCCTTTCAAGTTCTTCATTTCATATGGTATATCTTTAAATTTTCATTACCATGTTCTTATATCATTTATATTTTGTCCCTCTACTGTTTTATGGATCATTTATGAGTGGGTGACCCATATGCCCTCTCTTTTCAATATTTTCTAAAACCCTGTAACATAGTCGTTATGCTGCAAAATTTTCGTCTCAAAATGTCTCTCTCTTTTTCTCAAATTCTTTTATTTTATTAAGTGAATGCTCAAAGATATTTCTTCTATAGGGTTATTCACGTATATATCAAAATGTTCTATTTTTCTGGGATTTACATACATGAAACCCGCTTTCCTTATTCGTGGGTTTAAAATGACATAAAGATCATGTCTTAAAAGCAGTTTTTAAAATGTTATGATTATGAAATGAAACCCATTTCTTTTATGGTATATGGGTTATTTATGAAATGTTTGATGATGATATATGTGGCTCACATGATAATAAAGACAAATTTAAGGGTGGGCCCTGATAGCGCTCCAATGCATTGGGTAATGATGTAATCTTTAGGGATTACAATTTTAACGATACATTGGTGAATAACCTTGGTAATTTTTTTTAAATGACACCTTGAGGATGAACCTTGGTGATATATTCATGATTGTCTAAGTTAAATGTTGTAGCCACATATTCAAGTTATGAATCATGTTCTTTCTATTATGATATGCCTCATGATCTCTTTCTCATGCCTTAAAGCTTTTTATCATGACTTTATTGATGTATATCAAGTTCATATGTAAAATGTTTCTCTTGTTTCCCTTACTGGGCCTTCTGCTCACTCTTTCCTTTGATGTATGCTCCCAGGTTATGAGATGATGTAATGAACTTAGGATGAACAAAGAAGAAGCCTTTCAAGTGTTTAAGAAGAGTGTTTTATGTCATCATGTATTAAGTTCCTGGTTTCCAATACACTAAACCTTAAAGATCCTCGGTTTTGTAAAATGTAATGAAAAGTTATGTTATAAAAAGGCGGGATGTTATATATATGAAGTTTTCCAAGTGATAATAAGTGGGGTGCTTTTCTTAGCAAGTGGCATGCTTATGAATCTTTCTACCTGCTCACGTTTTCTACATCAAGAATGACTCGTGTAAGCTTAAAGTTGATAAAAGAGCCCCCCCCCAAGCTATTCAGACTTAATGGATGATGTTTCAATGGGGATGGATATTTGATAACTATGAGGAATTGTCAAAAAAAGCCCAAAGGGGTGGAATGTTGGAACCATGTGGACAATGTTGGAAATATTGGTTGTTTAGGGAATGTTGAAACCAACCTTTGGTGTTAATGCATGTGTGTTATGTTCATTGGAGATTAAGATAAAAATACTTATATTTGGATTTTGTGAAGGTTGTATATGATTAAAGATTGAAAGGAGTTAAATTGAAAATAAATGGATAAACCATTACTATATCATGTTATGGTCATTAGTAATGCTCATGCAATATAGTCAAGTATGTTGTTTTGAAGGTTGAAGGTGTTTTTTTGTGAAAGCCATTTTAATGAAGCACAAAACATCTAGGGAACCATGACGTTTCTATCTGGAAATTATCGTTTCATTATGTGAGACATAAAATATCTTGTACATGGCGTTTCAAGGGAACCATTACTTAATAAGTATTTTGGGTTTATAGAAAGATCAATGTTGTTGAAATTTATTAATACGATGTAAGAAATATGATATATTGTGATACAAAAAAAAGACAATACTTTAATACTGTGATTCATGTATTTCATGCTTATGGGGAGGTTAAGTTGAAGTATACTCATGAATTAATATGGAACAAGTGGAGAATATAATAAATAAAATGGCTAAGAGTTAGATTTTCAAACACCCTCTATTAATGTAATAATTGGTATTTTGTATGGTTACCACTAATGTAATAAAGGAGTTATTCTTGATGGCAAAAAACCCTATAAAATCTATTTAAAAATATAGACCATTTGATTTTAATCACACCCATTATTTATTATTATCATTATTGTCTTGCAAAAAAATCATTTATCATTATCGATTTAGTTAATCCTCAGCCTGAGAGTTCCGAACTCTTCCTCCGGCACAAATCTGTCCCGCTCCAACTCCATCGGAGCCTCCCGCCGCTTCCTTCCTTCGGCGTAGCCTGATCGTCGGGCGATGCGCCTCATCGTACCCTTACAAGGGGTGGTTCAAGGCCGCGGCGGCATCGTCTTAGGGTCACTCATCCCTTGTGCCCTCTTTTACTGTCTCCAATTCTACCTTAAACGTCACCGCTCCTCGCCACCTTCCTCACCGCCGGCGTTGTCTACGGAGCTTCCCCGGTCGTCCTCGCAGCCCCTTTCCCCGTCGGCCGATGGATCGACGGAACCCGTGCCGTTCGCTGCCCGGGCCCTCCCCATCGCTAAACCAAGCGATTCGCCCTACTACGTGGGCCTGGAAAGGGTTTCGGAGGATCCATACGATGCGATGGGCAATCCGGAGGGTGTCATTCAACTTGGTTTGGCCGAGAACAGGGTAAAGTTCCCTTTCTGGGTCGACTGGACATGAAATTTCTATTCGGGTTGATTGATTCCGTTTGGTTTTTGAAGCTCTCGCTGGACTTGATTGAGAAAGGGGTTTTGGAGAGCTGGAATGGCTCCATATTCCGAGGGAAGGATGATTCGGGGTTGGGTTGCATCGCGACATACCAGCCCTTGGATGGGCTCATGGGTTTGAAAATGGTAAGAGGACAATGAATTCTCTGTGACGACTGATTCTGCTGATTTTAGCTTAGATAGTAACTTTCCATGCTTAGTTCTTGAATAGAACAATCTCCTTGAATGCAGTGGTCTTCAAATTATCAATGAGATCATGTTAACGACTTGAATTGTCTTATCAGAAAATTTTATATGATGGCTATTAGACAAACTATTTTTTATGGTAGTGACCGTTGGTCTTTAATCAGGCAACTTGAACAAAAAGTAAAGCTCGCATAAATGAAAATTTTAAGATGAGCATGTGGACATACACAAATTGATAAGGTTAAAATTGAATGTGTATGAAAGAAAATTGAAGTGACATTGATTAACAAAAAGATGACCGAGACATAATTAAGATTGTTTTGACATGTAAAAAGAAGGTCAATGAATGCGTTTGTTAATAGGGTAGTCTTAGTGACAAATACAAAAATTAAGTGAAATAGAGGAAGACTAAATGGACATTAAAACAAGTCAGCCCAAATGATCTTGCTGCTGATGGTCTCAATGAAAATATGTTTTTTGATAGAGCTAATTGGTGATGTTTGATATAGTTGGAGCTCTCAAGTGTCAAATCATCCTCTACTTCTTATACGTTGTAAAGATATTAGATTTGTCAAGCCATCAAGTTAGCTCATGTAATATGATTTTAGAATTAATGTTTTATTTGTTTTAACAAAAACCTGAAGAAGTAATATATATATGTTAGGACGACGAGTGAAGATATGGAGAAGAAACACTTCATTTGCTATCTAGTAGCAGCAAAATCAAGAGTTACAGAAAGGGAAGAAGAACTGAAGTACAAAGAGAGAGAGAGAGAGACTAAGAAGAAGAAACCCCTCCTGGAAGAGCACTTTGAAAATGGTAAAATGATCGTAGCCCTCCCCCACTGCTCCATCCTTATTTAATACCCCAACCTGACAACTAACCACCCCAACCAACTATCAATATTAAAGTACAATGCCTCTGGCAGCTTTTACCCAACCTAATAACTAACAATTGCCCCACTTACTAACAACCCTTGCTCTGTCCTGACAGGCCCCCTGTCATGGAAAGGTCTGCTGCATATAAGAGTCCCTGATGCGTAAGGGTCCCTCACATCCTAACAATTTCCCCCCCGTGCTGGAAAAACCCACTTGTCCCCAAGATGGACTGCCAAGACCAGCATCATCACCGCAAATCAGTTTTTGTATTCTACATCCTTTGTATGGAAAACTCTGCTTTACCAGAAAAATCATCCGACTCCATGGAGAGGGGTTTTCTGATGCCTTTTTCCCAAAATGGAGTGCGCATAGCACTCATATGTCTACCTCCCATAAGTTTTTCAGCACAGGAGTCTGGTGCAGATCCAGGAAAACTTTTCCCCGGCTCAATTGAAACCGATATCTTTTTGCTTCGATTTAACTCACACTGCAGTAACTGGAGCAGTAGGATCTGTAACTGGTTGAGAATGAAAGAATAATTTTGAATTCATGGCTGAAACAGGATTGTGCTCATGCGACTCAACATCTAGATCATCAACCCCATTTGTTCTGTAGACCCAAAAAACACTAGCAATACAATAATTGCCCACACTTGACTCTCCACTCAGTGCACTACCTTCACCAACAACAATTTCCTCTTCAACTCTATTTTCGCCAACATGAAAACCATTGTCTGTCTTTTTCAAATTTGAATCGTCAGTTGAATCTTCACTGGGACTGTTTTCAATCCCAGAACCATCCCAAAGAGGGCGAAGAAACAAAGGTGCCAAGAAAGCGGCAAAACTGATGAAACCATCCGACTCTCAACAATATCTAGTATCAGGTTCCCCTGCAATCGAAGTTGCAGACCAAGTAATGCCGAAACTAGACAACTTGGTCTGAGTGGACAGCTCCAGACGATGCCAATATAGTGTTTGCAGACGATCGTCGAGTTTGTAAACTGTGCATGGGAAGCTTTCCTTGACATTCTTTCCCACTTCCACAAACACCTTTGGGCGTCTAAACTATAAAGTTCCTCTAATGGTTGCTCACCATCATAACCGCCAAACATGAATAGCTGAAACCCACAAGCGAAAAACTTGGAATTTATAACTATGAGGAATTGTCAAAAAAGTGGTACTTGTGAGTTTGTGGAAGCGAAAAACTTGGAATTTATAACTTCTGCAGCATGCCGATGCCTTATTTGACCCTTGTACTTCCAGCCCTTCATCAGAACTACAGCTGAATTGAAGCAAACAACCACCTCAACTTCCTGCCTCCAACTTACTTCATCCGGAAAACATCAAAATAACATGGTGCAGCAAACATTGCTCCTCTAGCTTGCCAAACACAATGCTTGCAGCTTCCAGTAATTACACTATACTTGCAGCGAACCTGGAGAATACTAGCAGCAAGATTTAGCTCGCTAACAATAGAACCTTCGGTACTCGCTACAAAAGAAAGATGGGAGCTAAATGTATACGTTGCAATTACCTCCAATGGTGATGCTGCACGTGGAGTAGTAAAACCAGAGTTATAAACCAATGAAAACACAGTTCCCCACCCTTAAGTGGCAGAACTAAAATATGCTGCATCAGCCGACACCTCTTCCGAAGCAAAAATATTAGGAATGTGTTGATACACCTTCCGATGCAGTGGTGCGTGATCCTCCAAGTCTCCCTTTCGGCTCCCTACATCTGCAGCTTTTGCTAGCAACCATTTGCAGCGCCCTAATGCAGCCGGTTGAACTGCTTGTGATTCCTTACCCCCGACCTCGACAACTACAGTTCCTGTTTTGAGCTGCTACATGAAGCCTCAGGCTTCTTCCTCAACTCAGCCTTTGCAGGTATATGTACAACAACTCTTCCACTCGCTGCTGCAACGACTTCTGCCACACTATTCTCTTCACGACCCGAACTTGTTAAGGTAAGGCGATTTTCCCCTTCTAACATAAATCGCGTATCTCTGCGAGTCTTTTGTATGCTGTAAAACTGCTCAACACGTACAATTCCAACAACAAGATCCTCACTGATATTCGACGGAAGTTCATCACACTTATTCGACAAAAGTTCATCACACTTATTCGACGAACTTGAACAAATATTTTTCTCTTCAGGCCTTACCGGTTTGTACACTAACAGCCACTCCTTGTCGTTCCGTACCAGTCCAATCTGGTTTCCTTGGCTGGATATGGATGGATACCGCGCCTCCAATTCCTTTCCTTCTCCTTGAATACAATCCCCACAAGCTTGCCGAAACTGTGCGTGTAGGGACCCGAGACACTAAGAGGGGGTGAATCGGTGTGTTGGTAGAATTAAAACTTCTTTTAACTTTGTCCCTCTCTTTTCTTTACTTCAGTATCTTGTTCCATCGTTGGAAGGAACACTATTCAATCTTTGATTTCTTCTTCACACACAACTACACAGATGCAATAGTGTAATGCAAGGGACACAAATATTTTTACCTGGTTCACCTTTAAAAGTCTATTTCAAGGAGCATACACTCAGCATTGTGCTGGTGTACCAAATCCACCACAACTCACTGTTGTGTGAATGCAATGTTAAGGCAAGGGCACTCCTCACCAAGGCTCACTACTTCTTCCTCCCTTCCACTCACTGCTTTCAAGAGGGTTATAAGTTTAGGGATAACACACTACTTCTCAAGGGTCACTCCCTCTTCTCTTCTGCACACTGCTTTGGTAAAGGTATCAGTTTATAGACTTGTAGGTCTCTTATCAGTTTAAGGACATGAAGGTCCCTCCAAGATTTATACTTGAAATCTGCAACACAAAATCCCAGATGTTGATGCTTCAATAAATGCTAGATGGTGCTCTCAAATACCACTGCCAGATACATTCTTCACTCTTTCTTATTTCTGATTTTCAAGATATTTCAAACCAACAACAATAACTTTATACAGAATAATTCTAGCAATGGAATTATCCTCTCCCTGATCTTCAAGAATATGCACGGCAAAACCTGATGTTCAATTTTGTACACTCCACTTTATCTCTGACAAACCCAGGCTTCAATTACATGCACAACAACTTCCAAATTCGGTCTCCAGATATGCACACAACACTCCTCTTCAAATGCTGATCTTCAACGAGATATAATCTAGCATTAACAGTTACCTTCTTCAATGCCGATCTTTAATAATTCCCTTTTTGCTGTCACCTTCCTCATAGGAACACATAGTTCCTTCTACTCCTCTCCAGGAACACCGATAAGAACAGAGGGCCTCAGAGAGTGTATTAATAGAGGAAGAAAGGAATTACAGGGAGAAAGGAGAGGGAACACGGAAATCTACAAACTCCCGCTCCAAGTACAAAGCTCCCTCCAGGGAACTTCCCGCCCAAGCATACAGCCGAGTACCCCTTTTTAACTGAAAAAAAGATACCCCACTACCCCCCACGTCTTCCTTTTAATTGCTCTACATATCCCATGTTCCCCAGTACACGTGGCTTAACAGATCGAGTATCCTCCCACTTCTCCCACTTCTCCCACTCCAGGTGGTCAAGCAACTGAACCCCCTCCCCCAAAGGTGTTACTCTGTTTCTCCCTGCCCATGTGGCCTAACGGCCAACCCCCTTTGATTGGACAACCTTGCCCTTCTTGGAATAAACTTTCCATTTTTCAGGAAGGTCACGAATCCTATTACTGGCCACCCTTTGAGAATCAGTCTTGTCCTCAAAAATGAAAGTGAGAAACTGATTTTGAAGGACAAACTCATCCTCCCAAGTGGCGTCATCTGCTGTTTAGCCCTACCACTGAACTAAATAGTGAGGTTGATAGGCGCCATTATGAAGCTGGAAACGCCGAGACAGCACCCTGTGGGGTTCCGGTCATGGGGAGTCATCATCCTCCAGATTCGTAGGTAGAGAGGTGGGTGTGGTATGGAGCCCCACTGCCTCTTTGAGTTGGGAAACGTGAAATACTTGATGAATGCGTGCTGTCGGCGGTAAAGCCAGCTGGTAAGCGACTGGACCAACCTGCCGGTTGATAGGGAACAGACCATAATAGTAGGGGGGATAACTTCATAGTGATATGCCGAGCAAGGGAGTGCTGCTTGTGAGGGCGGAGCTTGACATAGATGTGGGTACCGACTGGAAAAACAACTGGGCGCCTGTGGGTGTTTGCCTGGTGTCACATACTATCTTGGGTGCGCTGTAGTTGGTGCTTGAGCTGGGTCAAAGCCTCGTCACGATCTGCCAAAGCTATAGCCACTCTTGCAATGCGAATTTCTGAGGGTAAATAACTGAGAACCGTAGGGGGTTTGCGGCCTTAGACAATTTCAAAAGGAGTTGTCTGAATTGCTGAATGCCAAGTACTGTTATAAGATAATTCGGCCCAAGGTAACCAGAAAGACCAACGCTTTGGTTGCTTATCGACAAAGCAACGAAGGTAAGTTTTGAGACAACGGTTATCAACCTTGGTTTGGCCATATGTTTGTGGATGATATGCAGAGCTGAAACGGAGTTTAGTGCCATGTAAGCGGAACAACTCAGTCCAGAAATGGCTGAGGAAAACCGGATCTCGGTCACTAACAATAGAAGAAGGTAAGCCATGGAGGTGAACAATCTCCTGGAAAAACAGATCAACGACCTTGACATCTGTAAATGGGTGTTTTAATAAAAGGAAATGAGCATACTTGGATAACCGGTCAACGACAATATAAATGACATCAAAACCACCTGACTTGGGGAGGCCCGTAATGAAATCCATTGATAAATCACCCCAGATGAGGTCGGGAATCTCCAAAGGTTGGTGTAACCTAGCTGGAGACAAGGTGGAATACTTGCTCCGTTGGCAAGCAACGCACTCTCGGACATATTACTGAACGACTTTCATCCCCTGCCAATAAAGAGTAGATGCCAAGCGTCTGTAAGTGCGGTAAAATCCGGAATGGCCGCCTTGGGGTGATGAATGATCCTCGACCAAGAGCCGAGTGATCCACAAAGAAGAGGCCGACAGGACAAGACGACCTTTGTAGTAGAGGATGCCCCGAGTAAGAGTGAAACTTGGAGAAGAAGGACTGCCTGCCTGCAAAGCGTTGATAATTTTCTGTAGGTAGGGGTCAGTAGAGACCCCCTGTAAGATAGCTGAACCATCCAGCCAGTTGGGGGTGGACTGAGTGAGGTTCAGAGAGGGGGGATCGTGACAGCGGGACAAAACATCAGCTGCAGAATTCTGACTCCCTGGTTTGTATTTGATCTCGAAGTGGTAGTCTAATAATTTAGCTAGCCAACATTGTTGGTCAGCTGAGGTAATATGTTGTTGGAGCAAAAACTTCAAACTCCACTCATCTGAATAAACCACAAATAGATAGGGTCGCCGGTGGTGAATGGCCAAAACCAAAGCAATGAGCTCTTTTCATAAGCGGACTTACTCAGATTTGTAGGGGATAAAGCTTTGCTGAAGAAAGCAATGGGGCGTTGATGTTGCATGGGAACAACACCAATGCCCTGATCGGACGCATCGCATTCAAGCTCAAAAGGGGCCGAAAAATCAGGCAGTGTGAGAACAGGCGCTTGGGTCATAAGTTATTGCAGGTGTTGGAAGGCTGATTCGGCTGCCGAATTCTAGAGGAAACCCTCTTTTTTGGTGAGGGCTGTTAGTGGTTGAGCGATGGCGCCGTACTCGTTGATAAAACGACGATAATATCCAGTGGGGCCAAGAAAACCCCGCACCCTGAGGATTGTTGTAGGGCGTGGCCAGTTGAGAATGACCTGAATTTTGTCCGGATCCATGGCCACACCTCGGCTGGAAATGACATGGCCCAAATATTTAATTTGATGTTGGGCGAAATGACATTTTTGGCGGTTCACAAGGAAGTGATTGTCCAGGAGGACCTGGAGGACAACATCAAGGCGGGCTTGACTGTTCTGCCAATCAACGTTGTATACTAAAATATCATAAAAACAAATTAGCACAAATTTGCGAAGTAGGGGCTGAAAAACTACAGTCATAGTTGCCTAAAATGTAGAAGGGGCATTAATAAGACCAAAAGTCAACCAAATATTCATGATGTCCCTGATGGGTGCGAAATGCTGTTTTTTCTATGTCAGTCTCCTGCATCCGGATTTGATGATATCCCGATTCAAGGTCCAACTTGGAGAAATAAGTGGCGCCATGAAGTTCATCCAATAATTCTTCGACTAGAGGAATGAGAAATTTATCGGGTATAGTGGCCTTGTTTAGAGCACGATAGTCGATGCTCATACGCCAAGAATTGTCCTTTTTAACTAACAAAACGGGGTTGATGTAGGTGTTGAAACCGAGGCGAATGAAACTAGTCCGCAAAGGGTCTTGTACCTGCCGTTCTATCTTATTTTTCTGCAAGTGCAGATAGCGGTAAGGGCGCACCACAATTGGACCTTGGCCGGGCTATAAGCGGATGGCATGATTCCATGGTTGCTTTGGAGGGAGGTTCCGAGGGTCCTCGAACACACACTCAAACCAAGACATCAAGCAGTGAATGTCGGAGCGTAGGGGTTCTGCCAACAGGGAAGGAGTGACACTAGGTTGGCCCTCGAGAAGGAGACGAAACCCCCCCTGTGTCCCTGGTGCGTTTTGCACAGCCCTGTTAGGACAGTGTGGGCGCACTAAGTGGAGGTGTTCCCTGGAAACTGTAGGAATGGCCTGCAACTGAAAATTGCATGCGCATGGTGTAAGATTCCGGATTTTCTTAAGGTATCTTTTGTTTATGTTATGGTTTGAGTCTCTCTTTTTGGCTAAATGAGTGTTTCCCGAAGTTCATGTGAAGGCTCGGGGGTGTCCCGGGGGCTCGGGGTGCGAAGAGAAGGGCAATCAGGCCAAGCAGTGTAAGGCGCACGGTCTGCGCACGGTTAGGGGAAACCGTGCGGGTAAACTGTGCGGACCAGACATTCTCGGACAGTAGCCTTCGCACGGTCTGAGCACGGTTAGGGCAAATCGTGCGGGATCCCAGGAAACTGTGCGAAATGGGTGTTTTCGGACAGTGGCTCATGCACGGTTTGCGCACGGTTTGACAAACCTTGCGGCCCAAAAAAATTGAAAAAATTTACAAAAATTGCCATCTCGGGATTTAAAACCCCAACTCGGGATTTTCCCCCACTACTCCCCTCTCAACCCTAATGACGAACTTGGACGACCTAAGCTTCTAAGAGGTGTTTCTCCTTCGATTCTTGGCCGTTTTGGACGCCGTTGGTTGCAGATCGAAGCTCCGGGTAAGTCTAATCCTCTCCACCCCTCTCTTCTTCGGATTAGGGCTTGTGGTTTCTCCCATCTTCTTCCGAAGCTCTAAACCTCTTTGTTTTCCGGTGGAACCTAGGTTGGGGCTTCAATGGATGCTTGAATCCGGATCTAAGGCCATGGTTAGGGGTGCGTTCATTATCGGATTCGAGGTAGGTGGTCTACAAGTTATATCCCTTGAGTTTTATAGAGATTTGTGCATGAAGTGTTTGATTCTTACCCTCTTGTGAAGAGTTCGTCGTGCCATTATTGTGATGTGATGTCTAGGGAGTCTAAACAACCTAATGGAACCCTCATGATTCCCGCGGGATGCATGGAGGACGATGTGACCCATGTTAGGGCCACCCATGGGGTGTGCCCTCGTTCTCGGACTTAGAGTTTAGCCAAGTAAATGTAGGGCTGTTGTGCGGGAACATAGAGCCCAGAGTGAACATGATGTTAAACTTGAAGGATGTGAATGAGAGTCCTAGTAACACATTGGTTGGGCGGTGACCATGTGGGGGTTTGGTTGGCTTAAAAAGGGATTAAGTGAGATAAAGGGGTAATGCTAAGGGATTAGCTTTATACATGATTATGCTTAGTGAGATAAGCATGGGAAATGGTCAATGATGAATTTGGCCAAGGCAAAGGGGTTGTTGAATACACCTAATGGGTTAAGGCACAAAAATGGGAACTTGGCTAAATGGATATGATGTGAAATGTGGAAAATGTGTTAATGGGTTGGGGCATAGTATTAATTCCCATGTTGTTTGTTATGCATTGTGAATGTTGATTCCCAATGGCATTGGTTATGTTATGTTGTGTTATGTATTGTGATATCCAATGGCATTGAATATACTTGGTTGTGTTATGGTATAGTTGTGGTGATTTGATAAATAAGCATGTGCACATGACTTGGTAGTGTGGGGTATTGACTGAGGTTCTACGCCCACGGGTCGAGTTGGACTGATGCTCTAAACTCCACCCCTAATGCACGAGTTAGGGATGAGGATTGATGCTCTATTCCCCTAACGGTTGCATTCCACCCGGACTGAGGCTTTGAGGTGAGGTTATTGTATTGATATCATTCTACTCGGATTGAGGCTTCGAGGTGAGGTTATTGTATTGATATCATTCCACCTGAACTGAGACTTTGAGGTGAGGTTATTGTATTGATATCATTCCACCCGGACTGAGGCTTCGAGGTGAGGTTATTGTATTGATATCATTCCACCCGGACTGAGGCTTCGAGGTGAAGTTATTGTGTTGATATCATTCCACCCGGACTGAGGCTTCGAGGTGAGGTTATTGTATTGATATCATTCCACCCGGACTAAGGCTTCGAGGTGAGAATATGAGTTGATGTGATATGTGTATCCCCAGTGAGATAAGGATTTGTTTTATTTCCCCTATGCATTGTTTGATTGCCTTATACCCTTGTGTAGTTTATAATTATGCCTAACCCATGGAACATGTGATTCATATGGCTTATGTAGCGAAGAAGGTTTAAGAAATGGAATTGGGATGAATGCTAGTCATGAATTAAATGAACCTTGTTAACTAATGGCACCCGAACGGTCCCTTGTTTACTTACCATTTCCTTTGTATTTGCATGTACTATCTATTAGATTGGATATTTTGTAGACACCGTTGGTGGGTGGCCTACTGAGTTTTGTACTCACACCATGCTCGGGCCGCCGTTGGGTACCCGATCAGATCTCTTGGTTGCAGGTCAGAACAAGGGCAAAGGCCCTACTTTGAGATGTTGAGTTGGGCTCGGAATGTACGTGGAGAAGGACCCAGACTTGGAGTCGGGACCCATGCGGAGTTTTGGCCTTTTGTTTTATTTTGGGATTCTTTCACTTTGCACTACTAGTATGACATGTCATGATTGTATTTGATTTTTGGTTTGTACCCTGTTTGGGAAACGCTTGGTTATGCTCGTTTAATTGGTAGTTCATATTGTTTTCGTTATTTATATTGTGTTCTGCTATGACTTACTATGATAAAGAGGGTATAGTCTCCCCATGTGACTCATTAGACCCTCGCTGCTAGTTGACAACCTCTGACGTACGGGGAGGCGCGCTTGAGGTCATGTGACGACCCGACTCGGAGCACTGGTTTAGTGGTTTCCGGGCCGGAGACGTTACAAAGTGGTATTAGAGGAGGTCTTTCTTCTCATTCTCTGGAATCTTGTTATTTGGGATGGTAGACGGGAGTTAGGATGTGTCGGGCCTTGGTAATGAGCTCGTGCTTGGGAGTAGCTAACCCATATACGAGGGAAACCCCGAGTCACCCAGGGTGGGAATTGTTGTTCTTGATGTGTGTTACAGTTAAATGATATTTCACCATTGAGTGATACACATGTTGTGTGATTTGATTGATTTATGATATTTCGCCCATTGTCGGAATGGCATGGGGATGTGCATTCATGCATCATTTTAGGCATCTAAGGATATAGGTGGCATGCATTAGTATAGGCACACACACGGGATGGGTGTGCGCGACATAGAGAGTGGAATGCATTTTACTTGATAAATATGAAGAAAATGACGCCTAATAATTGTAATGCAAGTGGGTGAATGAAAAGAAGGCAAATGAGAAATGTTGTGACCGGGTTAAAGTTTTGGGTTGTGATAAATTGTAAGGGTTGATTCGGTGTCCAAAAGAAAAAGGGTTGCATAATGACGGTAAAATTGTTAATGAATTTTTGCCTAATGAAAGGTGTAAATGTGTTAAAATGATGATTTTAACATGTTGTGAAATGGGAAATGTGCCTAAGAGGAAAGGATCGTGTTGTGAAAGAAGAATTGGTTTGAAGATGTGTTGATAAAAAACTTGTGATTGAGTAAGTTGGTTACCCCATGTTGACCATGACCGCGGTAGGTATGGTAGGGGGTGGTGTTCTAAGTGTGATGATGATCGTTGGGGTAAAGAATGATGAATGGTTTGTTTAAGGTTGATCGAGTTGGATCTTCCCATCTGTGGTTAAATTCTGTCGGTCATTCTTCGAAGTGTCGAGTGAATGACAAGTTTGGAATGAGAATGTTTGGGTGCAAAGGTGGGTATATCCTTGGTGTTGTCGGTTATACCCTTGTATGCGTGGATTGGGGCAGTGAGAGTGCCCTAGTGGAGATTTTGGGCTTGGATTGTGAGGCCTTGCCGGTCATGCTATGGCCTAGGTGGTGTGTTTAGGGAACCCTTGGTAGGGCTGTGGCCTTTGGGTTGCGAGGCGTTGTTTGGTAATGTGAATGAGGAAACTTTTGTGGTTCGTGACTGTTCGGAGTGCATGCTGGATCCTAAGGATGGTTCCTGGGTCTTGGTGACCTTGTGAGTAGAGACCTTGTGAGTAGTGACTCGAATTCCGGGGGGGGTGATTTGCCGTAGTGCCGATGAGTGTGTACACCTTTGGTGTGGAACCTAGAGAAGATGGTTTTTGGTACTTAAAGCATAGTGTGCATCGGAATGAGAGTGATAGTTCTATTCACACGCTTTGCCTTGTTCGTGTCATGATAAGTGTGGTCCAGAGAGAGGGTCAATGGCTTTTCTTGGTTGCGACTCCAGTCAAGGGAGTTGGTTTTGTTCAACCTTCAAGGTGACCTATGAGAGAGGTCGGACAAGGCTTCCAGTGCTCTTGGGTGTGTGTCACACATGTGGATGTTTTGGACTTTGAAAGTGGGACATAGAGCGCTGCATGGTGCAGTTTTGCGACGTAAGGATAAGTGGGAAGGTTGGTGGTTGGTTGTGCCTCTCGAGTTGTGGTTATGCGATGTGGGTTTCTGAAAGATCAAGGGTGACCTCGTGGGAGGTTAGGCTAGCGGTGCCAGTACCTTGGAATATGAAGCATGGGAGATGCTTCAGAGGTGGTGTTAATGCATACTAAGTACCAAGTTTTAGTGAATGGTCTAATTGTGCCTGGTTCTTTCATAAGAGCACCCCAGTGCTTGTGATAGGAGGTCTGGAAGTTGTTTTCGAGCAGAAAAGACGAAGGTGGCGGGAGTGTGGTTATATGCTTTCACTCGATGGTGACACCCGAGGTAAGGGTGGTCATGTGGTTGAACTTGTGTGTATGAATGGTTTGGTTGTAGAGCGATGGTTGAACCTGGTTGGCAATCACACCTAAATGGTGATGGTTAAGTGTTGATGTGACACGTTCGACAGGGAAGCCGAGATTCCTGGCAGGTTATGGTGTCCCATAGATTGACATCAGAAACGGATAAGTTGGTGGTGGTGTTCTTTGACGACTTCTTAGCGTACCTTAGCTAGTGACGAGCATGCCCAACATCTTGACATCGTCCCAGGTATGTTGAGAAGCTCTGGCTCTCGCCTTGAGACATGAAGGTGTTTGGTTGGATGAGGGACATCATGGAGTTTATGTGCAAGGAAGCGGTATGTGTGGAGTTTGATGACGGGATGTACACCCTCGATAGCTTAGGGTGAGGACCTCGGGATGGGCCGAATGTCGACAAACGTCATGGGTTTCGTTCACGGAAGCCGAGAACGGGTACTGGGTGATGTTCGTTTTCTTGTGTTGGGAAAAAGGCTGGATAACCATATCTAAGTTTGGGGTTCGGTTTGTGATCGGTTTTAAGATGCAGTGGTTGGAATCCCTCATGGTGAGAAATGGTAACGACACTCCTAAGGTGGGGAGTGATACGTCAGTCTTGGATGTGGAGAAGAGAACATCGAGTCGATGTAGTGGCACCTGAATGCCAATGAGGAACTTGTAAGGTGTATGTGAGGTCCCTCAGGGAGGGAATGTGAGACTTGGATGTGGTGAATGTTGTGCCAAGTGTTGGCTTCGAGCTCAGGGTGGTTCCAAGTGAAGCTTGTGAGATCTGTGTTGAGTCGTAGGAGGGTGTGGTTAGATATGACAATAGGTTGTGGCAAGAGAAGTTGGGGTCTTATAACTCCAACGGAGATTGGGGTTAGACTTGGGTCAGTCGTCCTTGTGTGGTTTTAGGACGCCATGAAGTTGGGTGAACCTTGGCCATGTGATGTGGTGTCATGCCAAGGGTGAAGTTGATGACAGTCTCGAGGGAGGTAATGTCATGATAATGAATTCTACTGGAATTCGGGAAATGACCTCAGTGGGTGCGTGAAATGATAATGATAGACTTCAAGTCAGTGAACACTTTGGGAAGGTGAGAAAGGGGTAGCGTACCATTAGTGGAGGTGGGTGTTCTGGGGCAAGCCAATCGAAGGTGGTCCGACCTGAGATGGTAAACTTGAATGGGTGGGGTGAGAGTGACCACCTTCGGGCTTATGTTGTAGCGGAAAGCGCCTTTCGAAGCGAAGTTGTACCTGAGTGAGGTCAGGATGTTGAATGGATGGTGTAGGGATGTCTTCCCAATGGTTGTGACGGTGCGGCTGGATGCCAAGGCAGGGTAGAGCTCCTATGGATGCTTGGACGCGGTGACTTGGAACATGTTAGGCGATGGGGAAGTCAGGTTGAGTTCTGATGATTCTTCGTCGATAGAGGAGGTGCCAAGTAACCGGATGTAACGACCCGAAATTTTGAATAAATCTTGTTTCCTAATTTCATGTGTTATTTTTTTATACTCAAAAAAATGTTTTATTTTATAAACATGATTATAAATAAAATGAGACCATTGGTTTTTGAGTGTTATATGACCATCGGTCAATATGACCACCGTGAACAAAATGTTTTGATTATTGTCTCTAAATTTAAGTAATCTTGGTTAATTATTATAGAAAGAAGATTTGATGGCCTCACCTAGTAGCCTTGGGCCGATCGAAGCCCATCTAACAGAGATTGGGAAGGAGGTAGCACCATTGGGCTTTGCTCTGGACCAAATCCAAGCCGAACTTCATCATGTGAAGCTAGAACGGAATCGCCTTCGCGATAAGTTCAAACTGATAGAAATTACTACTCGGGCAATGTTGACTGAGCCGCCCCAAAATTCTATCACCCTAGCACACCTTACTCTTAGGTCCTATGCTGGTATTATAAGGGGTTATGTAACGAGACCGTAATTGCCTTGTGTAATCCTTTTTTTAAATAAAAATTTGGATTTCTTCTTATGATGATGTTTATGAATTTTGAAATGACCGGATAAATATAGTATGCATATTTTTTATGAATTTTAGAAAAAGGATATTTTAAATATGTTTATGTAAACCCTAAATAATTAAAAATGTGTAATGATTTTCAAAAAATGGTCTTCTGCAATTATGTTCAGTACTAAATTTAGAGTCTAATAAGATCAACTTGATTTTTGATGAATAGTAAATTATGAATAGTGATTTTATGATTAGGATTAGTAATATGACCAAATGGATTAGTAATCTCACTTAAAGAAAGTTTTAAAATAATCTAGGCACCTTGATTAAGTAATGTGATTCAATAAAATAGTTAAATAACGGTTTCATTACTTATTATTCAAGTATTAGTTTTTTCGGGTGAATAGTGTTTTTTAATTAAAAATTTAATTAAAAATAATTAGAAAATTATTTTTATAAAAATGACTTCATTTTTGAACTCAGAGCATCGATATTATGTTATGGTAATTTTTGGGGATTTTTCTGAAAAAAATGAATTTTCGATGAATAGTGCTTTTATTTAAAAATTAAATTAAAAATATTTAGAAAAATATTTTTATAAAATGGATTTCATTTTTGAAATCAGAGCATTGATATTTGGTTAAGGTGAAATTTTGGGGTTATTCTGAGAAGGTTGAATTTTTAGTGAATAGTAAAAATACAGTTTTAGGGTTTCGGTATGTTTAATGACATCATAATGGTGTCATGATGATGTCATGAGATCTTTTGAGGGTTGGCCGGCCAAGGGTGATGAATTATTGTTTTGGGGGCCCCATGTGGCCTAACTCCATGATAAATGACAAGGGAGAGCACATGGGTTTGAGAAAAGCACATGTGAGGTGTCCTTTGGCCATTAATGCTTTGTCCCCTCACTTTCCCTATAAATACCCACCCTTTCCTCCTTTAGTTTTCACTCCCAACTCTCCCCAAACGAAGTTCTGGTCTTCTTACCTTCCAAAGAGTCCTCCCAAGGTGCCCCCAAGCCCTCAAGGTCCAATCCTTTGAGTTTCAAGAGTCACATTTTAAGGTAAGGGATCCGACCTCTCTCTTTCTTTTCAAGTAATCTCTTTTATGTCTTTTCTTTTATACTCCATGTTCTTATGTTGGAGGATGTTCTTTTATATTCATCCTACTGCCTATTTCATGTTCATATGATGAGAGACCCCCCTTGCTCTCATCAATTCGTTTTAATAATGTTTAAGTGGCGCCGTTAGGCTGCCGAATTTTTAAGGGATTCTTTCACCTTCCTCGTTTTCAAGTTCTATTTTCATTCAAGTCTTTCATGTTCCTTTTTGTTATATTGGGGTATGATCTCTATATATATCATACTGGACTCTTATGTTCATATGATGAGAGACCCCATTTGATCTCTTCAATTCAGTATTTTGATGTTTCAAGTAGGCGCCGTTAGGCTGCCGAATTTTTAAGTGGTTCTTCACCCTTCTCGTTTTGAAGTTCTACTTTCATGTCAATTATTTCAAGTTCCTTTTTGTAATATTGGGGTATGATCTCTATATATATCATACTGGACTCTTATGTTCATATGATGAGAGACCCCATTTGATCTCTTCAATTCAGTATTTTGATGTTTTAAGTGGCGCCGTTAGGCTGCCGAATTTTTAAGTGGTTCTTCACCCTTCTCGTTTTGAAGTTCTACTTTCATGTCAATTCTTTCAAGTTCCTTTTGTTATGTTGGGAAATTTTCTCTATATCTATCACACTGAACTCTTATGTTCACATGATGAGAGACCCTATTTGATCTTTTCAAATCATTTTTGTTGATGTTTAAGTAACGCCGTTAGGCTGCCGAACTTTCATAAGAGAAATCTATTTTTTTTTCTTCCTTCCATGTTTTTCATTTCAAATGGTATGTCCTTGAAATTTCATTACCATGATCATGTATCCTTCTTATTCTGTCCATGTACTATTTTATGGGTCATTTATGAATGTTTGACTCATTTTCCCTCTCTTTTTAATGTCTTCTAAAACCTCATAACATAGCCGTTATGCTGCAGAATTTCCATCTCAAAATGTCTCTCTCTTTTTCTAAAGTTCTTTTATATTATTAAGTGAATACTCAAAGCTCTTTCTTCTAAAGGGGTATTCACATATATACCAAAATGTTCTATTTTAAATTCTGGGATTTACATACATGAGACCCACCTTCCTTTTCTGTGGGTTTTAAAGTGACGTAAAGATCATGTCTTTAAAGCAGTTTTTAAAACGTTATGATTATGAAATGAAACCCATTTATTTTATGCTATGTGGGTTATTTATGAAATGTTTGATGATGATATATGTGGCTCACATGATAATAAAGGCAAATTTAAGGGTGCGCCCTGATAGCGCTCCAATGCATTGGGTAATGATGTAACCACTAGAGATTACAATTTTCATGATACCTTGGTGAATAACCTTGGTAATTTTCAAATGACACCTTGGGGATGGACCTTGGTGATATGTTCATGATTGTCTATGTTAAATGATGTAGCCACATCTTCAAGTTATGAAAAATGTTATTTTTATTATGAAATGCCTCATGATTTCTTTCTCATGCCTTAAAGTTCTTTTCATGTCCTTATTGAAGTATCTCAAGTTCACATGTAAAATGTTCATCTTGTTTCCCTTACTGGGCCTTTTGCTCACCCTTTCTTTTGATGTATGTCCCCAGGTTATGAGATGCAGAAATGAACCTAGGATGAACATAAGGAGAAGCCTTTCAAGTGTTTAAGGAGAATGTTTTTTTGTTTCATGTTTTAAGTTCCTGGTTTCCAAGACACTAAACCTTAAAGATCCTCGGTTTTGTAAAATGTAATGAAAGTTTATGTGATAAAAAGGCGGGATGCTATACCGGAAATGGTGGAGAGAACCATACCGGATAAATGGTTGGTTGATGACGTGATCATAGTTTCGGGTTGGAAGGACTCGAGTGGTCACCGTTTGGGTGAGTTGGCCCTGGTAGATAGCTTTGGCACAGTTTAACTGGTCTAGTAGCCGAGAGTTTTGAGTTGCGTTGGATGTATAGTTGTGGAGTGAGATCTTCAGGAAATGTGGTTGGAAGGGTCGTGTGTTTTCCTCCGGGTGATACCGGGTTGGGTCACCATTAGAGTTGGGTGAATAGAAAATGATGCCAAGTGATTTGGGTCATGAGTTGTGCAGAGGATCGGACCGACGAGGTGCCGATTGGTTCCCCTATGACGATGGGATGTTGTGTGTTAAGTTTCCATGTGTTGTGAGTTAGGTGTTGTCACTTGAGTTTTCCCCATGAAGTTCTCGTGGTGAGAACGATTGAAGTTGATGAATCCTTGAGGGGTTTTCAGCTCGTGTTGTGGTTGCGGTGAGGAAGGCTTGTGGGGCAAGTCTGTGCCCTTGATCCGTGTTCGGTATGAATTGTGATGTACAACCAGAAACTTGGAAAGTGGGAGTGGATAGGTAGACCTTGTGGCATGATCCCTTGTTACGGAAGTTAGTGATGCTCGGAAGAGCGGCTCGAGGACGAGCCGTTATAAGGTGGGGAGGTTGTAAGATCCCAAATTTTCTTAAGGTATGTTTTGTTTATGTTATGGTTTGGGTCTCTCTTTTTGGCTAAATGAGTGTTTCCTGAAGTTCATGTGAAGGCTCGGGGGTGTCTCGGGGACTCGGGGTGGGAAGAGAAGGGCAATCAGGCCAAGCAGTGCAAGGCGCACGGTTTGCGCATGGTTAGGGGAAACCGTGTGGGTAAATCGTGCGGACCAGCCATCCTCGGACAATAGCCTTCGCACAGTCTGAGCACGGTTAGAGAAAACCGTGCGAGATCCCAGGAAACCGTGCGAAATGGGTGTTTTCGGACAGTGGCTCACGCACGGTTTGGAAAACCGTGCTGGTAAACCGTGCGGCCCAGAAAAGTTGGAAAAATTTACAAAATTGCCATCCTGGGATTTAAAACCTAAACTTGAGATTCCCCCCATTACTCCCCTCTCAACCCTAATGACGAATTTGGATGACCCAAGCTTCCAAGAGGTGTTTCTCCTTCGATTCTTGGCTGTTTTGGATGCCGTTGGTTGCAGATTGAAGCTCCGGGTAAGTCTAATCCTCTCCACCCCTCTCTTCGGATTAGGGCTTGTGGTTTCTCCCATCTTCTTCCGAAGCTCTAAACCCCTTTGTTTTCTGGTGGAACCTAGGTTGGGGCTTCAAGGGATGCTTGAATCCGGATCTAAGGCCATGGTTAGGGGTGCGTTCATCATCAGATTCGAGGTAGGTGGTCTACATGTTATATCCCTTGAGTTTTATAGAGATTTGTGCATCAAGTGTTTGATTCTTACCCTCTTGTGAAGAGTTTGTCGTGCCATTATTGTGATGTGATGTCTAGGGAGTCTAAACAACGTAATGGAACCCTCATGATCCCCGCAGGATGCATGGAGGACGATGTGACCCATGTTAGGGCCACCCATGGGGTGTGCCCTCGTTCCCGGACTTAGAGTTTAGCCAAGTAAATGTTGGGCTGTTGTGCGAGAACATAGAGCCTAGGGTGAACATGATGTTAAGCTTGAAGGATGTGAATGGGAGTCCTAGTAATACATTGGTTGGGCGGTGACCTATGTGGGGGTTTGGTTGGCTTAAAAAGGGGTTAAGTGAGATAAAGGGGAAATGCTAAGGGATTAGCTTTCCACATGATTATGCTTAGTGAGATAAGCATGGGAAATGGTCAATGATGAATTTGGCCAAGGCAAAGGGGTTGTTGAATACACCTAATGGGTTAAGGCACGGAAATGGGAACTTGGCTAAATGGATATGATGTGAAATGTGGAAAATGTGCTAATGGGTTGGGGCATAGTATTAATTCTCATGTTGTTTGTTATGCATTGTGAATGTTGATTCCCAATGGCATTGGTTATGTTATGTTGTGTTATGTATTGTGATATCCAATGACATTGAATATACTTGGTTGTGTTATGGTATGGTTGTGGTGATTTGATAAATAAGCATGTGCACATGGCTTGGTAGTGTGAGGTATTGACTGAGGTTCTATGCCCACGGGTTGAGTTGGACTGATGCTCTAAACTCCACCCCTAATGCACGGGTTAGGGATGAGGACTGATACTCTATTCCCGTAACGGTTGCATTCCACCCGGACTGAGGCTTCGAGTTGAGGTTATTGTATTGATATCATTCCACCCGGACTGAGGCTTCGAGGTGAAGTTATTGTATTGATATCATTCCACCCGGACTGAGGCTTCGAGGTGAGGTTATTGTATTGATATTATTCCACTCGGACTGAGGTTTCGAGGTGAGGTTATTGTATTGATATCATTCAACCCGGACTGAGCCTTCGAGGCGAGGTTATTGTGTTGATATCATTCCACCCGGACTGAGGCTTCGAGGTGAGAATATGAGTTGATGTGATATGTGTATCCCTAGTGAGATAGGGACTTGCTTTATTTCCCCTATGCGTTGTTTGATTGCCTTATACCTTTTTGTAGAAGATAATTATGCCCAACCCATGGAACATGTGATTCATATGGCTTATGTAGTGAAGAAGATATAAGAAATTGAATTGGGATGAATGGTAGTCATGAATTAAATGAACCTTGTTAACTAATGGCACCCAAACGGTCCTTTGTTTACTTACCATTTCCTTTGTACTTGCATGCACTATCTATTAGACTGGATATTTCGTAGGCACCGTTGGTGGTGGCCTACTGAGTTTTGTACTCACACCCTGCTCGGGCCGCCGTTGGGTACCCGATCAGATCTCTTGGTTGCAGGTCGGAACAAGGGTAAAGGCCCTACTCTGAGATGTTGAGTTGGGCTCGAAATGTACGTGAAGGACCCGAACTTAGAGTCGGGACCCGTGTGGAGTTTTGGCCTTTTGTTTTATTTTGGTATTCTTCCACTTTGCACTACTAGTATGACATGGCATGGTTGTATTTGATTTGTGGTTTGTACCCTGTTTGGGAAACGCTTGGTTATGCTCGTTTAATTGGTAGTTCATATTGTTTCCGTTATTTATATTGTGTTCTGCTGTGGCTTACTCTGGTAAAGAGGGTATAGTCTCCCCACGTGACTCATTAGACCTTCTCTTCTAGTTGGCAACCTCTGGCGTAAGGAGAGGCGCGCTTGAGGTCATGTGACGATCCGGTTCGGAGCACCGGTTTAGTGGCTTCTGGGCCGGGGACGTTACACATGGTCTTCCAATTGGCTTGAACCTCTCCCAAGGGCCGTAGCCATGCAATATCTAGGATCATGTAAAGGCAGCCAATGTCCAACACATGTGTAGAGATGGTACATATATATTGACCAACACATAAAGGTAACAATGAGCAAGTCCTTAATGACCACAACTTGCGGCCATCCCCCAATTTGATACGCAGTTTGTGGGAATGCTGGACTTCCAAGGTGAGGTGATAAATACCATGTATGCCACCTGGAGAGGTTATAAGAGAGATGTGAGGGGGAATATATGGAATATGCTGTGGGCCCCAAGGGAATATCCCAGGGAATATTATTAGTTGGTCAGGGGGGAGGTTAAGTTATAAATAAAGGAAGAGGGTGAGAGATGTAGGTTTCGGGCGCAGCAGAAGCGTAGTATGGGCGTGTACCCAACTTTGCAAATTGTCATAATCGATGATTAATCTTGGATCAATACGATGATGAACGCCAGTATCCACGAAATTGAATCAAAGATAAAAGACAAATGAGAGTACCCAAAACCAAGAAAAGGATCGACATATTTTGTTTATAATTAATTTAATTAAATTATAGAATTACCTAGATGATTCTTTCTTCGTTGATGCGTCCGACCACGGGTTCGAGGTGCGGCTTCGTTGCGATGTAGAATCCAAGGATAGGAATCCTCTAGCGGCGATCCACACGTGCTCCACGTATCTCCGGACGTCACCGAAGGAGTCTCCGGGTGCTAGCGTGGAAGATCTTTGCGCTTGCGATGTCCGCCTTCGATCGTCTTGAGAATCGCTTCCAAAGCGTTCTCCTTGATCCGGTGGAGGAGGATCTCTCTCGTTCTTGAAAGCGTTTTTAGAGAGGGAAGAGTTCTCTAGGTTCGAGTGCTTTTCTCTAAGGATGTTGTGCACATAACGATTGGTTAGCCGGTGGAATGACCCCTTGGCTTATATAGAGAATAATAATACAACGGAGAATTTAATTCACTAGGTAATAATAAATAATTTGCACAGATACCGTTACTTAATTTATTATTCAATGTGAAAACCTCATGTCAAATAATAATAGCAATGCTATTATTTCCATGACATGTGCTTAACGAATTTAATTCACCAGGTAATAATAAATAATTAGCACAGGTGACGTTAATTTATTATTCCATATGAAAACTCCATGTCAAATAATAATAGCAATGCTATTATTTCCATGTCATGTGCTTAACTTGCATGTTATATTTAAATATTATTTAACCAAATAATATTTAATATTATTTCTCACCGGACCCATAACTTGGTCCGCCAATTCTCCTCAATATTCACCGGGTCTTGAATAATGATTATTTATTTATTAAATAAATATAACTGCATTATTCGCCGATAAATAAATATTCCGTCCGCAATATATTCTCTCGAATAATTAGCGACGAAATAAATGCGATCAAGCATACTTGAATAATTATTAAACCACAACCGAGAATAATATTTATTCAACTTGTTAAATAAATAAATTATTTAATTGAGATACTGACTACACTTAGTGTGTGACCCTCTAGGCCTTTTTCTCGTTGGTATTAGGTGGATTTGCCTAAAATCCAAGATTACTGTCTAGCAACGGGTCAAGACACCCAATAGAAAGAAGCTGATGTCGCAACGACATGTCACCTCATACGAACGCTTACCGTGTAATATAATCTCTTTGTCCCGATATCTCCAATCAAGCGGGTTGCATGCAAGTGCTATCAAGCCATGTGCTCGATTTCTCATTCTTTGACTTCCCAGAATTGAACTTGCCTAGAGAACACTATGGTCATGGATTTAGTTAGGCTATATCATTTCCATCAAAGAGCTTGAGATATCTACTTTCGTAGAAGTGACAAATCCTTTCTCGCATTATTCATTAATGCAGTATTACTCGTGACGCACCCAACATATCCTACCTCGCCGCGGACATTTGTCGTCACGATTTTCGTCAATACATCTAAGTGCGCGAGTCATAATATCCATTAATAATAATCTTAATGTCTAAGGACCAATATACACGTCCACAGATAGGAACATCCAATGACACTTAAGAATGTTGATTTTCTATTGGCGGGTCTTGTTCTCATAATATCCTCTTGGATATTACCAAGGGCGCACACCATGAGAAGGTGCCTCAAAGTTTCATGAGTCTCCACTCCTGATAGCCTGTATCATTTGTGTCCCTTCAAATGATATCATTCGGTCATAGAATATATATTCAAGAATAGCGTCATGGCACTTCCGGGTTCTCATCACAGCAGGGATCCGCTAAGACCTTTTAGCACGACATCTATTTTTAGGACATTATCACATACCATGTTACGCAGAAGAATAATCATGATGTGATAAGTAGTTTATTTAATATTCATCCAATGAATAAAGGTTTATCATAAAGTACAAAGAAGTTGGTTTCTAGGGCACCAACTCCAACAAGAGAGAGGGCATCGAGATAGTAGGAATTTACTGGGCTGCTTCGTGTAGATCGACTGTTAGGCTTGGGCGAGATCACTCTCGATCATCTTTCTCCCCCTCTTCTGCATGTATTTTTGTTGGTTCTCTTTTATTATACAAGTAGCCGGTGCTTCGTTCGTATCAATTGGTCTGATCTGCCGCCAACTCCTCATCTTGCACCGAGGACGCACGCCACACAGTTCTTCCTAGTTCCACATAGCCGCGCCCCACTGGAGGATTTCATCTTGCTCGAAGGCGACGCCCACTGCCGGATAATCAGACAATCTCCACAGCACGCTCTTTTCCCGCTCGCGAGGAGGCAACACTGCGGGGACTTCGTTTGAAGGAGGTACGTACCGCTGGTCTTCTTCTCGAAACGACCACAACGAGTTTTCCCGGGAGCTGTTCCAGGGAGGGCGGCATGCGCATGGACCGAAAGAACACACCAGATCCGTTTTTCCATCACACATCAGGAGGGAAGTTTTCAGAGTACGAAAATGACACCATTCTCGCCTTGACAGAGTTGTGCAGCGCCTGAACCTTCCGTTTGCGCAGGAGGAGTTGGCCTTGCCATAATGTTTTCGGTTGCCTCACGCCCATCGCTCCTCCGCAACGACGCCTCGCCACTACCACTCGACTTGCATCCACCGCTCCAACTCGATTTTTCAGCAGCGGCCCGCCCGACTGACTCGCTGTGCCGATACCATGTATGTCACCGGGAGAGGTTAGAAGAGAGAGGTGGGATATGGGGGATAGAAGGAAGAGGGTGAGAGAGAGAGGGCATCGAGTTATAAGGAATTTACTGGGCTGCTTTGTGCAGATCGACCGTTAGGCTTGGGTGGGATCACTCCCGATCATCTTCCTCTTCTGCATGCATTTCTGTTAGTTCTCTTCTATTTTACAAGTAGTCGGTGCTCTGTTCGTATCACGAGGAGACGGGTTAAGTTGGGCGAAATGAAGTTATGAGTGGCCCCACTATCTATTAGCAGCAGGACACGGAAACCCCCCAAAGACCCTTCAATTTTCATGGAGGAAAAGCCCCTCCTGGTGGAATCGGTAACAGAGTAACCTTGCTGGAGGCGGTGGAACCCAATCACTTGACATTTGACGTCCTCCAACACAACTGGCGGTAGATTATCATCAACAGGGAGGTCCAAATCATCGATAATAGTGTCGCCTTCATCGAGAATGAGGATGCGAAGTTTAGGATCAACGCAACGATGCATGAAAGAGTAGGGGAGACCACATTGAAAACAGAGCCCCTTCTTATAGTGATCGTCCCATTCTTGTGTTTTCAAGTGGCGGGTTCCACGACCCGAGGATGAAGAATGCCGAGGAACATCCAGTACACGTGACTGTGTGTGGGTCTCCATTGGCTGCCTGGAGGACGAGCAAGAGGAAGAGAGGGTGGCAAGTCAGACCAAGTGATAAGAACAGAGGACCTCAAAGTGTGTATTAATGAAGGAAGAAAGGAATTACAGAGAGAAAGGAGAGGGAGCAGGGAAATCTATGGACTCTCACTCCAAGTACAAAACTCCCTCTCGGGAACTTCCCGCCCAAGCATACAGCCGAGTACCCCTTTCTAACTGAAAAAAAGATACCCCACTACCCCCCACGCCCCCTTTTAACTGCTCTGCATATCCCACGTTCCCCAGTACACGTGGCTGAACAGACCGAGTGTCCTCCCACTTCTCCCAGCTCACGTGCTCCAGCAACTGAACCCCCCTCCCCAAAAGTTATTCTGTTTCTCCCTACCCATGTGGCCTAACGGCCAACCCCCTCTCATTGGACAACCTTGTCTGTCCTCGAATAAACTTTCCATTTTCCAGGAAGGTCATGAATCCTATTAAACACTGAGTTCCTCTTTTTTTCTCTTCTCATGCTCGTACTGTAAGAACCTGGTTTTTCTTTTCAGGTATGTGACCCTTGTTTTGGTTCGTTTGTGCCTTTTGAAGTGGTTGGTTGAAGTTTGGACAATTCTGGGAAAAAATTTTAAAAGTTGGGGAGGTCGTGCAGGGGCGCACGGTTGGCGCACAGTCTGAACAAACCGTGCGGGCAAGCCGTGCGAAGTCCCTGGGTGCGACAGTAGCAACCGCACGGTTGGTGCACGGTTTGCCAAACCGTGCAGGGTAACCGTGCGACCACTTAAAGTTAGGGTTTTTAAGTCCCGGGCCACTCGGAATTTCCCATTTTCCCCTCATTCTTCCTCCCACTCATGGCTCACGCGGGAGTTCCGGTTTTCAGAGGTTGGGGGAGCTCCTTAGCTCGTTTTGGAGGCAAATCGAAGGGGTTTCTTGTTGGTTTGAAGTTGGTTTTTCTCAGGTAAGTCTCTCCTCTTGGTTTCTCTTTGGTTTTCTCTAGGTCTTCTTTTCCCTCTCTTTCGGTTTTCTAGATCTACATCCGTTGCATGTAGATCTAGGGATGTGTTGCCCTTGTATGTTAAAGGTTGAGCTTGCTGATGTTAGGGAAGGGTTTTTGAGGAGGTGTTCACCCGGTTTGGAGTGCGTTTGGGCGAAGGGTCGATTTCGCCAAACCCTAAGAGGTAGGTGGTGCATACCTCTTTTCGTGTTTTCGCAGACTTTTGGGTGGCGCGGCCTATGGCACGTTTTCGGGTATTTTGAGCGGGACCCAGTTTTATCTGATATTGCATATTAAATTGTTCATTGGACCCGTGGGATGCCTTTGGGTATGCCCTTTACCTGTTTTGCTTGAGCGGGGCCAGGCGAGGGGCTGTTGCTCAATTGGGGCATTTTGGCCGTGGGAAGCCAAAATGGTTATAATTGAACCGTGATGTTTTAAACTGATAAATTTAGTTTATTAAGCCTTGATATGAATTGTTGGAGGCATTCAAGACCTTAGTGCGGTTGGTTGATAACCGTGAGACTAGTGCAATTCAACTGTTTAGATTGTTTGTCTGTTTATGTGTTTTGTTTAAATGTGTTATATATGTAATTGCTGAATTGCATATGCTGGAACCTTTGGGTTGTGTTGGGCATGCCCGAATGTTCTTGAGTGATGCTGATCACAGGTTGGGCTTGGCCCGGGTTACATTGGGTGGTTCTGACCACGGGATTGGGCGTCATGGACGTCGGCTTGAGGCATGATGACTGTCAGGTTGGGCATAGCCTGAGTTACTTGGATGGCGATGCCGTCGGACTTGAGAGTCATGGTCGCAGGGACACGAGGTGTCAGAGACGTTGTAACTTGGGTACTAATTTGGTGATTACCGCACCCGGAAACTTTGAGTAGTGTACACAAAGAGACTCCGTGATGAGGTGGTTTTGACCACTCGTGTGGGTAGAGGCCCCCGTTAGTTGCGGTTTAGGTACTATTGGTTTGGGGGTGCTTGCCGTAGGAAGCCACGTGGAAGGTGATGAGCCTTCAGAGGATAGCATTGATGCTATCAGGTTGGGGGTAGAGGCTCGCCGTGATTTGAGGGCAAACATCGCTGTCCCTCCGGTTACTTTGATTTGAGGGCAGACATCGCTGCCCCTCCGGTTACTCTGTTTTGAGGGCAGACATCGCTGTCCCTCCGGTTACTTTGTTTTGAGGGCAGACATCGCTGTCCCTCCGATTACTTATTTGAGGACAGACATCGCTGTTCCTCTGGGTTACTACTTCTTGGGCGTGCCTTCGGGACGTTGGTACTTGAGACACATGGTGTCAAGGGGCACGTGGTGCCGGGTTACACGACAGATATTCCGGCGTTGGCCGGAGCAGGTGACACTTCATGGTGGGTGCTGAGCACCAGTGGAGTTTATGTTTATTTGTGCATCGTGCTGTTCACTGTTCTTCTTATAGCTGCATGCCTGCTTAAACACTTATATTAGGTACGCACCGTTGGGTGATATCCTACTGAGATTCGTCTCACACCCTGCACGGGCCCTTCGGGACGCGTGCAGACTTTATTGATTTACGTGCAGAAAAGAGGCTAACTTCAGGAGCTGGATTGCATTAGCTATTGCATGGAGATAGTATGGACCTTGAGGTCTTACCTAGCTGGAGTTTATCTTGTTTTGCTTCCTTTCCTGTTTTAGCATGCCTACTTATTGTTTCCCTCTGGAATTGGGGATGACCTCATCGATTTAAGGTTCAAACATTCCAAGCGATTTCTAACGGGTTTGTTCGTAGAACCGGAAACATCCAATGATTCCATATCCATTTGAACCTACTTTCCAAAGGTAGGCGCTCATTAGTTGTGGACTGATGAGGCTTAGGAATTTGCATTGGTCGAGAGGATGAGAGATCGGACTCATCACACCTTTTTGAGGGGAATTATTGTCTACTCCGGAACTCTCTTTATAGATTTAAGTTATGTTCGTGAATCCTTATTATATTACCAAGTATAAAATGAACTTTCCTTTAGATCTGACAATCAATGATTGATATGTTGGAAATTTAGAGAATCTTTTATATGTATTCGAGGTTCTTCATTGATAGAGAATCATCTGTATTTATTAGAGATTCTTAGTCAATGGTATCCTTTGATACATGAAAGTCTCTTGGTCATTATGATGACCATACTGGTTTTAAAGCCACTCAGTGGGGCACTTGAAGTTTATTGTCATTCAGAAGGACATGGATTATTTCAGAGTTGGGATCGTACCTGCAGATGGGCTACCTACGTATCCTTTTTTTAGGAAAAGGAATCAGAACCCACATAGTTCGAGTAAGGGAATATGATGTTTATGCATGATTGATGACTCAAAGAAAGATGTCATGATTACTTTTACACTCTAAGCTCACGTGAGTCATGCTCGGTGTGAGAAACAAGAGGTATTGGTGAAACCAGACAATTGTGCCACGAAAGATGCAATGATGTGGGGCTTATGTGTGTATGACTGCCCAAATAGATGAAGATTAGGATTTACTTCAGGGAAGAAATCCAGGAACATGGTCCATAAAGGTATATGTACTTCATGGAGATTTGGATACTCTAATCTTGGGGCTTACTCCTAAGGAAGATGCCCAAGTTTAGGAGGGGACTTATGATTGAGTTTTACTCCTGAGAATGAAGCCCAGATCAAAAGGAAATTAAGACTGAGGCTTACTCCTAAAAAGGAAGCCCAGGTTAAAGGACTTGAAAAATTAAGGGACTTGGGGCTTACTCCTAAAGAGGATGCCCATATTTGAGACTGAGGCTTACTCCTGAAAAGGAAGCCCAGGTTAAGAGAATTATGGTTGGGGCTTACTCCTAAGGAGGATGCCCATATTTGGGAATTTTAAGATTGGGGCTTACTCCTGAAAAGGAGGCCCAGATTAAGGGACTTGGGGCTTACTCCTAAGGAGGATGCCCAGATTTGAGAATTATGACTGGGGCTTATTCCTGAAAAGGAGGCCCAGGTTAATGAGGATTTGGGGCTTACTCCTAAGGAGGATGCCCAGATTTGAGAATTATGACTGGGACTTACTCCTGAAAAGGAGGCCCAGATTAAAGAGGATTTGGGGCTTACTCCTAAGGAGGATGCCCAGATTTGAGAATTATGACTGGGGCTTATTCCTGAAAAGGAGGTCCAGGTTAAGGGACTTGGGGCTTACTCCTAAGGAGGATGCCCAGATTTGAGAATTATGACTGGGGCTTATTCCTGAAAAGGAGGCCCAGGTTAAGGGACTTGGGGCTTACTCCTAAGGTGGATGCCCAGATTTGAGAATTATGATTGGGACTTACTCCTGAAAAGGAGGCCCAGGTTAAGGGACTTGGGGCTTACTCCCAAGGAGGATGCCCGGATTTGAGAATTATGACTGGGACTTACTCCTGAAAAGGAGACCCAGATTAAAGAGGACTTGGGGCTTACTCCTAAGGAGGATGCCCAGATTTGAGAATTATGACTGAGGCTTATTCCTGAAAAGGAGGCCCAGGTTAAGGGACTTGAGGCTTACTCCTAAGGAGGATGCCCAGATTTGAGAATTATGACTGGGGCTTATTCCTGAAAAGGAGACCCAGATTAATGAGAATTTGAGGCTTACTCCTAAGGAGGATGCCCAGATTTGAGAATTATGACTGGGACTTACTCCTGAAAAGGAGGCACAAATTAAAGAGGACTTGGGGCTTACTTCTAAGGAGGATGCCCAGAGCTACCGGTAGGCTGCGACTACCGGTAGGCTGCGGCTACCGGTAGACCGAGTTACCGGTAGACAGAGCTACCGATAGGCTGCGGCTACCGGAAGACCGAGCTACCGGTAGGCCTGCTACCGATAGGCTAAGGCTACCGGTAGGCTTACTACTGGTAGGTTAAGGCTATCGGTAGGCCTACCGTTGGCCAAACTTCACCGAGATTCCCAGACCAGAAAACCCAACATAAGATTTTCACAAAGTAATGGACCCCAAAAACCCGGGCCATTACATCGCCTTCACCAAAAGGAGGGAAGGGTCAGCAGATTGCCAAGCCCTTCTTTAAGTTGAAGGAGAGATAATGACCTCCGAAACCCGCCTTCTATAGGTCCCAGAGTGGCGACTAGCACCAAGGGTATGGAAATTACACACAAATGGAAGACATTACCTTTTTTTTTTTGTTTTATAGGATCGGGAGATAAGATGATGAAACTCAACAACACCAAAACTAAAAGAAAAGTAAAGTCAAAAGTAAACCATTCCCATATGCATGTTCCAAAAGTAAAAACCACAAGTACAAAGGTGACTACAAAGGTAAGTACCAAAGAAAGAAAAACAGCAACTACAACTGCCCCAAAGGTCCGAGCTAGTATGGTCCCGCGCGATCCCCGAAGTCCTTCTGGAAACCTGAAAGCAGTTTTATATACGTAGGGTGAGCATACAAGTACACTCAGTAGGGAAAACCAAAGACTCTCGTGCACAAGTGGGGGAACGTACTAAAGTCCCGTGAGAAGCAGACAACCAACACTATCAAGGAGTTCATCCATCCCACTCACCGGCTACACTCACCAAATAACGAAAGTCAAGTAATATATATAATAAGGGCACATCGATGTTTGGGTACCTCGCGCCACTTTCCCACTGGTTATTTGAAGACATCCTACGCATTGGACCAATCCCGCCATTCTCACCGCAGTCCCACTGCCACACCCGCCCGCACACACCTGGGCCACAACCGCACGCAGTCCCACTGCCAAAACCCGCCCGCAAACACCTGGGCCACAACTGTCACACGTAACGACGCCTGTAAACACCTAGGCCAGAACAATCACCGCCACGCTCGAAGACACCTGGGCTAGAAGATCCATTGCCACGCCCGAAGACACCTGAGCCTCATCCCGAAGACACTTGGGAAACCACCTGTCCGCACACACCTGTGCCAACCACCACGCTACCCCGTCCGAAGGTTCTTGGGCTAGTAATGGACTTCAGGCCATCACAGCCTGCCCGAAGATACTTGGGCTATCCGGGAAAGAGAGCAGAAAAGGAGCTAATAATCAGCCACTAATAATAGTGTTGGGAAAAACACCCTCCCCATGAAATGGGGGTGTTCGGCACAAAGTGCTCAACTTGGGTGGGGTGCGAATAAGAAACACAAAACTACAAGTATATATATAGGTAACAAGCACTCTCCCAAGTTTAGGTTTTTCTTCAGCCAGCCTAAAGAACACAAACAACACTCAAGTCCGAGTCACAACTCTCGCCAACAAAACCCATTTGACCCATCCTTGTTTTCATGTTTAGTAATAATGTTTAAATAAGTTTATGCACTACTGGGCAACTAACACCTCAAGCACAACCAAGGAAAAACATCCAGCCAAACGTCAATTTAAACATTCACACCCGGTTCTCTTGTAAAGTCACAACAACAAAGGGATAAGTGAGATCCCTCGAAGTACTGGAACCAAAGAAACCCCCGAGACACTACCCCGTGTCCCCCAAAATGGTTTCTCATCAACAGAGGATCCCACCCCAATTCGTGATATAAACAAGGTAACCACCCGGTCTTAAAACTCACAACCACTGAATCCATAACAACAGGGGATCCCATCCCCAATTTCGCAACCACCGAGAGTATAAAAACAGGGGATCCCCTCCCCTCCCACATCTTCAGCAACCGGACCGTGAAATAAGAACAACCAAACCACTACCACCAACACAGAGCAGGGCCATGCCGGTATTTTCAGATTTATAAGATTTAACACACTCCATGATTTCAATTTCCGTGTGCTTTAACCGGGGGTTATCACAGAAGGATTGATCTTGGTGCTTTCAATTTATTTAGCCGGGTATACGTGATTAACCAATTTCCTTTTTACAGCAGGAGTTGACAACCACAAACAAGCCATTTAAAACATCACCAAGGGTTCATTAGTGCACAAAGAAAGACCACCAACGACCATGATTTTCAGTAGGCGTAAGCCCGCACAATTCAGAATAAGATCATAATACAAAACAGCATCAACGATCATTATCTTTATTTAGGTCTGGTTTATCTAATTCTACAGAATCAAAAGCATGCCCACCCCGCATGATACACAAAAAGGGAGAGACGAAGGAGAAATTCCCTACCTATTGATCAACGATCGACGCTAAGGCCGGGCGCGGAACTTCACGGATAGCGATGCGGCTCGCCTGAACGAAAATCGCCTCGTCTGAACGAAGGGTACTCCTCGCAGAGGGTGGTCGGGAAAAGAAGAAACCCACGACGAACCCTTTAGTTATAAGGGCCGCAGGCGGTTAAGATAAGAACGCGAAACCGCGTAAGGAGCAGGGGTCGTGGGTTGACCACGCGGCCCCACACGTTATTAAAGGGGTCGGGTGGTTTAAACCGACGCACACACCAGGTGAATTCATTAAATATTTAATTAGAACATTTAGGGGCGTTAGCGGGCTTTTAAAACGAGTTAAACGGGGTCAAAATAGGGTTTAAAACCTAATTCGCGCAAAAAGGAGCGCTACTGGAAAGACCCGCTGGGGTAGGCCAGAGCCACCGGTAGCTGAGCTACCGGTCGACTGCAGCGACCGGTAGACTGAGCGACCGGTAGACTGAGCTACCGGTAGGCGGCAGCGACCGGTAGACCGAGCTACCGGTAGACAGAGCTACCGGTAGGCTGCGGCTACCGGTAGACCGAGCTACCGGTAGACAGAGCTACCGGTAGGCTGCGACTACCGGTAGACCGAGCTACCGGTAGGCCTGCTACCGGTAGGCTAAGGCTACCGGTAGGCCTATTACCGGTAGGCTAAGGCTACCGGTAGGCCTACCGTTGGCCAAACTTCACCGACATTCCCAGACCAGAAAACCCAACATAAGATTTTCACAAAGTAATGGACCCCAAAAACCCGGGCCATTACAGTTGGTTAGCCATTGACGCCCTTTATATATATATATATATATATATATACATGTATGACCTGTTTTGGATGCATGTTTTGTTTGTTTAGTAGTTACAAGTGGTGTTCAACATGTTGTTGTGTTTACTTTCCGCTGCTGCTGTTTATACTTATTGCTTCCGCTGTTATTCGATATTGAATGTGCTTCCGCTCTGCGGGTCTGGTTCGAGTCTGCTGAGTCATTTGTTCCGCTGCATCTTATTTCATACTCGGACCAGTACCATTATTATCCTCTGAGAGGGTATAACCTTCCCACTATACCTATAAGACCCTTGCTGCTAGTCGGCAACCTTTGGCGTTCGGGGAGGTGCGCCTAAGGTAGTAACACTCGACCCGTTTAGCACTGTTCGGGTGGTTGTTCGGATCCGGGTCGTTACACGTACAATAGGTCTTCCTTTGTTTTTATATTTCAGCAAAAATCTATTTTCTAGGAGAGAGATTTGAATTTTGAATTCAAATTCGAGCAACCTCGAGTTCTTGAACCTCAACTCTCGGATCATCTTCAAGATAATCATCACCATTAGATTCGATTTGGGCTGTTGAAACTCGAACCATAACTACCAGATGGTTATTGAAGTGCCACACTTTTCACAATTTCTCAACTTCCAGATTTTCAAATATTCATGCCGAAACTCCCTTCAAAACGGCTTGCTTCTTAACACCACGACGTTTAAAGTGTATTTCCAGGCAAAACGCCCTTCAACACGCTCAACACGACGACCTTTTTGGCCGTTTTTCTTTTTGTTTTAGGAAACCAAGTCTCTTCTAATCTCCGTAACAAAAACATCCACCACAGGCATCATTACCCCCGTTCAGGGCTCACTGTTTCTCACAGGTAGAACTTCATTTCAAAACGCTCGGTGAAATGCCCGCCACTTCCAAAACGCCCAGTGCCGGGCTTCACCGTTTCGCACAGGTGCTTTGGACCACGACGATGGCCACGACGTAGCCCTCTTCACCGTTTCTTATAGGTGAGGATTAAAACGCCCGTTGCATTTTCATTCCAGTTGTTTACAATTTCAAAGCGGCTTCACCAGAATCACCATGGTGTGTTCCAAGCCGTGGTGAAGATTTCCTTCACCAAATCTATAACACCTTGAGATTTTATGATACATTTCTCTTCAAATAAATCTAATTTCTTGGATAGCTTGCGATACACGCAACCCCGAGTCTAAATGAACCGTAATATAGTATATCGTTATAACCTAGCCGTTAAATTGACATAGTGAATATGATTAACCACTTTTTGAAAAAAATATGCATAAATGTTTTAGATAAAATAAATATATTGATAAATAAGTACTCAATTTTTAGAAAAATCATTATATGCTTTAAAAATACATTTTTCCATAAAAAATGGTTATTACTTTTGTGTGAAAATAATATAATTAATTTCAACCACTTTCAGAAACTATATTCGATAAAATGAATTTCATTTTTGAAATCGGAATGTCAAAATTAGCTTATAGGGAATTTTTGATAATTTTCTGAAAAAAATTGATTTTTCGATGAATCGCGAAACATAATGATTTTTATTGAAAACTATTTTTTCGTTTCAAACATTTTCAAAGTTAAATTTAGTTTTAAATTGGTTTTAAAAGTAATATTTGTTATTTTATATTGTTGAACCCGGTTAATTTTATTTCCGGGTAAAGGGTATTTTCGAGTCCCACATCGGATTATTCCACCTTGTAATCATTTTTATCCATCTATAAAAGAATGTATCCACCTCACCTTGAGGTAAGGGGAATTCATCCTCTACATGGTATCTGTAACGCCCCGACCCCAGTTACCCAGAGTCGGTGCATTATTACGTAACATTGACATGATCACAAAAGATCAAGTCTCGAAAGACCGATTAGTTTAGTAGCCTTGGAAACACTAGATACATTCATAAATGTTACATTACATCATAAAGTGAAAAACTACAATAACATGGTCTCCATAGTCCATACTCATATCCCCTTCAGACTATCCCTGCAGGTCAGTCATAAAATATTTCTTCACATCCTGGGAAAAATAAAACATAGAAAGGGGTGAGTTCAGATGCTCAGTAAGTATAACAATATAGCGGAAACTTTCATAAATAAACATAATCATTTAAGGCAATGTATAACTAAAACAAAAGCCTTTTAAACTTGAACTTCAGCATAATATGACAATAATAAAATGAAATAATGCAATTTACTTATTCACATGGATATTCTACTAGTCGAATAATCACATGCAATATCAATAACCACTTTCATAATGATGGAATGTATAATGCCAGACTATCATAACCACGTATCCAAGGCCTCGTGCCAACACTACAAATAAGATTTTGTCAAGGCCTCTGCCAAGACACTAGTTTATCTCATGAGACCTACCACGTAGCCAAGGCCTCGTGCCAAGACTACAAATAAGATTTTGTCAAGGCCTCGTGCCAAGACACTAGTTTGTCTCATGAGACCTACCGATGCATCGAGGAGCTATAGCGGGCTCCACCCGTCACTTATTAAGTCCAATGCATTCTTTATATGAAAAGGTTTAAACATATCATAAACCGTAACATAATCGTATCACATAAAACATGCATAAAGGAAACATAACATTTCCACATTTCAATCACAAGATATCAATACAACACATTGATATAATAAAAAACATCATCAAAACCATTTTCAATACCAAAATAAAAGAAAAGTAAAACATGATATTTATTTTTCATTTAAAAAAAATTATGGCTTGTAGAGGAAGCCGAAACTCAAATAATGGCCACGGCAGCGGAGAAGTCGTTGTTGTCGCATACGTACGACAAAAAAACATTCCTTTTTCTCGTTTAGTAAAACGCTTCGTATAAAAAGATTCCTTTTAAATAAACGTAAAAGTCAAAGGGGTTTATACACCGTATAAAAGAAAGTTGTGTATAAAACAAAATATGCCTCAATGAAAGGAGATTGAGACGAAGTCCCTTACCTCGTGTCCGAATTGACTCAATCGTTCTTTAATCTCCTGAATAATAAATTAGAGTTAATTTATACTTGCTTAAGAACCTTTTTCAAGTTCATTATTCCTTTTATATTACTTATTACCATGTTATGAACATTATGTAATTATTTAAGTTAATAACGGTCGTTTTGTCAATCTTTGGTACTTGAGTCAAAAATAAACTTCTTAAAATTACAAGTTGTTCATGTGGTAAAATATCCATTATATCCAGAATTATATTCATGATGTAGATATCATATATATCATATATATCCACTATATAAATTCATTTATAATATTACATAACATTTAGAGGTAAGAAATGAAATGCACCGTTCATGGTGACAGTAAGCCGTACGTACGCATGAACGCTACTTTCATTTCTATTTCGTATTTAATGGAATGAAATCATAATGATAAGGTATATTATAATTCCAGTATAATATCATATCCTTTACTCCATCCTTTATATGTCCTACATATGGCATTAACGATTCAAATCAGTTTGAGGGGACGGTAGTCCGCACTTCCTAAAATGAAATTATCGCGTTTACCCATAATGGAAATCATAAAGGTATGCCATAAATGAAAAATACAGAAGCATAAGGAAAACATAAACATAATATATATCATATATAAATACAGTGACATCTTAATGGCCACCATGAGGGGTGTTAAAAGAAGATTGAACAATCATCGTTTCGTGAGACAGTAATTCGCCACCCACAGAAACAGTATGTTCTTTAACCATTAGACGAAGGTGTGTGTAAGTGTAAATCAAATCCTTCTCATAAAAACATCTTAGTATATTGAATATACTGGTGTTACAAAATAAAGGAATAAAAAGAGTTTAAGGGGTTGGAGAAACAAAATAAAACAAAAGAACATAAAAGAAGACATTACCTTTAAATCGGGTAACTATTTTCGATTTGAGCCAAAGGCTTCCTTGGGAAGACTTCTGCTCAAAGTGAGGATTCTAGGAGTAAGAGAGGGAAGTTGAGAGAGTATTTGGGCAGAGGTTGGCCGAGCCAAATGACTTTGAAGGTGTGAATAAGGTGGTAGAGGTGAATGTCTTTTATAAGAAGAGAGGAGGGACACTCTTGGAAAGTCATGAAATGTTACATTATTATGAGAGGAGAGGAGGGGCACTCTTGGAAAGTCATGAAATGTTACATTATTATGAAATACTTTTCGGATTTAAAAGGTCTCACAATGATATATCTTGAGGATAAGATGATAAGGGTTCGAAATCTACCCATCCATTAGGCTTTAGACCAGTGTAAGTCTTAGATTTTACCTTATCTTTTCATTTTATTTAAATCGTTTATTAATGAGGTGATCGCTGCATCATCGTGGTGTCATAAATAAATTTATTTATTTAATGCCTAAAAAATTATATAAAAAAATTACCATGATGTAGGAAATCTATTTAGCTTTCCAATGAATATTTATAGTAGAAAAGTTAACTTATATAACCCCATGTAATAATTGTTTTAGTAAAACAACACATGTTTGTGACAATTTTATTTTTACTTGAAATAAAAAGTTATTAATGTCATTTTCTCACCCAAGTGGCTCCATGGGGTCCCCAAGTTGACCCATGGATTGTCTTGGTCGGCCATGACTCATCCAATAAGGGTAGGACAAGTGTAAAGGTAATTTCATATTATTATAACATTATATTTACCTTAAATTACACTAATTACCTTTAATCGCGATTAATAAAACTTAAAAGTTACTATTCACCAGAAATTATTTTCATCCCATTAAACCACATTTTACTTCCTAATTACAACCATGTGTGTCGGATTTTGGAAATTAAATTCACAGAAGCGGTAAAATTTCATTTAAACGAAAAATCAGTTTTTTAACTACCACTTAGTGGTTTCACTATTCATCAAAAATTGAAGTTTTTCAGAAAAATACCAAAAATTCACCCTAAGCTATAATTGATATTCTGAATTCAAAAATGACATCTATTTTACAAAATTCCAAACATATAAGTTGCATTAATTAATTTTATAATTAATTCCCGTTGTCAAAACAAATAGCGTGTTTTTAAGAAACAATATCAATCAAAAGATTGACAATTGTTTATGTTCAATTTCAAAGTGAAATTAATTCTAATGACCACCATTGGATAAAATGGTAAAATTATATTCCAATTATACTTTAAAACCACTCAATAGTATAATTTTTCACTATAAATTATTTTGATTAAAAATGTTGTTTTTATGTATTTTTCACTATTCATCGAAAATTGGAAGTTCTCGGAAAAATACCAAAAATTCAACATAGGCTAATTTCGATATTCCGAATCCGAAGATGAAGTCCATTCTGAAATATAAAATTTATATAATTTCACAAAGTGGGTATTACTATTCATAACAGCTACTTTGATTGGTCGCGGTGTGTTAGAACTCGAGGTTGCGTACAACACACGCTGCTCTATTATTCAAAGAGAAGCGTACTATGGAAGCTTGGGGTGTTACAGTATCAGAGGGAGGTTCGATCCTCCGACCCGTGGGTTATGGGCCCGTTATGCAACAACGTCGGAAATTTGGCAGCCCACAGAGTGTCGTTAAATTCCCACGGGGCTACACAAATATAATTATTTATTATACTCAGATAACCTAACTAAAAACATAGTACCTAGCAAGTCCGAGTGTCTAACCCACAGGGACGGATCACATGTTCTAAATTAATTAAAGAAATCAAAATCAAAATTGTTTGGTTGGTTTGAAAGAAAGAGAAATAACAACAAGGATTGGGTTTGAATGTCGAGATGAGGCATGCCAGGTTCAGTGATTTTTATGTTCGTGCGCTAGGGATTCAATTGATATAGGTTTATTCAGGTTTGGTGTCAGAATTGGGTCAGCAGGAATCCTTGGTCTGGTACCCTACACTAATTCTGTGATTGCAGTGTTGGAATGGTCATCTATTAAATGCAATCACAAAACTAGGCAACCCAAAACCTTATTTAAACACAACTAACCTAGATTGCATAATGGTCATACACAAACTAAGGCAATTAATTGGTGCAATGAAATAAAACTCCTCAATTCACAAGCAATGGTAATGCAATTTGCAAAAGAAAGAGATTTGGAATTGAATAAACGGTGTTACAGCAATCCAAAACATGAATAATAAAATGAAACAATCCCTGATAGCACACCCCCTACAATCACATCACCCGACACAAATAGAACTACTCGCTCATGCTAAGCATGATGAGAATGAGCAACATGGATACTTGAGGAAAAATGACAGCGAAGAACGGTGGCGAAGCCGGGCTCCAGATCGTCACTCCGTGCGTTTCCTCCGTGCAGCGTTGCTTGGCGTCCTCTGGTCGTGGAATGTCTTGGAAGGGCGGTTGAGGGGTGTATTTATAGGAAAATCGATCAACACCTCAGTCGCGCCCGCATTTATTTTTCTGTATCCCGCTGTCGTCATGACGTGTAATTGGGTTACACGACGTGTAATCCCTCGATTTTCAGGCGTCGCAAATCTCAGCGTAATCTTCTCTAAAAACTTGTCCTGAAAAATGTCACGTCATGTAATGTAGTTACATGATGTGTAATGATCTTTCATAGCGTGCAATCAAGTCACAACTTGTCCTTTGCAGCTAATTCCTTTTGAAAAAGTCACGACATGTAATCCTTCTCCTTCCAGTTTTCCAGCTTCGCTTTGGGTTAAAAAATCTGGTGTCGCGCTGCTTCGCTTCGCTCGCGGTGCGAAATGTCTTTTAGCTCCAAAATTCACCATTTTTCGTTCCTTTTCCAAATATTCATTTTTTCCTACCATAAAACATAAAACAAGTCAATTCGCTCAAAAAAATGGCAAGATTAATCAATTAAATACAAAATCAATTCATTAAAGCACTCTTAAATGTATGCATGAAATACACTAGCAAGTCCATAACCCACAGGTCGGAGGATCGAAGCTCCTTCTCATACCATGTAGAGGGTGAATTCCCCTTACCTCAAGGTGAGGTGGAGACATTTTTTTATAGATGGATAAAAAGTATTACAAGGTGAAATAATCCGATGTGTTACTCGAAAAATCCCCGGCAACGACGCCAAAAATTTGACAGCCCGTAGGACGTCGTTAATTCCTACGGGGCTACACAAATTTAATAATTCATTAAACTTAGACAAACTAACTAAAAAGGTAGTACTTGGTAAGCCCGAGTGTCGAACCCACAGGGACGGATCATATTTTCTAAATTAATTAAGGAAACTAAAATTGAAATTGTTTGGTTGGTTTGAAAGAAAGAGAAATAACAACAAGGATTGGGTTTGAATATCTAGATTAGACATGTTAGGTTCAGTGATTTTCAGGTTCGTGCGCTAGGGATTCTATTGATATAGGTTTATTCAGGTTTGGCAATTGGGTCAGCAGAGATCCTTGGTCTGGTACCCTGCACTAATTCTGTGATTGCACCGTTGGAATGGTCATCTACTAAATGCATTCGTAAAACCAGGCAACTCAAAACCTTATTTAAATATAACTAACCTAGATTGCATAATGGTCATACACAAACTAAGGCGATTAATTGATGCAATGAAATAGAACTCCTAAATTCACAAGCAATGATCATGCAATTTGCAAAAAGAAAGAGATTCGGAATTGAATGAACGGTGTTGCAGCAATCCAAAACATGAATAATAAAATGAAACAATCCCTAACAGCACACCCCCTACAATCACATCACCTGACACAAATAGAACTACTCGCTCATGTTAAGCATGATGAGAACGAGCAACATGGATACCTGAGGAAGAATGACGACGAAGAACAGTGGCGAAGCTGGGCTCCGGATCGTCACTCCGTGCGTGTGTCTCCTCCGTGCAGCGTTGTTTGGCCTCCTCTGGTCCCAGAATGTCTTGGAAGGGTGGCCGAGGGGTGTATTTATAGGAAAATCGGCGAACACCTCGGCCACGTCCCCATTTATTTGTCTGTATCCCGCTGTCGTCACGACGTGTAATTGGGTTACACGGCGTGTAATCCCTCGATTTTCAGGCGTTGCGAATCTCGGCGTAATCTTCTCCAAAAATTTCTCCCGAAAAATGTTACGTTGTGTTAGTGTAAAGAAGAGTATTCTGGCAAGAACGAGTACCATTTCGCAGTGTAATGGGATAGTCGTCTGTTGCTGGAGCAGGAGTATCAGACGAAGCTGGGACGATGGTGTCCTTGGCCTGGACGAGGGACACATTCGATGAGCGATGTGAGTAGATAATGTCAAATCGATGATCAGCAGAGCGGGACACTAGAGATGGATGAATGATAAGAGGAAAACAATCATCGATGGTGGTGTCTGGATGGGGAGTGGGAAGAGAGAAAGGAGATCTCTCAACAAAAGATACCTCAACAAAGATGATATACCACCGTAAGTCTGGAGAGAAGTATCGGTATCCGCGCTGAGCGCGGGAATATCCGAGGAATATGCAACGAAGGGATTTGAGAGAAAGTTTGGAGAGGTTGGGACGAGTGTGACAGACATAACACACACACCGAAACACACAGAGTGAAAGTGGATGAGGAGGGAGAGAGGAGAACAGAGCCTGAAAAGGAGTCTCATCCTGAAGGATGGAATAAGGAAGACGATTTAAGAGGTATGCAGCAGTAAGGATGACATCCCCCAAAAAAGAAGAGGCACCTGCATGTGGAATATTAGAGCACGAGCAGTCTCCAGAATATGGCGATCTTTACGCTCGACCACTCTATTCTGCTGAGGTGTATCAGGGTATGATGTCTGATGAATAATGCCTTTAGTAGCTTTGAGAAACTACTGAAAGGAAGTTGATAAATATTCTCGTCCATTGTTCGAGCGGAAACATTTAACGGAGGTGGAGAACTGAGTATGAATTTCATGATAAAAGGTCTGAAAAGTAGTAAACAGCTCAGACTGATCACTAAGAAGGTAAAGCCATGTCATACGCGAGAAACCATCAATGAAGGATATATAATATCGACACCCTAAGTGACTCGAGACGGTACAGAGACTCCATACATCTGAATGAACCAAATCAAAGGGTTTGGAGGCCCGTGTTACCAATCGAGGAATATATGATGTGCGATGATGTTTCGTAAATTTACATGACTCGCAATGAAAAGAAATATGGGGGATTAATATCAAGAAAAAGCTGACGAAGAGTGCAGGCAGGTGGATGTCCCAACTGAGAATGAAGGTCCAATGCACGAGCAGAGAGTGTCGTGCAGACTACTGATGTTGGACTATCGAACATGTGCACCTGAGTCAAACATCCAAGCAGATGGGTGATGCGCGACACAAGCAGTTGATCAACCAGTATGGACAATAGATGCCGAAGAAGAGCCAGGTAGAGAGGCGGTCCGATGAGTGTGAATCAGCTGGAACTCAGCCATGGAGAGGTCCAAAGTGGGAGGAAGAACCCAACATTGGTCGATGAGGTGGCCTAGCATGCCACAGTGCTGACATAGAGGGCGAGTACGACCCTCACCATGGCCACGTCCACGAGCGCCCGAAGAGCGTCCATTGCCACGACCCAGAAGGGCAGTAGGATCGATGCTGTGAGTGGGTGGGGGAAGAGCCCGATTCGTCTTTCCAAGGCGATGATAAACCAGTGAAATCTCAAGCGAGGAGGGGCTAACGAGCATCTTTGTGGCCGTTATCGCATATTCGGGATCAAAGCCATGGAGAAGGCTGAAAAGACATAATTGGTCTGACTGGGCCGCAACTCAAGTAATTCATCCCGAAGGGCTTTCCACTTGATGAAGTACGTCGGAAAAAGATGGTTTTGTTGGCGGATAACAGACAGGTGATGAAGAATGTCTGACACCCAAGCCAAATTGTTTGTTTCAGAATACATAAGGTTTAAGGAGTCCCAAAGTTCCTTAACCGTATTTGCTGTTCGAGTTACATCCTTGGCCGAGCGGTCCATAGAATTGATTGATGCGAAAACGTCGGGAGTCGCAACGACAAAACAACGATTCAAAGAAGAGTAAAAGGAAAAAAAAACACAGAACGAGAACACAAGGATTTACGTGGTTCGAGAATAATCCCTACGTCCACGGAGAGGCAAAACTTCACTACTTGTCGAGAGCACAATTTTACAGAAACCCTAGCCTGAAGTCAAGGAGCTACAATGCTGTTGACTCCGAAGTCCGTACTGCTACAATGCCTTCTCGGCACATTATTGACCAGCCCCCACCTGTGCGGATTCCAGACTATTCAATGGCCACTCTTCTATCATTCCTCCACTGATCACCGCCTCCACTCGCTTTATTGATGAGCGGCTTGACTCAACAAATTTTTCTGTCTGGTGGAAGACGGTACTGATGTCTCTCACTGACATGGACCTCGACTCACACTTCGAGGCGCCTCCGCCACCACTGTCAGATCCAAAATACAGGCCATGGAAGCTTGCTGACATCAAAATCTTTGCTTTACTTGTCAATTCTATGGACCGCTGGGTTAAGGATGTAACTCGAACAACAAATACGGTTAAGGAACTCTGTGGCTCTTGGAGTATGTGTAACTTCCTGCCCCACTTCCTTTGTAACTTCTCTTTGTAACTTCCCTATCTTTTCTATAAATGAGGGCCCTCTCCTCACCTTGAGGAGCGTGGGGGATTTCTGATTTTACATGGTATCAGAGGGATTTACTCCCGACCCTCCCTCCCTCATTCTTATTATTTTTTCTCCCATCAGCTTTAGGTTTTTTTTTTCCCCGTCCGGGGGGCGGCGGCCTCAAAGCCCTGTAGGGTTACCGCCGCCGTCCCGCGGCTTCCCGTCGTCCGGCACTGCTCCGCTGCTCCGTTGCCGACGTCCCCTCCTGCGGCTTCCCGGCTTCGCCTCCTTGCGACGACCGGCCCCGCCTCCCTCCGGCTTCCTGTCGCGGATCCCGCCTCTCTCCCGCGGCGCGACTCGGCTTCCAGCCCCGCATCCCTTGCGTCGGCCTCCTGTGACGCGCGACACCTCCCGCGATGCTCTGTCCGACGGCCCTCTCTCCCGAAGGCCCTCTCTCCCGACGACCCTCTATCCCGACGGCCCTACTCCCTGCGCACGCCGGCCCGCTCGTCGCCGCCCCTTCCCGCAGCGCCTCCTGCCGGTCCTCCCTCCCGGCGGCTCTCCTGCATGGCGCGACTCCCCTTCCCGGCGGCCCTCTCCCTCCCTGGTACGCGGCTCCCGTCGCGCCTCCCTCCTCTCGCGCGGCTCCAGCGCGACTCCCGGCGCGACTCCTTCCTTCGCGCGGCCGCCTCCCGCACGGTGCTCCCGACGCGGCTCCCTCCAGCGCCGGACCTCCCGCCCCGATTCATCCCGCGCTGGCTTCTCCTCCGGCAGCCCTCCTTCCGTGCTCCGCTCCTCCCGCTGCTCCCGCGCGCTCGTGGCTCGCGGCTCCCGGCAGATCTCCCTCCAGTCCGGCGACCGCTCTCCCGGCCCTCTCGTCCCGCGGCGCTCCTGTCCAGCGGCCCTCCGCGCGCCTCCCGGCCGGCCCTCCGCGCGCCCTCCCGGTCCTTCTCGGATTTTTCGGCCAGATCCTTCTCCCTGCAGCTCTCCTGCGGATTTCCCGGCGACCCTTCCGGCTGGCCGGCTGCGCCTTTCCCGCCTTGTTCTTCCCGGCGGACCTCCCTTCCCCGGCTGCTCCCTGCCGGACGACTCCCCGCGCCGGTAGCCTCCCTTCCCCGGCTTGCGGCTCTTTCCGGCAGCCCGCCTCTTGTGCGAGTCTCCCGCCGGCTTTGTTGACGATCGGCCTCCACCCCTGCCGGCCTCCACTCCTGCCGGCTCCTCCAGCAGCTGGCCTCCATTCCTGCCGGCTCCTCCAGCAGTCGGCCAACAGCCCTGCCGGCCTCCCGTGCCACCTCTGCTCAACTGCTCCCTCCATGCCGACCTCCTCCTGCATCCTGCGGAATCCCCGCCTCTCTGCCCGGTGCCTCCTGCGGAATCCCCGCCTCTCTGCCCGGTGCCTCCTGCGGAATCCCCGCCTCTCTGCCCGGCATCTCTTGCGGAATCACCGCATCTCATCGCCGGCCTCCTCCTGCGGATTTCTCGGCGCTTCGACGACTGGCACCCGTCATTGCGGATTTTCTCGGCGCTTTGACGATCGGCCCGACATTACGGTTTACCGGCGCTCTGACGACCGGCCCGTAGTGCGGATTTTCCCGACGCTCTGATGACCGACCCGCCAGTGTGGATTTCCCGGCGCTCTGTTGTCCGGCCCCGCACTTTTCCGGCGATGACCCATCCTTTATTTTTCAACGGCATCACATTACCATCTTCAGGGGAGTAGCATCAACAACGATTTTATTATTTCCGTTTCGTCTATTTTTGTCTTGTAATTGTCATGCCCAGCTTGAGGGGGAGTGTTGCGGTCTTTTTATTGATTTGTCTGTTTTTCATTATGTGTCCAAGCTAGGTACACCTAGCTTGAGGGGGAGTGTTGGAGTATGTGTAACTTCCTGCCCCACTTCCTTTGTAACTTCCTGCCCCACTTCCTTTGTAACTTCTCTTTGTAACTTCCCTATCTTTTCTATAAATGAGGGCCCTCTCCTCACCTTGAGGAGCGTGGGGGATTTCTGATTTAACCTTATGTATTCCGAAACAAACAATTTGGCTCAGGTGTCAGACGTTCTTCATCGCCTGTCTGTTATCCGCCAACAAAACCGTTCTTTTCAGATGTGCTTTATCGAGTGGAAAGCCCCCTGCGATGAATTATTTGAGTTGTGACCCATTTCTCAAACTCTTGAGGCAGTCGGGCCACAAGCATTCGACCCAACCGGATTGGGCTACACCAATCCAACATTTAGTACTTCTACCTAAAACCTTTCTTCATAACCTTGGGAAAGGAAACATAAGAAAGGGTTGAGCTCAGATGCTCAGTAAGGATAAATAAAGAAAATGCGTAAACATAACATGAACAAAAGAGTATGGAACTTGAGCATAACATTTGAAGATCATACCCTGCATATTAGAGATCATAATAAAGATTGACAGTTCATAAGACATGGATCATAAGAGAATTATGAGCGTAAGTCATGAAAGCATAACATTGGAATAAGACATGGAATTTGTGGCATGCACATTTGTTTATAACATTTTGAACATATATAAGTAGAAACAGGTTCACTCATTAAGTTAAGGACATGAAATCAACCCCCCCGCATCAACTTATGAACATGTAACTAGTTTCATGCATAACATTGAGGTTCATGCATAACATTGTGAACATGTAATCAGGTTCACACATAACATTGTGAACATGTAATCAGGTTCACGCATAAACTTACAGAAATGCAACCAGGTCCATGCATAACATTGTGAACACGTAATAAGGTTCACTCATAACATTGTGAACACGTAATAAGGTTCACTCATAACATTGTGAACATGTAATCAGGTTCACGCATAAACTTATGGACATGCAACCAGGTTCATGCATAACATTGTGAACACGTAATAAGGTTCACTCATAACATTGTGAACACGTAATAATTGTATTGGAGGGAGATATAACAAAATCATACATACGAGTACCACAAGATTATAAAAAATAATCATATCGTAACCCATGAAATGAGATAAACATTATGAACATTTAATCATATCACTACCTATGGAAAAGGGGTTGGTCTCATAATCACCACCAGTGAAAAGAAGCGGGTTTCAAATGCATATAACCCGTGAAAAGAGAAACGGGTTTCATAAACATCATGCCATCGAAACATTTACCATTCATAGAAAGAATATGAATGGAAGCATTGAATCATTTCCCCAGGAAGACATGAGTAACACCAATGGATGTCATCTTAGATGAGAAATAATTTGGAAAAATATTTTAAAAACATTTCTTCAGGAAAATATCCTTTCTTCTTTGAAAAAAAAATTATTTTTTATAACATAAAACTTTTTGAAAACCATTTCCTTGAAAATAAACTTGAAAACTTATAAATAAAGCTTTGAAATCATTTTGGAAACCTTTTTCTTTGAAAACTTATAAAGAATGCTTGAAAACGTTTAAAACATTTCTTAAACACAAAACATTCTTGAAAACCATTTTCTTTGAAAATAGGTTTGAAATATTTTAAAGGAAGCTTTGAAAAACCATAAAACATTTTTGAAAACTTTTTTCATTGAAAACCACTTTAAAAACAATAAATGTCCATAATATTAAGAAAACATTTTTCCTTTAAATTAAACTTGTAAATGCACAATGGAATCTTCAAGGAAATGACAGTCGCAACGGTGGTAAGTTCGTACGTGCCGAACATTCCTTTTTTTACCTTAAAAGTTTCGAAAAGTGCCTTGATAGGAAAATGACAAGAAGATTCTTTCTAAGATCGTAGAAGGTAAAACATGTGTAAAAATGCCCTTTAACATCATATGATAAAAGTAAAACATTTTTGAAATCATTTTTAGAAATCATGGTTTTGAAAGAACACAGATTTCCGACCGAAAGGAGAAATAAAGTCAGATTTTCATTAAAACGTTTCCTAAGTACCAAAAAGTGGAAAAATGGTACTAATACATGAATATATCATGAAAAACCAGAGGATAAGATAAGTCATGGGTGTTCTTGAGAGATGGATCATTAGACGTCATCAATTGAAGCATAATCATAAACAATCTCGATAAACGATGAAATTGTTTCAATAGACTCTTACCACTTGGTAACTTAGAATCATACTCATGTAAGAAAATAAAATTTTCATGAAGTTTATAATATCATGAAAACAAGAAGATTCATGATATAACATTTCAAAGGGCAGTGTATACACCACACAATAAAAGTGAGTGGTGAATAAGGCATGTATCTCATGGTAATAAAAGGTGAGATGAAATTCCCTTACCTTATGTCTTGACTTTAGTCGTACTCGTTAAAACCTCTTGTATGATAAGTATAAGTTGATTATAAATCTATCACAAAACCATATTCATATATATAATACCATATATGATTATCTTGAGGCTTTATATTACCCGTTTATCACCTGAAAGTACACATAAACAGTATGTTCGTTACCCATTAGATGGAGGTGGAAAGCTGACATCAAGATATAGACGCTGGGGAGAAGCAGTTCCAAGTAGTTATAGTCTGGATGAATTCCTCTAAGACCTTCGAGTCATGTAATGTCATGAAGCCTACGAACGAACCATGTACGGGTTCCCCTTCAACCCTTAAAATGGGGATTATCAAAAAATGAATAAAAATAGAAGGCCTTCGGGCCATTCAGAGTGTGTAAGTGTAGGTCGAACCCTTAGCATAACAACATCCCAGTATATTGAGGATATTGGTGTTATACAATCATGGAATAAAGAGAGGGAGGGGGTGGAGAAAGGAAATAAAAGAAAGGAGTTTGTGGGAATGCGTTACCTCTTAATCGGGTAACTCCTTTTGGTTTGTGTTAAAAGGATTCTTTGGATTGGTTTCTGCCCAAAGGGAGGCTTCAAGGAGGGAAGGAGGGATGTTTGGAAGTGGATTGGGCAGAGATTGACCGAACTTAAGTGGTTTGAGAGGTGTGAAGAAAAGGTAGATGTTGAGGCCTTTTATAGGGAAGAGAAATGACACTTGACATTTTTGAAAATAAGTTAGGTGTACCCACGTTTTTACTTAACAAAAGTCATATCAAACCATCCAAACTCAAGAATGGAAGGTGCATGACCGAATCATGGCCAACCAATGTGTGTTGGACAAGTGTCTAGGTCGTTTTGGGTCTTAAATTTAAGGTTTAGTACTTTATTAACCTAATTTTTCTCTTAATCGTTGTAATTAATTTTAATCGCTTACACTAATCTTTTTGGTCAAAAACTAAGTTTACCTTATTAGACATTATAAATTATGTTGATTCCAAATGTCAAATCTATTTTGCCAAATTCTAATCCCAAATGTGGCAGAAATTAATTTAAAAATAATCCCGCTAACGGGACGACACTGTGAGTTTTTAAAGTAAAAACGTTCAAAAGTTTGCTAAGTTTTTATACTCAATTTCAAAGTGAAATTGATTCCAATGACCGACATTAAATTAATTTATAAAAGTATTATCTAATTAAACTTTACAACCAATTTAAAATATAATTTAACCTGATAAATGAATTAGATGAAAAAACAGTTTTGAATTAAAATTCAGTATTTTTAACTATTCATTAAAAAATTAAACCTTACAGAAAAATACCAAAAATTTATCATAACCTAATTTTTATGTTTTGCTTTCAAAACCTAATTTTTATGTTTCGCTTTCAAAGATGAAGTTTATTTTGACATATTAAATCTAGAAAAGTGCAAAAAATTGGATTTAAAATGGGTTCGTCATTAAAAGGCGGTAAAACTATCTTTATAAAAATATAAATATAAAATTGAGTTTGTTCTTATCTTATATCTATCAAATCTATTGAATGATTATCAAAAATATTGGTTTGAATATATAGCATATAAATTTAATTAATATCGTTCACTATTAGTAATTAATTTAACTTATTAATATAAATCGTCTTTTTCACATAAAAACAGGCTTTTATAAAATCAGTCCCTTTATATTCATTTGGTTTCTATATTTTTTTTTAATTAATAGGTAACCAATGAATTCAACTGTATATATTCATAAGTTAATTAATCCTATAATCTTCAATTTAATTGCCATGTTATATCCTATATAATAGTATTTTAATAATGAATTATTGTTCGGTAACACTCGGTCTTGCGTGTTACGCAAGCCATCGAGGAAAGTCAGTCTTGCGTGTAATGTAAGCTAACCTCAGTGTTCCTTACAGAGAAAACTAAAATTTATGTTGCGTGTAGTGAACGATTAACTTGGTGTTGCGTATAACTCAAGCCAAACATAGTGTTTTTATAAAATAAACTATTTTCAATGTTGCGTGAAGTGTAAAATATCAAAAAGATTAAATTAATTCGAAAAAAATATTTCACAAAATCTCAGGTGTTACAATAATACCTTCCTAACTTCCTTCACCACATCCTAGAACTTCTGGTTTTGCCAAAAGACTCTCCTTTCAAGGTTCACCGATCGGTGCTACCGAGGGTTGTCGGGGTTTTCCTTCCCCAGTTCTCCCGAAACGCCACTTTTAAGTCTTTTAACCTTTTTAAAGTGGTTTAAGGCCGTTTTTAGCCTCGTAAACAATGTTTTAAATCCCCTAAGAGTGGGTCGATCCTCTACGGACCCGTTTTCCTCTCTTTAAATGAAATCCTTTAACGCACAACTGTTATGGCCACCTCTCCGATGAGAATTATTAAATAACAATTAATTCCATCGTGTGTAACCGTCCAACCACGTGGTGAAACCACGATCCGCCTTTAAAGCCGTTCAAAATTCATATCTCGTAACTCCAGGATCTCGCCTTTTATCGCATGAGAATTCTTTCTTCTGAGCTGGTCTCTTTCTTTCCTTGGTGGGAAGGGGTGCGCCTGTGCTGGAGCCTTTCCTGCTCACTCTTGGAGTCCTCGAAGTTCCTCCCCTGCAAGTCGCGCATCCCCAGTTGTTGGCGCGAGGAGAAAAACTTCGATCTTTGATCATCCAAGTAGGGTTTTTCCTTCTTCTATCTTTAGTGTGTATCATGTGGGGTGGGTATGATAATGTTTCCTTCGGGGATGGATGAAACCAAACCTTAACGAAGATAATAAATGGTTTTTAAAGAATGAAGGGGTGTGTTTGATGGTGCTCCTGTACTCTTTTATCTTTGTCTATATGTTGTGAATTGTATGGACTTATGTCCACTGAAAATCGTGGCCGTTGGTGGTCCTTTTTTGCGCACTAAAGAACCTCTGTTTTCTGGATAATTCTATGATTGAATGGCTGTAATTAATCACGTAAACTCAGTTGATTAAATGGATGCCCAATGAATAAGAATCCTTGTGTGGTCACCCCGGTTAACCAAACGGAAGAAGGAAAATTAATGAAAGGTGTGTTTGAATCTGGAAACTCCCTTGCTCTATCTTGGTAACATGTGTGGTTGTTATGCTTAATGCTTATGGGGTGGCGTGGATGGGGATGGGATCCCCTGTTGAGTTATTGGTTGTGGACCTGAGGCCGTGCGGGGCCGTAAGATGGTGCTTGGGTTGGTTCCAGTACTTAGAGGGATCTCACAGATCCCTTTTGTTGTCGTGACTTTAAAAGAGAACCGGGTGTGAAAGCTTAAATTACTGCTTGACTGTTTTTCCTTGGCTTGTGGCTATGCCTGTTAGTTGTTCGGTAGTGAAAAATTATTTAGAAGGAACCACTTGAATGTGATAACAAGAACGAGTTCAATGGAGGATTGTTTTCTGGGGATGGGTTTTGACTTGGTTGAGGCTGTGGTGCTTCTTATGAATGAATAGTAACTAGGGTGTTTGTGTATGAGCTGGTTTTGGAACCCCTAGGTTGGGAAGAGTGCTTGTTTACCTATATGTATAATTTACTTATGTTTCTTATTCGCGCCCCACCCGAGTTGAGCACTTCGTGCTGAACACCCCCATTTCATGGGGGAGGGTGTTTTTCCTAACACTCCTATGAGTGGCTGGTTATTAGCTCCTTTGCTGCTCCCTTTTCCGAGTAACTCCAAGAAATTTCAGGCAGGCTATGACGGTCTGAGGTCCATTATAGCCCAAGATTCTTCGGGTATGTTAGTTGTGGTGGTCTGCCCAGGTGTGTGCGGGCAGGTTATTTCCCAAGTGTCTTCGGGATGAGGCCCAGGTGTCTTCAGGCGTGGCGGTAGTTGTTCTGGCCCAGGTGTTTGCGGGCGTGGTTACGTGTGGTTGTTGTGGCCCAGGTGTTTGCGGGCATGATGTGTGGTTATGGTAGCCCAGGTGTGTGCGGGCGGGGTATGGCAGTGGGACTGCGGTGAGAATAGCGGGGGATGTTTGACGCATAGGATATCTTCAATAACCAGTGGGAAAGTGGCGCGGGGTACCCAAACATCAATGTGTTATTACTATTACTTTACTTGATTTGCGTTATTTGGGGAGTGTGCCTTGGTGAGATTTGAGTGGATAGTTTTTCTTGTTAGGTGCTTTGGTTATCTCTTTTTCTCACGGGACATTAGATTGTCTCCCCACTTGTGCACGAGGGCTTTTGGTTTTCCCTACTGAGTATACCTGTATACTCACCCTACATATATAAATTGCTTTCAGGTTTCCAGCAGGACTTCAGGGATCGTGCGGGACCGTACTAGTTCGGACGTTGGGGCAATTGCTGTTGTTGTTTTTCTTTTCTTTGGTAATTTCCTTTGGAGTTTTCTTGTACTTTTGTAGCACTTACTTTTGGAACATGCATATGAGAATAGTTTGTTTTGACTTTACTTCTACCTCCAGTTTTGGTGTTGTTTGGGATTTACTATCTTATCTCCCGATCCTACTAAATAAAAGGGTAATGCCTTACATTTTGTGTGTAATTCTATACCCTTGGTGCTAGTCGCCACTCCGGGACCTATTGAAGTCGGGTTTCAGGGGTCATTATCTCTCCTTCAACTTGCGGAAGGGTCTGGTAATCCGCTGTCTCTTCTTTCATCTTGGTGAAGGCGGGTCGTGACAGAATGGAGGAAAAAATTTCTCAACGAAGAGGTATAACTCTTAACCGAGCGTTTTCAATTTTATTTCTTTTTCTACCTCTACTAAATCCATGATATTCATTCTTAAATGATGACTTCAATATCTTCAATATACTAAATTGTTATTGTGATGATGAAACAACCATTATCCACCTTCTTTCCATCCCATGGAAAGTGAAAACATCGCTCGTGCGTACGTACGGTTTAACGTCTTCACATATTGGTATAACTCGTTTTTCACCACCACTTTACTCGGATGTTTATAATTATGGATTTAATAAATATATATGTTATTTATGATATTATTATGATTTTGAAAATGTGAATTATTATTTACCTTTCTTTCATTTCATCTGTCGAAAAATTGAAACAACGTTCATGCTTAACGTACGGCCTGCTGGCTCTATGAACAATGTAATTCATTTTTCCATCTCTATCTTTTATGGATGACTCTAATGAATATATATATTTATATCACGATTAACATTCTGGAGACGATGAAACCATGGTCAAAGTACAAAAACTGAAACACAACCGAATTGAAACTTCCATAAAAAACGAAACAGTTAACACCCGAAAACGATGATTTTAATAAAGAATTATTAATAAACGAGTGTTGAAATGTTATAAGTGGATCATATATGATATTATAAGTATGTACATGATTCTGGTATACAAGTATAATAAATTTAAATTTATTACATAGGAGGTTAGAGCGCTTTCAAAACAAGTGGAGTTTAAGTTAAGAGATTTATGCTACAATTTCATTATTTATCGGGATTGCTCATGATTAAATTTGTGACACATCTCTCAAGAATTCCATGACTTTTCTTCTCTTATAGTTATTTTTATAGATTACATGTTTTCTTTTCATTTTCTTCTCTTCAAGTACTCAAGAGTCCGAAACTATATTTTTAAGGAAAATCGACTTTATTTTTCTTTTCGGTAGAAATCAAATTTCTTTCATATTCATGTTCTTTAAAAATGTTTTCAAGAATACTTTTAATATTCTTCTATGATTGTTTCAAGTCATTTTTACCCATGATTGATTTTTTACAAAAATGGCTTAAAAAAAATCTTTTTGTCGTTTTCCAAACGAGTTACTTTTGAATTTTTACCGAAAACGTGAATTGATTTTTTGTTTTAACGTACACGACATGAACACAATTTCTCGCCGTCATTACCGCCCAATGCTTTGAAGCTTCATTTACCACTTTCCAAGGTTCTTTTGAAAGAAAATGTTTTTTTTAATATTTGGATTTTTTTTAGATTTTAAATAAGTGATTTCGAAGTGAAAAATGTATTTTGCTCAAGAAACATTTCAGTGATCTTTTAAAGGAATTATCATCTATGATAATATCCTTTGTTGTTAATTATACTTTACTGGGGATATGATTCGATTATACCATTTTTATTCTTTCTCTGGATGATTTATGATTATGATGACAAGATGTTTATGAAATCCGTTTATTTTCCACGGGTTATGCTATGATGAAATGTTGAAATGTTTATGAAACCCATTTTGTTTTCACGATTTATGATATGATGCGTGTTTTATGACCTTGTGCCACACATATGTATGATTTTCATTATGTGACGGGTGAACTCGAAATTATAGTCCTCTAATGCATTGGGTAAAGATGAATATTTTCATGAGATAATAAGGACTGAAATTGTAAGAACCCGGATCTTCTTTTCAGGTATGTTTTCCTTTTCTGGTCGTTTTTGAAAAAAAGAGGAATTTCTGTAAATTTTCGAAGTACACGCCGTGTACTTTATGAGTACACGCCGTGTACACGGTTATGTAGTACCCCCGGTTTGAAGTATGTGACCCTTGTTTCGGTTCGTTTGTGATTTTTGAAGTGGTTGGTTGAAGTTTGGACAATTCTGGGAAAAACTTTTAAAGTTGTGGAGGTCGTGCAGGGGCGCATGATTGACGCACGGTCTGAACAAACCGTGCGACCAGCCCAAGAAACCGTGCACCCCTGACAGTGGGCTCCGCATGGGCGGCGCACGGTTTGTCAGACCGTGCGGGCAAGCCGTGCGAAGTCCCTGGGTGAGACAGTGGCAACCGCACGGTTGGCGCACGGTTTGCCAAAACGTGCGGGGTAATCGTGCGACCACTTAAGGTTTGGGTTTTTAAGTCCCGGGCCACTCGGGATTTCCCATTTTCCCCTCATTCTTCCTCCCACTCGTGGCTCACGCGGGAGTTCCGGTTTTCAGAGGTTGGGGGAGCTCTTTAGCTCGTTTTGGAGGCAAATCGGAGGGGTTTCTTGGTGGATCAAAGACGTTTCTCCTCGGGTAAGTCCCTCTTTTGGTTCTTTGAGGTTTTGGTTAGGGTTAGCCCTCTCCCTCTTAGTTTCCTAGATCTACAAGGGTTGCATGTAGATCTAGAGTTGTGTTGCCTTTGTGTGTTAAAGGTTGAGATTTTTGATGTTAGGGAAGAGTTTTTGAGGTGGTTTCGAGGAGGCGTTCTCCCGGTTTGGAGTGCGTTTGGGCGAAGGGTCGATTTCGCCAAACCCTAAGAGATAGGTGGTTTGTGCCTTTCCGTTGAAAGTCTTTGAGTTATATGTGCAATTGTGCCCAATACACTTGATCGGGGTATTGCGTGTTTACCGTTTTAGCCCTGATAATTGCCTACTATGCTTGTATGCTTGAGTAGATGATATTTGATTGAGATTAGAGTTAATTGCTATGCTTTGGAAGTGTTTGCCCATGCATGTTTGTTATGGCCGTTTGGTCTGCTTAGCTTGTTAGGCTGCCTTGCCTGTTTCCCATGCATAGTGCTGATAGGACGGAGTGATTGTATTTCTGACATGCTGTTATGCTGTAGATTGTTAGCCAAGTAGTTCTTGAGGTTTACTTTGGCCGTATTGCATTGCTATGCACGTTTGACTTACACAGGGCCGTGAGAACCTGGTGTAGTAGACTATAAGGGGGATTGACCGTGTGAGCTTTCTTAGAGAGTCTTTATTCATTGTAGACTATAAGGGGAATTGGCCGTGTGAGTTTCCTCAAAGAGTCTCTAATCGCTTTAGACTATAAGGGGAATTGACCGCGTGAGCTTACTCAGAAAGTCTTTATCACATATGACTATACGGGGAATTGACCGAGTGAGCTTCCTCAGAGAGTCTTTGAGCATTGTAGACTATAAGGGGAATTGACCGAGTGAGCTTCCTCAGAGCGTCTTTGACCGCTTGGGGCTATAAAGGGGAATTGGCCGTGTGAGCTTCCTCAGAGAGTCCTTGACTACCTTAGACTATAAGGGGAATTGACCGTGTGAGCTTCCTCAGGGAGTCTTGAATCACTTTTGACTATAAGGGGAATTGACCGTGTGAGCTTCCTCAGAGAGTCTTGAATCATTTTTTGACTATAAGGAGAATTGACTGTGAGTGCTTCCCAGAGGGTTACCTTGCTTGATCAGCTGCTTATTTGATATTTGGAATTGTTTATTGCTGAGTACCTTCTTGTTTACTGCATCTTTGCTTATTACCTGTCATATACATTCATTGACTGTTAGGCACAAATCTTTGGGTGGTTGCCTACTGAGATTTAGTCTCACACCCTGTTTGGGTCATTCTTTTGGGCCCAAACAGATTATAATGCTGCAGGTATAGATAAGGGCAAGCGCCCTTCTACTTCAGGTACTTGATTGCTGTGGAGCTGGAGAGCATGAGACTAAGCTATGGCTTGCGATGTTGAGAAGTTGTTTACTTGTTTTTCTTTTGTACTTTGGTTTAGTACTGTTGTATCCCAGCATTGTGGTTTGTTTGGCTGCCTTCTTAGACATATATGTATCATGCATCATTTATATATACATGCTCCAGTTGTTTCTTTATCAGTCTTCCTCTGTTTACTGTTGTTTGACATTTTACTGCTTCCGCTTTTGTATATTTGTTTACATTCGCTGTGTACTCTGCCAATGAGGGCATAGTTTTCCCACTCTCAAACCCAAGACCCTCGCTGCTAGTCGGAAGCCTCTGGCGTTCGGAGAAATGCGCTTGAGGCCATGTGACCAACCGGGTACGGGGCGCCTCTGGGTGGCTTCCGGAACCGGGACGTTACAGGAATGAGGAGTGAACCAAGTTCAGTAAGGGACTCCGTTCACTATGATAGTCTTGAGAGTGAACTTTGACTAAGGATAAAATGAAATGAGGAGTGAACCCAATCCACTACGATAGTCTTGGTAGCGAGCCTTGACCAAAGAAATGATTTTCTATGCTTATGTGTATGCTACAAACTTATGTTTTATGCCAATGTTATGCTCTCATGACTTATGCTCTTTGATTTCTTTATGATTCATGTCTTGTGAACTGTCAAACTTTATGCCATGACTCAAAATTATGATCTATGATATGGTGGGTATGGTTTTCAAATGTTAAGCTCATGCTCTTATACCCTTATGCTCACTTTATACTTAAGTGATCATTGATATCTCCCTTGTTTACCGTAGGGATAAGTTTAAGTATAAGATAACATCCTAAAGTTTTGGTAATGTAAAGATAATGTGGTTTTCCACTATGATTATTGTTGCTCATGTTTTTTGGTTTTAGTCGATGTCTGGAACCTGAAACAACCGTGTTAATGCTAAATGTGATAGACAATGCAATGTTTGTTCTCCGGAGCAATCAAACGTTATGGGAGCTGGAATGCAAAATCTTGTTGCTACGCTTACACAACTTTCTCAAGCCATGAATTTGCTAAGCTTACAAACAAGCAAAGGAGAGAACAACGTTCTATTGAGTCATTCATCAGGCAACATCCTCGGGTTCCCAAGTAGCTTCTTCGATTTTTTGATTCCTCCAGAGAACTGTGTTGGATTGGTGTAAACAGACACTGACAGACACTGTAGCAGAGCAGACTTCGGAGCCAACTATACTGTAGCCTTTTGGATTGTCAGCTGGCAGCCACTGTAGCACTTTTGACTAAGGTGGCCGCCTTTCACTGCAGCAACGCGGACTTCCTGTGCGGTTGGTGGAACAATGATCGTCTTCCTCTTCATTTGTAGCCCATTTTGGGCTAGGGTTTCTTACCGAAAAACTCTGTAATTGTGCTCCCGATTATAGTGATTATTCTGCCTCTCCGTGGACATTGAGATTATTCCCAAATCACGTAAATTTGTGTGTTCTGTGTGCTTTCTTTTCTTCTGCATTTTTTTTCCGTTTCTCGTTTCTGTCGTTGCGACTCCCGACGATTCCGCAACAAACTGTAACCAAACTAGTAGTCTTTTTCTATAACACTTAATTTCTACGATCTAAGATTTCTACTGATTGTTGCTCAAGTTGTACAACCTCTGAGTTCAGTACATATGAAAGACCAGGTATTTACTTCCTTATAAGAGATACATAGAACACATCGTGAACTTGAGACAGGTTCAGTGTAATCGCCAAACGATAAACTACCGTCCCTACTCGATCAAGAATTTCGAAGGGGCCAATATACTTAAAGCTCAACTGTCTCTTATTTCCGAATCTCATAATCTTTTTCCATGGTGAAATTTGCAATAATACCTTCTCACCAACATCGAATTCTAGATTTCGCCGACGATTGTCAGCATGACTTTTCTGTCGACTCTGAGCTACTCTTATGTGCTGTTGAATGACTCTAACCTTCTCTACCATTTCTTCAGCTAGATCAGGTCCTGATAGTATTGTTTCTCAAATTTCATCCCAACATGCAGAAGTTTTACATTTCCTACCATAACGGGCTTCATAAGGAGCCATCTGAATGCTCGAGTGAAAACTATTGTTGTAAGAAAACTTGACCAAAGGAAGATATTGATCTTTACTACCTTTGGAATCCATAAAACAAGATCTCACTGTATCCTCTAGGGTTTGAATGGTTCTCTCAGACTAGTCATCGATTTGAGGATGATAAGCAGTACTGAAACACAATTCTGAATCTAGAGCTTGTTGAAGACTTTTTCGGAACTTCGAGGTAAAGCTCAGATCCCAGCCAGATACAATAAAATGTGGCACTCCATGCAACCTTATCACTTTCTTAATGTATACTCTGACAAGCTGATCAAGAGATAAATCTTCTCTAATAGCAATAAAGTGCGCTAATTTCGTAAAGCGATCGACTACAACCCAAATAGCATTATGACTTTTAGATGTTTTGGGGAGTCCAACAGCAAAATCCATGATGATGTTTTCCCATTTCCATTATGTTATGTGTAATAGTTGTAACATCCTTTTAGACTTTTGTCTCTCAACCTTAACTTGTTGACATACCAAGCACCGTGATACATACTCTGCAATATCTCTTTTCATGCTGTCCCACTAGAAATACTCTTTCAGATCTCTATACATTTTCGTACTTTTAGGATGAATAAAGAATGACGAACTATGAGCTTCATTCCATAACACCTTGTTCAAGTCTGGTATTGACAGGACACATACACAGTTCCTGAATCTTATCATTCCATCACAATCAAGGTTGAACTCAGGAATATTTCTCATCTTCTTTTTTAGTTCTATATTTTCCTTTTGCGCCTCTTTAATTTTTACTTGGATATATAGTTGAACACTCATTTGAGCAAGATAAGATTTCGCTCATTCTTTCAAGATTTCTAGATCCATCCTTTGCAAATCTCAAAATATTGGATCTTTTGTGATCCTTATTATAGATAAGCTTGGATGATCATTTCGGTTTAGAGCATCTGTCACCTAGTTTGCTTTCCCATAGTGGTAATGTATTGAGTAATTATAATCTTTAATCAACTCCAACCATCTTCTTTGACGCATATTCCACTCTTTCTGAGTGGCTATACACTTCCTCCAATGGCCCGAAGACCTTCATTTTTTATTGATTTTTGATAATCCACCTCTCAAGGGGTGAGGTGGAACCCTTAAAGGCCTGTAGGCGTAAGCATTACATGACCCATAGGCCTTAGAGGAATTCATTGCCCGTAGGCTTCAAACATTACATACAACCCAGACTAATTACTTGGAACTGCTCCTCCCCAGCATCTTCATCGTGAAATCAGCTCTCCACCTTCGCATGGTTGTTCGACTAGGCTTTCCCATGCATGCACAGGCTTGTCCCGATGGCAGGTGCCATACCCTCTCATTCTTGCAATCCTTTTAGCTTCTGCTATGGTGAAAGCTCATTGCTCCTCATTCTGAAGCTTGTTCCTTGTAGGTTGTCTGGTTTGCATATGCACTTTAAGGTGGCCCGAAGGCCTTGAGGTGGCCCGAAGGCCTTACTGATCCGAAGGCCTTACTGATCCGAAGGCCTGGGTGGGCTGAAGGCCTTAAAGGACTCGGGGACCAAATCGGTGGCCCAAAGGCCCAAATGGGGGCATATTCCCGGTTGCTACAGTACCAAACAGTGCCTGCTACAGTACCCCCCCCCCGGAAATTATCCCCCACTTGGATTTGATCCCGGGTCTCTTGGATGCACTTAAGGAGTCCTCACCAACTGGGCTAAGGCTCATGTGCGAGTAGCTATACACTTAAACTTTTATGATCAGTATATATATCACACCTTTCTCCATAAAGATAACACCTCCATATCATTAATACAAAAATTACCGCAGCCAACTCCAAGTCATGAGTGAATAATTTTGCTCACGAACCTTCAATTGTCGTGAAACATAAGTTATAACCATATCATTCTGCATGAGGACGTATCCCAGTCTCTTCTTCGATGCATCACCAAGCACAAGTGCACCTACCAACCTTATTTTTAACTCCTTGAAAATTTTCTCATATTTATCTGTCTAAAAGAACTTGACTCCCTTCTGAGTTAACTTGGTGAGTGGATTAGATAGTCATGAAAAATATCTCGCAAAACGTCGATAGTATCCAGCTAACCTAAGAAAACTATGGATTTCGGTTACCGTGGTTGGTCTAAGACACTGATCAATAACTTTTGTCTTTGAAGGATCTGTCGATATACCCTCATTTGGCCGAATGAATCCCTTGTCAAGATTCTCCTGGAGTTGCTTCTTCAATTCCTGCAACTCAATCAGTGCCATTCTATATGGAGTCTTTGAAATTGATGTAACACCAGGTATGAGTTATATTGAAAACTCAACTTCATGATTCGGAGGAAGACTAGACAACTCTTCTGGAAAAACATCAACAAACTCTCGTACAATATGCATATCTCCGATGTTGAGTTTCTTCCCAACCATTCGAAATAAATACCTCTTTTTAATAGGAATTATGACCAATGCAATGGATGCAATTTCCATCGAAAGTTCATATTTATCATCACATTGATATACGATCATAGGTTGGTTCAGAATATCAAACCTTACTTCCTTTCCTCGGTAATTAATGTGGGCTTTTTGTAAAGAAAGTCAATTCATGCCTAAGATAACATCAAATTCAACTAGAGGAAGAATAACGAGATTTGTTGGAAGGAGTATGAGGATTATGCTAACCAGTCACCACCTCGACTTCATTGTTCAACTAGAGGAACAATAACGAGATTTGCGCACCTGTCACCACCTCGACACCTCGACACCTCGACTTCATTGTTCTATCTTCAATCCCTTGCTAAAACCAAAATGGTTACCATCACCATCATGAATCATTAATATGAGTTATCAATCATGAAAAATCATTCATCGGATGTCTAAATCATGACAACTTCTTTTGCAAGGAGTATGAGGATTATGCTAACCAGTGTTCGAATTCAAAGGTTAATAATGATGACCTACGCCAACAACCTCTCAAGCCCAGAGACAAAGGGAAATCTCATGCGATTACTATTGCCAATGCGGGGTACGATAACAAAGTGGTGAAAGGTACACTTACCATCCACTTTAGAACAACTTATGTCTTATTTGATTTTGGCTCTACCCACTCTTATATTTAAGGAATTTGCTAAGGGTATCAAATTACCACCTCAACGATTATATGTTGAGTTAGCGGTGAAAACTCCTAATGGTATGATGGTCGCATCTTAAGTTATAGTTCCTCTCCGATTGAAGTTTGTGGGAATGTGCTTCCTGCAAATCTTGTGATTCTCCCTTTAGTTGAATTTGATGTGATTTTAGGCATATATTGACTTTCTTTATATAGTGCCCATATTAATTGTCTAGGAAGGGAAGTCACGTTTCATATTCCGGATGAACCTATGATCGTTATCGGTGCGACGATAAATATCAACTTCTAAGGGAAATTACATCCATTGTATGAGTTTTGATTCTGTTGGAGTCTGTATCCCACACCGGACTTGTGGTCCGATGTGGTCCTTTTCATTCATTATAAAAGAATGCCTCCGCCTCACTTTGAGGTAAGGAGGCAAGGGGGTTTCTCAACCTACATGGTATCAGAGGGAATCTAATCCCGACCCCCCATCTATTTTTTTTTTCAATTCCGCTCTAGGGTTTCTCAATATTTTTTCCCCCACAGGGGACGGCGGCCTCCATGGCCTAGGAGCTGTAGGTTTTTCCCGTCCGCCCCCTGTGGCGGTCCTTGACCCCTGCCGACTATCCCTCCAGGCGGCCATCCCGGCGGATCTCTCCCGGCGCCAGGCCCCGCCTTCCCTGCGGCTTCCCTCGGCACCCTTCCCCGCTGTGCGCGACGACCTCATCCCGGTGGATCCCTGCTCCCTCCAGCGTCGCGTTGATCCCTTCGGCGTCCTCCCCGCGGGATCGACCCCGCCTCCATCAGGCGTCCTCATCGCCTTTGCGCGTTCCGCCGACCTACCTCCCGGCGACGACGATCGGCTCCGCCTCCTCTGCGCATCCCGTCGGCCCGCCCTCCCTCCGTGCATCCCGGCGGCTCTCCCTCCCTCTCTGCGCGTCTCGGCTGTGACCCGTCATCCCTCTCACAGCTCGGCCCCGCCTCCCCTCGCAGCGCCTCCCGTCGCAGCACCTCCCTTTGCGCGTCCCATCCTGGCGGATCTCCCCCTGCCAGTACCTCCCTCCCAGGTGCGCTCGATGACGGACGCCGACCTCCTTCCCCGGCGGTTCTCCCTGCGCGGCGATCCATTCCTCCCGCTCGATCCCGGCGGCCCCTCCCTCCAAGCGATCTCGACGGCCTTCTTCCCCCCTGCGACGGGGGGCTCCCCTCCCTTCCCGATTGGCGCCCCTTTTTTCTCGGTGGGCTCCCCTCCTGTTCGCCCCCCCCCCCTCCAGTGCGCTGCTCTGCAAGGCAACCCTACCTCCGGCCGGTTTCATCCGCCCCAGTCCGGCGAATCTCATCGTCGGCACTTCCTCCGGCGAACTGGTGCCTTCTGTCGTCGGCCTCCTCCTCCTAGGCAGCCCCCGCCTCCTGCGGTTTCTCGGCGCTCCGACGACCGGCCCGCCCGTGCGGTTTCTCGATGCTCCGACGACCGGCCCGCCCGTGCGGTTTACCGGCGCTCCGACTACCGGTCCGACCAGTGCGGTTTCCCGGCGGTTCGACGACCGACCCTGCTAGTGCGGACTTCCCGGCGCTCTGTCGTTCGGCCCCGCCTCTGTGGATTTCCCGACGCATCGTTGGCGCATCCTTTTCAGCATCATCCATCCATCATCCTGAGGGGGAGCTGCGATCGTGAAGGGGAGTCGCAACCTTGCAGCTTTATCTCTTATTCTGTTTTGTCTTGTTTTGTCGTCAAGCTGGGTATGTCCAGCTTGAGGGGGAGTGTTAGCATCTGTTTTTTTTTTTTTGCTTTCTTTTCATTATGTGTCCAAGCTAGGTGTACCTAGCTTGAGGGGGAGTGTTGGAGTTTGTATCCCACATCAGACTTGTGGTCCGATGTGGTCCTTTTCATTCATTATAAAAGAATGCCTCCTCCTCACTTTGAGGTAAGGAGACAAAGGAGTTTCTCAACCTACAGATTCCTATCCATGAAGGGTATCTATCTCAGATGGTTGGGGAGAAACTCAACATTGAATGCATGTCTATTGTATGAAAGTTTTTTGATGTCTTTCCAGAAGAGTTGTCTAATCTTCTTCCGAATCGTGAAGTTGAGTTTTCAATTGAACTCATACTCAGTGCCACACCTATTTCAAAGTCTCTTTATTGAATGATCCCAATTGAGTTGCAGGGATTGAAGAAACAACTCTAGGAGAATCTTGATAACAGATTTATATGTCCTAGTGCGTCATCACGAGATGCACCCGTTCTTTTTGTTAAGAAGATGGGTTAATGCGTTTTTTGCATTGATTATCAAGAAATTAAAAAAATCACTATCGAGCACATTAGAGCAACTCAGAGTCGACAGAAAAGTTATGCTGACAATTGTTGGCGAAATATGGAATTCGAAGTTGGTGAGAAGGTATTCCTGCGAATTTCTCCATGAAAAATGGTTATGAGATTCGGAAAGAAGAGAAAGTTGAGCTTCAGGTATATTGACCCTTTTGAGATTCTTGATTGAGTAGGGACGATGGCTTATCGCTTGACGCTTCCACCAAACCTCTCTCATGTTCATGATGTGTTCCATGTATTTCTTCTGAGGAAGTACATTCCTTATTTTCACATGTAATGAACTCATAAGTTGTATCGTTGGAGCATGATCTTTCCTATGAAGAAAAATCGGTAGAAATCTTGGATCGTAGAAGTGTTGCAGAACACGACTACTCGTCTGGTTAAAGTTCTTTGAGGTAATCAGACATTTGAAGAAGTTACTTGGGAACCCGAGGATGCGATGAAACAAAGATATCATCATCTGTCTGTATCAGAGTAACGAAATTTCGAGAGCGAAATTCATTTTAATAGGGTAGAATGTGACTCCTTGTGATTTTATGATATATTTCTCTATAAATAAATTTAATTTCTTCGATAGCTTGCGATTCACACAACCCCGAGTCTAAATGAACCTTAATATAGTATACTGTTATATCCCAAGGAAGTACATTCCTTATTTTCACACGTATTGAACTCATAAGTTGTATCGCTGGAGCATGATCTTTCCTATGAAGAAAAATCGGTAGAAATTTTGGATCGTAGAAGTTTTACGGAACACGACTACTCGTCTGGTTAAAGTTCTCTGGAGGAATCAGAAATTCGAAGAAGCTACTTAAGAACCCGAGAATGTGATGAAACAAGGATATCATCATTTGTTTGTATCGGAGTAATGAAATTTCGAGGGCGAAATTCATTTTAAGGGGGTCGAATGTAACTCCCCGAGATTTTATGATATATTTCTCTTTAAATAAATTTAATTTTTTCGATACTTTGCGATACAGGCAACCCCGAGTCTAAATGAACCGTAATATAGTATACCGTTATAATCTAGTTAAATTGACAGAATGAATCAGAATAACCACTTTTTGAAAAAAACAATATGTATAAAAGTTTTAGATAAAACAAATATATTAATAAATTAGTATTCAATTTTTTGTAACGTCATTATATGCTTTAAAAATACATTTTTTCCTCAAAAATGGTTTCTATTGCTTTTGGGAGAAAATAATATAATTAATTTCTACAACTTTTAGAAAATGTATTTGACAAATTGAACTTCATTTCTGAAATCAGTATGTGAAAATTAGCTTAGAGTGGATTTTTGATAATTTTCTAAAAAGATTGTTTTTTCGATGAATAGTGAAAATATTGATTTTTATTGAAAATTGTCTTTCGTTTAAAGCATTTACAAAGTTCTATTTTGTTTTAAATTGGTTTTAAAAGTAACATTAGTTTATTTATATTATGAATAGTCTAATTAAGGTCATTAGAATTATTTTTTTTGTGGGATTTTGGTATAAAAACTTTTTATATTTAAGAAAACATTATTTCTTGAAAACTGTTTTTCATCATGTTTTGCGAGTTTAATTTTAAGTTAAATTCTGCTACTTCTATGAATTGAATTTGATAAAATGAATTCCATATTTAGAATCAACATGTTCAAATTTGGTAGAGAGACCACTTTCATTTTTATTCATAATGAACAGTAAAAACAGTAACAAAATTGTTATCATGGTACGGGTAAAACAGGTAAAAATGGATTTAAACTTTGAGACATGACTTTAAAATTTCTGCAACACCCGCCTTTATCCTATTGGATGAATGGAGTTTGGCCATACTCATCGAAGTTTCGAAAAATATGGCAACTTGGTTTCATTTTTATTTGATTATGACCTTTATATTATTTTAAGAAATAAATATAAAATCTCAATCTCTTGACTTTAATATCTCTAAATTTTTTACATAAGGATAAAAGAGGATAAATTTGCTTCTAAATGTTTATTTGAAAGATAAATTAATTGTTTTTATCATAGTAATTTATTTTTAATTTTTAGTGATTGAATAATTACCTTAAATGGTTACGCAACACCAACGCAGTATTTATTCAATTAATAGAAAAATAAATTAAATTATTTTAAAAAATATTGAAAGGAATACAATTTGGATAAATTATTGTGTTCCACGAATTTGTAGATAAATGTAACATATTAGAGATGTGTTGAAAGTTTAGATTCGAATTTCACAACTATCTTGATGACTTTAAAGTCAAAAGTAAATGATTAGTTTCAAAAAATAACATTAATGATATTTTATAATAAAGAATATTTTATTAAATGATTTAAAATTCATAAAAATCATATCTTCGGCCAAGTGAATGAGATGTTTGAATACATCAATCATGGTCCATTTATGAGTGACTTGTACTTTTATGGTAACATTTTTGACTCTTAAAAGTAGAAAACTTTGATATTGTAGTAATTGTCAAAAGGGTTAACGAAGGGTTAAAACTAGGAGATAAGAGTTAAAACATCACTTAAAATTGTCTAAATATTATTGGATGAGAATTTCGACTCATCCCCATTCTATCTTTGAAATATATCAATTTGGAGCCAGTTGAACCTGAAAATTAATTTCTATTAATATAATACTCTACATAATTCCAAGAGTGTTCCTCCTAGCACCTCTTCTCTCTTCCTCACATTTGAGTCTTTTAGCTCGGCTAACCCCCATAATACCTTATTAACTTCGTTCACCACATCCTAGACCTTTTGGTCTTGTCAAAAGACCATTCATTCAAGGCTTATGGTGTAAATCAAAAGAGGGTTCTCAATGAAGAGGTATAACTCTTAACTGAGCGTTCTCAATTTTATTTCTTCTTTTACCTCTTCTAAATCCATGATATCCATTCTAAAATAATTACTTCAACATCTTCAATATACGGAATTGTTATTGTGATTATGGAAGAACGATTATCCACATTCTTTTTATCCTATAGAAATCGAAAACATCGCTCGTGCGTACATATGACTTATCGTTTCCACGTAGCGGTGTAATTCGTTTTTTATCACCACTTTACTTGGATGGTGATAATGATGGATTTAATAAATATATATGCTATTTATGATATTATTATGATTCTTGAAATGTGAATTATTATTTACCTTTCATTCGCTTCATCCGTCGAAAAATGGAAACGTTCATGCGCATGTACGACCTATCGTCTCCATAAACGGTGTAATTCGGCAATTCCGGTACTTGTACTTTGATCATGATTCCATCATCTCCAGAATGTTAATCATGATATAAATATCATATATATTCATTAGAGTCATCCATAAAAGTTCGAAGCAAGTGGAACTTGAAGTAATGAATTTATGTTACAATCTCATTGTTTATCATGATTGTTTATGATTAAGTTTTCAATGAGAAATTTTATGACCCATCTCTCAACAATCTCATGACTTTTTTTTCTCTTTTGGTTATTTTTGAAGATTTTTATTTCATTTCTCTAGTTTTGAAGATATCGAAACAATATTTTTAAGGAAAACCAACTTTATTTCTCTTTTTAGTCGATTTTTTTTCTTATATATCCATGTTTTCTAAAAATGTTTTAAAAAATGTTTTAATATTCTCCTATGATTGTTTAAAGTCATTTTTACCCATGATGGACTTTTTACAAAATGGTTTAAAAGAAATCTTCTTGTTGTTTTCCGAATGATGTATTTTTGACTTTTTACCGAAATTGTGAAAGAAATATTTTTTTAATGTACACGGCATGAACGAAATTTCCCGCTGGCATTACCGCTCAATGTTTTGAAGTTTGTTTTACAAGTTTCCAAGGTTCTTTTCTAAGAAAATGATTTCTTTAATATTTGGAAAAAATTTTAGATTTTAAATAAATGATTTTGAAGTGAAAATGATATTTTCCTCAAGAAATATTCCAGTGATTTTTTCTTGGGATATGATCTAATGATATTATCCTTATTCTTTCTTCGGATGGTTTATGATTATGATGACAAAATATTTATGAAACCCGTTTATTTTCCACGGGTTATGCTACGATGAAACGTTGAAATGTTTATGAAACCCGTTTTCTTTCCATAGATTATGATGCGATGGATGTTTTATGACCTTATGACACACATGTGTATGATTTTCATTATGTGACGGGTGTTCGGAATTATATAGCCCTTCAATGCGTTGTGTAAAGATGGATATCTCATGAGATAAGGACTGAAATGGGGAGTGAACCCAATTCAGTAAGAGACTCTGTGTACTATGATAGTCTTCAAAGTGAACCTTGACTAATGATAGTTTTGGCAGTGAGCTTTGATTAAGGAAATGATTTTATATGGTATGCCACAAACTTATATTTTATGCCAATATTATGCTCTCACAGTTCATGTTCTTTGATTCTTTTATGATTCATGTCTTAACTGTCAAACTTTATGCCATGACTCAAAATTATGATCTATGATATGCACGTATGGTTTTCAAAATATCCAGTTCATGTTTTCATACCCTTATGTTCACGTTATGCTTGAGTGATCATTGATATCTCCCTTGTTTATTTTTACTGAGCATCTAAGCGCACCATTCCTTACATTTTTTCCCCTCGTGATATGAAGAATGATTTTAAGTATGACATGTCTAAAAAGGGTGTTAGTTGTTGTTAGGTTTCCGGGGCCCGCAGCGGAAGCCGGTGGGCCGGGGATTTTAAAATATTCATCGGTGAAATGACGGTACTTGTTGTCGCCGACGATCCGAGCCTCGGAGAGGTCCGAGGATCTCCCGTAGATTATTAAGAGCACAAAATTAAAATGAAAACGTACCCGTTTCAAATCCGAAGGCGCGGTCGACTGCCGTTAGCCGATGACGATCGTCGCTTGAAGGATCCAAAGCAGGATCCCTCTAGATCGTCCACATGCGCTCCAAAATCCGCTGGAACGTTGATCGTCAAACTCCGGGTGCTAGCGCGGCGATCCGACGATACTCTCGACGTCCTGACGATCACCGCATCGAGAAGCCTTCGATGCAGAAGTGAGATCACGATCCGAGCATCTTGGATCGAGAGTTTCTCTCTCTAAGAAGCGGGAGGAGAGAGAGGCTCTCAATTTTCATTCCATGTAAAAGAATGAATAGTGAAGTGCACAACAAAGAGAGAGAACCTCCTCTCTTATTTATAGAGACGCTGAGAAATACCCGGTTGGGTTCCCCGACCCTCGTATATTTCAACGTCCACTAAATAAATAATTTTTGACGAACTTAACTGCGGCAATATTATTTATTATTTTATCACATACTTATATATGAAATATATCACGTGATAAAATCCGAGCCATTTAACTCGACTCGTTGTCCCGCTTAATATTAAACGAACCTTGAATATTAAAATAATATTCGTTCGATTAATATTTTCTCGTATTTACTAAACTTGTAAATACATTAAATAAATTCAATCCCAAATATTCATATCTTGAATATTAATGAATTTATTTAATTTAGTTGGTGATTGACAACTTGGACAACGCTCGGACCCCGTGGCGGGGCCCACTATGTCCATGTACCTATTTAACTGAATAGGGCGGATTCTTGAATACGCTGTTGTGTGTGACCCTCTAAGCCCTTATCTCGATAGCAGTGAATAAAATCTACAGACCAAGAGCGGAGTCTAGCAACTCGTCATGACCCCTAAAGAGATAAGGATAGTCATAGCAACGACTACCATCCTACGAACACTGACTGTGTACTATAGTCTCTTTGTCATTAAATATCTCATAAAGCAGGACACTCTTGCGTCATCGTCCTTATCTTGCTTTATTATTTGTTGATCTATTCAGATGGATTCGCCTTTCTACTGCTTTGGCCAAAGACTTATGAAGGCGGCACCATCCTGATCAACCAGGCCTGAGATATACAACTTCCTAAACTTGGAAGCGACTAATTCTTTCTTGACCATTCAACCAACGTCATACCACCAACGACACACCCAACACAAACTACCTCGCCACGACATTACTGCCATGGTTTTCGCCTTGCATTAAAGTACGTAATTAAATGATATACATTGGTAATGGTCTCAAGTCAGGAGACCAATACACATTTCCGTAGATAGGAACAACCAATGACACCCAAAATATGTGGTGTTCCTATTGGCGGGTTTGTCCTCATGATCTCACTACTAGAGATCACCAAGTGCGAATTTCATGAGAAGAAGTCTCAATGCTTATGAGCCCCCAGCACCTAATAGTCAGACATCTACTGTGTCCAATCAGTAAGATGTATCTAGACTATAGAACATATATTTAAGATCAATGTCATTGTATCTCGAGGTTCTCATTATAGCCTGGGATCTGCTATAACCTCTCGACACGACAACTAACTTTTGGACATTACCATTATTATAGTGGACGTAGAAAAATCTGCACTATAATTGTAAGATAATATCATGCATAACTAACTGTACAAATGATATGGTAATCAAAAGTACTACATAGTTGGGTCTAGGGCACCCACTATTTCAACAGTTGTGAATAACTAAGTGGGAGACGATGTAGATTTATTATGAACAAGTTGTTCATGTATCCAAGTTTCCAAAGATACTAGACCTATACAATTCTGGTGTGGATCGTAACGTTATGTATTAAATATTCATCTAATAAGATGTAATATTTATGTATGAAAAACTTGAGTCTCTATTTATCTCCGGTTAATTCCTATTTAGCACCCAAAAACATGGTACTCTCTCGAGCATTAAGCACCCAAAAATATGACAAATTCTGGAAAACAGTGCCATTAACAACATTACAAACTTCAATGGTTTTAATGTGAATGCTCTTCCACATGCTCTTCCATCAAACACCTTTCTTCAACATAAACATGGTAATTCATTCAAACCTCTTCAATATCCAAGAACATCAACCTTCAATGATCATCTTTCACATCATTTCCATGACACTCCAAGTGCTTCACCAAGACTGATGGATTCATAATGAATCTATAACAATCCTCCAAGCATGACATCCAATATTCATCATTATCTCTCTTTCATAATTCCAAGTAACATATCAACAACTCCAAGCAACTTCTCCACCTCAAAGCACCACAACTCCATTCTACATATAATCATCCCTTAATACATATGCAGCTTCTTTATGGTTGCAACAGTGCAACTGGCATTGTGCTCGAGTTCGTTGCTTCTCCGTAAAGAGGTTTCGATCACAAACCAGATTCAAACTGCTCTTCTTACTCCCCACCGTTGATCCTTTCCAGACCATCCTGGATACTCCTCAAGCCTGCTGCCAATTCTCCCATCACAATGGGATCTTCTTCCTCGTCATTACGTTCTTCAAGTTCTGAACCAGACTCAATACCATCGTCGTAGTTCTGTTTCTGAATGAAATCATTCTTCTCTTTCCCCTCTCATTCTTAACCAATTCGCTGAACTGTACTGAGCTCCTCCAGTGAAGGAGGTCTCGAACATAATCCAGGTACCAACTCCTCCTTGGCATCTTCCAGTGGCTGCGTGTACTGCTTCTCAAACTGTTGTCAGAAAAATTCTATCTGCTCCTTGCCGGTCCCGTATTTTTCCATCAGTGCTAGCTTCAGCTGCTCCCACAACAATTCAGGTTTAGCATACTGCCGCGTCAAGAACCAGTATAAAATTGTGCTCTTCATACTTATCTGCGCTAGATGTAACTTCACTTCCTCCGGAGTTCACTTGATCAAGAAATACGTATCAGCTTTAGAAAGGATCCCCCCTTGTGAACATTGGCATCTCCACCCTCCGCGACATACTCTGCAACAACCCATCCGCGAGAGCATTTTTCTTCGGAGTTAAACTACCGCCGAATCCTCCACTGATCTCTGCACTCCCGAGTCCACTGTCTCCGAGCATTACCGGTGCAGCCTTACTATGTTTTCCAGTTTCTGAACCATGTTCCTTCTGTAACTCAATCCCCTTAATACTCTCCAGCATCTGATCCTCCATGTCTCTTATCCAATGAGATAGACATTCTTCAGACTGTTGCACCAGGTCGTGCGCCCACCTCTGATTCTCGGTTTATCTGCGTAACAGCAACTCCAAATTTTCTTGCACCGGCGACAGTGACCGCTGTATATTCTCCAAAGTCGTTTGGACGGTAGCGACTCTTTCTTCTATCCCCCGTCTGCAACCAGTATGAAAGGAAACTAACCAAGAAACGCACCTTGATCGTCAATCCGAGATCGTCTTCCGCACTCGCCCCTTTCTCCTTGTTCAGCTCGCATCAACGTTTGTCCAGCCATGATCGCCGCTCTCAACACAGCAGAGGCCAAGGCGTCACACGACTACCAGACAGTGTTTGGCTTACTCTGTCCTTGGCGTGCAGGAGTATCCCTGCTCAGCAGTTTTCGTCTCTTTTTTTTCCCAGCGTTCTTCAATCCGTTGCGCACAACTGCGACCGTCCTTCCGCTGCGCCTCTCTCGATGAATGACACGCATGACACTTCCATGTAGCTGACAGCAACGAGCGATTGCATCTCAGCTGCGATCGTGTGGCCCCCCAGCCGAGTCACCAAATTATGCTGGAAAAATGCGACAATGATCGTAATCCCCCCCCCCCCCCACTGACAGCTTTTACCCAACATAACAACTACTAACTGCCTCACTCACAAACAGCCCATGCTCTGTCCCGATAGGCCCCCCCTGCTGCCTAAAGGACTGCTGCACAAGGAACCCTGGGTCCCTGTTGCGTAATGGCCCCTCACATCCTAACAATATATATATATATATATATGAACTTAGTTGGATGCTGATTGTTTATGATTCAGGAGATTGGGAGGCTGGTTCATGTTTTGATTTGTGATAGTTTCTGTTTATATAATGTTGTGTTAAGATTAACTTGCTCAGTTTATCCGAAGGTTTTTCCAGTTTTTATTGGATAGATCACAGCATTCAAGGACTTTGGGTATACGATTTTTGAGTGACAGATCCGTTTAACAAAGACATTCATTGTGTGTTCTATTTATATGCTATTCCTACCTTTGCATCCTCTGGGTTGTTGATTTCCAGGATGCAGCACTTCATTCGATGAATTTAGGCCCTGTTTAATTCCGCTTCATTAATTGAATGACATGAAATAGGATTAAATAAGGTTGGATAGAATTGAATCATTTAATCGTTATTGCCTTTGGTATGTAAGGAATGGAAGATGATGAATTTTCCTACTCGTTGTCTGAACAATACCGATATGGAAAAGGAATGAAGCTGTCAACTAAAAACACACATTCCCCCCCATATAAAAAAAATCAGAGTGGTTGTTGGATATATATATATATATATATATGGGAATTCAACTTATCAAGCGTACTTGATATATTGTCAGCTTCACAATTCCCTGATTCTTGAACCCAATGGGGCCCTGCTTTCCATTGTTGTCGTTTTTGCAGGCTGTTGCAGGTTTCATGTCTCAGGTCATGGGGAAAACAGTCTCTTTCGATCCATCAAGGCTAGTGTTAACATCTGGCGCAACTCCTGCAGTAGAACTGCTGTGTTTCTGCTTGGCAGACCTCGGGAATGCGTTGCTGATCCCCACACCATATTACCCTGGGTAGTCTTCTTTCCCTCTGGAAAAACAAATTATTCTCATCATTGGGCATTTATTTGTAGTTGGATTGGCCTTATTGGGTTTGGGCTGGACTCTCTTACCTTTAGGAATATGCAACTCATGGCCCGAATCCTGACTTGACCCATTTATGTATATATATATTGTAAAGCCCAAAGCTCGGCCAAAAGAATGACACAGCCCGAAGCTCGGCCAAAAGAATGACCCGATTATTAACTGTACTTTAAAATATTATAATATTAAAAGAAAAAATATATAATAATAATGGTTTTTAAATATTACATACAAAAAATTATGATTTCACATAAAAATAATATTATATCATATTATTATCTGGCAGGTCGGGTCACCAATTGTTGCCTGAGCCTGGTCCCTGAATATTATTTGGGCTTTTAATGGACCCTTTATTATTTGGGCCAAAAAAAAAATTAGATCCAATGATACAATTTTTTTTGGGTTGGGCTTATCAGGCCAGGTGGATCCCAAGGCCCATATACAGTTCTATTGGCTCATCTAGCAAGCCAATCTGCAGTTTTGACCGGGACATCAAATGGCGAACAGGGCTGGTGCTGGTTCCGGTCCACTGCCATGCCTCCAACAACTTCTCGTTGAGCATTGCAGCCGTCGATCAAGCTTTCAACCGGGCCCAGAAACAGGGATTGAAGGTTCGTGGCATTCTCATCTGCAGCCCTTCAAACCCTGTGGGCAACCTACTGTCCCGGGACATGCTCTGCGACCTCTTGGGCTTTTCAAGAGAGAAGAACATCCACATCATCTCCGATGAAGTATTTGCTGGCTCTACTTTTGGGGATGAGGAGTTTGTGAGCATGGCCGAAATTGTGGAGCCCGAAGAAGACTCCGACAAGAGGAGGGTTCATGTGGTATATGGGCTGTCCAAGGACCTGTCTCTCCCAGGCTTCAGAATTGGGGCCCTTTACTCCTTCAATGACCAAGTCCTGGATGCTGCCAAAAAGCTCTCGAGATTTTGCTCTGTGTCGGCTCCCACACAGAGGCTTGTGACATCAATGCTCTCCAACGAGAGGTTCGTGGAGCATTACATCGCGACGAACAGGGAGAGGATTCGGAGAATGTATGATATGTTCGTCTCAGGCTTGAGGGAGGTGGGAATAGGGGTTGCTAGAAGCAGTGGTGGTTTGTTTTGCTGGGCTGATATGAGGGGATTGATGAGGTCTTGTGGTGAGGGTGGGGAGCATGAGCTCTGGGAGAAGCTATTGAATGTTGGTAAGGTGAATGTTACCCCAGGGTTGGCCTGCCACTGTGTTGAGCCGGGATGGTTCCGGTGCTGCTTCTCGACCTTAACCGAGGAGGATGTTCCGGTTGTTGTGGGGCGGATCCGGAGAGTTACTGAGACGCTTAGATATTCTGGCTGACGGCTGCAAGACATGGTGATGACTGGTATGTAAATCCACATAGATATGATCATGTTCACCAAATGTTTATATCCTTGTGTCCTTTATCTCAAAAAATTGGGGAAATGATATATGCTGGGTAGTGTGAGAATGTAAATGAGTTGGAAGTTTGAAAGTCATAGCATGTTTGATGTAATATTTTTTTGTCAAGTTTGATCGCAAAATTAGTTAGTCATGTAAATATTGTTTTAATACTGTACGTAATGTCATGTTGGTCGCTTGATTTTTGAAAGTGGTGATTTTGGAGTTGCATGAAGGGTTTTTTTTTTTTTTTTTTTTTAAATTGATAATTTGTTGAAGGTTGGGTTTCAAACTCTGATTTGCATGCTCAAGTGTGTTGAAACAAAGATCAAATGTGATACATTGTGTTGCTTGTGAGTGACATTGGTGAGTATATATGATTTATCACTTGAAAATGTTTAAATAAACTTCTTGAGTATATATGTTGAGCCTTTTAACATCTTACCCGAATTAATGCGAACCAACATGATAAAATAAAGGTAAAATTAACAGCTCTATACATTTTTTGAATATAGCTATATTCTTTGAATATAGCTGTATACATTTTTTTATTATTACTTTTATTTAACAGGGTAAGGTAAAATTAATAGTTTTTCAATAAAACCAACAAATACAACACATTTTGAGATTTAATAATATTAATAATTAAATTAAATTAAATTATATCTCGTAATTTAATAATATAAAATTAAATTAAATAAATTCTAATTTATTAAAATAAAGTAAAAACATATAAAAACATATAAAAAATTAGTAAAATATATATAAATACATAATTTGATTAATTAATTAAACACACAATTTATTATTTAATTAGATTTATACAATTATATTGACATGTATATTCATAACTAATTAATTAAAATAAATATGATTACATAATTTAAGTAAAAAAGTATAAAAAATTAGTTAAATAATATTTCTTTTTTAAATATCAAAAAACAAGTTTAATATAATAACAGAATTAACTACATAAATAATTAATAATTAAATTAAATTGGACATGATCTTGTTTAATAATATAAAATTAAATTAAATAAGGCACAATTTGTTATTTAAAATGATATTAATTAAAAATGCATAAAATTACAATAGATAGTCCATGACACCTAACATAAAAAAATTATCATTACAACTAATTTTTTAAATCACCATATTGTCGCCATAAATGCTCAATTAATGTATTGCAAAGTGCAATATGAGCATCTTTGCCCTTGATTCTTCTATGTTGACTCTGTAATTGTTGAAATCAAATATTTTCATCTACCACCGTCTCAACTGTTGGAGTTTGGAGCATTCAGATCACATTCGTCCTTATCACATTGTGCATGATTATGCATGTAGCCATTATGTCATGTAATACACGTTCCACATCTTTTCTATACGCCTCTTGCTTCATTGCAGAATACTTCTTCAAACCACATGACTCATGAATACTTTGCACAATGACAAACTACATTCGATATATATCATCAACTAATAATATCTCATGTCATATTCTTTTCTCCTTGAATGACATAATGAGCAGAATGAGCGGTACCTTGAGTGAGATTAGAAAGCAAATGAGATTACTCTAGCACATTAATGTCATTATTGGTTCCTGACATACCAAAATATGCATGTCATATCCAAATGTCATAATCGACCACTGCTTCAAGAATGATAGTTGGGGATTCGAAATGTCCTGTATATTATCCGATCCATGCTGTAGGACAATTTTCTCACTTCCAATGCATACAATTCAAACTACCTAACATTATTGGAAACCACATTCTTGACCAATATAATGTAACCTTGGAATATCATTAGCATTAGATGACTGGAGGTATCGTTCTGAAAAAATCTCAACAGTCATATGATAAAATCTTTTTAAACATTCAATTGTTGTAGACTCATAGATTTTAACATATTCATCACCATCATCACCAAAGAGGCTATATGCCGACATCCAAAACACAATTGTTAATTTTTACAAAGTTGATAACCCATCTCTACAAAACCACCTCTTTGTTGTTGTTGAAAGTGATCACATGCTTTAACTACATCACCAATACGAAGGAATAGGTTTCGAGACATTCAATATCGTCGACGAAACAATGTTGCATTGTATCATGGATTACTAGAAAAAAAATCATAAAAAAAATCACGCTTGATAACTATGTGCCCTGGGATGGATCCGCCATGAGCAGTTTGATTGTTCGGTTTTCTATAATAACACACTATCATCATATTGTTCCTTTACATCGCAAGATGTACTATTCCTTCTATCTCTTCAAATGAATTTTATGCAATATCATTAGATGAAGATGGAGAAGAAGGCGATGATGATGATAAAAATTTCAAAATAAATATCAGAAGGGGCTCTGATATTATAATTCATTTTGGTACTCTTATTGAGAAACTAATCTCAACCAGAGATACACCGACACTTATAGATTGTGAAATCCATTTGACAGAATGGAGATCAAAACATGATAAGGATTGACATGAGGATGAAATCCATCTGACAACTAAGTTCGAGATGAAATCCATCCAACGGTTAGAATGTGGATACGACAAGGATAAGGTTGAGATAAGGATGAAAGCTGTAACATCCCGAATTTCCAATGAACCTTTTTTTTTCTAGAAATACAAATATCTATGCAAAATGAATTTCTTTCTTTTAATAGACCAAAGATTTACCACATAATCTATTCATTAACATATTTTTCAAGGAAAATAGAAATTTATTTATTAAAATGGTTTTAGAAAAAGGGAAGCTCACAGGCCAAGAGACAACCTGTCGCGTCTGGCAGTGGCATATGGATCGATCTCATGACTAGAGGGCGACAAGGGCACACTGCCCACCTCTTACATACATGCTTCTCTATTTTCGTCTTCTATCCTTTTTATATATACATCTCTTTTATTATATACCGGATTCTTTTTAAATATATAGTTTTATTTGATAACTAAATTCCTTTTATTAATATTTTTATTTTCACATCATCTTGTTAATTAAGCCATTGTAATTTAAAGGTTAACAAAGTATGATGCATGCCTTCACTATCATGAAACTACAACATATAATTGTTGGAGGTACCGCCATATGAAATTTTATGTGAAACATGATAAAATGAAAGGTCAAATGTAAATAATATGTTATTATGAATTTTTGATTTCCATTATAGTTCATTTAATTTCAAAATGTTTTTATTTTATCTTATTCTATTATAGGTTTTATTACTTTAAAATATTCATTTTAAAAGGTTAAATAACTTGTTTCATAATAAAAAACCCAACAATTCTTTATTTCATTAATTGAGAATAATACATTTATTATACGATCATATCCAATAAAATACCTACTATTACAGCAAGTGGACACACAGAAAGACTACTACATTTCAAAAGAACATTACACATTATGTGTAAATATGGACTAATACCACTAGGAATAGTAAAGGGATATACACATTGAAGAATAATACATTCACTAAAACAAACTCCATAGGCTTAAAATCCACCAAGAGGATTGGTCCTGCCATAAAGATCATAAAAAAGAAGAGAAGTGTTAAGAAGATGATAAACATTATCAACAAGTGAGTAAGAACTTTTGTAAGTGAAGTAGTGAGTGACGAAGTGAGAATGAAGGTTTATTAATAGGGAAATATGATCTTTTTTCCTTCATGATTCTCGGCCAATATGGTTGATCGGCATTATGACCATTAGTTAATAAGACAGTTGGTCATTACTATTTTTTGTTATGTAGATGCAATTAAGTGACCTGGATTATTTTAATGACATTACTAAAATTGTTTTAATATAGAATATAAACATATTATGATAATAATATATTTTATGACAAATGTAGAAGTTTTAGATAAAATTTATTTTCATGAAATAATCTTATAAAACACTTTTTAAGTGATAATATATTTTAACAAAGTCCTAAGTAATTTTTATAATGGTCAGGATGTTTATTTTTCTATGAAAACTCCAAATTATAATAAATAAGGATATTTATTTAAAAGTTAAATTCTCATATTTAGAGAATTATTTTGATAAAATAAACTTAATTTTTGGACTTATCACATCATTATTATGTCAGTATGACTAAAAATTTATGAAACATTCTATTCAATAAAAATCACATTAAATAAGAATAAAAATAAATTTAAAAATATGAATTTAAAAGTAGAAATTTATACTTTACTTTTTTGAACAAAAAATTGGATTTTTGAAATAAAAGTTATTTTTGTTTTGTATGCATTAATTGGGTCATTTGGGAGGTATGTTTTGGTTTGGGAATGCCTTGGATGTCCAACCACCTTCTCACAATCATTAATAATCTATAAAATTGGTTGAAATTGGTTAAACCCACAAGTGGTTGGCTTATATAATAAAATAACCAATATTTTAACCCTTAAAACCAACCCCTCAAGTATAAACACCCCCTTTCCCTCCTCACTTTCCACACCAAAGAATTTGAGCATGATTTCTATCCGAATTCCCCTCTCAAAATTCTCTCCAAGGTGGTTCCAAGGTTCTAATAAGTCCCTCTCTATCTTTAAGAAGCATCCTTTCGAAAAGGGTCCCCAATCCTCCTCTTTCCTCTTCAAGTTCATTACCTTTGTTATATTGTATTTTTAAATTTCATTTTCATATACTATCATTCTTGTTATTACATGGTATTATCTTACATTTTATGTCTTTTGAATTTAATTTTATTTATTCCCACTCATTATAGCCTTTTTCTAAGCCATTACTATGCTGAAGTAAGGGTCCCCAACCCCCTCTTTCCATTTCAAGTTCACTACCTTTGTTATATTGTCTTTTTAAATTTTATTTTCATATACTTACATGCTTTTTATTCCATGGTATTATTTTCCATTTGATATGTTTTTAATGAGAGTTTATTTAATCCCTCTCATTATAGCCGTTTCCTAAGCCGTTACTACCCTATAATAAGGGTCCTCAATCCTCCTCTTTGCTTTTCAAGTTCATTACCTCTGTTATATTGTCTTTTTAAATTTTGCTTTTGTATACTTTCATACTTGTTATTTCATGGTATTATCCTCTATTATACATGTTGTAAATTAGAGTTTATTTATTTCCTCTCATTATATCCTTTGTCTAAGTTGTTATAATGTTCAAACTACCCCGTAACCTTAAAACTATCCTAAAATTTTGGTGTAGTAATGTATGCATGGTTTTCCTAGCAACAACATCCCTGTATGGATACAAAAATTAGACATTGTTTTGGATTAGATTCATCCAAGGATTAAAACCTCAAAAGAGTTGGTTGGGTATATCCCGGCCATCATTCTGGTGCATAGTGAGTGGGTCCTTACTGCACACCTGGTTTGACACTCCTAGGGGATTTGATTTGGATAATCCACATGAACTTTATGATCCATTATAAAGGATTTATCCATCTTTTCATTGGTATCCTACCTTTTTGAATTCACACACACACACACACACATTTATTGATTCTTAGATTGGGGAAAATAATTTCTTTCCATATAATTCTTTCTTATATATTGAAAATATTTTAAGATATAGATCATTTAAGAAATCATGCTAAGTATTTATGTCGTTCATTCCTTGAACATTATGCTATGTAATATTTTGATATATGATGGAATGTATTGTAATTTTATGTGATGGGTGGGGCCTGAAATTATATAGCCTCTCAGTGCATTGGTAGGTCTCATGAGACAACTAAGACAAGATAATGGGAGCGTCCTTACCCTTTATATAAGATGTCTTGGCACAAGGCCTTGACAATATATTTAAGATGTCCAGAATTATGTATTTTCATCACTATATGTTCAATTATTGGTATCCTGACACATATTCATTGTTATGTTGGCCATGAATTTATTTATGCTCTCAATTTCTTATGATATGGCATAAATTACTTTATTCATTCATGCCTCCCTTCACTTTATGATTAGTTATTGATATCCTAACATCTATTCATTGTTATTGAATTATTCATGCTCTTATTTATTGATATTTTGAAATCTATTCATTGATATGTTGTCCATGGATTTATTTATTCTCTCAGTTTCATTTGTTATGCTACAAGTCAGTTTATTTGTTAGCTCCATAATAACTTCTGCTGTATGTTTTTCCCTTACTGAGTTTCTGAGCTCACCCTTTATATCGTTTTCCTTTTCCTCTAGAAACCAAGAAGAGTACTACATATGAAAAGTGGAATTCAAGGAGAATAATAATGTTTTTTTTATCTAAATGATGTAATTTTAGTTTCAATGTATTGTAAAACTCATTTATGTGTCTAGTTTCTTGAGGCTACTAAACCGTTGGGTCATTTATATTTGTGATCTATGTACCAATATAATAAAACAACCACCATCTCCAGGGTGCTGTAGTTGAGTTCATTACAGTTGGTATTAAAGAAAAGTTTAGAAAAAATCTTATGAACTAGATTTAGAAGAATATACTTGGAACCTAATAGGAAAATGATCATGGATAACTTAGATTAAAACATAGAGATTCCTAATTTAAGTAATATAGTATATGTAATTCTGTGGATAAAGTATATTTTAAAATTTAAGTGCATATATTTTAATGATTTTTGGGAAAGTTCATGATAATTTTGGGATATTCATTTAAGGAATTGTGTTAAGATTATGAGAAAACCCAACCTAAATAAACCTAGATTGATCTAAGAGTGATATAGGTTGACCTGAAAATAGACCAGACTAAAATTTAGGTACCTTAGACATCCATAAGATGGATCATTCATAATTCATATACTTTTATTATCTTTATATATTTTTGATCACTACCGGTTAACTATTTAGGTTTTATTTGAAGACTATAAATAAGAAGTAGCTAATTATATTATAATTATGTTGTAGGTAGTTCACTTCATGTTTTAATTATGTTGTTTCAAATGTCTTTTATTAGGATAGAACGAACAACTGTGTCAACACCCAAAATCAACATAGGGATTTCCCTCCTAAGAATGACAATGAGACTGGTATTAATATTAAAGCAGAGTTTGGTTATTTTGGAAATTGGGATTCAAAATATTTGGGTATAGAGCCTTGGGTAGATACCTTAAGAGAATAAGGTTAAGTATGACTAGTACGAATCCCTGGGATTAATATTTACAAGGTATTTATAATTTGTATCATATATAGATAACAATTAAGAGAACATTTGGGTTTAGTAAGTGTTTATTAATGAGTGAAATCATAAGGATGCAATCTTGTTAAGGGGGGTAGAATGTAACATCCTGAATTTTCAATGAACTATTTTTTCAGAAATATAATATATATGAAAAATTATTTTCTTTATTTTAATAGACCAAATATTTATCACCTAAGTTATCCATTTATGTATTTTTCAAGGAAAATGGAAATTTATCTATTAAAACGGTTTTAGAAAGAGGTAATACCATAGGCCAAGTGACAACCAGTCGCATCTGGTAGGGCCAAGGGCTCGAACTCATGACCAAATGGTGATAAGGACACACCACTTACTGAATACCTATGTGCTTCCCTATTTTCATCCTCTATCCTTTTTATATATACATATATTTTATTATATACATGATTATTTTTTAAATATATAGTTTTATTTGATAACTACATTCCTTTTATTAATAGTTTTATTTTTACATCATCTTGGTAATTAAGTAATTGTAATTTAAAGGTTAACAAAGTATGATACACATCTTCACTATCATGAAATTACAATATATAACCATTGGAGGTACTTTCATATGACATTTTATGTGAAACATGATAAAATGAAAGGTTAAATGTAAATAATATGTTATTATGAATTTCTGATTTATATTATAGTTTATTTATTTTCAAAATGTTTTTATTTTATGTTATTCTATGTATAAGTTTTATTACATTAAAATCTTCCTTTTAAAAGGTTATGTAAATTGTTTCTTAATAAAAACTCAGTAATTATTTATTTCATTAATTGAGAATAATACATTTATTATACGATCATATCTAATAAAATACCGACTATTATAACAAGTTGACACATAAAAATACTATTAAATTTCATAATAACATTACACATTATGCATAAATATGAACCAGTACAACTAGGAATAGTAAAGGGATATACACATTAAAGAATAATACATTCACAAAAAACAAAATCCATAGTCTTAAAATTCACTAAGAGGACCGATCCTACCATAAAGATTATGAAAAGGAAGAGACGCATTAGGAAGATGATAGAAATTATCATCAAGTGAGTAAGATCCTTTGTAAGTAAAATACTGAGCGATGAAGTGAGAATAAAGGTGTATTAATAGAGAAATATGATCTTTTTTTCCTTTATGAATTTCAACCAATATGGTTGATCGACATTATGACCATTATTCAATAATACAATTGGTCATTACTATTTTTAGTTATGTAGATTCAATTAAATTAAGTGACCGACAAGATTATTTTAATGACATAAATAATTTTTTTATTAGAGAATATAGATATATTATGACAAGAACATGTTTTATGATGAATTTAGAAGTTTTAGATAAAATTTATTTTCATGAAATAATCTTAAAAAACACTTTTTAAATGATAATATATTTTAATTAAGTTCTAAGTAATTTTAATAATGGTTAGAATGTTTATTTTTCTATGAAAATTCTAAATTTCAATAGATAAGGATATTTATTTAAAAGTTAAAATTTTCATATTTAAAGAATTATTTTGATAAAATAAACTTTATTTTTGGACTCATCACATAAAAATTATCTTAGTGTGATATTTTGGGAATTTTATGAAAAATTTGATTTTTTGGAGAAAAAGTAAAAACTGTCACTTTATAAAACACTACGATTTTATGACATCATTATTATGTCAGCATGACTAAAAATTTATGAAAAATTTATTAAATAAAAATCTCATTAGATAAGTATAAAAACAAATTTAAAAATATTAATTTTAAAATAGAAATTTATACTTTACTTTTTTGAACCAAATTTTGGATTTTTGAAATAAAAGTTTTTTTTGTTTTTTGTGCATTAATTGGGTCATTTGGGAGGTATGTTTCAGTTTGGGAATGAATTGAATTTCCAAACACCTTATCCCACTCATTAATAATCCATAAAATTGGTTGTAATTTATTAAACCCACAAGTGGTTGGCTTATATAATAAATTAACCTATATTTTAACCCTTTAAACCACTCCTACTAAAGTATAAATACCCCCTTTCCCTCCTAAATTTCTACACCCAATAATTTGAGCATGATTTATCTCTCAATTACCATCTCAATAGTCTCTCCAAGGTGGTTCCAAGGTTCTAGGAAGTCCCTCTCTATCTTTAAGAAGCATCATTTCGAAGTAAGGCCCCCAATCCTCCTTCTATTTTAAGTTCATTACCTTTGTTATATTGTATTTTCACTTTCATTTTCATATACTACCATGATTTTTATTCCATGGTATTATCGTACATTTTATATATTGTGAATGTGATTTTATTTATTCCCTCTCTATAATTTTCCTAAGCCATTACTATGCCGAAGTAAGGGTCCCCAATCCCCCTCTTTCATTTTCACGTTCACTACCATTGTTATATTGTCATTTTAAATTTCATTTTCATATACTTCCATGCTTGTTATTATATGGTATTATATTCCATTTGATATTTTTTGAATATTAGTTTATTTATTACTTATCATTATATCATTTTCTTAATCATTTTATTATGCTGAAGTAAGGGTCCCCAATCCCGTTCTTTCATTTTCAAGTTCATTACCTTTGTTATATTGTATTTTTAAATTTCATTTTTTATAATACCATTCTTGTTATTCCATGTAATTATACTCCATTAGAATTTTTTAAATGGGTGTTTATTTATTCCCTCTCATTATAGCCTTCATCTAATCCGTTATAATGCTCGAACTACCCCATAACCTTAAAACCATTCTAAAATTTTGGTGTAGTAATGTGTGTATGGTTTTCTTAGTAATGAAATCCCTATATTGATACTATAAGTGGACATAGTTTTGTATCATATGCTTATAGGTATTAAAACCCTGAAAAGAGTTAGTTGGGTATATCCTGACCATCATTCTAGTGCATGGTGAGTGGACCCTTACTACGCACCTAGTTTGAAACTTTTGAGGGATTTTCTTTAGATAGTTCACATGAAATTTATAATCCATTATAAAGGATTTATCTATCTTTTCATTGGTATCCTAAATTTTCAAATTCATATATATATTTATTGATTCTTAGATTGGGAAAATAATTTCTTTCCATATAATTCTTTATTATATATTGAAAATCTTGTAAGATATAGATCATTTAAGAAATCATGCTAAGTATTTATATCGTTCATTAATTGAACATTATGCCATGTAATATTCTGATATGTTATGGAATAAATTGGAATTTTATGTGATGGGTGGGTCTTGAAATTATATATCCCCTCAGTGCACTGGTAGGTCACAACTAAGATAGGGTAATGTGAGCGTTCTCACCCTTTATGTAAGATTTATTAGCACAAACCCTTGAAGGTATGTTTAAGATGTATGATATTATGTATTTACATCACTATATGTCCAGTTATTGGTATCCCAACACCTATTCATTGTTATGTTGGCCATGGATTTATTTATGCTCTTAGTTTCTTATGATATGGAATAACTCAGTTTATTCCTTCATGCATCCCTTCAATTTATGAATAGATATTGATATCCTAGCATATATTCATTGATCTGTTGGCCATGGATTTATTTATTCTCTCAGTTTCATTTTTATGGAATACGTTTATTTATTTTTTAACACCATAATAAATTCCTCTGTACACTTTTCCCTTACTGAGTGTTTGAGCTCACCCTTTATACTGTTTTCCTTTTCCCTAGTAAACCAAGAAGAGTACTACATATGAAAAATGATATTCAAGGAGAATACTAATGTTTTTTATTAAAATGATGTAATTTTAGTTTCAATGTATTGAAATACTCATTTATTTATCTGGTTTCCTGAGGCTAATAAATTTTTGGGTCCTATGTATTTGTTATCTATGTACTAATTTAACAAAATAGCCACCAGATCGAGGGTGTTGGAGTTGGGGTCATTAAAAAATCCATCCAAAAATATATATTAAGATGAAATTCATCCAATGTTTGTAATGAAAATGTAATCATGATATTTTTTGGATAAGGTTTAAACTCATTTGATAGATGTGATTAAAATAAAATCTATCCATTGGTTGAGATAGAAATAAAATTATGATAAAGATTTAGATAAGGATAAAATCCATCAGACGACCAAGATTGAGATAAAATCCATCCAATGATTGGAATGTGAATACGACCAGGATAAGTTTGAGGTAAGGATGAAATATATTCGATGGTATATATCAAGATGAAATATATCCAATGATTGGAATGTATATAAAATCATGATAAGGTCTAGATAAGGTTTAAACTCATCCGATGGTTATGATTAAAATGAAATACATTGAGTGGTTGAGATATAATGAAAATCCTAATAAATATAGAGATAAGGATGAAATCCACCCAACAACTAAGATCAAGATGAAATCCATCCAACGATTGTAATATGGATTTAGTTAGGATAAGTTTGAGATATGGATGAAATCCATATGATGGTAAATATCAATAAGAAACCCATACAATGATTAGAATGAAGATAAAATCATGATAAGGTTTGTATAAGGTTTAAAATCATTTGATGACTGTGATTAAAATGAAATCCATTGAGTGGTTGAGATAGAAAGAAAATCATGATAAAAATTGAGATAAGGATGAAATCTATTTGATGGATAAGATTGAGATTAAATCCATCCAATTGTTGGGATACAGATATAGTTAGGATAAGGTTGAGATAAGGATAAAATATATCTGATGGTAAATATCAAGATGAAATCCATCCAATGGTTGGAATTTAGATGAAATCATGATAAGGTTTTGATAAGGTTAAAACTGATATGTTGGTTGTGATTAAGATGAAATCCATCGAGTGATTGAGATAGAAATAAAATCATGATAATGATTGAGATAAGGATGAATTCCATAAAATGACTAAGATCGAGATAAAATCCATCCAATGGTTGAAATGTGGATGTGGTTTGGATAAGGTTGGGATAAGGATGGAATCCATCTAACAATATATATCAAGACGAAATCCATCCAACAGTTTAAATTTGGATGGTGTCATGATATGGTTATGATAAAGGTGGAAGTCATCTGATAGTTTAAATCAAGATGGAATCCATCCAATGGTCTGTCTTTTGGATATACATTATATTCCATTTTCTTTATAAATAACCATATATTACATTCAAAATGTACACACTATTTTCTCTCATTTCAACATTTTATTTTGATAACTATTAAATTTTCAAAAGAAAATGACTTCTCGATATTCTAGTTACTTTGTTAGTGATATATACTTCTATGCCATGTTTATATGGAGATTTAACAAGATCCTATTATAGATGTGTACTAAACATCATTTTTTTTGTCTCATGTAAAAAATATATACAATAGAGGCAAAGGTTAGGCTTAGGAAGTTCAAAAAAAAAACATCGTTGCAATTATGAATAAAAACAACGGAGAAGGATGTAAAAAAATTCAATGTGTGCATCAGATAAATTAAAAAAATTAATCTCAGTGGTGCATCAGAACAAGATATTGTGAAATATTTTTAATGATTTTTTCTATTCACATATGAAAATTATTATCATTGATGAAATGGATTATTTCAAGTGACATCAAGAAAAAATATCAATCATGCTAGATCCCATGTACAAGAAAGGTTTATGTTTTGATCATGTATAAATCATGGGTAAGACCTTTGAAAAATTCAAGGACAATGTTGGACCAATGAGAAAAACATCTCAAAACCAGAACTACGTATCATCAGGGTCAGATAATCCAACTACGAGGTCTTATCCGCCCAAATCTATTGTTTTTTATCATTCTCACCAAACATAAATGATGATTATGTTGATGGCTCATCTTCTGCATGACCCTTTGGAGTGAAGAAATCTAAATTGAAAAAGAAAGAATGATGAGAAATATCAATTAATCACCAAAACTTTGAAAGAATAAAATTAGTGACTTTTAGAAATGTTGGATAAGTTAAGACAACAACAAATGGAAATCAAAGAAAAAAGAATGACTTTCAAAGTTTTCAAGAAGGAAAATACAAATTTATCCCAAGTTTTGAAAAAAATAGCAATCCCAATGTTTATGATTTTATTCAAGTAAAATAAGCATAGATTATTTAGAAAAGAGGAGGACACACTATTACAAAATTATTTATCACATTGGTATTTATAACTGATGTGAAAAATACATGTATATTGATTTATCACGTCAGTTATAAAATAGACAACATGAAAAATAAAGTATCCCGCTTTATCACATCAGTTATATATTAACCGACGTGATAAAGCAAGTTTTTTACATTAGTTATATATAATAACCGACATTATAAAGAAAATATTATTACTTTATAATGTCGATTATTTTATAACTGACATGATAATGCAATAAAAATTTCTTTATAACGTTGGCTATATAATAACTGACGTGATAAATCATTTAAAATTTTATGAATTCCTATTTTGAATCATTTTAGTGTTTTTCAATCAGGTGAAATAAAACTTGGTTATATCATGTGCGGAATCCCTAACCTCATTTCTTCAATCCAGTAGACTCCAATATCAGTTTTCCAGCTCCATACATCCTCATTTTCATCAGTTCATTTGATCTGACCATCTCTCAACTCTCAAGTAAGCCTCACACACCTCACTTTCAGTCGTTCAATGTTGTGGATGTACTAACTCTAATTTTTTCGATTACGTTTACTAAAATCTCACATTACCATATGGTTTAATCTTCTCATATTATCTCATATATTACCTTTAAATATATCCATACTTAGAATTATTATTTTTAGAATCTTATTCCTTCCAAAAAATTATTATTTTCAATCAATATTGATGTGAAACTATTTAAACAACTCATATCTTATGCTTTTATCCCAAAATAAAAGTATATTATTCTCATACATATCTAAATTCACAGGTAAATGAAACTATTTCATGTAAAGAATAAAATTTGTATGAAATAAACAATCCCTACAAGGGTATTTATGAACAATTCATAAACAAAACTAATTATAAATATTTTATAATTTAGTTATGCATTATGGAAATTCCATAATTATATGAACATAAATAATTTATATCCATTCTCAATATGAACTCTTCCATACTATTCATTATATGTAATTTCACCTTAAATATATGATATTAAATGAAATATAAATGTTTTATATTTCAATTCTATAATGTAAACAATTTATATAATTTAAATACCACATATTTAATATTATCTAAACTTTGATCATATCAATTATCAAACATCCTTTTTATTTGGTTTAAAAAAATTCTCACATAAGGCCTTTTAATTTGAATAATTCAAATTAATATCATAAAAATTCATAAATATAAATATAATATTCTTTATATCATGTCTTATTTTTTTGTAATTTATAAACACATTATAAAGTACACTTATAATTTCAATACAAACCATTTATATCAAAATTACACATCATTCCATATAATTTGAAAAAAATAATTTAATATTAACAATTAGTATATAGGGATATTTATTTAATAAACATTTATTTCCAATTTTATAATTAATTTAAGCACAAAAAGAAACATTGCCTCGATCTTTAGATATTTATTCATAAAGGATTGTGATCATTCTAACTCGATCGATGTAGTGTCATTACATGGCGAGGACCCAAAGTAGATCCCTTCTAGTAGTGGTCCACACATGCTCTTCCAATATCTGAATAATGCTGGTGAATCATTGGGTTCTAGCATGAGTAATTGATTGTATTATGTTATTTACCTTTATTCACTTCACATTCCTTTGAGCTTGAAGGAGTCTCTCTTTCTCTTATTGTACTTGATTTGGATTTTGGTCAATAATATTCAATTTCAATTTTTATCTAATTTCATTCATAAGAACATGAAAAATGAGAGAATAGTATAACTAAATTTTCTTTTGTAAATTAATTCCATGCATACCTTTTTATGATTTACCATTTATACTTAAACTTATATTCCATTATTGTATATAATTTATAATTATATTTTTAAAATACTCATATATTTGTTTTATATTTCAAAATAGCATTACTTTAAAATTATGGCATATTTCATATAAATTTAAAATTGGTTTATCTTGACAAGATATATATTTTTGATATTTGTTATAGATAATAATGAGTGGAAGTTGGATTACGACACTTCGAATAAGTGATGAATATGAGGAAGGTGTTGATTCTTTTTTGGAGTTTTCTAAACAAAATTTTCCAAACAATGACATATTTTTCTGTCCATGCTTGAAATGTTTAAACATGAAGAATTTGAAACGCAGAGAAATCAAAGATCATTTAATTTGTCATGGTTTTAATCTGAGTTACAACCCATGGATTTGGCATGGTGAAACTGGGAAGAATTTCAGATCTCTTGATGATGATGATTTGTAAGATGATAAGTCTAATCAAATTGAAGAAATGATTCATGATATTGAAGTAAAGGCAATTTAGAAAGAATCAAAAATTGAGCATCTATATGGCGATACTGAAAAACCATTGTATTTGGGTTGTATGGACTTTACGATTTTATTGACGGTGTTAAGATTGATTAACATGAAGGAAAAACATGGATGGAGTGATAAGAGGTTTACATAGTTTCTATTTTTTTTGAAAGATATTCTTCCTAAAGAAAATGATCTTCTAGATTCTCATTATAAAGTGAAGAAAATAATATGACTGATGGTATTAGGGTAAAAAAAATATATTCCTTCCTGAATGAGTACGTATTATATAAGAGGGAATATGAATTTCTTTCAGGGTGTCCAAATGTGGGACATCATGGTATAAGTTGAAAGAAAAATCACATGCTGATTTAGAAGTTGCAAAGACCCCTGCCAAGGAATTTTGGTATCCTCCTATAATTACTCATTTGAAACATTTATTTTCTAATTCATATGATGAAAAAAGGTTAAGATGGCATGTTGATGAGTAGATATGTGATGGAAAAATACATCATCCAGCTGATTGTCTACAATGTACCAGTTTCCTACATTTATAAATGAAGTTAGAAATATCATACGTGGACTATTCATGGATGTAATGAATCCATATAAAAGCCTTAGTAGCACATGTTGAGTCAATAATGTTTGCTTATGATTTTTACATTTCTCTATGTTTTGAAAATCACAAACAATTTTTCTTAAGGAAAATTATCTTTCTCTAGGGATTATTTTCTTAAGGAAAATTTACTTTCTCTAAGGAAAGTTTTATCCTTAACTTGTTTTATTATTTTATGTCCTCTAAAAATAAAGTTCATTTTTTTTACTAATTCAAAATTCGGATCCTTATCTAAATCCTCAGAATCATATAGTTCCTTGAATATCAAGTCTTTTAAAATTCAGACTCTGAATTCTCTGAAATTCAAACTCCGAATTCTCTAAAATTCAGACTCTGTATTATCTGAAATTCAGACTCCAAATTCTCTGAAATTTAGACTCTAAATTCTCTAAAATTCAGACATCAAATTATCTGAAATTCGGACTCCGAATTCTTCAGAATTCACACTCTGAATTCCTCAGAATTCAGACTCCGAATTCTTCAGAATTCAAACTCTGAATTCCTCAGAATTCAGACTCCAATTCCTTAGAATTCAGACACTGAATTCTTTGAAAAACAGAATCCGAATATCCATGTTTCTAGAATCCGATTGTTTATATTTTTAGACTTCGAATTCTATTTTCCCCTAGATTCTGTATTTTTCAGATTTGGCTCAACTACTTCATTTTCCTTACACATGTTTTTATTATGAAATGATATTGTATGATTTGTTTCTAACTAACCTTTGGTTGAGTGACACGTGTACAGGTCCCTCCAAAATTCAAGGAGAAATATGACTATTGGAGGAGGGAGCTGACTGTTGAAGTTTTTCCTATAAATAAGAGCTCATTCGAACAAGCTCAAAAATTATCAATCTATCGACTGATGAACCTAGAGATTACATGCTGTGAAGTGATTTCTATAGATAGAAAGACTCTTGTTCCTTGTGCATTTTATAAACACCTTGTTCAACCATGAACATCTTGTTCATCTTGCTTCATACGATTCTAATTGTTGCTGAGTACAATCGAGGGATTCCAAGGATAGGAAGACAGAGGTGTCGACTAACTTAAAGATCGAGGGCTTGCGGGGATAACAAGACAGATTTTGATATTCTTATCGAGGGCTTACCCTGGTGTGGGTAAGATAGACTTTCTTGAAAGTATAAATTAAGGGACCTTTATCTAAGGTTGTTGGATACCCTACTATTTGGGTTAAAATATTTCCTACTTGTTACTTGTTCTTTTTTCAAGTTTCATTTCCGCTGTATTTTGTTAAAGAGAGAAAGTATAATTTTCTTATACTTTCTTATAATTTTACATACTCTTATAAATAATATTATATACGCTTTAAGGTATAATCTTTCCCTAAGATAAACCTACTTAAGTTTATTTAAGTTTAACTTGTTTAAATCTAAGTTACTTATAATTGGACTTGGGACCTTCCAATTATTTCATTAAGAAATAACCAAAGAGGGTTTTTTAATTTACCTTGTTTAACTTTGTTAAAAATAGTTTTCCTTAAGGTTAAAAATAAAAAATTTTAAACCTAAAATTCACCCCCTCTTATAATTGAGCATCTACATATACTATTTCAATCCTACAATACACATAGTTCATGGCCTGTTTAATTGGTAATTTACAACTTATCTCTATAATTTTGTATGAAGCGAAAATATGTCATGTTGAGTTTAATGATATCTGGATCAAAATAGCCTAAAAATGATATTGACGTTTTCTTGTCCCCATTAATTGATGATTTGAAACTGTTATGGGAGGAAGGTATAAGGGTGTATGATTCTTATAAAATGGAATATTTTTCAACTACATGTAATGATTATGTTCACTATAAATAACTTCCTAGCATATGGAAATTTGTTTGGATATAGTGTTAAGGGGCATAAAGCTTATCCAATTCATGAATGACAGACTTCATATTATCAATTGCATCATGAGAGAAAAATAGTATACATGGGTCATCAAAAGTTTTTGTCTATGGATCACTCTTATAAAATATTAAAAAAGGCTTTCAATGAATCAAATGAATTTTATATTGATAAAAAAACTTTATCCACAAATCGGTATTTTTAGAGGGTTCAAAACATTGACGTGACATTAAAAAAGAAACATAAATCTAGTAATGATAGAAATATTTGGAAGAAAAAATCAATATTTTTTGATCTACCATATTGGAGATACCATGAGGTAAAACATAACATTGATGTTATGCACATGGAGAAGAATATCTATGATAGTTTGATTGGAACATTGTTAGATATTAAAGGAAATACTAAATATGGGTCGAATGCAAGATTAGATTTACTCTAAATGGGAATACATTTGAAGTTAGCTCCCACCCCTGATGGAAGGTGAACATTCATACCCCCATATTTTTATACCTTATAAAATAGGGATAAAATTAGATTTTTTAAATGTATTCATGATATTAAAGTGCCTCATGGTTATTCTTCAAATGTTTTTTTGTCTTTAAAGGATTTAAAGTTGACAGGTATGAAATCTCATGACTGTCACGTCATGATGCAACAACTCCCACTAGTTGCATTGCATTGAATATTCCCCACCCATGTTAGAATGACTATCATGAAGGTGTGTTATTTTTTAACTCAATTTGTAATAAGGTGATTTATTTGAATGCTTTGAACACTTTTGAGAACAAATTGGTTTCTATAATTTGTTAATTGGAAATGTATTTTCCTCCATCTTTTTTTGATATCATAGTGCATTTAATGAATCATTTGGTACAAGAAATAAATATTTGTGGACCTATATATCTATGTTAGATGTATCCCTTTGAAAGGTATATGAAGATATTGAAGGGGTATGTTAAGATTACATATCGAGCTGAAGCATCTATTGTTGAGAAGTATATTTATAAGGAGGTTGTAGAGTTTTGTACAAGCTATTTGTCTGCAACGGAGCACATTGATTTGCCTACATCTCACCATAAATGAGTTAATTATGGGGGAAAGGGGATCCATGCCTTGGAAGTCAAATTGTTGACAAGTGAACATATAAAGAAGGTGTATTTATACATCTTGAATAACATAGATGATGCTCATACATATATAACATTGCATATTAATGTGTTGAAACAATGTTATCCAAAGAATAAAGATATATGGATTTTGAATGAGCATAAAAACTTTTTTTACATGGTTTAAAGAGTATGTGCTTAGTAAATCAGATTCATTAGAAAAATTGATATGGTTAGTGGGTGGTCTAAGTTTAAATTTGATAACATGGTCTGGGTATGCCATTAATGGATATACTTTTCATATGAAAGATCAAAACAATGAAAGTGCGGTTCATAATAGTAGTGTGTTGGTGTTCATAGAAGTAATGATTTTTTTGAGTGCCAAAGACAAAAAACCAATCTCTGCATCAACTAAATATTATGAATTCATTGAAGAAATATGGGAGGTTTATTAAATTAAATTTCAAGTTCCAGTGTTTAAGTATAAATGGTTTATAGGTAACAACAATATCTGACATGATGAATTTGGAATGAAACTAGTTGATCTAAATAAATTGGAATACACAACTGATCCTTTTATCATGGAAACAAATGATTTTTTTCCATGCTCTTGATCAATATGATATGCAGTGGTTTATTGTTTTATAAGGGAAAAATAGTATATTGGTGATGAAAAACTTGACGAAGATGCTGATTTATATGAGATCCCTACTTACATGGAATGATTAACAAATAATATTTATGAGTACGTTGTAGATATTGTTTGTTCCATAAGGAACGATCACGATGAAAGAATTTGGGAAAATAATCATTTAGTAAATTCCTAATATTATAGGTAACATATGTTTAATTTTATTTTCTTTATTAAAACACGTATTATAACTAATAAGTTAAATTGTTTGTTTATATTAGTTTAGTTATTTATAGTTTTCTATGTTTACCCTTAAATAATTTATCTATTAATTGATTTTTATGAAAACCAATTATTTTAAATTTAACATTTTAAATAAAAACAAAAAATATTGTATAAGACTATATTATAAAAAGATTCTTTTTTTTTGTAAAAATGATTTATCAAGTTGGTGAATTTTTACAATGTCATTTAATATCTCATTAATATTGTATAGTTTTCATTCATTTATGTTATTTCATATCTCATTAATATTTTTATCATTTTAGTTAACTATAACAAATATGAATAAAAATGTGCTAAGCTTAGTTTAATTTAATTTTTGTTTGATAATTGTTAATTTTTTATTTACATTTGTATGTAATTGTTGGATTTGTATATTTTTTGTACTAATTGTTGTTACTTTTATTTGTATGATAATGACAGATCAATCCTCTAATCCACCACATATTTATGGATATGATCATACTCATACCTCTGAGGAGGAACGTACACACACTCTTGTTGATGAGACTCCTCGTCCTTCTTTATATGAGACATCTACTTCCACAGGGGTAGAAAAGAGTTTGAGGGTTGGTAAATATAGAACCACACATTTACCAAAATTACAAGTTGCCTGTATCTAGGAATAGATGATACCGATAGACTTTGATGGTAATGATATTCCAAGAGGTCCAAATTCAAAACAATTCAAGAATTTTGTATCAGTATAGGCTAAAAGAAAAATTAGTATTTTGTTTGATGATTAGAGAGTGTTGAAAAATTGACATTATCACAATTGTGGGAGACCATTTTGGTAATATTGCTTGTTATTATTTTAATTATCTTGAAATGTTTATAGTAATATATGTTTTTATCCTTATTATCCGATGACATATGATATACTTGATACTGGAGGAGTCAGGAATAAATATTTATCATTGAATTCTAAGAGATGAAGGGATTTTAAATCATCCCTCACATAACAGTTCATTTTTAGGTATAGACAACATCAAAATCCATGTGATACATATCCATTTATAGATGAAGATACATGGAAGCAATTTGTTGAAAGTAGATGATGAGAAGATATTTTGGTAAGTGTAATGTTACATTTTTAGAAGTTTTTTTATATTAATGACCATGTTAATGATTTATTTATTCTTAATTCTTAAATTAAAGCAATCAAGGATATATCATCAGGAGATTAAAGATAGAAACATATACCCTCATACGTTATCTCGAGGAGGGTATACATTATTGGAAGAAAAAATGATAGTAGAAAAACTTCAAAAGTTGAGAGCTGAGTTTGTAGGGTCTGTAGAGGTTTCCCCTCCTCCCCCCACTAGACATGAAAAAATGGAAGAGGGATTGAATGAAAAAAAGGAAAATATTACGAAAGAGTCAAGATTTGTAGCCGACAAGATTTTAAGATGTTTACTTTATTTATTTATTTAATTTAAATAAAATCTTTATATATTGTGATTGATTACAGATTTTTTCAAATATTCTATATAGTATTTTCTTGAGGATAAGAGCACACATGGGGTATTTATTGCTAAGGGTATAAAGGATATTTTAGCTACAACATTAAGAAAACCCAAACACCTGGGTCGTGTATAAGGATACTCGACAGGTGTATCGGTAAGAAAAGTGTTTACATGTTCAGAAGATTATTCAATGGAGAATGCTTATAAAAAAATAGAATCTTTGGAATTCAAAGTTCAGGATATTCAAGTGAAAATGGAGGGTAGGATCAGAGCTTCGGTGCAGTCGATGTTTGTAGATATGCAAGGACAATTTCAGCCTACCGATCCGACTCATCCACCTCCGCCAATAGATCCCACTCATCCTTCTTATCATACTCATACATCTCTACCTCCAGGCCCCACTTCTTATCCTACCCCTACACCCCTCCTCCACATCTTCCAAGTTATTGTGAGTTATATGTTTATGATCCTCATTATATTGTTTCATATGGGATGATATATTATTTCAGTGATACCATTCATCATCAGTAGATTGAGATAGAGAATCATAGGGTCATTGTACATGATATTATAGATGAATCAATAAAAATAAAATTTCCTAGAGATGAGGTGAGTACAGTTGAAAAAATTATCGGTCATTTTTTAGTTTGTCCATCTTGAATACTTTGACATATTACCATAGAGGTATGTATATATGTTATCTTTTATTTCATTTTGTTATTAATTTTTTTTTTCTCATTTTAAAGTTTATATATTTATCTATTTTTTACAAGAATAAATTAAAGGTAAATAAATACTATACATAAAATAAAAAAAATTAAAGTGTCATGACTTCAATTACATATTCTACTAGTCTTGATAGATTGTTAGCATACTCAAATTTGTTATCAAAAGTATATGAGATTCCAATTGATGCTGCTTTTTGTGGGCATGCAATGAATGCGGGGATTTTGAAAAATGATACCATGGATCTTGTAGCTAGAGATAAATTAGGTATCAACATGATGAAATTTTTTTCCTTGTAAGTCGATTAACAAAATTCATGCGTTCCTTTAATTTATTAAAAATTTATGATTATGTCTATTTTGTATCAGGTATCTTTATAAAATTTGTACAGTTCATGACAAGATAGATGTATATGGATTTATAGACCCAAAATTTATTTCTACTATAGCTTTGATAATGACCGATGTAGAAATAATAGTTTATTTAGCTGAAATATTTCAGAAGAATTTCATTATTCAGTGTTGGATGCTTTCATATCTTCAAGAGTATGAAATTTTTTTCTCACAAAGTGTTATATATCACTTAACATATTAAAAAATCATATTAAATTTTCTTATATATCAGTGGTCATTGGATGTTGGGTGTTTTTTTAAAGAGAGAGGACATTATAATGGCTATGCTCTATCCTTGGTGAAGCGAGAGAAAATTTTCAGAATGTATTGAACATGTAAGTTTGATTATTTTAATACTTGTTTATATTATAATGAATAAAATTTATTTTATTCATATTATTTTAAAAAATGGCATGCAATTTATTTAGAGATACTACAAGAAGGAATAGATCTAAGATTAAATTTTGTACAAGCTAATGTGAATTTTCATTTACAATTACTAAATTTTGGATATATTACTTAAAAATTTTATTTTGAATTAAAATATCTCTGATACAGTGTCATAAAAAATAAGGTGTAAAAGAATATGGATATTATGTTTTAAGATTTATGTATGAAATAATTTCAGCTGGGACAGTTAAAAAGTTTTAGAAGGTTATATTTATTTATAAATATCTCCTTAATATTTCATGTGTTTTAGTGAAAATTAAATTTAAATGATTTATTTATTATTTTATATCTTTTTGATAACCCATGACCATATAGTGAAGAAGATATGAGACATTTACAAATTGAATGGGAAAATAATTTTACAGGTTTGATTGATTTTTAGTTTATTTGTAATGTACATTGTAAATTTGAAAGTTTAATTGTAAGTGTCTTTTGCTGGGTTTTTGATGTTTTTTTCTATTCTATTTATTTTTCCTTCTGTTGTGGTGGAGGATGAATCAATGTTCAATTTAAAAAAAATATTTCATTTTTCACATTGGTTATCCAATAACCGATAAGAAAAACATTTTATCACGTTGGTTTTTAAAAATAACCAACGTGATAAAAGGTTTTTTACATCAGTTATTGGATAACCGACGTGAAAAACAAAAAGGTAATTTGTTTTTCATGTCGGTTATCGAATAATTGATGTGAAAAATTAATAAAAAATATTAATTTACAACATTGGTTTTAGTTAACCGACGTTAAAAATTTATTTACAATTTCTCCTCTAATAATGTCGCTTAATAACCGATGTGAAAAGAAAAAAAAACCGACGTGAAAAATCATTTATGCACTAGTGAAAACTTCATCAACCACCATAGCCACCTTCAAAAACACCTTTAAAATCATTTTTTGAATATTTTGACAACATTGGTTGAAGAAGAGCTAATTTACCTAATTATTATATTGATAGAATTTTAGTTGTATGTATTATAATTTTAGTATTCTAGTCAAGTATTGATGTTGTAATATTGAATTTTTTTTCTCTATTATGTTTGGTGTATTACATTATGGTTATTGCATGTCATTATGTTATGTCATTTAATCCAATATTTGTGCTTTGTTACTTCACTACCCTTTGATAAATTGAATTTAAAATTTTTAATGACATATGATGATATATGTACTTTCCATTAATTATATGATCATTATTGTAAAATATATTTTTATATATAAATAATAAAATAAAATAATTATGAATACATAAATTATTTATTTAACTAAATATTATAAATTTTTTTAATAATTGATATTTTTTATATATTAAAATAAACATTATTAATGGTATGGTTAAATATAAAAAATAACCAAATATAATGACATAAAATTATGTGTATAATTTTTAGGTTATTTTATTATAATGTATCATTACTTTTCATTAAGTGCAAAATATAATTTACAATATATGTATTTTAAATTAATTATATAATCATTATCCTATACATTTATTTATATATATTTAAAAATAATAAAATAAAATATTTATGAACACATAAATACAATTGATGGCATTCGTTGTAGAACACCTGAGACACCATTTTGGCGATTTTGTGGTAAAATAGTATCCATTGGAGATGGTTTTAAGGGTGTTATGAATGAATTGTAAGAAATATTTTATGATAATTATGGTCATTAAAAATGATTTATTCATATATACATAGTATTTAATATTCATTTACTTGATATCATGAAAAGATTAAACGAATTTCATATTTATAAGAGAATGTTTTATTTCAAACATTAATTATATTTTTGGGGAATTTATTTTATTAATAACCATTATATTGGGGAATTAATTTTGGAATAATGGGAATATTATATTCAAATTGATTATTAATATCCTATATTCAAATAAATAAATTCATGAGCAAGTTAAGTGAAAAATGTGTGGGGTCCCTGATAACCCAAAACTGTGCATACTTTATAGTCATGTATTTATTTGATAAATTGATCAATTACTACCTAATAATTCTTATTTTAAATTAATTTGAATATGAATGATAAGTGGGAGAATTTGAATAATTCTTAATAAGAATTATATGTAGACATTAAAATAATATTTCAATATATTTCATGATAGCATGATTGGGTTTGATATTTTAAAAATTTGGAGATCAAGAAGAAGTTATGGAAAACACCTCGAAATTTTAATATACGACTTCCTTTATAAATATCCTTTGTGATATCTTGATAAAAAAGTTTTGTATTTGTTGACAACTAAATTTAGTTAGAGAATATTTTTGTAAAACAAGGAAATAAGAGTTTCTTGAATTTAAAAAACTTTTTTTATGAAGTTTATAGAGAAGAGGAAAGTTCTGAAGATGTAGAAAGTTATAAAGTTATGCATATATAGAAAGTTAGAAAGTTTTGTTAATATAGAAATTTATAAATTTCTAAAGATGTAGAAAGTCAAAATGTTCTGGAGATATAGAAATTCAGAAAGTTTTACATATGTATAAAGTTAGAAAGTTCTATAGATATATAAAGTTATAAAGTTATATATATGTATAAAGTCAAAATGTTATAAATATATAGAAAATTGAAAATTTATACCAATTTAGAAAATTATAAAGTTTTTTAGATGTAGAAGGTCAGAAAGTTTTGCAGATGTAGAAAGTTAGAAATTTCTACAGATGTAGAATGTTATAAAGTTCTATAGATGAAGAAAGTTAGAAAAGTTATAAAGTCATAATGTTCTAGAGATGTAGTAAGTTAGAAATTTATATTGAGATGAATAAATTTAGAAAGTCTAGAAGTTAAGAAAGTTATTGAGATAAATAAAGTTAGAAAGTCTAAAAGTAATTAAATTTGTTGAGATGAATAATGTTAGAATGTATGAAAGTTAATAAATTTGATGAGATAAAGAAAGTTAGAAATTATGGAAGTTAATAAATTTCTTGATATGATGAAATTTAGAAAGTCTGAAAGTTAAGAAAGTTTTTGAGATGAAGAAATTTAGAAAGTCTAGAAGTTAAGAAAGTTTTTGAGATAAAAAAAGTTAGAAAATCTTGAAGTTATGAAATCTCCTGACATGAAGAAATTTAGAAAGTATGAAAGTTAATAAAGTTTCTAAGATAAATAAATTAAGAAAGTAAGGAATTTAAAAAGTTTAATTTATTAAGAAAATTTCTTTCTAAAGTCAGAAGATGTTATGCTGTTCTTTTAAGTTCCTAAATCATCATGAAGTAGTCATGATATGAGATGAAGTTAGTCGAAGAAAAGAGATGTGTAAATTTATAGAGCTTTAAAAGTTTAAGTTTTTGAATGAACTTTTTGTTAGAAGTTTATACTTTTTCATCAGATGAATATTTAATTGTAAATTTTTTTTTGGAAAAAAATTCTAAACAATGAGTTGTAAGAAAGTATGATATTTTAATTTTTACAAAGTGAAGATCAGATGGACTTTCGTAATCGGAAGAAATTTTCTAATTGGATGGAATTTTGTAATTGGATGGACATTTTTAATCAGATTAAAGTTTTTAATCGGATGAACTTTTTTCCAGTGGATGAATAGTATAATCAGACATATAGTATGATGGGATGGAGAATGTTTTCAAAATTTACAAAGTTAAGGTTTGTACAGAGTTACAAACTTTAAATTTTACAAAGTTACAAAGTTTAAGTTTACATAGAGTTGCAAAGTTGAAGTTTCATGAATTTACAAAGATAAAGTTTGAAAAAAGTTAAAAATTTGAAGTTTTATTAAGTTACAAAGTTAGAGTCTATATAGAGATACAAAATTTAAGTTTCATGAAGTTACAAAGTTTCAATTTTATGTATTTATAAATTCATAGTTTACTGACTGTACAAAGTTGTGGTTTTCTAGACACACTTTTTTGTCAAAAAAGTTGATTCTTCTATAAGTACGAAGTTGTGGTTTTTCCAAACACACTTTCTGTTAGAAAATTTTATTTTTTTGAATGTGAAAAGTTTTAGTTTTTCATAAGAACAAAGTTTTAGTTCTTTGAACGGTAAAACTTATAAGTTGTACAAAGTTGATGTGACAAAGCCGAAGTTTCAATTTGTACAAATTTGAATTTATAAATATTGAAGAGTTTCTTAAACACCAAGTTTAAGTAAATTAGAAGAAAGTTGGAAACACTAGAGAATTAAAGAAGATTCACAAATGTTTTATAAGAGTTTATAAGCATTCAAAAAAACTCAAATGAGCTTGAAATTCAGATTTATGAATTTTAGTGAGTGGGAAATGGTTTTTGGTTTCCTGAATTTACTATTCTAGGAGAACCTATAAATCATAGTTCAAAAGTACATCATACATGACACTAATCACATGTGTGAAAAGTTTAAGTGCTTCAAAGTTTGTGTCAGAGTGATTTTATAACCAAAGTAGAGTTTTGTTTTGAAGAAGATTTTTAGATAGAATGTTTTGATAAGAAAAATTAAACATAGGTTAGTTTAGATTACCATATAGAGTAAAATGAATAAAGTTTCTATATAGAAAGTTTGTGAGGAATTGAGTTTTGTTAAATTATATAGAATAGAAGTTTGTATTAGGCACCAATTTAGAAAAGGTGCATCAGACAGAGATTACCAAATATAGGCACACTAGATAAAGAAATAGGACAGCAGAATCATACGTACTTTATGGATAAAATTTCTTGGAGTAGAATTCAAAAAGTTAAACTTTTTTTTGTGGATCAATTTTTTTAAGAAAAATTTGTAAACTGAAAAGAGTCAGTTTAATCATAACTATCGGGAGATAGTAGGATACCAACAGGATTTGGATAAAAAGCTGTATTCACTTATTTCTAATAGTTAACTTCCATGGGCTTATGGGAATGGCCATGGAAAGGATGTAGGTTCTCACATGGAGATAAAACCTTGTAAATCTTGTATTCCTTGTTTTCCTTCTTATATTTTCATGCTTGTGAGTTTCTTATAAAAATTTATAAGGAAGATAAATCTAACAAGTTGTAGGGGTTAAATTTCATAAAGATAAAAATTTGTAAAAATAAAACCACTAATTTAAACTCCCCTTCTTTGTGGTTCAATGATCCTTAGGAACTTCAATTAGCATCAGAGATAAGGTTCCCCTGGTTATATTATTAACATGGATATTCTCAGCTCTGTGAATAGAAGAGGTATTCCTACCTTAGATAGAAAAAATATCATGGTTGAAAAAATATAACGATTCATTATCTTCTGTCACTTGGCCTAGAGCTCATTTATGCTTCTATAGTTGGGTTTCCACCCATTAAGAAAGATGCCCCAATGATTTTTTTTGAAAAGAGAAACATTGAAGTTGATTGAAAAACTAGAAATTCTATTCTTATGTCCTTGTCTAAAAATATCTTCATGAAGGTAATGTGTCTCAAAACATCCAAATAAACTTGGGAAAAACTTGAAAGTATATTTGAGGGAAATACTAAAGTGAAGAAAGAAAATTAAAAAATATGGTGGAGCAAGTTTGAAGATATCATGATGGGTGATAAAGACACAATTAATGAATATTTCAACAGAGTTAATGAAGTTGTTTTCAACATCAAAGGTTTTATAGATACCTTGGAAGATTCTAATATTTTTAAGAAATGAATGAGAAACTTCTTTGACAGGTTTGATTATAAAATATATACTTTAGAATATAAATATGATTTATCTTCTAATGAATTACATAACTTTGTTGTTGCTTATGATATGAGAAAATTTCCAGCATTCAAAAAGGAGATGAATAATGAAATGTATTTTGAAGGTATGAGAAATTTGAAAAACCAAGATATTGATCATAACATTACTTAGTGATTCAAAATATAAGGAAGATAATGAAATGAATGAAAATATCATGTATCTTATCTATAAAAATTATCAAAGAGGTAGAGGAAATTATAGAGGCAAACTTCCAATCAAATGTTTCAAGTGTGGAGGAATTGGGAAATTTTATATAAATTCCCACAAGAAGAAATTTATATAATATTAAGATGATTCTGAATAAAAATATCAATAAAATAAGTGGAAAAAAAGTTCTGAGGAAGATAAATGATCTAAAAAATATAAGAATAAGTTCACTAGAAAAAAAATAAGTATGCTGAGTAAGAAAGCTGAATCTGACTCTACTGAAAACAATTTTTCAGAAGATGAAAGTTCATAAAAGTTTAAACATTCATTTCAAAAGATGATAAAATTAAATATTCCTCAAACAGTGGAGAAAAAGAAGGAGGTGAATAAACTTACAAAAAATATCAGCTCATATCAAAACTTGTCCCATGTCTTCAGAAAAATAAAAATATCAAGAAATAAATCAAAATAATGAAAAAAGTTTCTAAGAAAAGGTTTGATGGAAATTAGGATCTTTTTAAAAAAATATATGCATACATTGAGTAAATAAATAACGTCAAGTTGAATGTTCTATAACGGGGAAATATGGCATGACATTTTCATAAGAAAGTTATTTCCAAGGAAGATTAGGTTTTTAAAAATCAATCCAAACTTCTTGAGGTTGAATATATCTTAAGAAAGATGAATGAAAATTTAAATAAGGATTTAGAAGTAAAAGTTAAATCATCTGAAGTTGATGAGAAAGATCATTTCAAGAATCAAGTGAAATCCTCACCCACTCAATGTAAAATTTCATCTGATTTTATTAACCATGTAGGTGGTAAGAAAAATTTTGGAAAAAATTGGGTTAAGAAAGGATGTGTGAAATATACCACATCTAAAAAATTTGAAAGCAGCCTGTATAAGAAGGTTACCCCATTCTAGTAGGAAACAAAAGAAGAAAGATATTATGAACCGTAGTAAAATTTATACAAGGAAAGATCCTTCTTTTACAGAAAATAGAGATTTGATGGTTTTTTTTGTTATTGTGGAATTTATGGAAAAAAATATTATAACTACTGGAACGACATGTCTCTTACCTAAAATATATAGGACAAAATGAAGATAAATATTGAAGAAAAATGAGAAACTTTCCTAATCCATAGGAAGTTGAAAAAAAACCCTCAAGATGTTATAAAAATTACAATACAAAACAAATTTGATTATCTGGGGGAAGTTTGTGTAAGATTCGATCAAGCTGGACACTTTGTTGAAGAATGTGTGAAAACTCTTCCAGTATAAGTTTCTTATAAAAGGAATGAAAAAGAAGCTGGAAAGAAGAATATTGAAGAGAGATCTTTTGTTATTGAGACAACTCTAAAATCAAGAAAAAGGAACAAACCATGGATTCTAGATAGTGGATGATCCTCACATATAAAAGGTTATTTAAAGATCTTGAATGATGTTGAAAATCATTATTAAGGAGTGGTAAATTTTGGAAATGACAGTTCCTTAAAAATTAGAGTAATTGGAATAGCTGAGATTGAAGCTATGAAACTAAAATCTAATAAAGTTCTATATGTTGACGGGGTCAAACATAACTTACTTAGTGTGATTAAACTTTGTGATGATGGAAAAGAAGTGATATTTAGAAAATATTATTGCATTATCATAAGTGTGGAAGATTAAAAACGTTTTACTAGAGGAGAAAGAACCATCAAAAATATTTTCAGATTGGGGAACTTGGTGACTCATGTTACTTAAGTGTTGAATAGGAGAACAAGTTGTGGAATCACATACTTAGGCATCTTGGATAGAAAAGTATGAAAAAACTTTCTAAAGTTAATGCTATAGGAAATCTAGAAACATTGATAAGAATAGAATATGATGTTTGTATAACTTTTTAGAAAGGAAATATTATTATTAAAAGCCATAAGAAATTAGAAATTAAATCTACTAGACCTCTTGAGATTATTCTCTCGGATCTTTGTGGACCGATGAGACATCAATCAACAAAATAATATTTTTACTTTATCACTTTTATTGATGATTTCACTTGGATAACCAATATCATGTTTATGAAATATAAATTATATGTTGTAGAAATGTTTAAATATTTCAGAAGAGATGTTGAGAGAGAAATGTGTGTTGATATAAAAAAGATGAGAACTGATAATGGTACACAATTCACATGCAATGATTTTGAATATTATATAAATAAGCACGGAATAAAACATCAATATAGTGCTCCATAAATCATTAAAAAAATGGAGTTTAATAAAGGAAAAAATATAAATTTGGTGGAAATAGGAAGAAGCATGTTGGCATAATACAAATTATCAAAGTTTTATTAGAGAGAATCCATTAGCATTGCTGTACATGTGAAAAATAGAAGTTTTTAAGGATGGTATCAAACAATAATTCCAATGAAATGTGATATATCAAAAAACCTTCATTGATATATTTTATGGCTTTTAGAAGTCCATATTTACTAAAAATAAAAAATCCATATCTTGGGAAATTTGATGAAAAAGTTGAGGAAGGAAATTTTATGGGATATTCACCAAATGAAAGAAGTTACAAATGTTGGAAAAAATGTCTAAAAAATTTGTTGGATTCTTATGATGTGAAAGTTATTTAAAATCCAAATTCCTTAACAAAGGATGTTGAAAATTTCAAGGAATACAAACTAAATATTTCCAACCAAAGTGAAAGTGATCCAAAAAAGATATATTAAGACTAAATGGAATCATGCGATGAAGAAAATGAATCTATAAGATAAAATTTTAAATTTACTACCCTATAAAACATGTTGAAACTAAAAATATACTTGGAAATTAGAAAGCTCCGATTTATACTAGAATAAGGTTGATATTAGAAAATCAGACATCACTCATTTTATAGATTGAACTAGAGCCAGTTTTAGAAGAAATAAAACACAAATAATGGGTGAATGAAATAAATTAATACTTGGATAAAATTGTTAAAAATGAAATTTGGGAACTTGTTCCATGTACAAGATATATTTTTTTATTAAAACAGAATGGGTGTACATAAACAAGTTGAAAGAACATGAAAAAGTTTCAATAAACAAAGACTTGTTTATAAAGGTTATGCACAGGTGGAAGGTGTTGAATTTGAAGAAAACTTTTCCCTAGTTACATGATTAGAAGCCATCAAAATGTTTCTAGTAGTGTCTGCACATCGATGTTATAAATTTTATCAGATGGATGTAAATTCATCCTTCTTAAATGGGGAGATTAAGGAAGAATTTTTCATTGAGAAACCTTGTGGTTTTATACTTGATAATGATAATAGAAAGGATTTGTAAATTGAAGAAAGACTTATATGGGTTAAAAAATTATACACGTTCCAGTTACTTCTATTTTGATGATTTTCTAAAAAAATTGAATTTTTATAAAGGAAAATATGATAAAAACTTGTATGTTAAAGAATTAGATTCATGAAAACTGATTGTAATTGTTTATGTGGATGTTTTATTTTTTATAGGGATAAATAATTTCTTTTAAATAATTTTCTAACGAAACAAAGAAAAGTTTTGAGATGTCAATGTTAGGATAATTAACTTTCTTCTTGGGTTTGCAAGTTCAATAAAAGGAAAACTACATTTTTCTATCTTAATAAAAGTACACCAGAGGGTTGTTACAAAATTTTGGCATGAAATATTCTAACTAAGTTTATACTCTGATTTTAGTGAGCACAAAGTTGAGTAAAGATGAAACTAGAAAAGTATAAATCAGAAAGATTTTCAGAAGATGAAAGGAAGTTTTCATTACATTATAGCCTCAAGACCTAATATTGTTTATGCTCTGACTTTATGTTCCAAATATCAGAGTGATCTGAAAGAATCTCATATGTTGGAAGTAAAGGTAATTATGAGACATGTTAAAGGAAAAAATTCATATGGGATGATGTACAAAAGAAGTTGTGATATTAAATTTCATGGTTATACTGATATTGATTGGTCTGGAGATTGCAATCATAGAAAATCAACTTCAGGAGGAATATTTTTCTTAAGAGAATGTTGTGTGATTTAGAATAGTAAGAAAAATAGTTTAGTAACTTTGAGCGTAGTGGAATCAGATTATGTTGCTGCTACCTAGTCTTGTACTCATATGTTGTTGATGAATTTCCAGTTAGAAGATTTAAAAGTGAACGTTTCTACACCATTTAAGATATATTGTGATAATCAGAGCACAATTGATATTTCTAAAAATCCTATCCAACACTCAAGATAAAATAACATTGATATTAAGTTTCACTTCATAAAAGATAAATCTACTGGTGGATATGTTTTTATGGAATATATTTTAATAAAGTATCAAATTGTTGATATCTTTACCAAATCTATGCCAAAAGAAAGATTTGTGGATTTAAGGCTACAAATTCATGTTTATCCACCACCAATGACTTTTTAAAGTTATAAAATAAGTCACCCACTATGATTTGGATTATGTTGAAAAAGGGGTGGATAAAACAAAAACTTTTTAATAAGTTTTTATATTTATTTATGTAATTAATATGAATATGTGGTTATCATAAAATGGTGGGAGAACAAAAAGGAGAGTGGAAAATCAAAATTTAAATAATAGAAAAGGTCAAAGTGAGGGGGGGGGGGGTTATCTTAACATGTCCACAAATTTTATTGTCACTAAGGGATGAAATTAATTTAAAAACATTACTTTATTTGATAGTGTGGTGTCAGGACACTCTCTTTTAATAAATACTATGTTTTGATAAAAGTTAAAAAATTTTATTTGTTATAAAAATGTGTTTTGAAAAAGTTTGAGTGATAAAAAATGATGAGTGTTTAAAGTTATTAACGAATGTTGTTAACAAATACAAATGGGGAGATTGAATATCCTTTGTGATGTTTTTCTAATAATGTTTTATATTTATTGAAAACTAACATTTTTTAAAGAATGTTTTTATATAACAGGAAAAGAGGAGTTGCTGGATGTTAAAAAACTTTTGTTATGAAGTTGTTGGAGAAGAAGAAAGTTCTACATATGCTTAAAGTCATAAAGTTCTTTATATTTAGAAATTTAGAAAGTTCTATAGATATATAAATTTATAAATTTCTATAGATTTATAAATTCATAATTTTTTGGATATGAATAAAATCATAATGTTCTACATATGTAGAAAGTTAGAAAGTTATGTAGATGTATAAAGTTAGAAAGTTGTTAATTTTTAGAAAGTTATAAAGTGCTATATATGTAGAAAGTCATAATGTTTTGGAGATGTATAAATTCATAAATTTCTATAGATATATAAATTTAAAAATTTCTAGATATTTATAAATTCAGAAAGTTCTACAGAGGTAGAAAGTCATAAAATTTTGAAGATATAGAAAGTTAGAAAGTTCTACAGATAAAGAAAGTCAAAAAATTCATAAATCCAGAATGTTTTGGAGATGTAAAAAGTTATAAAGTTCTAATGATATAAAGAAAGTTATAAATTATGGAAGTTAAGAAAGTTGTTGATATGAATAAAGTTAGATAGAATGGAAGTTAAAAAAGTTATTGAGATGAAGAAAGTTAGAAAGTATAGAAGTTAAGAAAGGTGATGAGATGAAGAATATTAGAATTTATGAAAGTTAAGAAAGTAGCTGAGATGAATAAATTTATCAAGTTTGGAAGTTAATAAACTTACCAAGACAAATAAAGTTAGAAAGTATGGAAGTTAAGAAATTTGCTGAGATGAATAAAGTTAGAAAGTCTGGAATTTAAGAAATTTGTTGAGATGGAGAAAGTAATAAAGTTAGGATGTTAAAAAATTTACTTTATTAAGTAAATTTCTTACTAAAGTAAAATGCTGTTATGTTTTTCTTTCAAGTTCCTAAAATATCATGAATAATTCATTATATGAGATGAAGTTAGTATAATAAAGAAGAATTGAAAATTTATGGACTTTCCAAAGTCCAAGTTTCCAAACAAACTTTTTGTTAGAAAGTTTTTACATTATCATCATATGAACAGTGAATCAGATAGAAATTTTATAGACAAAAATTTTAAATAATGAGTTGTAAGAAAGTATGGCATTTCAATTTTTACAAAGTGAATATTGGATGGAATGTTTTAATCAGACAAACTTTTATAATTAGATGGATTTTTATAATCAGAGGAACTTTTGTAATCAGAAAAACTTTTGTAATTGGATGAAATTTTCTAACCGGATGGGCTTTGGTAATTGAAAAAACTTTTATAATTGGATGAACATTTGTAATCGGATGAAATTTTACAAATTCATAGTTTTATGAACATACAACGTTTTGGTTTTCTAGAAATATTTTTTTTAGAAAAATCTTCTGGAAGTATGAAGTTGTGTTTTTCCAGACACACTTTTTTTCATAAAATTTGATTTTTCTAAATGTACAAAGTTGCAGTTTTCTGAAGGAACAAATTCATAGGTCTATGAATGTAAAAAATTACAAGTTTTACAAAGTTAAATTTACAAATTTAAATTTGAAATTTGTATAAAGTTTAAGTTACAAAGATTGAAGAGTTTCTTAAACATCAAGTTTAAGTAAATTAAAATAAAGTTGGAAATGCTGGAGAATTCAAGAAGATTCAAGAATGTTATATAAGAGTTGAGAAGCATGCTAGAAAAATTAAAATGAGCATGGAATTAGGATTTATGAATTTTAGTGAGTAGGAAAACAAAATTGGTTTCCCACCTTTACCATTCTGGGAGAACTTATAAATATGACCACAAAAGTACATCATGATTGACACTGTTCACTCATAATAATAGTTAAAGTGTTGTAGAGTTTGTGTTAGAGTGAGTTTACAATCTAATTTGAGTTTAATGTTGATGAATATTTCTGGATGGAATGTTTTGATCAGAATAACCATACATAGGTTAGTTCATATTACTAGATAGAGTGAAACAAATAGAGTTTACATGAAGAAATTTTATAAGGCATAAAGTTTTATTAAATCATACAAAATAGATGTTTTTATCAGGGAAAATTTTAGAAAAGGTTTATCAGGAAGATATTGTCAGATGTAGGAACACTAGATGGGTAAATCTGACAGAGGAATTAGATATAATTTTTGGACAAAATTTCCTAGTGAAGAATTCAAAAATTTACATTTTTTTATTATGGATGAATTTTTGTAAGAAAAATTTGTAAACTGAGGAGAGTAAGTATTATCATACCTATTGGGAGATATAAGGAAACCAAATAGGAGTTGGATTAAAAATTGTATTCAATTCTTTCCAATAGTGAATTTATATAGATCCATGAGAGTGTCCAATGTAAGGATGTAGGTTCTCACACTGAGCCCGAACCTTGTAAATCTCGTGTGCCTTGTTTACTTACCAACATTAGTATTCTTGTGATTTTATTATAAAAATTGATAAGGAATATAAATTTAACAAGTTTAAATGGTTAAATTTCATAAATTTGGAAATTTTTAAAAGGATAACCACTAATTCAACCCCCCTTCTTAGTTGTTCAATGATCCTTAGAAACATCACTTTAAATGAGCCAAATGTGTTTGATATATTGCTCCACATGAAACACCGAACTAAAATGACACATGATATGTTTAGATCAATAAAACATAACTACAAATTTAGTGATAATGAATAGTAGTAACATCTTTATGAAATATCTATAGAAATAAAATAAAGGCTACTATTAATATGAATTAAATTCAATTGGTATAGATGAAATTACTAATATGATCATTTTATGCTTAAAAATATACTTATCTAAATATTTACTTTATATGAATCATATATTTATATTTCAAGAAACTTGTGACTAATGATGATAAAATATATTTTATATAAATAATTTGTTAATACTAATTTAATTAGTAAATAATAAGAAATATGAATAAAAATGGTTAATGTTCTAAAAAAACTCTTTTCCGATAAAAACAGTTTTTCATTGTATATCGAATTTTATTTAAAAGTTAAATTTCTAAAATATATAATATTAATTTAAAAAAATTAACATAATCTTTGAATTAATCATAGTAATATTTTCTTAAGATTATTTTTTGGTATTTTTCAAAAAAGAGTGTTTTTAGGTGAATAATGTAAAATATGGTTTTTATAAATAACAATAATTTTATGACATTATTAGTATGTAAGTATGAATTTTAAATTAAAAAATTTTTATAAGACCATATATTTATTTTATAAGTGAATATGATTTTAAAAATTTTGTTTTTAATTTACAAACCCATATTTGATATTTTAAAACATAAGTAATATTTTCTCAAAAATTTTATTTGATACAATATAAATTTTTATTTTAAAATTAATTTTTATCACCTCTATAAAATGAATAAAATAAAATTTATTTTAAAATTATAAAAAGTGTATAAATTATATAATAAGGATCACTTAATTTTTACGCATAAAAATTAATTTACCTTAGATAAAAACTAGTCATCTTAGTGAAAGATAAAATGGTAAAATTAATAATTCAAGGGGTAAAGATCTTTCAACAAGATAAAAATATATATAATTGAGTTTATGAGGTATATATCAAACTTATATCTTCCAAAATAAATTATTTCTCAATTTTGGAGCCACTTTAAATGTTTAACATGTTCTCCCTTTATATTAAGTTGAAATATTTACCAAAATGTCATTCTCACCACTTATAAAAGGGGATGCTCACCACCCCTTCAAGGAACTCCTAAAAATAATTTTTCCTAATGAAACCCTTAAATTTTTACTTAACCTATAATAATATATCACTCTATTAATATTCTGTTCACAAAATATTAGCCTATGCCATCCATTTCAAGGGATCTTCCAAGGAAATCTCAAAGTGATCAATGTGAGTAATCATTTTTACTTAAATTATTTATTTTCTATTTTTTACATTCTAATTATAATTTTAAAATACCTATGTAATTAAATCAGATTTTTATATATAATTAATTCTATTATGATATATAAATAATTATTAATCACCTTTTTCCTTTTCTATTGAGAAAAACAAAACTGTAATTCATGTGTTGTGCGAACTACTGCCTCCACAACAAAACATGTTTCATTTTCCTTCACCACATTACAAGGATAGTATTAAAGGGTAATTTAATAAATAATTATTATACTTATATCATTTTTATAATTATTAAATAATAAACCATATTACTCATTTCTCCAGTTCTATGGAAAATTAAATCATCAACCATGCGTACATGTGGATTACAACCTCCATGGAACGACTGATTTTAATTTTTATTTTCATCAAAATATTACATGGATGGTGAAGAGGATAATATTAAAGGATAAATATTATTTTTATGATATCATTAAGGTTCTATTATTACAAATTGGGCAACTTGTTAATGATATGATAAAAAATGATTATCGTTAATTCAATCGTTTAAAATGAGCAAACCTAGAAGAAAATGATATCTTCTTTCTAAGTAATTACATTATATAAATTATCTTCTCTTTATAATTATTCCCAATTATAATATATCACACTAATAAAAATTAAATAATATCATTATTCTTATATTATAATGACATTACAACTAAACCACCTCATAATCATCCATTAATCATGGTTGATTCATGTTTAGACTAGTTTAACCACCTATTTGAACAATCCTATGAATTTATATCATGAATGAATATAAGAACTTATATATTGGAATAATATGATAAAAATAATTAAATAATGTTTCATTTGTTTTTGTTAAGTTTATATCAACATTTTACTGATTAATTAAGAAAACACCTTTCGTTCATTAAAAATCAACGAAACATGATAATCAATGATTTAATATTCATGGTTTGTAACCAAAAATACCATGTAATGAAATCATAAATTTAAAAATATAATTGAAAATTTATTCTAGTACCTTTAATTATCATGGAATAATTAAATTTTTAAGAATAATTAATACCAATTTTGTTTTTGTGAAACATGTTCATAGCAATAAAGATTACTTACACTCGATGGTGGAAATAGGAAAAAAACTAACAAATATATATATATATATATATATGTATATAATGATTATAAATGAGGAGTATAAATGGTTATATTTATGAATATAATTATTGGGTATTTATTCAATTAAATTAATTTCATTATTCAGGATGTTTGGTGAAATTGAAGAACGAATCAGGAATGAGGTAAAAGGTTTCACCTCAAATTCCTCTCTGTGAGACATACATGATATTATACACCTAATTTAATTTATGTGGTGTATATACTTCCTATTTGAGATATCATACCATTAATTATATTTTAATAGTGGTATTTGAAGTTTAATTACAATCCCTCTCTTTCAAGGAGTTTTGATAACAATGTTACTCAAGATGCAAGGGTTTTCTTGGTCTCAATTATGATTTTTTGAGACATCATACATGTTATGCACCATGTTTCCATTATATGGAGTTCTACTAATTTACTATCCCATTAATGTAATATAAATTATTTCCTTATAATCCATTTGATAAAATAATAAAAATCAAGTTATTTTCTTCAAATTTCTTTTGACTCAAGTGTTACCCCATTCATAAAAGTTTTTGGTAACTCAATTTTCATTCAATGAGTAACAATCATTCACTCGAACTTATTTCATATAAGTTGGGTGAAATATCCCATTTGATTTTATTATGTGGTATTATCTCATTTTTTATATTTTCACCACATAAACCCCTTTTCAAATTCTCTATGCTTAATATAGTATGTTTCCCATAAGGGATATTGATACCTCAAATCTCATTTCTTTGAGTTATAATGTTTTATATTGAACTTTACTTTTCTATTATTGGGTTCTCCCACCTTAATATTTTATTATATAGTATTTTACAACACTTAGGTAAAATTAAGTCATAATGCAAATGGATGTTTTTTTAGTCTTATTAAAATGTGAGTTTTGAACAAAGGTATTTTGAAAATAGTAAAAGGGGAGTTTTTAACTTTATATTTAATATATTTTTTCTTCATATTCTCATTTATCTTGTACAAAATTTATGAACTTTGAAGGATCTATTGTTGTAAATTAATTTTAAAAGTATTTTTTTTCAAAATCTTTCACGTTACCTTTTAAAAATTTACCTTTGAAAACAACATGTAAATTTGTATTTTATATCAATGTTAAAAATGTTTCCTAAAATATATTTTATGTTTTTGCTTCCATTTAACTTATCATTTTCAAAAGGATTTACCCCAACAATATTTATGTTTCATGGTCTATCCTCTAATATATATATATATATATATATATATATATATTATTTGAGGGATTAAATTCTTGGTATCAAACAATTCTACCCCTGATCACTTCTTTTATGTTACTGATTGAAGCATTGTTTTTGAAAGGTTGTTTTTAATTTATGTTAACACCATTATATGTTTCCTTTGTTGAACTAGGGTTATGTTATTTTTAAACCACCCACCTTCTTTCTCTAGATGTTTTATGATCATGCTATCCCTTTTATTGACATGGGGGAAAATTATTAATGTTCTGTATGTTGTTATTCCAATATAGATGATTATGGGAAAATTGACTATGTATTACTTAACCATCCACCTTCTTCCTATAGATGGGTTATGGTTATGTTATCTTCTTTATTTACATGGGAAAAATTATTGAAATTCTTGATGATATTGACTGCTACCACAAGTTTATTATGTATTGACATTCCGTATTCTTCACTATATGAATAACCATATTTTATTTAGCCAGAGATTCCTTAAGGAATGGAATGAAATGTATTATTTAATATTATAGTGAATACATTGGAATTAAACAAGTGATAGGTGGTTCCTAGAATTATATATCCCCTTGATGCAGCGATAGGTCTCATGAGATATAATATGTTTAGTTTTGGTGTATACCTCTTCCCATAATAAGATAGTTTCTTTACACAAGTCCTCAACATCAAGTTTTTGATGACATACATTATTTATTCCATTCATATGAGATCAGTAATTATTGATATCCATGTTTTCATTTATTATTAGGGATATAACATACTCTTAGTTTCAATTAATTATGGAATTATTCAGATTATTTAGTGTTTCCAAATTATGCATTCCATGATTATGTTTTTGATATATGTAGTTATATTTTTCCCTTACTGAGCATTTAATATCACCCATTTTTTATGTTTATTTTCCCTAGATCATGAATAAAATTATTACACATGATATTATTAATAGGATAACTTGTGTGTATAATTTGTGAGAGATGTTGAAGACATATTATGAATTAAGTAGTTTTTTATATAATGAAAAAAATGTATAATAGTTGAGAAAGAACCTGGGATTTAATAGTTTGTGTTTTTTCCTATTTATCTAAAAATCTAAACCTAAAAGGTCTTGATAATGTATGTAATGAAATATTTTCTTTAATTTATGTAATTATGGGATAGTTATGTTTGATAATTTTTAGTGGGTATTGAAGACAATATATAAATTATGTGTCCATGAGAAACTTATCCAGGAACATGGGTCTGGGGCATCATAGTTGGTATCAAATTAGGGTTTAGATAAATTTGAAGATTAGGAAGTCCATTGAGGATAATTTTAGGATTGATAAGTTGAGGTTGATATTAATTTTATAGGAATAAATAACCCTTTAGGATAGTATGTGATTTAATGTTAATGTATTAATGCATTTTTATTTTAGGGTTAATATAATATAACTTTAGTGAAAACCCTTGAGATAAGTGTAAGTGAAAATTCTTAGCATAAGAAAACATTATGAAGTTTTTCTAAAGTAGATATTGTGTGGTTCTCCTAGAAACACCATCCCTATCTAGATACTACAAGTGGATACAATATCAAGCACAAATGTACCTAGGGGTAATAACCTCGAAATGATAAGATTGACTATTAATTCAATCATCACCTAGTGCACAATAAAGTGGTCTAACTGTACACCTAGTTTGACACTCCCAAGAGATATTCTTTGGTCAATCACATTCTATTTATGAACCATTATAAGGGATTCAAATATGTTTAGGTTAAATAACCCAATAGGAAAGTGACCATGGATAACATAGACTGAAATGTAAATATTCATAAGTCAAGGTATATATTAACTAATATGTGATTTCTTGGATAAAGGATATGTTGAGACAAAGTTGGATGGATAAGGTTTTTGGAAGATGAAAGAAGTTTTTTAGGAAGTGTGTTGTATTTTGTTGTCAAAGAAAAGAAATCAATTCACTTTGTAAAAGGTGAAAATTAGACTAACCATGAAATTAGACTCACGATGCTTAATAAAGTCCATCATATTGAGAAAATGGTTTCTAGAATAAAAGTATTATCCGAATCACCTTAGGTCCAAAATGAAAGGAAGATCATAATGAGAAGCAGATTCAGAGTCTTCCTAGATTTGATGAAATCTGATGGTGATTTTCTATTTTATAATTCTCACAAATCATAAATTGTCTAAAAACTTACGATACAAGCCTTATGAAGGAAACGGGGAGTGCTACCAATTGTATTGAGTCTGGTTGGAAAGAACAAATATAATGGAAGGATGAGAAGTTACAATACTTCCCAATGTAATTTAGATGATGCTATTCCAATCTTCAACTTATTCAAAGTCATGAGTAAGTCATGATACTAACAGAAGCTTGTGGAAAAAGGAAGTTGATAAAGTTGAAGATTCCTGGTCTGAGTTCATCAGTGTGAGATCAATGGACATGGATTTTATTAAAGGATGGGAAGGTTTATCAGAACATTAAGAAGATGAAGATGGCAGTTTTTAGTCGGACCAATAATACAAAATATTTAAATCTTCAGAGAAATAAGTTGATGTGTATCATAATCATAAAAGAGAAGAAGTTGCTGAAGATGAAGCTATTGGTACCAATTCATTAGAAATGGAGTACCACCGATTATCAGAGTGACCCTAACACCAATCATCAGATGCTATGATGGTTACAAAAGAAAATCGTAGGCATAATTGTCCTTATGGGGAATTGTTGGGATTGATTCAAGAAAGATAGAGATTGATCAATCAACAATGCAGTAAACTATTTTCATCAAGATTAATTTTTGATTTTTTTTTCATTTTGTTCAAGAGATAATGAATGTATGTTAATCTAATGTGTATATAAATTGGTTCAAGACTATTGTACTCGAGTTGAAACTGATTATCAAAGTGAAACAAAGATTAGTCCACTAGGCATAGGCTGACACCGATTAACTTTATCGGATGTTGGATCATCGGTGTGAGGAAAAGAAGAAAAGAATAAATGTTTTAATTAGTTTAAAAAATGTTTTCAAGGTATTCTTGAGAAATTATTTGTTCTTATCAGTTGGTACATATATTTATAATGAGAATACATGTGTTTTCTATATGATTATCATTTGGTGTAGAGCAACATAATGAAGAATCTATTGTATTAAATTTGTCTTCAGCATAATGAGGTATATCATAATGTAAATATAAATAAAAATGGATAATGTTAAGAAGTATGAAGTGAGATAAAGTCATTAGAATATTTTAGAATATTTAAGAAGAGTTGAGAAGTGTTGAAGAAGTTAAAAAAGGATCCAATATTTAAGGGAAATTAGAGATTTTTGAAAACTTTTTGTGAGTGAAAGTTTTTCAGAATCCCTCCCAAACCACTTTTGGATCAACTATAAATAGTGGAAGTACTTTGTTCTTTGCTGACGAAAGTATTTTTCAATAATAATAGAGAGAATCTATGAAGTTACAGGGATAAGTAGTTTCTAGATTGAGTTTTATAAAAGAAGTTTTCTGGAAAAAAGAAGAATAAAGGAGAAGAGAAAAGATATTATTCAGAGTTTCCAAAATCAGACCGAGTAATTGGACTGGGATTTCCAGACTGAAGAATAAAAAATTAATAATTTTTTCAGTGGTATTATGATAAGTTAACATTTTATGTATTGAGAAATAAGACTTGGGAATTAGATTGGGAAATAGGACTGAGTGTCATTACGAAGTCCATAAGAAGTTATTGTCTACTGATGGGTAATAAAATGAAGAATTGTTTTTAAGATCTTATTTGTGAAAGTTGAAAAATGAAACATAGTAACACATTTCTTAAATTGTTAAAAAAAATTATATTACATCATTTCATACTACTTGAAGCACATGCACTATTGTATTGAACATAGTGCTACATGAGTGTAAGGGAATATCCTACTCATTGTATTCCACACTAAAGGATTGTTTTCTAGTTGATCACATGGTATTGGATTGTTTCGAAACCATACCAATGATGTAGCCACTCTTGTTGAGTAGTGAACCATGTAAATTATTTTATTCATACGTATGTGTGTTTGTTTTGTTTTTATCAAGGTAAAAAATCTTTAACAGGAGGAGAAGGTTGTTTCATAAGTAAGGAAACTTAAAAGACAAATATATCACCAATTCACCCCTCCCCCTCTCAGTGATACTTAGATCCTAGTTGGGAAATATCAATTGGTATTATAGAAAAAGGTTCCCTTTAATTACTCTTTAATGAAGTTTTGAAAGATAATTTGTGATGAAAAATATGAATTGTGTGAATAGTAAGGGGATTCTGATATTCATTGGTAAGAACTGTCATATCTAGAAAGATAGAATGTTTCCTTATCTTATGTCCATTGGTTATGATGTTCTTGAAGCTAAAATATATGGTTTTTCTCTGACTGATGAAAAAACTCCTCTTACATATACTGATAAGAAGAATATTTAGAATGATGGAAACGTTAAGAATGATTTACAATTATCACTTCCTGAAAGTGAGTTTATAAGAGTGAAAGGTGTTTCCACTACCAAAGGTATCTGAGATAAGTTGAAAAACATTTATGAGGGAAATAAAAAAGTGTAGAATGAAAATTTACAAATATGGAGGCTAAAGTATGAATATCTCAAGATGGGTGAGTATGAGACTTTTGGTGACTTCTTTACCAGGGTGAATGAAATTGTCAGCATTATCAGATGTCTTGGTGAAAATTTATAATATTCTACAGTTGTTGAAAAAATATTGGGAATTATTCCCAAAAATTTTGATGTTAAAGTTTCTTCATTGGAAGATAGAGATCTAGAAACATTATCTCTAGATGATTTTCATAAAACTCTCATTACTTATGAAATGATAATAGAAAAATATATGCAGGGGAAAACAAGTTTATATAGAAATTTCTTTCAAGGATGCTAATAAATATAAGTTTAATAAGATTATTTAAGAATAAGAAGCTGGTGAATTTGATTAAAAAAATGAGGTATGTAAAACTATTGATATTTTTTATCCTTGTTTTATAAAAATGTGAAAATAGGTACAATAAAATATAAATGGAAACTTCCCTTGATTTTTTTTTGAATTTGGAACCGTTGGGCACTTTGCAGCTAATTTTCCTCAAAGAAAGAATGAATAGGATTGTGATAAAGGTGAAATAAGTCTAAGAAGATCATGAAAGAAATAAGGTGATAAGGAAAAATATTACTCTAAAGGGAAATATATAAAATTCTTCAAATCCAAAAGAATAATTTTCTTATCTAAAGATGATGAAGAAGAAGATAGTGAGGATGAATTCAAAAAAATATTTTGAAAAGGCTGGAAAAAATAATTTTATTGAAATAGTGAACAATGAAGAGTTTGGAAGCAGTAGTTCTGAAGTAGAAGAATCTCAATTAGAATTTATTCTGAAATAAGAATAGAAAGAATGTTTAAAAAATATTGGGAGACTTGAGAAATAAATCAAGAAGTTTAAAAGTGAAGAATCTTCAATAAAAAACCAAGAATGTGTTCTTAATGATAAATTCAAGATGTTGGAAGAAATTGATGATTTGATGAAATCTATTGGGGAATAACGGAATTGTAATGAACATCTATAAGTAAAGTTGAAGGAAAAAGAAGAAGAGTTGGAACTTGTCTAACAAAAGAATTATGATGATGAATAGAGGGTTACAATTTTCAATAATTCTATTTCTGAAGTTGGTAAAAGATCTAGAAAGGATAAACTTATGAAGAATAAAAAATTACCTTTAAATTATGAAAATAAATTTTAAATTGTTTCCATGAAAAAGAAAGTTGGAAAGTTATGTATGTGGACAAAACCAACAAAGTGGAGAAGTCATAAGTTTTAAAAAATTATGAGTCCAAAAAAGTTTCTATTACTTCTAGTTCCAATAAGATTGAAAATAAAACCAAGATGAAAAAGAATATTCTAGTTGATAATAGAAATGTTGGTGTTCAAAAAATCTCTAATAAGAAAGATAAGAAGGTTGCTGAGAAACATTCTCACAACTATGGTTAGTATGGAAGTTTTAGAGGAAAATTTTCTTTCTATGGATACTGCTGGTATTATGGTGGATTTAGGTATATAGTAAATATGTGTTGGTTTAATCAACAATATTACAACTATTCCACAAATTATAGAAGAAACAATTTGAGGGGGAGTTGATTCTCTCAAAGGAAGAAGTTTGAGAATGATTTTTTTGTGAAACTTGAGAAGTTTGGTGTAAAAGATGAAAATAGATTATAACCTATAGAAACTATTTTTGAATGATGCGAACAACCTGGAAATATTGAAAAAGGATGTCTTGTTTTGTTACCAGCATAATTTTTTTGTTAACAATTCTCAGATGTTGGATGTTAAGAAAAATAAAGGGAAAGAAAAGGCTCTTGTTGTTGAGAATGCTCTCAAAGCAATAAAAGGAGAGTGACCATGGATCTTAGATAATGATTTTTCTTATCATATTATAGGAGACTTAAAATTATTTAAGAATGTGAATGACTTAAAATAAGAAACAATGACATTTAACAAGGATGAATCAATCAGAATTAAAGGTGTTGGGTCAACTATCATTGGGGAAGAAAAGTTTAAATTCAAGAAAGATTTGTTTGTTGACGGAATGCAACACAACCTTCTAAGTGTTTCACAACTTTGTGACAAAGGCAACAATATTTTTAGAAAATATGGGTTTTTTGTGAAAAAAGAGGAAGATGGAATGATTGTTATAAGAGGAAAATGTATAAAAGTAAATTTATTCCAAGTCAGTGAGATTCAAAACTCTTGTTACTTAGGCATGGAGAAAGAAAATCAATTCCAGAATAAGAGGATGGGACACATGTGTCAAAGAAATATGAGTAAGTTATCAAATCAAGATACTGTCTGTGGAATTCCTAATATTTTAAAAATAAGAGATTTATGTTTCACTATCTATCATAAAGGAAATATCACAAATTCCGTGCATAAGAAAGTTGGAATTTTTTCAAAATGACCCCTGAAACTTATTCATTCTAACATCTATGGTCCAATGAGAAAACAATAAACTCATGGAGATAAGTACTTCATAACTTTCATTGATGACTTTACTCGCATTAGTTGTGTTATGTATATAAAACATAAGTCAGATTCTCTGGAAATGTTTAAAAGTTTCAAGAGGAAATATGATAAGGAATATGAGTATTTAGTTAAGAATTTGAGAATATACAATGGTGTTGAATAAAAGAATGAGGAATTTTAAAGTTATCTTGAGAATTATGAAATTATACATGAGCTCAGTACACTTTAGACTCCTCAAAAAATGGTGTGGTTGAAAGGAAAAATAGAAGTTTGGTTGAAATGGAGAGAACTATATTACTTGAACATGGTATCTCTCATTAATTTTGGAGGAAATCCATGAGCACTGCTATTTATATTCAAAACCAATTTTTATATAGGACGAGCTCAGATATGACTCCATATGAAATGTTTTTATGTAAAAACTCCAAGTTTGAAACACTTAAGAGTTTTTGAGAGTCTATGCATCATAAATAAGAAATGTTAAAACCTTGGAAAGTTTGAGAAGATAGGTGAAGATGCAATTTTTCTTGGATATGATCCTAAATGATGAGGATATAAATGTTTTAACAAATATTCAAGAAGATTATTTTGACCCTATTGATGCGAAAGTTATTGAAAAATTTGAGGAAGATAAACAGACTCATGTAGATAAGGAATATAAAATGGATGAAATAACATCTGATAAGAATCTTGATAAGGATGAAAAAATTGTAATCCTACTCAAGAAGAAGAATCAGACTCATCTATTTATAGTGATAAGGAAGAATCTTGAAAACATCATCTGAGTATAAGGAATAAAGTTGAAGCTTATAACATTATTAGTGATCAACATCAAAAGGTTCAAACAAGAAGATCATCAAATGTTATTACCCATACTTATTTTTATTCCAAAGTTGAGTTGAAATATGTGAATGGATATTTTGAGTATTCGAAATGGCTTCAAGAAATGGATGAAGAGATGGATCAGATAGAAAAGAATGATACATGGGAACTCATACCTAAACCAAATGGAAAAAATATTATTGGTACAAAATGGGGTTTTTCAGAAAAAGATGAATGAAGATGGTGAAGTGATAAGAAAAAAAGAAAGATCAGTGTGCAAAGGTTAATCATAGATTAAAGACATAGATTTTGATGAGACTTTTTTCCCAGTGTCAAGGTTAGAAATAATCATAATTTTTCTTGTTATTTCTACAAAATTAAGTTAATTTTTTTAATGGATGTAAAATCATCATTTTTGAATGGATATCTTGATGAGAAAGTTTATATTGAATAACCATGTGGCTTTGTTATTGGGAAAGATGAAATTTATGTGTGAAAGTTGAAGAAATACTTGTATAGGATAAAGAAAGATATGAGGACATGGTATTCAAAATTAGATACTTTCTTGAGCAATACGAGTTTTAAGAATATAATAGTTGATAATAATATGTACATCAAATAAAGTCAGGAATTTTCCCTCATCATAATTGTTTATGTTGATGAAATTATCTTTTCTCAGAATGATGAAATAACTTGTGAAATATTTTATGAAGAAATGAAAATGTTGTTTGAAATTTCCATGCTGGGAGAAATGAAATACTTTCTTTGGTTACAAATATCACAAAAGAAGTAACACATTTTTCTTTCTCAAAAAAGTATGCTAATGAACTTCATAATAAGTTCAAAATGGAAAATTCAAAATTGTTTTTTACACCAATTTCAGTGGGAACCATGTTGAGTAAAGATGGTGAAGGAAATAAATTTGATTCAAAAGAGTTTCAGAAACTAATTATAATTTTTTTATATTTGATTGACTCAAGACCCGACATTATTTATGCTGTTACCTTATGTGAAAGATTTTAGAGTGCTCCAAAATAATCACACCTAGTATCTAGAAAAATAATTCTCAGATATACCAAAGGCACAACAAATTTTGGAATCAGGTATGAAATCTCAGAAAATATTGATTTTTTGGATATTTAGATGTTGATTGGGTAGGAAATATTGATGATCGAAGATTCATATATGGTGGTGTTTTATTTCTAGGGAAAAATTGTGTTAGTTGGAATATAAAGAAAAAATTTTTAGTAACTCTTAGTAAAATTGAGGTTAAGTATGTTGTTTCTACACAATCCACTACCCAACTTATGTGGATGGAGACTTAGTTAGAATATTTACTTATTGAAGTGAAGTTAACCTTGATCTTGGTTTGTGATAATCAAAGTGAAATAAACCTTAATATAAATCTGGTACACCATTATCATTTAAAAAATATTGATATCAAGTACCATTTCATCTAAGATAATGTGTAGAATAATTAATTAAAGCTGTAATATGTTCCTACATCGGAACAAGTTGCTGAAATTTTCAAAAAACCTTTACTGAAGGAACCTTTTCATAAAATGAGGTTGAACATGGATGTACAAATTATTTCTCATCAAGTTTGAGGTATGTGTTTCCATGCCCTCTCTCATATTTTCTTTGGATAGTATTATCAAGGGGGAGAATTTTTTAAAAAATTTATACATTGATATGTGCTAAACCTTTTAAGGAAACATGTATGTTGGAGGAGTTGTGGGTAAGGTGTGAATACAACATGTAAGTGTGTGAAATATTCTAACTGTTTTTAGAGTTATTGTAGGAATTTTTTTAGGAAAGTGGTTAAAGAAGGAAGATGTGAAGAAAAGATAAAGGTGTTTCCATGATCACTACTTTTGGACAACATGGTTTTTCTGTTAATGATTCTTGTTTCCTATAATGAGTTAGCTCATGTAGGCTTATAATTTTTGATAAGTAATCCATAACTTGAGGTTAAAATGTTCAATGATTTATGAACCTTGTTTGATGAAAAAATCAAAAGGGAGAGATTGTTGGGACTAAGTTGGCTGGAGAAGGTTTTTGGAAGCTGAAATAATTTTTTTATGAAGTGCGTTATCTTTTTTTATCAAAGAAAAGTAATAAATTCACTTTGTAAAAGGTGAAAATTGGACTGACCATCATATTCTGAAAATTAGACTCACAATGCTTAATAAATTCCATCATATTAAGAAGGTGTTTTTTTTTGGAAAAAAGGATTATCAGACTCAACTCAGTTCTTAAATAAAAGGAATATTATAATGAGAATATTATTTAGAGTCTTCCTAGATCTGATGAAATATGATAATTATTTTTTGTTTTTTAATTCTCACAAATCATATGTTTTCTAAAAACTTTTGATGCAATCCTTATGAAGGGAAGGGTAGTACTGCCAATCATATCAATTTTGGTTAGAAATAAATAAGCTACTGGAAGGATGGTAATTTATAATACTTCTCAATGTAAGTCAAATGATTTTATTAAAATCTTCAACATATTCAAAGTCATGAGGAAGTCATGATACAAGTAGAATTTTGTGGAAAAAGGAAGTTGTTAAAGCTAGATATTTATGGCCTAAATTCACCAGTGTGAGATAACTAGATGCAGATTTGTTTAAAGGTTGGGAAGGTTGATCAGAATGAGAAGAAGAAGAAGATGCTAGTTTTCAGTTAGACCAACAATCCAAAATATTTAAATCTTCAGAGAAAGAATTTTATTTGTATCATAATGAGAAAAGAGAAGAATTTTCTAAAGAGGAAGCTGTTGGTACCGGTCTATTGGACATAGAGTACCACCAATTATCAGAGTGACCCTAACACTGATCATTAGATATTGTGATGGTTGCAAAATAAAATCAAAGGTAGAATTGTCCTTATGGGTAATTATTGGGACCAATTCAAGAAAGACAGAGACTGAATAATCAATAATTTAGTCAGCCATTTTCATCAAGATTAATTGTTTGTTTTTTTCTTTTGGTTCAAGAGAGAAAGAAAGTATGTTAAGTTAATGTGTCTATCAATTGGCTCAAGACTATCAAATTGGAGATGAAAACTATTGTAATGTCCTGGAATTTCTATATATATATTTTTTAAATTTTATGGAATTATTTTGAGATAAGACGTTTTGACAGAACGTGATTCCAAAGCCCGGTGATCCCAGAATGGAATTTTGAACATTTTTTAAGTTCATTTAAGTAAACATGTGAATAGGTTTTTCTAACTTTTGATCCGGTGCTTGGATCGAAAATCTGAGGGAATTGTTGAACTCGGAATGCCAGGATTCACCCAGAAAGGAATTAACTTCGACCGACAAGGGTCATATAGAAAAGTTAATTTTCAGAATTTTTGAAAAATAATAAAATAACTTAAAAATTTATTTGATTTTATTTTCTCACCATTGAGAAGAGGATGATGGTGATGTGGTGAGGCGAGAAGGCACATTAAAGGAAGATTATTAATGGCTCGTTTTTGTGTAGCGTAACAGATATGCTATTTCATAAATGAAACAACGTAATGACGTGATGTTGCAGCATAACAGAAACACTACGACACATTTTATTTTAAATGGGTTAACGCATTGGAGAGTTGAGAATTAAACTATGGAAATTCTATGAAGAACCTACAATAAGGATTCCCTCCAACAATGAACGAAGAACACCTACAGGATTGCTAACAACGTTGATTCTTTACAAAGAACAGGACCGAGAAGTGACGAATGCCAGCAGAGCATGAATCCTCGAGGGCGGAGCACTTCAACGATGAACATCGATCAAGGTAGGGGTTTATTTGTTTTACATTTTCCCTGTTCTTATTCTAAATGATGAGTGTGGATCAACCCATGAACAAGTTGATCCGCATATCATGTGTTCTTGTGGGAGGGTGTTCTTGGGTTTTCTACAGCAGGATTAAATTATTGTTAATAGAACATCATCCCCAAACATCCCCCTATTTTAAAACTCTAACACGGAGGGAACATGCCAAGAAGAATAAGGCCCAAGCCCCTCCACTTTTTCATTCTTCATGCCTGAGTTTTCGATGGGGCAACGAGGAGAATTTGAGGCCTCTACTGGGAAGATGACACCCCACGGAGGCTGTTGGCGCAGTCAGTGCAAAGAACGGTCCACCGGTGCAGACCTGGTGACCTGCAGAAAGGCCCACCAGCACACTGGTGCTAGAAGCAACCACAATAAGGTGGAGGTCCACCACAATGGAACACTAGAGTTGGCTGCCGCGACCGGCTCGGGCCGCGGTGCAGCGGGAGTAGCTGCCAGTTGGGCCGGTGGCTGGCGGCAGGGATGCGACCCCTCGACCGCGTCGGTGGAGCGGCCCATGGATCTAAGGGGAACGTGGTCCTTGAACACATACGAGGAATCTGGCCAGTTGGGTTAGCCAGCCGCATAGTGGCAGGCCACGGTCGGTTGACTGTGGCGGTGAAGGTGGCCCCACAGACGACCCGCAGGGCGATGGGGAGCCTAACGTGACTTCTAGCCGCATCCCGGCTAGGAAGAATGAGTCCGCCTATAGCAGACTAGGAAGGTCATGGGTCGGACCCTCCCTATTGGGTTGGGCCAAATCCGTGGACTAATTGGCCAGACTCAGGCCGATCTGGGTTCGAGTCTGGTCGGGTCGGTCCGACCGGGTCAGACCGGACCCGGACCCAACTAGCCCCCTTTTTGAAAAAACACCAATATCTTTCAAACCGGGCATCCGATTGACAAGCTATTTATAGCATTGGATCCCTCGCGACGATTAAAATCTTTTGAAATACTCTATAGAGGATTTCATGGAAGTTGAAATTTGGAAAATGGCTTGTGGAGTGGTTCTCCTGAGATTAAGCGTGTTATGTGAAGAAACCCTGTGGTTTGATAAGACCTAAATACTACTGACAAGAAACCTTGTGTGGATCAGATACTATGTACTAGTGGGAAGTGACTTCTATGTGATCCTACGGGCCCACAGTGGGGACCGACTTTTGTGTGACCTGGAAAACCCATGATACTCGACAGGAGGAGTACCTTGGTATGGCTATAGGTGGGAAGCAACTTCTGTGTGACCCAATATGCCCATGGTGGGGAGTGGATTTTGTGTAACCTAGCATACCCATGGTAATCATTAGGGATGAGTACCACAACAGTCCTAGGTTAGTGGTAAAAGACTTCTGTGTAACTCAGCAGACCCACTGTACTCATTGAGGAGGAGTTCTCTAGCAGCCCATGGTGTTTGACATTATGATTGATGACTCTACTTTCCATACTCTAGAATATACCTGGTGTGAGCTATCTTGATTCGTGATCATGCTTGGTGATCATGCTTGTGATTTGTTTATGGATTGATTTGTGATTTTTCCTTTGTGTTTTGGGGTCCCTACTGAGTATATTGTTACTCACCCCTTTACAGGCTTCACCCAAACGTGTTGTGTCTGGTGCAGACAACTTCCGCCTTGATGGAGGACTTGGTGGCCTAGGACCCAGTGGTTCCCAGTGAGACTCGGAAGGTGGGACATACTTCTACGGCTTCCAACAGCTACTCTACACTTACCCATCAGATGGGGTTTCCATCAGATAACTTTCAGAGTTTACTTGTATTTTTCATATTTTCAGTTTATCTTTCGTTGGGTTTGTATTCTGGCCCATTTGACCAACAGTCTGTACTTTTATTTAGTGGTTGTTTAGTGTCATGCTTGTTTACTTTTCCAACTTTAGGATGTGTTTGTGTGTGTGTGAATATAGGTACTCAGGAAAATGCCTCCCTATTTGCAGGTTGACACCTTCAGCACTAGTCGCCAACCCCTGGACTTCGAGAGGTGGGCTTGGGTTATATCATGGCATGGGACCTGGGAGACAGGTCATGAAAAAGTGGTATCATAGGTGGTTAGTTCTACCTCAAATACCGAGAGTCTGTTGATTTGTTTTTGGGGCAATAATATTTAATGTTTCGAGTTTGACTTTCAGATTCGGGGAGCCCAGTGTTGGTGCGGTGACTGACATATCCATACACTAGGACCCCAAATTCTTCTTTTTATCTCTATACATGAAAACACTGGATTCAATAGTGTCTCCTTACTATTTTCTTGAATAAGAGTCATCTCACGAGGTATAATATTCTGAATGTGGTGCATATTGTTCTATTTTAAGATGCCTCCATGCAGACAGCTAGCTAGGCTTCCATTACATGATCGTGTGGACAACCCTCCTAGTGACAAGGTATTGGTTCATGGACCAGTGCTAGAGATGGCCCTACCAGGTGGTGCACCGGTGTTTCCACCACTCGTTGATCAACAGTTATTTCCGGTGTTACCGGTAGAGGACATTCGTAGAATCAGTTCCTTGCACAAGTTTCAGAGATATAGACCTCCCAATTTCAGGGGAGAGATAGATCCTCAAGTCACTGAGAACTGGCTGGAGGCAGTGATGTGGGTCTTCTGCTTAGCGAGGACACCACTTAACTGGATGTCGATCTTGGCTGTGAACCTTCTGAAGGTCTCGGTAGGGAGATGATGGAGCTTGAACATCCAAAAACATGATGAGGCAACCCTCACCTGGATAGACTTCGAGAGGCTTTTCCGGGAGGTGTTTTTCCCCATGACTTTGTGCTCTGTGCACATTCTGTTGCTTCTTCACCTACAGAAGGGAAGCATGTTTGTGGCTAAGTACTCTGCGAGGTTTACAGACCTCTCTCACTACTCTACATACATGGTGCATGAACCTTTCTTCAGGGACCATACCTCTGAGCAAGGACTCAGATGGTAGATCAGATCATCCATGGTGTCTCTTAGCATCCCCACTCAAGTTGTAGTGCTAGGGTGAGCCCTTCTTGTAGAGATATTCCTAGCAGAGAAGACACCGACATCCGGAGCCACCAACAGACATTAGGTAGAAAAGTATTTAGTGGTGAGCAGTAGACATTAGACACGAGGGCCCAAGAGGGCCAGGTCTTTCAGGGGACGACCCCCAGACTCGAGGTCGGTAGTGCGGTCCCCCCAGAGTAGAGGGAGTCAGCAGGGAACCAGGATGTGCTTCACATGCGATGGGTAGGGACACATGGCTCGTGACTGCCTGACCCACCACATAGATGATCAGCAGATGGTCGAGGGACCTCCAAGGAAGAGGCATAGGTTCAAGAGAGGAGGTCCGTAGGGAGGAAGACATGGCAGGGGAGTAGGACAAGTGGTAGGAGGTGGATGGCGATTCAAGGTGCTACCACCACCACCTCGAGGTGGTCCACCACAGGCTCAAGGAGCTGGTGGATAGGGGTGAGGCCAGCTTCAAGCAAGTGAGGATGGAACTGGGTTTTCCTTCACCAATGAGAAGAGAAATTTTGTGGCACAAGATGGAATTTATCGGAGGAGGGTGCAACCGATCACTCACCATTTGGCTAGCCTCACCCTCAGTGCAGTGGACGAGAGGAGTCCAAGCTTTTTTGTAGTGGTGGACGAGTATGAGGATGTCTTTCTTGAGGATGTTACAGGACTACCTACTCATAGGGAGGTAGACTGATGCATTAATCTTCAACCAAGGAAGACACCGATATCCACACCGACATATCAGATGGATCCCGCAGAGCTTCTTGAATTGAGGGTACAACTGGAGGAATTTTAGGAGAAGGGATTTGTGAGACCCAACATTTCACTATGGACAACCCCAATGTTGTTTTCCAAGAAGGAAGACGGGATTTTGAGATTGTGCATGGACTTTCGGTGCCTAAACCAGGTGACTGTGACGAACAAAAATACATTTTTGAGGATTGATGAACTCTTCGATTAGATAAATGGAGCGAGGTAGTTCTCAAAGATCGACCTTAGATCAGGCTATCATCAGCTTCGAGTATGATATGAGGACGTACCGAAGAAAACCTCTAGATATTGGTATGACCACTATGAGTTTTTTGTGATTCCTTTCGGTGTGACCAATTCCCTATCAGTGTTCCTGGGACTCATGAATATTATCTTCTAGCCTTACCTCAATCATTTCGTGGTGGTATTCATTAATGAAATCTTGGTGTACTCGGCATCGGAGGAGGAGCACACTACACACCTGCAGATAGTCCTGGATACACTCTAAGAGCACCATATTTACGGTAAGATCTCGAAGTGTTGGTTCTGGATTCGAGAGGTCTACTTTATGGTACACATCATCTTGGAGGCTGGAGTTATAGTGGATTTAGAGAAGATAGAGGTAGTTCTTGCTTGGGAGCCACTCAAGAGTGTGACTGCAGTGCAGAGTTTCTTGGTGTTGGATGGATACTACCGGAGGTTTGTGCTCGACTTTTACAGAGTAGAAACACCTTTACCAGCCTTTACACGAAAGGGAAAAACCTTTGTGTGGAAGTATAAGTTCCAGTAGAGTTTCTAGGACCCGAGGCAAAGACTGATGAGTGCCCCCATCTTGAGACTACCAGAAGAAGGAATTGGGTATGTAGTCTTCTGAAATACATCAGAAACTAGACTGGGATGTGTCTGGATGTTAGAGTGAGTAGTGATTGCCTATGGATCACTGTGGTTATGGAAGAATGAGCAAAACTATGTGACCCATGACCTGGAGTTAGAAACAGTGGTATTTTCCTTAAAGATGCGACGACACTACTTGATGGGTGAAAAATTTACCATATACTCCAACCACAAGAGTCTCAGTTATATCTTCTCACAGAAGGACCTGAACTTGAGATAGTAGCGATGGTTAGAGTTCCTCCAGGACTATGACTTTGAGATAGTCTATACTTCTGAAAAGGGGAATGTGGTGGAAGATGTGCTCAACAGGAGGTCTGGTTTATAGCTGTTGAGTGAGGCGACATAGCAACTAGAAACGATGCAGATATACTTCATAGATAATGATGTAACAACTTACCTTCTGTCAATTAATGTCACTCCACCACTCTTATAGTGAGTTAGGGAGGCACATCTTGTGGATGTTGACTATGAGGCCTGATGTGCTCAGCTATCCTCAAGACAGGCTCCTGATGGATTTTCGATAGGTGGGGAGCATGTCATGCTTTTCAAAGGATGCACTGTAGTACCAGTAATGTTGTGGGAGGAGGTGTTGAGGGAGTTATATACATATCCTCTAGCGGTACATCCCGGTGTGGTGAATATGTACCAGGACCTATGAAATTAGTACTGGTGGCCAAGGATAAAGAAAGCATTGGCAGAGTTTGTTTCGTGATGCCCTACTTTTCAGTAAGTGAAGGCTGAGAATCAGGTTCCAGCAGGCTTGGCACGTCCACTTGAGGTACCAAAGTGGAAATGTTATGGTATCTTGATGGAATTTGTGACAAGTTTACCATGTACATCCAGGGGCCGTGATTCTATCTGGGTGATTGTTGAAAGACTCACCAAGTCATCTCACTTTCTACCCATCCGGGAGCAGGGATCAATAGAGGGATTGGAACACCTCTATGTCTAGGAGATAGTGCGGCTTCACATGGTTCCTTTGACGATTGTCTCAAACCATGATGCACACTTTAGATCCCGGTTGTGGAAGGGATTGTAGGAGGCTTTCAGGTCTCAGCTGCACTTGAGCACCGCCTTTCACCCTCAGACAGATGGTCAGATAGAGCGGACCATACAAACCTTGGAGGACATGCTTCGTGCTTGTGTCCTTGATTTTGGTTGTAGTTGGGAGGATCACCTACCACTGGTGGAGTTAACATACAACAACAGATATCACTCCACCATTGTCATGGTGCCATTTGAGGCCTTGTACGGGAAGCCATGCAGATCACCTCTATGCTGGACATACCTATGGGAGTCAGGACTCATGAGTACAGGTTGGTACTACCACTGAGAAGGTGCATATCATCTAGGAGTGGATGAGGACTATACAAATTAGGCATAAATCGTATGCTGACAAGAGACAAAGACCCTTGGAGTTCGAGGAGATAGACCATGTTTTCCTTCAGGTCTCACCCTGACAGGGATTGCAGAGATTTGGACGGGGTGGCAAGTTATCTCTAAGGTTCATCAGACCTTTCTTGATTCTGAGCAGTGTTGGCGAGGTAGAGTACCACCTAGATATTCCCCTATATATGAACCATATGTACAATGTTTTCCATGTGTCACAGCTGAGAAGGTATGTGCATGACCCATCACACTTCATCGAATGGGGAGAGCTAGACATTGTCGATGGGGAAACATTTGCAGAGTTCCTAGTAGAGATAGAGGATCGATAGGAGTGGGTCCTTTATGGATGGTCGATTCCTCTGGTGCACATTCGGTGGCAGCATAGGAACCTCCAGGAGAGCACATTGGAGAGGGAGGCTCAGATTTGTGCTCAGTACCCCCATTTGTTTGATTAGCCCTTATTTTGGTTTTTGGGGGCGTAAATCCCCAAGGTGGGGTGAATGTAATGTCACAAAATTTCCATATTTTTTTTTAAAATTTTATGGAATTATTTAGAGACAATAAGTTTTGACGACACATGATTCCGAGGCCTGGTGATCCCAGAACAGAATTTTGAACTTTTATTAAGTTCATTTAAGTAAACGTGCAAGAAGGTTTTTCTAACTTTTGAACCGGTGCTCGGATAAAAAATACAAGGCACCATTGAACTCATAATGACAAGATTCACCTAGAAAGGACTTAACTTTGACCGTCAAGGGTCAAGTGAAAAAGTAAATTTTCATAATTTTCAAAAAATAATAAAATAACTTTAAAACTTATTTTATTTTCTTTTCTCACCATTGAGAAGTGGACGACGATGCTTTAGTGTGGTGACAAGGCGTATTAAAGGAATCTCCTCAATGGATAGTTTTTGTGTAGCATAACAGATACGCTGTTTCATAAATGAACCAATGTAATGATGCGATGTCACAACGTAATAGAAATGCTGCAACATGTTTTCTTTTAAATGGGTTAACATGTTGGAGAGTTGAGAATTAAACCATGGAAATTCTTAGATGAACCTATGATAAGGAATCCCTCCAATGAAGAATGAAAAATTCCAGAAGGATCACTAGAAATGTTTATGATTTAAAAAGAATGGGACCGGGAAGCAATGAATGCCAGCAAATCTTGAATCCTCGATGGTGGAGTGCTTCAACAACAAATGTCAACCGAGGTAGGGGTTTATTTGTTTTACATGTTCCCCGTTCTTATTCTAAATGACTAATGTGGATCAACCCATGAACAGGTTGATCTGCAGATCATGCGTTCTTACGGGAGGGTGTTCTTCTTGGGTTTTCTATAGTGGGATAAAATTATTGTTGATATAACATCATCCCCAAACCTACCCCTGTTTTAAAACTCTAATGTAGAGGGCGTGGGCCGGCACAAACAAGGCTCGAGCCCCTCCGCCTGTACGTTCTTTGTGGAAAAGTTTTCGATGGGGATGCAAGGTGAATTTGAGGCCTCCGTAGGGAAGATGACACCCCAAAAAGGTCGGAGGTGTAGTTAGTGTGAATAACAGGCCACCGGTGTGGACCCGGTGACCCGCGGCGGTGCAATGGAGTTGGCTGTTGCGGCCGGCTCAGGCCACGACGTAGTAGGAGGAGCAGCCGGCTGGCGGCAGGGATGCGGCCCCTCGGCTGCATTAGTGGAGCGACCCACAACCATGGGCTATAGATATTGGGGGCACGCGGTCCTTGACCGCGTGTGGAGAATCTAGCCGATTGGGTTGGCCAGCCGCGATCGCTTGACCGCGGCAGTGAAGGTGGCCTCACGGGGTGATGGGGATCCGGACACAGCATCCAGTTACATCCCGTCCAGGCGAATCTGGTCCACCTATAGAGGACTAGGTAGGGTGTGGGCCAGACCGGGCCAGGTCCGAGTTGGGTCAGTCTGACCGGGTCAGACTGGACCCGGGCCCAAGCAACCCCCTTTTTGGAAAAACACCAATATCTTTCAAACTGGGTGTCTGATTGATGATCCTTTTGCGGAATTGTAACCCTCGTGACGAGGAAGATCTTTTGGAATACTCTATAAAGGATTTAATTGAATATGAATTTCAAATAATGGCTTGGGGAGCAGTTCTACCAAGATTAAGCGTTTTACGTGCGGAAACCTTGCGGTTGGTTAAGACCTAAAGACTGATGTAAAGAGACCCTGTGTGGATCAGATACTATGTTCTAGTGGGAAGAGGCTTCTATGTGACCCAATAGGCCCACGATGGGGAGAAAATTTTGCGTGACCCAACAGAACCATGATAGTCGACAGGAGGAGTACCTCAGTATGGCCATAGGTGGGAAGCAACTTCTGTGTGACCCAACATGCCCACGGTAGGGAGAAACTTCTATGTGACCCAGCATACCCACGATACTCATCAGGGATGACTATAAAAGAAGTTCTAGGTTAGTGGGAAGCAACTTCTGTGTGACCCGGTAGGCCCACTATTCTCATTGAGGAGGAGTTCTCCAGCATCCCATGGTGTTCGACATTATGACTGATGGTCCTACTTTCCATACTCTAGAATATACGTGGTGTGAGCTATCTTGCTTCACGATCATGTTTGGTGATCATGCTTTTGGTTTGTTTTTGGATTGCTTTGTGGTATTTCCTTTGTGTTTTGGGGTCCCTACTGAGTATATTGTTACTCATCCCTACATGGTCTTCGTCCACATGTGTTGTGTCTGGTGCATATGAACACTTCCTTGATGTGGAATTGGTGGAATAGGACCTGGTGGTGCCTAGTGAGACCAGACAGGCAGGACGTACTTCTACAGCTTCTAGCAGCTACTCTATACTTACCCATCAGGTGGGGTTTCCATCGGATGGCTTTTAGATTTTACTTATATTTTTCCTGTTTTCAGTTTATCTTTCATTGGGTTTGTATTTGGGCCCATTTGACCTACAATTTTTACTTTTATTCAGTGGTTGTTTAGTGTCATGCTTGTTTACTTTTCTAGATTTGGGATGTGGTTATGTGTGCATGCGTATAGGTACTCAGGAAAATGACTCCCACTTGTAGGTTGACGCCTTTGACGCTAGTCACCAAACCCTAGCCTTTGGGAGGTGAGCTTAGGGTATTTCACAACATGGGCCCTAGGGGATGGGTTGTGACACCAATTTTCAAAGTGAAGTAGAGACTAATTCACCAGGATAGGATGACCCTAATTAACTTTATTAGACACTGGATCATCGGTTTTAGGAAAATAGGAAAATAATAAATGCTTCAAGAAGTCTCAAAAGTGTTTTAAAGTGAATCTTGAAATAGTATTTGTTCTTATTATTTGGTATGGAGATTTATATTTAGAATACATGTGTTTTCCATATGCTTATAATTTAGTGCAGAGCAACGTAATGAAGAATCTGCTGTGTTCATCATAATGAAGAAATCAAATTGAGCATATTGTTTGTTTTCAAGTGGTGTGAAGCAATGTAATGAAGAATATGTTGCATTTCATTGTATTCATCATAATGAGGCATAATTTAATGGAAATCAGAATTTTACTAGAGAATATTAAGAATTATGAAGTGAGATAAAGTCATGAAAATATTAGATAAGAGTTTAAAATAATTGAATAAGTCAAAGATGGATCCCATTTTTAATGGAAATTAAAGATTCGAGAAATTTGGTTGAGCGGGATTTTTTTTCCAGAATCCCTCCCAAACCACTTTTGGGTCACCTATAAATAGTGGAAGTACTTTTTTACTTTCCAAACACAAGTACTATTTTAAAATAAGAGAGATAAGCTCCGAAGTTCTAGGTAGAATAAGTTTTCAGATTGAGTTTCCTAAAATATGTTTTTAAAATAGAAGAAGAAGAAAGGAGAAGAGACAGGATCATATTCAGGATTTCTGAAATCAGAGCGAGTAATCAGACTGGGATTTTTGGACTAAAGAAGAAGCAGTTTAGAGTTATTTTTGGTTTATTCTGACTAGGTTACATTTTCTATATTAAGAAATTAGACTTGGGAATCATACTGAGTGTCATTATGAAGTCCATAATAATTTTTTTCCTGCTTCTGGGTAAGAAAGTGAAGAATTGTTTAGAATATATTATTTTTGAAAGTTAACAATGTAGCACAATAACATGTTTCTTAACTTGTTACACAAAATTATATTACATCATTTTTTGCTACTTGAAGCACATGCATTTTTGTATTGAACATAGTGCTACATGTGTGTAAGGGAATATCCTACTCATTGTATTCCACACTAAAGGATTGTTTTCTAGTAGATCGTGTAGTATTTGATTGTTTCCAAACCACACCAAGGATGTAGATACTCTTGTTGAGTAGTGAAACTTGTAAATTATTATGTTCCAATGGATGTGTGTTTGTTTTGTTTTCATCAAGGTAATAACTCTTTAGCAGGAGGAGAAGGTTATTTCAGAAGTAAGGAAATTTAAAAGAAAAAGATATCACTGATTCACCCCTCCCCCTCTTAGTGATACTTAGATCCTGGTTTGTAAATCTCAGGATAAGCATATATTTCAAGTATTTTTTGGGTTTAGAATATTTTAAGAATGTTCCTGGTGATTTGGGATCACTATTTTGAAGATTAGGTTAATAAGTATGAGAGAACTTAACTCAAAGTAACCTAGGATGAATCAAGAATGATATAGTTTAAACTGAGAGTGATACTGGTTGAACTAAGTTTGATACAAATTGAGTTGTAATAACTATAGGCTAACATGATAGTCTTATTAAGTGATACATATTGAGGTCAAATAATCTTATGGTTATTTATGATAATTCACTTATAATGATTATCACACATGTTAAATCTTTTGGTTTTAGTAATGGATAAATCGTGAAGGAACCAAGTTAATAATGGATTCCATAGACAATGTGGAAACTTTCACAATGAAAAAATTAATATGATAAGGACCAGAGTGAGAAATTAGATGATTATTACAAACTAACTATCAATTATGTTGATTAACAACATGAACATAGTGAAAATCCCAAACACACCAAAGAAGATAAGGATGGAATCTAATAGAAATTTGGGTGACCAAGATGATGAAGTAAAGAAGATTCAAGTTATTACATTCCAAAAACATAGGAAGAATCATGAGGGAAATTTACTTAAAGTAACTAGTAAATGCAATAATCATATGGTGAAGGTCATAAAAATCACAAGTGTAAGGGAAATAGAGACTAAAAAAAATCTGTTTCCTTAACTGCAAGAGAGTTGGGAATTATGTGACTCTATGTCCCAATCCAAGGTCCAATAAGGAAAATAGTCACCAACAACCATACAGACAAGGAAAATACTATGAAAATACTACTAATGTTTCAAATAGTGAGTTTTAACTCTAGATTTTCTAGTGTACTAGGTAATGTAAGTTTTCACAAACAAATATATATTGAGTTATAAATAAAAACCCCTAATAATGTAATTATCATATAAAAAATTTTCAAGGTTTTTGAGAAGTTATTTCTTATAGATCTAGATATTATTCCCTTAGTAGAATACTATGTCAAATTAGGAATGTGTAATCTCTCTTTATAAGTGTATATAATAATTTTTCATATAGATAAATATCATTCAATATCCTAAATAAACCCATGAGCATCTAGTGGTGTATAATTAATTATGAGTTACCTATAAAAATTACTCTAATCTTATGATTCAAATTGAAAGGACACAATTTAATTAAGGCGGTGGGGGGGGGGGGGTGGAGAATATAGCACCCTGAAATTTTAATATATGTCTTCCTTTAAATGATCCAAATGTGTTAGACATCTTGCTCTACACGCAACACCAAACTAAAAGAAACAGTTATATATTTATACCGTTAAAATACATACATTGAGTTAGTAGTAATGAATAAGAGTAAACAATTTATGAAATATTTATATTTTGAAAATAAAGGATACTTAATATGAATGAAATTCAACTGGGATAGCTAAAATTACTAATATGATCATTCTATGCTTCAAAATGTATTTTTCTAAATATTTCCTTTCCATGTGATATGTATTTATATTTCAAGAAAATTGTGATTAATGATGATAAAATATATTTGATATGAATAATTTGTTAATACTAATTTAATTAGTAAATAATAGTAAGTATGAATGAAAATGGTTAATTTTCTAAAAAGTTATTTTCCTATAAAAATAGTTTTTCATTATGTCTCAACATTTTATTTAAAAGTTAAATTTATAAAACATAGAATTTTAATTTTTTTAAAAAATATCAATTTTTTATTAATCATAATAATATTTACTTAATATTAATTTCTAGTATTTTTTTAAAAAGAATGATTTTTATATGAATAGTGAAAAATACCATTTTTTCAAACAACATGACTTTTATGAAATCATTAGTATATTAGTATGGATTATAAATTCGTGAAACATTTTTCTAAGACAATATATGTATTTTATAAGTTAATTTATGACTTTTAATTTTTTTTAATTTACAAACCCATATTTTATATTTTAGAACATAAGTAATAATTTCTAAAAAATTGTTTTTAATGCATTATACATTTTTATTTTAAAATAAAATTTACCACCTTTATAAATTGAATAGAATGAAATGAATTTAAAATTTATAATAGGTTATTACAAATTATATAATAAGTACACATTTATATTTAGTCATAATGATTAAGTTTCCTTAGGTAAAAATTAGTTACTATGATAAAAGATAAAATAGTAAAAGTGATAACTCAAGGGGTAAGGGGCTTAAAACATAATAAAAAAATGTTTAGAATTAATTTTATAAGATTTGGATTGACCTTATCTATTTCCCACTAAATTATTTCTCAATTTTGGATCAAATTGAAATGTTTAATATGTGTTCCCTTTATATTAAGTTGAAATATTTACAAAAATTCCTCTCTCACCACATTTAAAAGGGGTCTCTCACCACCCCTTCAAGGAACTTCTAAAAATTGAGTTTACTCATGAAAACATATCCCTTTTCATTAAACTATAATAAAATCTCACTCTATTGATATTATTATCATAATATATTATCATATTTCATCCATTTCTAAGGGATATTACAAGGAATTCCCCAAAGTGATCAATGTGCGTAATCATTTTTTACTTAACTTCTTTCTTTTATATTTTTTTCCTTTATAATTATAATTTTAAAATAACTATATAATGAAATAATTATTTTTTATATACTAAATATTATTATTCTATGGGAATAATCATTAATCACTTTTTACTCTTTCTATTAAGAAAAACAAAACCATAATTCATGTGTTGTGCGAACTTCCACCTCCATGACGTAACATGTTTAGTTTTCATTCACCAACTTACAAGGTTGGTAAAAAGAGTAATTTAATAAATAATTATTATATTTATATAATTTTAATTATTATTAAATTATAAAAAATATTAATCCCTTCCCCCGTTCTATGGAAAATGAAATCGTCAACCATGTGTACGTGTGGACTACAACATCCATAGAATGATTGATTTTGATTTTCTTTTCCTCACTGCATTACATGGATGGTAATGAGTATGGTATTAAAGGATAAATAATATGTTTATTATATAATTAATATTATAGTATGAAAAATTGTATAACCTATTAATTTTATGATTAATAAACGATTATCATTAATTCAATTGTTTAAAACGAGCGAACTAAGAGGAAAACAATATCTTCTTTATAAGTAATGAATTTATATAATTTATCTTCTAATTATAATTATTTATAATTCTGATATATCATAATAATAGACACTAAAAATACCATTATTCTTATTTTATAATTATATTACAACTAAACCCCCTCTTAATTATCCACTATTCAAGGTACGTTTATGTTTGGGTTGGTTTAACCACCCACTTGAACAATCCTATGCATTTATATTATGGATGAACATGATAAATTATATTTTGGTGTAATATAAAGTAAATATTTAAATATTCTTTTTTGGTTCTAGTAAATTTATATCAATATTATTCTCATTAATTAATAAAACACCTTTCATTCTTTAAGAATCACTGAAACATGATCATCACCGATTTCATCTTCATAGTTTATAACCAAAAATACCATGGAATGAAATTATACCTTTATAAATATCATGGAAAATATATTACAGTAACTTTAATTATCTTTTAATGATTAAATTTTTAAGAATAATGAATACCAACACCATTTTTTCGAAACTAATTCACAACGATAAAGATTAACTACACCAATATTGAAAATAGGAAAACAAAATCACTAATATATATATATATAGAATGATTATAAATTATGAGTATAAATGTTTATGGTTATGAATAAGGTTCTTGGGTATGAATTTAATGAACTTAATTTGATTATTGAGAATTTATGGTGTAAGTGGAGAACGAATCAGGATTGAGGTAAGGATTTTCATCTCAAATCCCTATCTTTGAGAAGTGTTTGGTATTATTCACCTAATTTAATTTATGTGGTGTATATACTACCTATTTGAGATATCATATCATGAATTATCTTTTAATCATGATATTTTAAGTTTAATTAAAATACCTTTTTTGAGGGGCTTTGATTAAAATGTTACTCAATCCGCAAGGGTTTTCTTGGTCTCAATTATGATTCTTTAAGACATATTACATGTAATGCATCATGTTTCATCTGTATGGTTTCCTATTGATTTACTATCCCATGAATTTCCAATAAATTATTTGCTTTTAATTAATGGTATAAAATAATACATATAAATCTCTTTTCTTAAAATGTCTTTTGACTCAAGTGTTTCTCCATTTGTGAGAGCTTTTGGTAACTCAATTTTTGTTTATTGAGTTATGATTGATCATTTGAACCTATTTCATATAAGTTGGGTACAATATTAAATTTGGTTTTATTATGTGGTATTCTATCATTTTTTACATTTTTACCACATAAATCATTTTTTAAAATGTTTCATGCTTCATGGATTATGTTAACTGTATGGGATATTGATAACTGAAATATCGTTTCTTTGAGTTATAATGTTTCATATTGATTTTTTATTTTCCATGCTTGGGTTCTCATACCCTAATATTTTATTATATGTTATTTTACAATACTCTTTGTAAAAATTAATTTTTAATTCAAATTAATGTTTTTTTACTCTTCGTCCAATGTAAGTTTTGAATAAAATTATTTTAAAAACAATAAAAATGGCTTTTTCCATTCACTTTCATATGTTTTGTCTTCCTATAATCATTTATAAAATATAAAATTTATATCACTTCAAGGATACATTATTTGAGATTCAATTTAAAATTAAAGTTTTTTAAAATATTTTACATATCCTTTTAAAAAGTTGTCTTTAAAAGTGACATGTACATTTGTATTTTACATCAATGTTAAAAATGTTTTCTAAAATATATTTTAAGTTTTTGCTTCCATTTACCTCATAATTTTCAAAAGGATTTACCTGAATTGGGTTTATGTTTCAAGATTTATACTCTAATATATATATATATATATATATATTATCATTAGGGGGATTTAACTCATGGTATAAAAAAATTAGAGTCTTGATCCCTTCTTTTGTGATACTAATTGAAGCATTATTTTTTCAAGGGAATTTTTCTTTTATGTAAACACCCTTTTATGTTTACCTTTTCACACAAAGGTTATGTTATTTTATAATAATAATTTTTTTTCTTCATATGGGTTATGATCATGATATTCCATTAATTGACATGGGTAAAAGTTTTGGAGTTCCATATATTGTTATTTCAATATAGATGATTATGGGTAAGTTGACTATATATTGTTTAAACATCCACATTCTTCCTCTGGATGGGTTATAATAATGTTATTATTTTATTGACATGGGTAAAAGTTTTGAAATTATTGATGATTATTGACTTCTCGTACAAGTTTATTATGTATTTACATTATGTATTCTTCATTATATAGATAGTCATGTTTTTATTCAGCCGAAGGTTCCTTAGGGAATGATATGAAATGTATTGTTAACTCTTATAGTGAATGAATTGGACTTAAACAAGTTATGGGTGGGGACCAAAATTATATATCTCTTTGATTTATAGACATACATCATGAGATAAAACAAATTGGGTTTTGGTGTATATACCTCTTCCCATAACATGATAGTGTATTGGCACAAGACCTTGGTGATATGTTTTTGATGTCTAAAATTATACATTCCATCAGTATGATATTAGTAATTATTGATATCCATGTTTTCATTTATTTTAATGGATAAATAATGATCTAAATTTTATTTGATTATGACATTATTTAGATTTTTTACTCCTGAAATATTATATATTCCATGTTTATGTTTTTGACATATTTAGTTATATGTTTCTCTTACTGATCATTTGAGATTACCCATTTCTTATGTTTACATTCCCTAGGTTGTGGAGAAAAAAATTACACATGATATTCCTAGCATGATATATTGAATGAATAATTTTTGAGAGATGCTTAAGACTTATTATTGAATAATTAGTTTCTTATACAAAGGGGAAAAATGTACAATATTTGAGAAAGAACATGGGATTTAATAGTTTATGTTTTTTTACTAATTCTATAAAGTTATAAACCTAAAAGGTATTGGGAATGTATGTAATTAAATATTTTTTAATTCATATAATTATGGGATAGTTATGTCCGAGAATTTATAGTGGGTATCGAATCCAATATATAAAGTATGTGTCTATGAGCACCAAATTCAGGAGTGTGGGTTCAAGGCGTCATATTACAACACAATATACACCTATCATGATAAAAAATCCCTATGTATGAATAAATTGTAGGATTTTAAGAGTTATTATTATGTGATGGTGACCTTTATGCTATGAATCTATGTATGAGTATAGTTTACAAATTCTACTAGGTGAGGATTGTGTCGTGATGTGAAATCTCACACCGTAAGCCTAAGAATAGGAGCTTACTAGTGAAGCAATAAAATCTCATGATGCATCCAAAATACCCTTCACATTGTAACCATTCTAATAAATTTATTTGAATTATGATATCATTATTAGAATCTTCATAGGTTTTTCTATGATTATCATGGAATGAATATTTACAGAGGTGTTATCCACATCATGCTACTACCTTACCCATTACACCATGACTATCATGAACTAACCCAGGATATGTTTGATGTTAAAAAAAAGGGGATATCATACTGTATGATATATCCTATATTATATCTAGTGATATACATATGATGCATATAAATATTAAAGATATAGTTCTAACCAATGTAACCATGATCAAGAGCTTGAGATTAAATTTTCACCAACATAATGTGATATAAATATGATGTATATCTTTAGTTCAAGTTTTACCTAACATATCATGGGATATGACTTATAGTAAAAGGTATATTTCACTTCTCTTGTATGATTTCATTGATTTTGAATCAAAAATGATAATTCATTCATGACTTGGGAAACTGTTTAAAACGCTCAAATGCTAACATACACCAATGAGAAATAATACATGGCGATTGTCATGAGATGGTGGATGCTCCACTCTTTTTATTTAATTAATATAGTATATAAAAGTGATATGATAACTACTTTATATGGTACTCTATGTATGAAATCCACCATCCAAAGGTCTCCTCATTCTAGATCATCATTTTTATTCAAGAAGAAGGTTCTAGAACCCCTTTGGTGATTCAGGGTCCTCTCATTATTAATGAGGATCCAAGGATTGTGTAATTACCTCATATTTTAGAGTTATTTAGATATCACTAAGGTGATCCCTATCTAGAATACTCAATCAAATAATAAAAAATGGATCTTTCTGCTATTGTGGTATGCCAATACTTATATTCTTCATTTTTAGCATGTTGATTCAGTTAGTGATAGATCTGGAATATCATGAGTTTTCTTCCACTAAAAAGTTCATTATATGAACACCAAAATCCCATTAGTGGTATAGAATCCATTACCTTTAACGAATCAATAAGTTTTTCCTACTCTTTTTAAGAACATATATATCGCAAGGAATTTCGGTCCATACTGTAGCATATGATTTATATGATTTATTCAATTTTTATTAGTTATACTTTATGACTTCCCTATATCATAGGGTATGATATATTTTAATCACATGTATTTTTACCATGTTGTAAGATATGATATACTATATAATAATCTATTATTGAATCCTATATTTTTCCAAAAATAGAGCATCATGTTGTATTGATAATATAGGTGATATCATCAAATATTTCTGGAGCCTTATGATAGAGCCAATCATAAGTTGTGATATAAATCATAGATTATGAATAATAATCCCATTATCATTCATAAAATATGATATAGATAAAAAACATTAAATATTTTATATTTTTATTTAATTTCTTATATTTTATAAATTATATATAAATGATTAGTGCTAGGAATTGTAAAATGAGATTATTCATCATCATCAGATACATTTTTATTTAATAAAGAAAAGAACAACAAGAACAACAAGAACAAAAAGAAGCACACCTAGCCTAAGGAGGCCTAAAATGGTACTGTGCAAGGGAATCCCCTCATATCAAAGACACACCCTCAGGATTTAAGAAGGATATATTAGGAAAACTAATGGATTCAAGGGCTTGTTTAGCGTGGGATGTGAGATGATCCGCTACCTTATTTCCTTCTCACCAGGTATGAGTGATCTTTATGACATTGTTGATAAGAGATTTGAATTCACTAACAATTTAAGATATCAACCATAGGATATGACTTTTACCTTGTAAAGAGCTATGGATAATCATTGAGTCTGTCTACACTTGGGATAGATTGATGTTTTTCTGGATGCTCAATTTAATACCTGTCAAAAAAGAATTGGAATCCACCTGTATAATTGTTCTATTACCATAATGTTCCTTAAAATCCATGATAACACTCCCTATCTGGTCCTGAACGACTCCACCTCCACAAGAAATACCCTCTTTTCTAGAACTGTCCGTGTTCAGCTTGAATCCATCATTGGGGGGGGGGGGGGGGTACCACCACACCCAATGACCCTATAACCTGGTTCAAGACAGGTGAGCCATAGGGGATGGAACAAAGAGAGACCTTAGAGATGATGCTTCTTTCCATTTTTTGAAGAAGGGAACCAGATCCGCCAGTAGGTTCCTAGTCCTAGAGATGATGGACTGCCCGGTAGATGGAATCACCTCGTATTTCTCCCTGTTCCTCTCTTTCCATAAGCACTAGCACTCTGCATTGAGTATTATAGAATAATCCATCCATTCCATGCCCGCATTGTCTGTTCTCTTAAACCATGTTTTAGAAAATAAATAAGGTGTTTATTTAATTTTTTATTCCTTATAATATTAATTTTTATAATTTTTTATGAAATGTGAATATTGTGTGTGGTTTAATTTATGAGAAAAATTGCTTCTAATAGATTTTTTTTCTATGAATTACATCCTAGGAATGCCAACATAAGATTTATTTTTCATCTATCTTGAATTTTTCTTATAATTAAAGTTATTATATTGAATTTAGTTGTTTAATATAGTATATATATATATATGTGTATTATATTTTAAATTTATTATGAATTGTATTCTCCCTTGTGTAAAGTATCCCTAGGTATAGGGACTTTGGGTCAGACTTCCAATTGGCCTGGAGGCTTATGCCCTGTTTTAGAAAGGTAGGGGTTGGTTATCTATGGATCGAGGCTTACTCATGTAGATATTTTCAATATCATATAATTATAAAACTTTACATGAATATTTCATATACCTTATAAATATGATGCATTTGAATATTTATAAATATGTTTGGCTACTATTTTTGGGTGAGTTACACAAATTGTGGGTTATGTAAAGAGTTACATATAAATATGGTGTGAATGAATTAATTTAGTGTATGAAATAGGGATTCAAAAAATAAATCATTTGAATAAAGAATACAAAAAATAATAAAACATGAGATAATAAAGATTTCATATGATGCAATAGTTATGAATTTAATATACATATAATGTATACTTAATTGATGAGATTTTTAAAGAAAACCCATCAAATGATAAGTGTGAGATTCATTCCATATAATCACTTGTCAAGACCTCGATCATTCAGTACAAGTGACCCTAAGGGATAGGTTATTATGAATCATATTATACAGGGAAAGTAAGTAATAAGGTGACCCTAATAGTTTGGTGCCCTATTCTTGGTGTTTTCCTTAGGTGACACTCAGTAGGTAAACCCTAACCATTTATATACCAAAATAATAGAGTTGAATGAATATATATGATATATTTAGATAAATATTTATCTATTTATCTATCCAAGTACCATATATGATAATATTAGCAATAGTTTTTTTACCATATATAGTCATGACTTATTTACATGACACTCAGTGCAATTCATGATGAAATATGGATATTGGGTCACTAAATAGATATGATACATGAGGTCATCATTTTTAGTGGGAGTACTTACATAAAAATTCCTTGATAAAAACATTTAAAACATGATACTCACCCATAAATATGTTTTTTATATATTATGAGATACACCACATTAATAACTTGAGATCTATTATAATTATATCATATAAAAAATTTTATATTGGTATTTATGGTTGAGAAATGTTTTCAAATAGAGGTAATTTGAGAATCTAAATGTGAATGTTATAGAAATCAATTTCTCTAACTCTAACTCATGGGTATTAAATACTGGGTGTGTATCAAACATTTGTACTGATAAAATTTTTTATAACCCTTGGGATTTAATGTTGGATTTTTTATCGATTTAGAGTTCATCATAAGAATCTTTAATCATGTTAATATGGAAGGTGAACTATTATATAGATTCTAGAAGGATAAAGTCATGTCGTGAGCACATACATCACACTGTAATGGGGATGAAGTATGGAAAATGGAAAAGTGATGATATGTAAGAGTCATAAAAGCATTTTATAAGAGTAATTGGGATGATTCATCATATTCATACATGTTGTGACATTTATAGTATCACCAAAAATATATTTTTCATAATATAGTTGATTAAATTCATATAATATTTTTTGAAATATATAAGATATTTTACTTTTATAGATATGTATATTTGTGTTGCAATCAATGACATAATAGGTCATACCATTAATGATGTTTGGGATATTTTTGGTAGTTATAGAGTTTCATGTTACATGTCATGAGGATGAAAACATAATTGTGAAGAATTATTGAGCATATTTTAGTGATTTTATAGATCTGGTGCTCGTACCATGGAAAAATTTCATGTCATGACATGATGTAAGTAAATTTAGGCGGTACTGTCGATTGGAGAACCACTCCATGAATTCTATAATACACCTAAAATAATATGAGATCACTTTATGAATCAATACCATGAAAAATATTTAGGTCCATGATAATGGAGACTTGATCAATTGAATATTGGAACTAAAGTATGCACCATGAAGTAGAGACTCACACCATGATATGTTTAAGAGTCAAAGAAAGTAGAAGTAATCATGCTACAATACCTGGAGAATTTAAAAGGTGATATTCAATCGAAAAAAGTGGATATAATGATTGTAATTTTAACAGAACATGATAAAGGAAATTGTGATATGAATTGGGATTTTTAATAAGGTATATGCCATGAATGATAAGGTTGTTCCATGAATGATATATATACAATTAATTCCTAAAGATCAATTTTTTCTAAATTTTATGGGATTTAAAAATGCTTGGTTGACTTTATGGGTATCTATTGGATGGTTTTGAAGATCCATTAAGTGAGTGATAAGTAGAAACTAATAGCATAAATTTTTAGAGAAATGATTACCCAATTTAAATGAGAATCAATAAAAGGGAAAAGGTATGAAAAATATAAAAAAATCTAGAGAAAAAGAGGGAATATAAAAACACTAAAAATATAAAGAATTATATTGAAGATCTAGACTTGAATAATAGATAAAAGCTCAACAACAAAAACCTCACTGGAATATTAAGAATAATTATAAGAGACCATCACATCACATTTCTATTGTATTTATTGTTTCTAAGTGTTGGACTAAGAGACAAGAAGAGGGAGTGTCCATGGATTGGTAGTGTACCTTTCCAAATAAGTTAAAACACTCATGGTGTGTAGTATTAATCCTTAGTATGTCGACACACAATTTACATATACTCCTTAAACTATCCCTTTATAATGAACTGAGTAAAAACTACAAGTCCTTTATTTCTTTTCTATATCCAAATACAATGTGTAATTGAAGGTTGATAGGTTTTCACTATTCTTGATAACATGAGAACAACATACATTGGGAAGAAATAAATAATTAAACACCTTAAATCACCCCTAAAGGTTATGGGCATAATAGAAGTGCCTATTGGGTATATCCAACTCATATTTTGGTCATAATCAATGAATAATCTAAGATGTACATGATGAATAATGTCATGACCAAAAAAATTAATTCAAAGTTTAATTAACCTATGAATTCTAGAACCAAGAAGGAAAGATCATCACATTTTATTTATAATTAATTTATAGATAGATTTAAAATTACCCTTTCTTATAATTATTTCTTCATTGTGATGTGTTTGAATACTCTAGACGTAACGTATTTACATCATAGGATCCAAGTATAGAATCTCTCTATAGGTTATACAAACATGATTCAAAATTTTGAAATGTCATCATAGAATCATTAGGTGCTAGCACGGTCGATCCTGATCGCTTAAATCATCCATTATTGATCACAATAATAAAATATTTGTGGATAAAAGAATATTTATATTCTCTATTAGGATTGATATAGTAGAGGAGGATTGGTGTTCAAGTTCTTAATCACATTATAAAGAGGTTTCTTTATTACGGATTGAGATAATTCTCTCTAGGTTTGTTTTACACAACAAGTGACTAACCCTAAAAAGTGATATAACTAGGTATTTATAGTGCTAGGTTAAGGTTAGTAATTTCACAAAATCCCTTATCCAATTTATTATTCCTTAGTGAACCCCATTTATAATAATAATATAAATAATATTATCATTTTATTGAGATGATATACACCCACAGATAAATAAATATCATTTTTAAAATAAATAAATAAATATTTATTTAAATGATATTTAATATTTCATTTCCAATATGTCCATTAAACTCAGTATATTTATCCTCCTTGGTATTTACCAAACCTTTAATAATGAATATTTATTTAATAAATAAATGTTACTACATTATTCACCAATAAGTATAATAAATACAATATTCACTAAATCTTGTGAATAAATATTTATCATTATTTAACTCACATATTTATTCTTCAAAATAACTCATGATTAAATCTTAGTGATCAAACAACCTTAAATAATTATTAAACCAAAAATCAGGAATAATATATATTCTAAATTGTAAAATCAAAATATAATTTAACTGAGATTTTGGATACACTTAATGTGTGACCCTCAATGGATCTTTCTTAGTGGCAGTAGGCAGAACCACCAAAAGTAAAAGGTTAGAATCTAGAAACCTGATGATGTACCCATAGAGAAAGAATTTAATGTTTCAATGACATAACAACTCATAATAATTATCACTATGTAATATAATCACTTTACAATGATATCTCTAATCAAGCAGGATGCATTTTGGTGTCACCAACAAATGTGATCTATGTATCTTTATTTAACTTTCCAAAAATGAACTTGCCCACATAAAACCATGAACATGGATTTAATTAGGATATTTTATTCTCATCAAGGGGCCTAAGATATAAAATTCTATTAAAGAAACAAAGGAAAAAATATTTTCCTACATTATTCATTAAAGCAATATCACTCATGATGCACCCAATGTATCCTACTTTACCATAAAATTATGGCATCACAGTTTTCATCAATACAGCAAAGTATGTGATTCATGATATGCATTAATAATAATAATAAATTATAAGGACCAATACACACATCCATAGATACAAACATCTAATTACACATATAAATGTGGATTTCCTAATATCGGGTCATGTTCTCATAATCCCCTTCTTTGAAAATTACCATGAGTGTACACCATGAGAAAGTGTCTCAAAATCCTATGAGTCTCTAACCTTGATATCCTACATAATTTATTTCCTATAAAATTTTATCATCTAGCTATAGAACATGTATTTAAGAAAACTATCATGACACTCCTAGGCTCTCATCATAACATGGAACTTCTATGATCTTTTAGTGAAATAGTTACTCATAGGATATTATAAAATACTATTTCATGAAGAAGAAAAATATTGATGTAATAAAAACTTTATTAATATTAAAAAAATGAATACAAGTAATTATATAGTATATATAAGTTAGTTTTAGTAAACTAACTAGAATAGACTCCCACTTGCACTAGAGACAACTGCTAACAACCTTTAGTCCGCTGGCTCTCACATGATATTCATGATTTTTATGAGATAATTATTTACAAAAGGGACCCATCATGTTTTACTCTATTTAAACTATACTCACTATAACTTCAATCCTATGATAAAAATACCTCAAGAGGTGATACTTCAGGAGTATGTGCTTCATCCGTTGATGTGATCTTGGCACTTTTTTGAGATAAAAAAATGTAGTATTATAAAAATATAATGCGATAAGATATTTACTTCTAGAAACCACATCAATATATTAGGAAATTATGAATTTAAAAATGAATTCTTTGGATACATAAAAATAATCTACATACTTAGACTCCACTATAGAATCAGTGACAATTAACTGCTTTGAAATTTCTAGCTCATTCCTCCTTATTTGATAATGAATAAATATATTGAATTAAAATTTAAATCATTATGATTTTTATGAAAGCTAGAATCTATATAACCCCTGATGACTAGATTCTCATCACCTTCATCTAACAGGAATATCTCCTTAGTTCACCATATTTATATAAGTATAACCTTAACAGTAAAACATTACTGTTCACCTAGATCAACTTGATATCTTCTTACCATGATTTAGTCATTGGAAACATCAATCATAGTATATAACATGGAATAAATGATTGATCCTATAATATAATCATATGATATCTTACTCATTCTCTCTCTCTCTCTCTCCTATTGTGTTTGATGACACATTTTATTAGAGAGATATATTCCATGTGACATTGGAATCAATAACCTCTTGGATTGTTCAATACTAAATCTATTTAGTATCTAGTTAATTTATGTACTTTGACTTAGCCCAAGAAGCAACTTGGATCTATTATGAATGATCTTGATGCCAAGGATGTAGGCAGATACACCTAATTATTTTATATATAAGAAATTGTTCAACTATTATTTGACTGGATATAAGATTGGTATGTCATTTCCAATAATTAATATGTCACTCGAATATACTACTAGGATAACAAAAAAACTCCCAATGAACCAATTTTAAGAACATGGATCACATTCATTCTTAATGGAACCAAATTCTTTTATATCTCTATTGAAATAAATGTTTCATGTCCTAAATTCTTGATTCAACCCATAAATGGATATTTTCAACTTGCATACCTTTTTTTCATTACCTAGAGTCACAAATCCTTATGGTTGTGTGATATATACATATTCCTAAAGGTTCCCATTAAGGAAAGATATTTTTACATCCATATTCTAAATCTAATAGTCATGAAAAGATGATATAGCAAGTAGAATTCTGATTTATTTAAACATGGATACTAGGGAAAAGGTTTCATCATATTTTATTCCTAGACCCAATTTAAACCCTTTAGCTAGTAGTCATGATTTATAGGTATTCAATTTACCTTTCACGTCCAATTTTCTATCAAATAACCATTTTCACCCAACATGATTTAATAAATTGATAGATCAATTATAAATTAAACTTGGTTATGATATATGGAATCCATCTCAAAATTCATGGAATCTTGTAATATTATAGTTTCTGAGTTCTCTACTGCCGATTTTTAGGAAATAGGGTTATTATTGTCAACCAATAATGAGTCAATATACTTGGTAAATAGAAAACCACATCTTTATAGTTCTATAACCTCTGTAGTTCTCCTATGTAGTACTTGTGTTTCAATAACAACATATTCCATGGGGACTTATAGAATATATTCCTATTCTAACTCTTGTATATCTTGAGCATCAACTTCATCAAAGTTAATTTTGTTCCCAGTATCTTTCTTGAGGGTGTTCTCCCTTTTATGAAAAAATGGCCTATCATGAGATGATCACCTTATTCTATGTGGGGTTGTATATATAATATTCCATTATTTTCTTAGGATACCCTATAAAGATACAATTCATGCCCTGAGGTACTATTTTTTTCCTAATATGGTCTTATAAAATGTCTCACAACCCCATTCATAAGTACATGGAAACTCAAATTTCTTTACATAAATTAATTCATATGGTATTATATCTTCCTCCTTAGTGGGTACTCAATTTAGAATGTGTGCTGAAACATGTAATGTATATCCCCAAAATGATAATGGAATATCTGTATGACTCATAATTGAACTTACTATGTCAAGCAAGGTATAGTTACTCCTTTCAATGACACCATTACACTATTGTGTATAAGGTGGATTTACTTAAGAAATAATCCCATACCCCCATAAAATGTCATTTAACTCTTGGTTAAGATATTCATCACCTTGATCAGATCGAAGATTCTTTATCTTCTTACCATGTTTATTCTCTACTTTATTATTGAACTCTTTGAATATCTCAAAGGGATTGATATTATACCCCATCAAGTAGATATATCCATATATAATCAAGTCCTCAATAAAAGTTATGAAGTAATAATATCCACCTCAATATTCTTCTAGAAAATTTCTAAGAACATCATTGTATACCAATTCTAGAATATCTTTGGAACTTTCACCTTATCTACTGAATGGTGGTTTGTTCATCTTTCCTTGTAAATGAGAATGACATATTTCAAGTGGATTTAGCTCAAAAGAGTCTAAATAACCCCTTGATAGAGTTTTTTCATATGTTTCTCATTTATGTGGCCAAGATGGTGATGCCAAAACTGGGTTTTAATTAAATTGTGTGAACTTGATTCATTGTAAATTTATAATACTTGGTTCTTATAATTTAACACATAAATACTATTATTTAAATGTTCCATACCATAACATATGTTATCTTTTTTAAAAAATATATCTTATTTTAGAACATGAAAATAAAATCATAATTATCTAGGAAGGATACATAAATTATGTTCTTGTTAATAGTTTGTACATAATAACAATATTTTAAAACTAAAATAATCCCTATTGGAAATGGAAGGTTGAAGTCTCCTATAGTCAATGCAGTAAGTCACACTCCATTGGATGATCAAAGATCCACCTCACCTCTGGAAATCTCCTGAATTTTATTTTTTTCCTTCATTTGGATATATGTTTGAGCACCACAATTTGTATCTATTAACTAATGTGTATAAATATAGTGATTTCACTCAATTAAAAATTCACCTAAATCTTCCCTATTTTCTTTAAATGGGTGGAATTATTCTTCTAGTGTCCTAGCTTTCCACATGAAAAACATACAACATTTTATTCTTTTTCTTTCCATTGGATATTACTATTAATGGAAGGATGGTTCTCATGAGCCTTGTATTTATAATGAGTATTAGGGGCCTTTTCCTTGTCATTCATTTTCTCATTCACTAAAAGGACCAAATATTTTTCATGCCCCTTGTTCTTGTCAACATGGAGAATAAAATTAAGAAGTTTCAAAAGAGTCCTCTTACTATTTCTCATATTATAATTTAAAATTAAACTAGATAAGTGCTTAAGTAGTGAGTATATAATGATATCTATGTACAAATCATCATGGATTATAAATCCTAATATTTCTAAGTGCTTTATATAGATAACCATCTTGACTACATGAGGCCTAGCTTGAGTCAACTCTCCAAGAATACATGTGATTAGTGTATTGAAGATATCATATCTCTCATGTACCTCCTTATCTTTATAAAGAACATAAAGGTTGGGCATGATTCTATACACATCCATATCCTTATGTTTCCATAAAATCTCACTGGATATGAAGTATAACATGAAACATTGGATATTTGTGGCAACACCTGCATGTTTTAAGTTGAGAGACACCTCTTCATCACTAGAACCTTATGAAAGTTTCTCAAGAACATATGTTTAAAGAATATATAATTTACATTCATGGGATAATATAATATGAAAGAACATATACCATTCCTAGAAATTCAATTTGGTGAGAAGGTAATCCTTCTCTAGTATGGATCATAGTGATATAGTTAAAGTCACGTGACTTGAAATTTCTACAATTAAATAACATAATAATACAAGTACATTATCTGGATTAAAAAATTAGATATTTTTTTAAATTTATTATTCTATCAATATTTTGTCGAAACCTCAATAGCCGTCATCATTGGTTTTAGAATATCTTGTCAGATAGATATTTTAGTGGAAAAGACCTATATATCTCTTCTCATAAAATAGATTGATGTCTAAAAATTTATTTGAAGGTATTTAGGTAGGAATAACTTTACAAATGTATTAACTTGAAACTATTCGATCTATTGAGTTGACTCCCTAATCTTTAAAACCTGGAACAAGATTTCCCCAACTCCTGCCTACTATCTTCATTATGTCTCAAAGAGGTGATTAAAACTAAATGATAAATAGGTTAAGTTTGTAGAGATCTAGTTTTTTTCCTTATAAGAATTTGAAATAATTATATATATATTTTCAGAGCTAGTCACTGAGACGAAGTGAAATTATGAGGCCCAATGTGCCTATAATTAATTTTATAAAAATATTAAAAATATTTTATATTACACACATGTAGTTTCTTAAAGTAAATGGGATAACTCTTAAATGGAAACTCAGATCAAATATTAGAGACCACATTTGAGTTTGGAACGTGATGTTTACCCTAGTCATGACCTAAAATGGGTCAACACAGTGAGTTTAGATATCTCTCCCATTGGCGCTGTGTTCAGTTGGTTAATTAATTAAATTAAGTTAATTAATTTGTTATTTTGACCTAACCGATATATCTATAAAAACATCAATATGGATAATCCTATATGGTTAGCCGCATAAAACCTGTGAGGATTCCAGAGCTTCTCCTTCCTCCTTCCATTGGTGGATCACATCGAACGATGATGAATCTCTGGATCAAAGAAGATCAGAGTTCAAAGAATGTAGAAACTTCCTTAAATAATTGGAGAGTACATTATTCAATGATGAAAGATCTAATATCCAACTAGGACTCTTTAAATTGTGTATTATTCCCTTTTGATTAAATTTATTTGGAATGATCATCCCTTCTATGATCTGCCCCAATTGCTGAACAAATTCATGAGAATGCATATTGAAATTCAATTTGTTTTTTTCTAAACCTAGATATCCCCATTCTTTATTGTTGGCCAAGAATGATTGGAAAAGATCAATTAAACCATTATTGTGGTTCTTTTATGCCTTTTTTCATTTCATTCTTCACTGATTGGGCCCCACGGTCCTAGTTAGACATTTTTGGGTGGTACTAAGCCTGCTCGAACCCCCAGAATCATGAAGAATCTATGTTTGAGGGATGGATCAAAAAACCAAGGATGTTTTAGATTATATTGTGAGTTTTGGATGATCATTTTTATGATCAAAATCCAAATATTCAATAGCAGAAGAACCCCCACGGGTCGACAGAACCAATTTCCAGTCACCATATGGATGGAAAGGATGAATCATGACTAGATATACCTTATTTGGATGAAGGTGAGGCCATATTCAAAGTGGAAAAGTCAGATCTGGAGCGTGGAATGTGGATCTTGATATATATGAAAAACATGACTACACACCATGTATCATGATGAACACATGGAATGTTTCCCCTATGCTGTGGTGGATAGGGTTTTGGAATTTATAAGGATGTCATGATATGTATCCCTTCTATACGTCATGTACCACTTCCTCGGTTGGACAAGACATGTGGAGAAGCACATGGGTATGACCCCATGCGTGAATACATGGCCAGAGGCATGCTGTGTATTAGAGTACATGAACTCAATTTGAGTACACAGACAAGAGATGGATACATACACATGACCAAGCACACGAGTGGGACCCTAAGTGGCATGGGAACACTGTGTAGATCCCCTACATGCCATGTATCCCTATATTCCACATATCCCTACATGGTTGGAAATCCATGTACCTCCAAGGACACAACCAAGTGATGAAGAAGGACCACACGCCATGTGGGTCCCCTCACACACCATGTACCCCTTGGTTCCTTTTGAGGAAATATTAATATCTTGTAACTCCTTTATTAGAATTTAGATTTTGTCCCATGAGTAGCCTATCTCGAGTGTTTTTCCATATAGAACATGATGGTGTACTCCTTTCTGGATTTTGGGATATTATGTGAAATGTTCCAGGAATGACTCTTATTTAGGTGGCGCCCGACAATGGAAATGATCAGGAAAAGGATCATTAGAGACACTAGAGTGGAACCCCCATCATCTTGGGTGTGGTTTATATACCTACTGAGTTGAACCCCCTATATAATAGTACGTGGGTCCTTGATGACCTGAGCGGAACCCCCCTATCGCACTAACCCCCATCATCTTGGTCACATGTCCTCTACCTAATAAGTGTAACCCCTATCAGATAGGGCATGAGTCCTCAAGGACCAAAGTGGAATCCCCCCTATTGCACTAGGGCATGGGTCCTGGACCTTTAGAGTGGAACCCCCATCAGCTTGGGCATGGGTTCTCTTCCTATTGAGTGGAACCCCCTATCAGATAGGGTGTGAGTCCTCGTGACACTAGAGTGGACCCCCCATAACACATCAGGGTGTGGGTCATCTACAAATACTTATAGAGTGGAACCCCTCTGATGCACTAGGTCATGGGTACTCTACTTAGATATTGTTCCCCCTCTACTGTGTGACATAGTGGCAAGGCATGGGCCACTACATAGTTACTTTTGGGTAGACACATGAGATACTGGGAATTATTGATGGACTGTTGGATCTATTAGAGACTCTTTTCCTGAGTTGGGCTATGATATGGAGATCCCCTTTCTCTCTCATTTGGGATTCCTTAACTAAGCATATATATATATATATATGTATATATATATATATCCATACTTTTGGATTTGGTTACTCTCTTTACATGGGTTGCGAAGACGCGTAATGTATATCATGTGATTTTCGTGTTTAGCTTCTCATGGTTGGATGAGGTTACTCACTTGATATGGGTGGAGAATACTCTAAGTTTGGTTCATTTACACACCGTATTGATCCCCATGTATTTGGACAAGGTTACATTCTCTTTCTTTGGGTTGAGCTACATCATTTTTACTATCTACTGTATTTCTATTCCTATTGTATCTATTATTGCTCCCACTTAATATTTCGGGGTGTTGTAATGAGTATGTATATTCTCACCCCTATATGGTCTTTTCCCACACATTTCATGTCTTATGTAGATGATGGATAGGTCAGTGGTGACTTTTGAGAAGCTTAGGGATACTTGGTTCTTTGGACCACATACGGTGGTCATATCTTGGATATCAGGATATGGACTCTCTCAACAATTTACTTTCTAGTTTTATTAGGTCGGGCCATATTTTTGGTTGGGCATTCATTTTTTCCCTTTAATTTTCAGTTTTCACTATCATACTCTTGTACACCCTAGAGGTTTTTCATTCTTGGTTAATTTGTAGCTATTGATTCTTTTTATTATTATTTCTCTGCACTTATGAATTGAGTTGGTTGGATGTATGCGTACAGGTACATAGGAAAAGGCCTCCCATTTAGGATATTCCTTTTGAATCTTTTCTAGATCCCTTGGACTATGGAGGCAGGCTTAGGGTAGTTGTGGCTCAAGCCTTGGTTGGGGTCAGGTCATGATAGATTGGTATCAGAGTAGTTCATTCCTTGGGAAGTTTTTTGGAGTATTCCCCTTATGAGGATTTGGTTGATATTCAGGGAAAAAAATTTCAAAGTGTCTCGAGTGTGTCTCTCAAGCTAGAAAATCTAGTGATGGTACAGGCGGTCGATGTATACATTCACTAGGACCTTGAATACCTACTTTTAGACTTGTAATATCAAGAAATTATTTGCAGGGATCAATGGTACATGCATCATATAGGATTGAGTCTTTGAATTTACTTCTTGAGTCATCTCCCAATTTTATATGTATATATGCTCATTTGACTGTGGTATGTATTAATAAAATTCAGAATGCCTCCTTGATAACAACCATCCAGGATACCTGTTCCAGATTGTGATGCTGATCTGATGAGAGAAAATGCCTTAGTTCAGGGTCCATCCCCTAAGTCTCTTCCTCCAAGTGGGTAGGTATCAGCACCACCACCTGTTGAGAAGCAAATCATCCTAGTAGAGCAGGCCGAAGATGTGCGTAGGCTTAGAACACTTTGTGAGTTCCAGTGCTAGAGGCTGCTAAGGTTCCATGGTGAGTCAGATCCTTAGGCAGTAGAGGACTGGATAGAGTCAGTGTTCCATGTCTTCATGCTCGTCTGGACACCGATAGGTTATGTGGTTGTGTAGGAAGCTAGCCTTTTCCACAAAGTAGCTTGGTGTTGGTGGAGTCTTGTTACCCATATGCACGATGGGTCAACACTCTCATGGCCTAACTTCTAACAGCTATTTCATGAAGAGTAATTCCCCTATTTTTTGTGATGATTTTGGATTCAAGACCTTCCAAATATGAAGTAGGGAGGGATTATGGTGGATGAGTATGCAATGAGGTTCACATACCTTACGCAATACACCCTTAACATGATCTAGGATGGCTACTTCCACGCATGAAAGTTTGAGCATAAAATCCAACGAGAGATCTGAGATAGTGTGGTACCATTATGCATTCCCACATATGATGGGGTGTTGGAGTGGGAACTAGTGATAGAGATATTCCTGTTAAAGGTACGTAAGGAAACTAGAGTTAGAATTGGGAATCACAGGGCTAAGTCATCTGCAACAACTAGAAGACGTCAGTTGATAGGATCTCAACATAAGAGAACTCCTTGTGACTAGAATCAGGCATGTTTTCAGGGGCAGTGTATATGACCATGTCATCTTGTATAGGGGAAATTCTATTCTTGTGACAAGTGAGGTCACATAACACATGACTGCCTGACCAGACGTGTTGAAGAGTGTAGACAAATAGCTAACGGACCACCATGGTAGAGACAACACCATGACTAGTGATATCCTAGGAGAGGGAAGGGAGTCCCCTAGAGAGGTATATCTAGAAGAGGTTTAGGAGGATCTATGCGTGGTGGATGATGCTATGATATCCTTCCACCACCACCAACAAACATCCCACATTAAGGTCAGAGATCTGGTGGTTGGGGTCACGGACAACTGAAGGATTTGGAGGATTATGACCTCACAGTACATGAGATGATAAGAGGTATGATCTATGTATTTTCCACTCTTTATTTATTATTAATAGACATAGGATCCATTCATTCCTTCATCTATTTACTCCTGGTGTGAGATATGGATCTCCTAGTAGAGGGTTTATCCTAGAAACTTGGTATTGATGTTTATACAACTAACACTTATTCGATATCTTTTATCTACTATCAGTTCGAGATATTTCTTGGTGGAGAGAGGTTCATGTGGGACCTTTTGGTCATCACGATGGAACCCTATGATTTTATATTGGGTATGGATTGTTTATCCATGTAAGGAACATTTTGGGATATCCCTAACACTGATATGAGGGGTGAATTATTGTTAGAGAATTTTTATGTTCAATTTTATATTTTTATTCCTATACCTCTTGACCTATTAGGATATTGATTTTCTTATTCTATTTTCCCTATTTCATGAAAATATATGAAAAAAATTAAATATAACACACAATATTTTTATAGGGTTCACTAATCAATAAGAGTAGATAGTCCTTGGCATGGTTTGGAAATAACCCTGGTCACATAACCACTGGAAAACAATCCTTTGAATGTGGTTACAATGAATAGGACATTCCCATACACCCATTAATAACTTTGAAAACAATAAAATAGTGCAAGTTTTAAATATCTTGTATGGATCTTTATACTACCTCCCAAGATAGTCTAATCCCTATTGATAAGGTTTTGTAACACCAAGAAAGTCCTCCACCTGTTGAGTCTTGTCTGATGTCATAGTACTGCTTTGATCTTCCACTCTTCACTTGTTACTTTCTCAACAACATGAAAGTAACCCTTATTAATTCTTCCCAACAAAAAACTAAAATCTACACAATCTTCTTCTTCTATTAACCCCAATAATATAAATTTTGTAGACTGATGAACACTGAACTTTCTCTAACCCAAATTATAATCAACTGATATCAATTTGGTCAACAACTCTTCTTCTCTTCTTCTCACTTTATTATTTAGTGAAAAACCAACTACACTGAGGCCTATTTTTCTTATTATTTCTAGAATAACAAACTTACTTTGTGATTATAAAATCAAAGAATATTAGCTCAGCTTAGAATCATAAAAAAAATTACCCTGAATGATTATAATTCTTTAGTTGGGAACACTCAATTCTTATTGGTGCAGTAGATGTTTTTTCAACTTAATTGCAATGTACCTTCAATATTATGTAAGAGTAATCTTTCACATTAACTAATTAATCTCTTATTGAATTATCAACTAGTTAGATCATATGCATCAATTTTTCAATTCAATTGTATTTTAGGTATCTCAAGTGATTCACTTTTCACGTATGCATGCAAGCACGCATAACCTCCTTACTTTTACTCCTTTCTTCTTCACAAGTACACACACCCACAACCTTAGTTATTTCCTTTTGTTTTGTGTGTCATGAATTTTCTTATGCATATATTCATGTGCATGAAATATTCATGGACACTTTTTTTAAACACACACAAACTCAGGTATCTCAAATCATGCACACGGCTACATGTGTATCATGCATACACTCACCAACCCCTGTCTTCATGAGTTCTTATTCTTCAAAAAAAATAATCCTCCAAACAGTGTGACTTCTTAACGTGCAAACAGGAAGCACAATAAAATTTGTGAAATCCATGAGTTTTCATGGATTTATATCTTCACAAATCATAGTGGGAGTGCTTGAATCAATCACCGGCTCACGGGTCTGAAGATCATTCGCGAACTAAGAGGGTTTTGTAGATCTCAAATCATCTTGAAATCTAGGGAGAAACATTTTCTCTATCCCTTTGATTTGCAAAATTCTATTCTTATTTAAGCTCATTTGAGAGTGCTTTTCACTTTTCAAAGGACCATGGGATTCCTCTCTTTGCAAAGCCTAGAGGGATCGTGGGACTCTGCTTGTCCTTCACGAAACAGAATCTCAAAGATGCTCTATTTCGAAACGAGAGATCTCAGGTATGTGAAAAACAGTGACATTCAACAGGCTCAATGCCTCTCCTTTTATAGGTTATTATCATAACATTACATAACATTCAAATAATGCAATTCACACCATGATGATAATATATTTTAATTCCCATAGGATTCATCTTTTTAAATATTTAAACCCAGATAAAAGATACACCGTAAATCATGACATGTTTAATTTTTGAGAAGGCTTCTCCTTTGCAGTGAACTGATCACATGCATCTGATGAGAATCACATGAAACTATTCTTCCCAAATTCTCAAGATTAAATGGCCTCCTGAAAAATCATTTACATCTCAGACGAGTCATATCCATATTGAATCATGCAACTAGAGTTGCATGATTATTTGATCATGTTCACCTCATTTTTTCAACCTCAGAATGACCATGGTGGTCACTAATTTATTTGATGGTGGTTCAACCTCTTATCCAAAAAAAAACAGTGGAAGCATTTAGTGGTGGAGGTAGGAAGATGGTAGTTCTAGGTGATACAAAATCCATGGGAGAATAGATGAACCTGGTTAAAAGATCAGGGCATGAGATGTAATCAATATCCAAGATCGTGTAAAGCCTGTTCCACATCGAAATGCCTCCCATTTTCTCCATGTTTTATAAATCAAGTGCTACGGGGGGAGGTTAAAAATTCTCCTCTACCCCTCCTAGTACTACCCCGTACCAGTTCTATGGGCATGCTCTGTGCCCACCTCCTTGTGGGATTCATCCCATACTATGCATGGGTTCACCCATGTGCTCCTGTGGTCTTACACATAGCCTTTCATGCCACCTAAGGGATGTCTTGGTTGGATTCCCTTGGGTGCAGTCGACCTAGTGTCCCCCATATGACCTTGGTTGAGACTGGCTGGTCAACTTAGTGGGATGACCTTAATTTTTAAATAAACACTTAGTTAAAAACCAAAGTATATAATGGAATTCAATATGAAATGCATGAACACCTCCAAAATTAGAACTCCAAGCCTATTCATCTTCAACCATCATCCCTCTTATATTATTTTTGGAATATGAATTCCAAAGTACTTATTTATCCTCAAATGGATGATACTTCAACCATATTTACTATTTTAAACAATGTATCACATTGGATACATGTATTTCAAACTTAGAACTAGTGCAACAATCGTCTAATTTAACAACATGGAGAATTTATCAAGTGTGACATCCAATTATATGAATAAAAATCCAGAGGAATGCTGTGTATTGGAGTACATGGACACAAATTGAGTATACATACATGAGATGGATACATAGTCATGACCAAGCACACGAGTGGGACCCCAAGTGGTATGAGAATGCTTTGTAGATCCCCTACATTCCATGTATCCCTACATATTTGGAAATCCATGTACCTCCAGGGACATAACAAAGTGATGGAGAGGGAACACACACCATGTGGGTCCACTCACACACCATGTACCCCTTGGTTCCTTTTGAGGAAATCTCAATCTCTTGTAACTCCTTTATTTGAATTCATATTTTGTCCCATGAGTATCCTATCCTGAGTGTTTTTACACATAGAACGTGATGGTGTACTCCTTTATGGATTTTGGGATATGATGTGAAATGTTCCAAGAATGACTCTTATTTAGGTGATTCCTGACAATGGCAATGATCAGGCAAAGGATCATCAGAGACACTAGAGTGGAACCCCCATCATCTTGGGTGTGATTTCTCTACCTATTGAGTTGAACCCCTATCTGATAGTATGTGGGTCCTTGATTACCAGAGCAGAACCCCCTATCACACTAGGGTGTGGGTCCTAGAACTGTAGAGTATAACCCCCATCATCTTGGGCACATGTTCTCTACCTATTGAGTGGAACCCCTATCAGATAGGTCATGATTCCTTGAAAACCAGAGTGGAATCCACCTATTGCACTAGGGCATGGGTCCTCAACCTTTAAAGTGGAACCCCCATCATCTTGGGCATGGTTCCTCTTCCTACCGAGTGTAACCCTCTATCAGATAGGGTGTGTTTTCTCATGACACTAGAGTGGAACCCCCCTGCCACATCAAGGTGTGGGTCATCTACAAATACTTACAGAGTGGAACCACTTTGACACACTAGGGAATGAGTACTCTACTTGGAGATTGTTTCCCCTTGACTGTGTAGCATAGTGGTGAGGCATGGTCCACTAAGTGTAGCACACACACACACACACACACACATATATATATATCCATACTTTTGGATCTGGTTACTCTCTTTCCATGGGTTGCGAAGACGCGTAGCATATATTATGTGATTTTCGTGTTTATATTCTCATGGTTGAATGAGGTTACTCACTTGATATGGGAGGGGAATACTCTAAGTGTAGTTCATCTACACACCGTGTTGATCCCCATGTATTTGGACAAGTTTTTTTTCTCTTTCTTTGGGTTAAGCTACATCCTGTTTACTATCTACTATATTTGTATTTCTATTGTATCTATTACTTCTCCCCCATCATATTTCGGGGTGTCCTAATGGGTATGTATATTCTAAACCCTATATGGTCTTTTCCCGCACATGTCATGTCTTATGTAGATGATGGATAGGTCGGTGGTGACTTCAGAGGAGCTTAGGGATACTTGGTGCTTTGGACCACATATAATGGTCATATCTTGGAGAACAAGAGATGGTCTCTCTCAACAATTTACTTTCTAGTTTTGTAAGGTTGGGGAATCTTTCTGGTTGGGCATGTATTTTCTCCTTTACTTTTCAGTTTTCACTATCATATTCTTATACACCCTAGAGGGTTTTCATGCTTGGTTACTTTATAAATATTAATTCTTTTTATTATTATTCCTCTGCACTTCTGAATTGAGATGGTTGAATGTGTATGTACAGGTACATAGGCAAAGGCCTCCCATTTAGGATATGCCTTTTGGATATTTTCATGACCCCTTGAACTATAGAGGTGGTCTTGGAGTAGTTGTGTCTCAAGATTCGATTGGGTTCGGGTAATAAAAAATTGGTATTAGAGTAGTTCATTTCTTGGGAAGTTGTTTAGAGTAGTCCCCTTATGAGGATTTTATTGGGATTTAGGGAAATGATTTCAAAGTGTCTCAAGTGTGGTTCTCAAGCTATGGAATCCAATTATTGTATATGAGGCCAATTTATACATTCACTAATACCTTGAATACCTACTTTTAGACTTGGAATATTGAGAAATTGGTTATAGGGATCGATGGTAGATGAATCATATAGAATTGAGTCTTTGAATTTCCTTCTTGAGTAATATCCTTATTTTATATGTCTATATGATCATTTGATCGTGGTATGTCTTGATAAATTTTAGAATGCCTCTATGATGACATCCAACCAAGATACCAGTTCCGGATCGTGATGATGATCTGATGAGAGACAATGCCTTAGTTTAGGGTCCATCCTACGAGTTTCTTCCTCTAAGTTTATAATTAACAACCTCCCCACCTATTGAGAAACATATCATCCTAGTAGAGAAGGTTGAGGATGTGTGCTGGATTAATACACTTTGTGAGTTCCAGTGCTAGAGGCCACTGAGGTTCCATGGTGAGCCAGATCCTCAGGTAGTAGAGGATTGGATAGAGTCGGTGTTCCATGTCTTCATACTCATCCAAAAACTGATATATTAAGTGGTTTCTCTGGCAACTATCCATTCCCACAGAGTAGCTAGGTGTTGGTGGAGTCTTGTTACCAAGATACACGATGAGTCAACACTCTCATAGCCCAAATTCTAGAAGCTGCTTTGTGAAGAGTAATACCCCTCTTGTTTGTGTTGAGTTTGGATTTAGTATATTCCAGAGATGAAGTAGGGAGGGATGATGGTGGATGAGTATGCGGTGAGGTTCATATACCTTACGTAGTACTCCCTTAACATGATCCGGGATGGCTACTTCCACGCAGGAATGTTTGATAAGTGACTCCACTGAGAGATCTAAGCTAGTGTGGTACCATTATGCATTCCCAACTATGATGGGGTGTTGGAGTGGTCAATAGTGATAGAGAGATTTATATTAAAGGGACGCCGGGAAACTAGAGTTGGCATTGGGAATCACAGGGCTAAGTCATATGCAACAACTAGCAGACGTCAGTTGACAGGATCTCAACATAGGAGACCTCCCTGTGACCAGAATCAGACATGTTGTCAGGGGTAGTGAATAGGACTAGGTCATCTTGGATAGGGGAAATTCTATTCTTGTGACAAGAGAGGTCACATAACACATAACTTCCTGACCATACATGTTGAAGAGTGTAGAAAAATAGCTAACAAACCACCACGGTAGAGACAATATCATGATTAGTTATCTCCCAGGAGAGGGTAGGGAGGCCCCCAGGGAAGAAGAGCTAGAAAAGGTTTAGGAGGATCTTTGGGAAGTGGAAGATTCTATGAGATCCTTCCATCACCACCACCAGACATCCCACATCAGGGTCAGGGATCTAGTGGTCGGGGTTGCGAACAGCTGAAGGATTTGGAGGATTATGACCTCAGGGTACATAATATGATAAGAGGTATGGTCTATGTATTTTATACTCTTTCATTAGTATTAATAGATACAGGTTTCAGTTATTACTTCATATATTTACTCTTGGTGTGAGATATGCAGCTTCTAGTAGAGGCTTAATCCTAGAAACTTGGTATTGAGGTTCATACTGGTAACACTTATTCTGTATCTTTTATCTGCTAGCAGTGCGAGATATTTCTTGGTAGAGATAAGTTCATGTGGGACCTTTTGGTCATCACAGTGGAAACCTATGATGTTATATTGGGTATGTATTGGTTATCCATGTAATGAACATTTTGGTATATCTCTAACACTGAGAGGAGGGGTGAATCCGTGTTAGGGACTTTTTATGTTCAATTGCAGCTTTTTATCCCTGTACCTCTTGACCTATTAGGATATTGATTCTCTTATTATCTTTTCCCTGTTACATGAAAATATATGAAATAATTAAAGATAACACACAATATTTTTACAAGGTTCACTACTCAATAAGAGTATCTAGTCCTTGACATGGTTTGGAAATAACCCTAACCACATAACCACTAGAAAACAATCCTTTGAATTTGGTTACAATGAGTAGGATATTCCCTTACACTCATGAAGAAATTTGAAAACAATACAATAGTGAAAGTTTTAAATCTCTTGTCTGGATCTTTATACTGCCTCCCAAGATAGTATTCTCCCTATTGATAATGGTTTGTAACACTAAGAAAGTACTCCACCTGTTGAGTCTTGTCTGATGCCATAGTATTGCTTTGATCTTCTACTCTTCACTTGTTACTTGCTTAACAACATGAAAGTAACCCTTATTACTTATTACCAACAAAAAACTAAAATCTATACAATCTTCTTCTTCTATCAGTCCCAATAATATAAATGTTGTATATTGATGAACACTGGACTTTATCTGAACCAAATTATAATCAACTAATATCAATTTGGTCAACAACTCTTCTTATCTTCTTATCACTTTCTTCTTCAGTGCAAAACCAACTGCACTGATACCTATTCTTCTTATTCTTACTAGAATCACAAAATTACTTTGTGATTATCAAATAAATGAAGATTAGCTCAACTTAGCATCATCACAAAAAAAATTACGCTGAATAATTATCATTCTTTAGTTGGGAACACTCAATTCTTATTGGTGTAGTAGATGTTTGTTCAACTTAATCGCAGTGTACCTTCAATATTATGCAAGAGTGATCTTTAACATCAACTAATTAATATCTTCTTTAATTATAAACTAGTTAGATAATAGGCATCAATTTGGAACTTCAATTGTATTTTGGGTATCTCAAGCGATTCAATTTTCATGTATGCATGAAATCATTCATAACCTCTTTACTTATACTCCTTTATTCTTCACAAGTGAACACACCCACTACCTTAGTTATTTCCTTTTGTTTTGTGTGTCATGATTTTTCTTATGCATATATTCATGTGAATTAAATATTCTTGCACATTTTGTTTGCACACACACAAACTCAGGTATCTCAAATCATGAACATGAGTGAATGTGTATCATGCATGCTCTCACCACCCCCTATCTTCATGAGTTCTTATTCTTCAAAAAAAAAAATACTCCTCCAAAAAGTGTTCCTTCTTAACTTGAAAACATGAAGCACAATCACCTTTGTGAAAGACGTGAGTTTCACAGATTTATATCTTCATGAATCATAGTGGGAGTGCTTGACTCAAGCACTGGCTCATGGGTCTGAAAATCGTTCAAAAACCAGGAGGGTTTCGCAGATCTCAAATCATCATTAAATCTAGGGAGACATGTTTTCTTTATCCATTGGCTTCGTAGAATGCTGTTATTCTTGAATATCATTCGAGAGTGCTTTGTACTTTTCAAATTCCCATGGGACTCCTCTCTTTGAGAATCCTAGAGGGATCGCGGGACTCTTCTTGTCCTTTAAAAAATAGAATCTTGGAGATTCTCTATTTTGAAACTAGAGATCTCGGGTATGTAGATGGCAGCAACATTCAATAGGCTCGGTGCCACTCCTTTTATTAGCAGGGATCACAACCTTACACGACATTCAAATACCAAAATTCATGCCGTGATGATAATATATTTTTAATTCCCATAGGATTCTTCATTTGAAATATTTAAACCCAGATAAAAGATACACCACAAATCATGGAATGTTTCCTTTGTGAAAAGGCTTCTCCTTTGCAGTGAACTGATCACGTGCATATGATGAGTATCACATGAATCTCTTCTTCCTAAACGCTGAATATTAAATGGCATCCTACAACATCATTTTCAGCTTAAACAAGGAATATCCATATTGAATCATGTAACTATAGTTTCATAATTCTTTGATCATGTTCACCTCATTTTTCCAACCTCAAAATGACCATGGTGGTCACTGGTTCATTTGATGGTGGTTCGACCTCTTATCCAGCAAAACAATGGAAGTGTTGAGTGGTGGAGGAAGGAAGATGACAGTTCTAGGTGATACAAAATCCATGGGAGAATAAATGACACTAGTTAAAAGATCATTGAATGAGATGTAATAAACATCCAAAATCGCGGAAAGCCTATCCCACATCGAAATGCCTCCCATTTTCTACATGCTTTATAAATCAAGCGTTGTGGGGGGGGGGATTCAAAATTCTCCTCTACCCCTCCCAGTACCACCCCATACCAGTTCTATGGGTGTGCTCTATGCCCAACTCCTTGCAGGCTTCATCCCATACTATGCATGGGTTCACCCATGTGCTCCTATAGTCTTACACACAGCCTTTCATGCCACCTATGGGCTGGCTTGGTTGGCTTCCCTTGGGTGAGATCAACCTAGTGTCCCCCATATGCCCTCAGTTGAGGCTGGCTGGTCAACTCAGTGGGATGAATTTAATTTTTAAATAAACACTTAGTTAAAAACCAAAGTATATAATGGAATTCAATATGAAATGAATGGCCACCTCCATACTTATAAATCCAAGCCTATTCATCTTCAACCATCACCCCTCTTCTATTATTTTTGGAATATGAAATCCAAAGTACTTATTTATCCTCAAATGGATGATAATTCAACCATATTAACTGTTTTAAACAATGTATCACATTTGATACATGCATTTCAAACTTGGAACCAGTGCAAAAATCATTTGATTTAACAACATGGAGAATTTATCAAGTGTGACATCCAATACTATTAATCTTTAAAAGTTCTCCAAGAATCACCATGAAACTCAAATTCTTCATACCATTGATGTTAACTTTGGAACTTCATCATCATATTGATATCAATATAATATTCCTATTGTATTGACCATAATTTTCCACCAGTGACAGTCATTTGACAACAAATAAAATCCATACACAAAGTGGGATTTTCAATCTCCCCCTTTGTATTTGTTGGGAATACTTTCAAAGTTATTTTCAAATGAATGTTTCAATATATGGATCATTAGCTTCTCTGGCCCCTTTCTTTTCAAACTTTGAAAACATTCATTTCACTTTCTCTACCCCTTATTGACAATAAATACAAAGTTCTTGGGAAAATGGGTATCAGTCCATTCTTAAGCAATGATCCATACCTCATTTCACTCTAATTATAGTTGAGATGTGCTCAGTGTATAAAAAATGAGGATCAGATTTAGAAAAAAAATCCATCAATTACCAACTTATCATGATAAATTATGAAATGAGAAATCAAATAATTTTCTTCAAGGATTATTTAATTTCATTTTGGATTGATATTACTCAAAGTGAGACAAGTATTTTTAAGAACAATCAACCTAAAAATCCTGTAATCACTTCAACAAATAGATCAAATACATTCCAGTGAAATAGGTAGGATAAGTGACCATGAGACACTTCCATTTTTCTTATGTCACTAAATAATCCAATTGCTAATCCTTTGTAAAAAAATTGTTATTTTTAATAAACAAGGATGAGAGATATAGCTTTTCTAATGACATGATCTTCAAGAAATTTCTAGAATAATTGGATTTTATACTAATTGAAATAATAATTCTGGAAGCTTCATATTTTTCTCCCCCTCAATGGAAACAATCTTCACTATCTTAATAATGGAGGATCTCATTAGGAATGGATCTCAAGAAATTATAGTATGGATAATACACTAGAATGGGTTTTCAACTTTTCTATCAAGAATTTAAAGCACTCACTACCTCTCAGGTTCTCCCCCTAAGATATTGCTTCACCTTCAATTCCCTGTATTACAAACACAAATACAATAAAAAAATATTTAAGAAAATAAGGTGGATCCTCTTTGCTTAGTTAATATGAAAACAAGGTAGAGATGTTTTTCTCAACCAAGTTTCTCCAATTGATCCAGTATTCATGATTTCACATTTGAACTTCTGTTCTGATATATGTTGAGGCAATATGTTTCTCTTCACATACTCTTCTAATTTGTGTGGAGAAATTTTCTTCTTAACATCCTTCATGGATGATACATTATTACTCCTCTTGAGGACTGATTCTTGTTATGGTAGTAAGGTTAAACAAACTTTTGTAGTGTGGCCATATTTATTTCATCTCTCTTATATAACTTATTTAACACAATAGTTTCCTTTTGTTTTCACACTATAATTAACTTTATCCCCATCTTGTGAAATATTTTCATTTACCTTTTCACTAGCCTTAGCTTGTTCATCTTCATGTTTCCTCATTATTTCCAAGCCTTCAGGCCAAATAACTAACATGTCATTAGAAACTATGGTAGCAAGTTTGGATCTTCCACATGGGTTCTTCTTAATGTCATCCTTCTTGGTAGTTATTTTGGATGCACTGCCCTTAAACTTTTTGGAATTATAATCCAAGGTCATATCAATATTCTCTCTTGAAATCTTCTTAGGATAATTTTTATTCACAATATTTTTTTGATTTCTTTCCTAGGATGCTTCTTCTTCCCTATCCATATTTTGGGATCTTGGATATTTCTTCCAATTGTAAAATGTTGACATCAGTGCTATTTTTCAATTTCTCTTCAAGTGCATGTATCTTTTCTTCAAGATTCTTATAGAATCACTCTTTCTATTCAAATTATTTTAACCATTTTGAGGATCTTATTTGAAGTTCCCTATTTGTTTCTAAAAAGGTTCCAACTTGTCAAGAGAGCTTTAGACACTCAACAATTTTTTCTTGTAAGCCCTCCTACAAAACACCAGTTTCTTCTTTCAGTTGGGTGATATCTTCCTACATACATTTAAAGACTCCCCAAACAAGGGATTCTATTTATTAAAGAATACTATGTAGAATAATTATTAATCCATCAACTGATAATTCTTGAGAATTTGTATATTGATCATCACCACTTGTGCTAGCATTTTCATCTTGGGGATAATTTTCAAATGTACCAACACATACCTCATGATCACTAGAGGTAGGAAGCTTATCCATCTTCTTAGTGGAAAATTGAGCAACCTACTTATTACTTTACATGTTTGATATGTATTTATTTTCATCAAGGTATGGATAACTAGATACTTACTCTTCCTTAGATAAGAGGGAATTCTTCTTCAAATTTATCTTCTGTTTATTTTTACTGTTAATCATGATCTTGGATGATATATAATTTTGTTCAAAGATAAATGAATCTTCATCAAAATTTCACTTCATTGTTGACATAGGAAAGAAACTCAAATCTTTAAAAGAGAATAACTTCACAATAGATAATATAATAGAGGTGAACCTTGGATTTGATACCAATTGTAAGGACAATTTTGGGGTATTCCTAACACTGATAGGGGGTGAATCAGTGTTGGGGAATTTTTATGTTCAATTGAATCTTTTTATCCATGTACCTCTTGACCTGTTAGGATCTTTATTCTATTATTCTCTTTTCCAAATCACATGAAAATATATTAAATAAGTAAAGATAACACATGCTATTTTTACAAGGTTCACTACTCAATAAGAGTATATAGTCCCTTGCATGGTCTATAATAATACTGACCACACAACCACTAGAAAAAAATCATTTGAAGGTGGTTACAATGAGTAGGATATTCTCTTACACTCGTGAAGCACTCTGAAAACAATACAATAGTGAAAGTTTTACAACTCTTGGTTGGATATTTATACTTCCTCCCAAGACAATCTTCTCTCTATTGATAAGGGTCTATAACACCAAGAAATTCCTCTAACTATTGAGTATTATCTGATATCACAATAAAAATTTGATCATCCACTCTTCACTTGTTACTTTCTTAGCAACATGAAAGTAACCCTTCTTACTTCTTCCCAATAGTAAACTAAAATCTGCACAATATTCTTTTATATAATTCCCAATAATATTAATGTTTTAAACTTATGAACACTGAACTTTATCTGACCTAAATTATAATCAACTGATATCAATTTGGTCAACAACTATTCTTCTATTATTCTCACTTTCCTCTTCAATGAAAAACCAACTGCACTAAGACCTCTTCTTCTTCTTCTTTCTAGAATCATAAACCTCCTTTGTGATTATCAGATCAATGAAGATCATATCATCTTTGCATCATCACAATAAAACTACCCTGAATAATTATCAATCTTCAGTTGGTCACACTCAATTATTCTTTGTGTTGTAGATGTTTGTTCAACTTAATTACACTATACCTTCAATATTATACAAGAGTGATCTTTTAGATTAACCAATTAATATCTTCTTGAATTATAAACTAGTTATATCATATAAATAAATTTTCTACTTCAATTTTATTTTGGGTATCTCAAGTGATTCACTTGTCACATATGCATGAAATCATGAATAACCTCCTTCTACTCCTTCCTTCTTCACAAGTGAACACACCCACTGCCTTAGTTATTTCCTTTTGTTTTTTGTGTCATGCATTTGCTTATTCATGTATGTATGTGCATGAAATATTTATGTACAATTTTTTTGCATACACACAAACTCGGGTATCTCAAATCATGCACATGATTTCATGTGAATCATGTATGCACTCACCATCCCCTATCTTCATGCATTCTTATTCTTCACAAAAAAATACTTCTGAAAATAATGTTCATTCTTAACGTGAAAATAGGAATCATGATTAAATTCATGGAAGCCATGAGTTTCATAGATTTATATCTTCTCAAATAATAGTGGGAGTGATTAAATGAAGCATTGTCTCATGGGTTTTAAGATCATTCCCGAACCAAGAGGGTTTCATAGATCTCAAATCATCGCGAAATCTAGGGAGATGTGTCTATGATATCCATTTGATTCATGGAATGCTGTTCTTCATGAATCTCATTCAAGAGTTCTTTTCACTTGTCAAAATACCATGGGACTCCTCTCTCCTTGAATCCAGGAGGGATCACGGGTCTCTACTTTTCCTTTGTGAAACATAAGATAAGAGAGTCTCTATTTTTAAATGATAGATCTCAGGTATGAGGATGAAAACAACATTCAACAGGATCTATGCCTCTACTTTTATAGGAAAGGATCACTGCCTTGCATGACATTCAAATCACACAATTCATGCCATCATGATCATCTATTTTAATGATCATAGGACTCATTCTTTGAAATCTTTAAACCCAAATAGAAGATACGCAAAAAAAATGGCATGTTTCCATTGTGAGAAGACTTCTCCTTTATAATGAACGGATCACGTGCATGAAATGAGGATCACATGAAGCTCTTCTTACCAAAAATCCGAGATTAAATGGTCTCCTATAACTTCATTTATAGTTCGGCTGAGGAATCTCCATATTGAATCATACAAACAGAGTTTCATGATTATTTGATCACATTCAGCTCATTTTTCCTACCATAGAATGAACATGGTGGTCACTGGTTATTTTGATGGTGGTTTGTCCTCTTCTCTGGTGAAACAATAGTGGTGTTGAGTGGAATAGGGAGGAATATGACCACATTGGGTGATATAGAAGACACTATAGAATGGATGGACTTGGTTAAAAGATCAGGGCATTGGATGTAATCAACGAACAAGATCTCACAAAGCCCATCCCACATCAAAAGGCCTCCCATTTTCTCTATGATTTATAAATCAAGAACTATGGGGGGAGGTTCAGAATTATCCTCCCCCCTCCTGGTACTGCCCCATATCAGTTCTGTGGGCATGCTATGTTCCCACCTCCTTTTAGGCTTTAACCCATATTATGCATGGGTTTTCCCATGTGTTCTTGTGGTCTTACACATGGACCTACATGCCGCTTGTGGGCTGGCTTGACTAGCTTCACTTGGGTGTGGTTGACCTAGTGTCCCACATATACCCTCAATTGAGGCTTCCTGGTTATCTCAGTGGGATGGCCATAATTTTTAAATAAATACTTAGTTAAAAACCAAAGTATATAATTGAATTTAATATGAAATGCATGGACACCTCCACACTTAGAACTCCAAGCCTCTTCATCTTCAACCATCACACCTATTCTATTTTTTTTTGGAATATGAATTCCAAAGTACTTTTTTATCCTCAAATGGATTATACTTCAACAATATTCACTATTTTAAATAATGTATAACATTTGATACATGTATTTTGAACTTAGAACTAGTGAAAAAATTGTCTGATTTAACAACATAGAGAATTGATCAAGCATGAAATCCAATGCTATGAATCCATAACAATTTTCCAGGCATCACCATGAAACTCAAAGTCTTCCAACCATTGAAATTAAATTTAGAACTTCATCATTATATTGAAATCAATGCAATCTTTCTATTGTATTGATCATAATTGTTCACTAGTGAAAATCATTTGACAACAAATAAAATCCATACATAAAGTGGTCACTTCAATCCATAGTCTAGACCAGATTGAATATCACCGTAGAGGAGTTAGATTCCTATACAATGATGAGATGAGATTCTCCTTTGTGGGTGTGAGAGATCTCATGGAAGGGAAAGTGAGTGCTGTGATCAAGAGGCTACATCCCATCACCCATCAATTGGCGAGTATAGACCTTGGTACAATAGGCTAATCGGGCATCTGGATTCCTTCAGTTTCATATGATTATATTGACATATTCACTAAGGAATTTTCAATACTACTTGTGAGGTCGTAGATGGATTCTTATATCAACTTGCATCCTGGGAAATCTCTGATATCTTTTTCAGCGTATTATATAGACCCCACTGAGCTCCAAGAGCCATGGTTGCCGTTAAAGGACCTTCAAGAGAAGTGTTTTATTAGGACTAGTGTGTCCCCTTACGAATATACAATGTTGTTTATGAAAAAGGTTAATAGGATCTTGTGGATTTATGTTGATTATCGTCACCTAAATGAGGCCATGATAAAGAATAAGTACCCCTTACTGAGGATTAATGACCTTTTTGACTAGTTTTAAGGAACAAGATGGTTCTTGAAGATCAATATCTGGTCGGGCTACCACCAGTTGAGGGTTTTTAAGGTTGATATTCTGAAGATTTCATTCCGATGATGCTACAAACACTATGAGTTATTAGTGATTCCCTTTGGTGTGATGAATTCCCCTAACAAGTTTATGGCTTTAATGAACCAGATATTCTATCCATACTTGGATCAATTTGTGGTGGTCTTCATCGATGATATACTCATATACTCTACATCAAAGGAGGATCATGTAGATCACTTGAAGCTTGTTCTAGATTTTATTTGAGAGAACTGCATTTATGGAAAGATATCAAAGTTCCAGTTCTATATTCATGAGATTTACTTTCTAGGGAATTTCATCTCTGAGCATTGTTTAGTCATGGAACCAATAAAGATAAATGCAGTGATTTCTTGGGAACCACCCAAGAGAATGTTAGAGGTGTAGATATTTCTTAGCTTGGCGGGGTACTATAATAGGTTTTTGAAATATTTCTCTAGGATCACAGCCCCTTTGACCACCCTGACATGGAAAGGGATACCATTTACCTAGAATGAATAGTGATAGAGGTACTTCCAAGAGTTGAGGATGAGGCTGAAGAGTACTCTTATGTTGAGACTACCAGAGGATGGCGTGGAGTACATAGTGTATTGTGATTCCTTAGGAGCTAGGATTGACTATGTGTTGATGCAGCGATAGATATTTATCGCATACGGGTCGAGGCAGTTGAGACTGCATGAGTAAAACTACACGACTCACAAACTATAGATGGAAGTGGTAGTCTTCAACCTAAGGATGTGGAGGCACTATATTCTGAAGGAGTGCTTTGTGGTTTAATCAGACCATCAGAGTATCTCATATGTCTTCACACAGAGAGACATGAACTTGAGATAGTAGTGCTGGTTGGAGTTCTTGCAGGACTATGGCTTTGAGATAGTATACAATTTAGGGAATGTAAACTTAGTAGTAGATTCTATTAGAAATAATTCCTAGGATCGCTTGTTGAAAGAGGTTTATGAGAAGTTAACTTCTTTGTGGCTGACTCTAGTGGAGAAGGAGAGTGCATCTTTTCTTCAATTGATGGTGTTAGCTCCTATGCTTCTCGAGTGCTTGAGAGAGTCCCAACTAGGATACATTGACTATGAGGTCTTGTATAACCATATATCCATAGGATATTAACCATATGGATATTATGGAGGGAATCACATCGTCCATTTATAGGGACGAACGATCGTCCCAATTATAATAAGGGAGGAGGCGATGCAATAGTTCCACACTTCTCTCCTTGATATACATCTTGGTGTGGGTGAGATGTAAAGAAACCTTTAGTTGAAATTTTAGTGGTCTGAAATGTGAAAGAGCATAGTTTAATTCATCTCTTAGTGACTCACCTTTTATCTGGTGAAGGTTGATCACTAGGTTCTGACAGGTTTGTTTTATCCCCTTGAGATACCAAAGTGGAAGTGGGATGGCATATCCATGGAATTTGTCACAAGGGATCCAAAAATACTGAAGGTCCATAATTCCATTTGGGTGATAGTTGACCGACTCATGAAGTCATCACACTTCCTTTATATCAGAGAGAAGATTTCAGTGGAGAGTTTGAGGTAGATGTATGTATGGAAGATCTTTCACTTTTATTGGGTACCATCTATGATTCTATTTGATTGTAACGCACAGTTTATGTCATGATTGTGGAAAGTTATGTAGGAGGCATATGGGACCTAGATGAAGATAAGTATATACTTTCACCCCCAAATGAATGGGAAGACTGATCACACTATCTAGGTGTTGGAGGATATGTTAAGGGATTGTGTATTAGACTTTGGACAATGCTAGGATGATCGCTTTCCCTTGGTAGAGTTTGCATACAACAACATCTAACACTATATTATTGGCATGGTACCCTTTGAGGCCATGTATGGGAAACCCTACAGGTCACCCTTGTATTGGAAAAAATAAGCGAGATATCTCTTGTGGGTCCAGAGTTGGTGCTGGTGATAACTGAAAAGGTCCAAGTTATCCGTGAGTGGATGAGGATATATCATAACAGATAAAAATCATACTCAGATCACTATCATAGGCTCTTGGAGTTCAAGTAGGGAGACCATGTTTTCCTAAGAGTCTCCCCACGATTAGTATTACGGATGTTCTACTGGGGAGGCAAGCTATCCTTGAGGGTCATTGTGCCATTTGAGATCATGTAGAGGGTTGGAGAGGTTGCTTACTTCCTTTCCCTACCCCCATAGCTAGAGAGGATGCATGACATCTTCCATGTATCATAGCTAATAAGACACATGAATGAACTCATGCACTTTATTGGCTAGGGAAATCTAGATAACGAATATAGAGAAACTCTTAAAGATCACCCAGTGGTGGCTGAGGATCGACAGGAGAGTACCCTGCATTGATGGACTATCCCCTCAGTTCTCATATTGTAGCAGTACAAGATTGTGCAGGAGAGATCCTAGGAGTGGGAGATCCAAATGAGGGCTCATTTTCCAAAGTTGTTGTGTATTTTTTCTTTTATGGGAAGAAAATATTGAAGGAGAGAATGATTTAGAGACCCTGTTTTTCACTATAATACTTTTAAATATTTCTATATATATTTTTAGAGCTAGGAACTGAGACAGTGTGTGATTCCGAGGCCTGGTGTTCCCAAAATTAATTTTATAAAAATATTAAATATATTTTATAAAATGCATGCAATTTCTTAAAGTAAATGGGATAACTCTTAAATGAAATGTTGAATTATAAATCCAATACCACGGTTGAGTCTAAAATGTGACTTTTACCATAGGAGTGACCTAAAATGGGTACAAGCAGGGCGTTCGGATATTTCACCCATTGGAAGTGCGTTTAGTTGGTTAATTAATTAAATTAAGTTAATTAATTTATTATTTTGACCTAACTGAGACATATATAAAACCATCACTATGAATAATCCTCCAAGGATATCCACATAAACCCTGAGAGGATTCCAAAGTTTCTTTTTCCTACTTTTATTGGTGGATCACATCAGACGATGATAAATCTCTTGATCAGAGTTGATCAGAGCACAACGAATGCAAAATATTCCTTCAATCATTGACGAGTGAATTATTTAACAAAAAACGATCCAATATTCAGGTAGGACTCTTCAAATTGTTTATTACACACTTTTTGATTAAATTTACTAAACATGATTATCCCTTCTATGATTTGCACTAATTTATGAATAAATGCATGCACCCGCGTATTGAAATTCAATTGGTTATTTTTTTCTAACCCTTGATATCCCCATTCCTGATCATTGGAAAAAACTCTTGTAAAATATAAAGTAAACATTTTTTGGTACTTTTATCCCTTTTTTCTTTGAGTTATTCACCGATTTCCCCCCGAGGTCTCGGTTAGACATTTATAGGCATCACCGAGCCCAATAGGACCCCTAGAATCATGAAAAATCTATGTGAGAGGGATGGATTCACAAACTAGGGATGTTTTTTATTAGACTGTGACTTGTGGCTGATCATTTTGATGACCAAAATACAAATCTTCAATGGCGGAAGAACCCAAGGTGTGCAATGTGTACGATGAATACCCACGAGTCGATGAAACCAATTTCCGGCCACTGGATGGATGGAAACAATGAATCGAGACTAGATCCACCATATTCGGATGAAGGAAAAGCCAGATTCGAAGTGGATAAGTCATATCTAAAGTGTGGAATATAGATATAGATATCTATAAAAAACATGACTACACACAGTGTATCATGATAAAAACATGACATGTAGCCCCTATGCTATGGTATATAGGATTTTGATATTTATAAGGATGACACAACGTGTAGCCCCCTACACGCCATGTATTGCTTCCTCAGGTGGGAAATCCATGTGGTAGAGTACACGAGTAGGACCCCATACCGGAAGACATGACTAGAGGCATGCCATGTATTGGAGTAGATGGACATGGATTGAGTAAAAAAATACAAGTTGGATACACGGACACAACCAAGAACATGTGTCATAACCCGTCCCCTAGGTCCCGTGCCATGACTACCCCAAGCCCACCTTCCATAGGCTAGGGGCTAGCGACTAACACCGGAACAACATATCCATTAAAGGGAAGACATTGCCTTTAAACCTATATAAAAACACAATCCAAGAACACAACAAGAAGCAACCATGAAGTAAAAAACTATAGTAAAAAGTGTGCTGAAAGAAAAAGGGTCCATAATACAATCCCAACTAGAAAGTAAAAGTACATCTAGAAAAGGAAAAATAGCTCCTGGAACATCCATCGAGGATCCTACCTGAAGGGTAGGTACAATTCACGATTAGTAGTCCTACGTCACATCGTGTTAAATGGTCCACCTCTAAGCATCGTCCAGTCCTGGATCCCTCAACCTAGATCAATACTGTCTGTCATCTGCACAAGACACAATAATGTGTGGGTGAAGCCCATGCAGGGGTGAGTATAACAATACTTATTAGGGACCCCGAGACCCCCAAAGGTCTCCCAGAGTTCCACGAAGGAAAAACCAAAAAGCACGAATCATACAACAACTATACTTAGGTATATTCCCATACATATACCTAAATTATCAAGATATAATCATCTCATACATGAGGGGAGAATACCATAAAGGTAACACCACAAAGGTAAAAGTACCACACAGGTAACACCATGAAGATAACACCATAGAGGTAAAAGTACCACACATGTAACACCATAAAGATAACACCACAAAGGTGAAGGTACCACAAAGGTAACACCATGAAGGTGAAAGTACCACACAGGTAACACCATGAAGATAACACCATGAAGGTTAAGGTACCACAAAGGTAACACCACAAAGATAAAAGACTCAGCTCACACCATGTTTTAGTGAAGTATAGAAGTACAAATGATTGGTTGCGAAGCTAGATTATCTTATTCTGTCAAGAGGCACTGCTACTGACCATACAAAGTCTGACTCACACATGATCGATAGGTAATAAACCTTGTAATGATCCACATAGGATCCGACCCACCCTGATTTGATAGATACTAACCCCCGCAATGACCTACACAGGATCTGACGCACACAAGATCAGTATGCGCTGAACCTCACAGGATCGTTGAGCACTGACCCACACAGGATCGGTATGCTCTAACCCACATAGGATCGATGAGCGCTGACCCACACAAGATCTAACCCACACAGGATCTGACCCACACCAGATCAGTGTTGACCCACACAGGATCGCTTGGTACTAACCTCTGTATGATCTATCTCCAACCTATGCCACACTGCCAGCCACGAGATTCCCTATCATAGCACGTCTGGGAGAACCGCTCCTCAAGCCATCATTCATACCTAAACTACCACTAATTTCCAAGAAGAAGTATCCTGAAGGACCACCACATCTTATGTGTTCCAATGCGACAGATGACACATCAATCGGACGCCCGGTCTATGACTTATAAGAGTTTTAGTTTCGAGGGCCTAGTTTGATTTGGGTTCGATCCAACTCATCCCCACTCTAAATTTCTCTAAAACTCAAGTGGATTAAACTAAAAGGACCGCCTCATCCTAAGTGTTCTGGTTCCATAGATAGTTCATCAAACAGATGCCTGATCTGTTAGTTATAGCCCTTTCTGTGAAATGAGGGTGATCACACCTTGGTCTGGCCTGGCTCGATCGGGACCACTAGAATATGCCAAAGGGACTGATTCCCAAAAGGGATCCCTACACCACTGATGGCGTATCAAATAGGCACTCAGTTCGTCAGTTACATGTGTTTTCTTTATTCGGGGATCGGTTGGGTCTGGGTCCGGTCTGACTCGGTCAGGGCGACCCGATGCAATAGGTCCCAGGGTCCACCTGACCCCTCTTAGTTCCAGACCACTAAGGGTCAACCCAGTTCAGTTCGTGGGCCTGGGCCGCGGTTGGCCTGACCCGTCGGGTAGAGCTCGGCCCACCCGCGTTGGCCCGCTGGGCCGCGGGTTCGGCCCGGCCCGCTGGCGGTTCTGGCCCATTGGGATGCGGGTCCGGCCTGGCCCATTGGGAAGGTCTGGTCCACTGGATGGGTATTTCCCACTCAGTCAGACTATGTTCGGACCAGTCCTCTAGAAGGCAGAGCAGTCTTCCCAGCTGGTCCCGCGGGTGTGGGGCCGTTTCGGCCAGCCGGTGGGGCGCTGCCCCACCGCATAACGGTCGATTATTTTTACCGACTGGGGGTCTGCCATCCCTGCGCAGTGTGGGGCTATGCCACTTTCCACCTTCCGTAGCTTTGAGAAATGACCTCCTCCAACGGCACATGACGGCGCACTGCTCTGCCTCCACCTTCCACAGTCGGCTCAAGCCGACCGCCTTCTTCACTCACCACAGCTTCGACCGTGGCCCTTGCCCACCGGTGGTGTGCCGCACCACCTTCATGGCTGGCCGGTGCCGACCTCTCTTCTAACCATCGCAGCATAGTGCCGTGACCTCCTCCTGTGGTGTGCGATGGCGTGCCTCCTCCATCGTGGCCGGTCGGTGCCGCCACGCTGGCTGTCTTTCACGGAAAGAGAGAGATGGTAAATAAGGTAGTAAAGGGTACAAGCCATGTTTGTTTGGCCCACGCCCTCCATTTTAGCTTGAAAACATGAGGGAGGAAAAAAAAGATTCAACAATCACTTGAAATTATAACAAAATAAAATCCTACCTCAAGTTCATTGGGGAGCCTCCATGCTTGAGGAAGAGTCAGTGTTCATCGTTCGGTGTCGCTCATCACCGCCTACTAGAACCAGCTATGTCCTCCAAGTGATTGGAATCACGACACTTTATTATAACTTCATCTCTTGTGGAAGCCATGCCAATACCTATCCCCAATCTCTATATAAATATGAGAGGGGGAGGGTGAGTAATGCCCATGGAATTAATGAGGGTTCATTTAATAGGAGCCTTCCTAATTCCAATAGTGCTGTTATAAAGTATTTGAGGATTCAAGCCATTTAATGGCTTGACACGTCATTGGTCTTGCCACTGCCGCTTTTCCATTGGAGGAAAAAAAGAAATAAATAAAATAACAAAGTTATTTTATTATTCTTTTAAAAATTCCAAAATCTACTTTTTCTCCAGACTTACTGAAGTCGAAATGTAGCCTCCCTTAAGAGAATTCTGGTGCTGTGGATTCAACAGTGCCCTCATATTTTTAATTTGAGCACTAGTTCAAAAGATAGAAAATGTCGCCCACACATTTACTGAACGTACCTTAAAAAAAAGTTTAGAAATTAATTCTGGGCACACCAGGCCTCAGAATTACATGCCTTCAATTTTCATGGACTCATAATAATTCCATATAATTAAAAAAAAATTACATAGAAAAATTGGGTCTTTAAATTCTCCCCACCTTAGTGATTTTAATCCCCGAAATCCGCAACGTAGACTAAGGAAACAAAAGGGGGTACTGAGCATGAATCTGAGCCTCCCACTCCCATGTGATCTCCTGGAGGTTCCCATGCTACCAGTGAATGCGCACCAGAGGTATCGATCATCCATGAAGGACCTGCTCCTGTCAATCCTCAATCTCCACTGGAACCTCCATAAACGTCACCGCATCATCAAAGTCAAGCTCTCCATGGTTGATGACGTGAGATGAGTCATGCACATATCTCCTCAGCCATGATATGTAGAAGACATTGTGCACCCTTTCCAACTATGGTGGTAGTTCCAAGTGGTATTCCACCTCACCAATCCTCCGGAGTATCAGAAAAGTTCCGATAAACCTCAGTGAGAGTTTTCCGCCTCGTCAAAATCTCCGCAAACCTCATCGAGGTGAGACCCATAGGAAGACGTGGTCTCCCTCCTTGAACTCCAAGAGCCTCCATATCCTATTAGCATAAGACTTCTGTCTACTCTGTGCAGTCTTCATCTACTTATGCATGATCTGCACCTTCTTAGTGGTAGCCTGTACCGACTCTAGACCCATAAGTGCTGACTCCCCTAGGTATGTCCAGCATAGAGGTGATCTACAAGGTCGACCGTATAAGGCCTCGAATGGTTCCATACCGATAGTGGAGTGATAGGAGTTGTTGTATGTGAAATCCACCAAGGGAAAGTGATCCTCCCAACTACGGCCAAAATATAGGACACAAGCACATATCATTTCATCAAGTGTCTGAATGGTCTGCTCCGTCTGACCATTCGTCTTTGGATGAAAGGCGATGCTCAAATGTAGCGGAGTCCCAAATGCCTCATGTAATCCATTCCACAACTGGGATGTAAAATGTACATCACGGTCGGAGACGATCGTTGATGGCACCCCATAAAGTCATACAATCTCCTGTAGGTAGAGGCGTCCTAATCCCTCTACTGATCCCTACTCTTGGATGGGTAGAAAGTAGGCCGACTTGGTGAGTCGATCAATGATCACCCATATGGATTCATGTCCCCTAGACGTACATGGAATCACTATCACAAAGTACATGGAGATACCATCCCACTTCCACTTTGGCACCTCTAGTGGCTGAGATAAGCCTACTGGAACCTAATGCTCGACCTTCACTTTCTAACAAGTGAGGTATCGTGAAAAAAACTCTGCCACTGCTTTCTTCATCCCTGGACACCAGTGATGATGTTGGAGGTCCTAGTACATATTTTCCACATCGGGATATACTACCAGAAGGGACGTATGAATCTCCATCAACACCTCCTCTCATAGCACCACCAGGACTATGGTGTATCCTTTGAAGAGGATGACGTAGTCCTCACCTTCATAAAATCCATCAGGTGCCTGTCTTGTGGATATCTGAGCACATCATGCCTCACAGTCAATGTCCCCAAGTTGTGCCTCCCGAACTTGATGAAGAAGTGGGGGAGTGATAGTCATAGACTGGAGGTAAGCTGCTCCATCTCTATCCACAAAGGATATCTACAACGCGACTAGATGCTATGTCGCCTCACTCATCAAATATAGACCAGACCTCCTGCTGAGTGCGTCCTCCACCACGTTCCCCTTCCCAGAAGTATATACTATCTCAAAGTCATAGTCCTGGAGGAACTCTATCCAACCTCGCTGTCTTAGGTTTAGGTCCTTCTGTGAGAAGATATACCTGAGACTCTTGTGATCAGAGTAGAATATAAACCATTCGCCCATCAAGTAATGTCTCAAAATCTTCAAGGATAAGACCACTACTGCTAACTCTAGGTCATGGGTAGCATAGTTCTGCTCATTCTGTCTCAGCTGCCGAGAGCCATATGCAATCACTGCTCGCTCCTGCATCAGGACACATCCAAGTCTGGCTCCTGATGCATCGCAGTAGACTATATAACCAATGCCCTCTTCTGGTAGCCTCAAGATGGGGGCACTCGTCAGTCTCTGCCTCAGCTTCTGAAAACTCTACTGGAATCTCTCCATCCACACAAAGGGATGTCCCTTCTTCGTCAACATTGAAAAGGGTGTCACAACTCTGGAAAAGTCAGGTACGAATCTACGGTAGTACCCAGCCAAACCCAAGAAACTTCTCACCTCGGTCACACTCCTGGGTGGCTCCCAAGCCAGCACAACCTCTATCTTTGTTGGATCTACTACAACTCCAGCCTTCGAGATAACATCTCCCAAAAATTGAACCTCTCATATCCAGAACTGGAACTTTGAGAGCTTACCATAAAGCTAGTGCTCTTGGAGTGTATCCAGAACTATCTATAGATGATAGGCATGCTCCTCCTCTTTCGTTGAGTACACCAAGATGTTGTCGATCAAGACCACCACAAAGCGATAAAGGTATGGATGAAAGATCTTGTTCATGAGTCCCATGAACACTGTAGGGCCATTGGTCATGCCTAAAGGCATAACCAAGAACTCATAGTGGCCATATCGATATCTAAAGGCTGTCTTATACACATCCTCATCTCGAACCCTAAGCTGATGATAACCTGATAGGAGGTCTATCTTCGAAACCCATTGGTCTTAATTCAACTAATAAAAGAGATCATCAATCCTTGAGAGTGGATACTTGTTCTTCACAGTCACTTGGTTCAGGCGTCGATAGTCCACACAGAGTCTCAAACTCCCATCTGCCTTCTTGGCGAACAAAATCGGGGCTGCCCATGGAGAAACACTAGGCCTTATGAACCCCTTCCTCTGAAAGTCCTCTAACTATACCCGTAACTCACAAAGATCCATGGGATCCATTTGATATGCTGGTGTAGATATCGGTACCGTCCCGGGGTACAAGTCAATTTAAAATTCTACCTCTCTGCATGGAGGTAGTCCCAGAACATCATTAAGAAAGACATCATCATACTGGTCCACCACTACAGGATATCTTGGACTCTCAACATCAATTTATCCAAGGGTTATGATATCCAACTAATGTGTGATCAAATGTACCATCCTCTGGGAAAGTCCATCCTATGCTAAAAAGGTTCCCTTCTCACCGGTGAAGGAAAACCCGGTCCCATCCTCGCAGACACACCGCACTTTGTGCCTAATATAGTCCATCTAAGCATAGACTATAGATAACCAATCCATAACCAAGATGAAGTTGTAAGGACTCGACGCCACTACTAAAAGATACCATATGAAGCTATCGTCTCTTAGAGTAAGATCACACTACTGGCACCAGTGTGTAATCATCGAATCTTCTCCCGTAGGAGTCTCTAATAGTAAGGATCGAGCCAACAACTCCACCGGAATCTCTGAGATCCCAATGAGGGCCATGGAAATAAAAGAGTGACTAGAACCTGTGTCTATAAGTATTGCATCTAGGGTGGAATATACACAGATTGTACCTCTAATCATCTCCGGAGCACCGTGGTCGTAGGCCTCAGTTTCCTGGAGCTGAGATCGTCACTTTCCTCCTTTTCCCTGTGGTCGGGGTAGACCACCTGGAGGTGGTGGTGACAAAACCTCGAATCACCGACCACCACCTACCAGATCATATGCCATGTCCACCACCCTGTAGACCTCCTCGCTCAAACCTCTGCCTTTACCTCGGCAGTCCCTCGACCGTCAGCTGGTCTTTCGTACGACGGGTCAGGTAGTCACAAGCCATGTGACCCTACACGCCACACAAGTAGCACTGCCTAATCCTCAACTGTCCTCCTCTGTCTCGTGAGCCCCTCACCACCAACCATATATCCTGAGGTCATCCACTAGAAGGTATGGACCGCTTGGCCCCTTGCATTATCCTTCTACTACCTGCTGCAGATGAATCCTCTACTTGACATCCGGTGGTGGCTCTCACTGTCAGTGCCTTCTCATCTAGGAATTTATCCACCAAAAGCACTCGCTCTAGCAACCCATCCTGCGTCAGAATACTAAGCTATATCATCAATTCTCTGATCCCCTATCTAAGTCTCTACTCAAAGGTCTGAGACATAAATAAAGGGTCCCGTACCATGTAAGTGGAGTAGTGGGAGAGATCAGCGAACCTCACCGAGTACTGGGCCACAGTCATGCTACCCTTCTATAAGTGCAGTAGGTCCTGTATACGCACTGAAAATAAAGTTTTTGGGACGAATTCTTCCCTGAAAATACCCTCGAAGTCCACCCAGGTGAGGGTCGCCTCATAGTGTAACTGGAGTGTCAGAATCCACCATCTTCCAGCTTCTCCCTAGAAGAGACTGGCAGTTAGGATCACCATCAGATCAGCTGGTGTCCCCACTAAGAGAAAAACTCTAGCCACAACCTCCATCCAGTCCTCAGCAGCCTGCAGATCCATCCTGGCTCGGAACCTCGGAGCTCTATGCCACTAAAAATCATGCAACGCGCTCAGTCGACATGAACCCTTTGCTGGTGGGGCTGGTGGCATCTGCTGCCCGACGGTTGGTGGTGCTACTAGTGCACCACTTTATGGTACTATTGCCGCAAGAGGTCCCTGCACCGAAGCCTCATCGCTTGGTGGGATGTCGTCATGTACTCTCTCAGGAATCCTCGTTGGCTATCTATGTGGTGTCATCCTAAAAGAAAACAAGTGCGCCACTGTCAATAAGTTATACCTGTCGAGACGACTCAAAGAAATCATAAGAAAAAATTTTCAAAACACATGCAATCAGTGTTTTTGTATATTGAGTCGGAAATCAGAATTCAGGGTCCTGGTGTATGGATACGTCAGCCGCCGCACCAACACTGGATTCCCTAAACTAAAAACCACACTCATAACACTTAACACTACTTCCACATAGAAAATATCAGAGTCCCATTTCTTCAGTAGAACTGACTCCTCTGATACCACTTTGTCACGACCCGTCCCCCGGGGCCCATGCCGTGACTACCCCAAACCTGCCTTCCATAGGCCAGGGGATGACGACTAGCACTAGAAAGACATATCCCTTAAAGGGAAGGCATTTCCTTTAAACCTGTATAAACACACAATCCAAGAACACAACACGAAACAACCATAAAGTAAACTACTATAGTAAAAAGTGTGTTGAAAGAAAAAAGGGCTAGAATACAAGCCCAACTGGAAAGTACAAGTGAAATTGGAAAAAGAAAAATAGCTCCTGGAACGTCCACCGAGGATCCTACCTAAATGGTAGGTATAACTCATGATTATTAGTCCTGCGTTACTTCATATCAAATTTTCCACCTCTAAGCACCGTCCAGTCCTGGATCCCTCATCCTTGATCAACATTGTCCGTCATCTACAAAAGACAAAATAAGGTGCGGGCAAAGCCCGTGCAGAGGTGAGTATAACAATACTCAGTGGGGACCCCGAGACCCCCGAAGGTCTCCTAGAGTTCCATGAAGAAAAAATCACAAAGCACAAAGCATACAAAAACTATACTTAGGTATATTCCCATACACATACCAAAGTTATCAAGATATACTCATCTCGTACATGAGGGAAGAATACCAAAAAGGTAACACCATGAAGGTAAAAGTACCACATAGGTAACACCATGAAGATAACACCATAAAGGTAAAAGTACCACATAGGTAACACCATAAAGATAAAACCACAAAGGGGAAGGTACCACAAAGGTAATACCACAAAGGTGAAAGTACCACATAGGTAACACCATGAAGATAACACCACGAAGGTGAAGGTACCACAAAGGTAACACCATGAAGATAACAGACTCATCTCACACCAGGTTTTAGTGAAGTATAGAAGTACAGATGATTAGTGAAAAATCTAGATCATCTTATTCTTTCAAGAGGCACTGCTGCTGACCATACGGAGTCTGACCCACACATGATCGATAGGTACTAACCCCTGCAATGATCCACATAGGATCTGACCCTCCATGAGTCGCTAGATACTAACCCCCACAATGACCCAAACAGGATCTGACCCACATAGGATTGGTATTCTCTGACCCACATAGGATCGCTGAGAGCTGACCCACATAGGATTTGACCCACATAGGATCAGTGCTGAACCACACAGGATCGCTTGGTACTAACCTCCGTATGATCTGTCTCCAACCTCCACCTCACTGCCAGCCACTGGATTCCCGCTCATAGAACATCTGGGAGAACCGCTTCTCAAGCCATAGGTCATACCTAAACCTCCATGAATTTACAAAAATAATTATCCTGAAGGTCCTCCATGTCATATGGGTTCCAACACGACAGACGACGCGTCAATCAGACGCCCAGTCTGTGACTTATAAGCATTTTAGTTCCGAGGGCCCGGTTGGATTTGGGTTCAATCCAACCCATCCGCACTCAAACATTCTCCAAAAATCAAGTGGATTAAACCAAAAGTACCAACTCATCCTGAGGGTTCTTTCTCCGTAGACAGTTCGTCAAACGGACGCCCGATCTGTTAGTTACACCCCTTTCCGTGAAATGTGGGTGATCGTACCTTGGTCCGACCCAGCTTGGTCGGGCCCACCGGAATATGCCAAAGGGAACACTTCCCAAAAGGGATCCCAATGCTACTGAAGACATGTCGAACAAACACTCAGTTTTTCATTTATGGACATTTTCTTTATTCGAAGACCAGCTGGGTCTGGGGCCGGTCCGACTCGGTCCGGTCGGCCAGACGGAACGGGTCCTGGGGTCCATGTGACCCCGCTCGGGTCTGACCCACTTAGGGTCGGCCCAGTTCATTTCATGGGCCCGGGCCACAGTTGGCCCGACCCGTCGGGTGGGGCTCGGCCCACCCGCATTGGCCCACTGGGCTGCGAGTTCGGCTCGGCCCGCTGGTAGGTCTGGTCTGCTGGGCCATGAGTTCGGCCCGACCCGCTAGGTTGGTCCGGTCTGCTGGGAGGGTCTGATCCGTTCCTCCAGAAGGTGGAATGGTCTTCCCCGCTGGCCACATGGGGTGTAGGGCTGTTTCAGCCAATCGGCGGGGCGCTGCCCCACCGCGTAACAGTCGACCATTTTGGACAATCGGGGGTCCACCATTTCAGCGCGGCGCGGGGCCGCGCCACTTTCCACCTACTGTGGCTTCGAGCCGTGGCCTCCTTCAACGACGCGTGATGACGCGCCGCTCCGCCTACACCTTCTGTGGCTGGCTCAATTCGGCCCCCTTCTTCACCCACCGTGGCTTCGGCCACAGCCCTTGCGCACTGGCGGTGCGCAACGGCGCACCACACCACCTCCGCGACCGGTCGGTGCCGGCCGCTCTGCTAACCGTCGCGGCATAATGCCGTGACCTCCTCCTCTGGCGTATGATGGCGCGCTGCCTCCATCATGGATGGATGGTTCCACAGTGCCGACAGTCTATCACGGAGAGAGAGAGAGAGAGAGAGGGTAAACATGGTAGCGGAGGGTCCGAGCCATGTTCGTTTAGCCCGCACCTTCCACTTTAGCTTGAAAACACGAGGGAGGGAAAAAAATTCAACAATCACTTGAAATTATAACAAAATAAAATACCTACCTCAAGTTAGTTAGGGATCCTTCGTGCTTGAGGAAGAGTCGGTGTTCGTCATTCGGTGGCACTCGTCACCACCCACTGGAACTGGCTCCATCCTCTAAGTGATTGGTGTCGTGACACTTTATCAGAACTTCATTTCTTGGTGAAGTCGTGACAATACCTCTCCCCAAGATCCATATAAATAGAAGAGGGGGAGGGTGAGTAACACCTGTGGAATTAATGGAGGTTTATTTAATATAAAACTTCTTAATTCCAATAGCGCTGTTACAAAGGATTTGAGGATTCAATCCATTTAATGGCTTGACACGTCGTTGGTCCCGCCATTGCCGCTTGTCCATTGGAGGAAAATAAAGAAAAAATAAAATAACAAAGTTATTTTATTATTCTTTTAAAAAGTCCAAAATATAACTTTTTCTCTAGACTTACTGCGGTTGAAGTGAAGCCTCCATTAAGCAAATTCCGGTTCTGTGGATTCAATGTTTCCATTAGATTTTTAATTTGAGTACCAGTTCAAAAGATAAAAAATTTCACCTGTGCGTTTACTGAATGTACCTTAAAAAAAGTTTAGAAATTAAATCCGAGAACACTGGGCATCAGAATTACACACCATCAATTTTCGCAGACTCATAATAAATCCATATAATTAGAAAAAAATTACATGGAAAAAACAGGTATTTAAAACATGGTCAGGGCCCATAGTTACATGGGTATTCCTTGTATCCCTACATGGTTGGAGAGTCATGTACCTCTAGGGACATGGCTAGGTTATGGAGTGGGACCACATGTTGTGTGGGGCCCCTCACAAGGCCATGTACCCTTTGGATACTTTTGAGGAGACTTAAATATATCATCACTCCTTCATTTGAACTCATATTTTGGACAATGAGCAGCCTATCTTGAGTCTTTTTCAGTATAGAAAGTGATGGTTCCCTCCGTCGTTGATTTTGGAATACAATGTGAAATGATTCAGGAATAATGCTTATTTAGGTAGTGCCTGATGATGGCAATGATCATATAGGGGATCATCAGAGACACTAGAGTGGAACCCCCATCATCTTGGGCATGGGTCCTCTACCTACCGAGTGGAACCCCCTACCAGATAGGTCATCGGTCCTCGATGACCAAAGTGAAACCCCCCTGTCACACCAGGGCATGGGTCCTAAACCTATATAGTAGAAGCCCCCATCAACTTGGATGTGGGTACTCCACCTAATGAGTGGAACACCCTTATCAGATAGGGTGTGGTTCCTTTATGACCAGAGTGGAACCCCTCTATCGTACCAAGGTGTAGTTCATCGACCTTTAGTGTAACAACCCAAACTTTTATAAATAAAATTCTCCTTACGATTTAATTAAATGTCTTGTTATATATAATGGATATAGAAAAAACATGCAATTATTTAGTTCTATTATATCCCATCAGTTTTAAAATACCATTAATTATCATTATCATTGATAATATATCCATTTAAGAGTGATCATATGATTAGTATAAATATAGGGTTTTGAAAAATTCAATTGACACAGACAAAGGAAGTGATAGCCTCAGCTAGTAGGATCGTACCCTATGAAGCCCATTTATCAGAGCTTCCAAGGGAGATATAATTTATGGTATCTTCCCTTGATCAATACCAATTTAAGATCCATCAACTTAAGCATTAGTGAAACTATTTGCGGGATAAGTTCAAGCTCATTAAGATCACGACCCAAACCATATATGCCAAACCACCCCATTAATGTTTCACTATCACGTACCTTACCCTTAGGGAGTTTTCTGGTGTATTAAAGGGATATATATCAAGAATATAATAATATGAATATATATATTTTATTTTAAATGTTTATATTTTCTTCTTATCATTACTTTATAAATGATTTTTATTTTAATACAATAAAACCCAAATTTTATTTTTAATTAGTATTCTATTTTAATTAAGAAATTTATTTTTATGAATTACTAATTTTTTTGAAAAAATATTATTTTAATAAAATATTATTATTAAATAATTTTTATCAAACATAAATTATTATATAGTTTTTATTAAGTCAAATGTAATTTTTATAAGGGTTTCAAAAACTATTATTGTAAAAAAACTGAGCATTTCTCAATAAACATTGATTCTTATTTTAAAAGTAAAAATTCAGATATTTATAAAATTATTTAGATAAAATGAATATTATTTTTTTAATCAGAATTTTAAAATTATCCAATGGTGAATTTGTTATAATTTTCTGAGGTAGTCAAATTTTTAGGTAAAAATTAAATACTGTATAAATATATGGTGTGTGTTATGACATCATAATGAACCAAAATGATGTAATAAATACTATAAATGGTATCCATGACCAAATGTATGTTTTACCTTTAAAATAATATTATTTTTAGGTTATTTTATTTATTTTATAAATCCATTATGAATCTGTCAAAACTTATAATATATTTTAATGTTTTAAAATCATTTCTTTAAGAACATGACTCACTTCCACATCATAAAGAGTATTATTTTAGTAATTTCGGCCCTTGGCCTTATAAAATAATGAAAAAACCCCTCTTTGGTAGAAACCATGGGATGGTTTGTGGTTCTGGTTATTTTATTATATAGAGTCCAAAACCTATGTTTGAGAAATAAAAAAGAACTCCCCTATCTTTTCCTATATAAACCCACCCAAGATTTAATTTCTCTTAAATAAAAATCCTTAAAGTTTAACACCCCAAGATTTTTTGAAATATTTTTTTGAATTAATTTAATCTTTTTGATATTTTTCATTTCACGGAACACTAAAAATAGTTTATTTTATATTAAAATCACTATGTTTGGTTTACGTTATATGACAAACTAACTTAATAATGCACTACACACAATTTAATTTTATCTTTATATACACAAAACACCGAGTTTATATTGTGTTACATGAAACAATGGATTTCCACAATGGCTTGTGTAACATGCAAGCCTGAATAATAATAATGATATATTATTAAAATATTGTTTAATATAACCTAGACATTAAATTATTAGTTATTAAAAGGGTTAACTAAATTATGAAAATTTGTGGTTTACAAAAATATAAAATTAATTCATTGGTTACAAATGAATTATAAATGAATATGAAAACAGATTGAATATGAAAGAAAATATTATTATTTTTAGGCCCACAAATTTTTTTACCCTAATAAATTAAATTAATTACAATTAGCGAGTTATATTAATGTGATAAATATATATTATATTCAATAAAATATTTTTTATATTCATACAATAGATTTTATAGGCTTAAGATAAAAACAAACACAATTTTATGCATAAAATACTATATTTTTATTAAAGCATTTTTACCACCTTTTAATGGAGAACCTATTTTAAATATTTTTTTTAGAACTTTTATGGATTATATATGAAAAAATTTAACTTCATATTTTAAATAGAAACATAAAAATTAGGTTAGGGTAAATTTTTGGTATTTTTTTGTAAAGTTTCATTTTTTAATGAATAGTGAAAAAACTGAAATTTAATTCAAAATTCACTTTTTCATCTAATTTATTTATTGGTTTAAATTATATTTTAAATTTATTTTAAATTTTAATTATATCATATTTGTATCAATTAATCCAATATAGGTCATTGGACTCAATTTCACTTTGAAAATTGACTATAAAAAATAGCAAGCTTTTGGAGGTTTTCACTTTTAAAACCCGCTTTGTCTTCCCGTATATGGGATTAAATTTAAATTATTTTATTCCACTTATGTGATTGGAATTTAGAAAAATTTATTCAATATTTTTAATCCTATTAATTTATAATTTATAATAAGGTCAATTTATTTTTTGGCCAAAAATATTAGTGAAAGTAATTAAAATTAATTACATTGATTAAAGAAAAATTAAGCTTAACAAGTGACTAAACCTTAAACTTAAGAGCCTAAATGACCTATAAACTTTTCCAACACCCATTTTATGGAAATATTTATTACATAAACTTTAAATTATTTATTTATTTTGGTAGGGGATTAATTTTTTTGGATAAAAATGTGGGTATACCTAACTTGTTTTAAAAAATGCCGAATATGTCCCCTCCCTTCCCTATGAAAGGAAACCATATCTACCTCTTATTAACACCTCTCAAACCTATTAGGTTAATCCAATATTTTCCCAATACACTTAAAACATCAATACCTTACTCATTGAAGCATCCCTTTTGGATTAAAGCAATCCAAGGAATCTCTTTGGTGAAAACCAAAAGGAGTTACCCAAAGAAGAGGTAACATCCCTCCTCAAGATCCATTTTTTTATTTTCTATTATCCACTCCATCAACTATTATTATTCCATGATTTTATAAAAATACAAGTATCCTAAATATACTATGATTTTTTATTCTATGTTTTATACCTATACTTACACACACTTCCATCTAATGGGTAATGAATATAATGTTTACGTGTACAATGAACTACTGCCTCATGAAACGATGATTGTTCACTTTTACTTTACAATATCTCATGGTGGAAATTATGATGGAAAATATATTTATATATGATATGTATTATATTTATAATATATTTATTCTTATTTAATTTTTATTTATAACATATCTTTATTCTTTCCACCTTGTGTAAATACGATAATTTCATTTTAGGAAGTGTGGACTACTGCCCCTCAAAGTGATGTGATTCGTTCACAAAATACATGGAATGAATTAAGGATATGTTTAGTGAAATTTTATGATATATATGACATAATAATTATAATTTAATGATATTATATTCATATATACATATATGTCATTTTATTCATTTCTTTCAATACGAAAATAAAATGGAAACAACGTTCATGCGTACGTACAACCTACCGTCTCCATGAACTGTGTATTCCATTTCATACTTATATATTCTATAGATTATTATAATATAAATACAATTAATATAAATTATATTTATATCATGGTTTATATTATTAAAATCATGATATATTTTAAGGACCAAATATATAAAAAATTAAGACACAAGCGAAAAACAAAGAGAATATTACCTGAAGCGTAACCTTAACATGAAATTATTAACATGTGGATAATATAAAGTCACAATAAAACCATATATGGTATTATATATAATAATATTATTCTGTAAAATATTTATAATAAACTTACATTTTTTATATAGGAGTTTTGAATGAGTACGATGAGTGTCAAGACACAATGTAAGGGAATTTCATCTCACTTTTTATTTCCGTGAGATACATGATTTATTCACCACCTATTCATTTTGTGTGGTGTGTATAATTACCATGGATGTATTATATGATTATTATAATTAAATTTATGGGTATCTAAATATCTATTTTATGTTATTTATTTCATGGGGTTGATTTTTTAAAATTTACCAAATTGGTAAAGTAATTTTGTCTCAATTTTTCTTCTTTGAGGCACATGCCATGTTATGCACCTATATTTTTCCATGAGGTTTATATGATGATTTTGAAATGTTATATAATGAATAAAATTATTTTAATGATATTTTAATATTCATTTAATATCATTTTATTACATGGGGAGTATGGTTCAAAGTTACCAAGTGGTAAGAGTTTATTGAAATAATCATCGCTTTTTGATATTGTTTATGTTTATTCTTAATTTGATGAAACATTATGATCCATGTCATAATAAATCTCATGAATTTTCGTATACTATGGTTATTCATGATATATTCATGTATTGGTACCATTTTTCTACTCTTTGGTACATAAGATAGTTAATAAAGTGTTTTTTAAGAAAGCCCAACTTTACCCCCTCTTCAGCCGAAAATCTGTATTCCTTAAAAGTCATGTTTTCTAAAAAGGGTTTCCAATAACATTATTCTATTATATAATAATATTTTAAAAAAAATTTAACCTTTTTTTATTTTACCAATGCTTTCAAAGTAATCTTCTTGTCTCTTTTCAAAAAAGGGATTTTTATAACCTTTTTACCGTGGAAAATGAATGTTCTTTTTACCTCGTAAAAAATATACGAATTAACCCACCATAATTTCTTTGAAGATTAATTGGAATGTTTAAATGGTTAATTTTTAATAATTTTTTTAAAAAATTAATTTTCAAAGAAATAATTTTCAAAACATTTTCAATATTTCTTTATAAGTTTTCAAATTATTTTTCAAGGAAAGAATTTTTCAAAAAGGTTTTTAAAATTATTTGATAAGTTTTTAAGGAAAATGTTTTTCAAAATGTTTTCAATATTATTTTATAGTTTTTAATGGAATTTTTTTTCAAAATTATTTCAAGTGTTAGTTCTAAGTTTTCAATTCATTTTCAAAGAAAATGGTTTTATAAAGGGTTTATGTTTTAAGAATCCTTTTCAAAGAAGAATGGATATTTCCCTAAAGAAATGTATTCAAAATATCTTTAGAATTTATTTTCCATCTAAGATGACTTATTTTGATGTTACTCATTCCATTATAGAAAATTTTCCAAATGTTCCATTCACATTATTTCTCTGAAGAGTATATGTTGTGATTGAATGCTATTTATGAAACCCATTCCTCTTTCACGGGTTATATACTTTTGAAACCTGTTCCTATTCCATGGGTTTTATGCTTTTAAAAAATGATTATTTTTATAGGTTATGAATTCATGAAGTTATTATGAAACATATATATTTACATAGGTTATGATGTGATAAAATGTTAATGATAACCATTTCATTTTAGGGGTTATGATTTGATGTTTATAAAACCTATCTCTTTTTATGGGTCATGATATGATGAAAGTTTTATTTTGTAGAACATGTATGAATGATGTTATTATAAGATAGGTGGGACCTATATATCCCTCTAATGTATTGGGTAATGATGGATGACTCATGAGTATAAATGTTATGTGTGAACCTGATTACATGTTCACAATGTTATGTATGGACCTAGTTGCATGTCCATAAGTTTATACGTGAACCTGATTACATGTTCGCAATATTATAAGTGAGCCTTATTAGGTGTTCATAATGTTATGTATGAACCTGATTACATTTTCACAATTTTATGCATGGAAATGGTTTCATTTCTGTAAGTTTATGGGTTAACCTGAATTCATGTTTACAATGTTATGCATGAACCTAATTGCATGTTTACAACATTATGCATGGACCGAGTTTCTTGTCCATAAGTCTATGAGAGGGCCTGATTTCTTGTCCTTAACTCAATGTTTGAACCTATTTCTACTTATACATGTTCAAAATGTTATAAATTTATGTGTATGACATAATTCCATGTCTTATTCCCATGTTATGATTTCATGAATTATGCTCTTATTTTCCTTATGATTCATGTATTATGAACTATAAATATTTACGCCATGATTCATGTTTGTGTTCTTTAATATGAAGGTAATGACCTTATAATGATCATGATCACGTTCTCATACATTTATGTTCATGAAATGCTTATTCATTTCATTTATTTACCCTTATTAAGCATTTGAGACCCCCCTTTCTTATGTTTCCCTTCCCTAGGCTATGAAGGAAGGATTTTAAGTATAATTAATATGGGGGAAGATATTTGTGGGAAACATTGAAAATATTTCACTGAGTTAGAATATTGTTTTCCATGTTACCAAAGGCACTAAACTAAAATGGTCTTTGGGAGTTCGTTTTTATAATGTTTTAAGTATTCCACAAAAGTGATGTAATGTGTATATATGAAAAGCGAGGGTCACTATAGTTGGAATCATAGAAAAGGTTTAGTTAACCTTTGGAAAATAGGATGAGAAAACTTTAGTGATATCCCTAGGTATATTTATAAAGATATTTCTAGGGATGTATCTAAGGATAAGTATAAGGATGAGTGGAAAAATTTCTTAGAATTTTGGTAAAGGATAGATTGAGTGGTTTCCTATCAATACATCATTTTTTGGATGATACAAGTGTATGTGTCTCTAGCATAGATGTACCTAGGATTAACAAATTCGATAAGGTGTGTCAGTCTTGACTCAACGTAACCTAGTACACAACAATGGGCCTTGCTACACACCTGGTTTTACACTCTCAGGGGATATGCATTGAGAATTTACAAACTATTTACAAACCATAATAAAGGATTAATAACCTAGGATAAACCTAAGGTTTCATATATTAAAGAAGTATGATCCATGATTTAGGCACCCTATAAGTAATTTTTTATGATTATTCAGTATCCCATTATGATAAATGTTTCTTAGATTATACTTTATGGTTTTATTTAGTGACGAGAACTAGAAGGAACATGGTTAACATTGAATGTTTCAGATGTGGAAAGTATGGGAACTATAAAAATTTATTTCCTAAGTGGAAATATCATAAAGATAATTAGGAAGTTGGTATGATTATTGGTTATAATTTTGAAGATAAAGATACCACAAACAACATATGAAATGTATATTATGTTCTTCCAGTATTGTTTACATTAAACCTAAGAAGCATGATTAGATTGAGGTTGAGGAACCATAATACATGATTCATATTTCATACTCTAGGAAAGTGGTATTAAGGAATAATTTGATGAAGGATGATTAATGATTTAAGAATAAAGTTATATTAATGAAGTATTTATGTTTTGTAATTCAATGATTTTGTTATATGAATCATGAAATATATAAGTATTTTCAATATATGTTTTCATTAAGGATTGAAAATGATATATAGAATGGTGATGAAGATATAGAAAATTGACCTAATGGAAATGTGATATTTTGATTAAGGGAAGGTAACCCTTAATTTGATCAAGATTATGAGATTTTTTTAGCTTGGATAAAGAGATGATTGATTTGGATAAAGTAAATTGGATAACATTGATTACCCTGGATCTAAATATTGATTTGCAGGAAAAGTGGTATATGTCATCATGGATGAATTTTACAACTTCTTGGATTTAAATAATGTATTCATTAATAATTATAATAAGGAATCATACATGTCTTCCAAAAGAATTTATGGTAATTCATGTTATTTCCATGTTTCAAGGGAATATACGATGAGGGTATTCACATGATTGGAATGTGATGACAAAGAGTTACTTTTTGGGGGATAAATGTTAATATGATTTAGTAACCTTATTCATAATCTTTTAAAATTTCATCTTTTGGAAGGGTTATAAGGTTAACCATTTATGGAAATATTAAGTTAAACTTTGAATGAAGTTTATGATATTCAAGTAATATCTCACCATATGAGGATTTATGCATGTAAGATAACCTATTCTAAACATTTTTATAAGATGTTAAGTGATGAAAGATGGAATTAATTATCATTATATTTATGGATATCATGATATATTGGTTCTTCAAGAATGAAAAATTCACCATCATTCCCTAGAGTAAGGATGAAGTGGGAATTGATCAAGGGAAAACCAAAGGGTGAGATTGTATATAAGAAAAGGAAAAAAATAAAGTATATTTCCTTATGTTCCTATAAAATAAAATAAATCCTTGAATCTAGGAAAAGGATATTGAAATATATTTTTCCTAAAACTATTTATTTATGATGAATCAGATGGTCCCATAAATTATTAAAGATTTATGGTTTTGTGATCACCCACTTCTACTGATTAATGATCTATATCACTCTCCATCATAACTTGATATTTATATTTTTATTTTATGTCAAATATCCACTATAAACCTATGTTCTCCTATGTGTAAACCTAGTTATATGTTACTTTGGGTAACCATTATGGTTCCAACATTCCATTTTTAAGGGAAGTTTTATTATTCATTTTTATGATGTGAGTTTCTATGAATAAAACTTTCAAGTATTAAACCTTTGATAAAAAAAAATAATTTAGAGGAAAAAAATTCATTTTAATGGGGTTAGAATGCAACACCCTATGATTTTGGGAAATATTTTTTCAAATTAATTTAATCTTTTTTATAATTTTCATTTCACGCAACACTAAAAAACATTTATTTTATATTAAAGCACTATGTCTGGATTGACTTGTATAAAAAACCAAGTTAATCATGCACTAAATTCAATATAATTTTTTTCTTGCTCCACAAAAAACACTGAGGATAGCTTGCATTTCACGCAATGATGAATTTCCTCAATGACTTGTGTAACACACAAGAAGGAATAACGATAATGACATATTATTAAAATATTATTTAATATAAAATATCCATTAAATTAGCAGTTATGAAAAGTGTTAACTAAATTATGAAAATATATGGTTTAAAAAAATATAAAATTAATTAATTTGTTACAAATGAATTATGAATGAATATAGAAACTAATTTAATATAAAGGAAAGTATTATTATTTTTATTCTGATAAAGTTATTTTACCCTAATAAATTAAATTACTTATAATTAGTGAATTATATTAACATGATATATATATATATATATATATTATTTAATCAATTTATTTTATATTCATCCAATATATTTGATAGGCTTAAGATAAAAATAAACACAATTTTATGTATAAAATATTATATTTTTATTAAGGAATTTTTACCACCTTTTAAGGGTGAACCTATTTAAAATTCAATTTTTGGAACTTTTATGGATTATATAAGTCAAAATAAACTTATTATTTTAAATAAAAACATAAAAATAAGGTTAGGGTAATTTTTTTGGTATTTTTCTATAAAGTTTCATTTTTAATGAATTGTGATAAAAGCTGAAATTTAATTCAAAACTGTTTTTTCTTATAATTTATTTATAAGGTTAAATTATATTTTAAATTGGTTTTAAAGTTTTAGTATATAATATTTTTATAAATTAATACAATTTAGGTCATTGGACTCAATTTCACTTTGAAATTGACTATAAAAACATAGCAAACCTTTGGAGGTTTTTACTTTAAAAACCCGTTTTGTCATCCCATTTACCGGATTAAATTTAAATTAATTTATTCCACTTCTATGTTAGTAATTTGGAAAAATGGATTCCATATTTGAAATAATAATAATATATAATGCATAATAAGGGGAAATTAGTTTTTTACAAAAAACTTTAGTGAAAGTAATTAAAATTCATTACATTGATTAAGGAAAAATTAAGCTTAACAAGGGACTAAACCTTAAACATAAGGGGATAAATGACCTATAAACTTGTAAAAAACCCATTTATTCCCATATTTCGTCCATAAACCTTCTATTATTTAGTTTGGTAGATTTTGGTTGATTTTTTTAGGTAAAAACATGGGTACACTTAACTTGTTTTAAAAAATACCAAGTGTGTCCCCTCCCTTCCCAATAAAAGTCCACCACCTCTCCCTCTTCTTCACACCTCTCAAAACTCTTATGTTCAAAAAATATCTTCCCAATAAACTTCCCAAAATTCTTACCTTACTCCTTTAAGACTCCATTTTTGAATAAATCAATCCAAGGAATCCCTTTGGTGAAAACCAAAAGAAATTACCCAAAGAAGAGGTAACATCCCTCCCCAAGTTCCTTTATTTTATTTTCCATTATCCACTCCCTAAAATCTTATTATTACATGATTTTATAAAAAAAACAGTATACTAAATATACTAATATGTTTTTATGCTAAGGGTTCGACCAACACTTACAAACACTTTCATCTAATGGGTAATGAACATACTGTTTATGTGTATGGAAGACTACTACCTCAAGAAATGACGATTGTTAATTTTTCCTTTACCGTCTCTCATGGGGGAAATTATGATGGAAAATATATTTATATATGATATTTATAATTTCTTTACACTACTACAACTTTGCCTTTTATCAGTGCTAAAAACCAACATTAACAGCGCTAGAAAAGCGCTGTTAATGCCAGCGTAGATAGGGGGGGGGGGTTCCCCTTTATCAGTGCTAAAAAAAGTTCTAATAAAGGACCCCCTTTATCAGCAATTTTTTTAGCGCTGATAAAGGTAGCCTATATCAGCACTTTTAGGAGTGCTGATAAAGGGGGCCCTTTATCAGTGCTCTTTTAGCGCTGTTAAAGGTGTCCTTTGTCAGCGCTCAAAAAAGCACTGATAAAGGCACCTTCCCCTGCACCTGTAAAATAGAACCTGCACACCTACACACCTGTACAAACCAGAATACCTGCACAAAATAGCACATGCACACCTGCACAAAATAGAACTCACACACAATATTTTGACAGAAAATGGTATATACATTTACTTAACATCATGAATACAAAAAAAACACTGCTATATACATTTCAAACATTGTTTTACATGGTTAAAATTACAATTATTCAAAAACAGTTATAAAAATTCATGTTTCATCCTTTGATATCTGTGATCCGCTCTCAAAAATTTTCGTCCACGGTATTTGTTGACGAACAAAGCATTCGAACTCAAGGAAAAAAATTCACCTACATAAGAAAACAAATATTATGTTAGTAATACAATAATTAAATAAATTAAAACATTAATATGAAAGAATACATTAATATGGAAATGTGAAACTAAAATATGAAATTTTAAACTCAAATATTTTCATTCTAATAACAATGGAAGGGAATAATGTAAAATCAATATGTTTTTGGATGATTTATCTCATTTAATAAATACTGATTCTTTATCTAATAAAAATCTTTACCGGTTACACCGTGCATTGGATTGAGGTGAGGTCAATTCATACACATCACAAATGACTAATTGATCATTTTCCTAAAGTATCAAAACAATCCGAATGCGTTTGCTCGATTTTCCGTATGGCACTTGTGTTGTTTTCTAAAGTTTATGTCAATTTGAAACTGATATCAGATACTTTTAGCCATACCGGTCACACCGTGTGTCGGATTGAGGTGCGATTGATTCTTACATGTCAAAAATGACTCATGGATCGTTTTCCTAAAGTATCAAAACAATTTGAATGCATTTTCTTGGTTTGTCGTATGTCACTTGTATTGTTTTCTAAAGTTTATGTCAATTTGAAACTGATATTAGACACTTTTAGCCATACCGCTGTGCATCAGATTGAGGTGCAGTCGATTCTTACACATCAAAAATGACTCATGGATCGTTTTCCTAAAGTATCAAAACAATCTAAACGCGTTTTCTCAGTATTCCATATGTCAGTAGAGTTGTTTTCTAAAGTTTATGTCAATTTAAAACTAATATCAGACACTTTTAGCCATACCGGTCACACCGTGTGTCAGATTGTGGTGTGGTCGATTTTTACACATAAAAAATGACTCATGGATAGTTTTACTAAAGTATCAAAACAATCCAAATGTGTTTGCTCAGTATTCTGTATGTTATTTGTGTTGTTTTCTAAAGTTAATGTCAAATTCAAACTGATATCAGAAACTTTTTGCCATGCCGGTCACACCGTGTATTGGGTTAAGGTGAGGTTTATTCTTACACGTCAAAAATCACTAATGGATCATTTTCCTAAAGTAGCAAAACAATCAGAACATGTTTTCTCGGGTTTCTATATGTCACTCGTGTTGTTTTCTAAAGTTTATGTCAATTTGAAACTGATATCAGACACTTTTAGCCATACCGCTCACACCGTGCATCAGATTGAGGTGAGGTCAATTTTTAAATGTCACAAATGACTCATGGATCGTTTTCCTAAAGTATAAAAACAATCCGAATGCGTTTGCTCAGTTTTCCGTATGTCACTTGTGTTGTTTTCTAAAGTTTATGTCAATTTGAAACTGATATCAGACACTTTTAGCCATACCGGTCACACCGTGCATCAGATTGATGTGCGGTCAATTCTTACACATCAAAAATGACTCATGGATCATTTTACTAAAGTATAAAAACAATCCGAACATGTTTTCTCAGTATTCCGTATGTTAGTAGTGTTGTTTTCTAAAGTTTATGTCAATTTGAAACTGATATCAGACACTTTTAGCCATACTGATCACACCATGCATCAGATTGAGGTGTGGTCAATTCTTACAAATCTAAAATGACTCATGGATCATTTTCCTAAAGTATCAAAACAATCCGAATGCGTTTGCTCGGTATTCCCTATGTCATTTGTGTTGTTTTCTAAAGTTAATGTCAATTTATAACTGATATCAGACACTTTTAGCCATGCCGGTCACACCGTGTGTTGGATTGAGGTGATGTTGATTCATACACGTCAAAAATGACTCATGGATCGTTGTACTAAAGTATCAAAAAAATCCGAATGCATTTTCTTTGTTTGTCATATGTCACTTTTGTTGTTTTCTAAAGTTTATGTCAATTTGAAAATGATGTCAGACACTTTTATCCATACCGGTCACACCGTGCATCGGATTGAGGTGAGGCCGATTCTTACACGTCAAAAATGACTCATGTATAGTTTTCCTAAAGTATCAAAACAATCCAAACATGTTTTCTCAGTTTTCCATATGTCACTTCTGTTGTTTTCTAAAGTTTATTTCAATTTGAAATTGATATCAGACACTTTTAGCCATATCGGTCACATCGTATGTCATATTAAGGTGAAGTTGATTCATAAACGTCACAAATGACTCATGGATCGTTTTCCTAAAGTATCAAAACAATCATAATGTGTTTGCTCAGTATTCCGTATGTCAGTAGTGTTGTTTTCTAAAGTTTATGTCAATTTCAAACTGATATCAGACACTTTTAGCCATACCAGTCACACCATGTGTCAAATTGAGGTTCGGTTGATTCATACATGTCAAAAATGACTCATGGATCATTTTCCTAAAGTATCAAAATAATCCGAATGCATTTTCTCAGTATTATGTATGTCATTTGTGTTGTTTTCTAAAGTTAATGTCAATTTCAAACTGATATCAGACACTTTTAGCCATGCCGGTCACATTGTGCATCGGATTGAGGTGTGGTCGATTCTTACAATTCAAAAATGACTCATTTATCGTTTTCCTAATGTATCAAAACAATCTGAATGCATTTTCTCAGTTTTCCGTATGTCACGTGTGTTGTTTTCTAAAGTTTATATCAATTTGAAACTGATATCAGACACTTTTATCCATACTGGTCACACCGTGCGTCGGATTGAGGTGTGATTGATTCGTACATGTCAAAAATGACTCATGGATATTTTTCCTAAAGTATCAAAACAATCCGAACGTTTTTTCTCGGTTTTCCGTATGTCACTTGTGTTGTTTTCTAAAGTTTATGTCAATTTGAAACTGATATCAGACACTTTTAGCCATACCGGTCACACCGTGCATCGGATTGAGGTGCGGTCGATTCTTACACATCACAAATGACTCATGGATCGTTGTACTATAGTATCAAAACAATCGGAATGCGTTTGCTCAGTATTCCGTATGTCAGTAGTGTTGTTTTCTAAAGTTTATGTCAATTTGAAACTGATATCAGACACTTGTATCCATACCGGTCACACAGTGCGTCGGGTTGAGGTGCGGTCGATTCGTACACGTCAAAAATGACTCATGGATCGTTTTACTAAAGTATCAAAGCAATACGAATGCATTTTCTTAGTATTCCATATGTCACTTTTGTTGTTTTCTAAAGTTAATGTCAATTTCAAACTGATATCAGACACTTTTAGCCATGAAGGTCACACCGTGCGTCGGATTGAGGTGAGGTCGATTCGTACATGTCAAAAATTAATCATGGATCATTTTCCTAAAGTATCAAAAAAATCCGATTGAGTTTTCTTAGTATTCTATATGTCACTTGTGTTGTTTTCTAAAGTTTATGTCAATTTGAAACTGATATCAGACACTTTTAGCCATACCGGTCACATCGTGCGTCGGATTGAGGTGAGGTCAATTTGTACATGTCACAAATGACTCATGGATGGTTTTCCTAAAGTATCAAAACAATCCTAATGTGTTTTCTTAGTATTTATTATGTCATTTGTGTTGTTTTCTAAAGTTAATGTCAATTTCAAACTGATATCAGACACTTTTAGCCATGCTGGTCACACCATGCATCAGATTGAGGTGAAATCAATTCGTACACATCAAAAATGACTAATTTATTGTTTTCCTAAAGTATTAAAACAATCCTAATGCGTTTTCTCAGTTTTCCATATGTCACTTGTGTTGTTTTCTAAAGTTAATGTCAATTTCAAACTGAGTAGTAGGAATTCACTAATATAAGGATATGAAACATAAGAAAAGGTGATCATAGATGCTCAATAAGTGTAAAAAAGGGAGATATCAATGACCATATAAATTTAATATAAGTATTAGTAATTCACCTTCATTTTCCTATTTGTTTACATTCTTCCATCAGGTACGCTGCCCATTCGTTTCTAAACACATTTATTTCATCTTCTGAATAGGAGTTTTTGTGACAGTCATAGTAGTACTAAAAAAATATAAATACACAAAGTATTAATAATTATTTTAAATGAAGTAGTAATTATTTTCAAAAATACCTCTTTAGGGATTCTAGTTTGTTCATGAAATACGATCTATTTCATAAATTTATAAACATAATAACCATAGTCCTTGTCATTTGTTTGTTTTGGACACTACAGAAACATCGAAAAAATAAGTAATTTGTTTTGATATTTATTTAGATAGTGAAATATAATTATATATACCCAGATACTTATCCATTTGTAGATCGTGTGCACATTGTCTTTCTTAGGCCCTATATTCATTCCAGCCTTTAGACGATATTCATACACCGCCCTATCATAACAAAATCCTCATTAAAAGATAATATAAATTATATAACTAGATATTTAGTTATAAAATGTTGGATCTAGTGTATTACGAATTGACAATCTCCATCTTGTGTGGTTGGTTTGATGGATATCCATGCAGTGAATCCAGAAAATAAATATTTGGAGTATCTAAATTGACTGCAATGAGCATCCAATGTTCCCTAAAAACACAAAAAGGATTAAGTATTGATAGAAATGAAAATATAATTGATATAATTAAAATATAGAGTTTTACCCCTACAATGTTGGTATTAAAAATATTCTATCAGTCGTAATTCTGATTTGAAACGTTCTGAGCAGATTTGACATTAATTCAGCCTGAAAATCAGAATCTATTTCTTCTCATTGTGTAGAAATGGTGTGAGGACTAACGAGTCCAAATTTGTATTCATGGGAAAACACCTTCAATTGTTTTTCATATATATGCCTATGAAAAATATGAAATGTATTTAGCCATAATTATCATAATATATCAGCTTCTGTAAAATCAAATCATGAAAACATACCGCATGTATACATTTATAACTAAGGCGCCTAGCCAATAGTATGTAATGATTTCAGCAATAGCGTCAGCACTAACGAAATATAATGTTTCCTCTACGTACATATCTTTTTTACAAACAATTGTGTGACTCTTTCCGCCTATCATTTTTGTATCCACATGAGCTTGAAATGATATTAAATGTGGATATAGAATGAGCAGGGTGAACACGCTCTCAGTAGATCATTTTGCTCGGTTGGTTGATCCTTTTGAGCTGCTCTTTCATTTTAGTTCCTCTATTTTGTCCTTCTGTAATAACATTCATCGGTTCAACCATTTTCTAATTTAATGTTAAAGGTTCTACTTAAAAAATGAATTGGAAATGAATACCTCCTGGTTGACATGTTTTTTTTACAAGATTCGACGGCCATGCAATGAATGTTCCAATAGATTTTTCCACCGTATGAATGTCATCATTGTCATTTGGCACAGGTAGCTCAGCGCTCAGCTCATGAGCTACGTTAATCGACACTTTGACATGACCAGTTGGAAGTGGTCTGGAGTGTAGCGTGTCATTCTACATATTGAACACCATAGCCCTCGCTACAAGGCGATGGGTGGGAGTTGAAAGATATAAATCACAGTCATTTTCACCCTGTAGAATATCATTACAAGAAAGGTATTAGTGTATATGTGATTCACATTTCACAAAAACGAATATTATAACATTTATTACCTTGGTTAAGTCAGGTCTTTGAGGGGAATGGCTCGCCTCAAAGCTGGTGGGGGGTGGGGTGGGATCTTCTCACTCGGGTTGTTCTTGAGTTTTTTGTTCTCTTCACCTCTCCTCCATCAAATTTTCTAGAATCTCTCCCTAACTTTGTAATTTTTCTTCAAGGCTAGCTACTCTATATATCATTACTTGAAATTCTTTAGTTTGTTCATCCTATTGTTTTTTTCTGAAAATATGCCCGGGGTGTTAACCCAAAACCCACACCTCTGACGCGGCCATACTGTTCTTGCTGTTTCAAGGCCGCTGAAAGTATGTCTGCATCCGGTGCGGGTGTTGTTGATTCCTATGACTATGTCAAATAAAAAATATGGAAAAATAAGTAATCATAGTTATGTAATAGTTATTTAAATCAAAACAAGTTTATATTATGTCATACTTACACATGTTTCTCACACTTTTTGTGTGTTTTCATCTACCAGTTTCCCCTCTTTATTAACACGAGCCTCCTTCCATAGCACATGGCATGGAATGGAAGTGGCTTGAGATTTTGATTCATCAATATGCATATAAACAGAGAAACATGGTTACAATGTTGTTTTATGTCACATAAAAGTATTACAGTACTTTTAAAATACATACCATGTAACGCCCCGACCCCAGCTACCCAGAGTCGGTGCATTACTTCGTAACATTGGCATGATCACAAAAGATCAAGTCTCGAAAGACCGATTAGTTTAGTAGCCTTGGAAACACTAGATACATTCATAAATGTTACATTACATCATAAAGTGAAAAACTAATAACAAAGTCTTCATAGTACACACTAATATCCTCTTCTGACTATCCCTGCAGGTCATTCATAAAATACTTCTTCACATCCTGGAAAATATTAAAACATTGAAAGGGGTGAGCTCAGATGCTCAGTAAGGATAACAATATAGCGGAAGCTTTCATCAATAAACATAAACATTTAAGGCAATGTATAACTAAAACAAAAGCCTTTTAAACATGAACTTAAACATAATATGGAAAAAGTAAAATGAGATAATTCCATTCACTTCTTCACATGGATATTCTACTGGTCGAATAATCACATGCAATATCAATAACCACTTTCATAATGAGGGAATGTATAATCCCAGACATTCTGAAACATTTTGTCAAGGCCTCGGCCAAGACGTCTAAAATGATTAAGGCCTCGGCCAAAACCATAAATCAAATTGGGAAAGGGCCTCAGCCAATTCCACATCTAGTTGTCTCATGAGACCTACCGATGCATCGAGGAGCTATAGCGGGCTCCACCCGTCACTTATTAAGTCCAATACATTCCTCATATGAATAGGTTTAAACATATCATAAACCATAACATAATCATATCACATAAAACATGCATAAAGGAAACATAACATTTCCACATTTCAATCACATGATATCAATAAAACACATTGATATAATAAAAACGCTTTCAAAACCATTTTCAATACCAAAATAAAAGAAAGTTAAAACTTTGTATTTATTTTTCATCAAAAAAAATGATGGCTTGTAGAGGAAGCCGAAACTCAAATAATGGTCACGACGGCCGAGAAGTCATTGTCGCCGCATATGTACGGAAAGAAAAACATTCCCTTTTTTTCATTTAGTAAAACGCTTTGTATAAAAATATTCCTTTTGAATAAACGTAAAAGTCAAAGGGGTTTATACACTGTATAAAAGAAATTTGTGTATAAAACAAAATATGCCTCAATGAATGGAGATTGAGATGAAGTCCCTTAAAAAGATCATTTTTAAATAAAATATATCTATTATGTGTATTCACTATATGTACACATAATGAAAGTATAAATACAATACACGACATAATAATATCATGACATAATTTGAAAGTAGGAGATTAACCCAAAGAATGGAAGTTGGGTTATGAAATTCCCTTACCTCGTGTCTGACTTGACTCAACCGTTATTTAACCTCCTGAATAATAAACTAGAGTTAATATATACCTTATTAAGAACCATTTTCAATTTCATTATCCTTTTTATATCACTTATTACAATGATATGAACATTATGTAATTATTTAAGTTAATAACGGTCGTTTTGTCGATATTTGGTACTTGAGTCAACAATAAACTTCTTATAATTACAAGTTGTTCATGTGGTGAAATATCCATTATATCCAGAATTATATTCATTATGTAGATATCATATATATCATATATATCCAGTATATACATTCATTCATAATATTACGTAAAATTTAGAGGTAAGAAATGAAATGCACCGTTCATGGAGACGGTAAGCCGTACGTACGCATGAACGCTACTTTCATTTCTATTTCATATTTAATGGAATGAAATCATAATGATAAAAATGTATAATATAATTCCAGTATAATATAGCATATAATACTATTTACTCCATCCTTTATACATCCCACATATGGTATTAACGATTCAAATCACTTTGAGGGGGCGGTAGTCCGCACTTCCTAAAATGAAAATATCGCGTTTACCCATAATGGAAACCATAAAGTATGACATAAATGAGAAATACAGAAGCATAAGGAAAACATAAAAATAATATATATCATATATAAATATAGTGACATCTTAATGGCCACCTTTGAAGCTGTTATATGAGTGTTGAACAATCATCGTTTCGTGAGGTAGAAATTCACCATCCACAGAAACAGTATGTTCTTTAACCATTAGATGTAGGTGTGTGTAAGTGTAGCTCGAATACTTCTTATAACAACATCCTAGTATATTGAGGATACTGTTTTTGTTACAAAAGAAATGAATAAAAAGAGTTTAAGGGGTTGGAGAAGCTAAATAAAACAAAACAACATTAGAGAAGACATTACCTCAAAATCGGGTAACTCTTTTTGATTTGAGCCAAAGGCTTCCTTGGGAAGAGTTCTGCCCAAAGTGAGGCTTCTAGGAGTAAGAGGGGGAAGTTGGGAGAGTATTTGGGCATAGGTTGGCCGAGACAAATTGCTTGAAAGTGTGAATGAGGTGGTAGAGGTGGGAGCCTCTTATAAGAGGAGAGGAGGGGCACTCTTGGAAAATAAGGAAATTTTACATTATTATACAATGATTTTCTGATTCTAAAGGTCCCACACTTATATAATTCGTGGATAAGGTGATAAGGGTTCTAAATATACCCATACAATAGTCTCTGGACAAGTGTAAGCCTTGTATTGTACATTATCTTTTCATTTTATTAAAATCATTAAATAATGAGGTCATCGCTGCATCATAATGATGTCATAAATAATTTAATTTATTTAATGTCTAAAAATTATAAAAAAAATACTATGATGTAGGAAATATTTTTATCTTTCCAATGACTATTTATAGTAAAAAATATTACTTGTATAACCCCATGTGAAAATTGTTTTAGTAAAACATTTCATGTTTGTGTCATTTTTTACTTTAACATCAAATAAAAGGTATTTAAGTCATTTTCCAACTAAAGTGGCTCCATGGGGTCCCCAAGTTGACCCATGGATTGTCTTGGTCGGCCATGGTACATCCAATGAGGGTAGGACATGTGTCAAGCTCATCTCATATTATTAAAACATTATTTTTACCTTAAACTACACTAATTACCTCTAATCGCGATTAAGAACTTAAAAGTTACTATTCACCAAAAATTATTTTAATCTCATTGAACCACATTTTACTTCTTAATGACAGCCATGTATGTTGGATTTTTGAAAATCAAATCACAGAAGTGGTAATATTTCATTTAAACGAAAAATCAGTTATTTAACTACCACTTAGTGGTTTCACTATTCATAAAAAATTGAAGTTTTTCAGAACAATGCCAAAATTTCACCCTAAGCTATAATTGATATTCCAAATTCAAAAATTATGTATATTTTACAAAATTACAAACATATAAGTTGCATTAATTAATTTTATAATTAATTCCCGCTGTCACAACAAATAGCGTGTTTTTAAGAAACAATTTATATCAAAAGATTGACAATTGTTTATGTCCAATTTCAATGTTAAATTAATTCTAATGACCACCATTGGATAAAATGGTAAAAATATATTATAATTATACTTTAAAACCACTAAATAGTATAATTTATCACTATAAATTATTTTTATTAAAAAAGTTGTTTTTAAGTATTTTTCACTATTCATAAAAAATTAGAAGTTCTCAGAAAAATACAAAAAATTCAACATAGGCTAATTTCGATATTCCGAATCCAAAAATGAAGTCCATTTTGAAATATAAAATTTCTATAATTTTAATAAGTGGTTATTACTATTCATAACGGCTACTTTGATTAGTCGCGGTGTTTTAGAACTCGAAGTTGCGTACAATTCAAGCTATTGCATTATTGAATGAGAAGCGTATCGTGGAAGCTCGGGGTGTTACATTCTCCCCTCCTTCAATAAATTGCAACCTCTCAATTTGAAAATTTTTCTTTGAAAATAAAAGGTTGAAAATAGAAAATACCTTTGTGGAAAACCCACATCGGAAATAAGATTAATAAAATTTAGCCTTAATAAGAGGGAAAGGGAAATGAAAGAGTCACCACCCAATTATGATCTTGATTAGGAGAACATTGGTGGCAATTAGAGACATATAATTGGAGGAAAAACGTAAATATTTTTCAGGAGTGATTGAGGTCATCAATCACAATCAACTGTCAAATTGAGGGCCTCAAAGCCTTCAATCTATGTTGATTTAAAATATCATCAGTTCAACAAGACATAACGTATTAGGATAACACATTTTTTTTAATATCCCTTTACTAAAGTTTAAGAATTAATTTATTCATTGAATAAGAGATATGTATATATATTTATGCTTGACAACTAGAGTTTCAACCTTCAACTCATCTTTCACTCAAAAAGATAATAGAACTCAAAAATATTATACTTATCCTAATTGTATAAGGTTCAAAATATTACCACATACCATTTAGATTAGGAAAAATATTTTGTAATAACCAGGGACTTCTTGTAGGCTAGTGGTAGGAAATAAAGGCTTGTCGCACTACGGTTGTGGGTTCAATTCCGGCAGCTTTGTCCGACGCGACGGGTTATGCCCCACCCTGCAGGTTGTCCTTTTCCTAAAACTATAGTATTAAAATATTCCAAAAATAATCTTCAGAAATGCTTTAACCTTAAACAATACTATCCAAAGATCAACTTAATCCATTCCAACCTTCATAGTTATCCAAAATACTTCTGTCCAACTCATAGTACAAATTTTATAAAGAAGGTAAACATAATGAAGATCCTTTTTTTCCACGTAACAACATGTGAACACCTTCATCATGTATTCTTTTTAAATATACTGAATTACCATGATCCTTTATTCCTTATAGAATACTAGATATACTCCTTCTATCCAAAAATGTATACAAATCATCAATCTGTTTCAAGGAAGTTAAGAATATCCAATATAAATTATCCAAATCAATCACGTCTTATTCCAAAATCACTATCTCGGTATCGGAACCATATTATGGTTTATCTTTCTCTCAACCACATATTTTCCAAAAATTTAACCTACCGTGGAGTCAATTTTCTTGGTTACACACAATCTCAAGTCCTTGATGAAATAGTACTGCAATACAATCCTTATATACTCCATAATTATTATAACCAGTACATCATTGATACAACACTCAAATTACAAAATTCTTTAATAACAACATAAGAACTATAATCATTACTCCTCATCTGTGGTAGTATCATAACTTGATTATTATCCAATAAAATCATTTGGGGCATACTCTGATGATTTGGAAATTGGTTTGCGTAGTGTCCCCAATCCTTGCAGAAGAAGCATTGTACATTTGAAACCATTTTCTTACCCTTGCAGTCACGCGCTTTGTGTCCTTTTTCTCTACACTTATAACAAACTCCCATTCCCTTTAGGCAAGTTCCATGATGTTTCTTCCCACAATTACCACATATTGGAAAATTCTTCTTTCCCCTCATCCCTTTATCCATCATTCTATCTTCCATCCCTTTCATCTCTTGCTTCGCTTCAAAGCCATAGGACTCAGAGAATTCTTTACTTATCTTATTAACACATGATACTATTTCTTCATATGTTGAGAACACATGGGAGACTATTTCCCTTCGAAATGTTGGCTTAATACCGTGAAAGATACGATCCTTCTTACTCTTTGGATCATACGTATTGCTGGAGTTCACATTCCTTCTACTGGGTGCCATTTCTATACAATGGAATAAACTATATTAGTTTATGAATCAAAATACATAATTCCATACTTGTAAGATACTTAACATAAATTGAACTATTTATGGATATAATCCATAAAAATGTTTTCTTTGAGGAAGTATATACTCATAACCCTTCATAGTGGTTTGTAAAGAAAATGAGAATTAGCCTAAGCATATCCCCCGGGAGTGTCGTAACCAATAGTGCAGTAAGGCCCGTTGTCGTGCACCAGTTCCCATTCGAGTCTAGCTCAAAGCGGTGTTTTCGGGTTTTACCCCTAGGTACATCTGTACCAGAGCCGCCTCTACCTGCTCGTATCCAGACAGGGATGTATTGCTTGGAAAAATCACAACATCTCTACAATACCAAAATTCTAGGAAGTTCTTCTATACTAATCCTCAAAGTCTATCTTCGGGCTATGTGCTCTAATCAGAGTTTATCTAAATCTATCTTCCAAGGTTAGTACTAAACTACCTCTGATACCAACTGTAACGCCCCGAACCCAGCTACCCAGAGTCGGTGCATTACTTCATAACATTGGCATGATCACAAAAGATCAAGTCTCGAAAGACCGATTAGTTTAGTAGCCTTGGAAACACTAGATACATTCATAAATGTTACATTACATCATAAAGTGAAAAACTAATAACAAAGTCTTCATAGTCCACAATCATATCCTCTTCTGACTATCCCTGCAGGTCATTCATAAAATACTTCTTCACATCCTGGAAAATATTAAAACATTTAAAGGGGTGAGCTCAGATGCTCAGTAAGGATAACAATATAGCGAAAGCTTTCATCAATAAACATAAACATTTAAGGAAATGTATAACTAAAAAAAAGCCTTTTAAACATGAACTTCAACATAATATGGAAAAAGTAAAATGAGATAATGCCATTCACTTCTTCACATGGATATTCTACTGGTCGAATAATCACATGCAATATCAATAACCACTTTCATAATGAGGGAATGTATAATGCGGGACATTCTGAAACATTTTGTCAAGGCCTCAGCCAAGATGTCTAAAATGATTAAGGCCTCGGCCAAAACCATAAATCAAATTGGGAAAGGGCCTTGGCCAATTCCATGTCTAGTTGTCTCATGAGACCTACCGATGCATCGAGGAGCTATAGCGGGCTCCACCCATCACTTATTAAGTCTAATACATTCCTCACATGAATAGGTTTAAACATATCATAAACCATAACATAATCGTATCACATAAAACATGCATAAAGGAAACATAACATTTCCACATTTCAATCACAATATATCAATACAACACATTGATATAATAAAAACTCTTTCAAAACCATTTTCAATACCAAAATAAAAGAAAGTTAAAACATTGTATTTATTTTTCATAAAAAAAATGATGGCTTGTAGAGGAAGCCGAAACTCAAATAATGGTCACGGTGGCGGAGAAGTCGTTGTCTCCGCATATGTACGGAAAGAAAAACATTCCCTTTTTGTCGTTTAGTAAAACGCTTCGTATAAAAAGATTCCTTTTGAATAAACGTAAAAGTCAAAGGGGTTTATACACTGTATAAAAGAAATTTGTGTATAAAACAAAATATGCCTCAATGAATGGAGATTGAGACGAAGTCCCTTAAAAAGATCATTTTTAAATAAAATATATCTATTATGTGTATTCACTATATATACACATAAAGAAAGTATAAATACAATATACGACATAATAATATCATGACATAATTTGAAAGTAGGAGATTAAGCCAAAGAATGGAAGTTGGGTTATGAAATTCCCTTACCTCGTGTCTGACTTGACTCAACCGTTCTTTAACCTCCTGAATAATAAAATAGAGTTAATATATACCTTATTAAGAACCATTTTAAATTTCATTATCCTTTTTATATTACTTATTACATTGATATGAACATTATGTAATTATTTAAGTTAATAACGGTCGTTTTGTCGATATTTGGTACTTGAGTCAACAATAAACTTCTTATAATTACAAGTTGTTCATGTGGTGAAATATCCATTATATACAGAATTATATTCATTATGTAGATATAATATATATCATATATATCCAGTATATATATTCATTCATAATATTACGTAACTTTTAGAGGTAAGAAATGAAATGCACCGTTCATGGAGACGGTAAGCCGTACGTACGCATGAACGCTACTTTCATTTCTATTTCGTATTTAATGGAATGAAATCATAATGATATAAATGTATAATATAATTCCAGTTTAATATATCATATAATACCATTTACTTTATCCTTTATACATCCCACATATGGTATTAACGATTCAAATCACTTTGAGGGGGCGGTAGTCCGCACTTTCTAAAATGAAAATATTGCATTTACCCATAATGGAAACCATAAAGTATGCCATAAATGAGAAATACAGAAGCATAATGAAAACAAAAACATAATATATATCATATATAAATATAGTTACATCTTAATGGCCACCTTTGAAGGTGTTATATGAGTGTTGAACAATCATCGTTTCGTGAGGCAGAAATTTGCCATCCACAGAAACAGTATGTTCTTTAACCATTATATGTAGGTGTGTGTAAGTGTAGCTCAAATAATTCTTATAAAAACATCCTATTATATTGAGGATACTGGTGTTGTTACAAAAGAAATGAATAAAAAGAGTTTAAGGGGTTGGAGAAGCTAAATAAAACAAAACAACATTAGAGAAGACATTACCTCAAAATCGGGTAACTCTTTTTGATTTGAGCCAAAGGCTTCTTTGGGAAGAGTTCTGCCCAAAGTGAGGCTTCTAGGAGTAAGAGGGGGAATTTGGGAGAGTATTTTGGCAGAGGTTTGCCGAGCCAAATGTCTTGAAAGTGTGAATGAGGTGGTAGAGGTGGGAGCCTTTTATAAGAGGAGAGGAGGGGCACTCTTGGAAAATAAGGAAATTTTACATTATTATACAATTCTTTTCGGATTCTAAAGGTCACACATTTATATAATTCGTGTATAAGGTGATAAGGGTTCGAAATATATCCATACAATAGTCTTTGGACAAGTGTAATCCTTGGATTGTACATTATCTTTTCATTTTATTAAAATCGTTAAATAATGAGGTCATCACTGCATCATAATGATGTCATAAATAATTTAATTTATTTAATGTCTAAAAATTATAAAAAAAATACTATGATATAGGAAATCTTTTTATCTTTCCAATTACTATTTATTGTAAAAAATATTACTTGTATAACCCCATGTGAAAATTGTTTTAGTAAAACATTTCATGTTTGTGTCATTTTTTACTTTAACATTAAATAAAAGGTATTTAAGTCATTTTCCAACTAAAGTGGCTCCATGGGGTCCCCAAGTTGACCCATGGATTTTCTTGGTCGTCCATGGAACATCCAATGAGGGTAGGACATGTTTCAAGCTCATCTCATATTATTAAAACATTATTTTTACCTTAAACTACACTAATTACCTCTAATCGCGATTAAGAACTTAAAAGTTACTATTCACCAAAAATTATTTTAATCTCATTGAACCACATTTTACTTCTTAATGACAAACATGTATGTCGGATTTTTGAAAATCAAATCACAGAAGTGGTAATATTTCATTTAAACAAAAAATCAGTTATTTAACTACCACTTAGTGGTTTCACTATTCATCAAAATTTGAAGTTTTTCAGAACAATGCCAAAATTTCACCCTAAGCTATAATTGATATTACGAATTCAAAAATGATGTCTATTTTACTAAATTTCAAACATATAAGTTGCATTAATTAATTTTATAATTAATTCCCGCTGTCACAACAAATAGCGTGTTTTTAAGAAACAATTTATATCAAAAGATTGGCAATTGTTTATGTCCAATTTCAATGTTAAATTAATTCTAATGACCACCATTGGATAAAATGGTAAAAATATATTCTAATTATACTTTAAAACCAATAAATAGTATAATTTATCACTATAAATTATTTTGATTAAAAAAGTTGTTTTTAAGTATTTTTCACTATTCATAAAAAATTAGAAGTTCTCAGAAAAATACCAAAAATTCAACATAGGCTAATTTCGATATTCCGAATCCAAAAATGAAGTTCATTTTGAAATATAAAATTTCTATAATTTTAATAAGTGGTTATTACTATTCATAACGGCTACTTTGATTAGTCGCGGTGTTTTAGAACTCGAAGTTGCGTACAATGCAAGCTATTACATTATTGAATGAGAAGCATATCGTGGAAGCTCGGGGTGTTACATACCAATTGTTTTTAAATTGAAGCATACCCCAGCCTTGCTTTACGATAGGGGTACGCTGGTTTTTCTGCCCGTTCTTTATTTTCAGCACTCAGTTGCTGTTTCATAAATAAAAAACTGTCAATCAACGTGAGGAATACAAGAAACGTTAAACAACATGTAACCAAACACAATGTACCTGAAAAGTCTGTTCCACACGACGGTTGCAAAACGCATCCCATGATCCTTGGGATATCAAGTGTGCATAAAGAGGAGGTGGTTGAAGCTTGATTTTCCCTTCAGCATCTTTTAGATAATGTTTCGTTAAAATGGTGCGAAAGCCTCTATGAACCCTACCTTCCAGTCTTAATACATATTATTTGTGTGAAACATCTTTTATAAATTCACTCTTCAAGAGATGATGAATATTTTGTCAATATTTCAGTATTTTATTTTATTTTATTTTAATAAATTAAATAAATGATATCGTAATGTTACCGTAATCTTTTCCCATATTAATGTTTTCATCCCGCTGACAACATGGTGCCAAGACTCTACATCAATGGGCATGCGTTTCCGAGTGACGATTCCAATGTAGCTGCTAAACATGGATTTGTTGGGATTTACATGCTGGACTCGTTTATTCCATCCCACTTCATATTTGATGCCTTTTTCTTTTTCCTTAAATATTTTGGCTAAAACTGTCAAACTAAGGCGCACCTGTTTTTTTGTGTCACCGGGGTTTCATCGCCTACCATTTCCTTGGTCTCTGCATCATCATTATGTTTCTCCGAAGCGTTAGCATTGGCACTAAGACCAGCAGCAACAAGTTGAGAAAACTGTTGTACCTCAGCAGTGAGACCATCTGCAACATGTTGAGAGACCTATTGTACCTCAACAGTGGGACCAACTGCAACAGGTTGAGAGACCTGTTGTGTCTTGGGATTGGGTGCATCAGCAGGTGTAGAAGTCATTATCTGTAGAACTGGTTTAACATTTAATTTAGATCACATAAAAGTAGTAACGAACAGATAATAACATAATTTAACACAATCTATATTACAATAAAAAAATAACCTAATTATTGAGCTCTCTTTTTTTAAAGGCTGAAGGGATTTGACCCCTCTATCAACTATCAATATACCTTCATTGTGGTCTTTTCTGACATACAAAAAGTCGTCTACATTGGGACCACTGCGAAATGATTGCGAAGTCCCAATGAAAGGGTCATCTTTTTTTGAATTTTCATCTGACCATTCAGCTGTTTTGGTCGATAACAGAACGATTGAACAGTTTCGGTTTGCGGGATCTGAAACATAAAATACTTGCATTGCCTGTGATGCCATTATAAACAGTTTGTATTTCTCCCCTTATTTACTAAAATCAACTTTCATGAATCCCAAATCATCTATTTTAACAGCACTCCTGTTATCAACCCACTTGAATTGAAATATCGGAACTTGAAATTCCGTATAATCCAACTCTCATATTTGTTTTATGATGCCAAATTATGACATATTCACACAAATTGGATTTATGTCCCTAGCACCGAAAACATGCATCACTTCAGCCAAAAGTGTAACCCCACTATTCTGCATGGTACTATCTTCATCATGTTCATTTGTATAAAATGTATAACCATTAACTACATAAGCATTGTAAGATAATGCATACACACTTGGTCCTCCGGCTAGCCATCAAAGTCGTTCTGAAATTAACTATGGATTTTCATCTGACTTCTTAAAAATACGATCTAAAAAACATCCTATAAACTGTCGATTATGTGTATCTAATATCCATTTTCAGCCCTAGATGGATTCAAATGCCTAAGAATTTCTTTTTGGATTTCAACATATGGGTCAATGTTGAAACTGTTATGTAAAACATAAAGGTGGGCCTACTCCCGATCTGTAATATTGATTGTGACAACCTGTCTTCTAGAAATTCCTTCACCCTAAAGCTGCCCAGTGTGACGAGATTTCGGTAGGCCAATGCTTTCCACACCAGACAAGTATTCGGTACAGAATTCAACGACTTCCTCAACAATATATCACTTTGAAATAAAACCCTCTAGTCGACTTTGATTTTTGACATACCCTTTCAAAATATTCATATACCATTCAATGGGGTACATCCATCTTTAATGTACAAGACCACATAGTTGAATCTCTCTCACAAAGTGGACCATAAAATGAACCATCATATCAAAAAATGAAGGTGGGAAGAACATTTCTAATTCACATTATATGATGGAAATTTCTCTTTCCATAGTTGGCAATTTCACCGGGTCTATAACTTTTCTGCATATAGATTTGAAGAAGAAACACAGTTTCGTTAATGTATGGCAGAAATTCTTGGAAAAAATGCAATGTAAAGCAATTGGAATGCGATATTTCATCAAAGCATGACAGTCATGTGATTTCAGACCTTTTAACTTTAAGTCACTCATTGACACGAGGTTACTGATATTTGACAAATACCCCTCTGGAACCTTTATGTCATTCAAGAAGTTGCAAAACTGATATCTCTCCTGCCTGTAAAGAGTGTAAGCAGCAGGAGAAGGAAATGTTTGTTTTTCACCCTTCACTGGTGCCAACTCTTCTCGTATTCCCATCTCAACCATGTCCAACCTAGCCTTAATTCCATATTTTGTTTTTCCAGATGTATTTAGAAACGTGTCGATGACACTATCAAATAATTTTTTTTCTATATGCATAACATCAAGAAAATGTCTGACATACAGACAATTCCAGTATTGTAATTCAAAAAAAAAACTGATCTATTTTTCCAACCGATTTTTGTAAGGTTTTTCGAAGCCGATTTACCAAAATTAGTGTCCACATTTTTAACTTTCTCAAATAATTGATCACCTGTTAGTGGAGACGGTGTTGTATGTTCTTCTGAACTTCCATCGAATGATGTCGTCCAAGAACGGTACTTATGTCGTCATGGTAGAAATCTGCGATGTCCTAGAAACACAGTTTTTGATGAATGTTTCAACCTAATTGATTGTGTACCTTGTTCGCAAACGGGACACCCTTGAGTTCCTTTAATGCTATATCCTGAAAAATTTCCATAAATAGGGAAGTCATTTATCGTCCTATACAACATGGCTCTCAAAGTGAAATCTTCCTTTCTGTAAGCATCATACAATATAACACAAGAATCCCACAATAATTTCAAATATTCGATCAATGGATCTAAATAAACATCAATATCATTACTCGGTTGTTTTGGTCTTGATATAAGCATATATAACATGATGTATTTTCGTTTCATGCATAACCATGGTGGTAAGTTATAATTTATCAACATAACCGGCCATGTACTGTGACTGTTTCTTTGAAAACCAAAAGGATTCATTCCATCTATAGATAATGCAAGATGAAGGTTTCTCGAATCGTTTCCAAATTCAGGATAATCATGATCAATTCTCTTCCACTGAGGAGAGTATGCCGGGTGACGTAGTATCCCATATTTAATTCTTGTATCTGCATGCCATGGTAATTTTTCTGCAGTCTCCTCACTTCCATATAGGCGCCTAAACCTTGGAATGATTGGAAAGTACCATAAAACTTTAGTAGGACTAGATTCATCTTTCTTGTATTGAGAAGCACCACACTTTGGGAATTCTTTAAGTGATTTTCGGTCCTTGAGAAATAGTATGCAGTCATTTGGGAAGGCATGTATTCTTTCAAAGATCATACCCATTGAGCGTAGCATTCATTTGGCATCTTATGTTCGGATCGGGAGCTCATTATCTTCTGGGAGCATGTCATTCATGAGATCAAGTAGTTTTGTAAAACTGGTGTCACTCCACCCATTGTCTACTTTAAAATTATACAGCTTCAGTACGGCTGACAATGCTGTATATTTAGTGCAACCAGCATACAATAGCATTTTTGCGCAACTTTTTAACTTCTCAAACAATTTTGGGCAATCAAAAAGTTCATATTCGACGGTCCTTGTCATTTCCTCAATACGATCATCATCATCATTCAAATATGTAATCACATCCTCCATACAATGATCTTCATTGTTCATGTTTTTAATCATATCAGATGATCCATAAAACACAGTGTCATCCCGGCCACTACCTACATTCGTTGTTTCCCTATGTTTATTCCAACATGTATAACTCTAATCTATTCCGTGATAGATCAAGTGTTCTTCCAACTCCTCTGGAATAATTTATTTTGACTAACAACAACATAAACACAGACAAAGGATTTGAGAAGGGTCACATGCATGATCTTTTAAAAACTTGATAAACTCTTTCACGCCTTCTTCATACTCTTTTGTCAACCGATTGGAATTCATCCATTCTTTATTTATATTCATCCTATTTAAAATCCATAGGATGGGTATATAGGTTAGGGGTGAAGGAATATGAGTATAATTTAGATAAAAAACTAGATACTTCAAAAATGGTGGGGGCGTGCTCATTAATAGAAAATCTTGGGTGGTTCTTGGGATTCATCCAATCTCTTCCTCTCTTCGACCCCCCTGATGAGGGGTGGTTCTTGGGAGTTTTTTATAGTGCGTTAGTGAGTTATTCCCTCATACTTCCTCCATTACTATTATCCTTTATTTTCCTATTATTTGGGATGATTTTAACTAGGATTTGTGTGATGATTTCACTATATCATCTTCAAATCAATTCAGATGATGTAGATTTTGATTGTATTGGCTAGAGGTTATACTCGTACGATGAGTGCACCATGTTTTGTGTGGTTTAGGTGGTGTTGTGTTTCCCAGTGAGTTTTTAAAAGATTATTCCTAATTATATTAAGGTGAATAATTAATTATAAGTTTCTATAATTAATTATTTGGGAATTGTGCCTTGAGATTGGGTCTCAATCATTGGTACAAGATTAGATAAGGCATGTATAGTCTTGGTTGAGGATGAGTTGACCTTGGTGAGGGAGTTACTCCATTTTTTGAGATAGGTGGACCCTATAATACAAAACCATGTTCCAATTTATGCATGACTGTGCATTCATGCATGAGTATATGTGTCCCAGTGAAAGGGATAGAAATCAAGAGAAACCAAGGTAAACAAATAAGGTTTTTTTGATCCACTAAGAGATAGAGTGAGGGTTCTATTGAATGTTTGTGATTTTGTGATCATCCATAGATTATGTCTCCATGGAGTAGTTGTGTTTATGAGAGGATTGGGTTTGGTATGAGATTTGTATAGCCTAGTTAGGTTTTCTAAGGCTATTTGAGTAGGTATTAGAGTCTTAGGCCTAAAGAAGATGGATCATATAGTTTTATATCTCATATATGATGAGGAACACCCTCTTAAGGATATATAAGAGTCATGGTGTGATAATATGATGCGAGATATAGAAATGGGGATATATATAAACCAAATAGAGCACACAACAAAACCATGAGGATCCATAAGCATAGAACATAAAGAATACATAAACATGATCCATATACAGCATCAACTGAACAAAATAGAAACTAAAAACAGAGATAGAATAAATCATAACCCGACCAGATATCCTCATGACCTTTGGGTTACCAGTAACTATAAGACCAACCTTCTTTAAAGGAAACCTAAACAAGAAATCCAAACCTAAAAATAACTTGGGTCTACTGATGCTGAGTGTCACAAGTAGGGTGTGAGCATAAAACAACTTAGTAGGCAAGCACCACAGAATCCATACATTACCTTTCCTAAAATAATACAAAAACACTAGTTTGAAATACATTTATAAAATAGGTTTTTATTATTTAAATAACCAACACATATTTTTTAGAAAATCCATTTTCAAAACAAATCACAAATTCCCTTTTTAAAATAGATATCTAGTTTAAAAAATGAATTCAAAATTCAATATAAGAATCCAAACAAGGTTATCACAGAGCCATGATGAAATTAATTGAAACAATAAAATTAGAAAAATACTGGAAAAGTAGATAACCAAAGTGCAGAAAAATAAAGAAGAACATATAGATAGGTAATCATTAGAATTACCTAAACATACCTAGAAGAAATCCCTAGACTTACTAGGTTCAGACTCACCTGCCGACATATGGTGTACCTCCATAGTAAACAACCAACATTGATGCTCCATTATAGTAGTATACCAGAGAATGAAGAGGCCATCACATGCATGGTATAAACCAATAACACACAGATGACTCTACACATTTCTTTATCAAGATCCAGCACCAACTATATGGAAAACCTCTCCACAGAGGGACAACCATAGAGGTTCCCATCACATATCAAGTCACACACAAGTTCCAACCAGGCCTATACATCACATGAGTTTCAAAACCAATTTCCAAAACACCACAAAATACCAATAGATCTTTAAAATTTACAAATAAAATTCCATTTTCAAAACCAAGGGGAAAACACCATGTAAGCTCTGAAGATTCCAAATGGTCCTTTATGCCATTTAAAAACCAAAACACACCTCAAGAAGCCAAACATACCTAGATTTAGGGAACACATTTGAAACTAAATTTGAAATTTGGGAACCAAGGATCCATTTTTGAAACAATGGGGTTTTATAAGAACCATTTGAAAGGAGGAGGGATAAGAAAAATAAGGAGGAAATGAGGGAAATTGTTTCGAAATCCAGGGTTTAAAGTGAGCATCATTTTATAAAGCCATTATCATTTGTGTACCAATCCATATTTTCACCCTGTGCACATATGAATATGCCTACATCCAATAGTTCACTTATAGAGGCCAAAATAATACAAAAAATTCTAATAAAATAAACACAAGGGTAATGATAATTAACCACAAGGGTTCACACAATGAACCAAAGCATAAAAGGCAACAAAAACCACTAAAAAAGATCAATTCAAAAGTAAACCAACCGTAAGTGGGGAGATCTAATCAAGATCAAACAAGTAACCAACCACATATACATGTATCACACACACAAGCATCACACATAAGAATAACGCCAAATCATAATTAATCTCAATATTGAAAATAAATGCAAACATAATTAATTCATGAAAATTAAATTTTACTCAGCTTAAGGAGGAGGACCCGGTGGTGGAGGAGAAGGAGGCGTCGACAGTGGAGGTAGCAGAGGTAGCGCGGAGGCAGTGTGGAGGCAGCACGAAGGCAGCATAGAGGAAGCGCAGAGGCAACACGGAGGCAACAGAGGCAGCAGAGGCATCTCAGAGGCAACGGAGGTAGAAGAGGAGGAGTAGGAGGAGGGGGGAGGAGGGGGGAGGAGGAGGAGGAGGAGAAGGAGGAGGAGGCTGTAGTGGAGGAGGAGGAGCAGGAGGATCCACGGTGGAGAGGCGACAATGGAGTAGGCGAAGGAGGAGGAGGAGGAGGAGGCGCCGGTGGAGGAGGAGGAGGAGGAGCCCACGGTGGAGGAGGAGGAGCAGTGACAGAGAGGAGGCCGCGACGCAAGAGGAGGAGGAAGAGGATGAGCCGCGGAGGAGGAGGAGGAGGAGAAGTAGGCGCTGGATGAGGAGGAGGAGGCAGCGGCCACAGCGGAGGAGGAGGAGAAGGAGGCGGCAATAGCGGCGGAGAGGAGGTAGCGGTGGAGAGCAGGCAGCGACGTAGAGTATGGCTTCCACGAAAGCTTGATAGGGTGCGAGGAGGAGGAGGAGGACCCAGTGGATTTTATAAATCCTGCGTGGACCTTTATCAGCGCTAGTAAAAAGAGCAGATAAAGGGGGTATTTATTAGCGCTAAAATGAAAAGCACTGATAAATACCACCTTTATCAGCGCTCTTTTAGCACTGATAAAGGTTGTAATTTATCAGCACTTTTGTAGTGCTGATAAAGAGTGACTTTATCAGCGCTTTTCATTTTAGCGCTGATAAAGACACTCTTTATCAGCGATTTTGTAGCGCTGATAAATACGTAGTTTATCAGCGCTAATAAAAGCGTTGATAAATGTATAAATTTAAGAATTTATTTATATTATTATATATTTATTTAACTCTAAATATATATATCTCTATTTATACTTATAAAATTATTTGAAAGGTATATTTATATATATATCATTGAAAATATAATAAAATATATATTTATTTTTTAAATATAATTTAATTTTAATTATAAGTGTACATTTTTTATAACATATATATTATATGGGTAACATAATGAATTATAATCTATAAATGAACATTATTCAATATGCACATATATATATGCATGTATGATATATTCATTGACCCGAATTCATTAGAAAACACATATATATACGCATGTATGGTATATTCATTGACCCCAACTCATTGAAAAACACACATATATTCAATAATTATAATTATACATATATATTAAAACATATTATATATTTATAAATAAAACAAATACATTAAATATAAAGAAATATAATAAATATATATATTAAATATAATGAATTAATAAATCTAATAAATATAATGAATTAATAAATATAATAAATATATAATGAATTAATAAATCTAATAAATCTTATAAATCTAATAAATATATTTAATATTAATCTTATAATTATTTAATTATATATATATATGTAAATATATATATATTTAGTTACAACATGTGTTTTTTATTTAATGTATACAATAAATATTATCAGTGCTAAGCAAAGCACTGATAAATGTAACATTTATCAGTGCTAAGAAAAGAGATGATAAAGGGATATTTAAAGCGCTGATAAAGGCCTACCCATTTATCAGCGCTTTTCCGTTAGCGCTGATAAAGGCAGGCGTCTACCTTGCCCAGTTTTTTGGTAGTGTTAGTCTTATTTATTTTTTATTTAGAACATACCTTTATGATTTCCATCTTGGGTAAATACGATAATTTCGTTTGAGGAAGTGTGGACCACCTCCCCCTCAAAGTGATATGATTCATTAACAAACTACATGGAATGTATTATGGACGTGTTTAGTGAAATTATATGATATATATGACATAATTATTCTAATTTAATGATTTTTTATACATATATACATATATGTCATTTTATTTTTTCTTTCAATATGACAATAAAATGGAAACATTGTTCATGCGTACGTACGACCTACCATCTCCATGATTGGTGTATTCAATTTCATAATTATATATTCTATATATTATTATAATACATATATACTAAATATAAATGATATTTATATCATGGTTTACATTCTGTAAATCATGATATATGTATAAGGACCAAATATATAACAAGTTAAGACAAAAACGGAATACAAAGCAAATATTACTCGAAACATAACCTTAACATGAAATTGTTAACAAATGGGTAATAGAAATTCATAATCAAAACATATATGGTATTGGATATAATAAATTGGTTCTTTAAAATATTTATAATAAAATTAAATTTATTATACATGATTTTTGAATGATTACGATGAGAGTCAAGACACAAGATAAGAGAATTTCATCTCACTTTTTATTTCTGTAAGATACATGCTTTATTCACCACACATTCCTTTTTTGTGATGTGTATACTACCCATGGATATATTATATTATTATTACACTTAAATTTATGGTATTTACATATCCATTTTATGATCTTTTTTTCATGCGGGTTATGTTTCAAAATTTACCAAATTGGTAAAATAATTTTGTCTCAATTTTTCTTCCTTGAGACACATGCCATGTTATGCACCTATATTTTTACATGATGTGTAAATACTGCCTTCAAAATTTTATATCATGAATATAATTATAAAATTATATTTTAAGTTTCATGTAATTTCAATTTCTTACATGGGTATTATGGTTCAAAGTTACCAAGTGGAAAGAGTTTTTTGAAGCAATCTCATCGCTTTTCGAGATTGTTTATGTTTATGCTTATTTTGATGAAATATTATGATCCATATCTTAAAAAAACTCATGTATTTTCTTATAATATGGTTATTCATGATATATTCATGCATTGGTACCACTTTTTCACTCTTTGGTACATAAGATAGTTAAGAAAGTTTTTTTAAGAAATCATGAGTTTACCCTCTCTTTGGTTGGAAATATGTGTTACTTCAAAACCATGTTTTCTAAAAAAGGTTTCCAATAATATTATACTATTATCCTATAATATTTTAAAAAAATACCCTTTTTTTCTTTTACTAATGTTTTCAAAGGAATATTCCTATCACTTTCTTAACAAGATATTTTCTTTACCTTTTTACTATGAAAAATGAATGTTATTTTTACCTAAAATAACATGTATGGATTTAACCGCCATCATTTATTTGAAGATTTATTTTATGGTTTAAAATGTTAATTTTTAAGAAAATGTTTTTAAAATTAATTTTTAAAGAAATGGTTTTCAAAACGTTTTCAATATTTGTTTATGAGTTTTCAAAGTATTTTCCAAGGAAAGTGGTATTCGAAAAGGTTTTTAAGTTTCTTTTATAAGTTTTTAAGGAAAATGGTTTTCAAAATGTTTTCATGATTATTTTATAATTTTTCAAAGGAAAATATTTTCAAAATATTTTCAAGTGTTATATCTATGTTTTCAATGAATGTTCAATGAAAATTATTTTATAAATGGTTTATATTTTAAAAATCCTTTTCAAATAAAAACATATATTTTCCTAAATAAATGTATTCAAAATATCTTTCCAAGTTATTTTCAATATAAGATGACATACATTGGAATTACTCATTACCTTATTGGAAATTATCTAAAGGTTTCATTCAAATTATTTCTCTAAAGGGTATATGTTTTGATTGGATGATGTTTATGAAACCCGTTCCTCTTTCATGGGTTATATGATTTTGAAACCCATTCCTCTTCCATGGGTTTTATGCTTTTGAAACCCAATTATTTTTAAAGTTTATGATTTCATGAAGTGATTATGAAACCTATCTCTTTTCATAGATTATGATGTGATGAAATGTTAATGATACCCATTTCATTTCATGGGTTATGATTTTATGTTTATAAAACCTATCTCTTTTTATGGGTCATGATATGATGAAAGTTTTATGTTTTGGAACATGTATGAATGATGTTATTATGAGATAGGTGGGACCTATATATCCCTTTAATGCATTGGTTAATGATGTATAACTCATGAGTATAAATATTTTGTTTGAACCGGATTACATGTTCGCAATGTTATGTATGGACTTGGTTGCATGTCCATAAGTTTATGCGTGAACCTAAATACATGTTCACAATATTTTGAGTGAACCTTATTATGTGTTCAAAATGTTATGTGTTAAGATTATTACATGTTCACAATGTTACTAATGGACCTAGTTTCATGTCTATAAGTTTATGCGCAAACCTGATTACATATTCACAATGTTATGCTTGAACCTGATTGAATATTCATAGAATTATGCATGGACCTAGTTGCATGTCCATAAGTCTATGAGAGGACCTTATTTTATGTTCTTAACTCAATGAGTGAACCCGTCTCTACTTATACATGTTCACGATGTTATATGTTCATGTGTATGCCACAATTCCATGTCGTATTCCCATGTTATGATTTCATGAATTATGATCTTGTTTTTCGTATGATTCATGTCTTATGAATTGTAAATATTTATGCCATGATTCATTATTATGACCTTAGATATAAAGGGAATGATATTTGAATGATCACGACCATGTTCTCATTCCTTTATGTTCATGTCATGATTATGTATTTCCCTTATTTACCCTTACAGAGAATTTAGGCTCACCCTTTTTATATGTTTTCCTTCCCTAGGTTATGAAGGAAGGTTTTTAAGTATAATTACTAAGGGGGAATATATTTATAAGAAATATTGAAGATATTTCATGGAGTTAGAATATTTTGTTCCAAGTTTCCAAAGGCACTAAACTAATATGGTCTTGGGGCATCCATTTTTGCAATGTATTAAGTATTCTACAAAAGTGATGTAATGTATATGTATGAAAACAAAGGTTCACTATATAGAGAACATCATTACTCTTCCCTCCCCTCTCTAGAGTCCTACCAAGGTTCCCCCAAGCTCTTAAGAAGATCTTCCCAAGCATTTGTATCCATACTCTCAAGGTAAGTGATCCTCTTCTTATCCTCTTTATTCATGTATCTTCATTATCTTACGACTTTTATCTTCATTTATTAATGTTGGGATATGTTCTTCTATATTCAAATTACATTAAATTTTATGTATAAATGATGAGAGACCCATTTAAATCTCATCAATCCCTCCCATGAACTTGTCGGTTCTGGGCGTAATAGAAACGTGCGGTGGGCGGTGCCCAACTTTTCTTTTTTCCATAATTGATGATCAATTCAAGATCTATACGATGTTTAATCACAGTGATCAATGGAATTGAATCAAATATGAACAACATTAATCATGACAAAACCATATAGAGAGGAGATCAACACATATTGTTTATAATTAATTTAATTAGATAAAGAATTACCTCTAAGGAATTATTTCTTCATTGACGAATCTGACGACAGATCAGTAGTCCACCATCATTGCGTTATAGAAACCAAGTATAGATTTCCTATAGAAGTGATCCACATGTATTTCAAGAATCTCCAGACATCCCCAAATGAATCTTTGAATGCTAGAACAGAAGATCCTTGTGCTTGCATCATCTGCCTTGATCGCCTCACGAATCACTTCCAAAACATTCTTCTTGATCCGGTGGAGGAGGATTTCTCGCCATTATTAGGAGCATTATTAGATAAGGGAGATCTCTAGTCTTGAGAGGATCCTCCAAGATGTTTTTTACACAAATGAATTGAATTATTGAGAAAATAATATAATTGGGTATTTATATTTCTCAGTTAACATAAATTAATTACACAAGTGACCTTATTTATTTATTTAATCCTAGAAAAAACCCATGTCAAATAATAAAAATAATATTATTTCTCAACATGTTATTAACTTGAGAATTATAATTAAATATTATTTAATTAAATAATATTAAATAGTTATTATTTTTCATTGGACCATTAAACTTAGTCCTCCATTCCTCCACAATATTTATCAGGCCTGAATAATGTCTATTTATTTATTAAATAAATATCACTAAATTATTCACCAATAAATAAATAAATATTATATTCACTAAATAGAAAATAAATATTTCTTAAATATTCTGCTCACAATATATTCTCTCGAATAACTAGTGATAGAATAAATGCAATCAAGCATACATGAATAATTATTAAACCATGTTTATAAATAATATTTATTCAACCTATTAAATAATAATGAATAATATATTATTTAGCTAAGATTTTGGATACACTTAGTGTGTGACCCTCTAGGCCTATTTATCAGTGACATTAGGTGAAGCAGCCTAAAGTACAAGGTTAACATCTAGAAACATTCCATGGAACCCATAGAGAAAGAATTTAACGCTACAATGACATGTCACATCATACGAACTCTTACTATGTAATATAATCCCTTTATCAAAACATCTATAATCGAGTAGGTTGCATGCTAGTGGCATTAACCTATACACTCAATATATTTTTCCTTGACTTTCCAGAAATAAAACATGACTATTGAACACCATGTCCATGGATTTTATTGGGCTATATAATTTTCATCAAAGGGACTCAGATATTAACTTATGTTAAAGAACAGAAGAGATAAATTATTTCTCGCATTATTCATTAATGCAATATTACTCATGACGCACCCAATGTATCCTACCTCTCTACGAACATATATCATCATGGTTTTCATCAATACATCTAAGTGAGTGACTCCTAATACTCATTAATAATAATCTTAAAGTCTAAGGACCAATACACATGTTCAGAGAAAGGAACATCCAATGACATATATAAATGTGGATTTTTTACTGACGGGTCTCATTCTCATAATATCTATACTGGATATTACCAAGGGAATACACTATAATAAGGTACATAGAAGTACTATGAGTCTCCACCCTTGATAGACTATATTATTTGTGTCCTTAAAATTATATCATATGGATATAGAACATATATTCAAGAATAGTGTCATATCACTTTCATGTTCTCATCATAGCGGGGAACTACTACAAACTTTTATTTCAAAAGATAATATTAGGACATTATCACATACTATGTCATATATAAGAACAATCATGATGTGATAAGTAGTTTATTAATATTAAAAAAAATTAATACATGTTTAACATAACGTATAAAGAAGTTGGTTCTAGGTAACCAACTCCAATTGACTCCAACTTGAACTAGATCCAACTGCTAACAACCTTCAGTCCGATGGCTCTCACATGATATTCATGCTTTTATTGAGATAAGACTTTAGTAAAGGGGCCTGCCAAATTCTCTTCTGTGGGTACTCTACTCATTGAAACTTCACCCCTCTGATAGAATTCCCTCAAGAGGTGATGCTTTCAGAGTATATGCTTTGTCTGTTGGTGTGACCTTGGCTCTTTTATAAGTTCCAACACTGTAGTATTACCAAAATGCAATGTGATAGGGTATTTAATCCTACGTATCACATCATAATCCTGGATAAAGTTCTAAATCCAAACAACTTCCTTGGATGCATCAGAAGATGCTATATACTTAGACTCTACTGTAGAATCATTAAAAACTGGCTGCTTTGAACTTTTCCAGCTCATAAATTCTCTATTGAGACCAAAAGCATATCTTGATTGCGACTTCAGATCATTCAGATCTGTATGAAAACCAACATCATTATAATCCCTGATGACCAGCTCCTTGTCTCCTCCATACACCTGGAACATATCCATAGTTCTTATCAGATACTTAAGGATAACCTAAATATTAGTTCAATTCTGTTCTCCTAGATATTCTTGATATCTTTCTACCATGATTAGTGCATATGCAACATCAATTATAGTACATAAAAAGGCATACATGATCGATCATACCACTGAAGTGCATGGGATCTTACTCATTCTCTCTTTCTCTTAATGTGTATGGGGACACATTTTCTTAGAAAGATGTAAGCCATGTGACACTAGAACCAATACCCTCTTGGATTGTTCCATACTAAATCTCTTTAGTATCTAGTCAATATTTGTACTTCGACTTAGTCAAAGAAGCCTCTTAGATCTATCATAAATGATCTTGATCTCAAGAATGTAGGCTGCTTCACCTATGTCTTTCATGGAGAAGCACTTGTTCAACCAGTCCTTAACAAACAGTATGACTGGTATGTCATTTCCAATAAGTAACATGACATCAACATATACTACTAAGAAAACAACTGCATTCCCATTAAAACTTTTGTAAACACATGGATCACATTCATTCTTAATGAAACCAAATTATTTTATGGCTTCATTGAATCAATGTTACATGACCTCAATGCTTACTTCAATCCATAAATGGATCTATGTAAATTGAAAATATTTTTGGCATCAACTGGAGTCCCAAACCCTTATAGTTTTCTCATATAGACATCTTATTGAAGGTTACCATTAACACTAAAAAAAATAGATTAGGGGTGGTTTTTTACAGGGGGTTATTCACAAACCCCTCTAAATTTTTAGAATTTTTTTTCAAATATTTGGTTTTATTTTTAGAGGAGATTATGTCAAAACCACCACTAATTTAATAATTAGTGGCACTATATATTCGGTTGGATTTTGGAGGAGCTATATATTTATAATATTCATTTGGATATATATATATATATGAATTTTTTTTAAAAGGAAATAGTGCGGGTTCACAACCCCCTCTAATCTCTTAAATTAGAGGGGGTTCACGAGCCGCCGATAATCCCGTAGACTATATGGGGTTTTGAACCCATTCTAATTTATGAAATTAGATGGGGTCTATGAGCCGCCACTAATCCCTTAGATTAGAGGGGGTTTTTTAACCCCTTCTAATTTATGAAATTAGAGGGGGTTTTGAAACCCTTCTAATTGATGGAATTAATGGGGGCTGTGAACGCCTTATAATTTATGAAATTAGAATGGGTTTTGAACCCCTTCTAATTGATGAAATTATAGGGGTTTTAAATCCCCTCTAACTTATGATATTATAGGGGTTTTTAACCCTCTATAATTCAATAAATTCTATGGGTTCATGAACCTTCGATAATCTATTTGATTAGAGGGGATTTTAAACCCCCTGTAATTTTTGTAATATAAATCTCATATAAATTCAAAATTTATAATTAAAGAGACCCTTGATTTACAAAAATTACATTACATAACTTTTTATGAATACTTAAACATTATAAAAATAGATGCAAGAATACCATACTAGTCTAGTGCCTTTGGAAACATGGAAACATAAACACTGGTACATAAATGAGCTACATTATATTCCAATAGGTTCTCCTTGACTAAGACCCTTCTTAGAAACATAAAAAATAATACATATCTTCATAACTTGGGGAAGGAAACATAAAAAGGGGTGATATCAAATGCCTAGTAAGGGTAAACAAGGGAGACATGTAAGCATAAACATGATCATAATGGTATGAGACCATGATCATGAAAATAGAAGATCATATCCTGCATATCGAAGATCTTACACATGAATCATGGAAAAAAGATTAGAAGTTCATAAGACATGAATCAAAAAGAAGTAAAGGACATAATCCATGAAATCATAACATAAGAGTAATACATGGAATTGTGGAAAATAGATAAGCATATAATGATTTACATAGTATCCAAGGCATTGTTTCCAAGACCATATTAGTAGTCATGTTCATTTCCATGGCCATCATAGTATCATGAGTTCACTCATCATAACCTCATAGTAGTCATGGTTCACTCCCATGGCCATATTAGTTATAAAGGTTCACTCACAAGACCATATTAGTAGCATGAGTTCACTCCTTATACCATCATAGTCTATATCATGAGATATAAAACTGTATCCATTGAATTTGAGGGAGATATAGGTACCACTCGTCACATAATAAAATCATAAATACATGTGCCAAAAGATAATAAATGAACATATCATAACCTATGAAATGAAATGGGTATCATAAATATATAAAAATATCATAAACTATGGAAAAAGACAAGTTTCATAATCATTTCATCATAAACATAACCTGTGAAAAGAAGAGAGTTTCAAAAGCATATAACCCGTGAAAGAGAAACGAGTTTCATAATATCATTCCATAAAAAAATAACCCATTTAAAGAAATAATATGAATAGTGAAATTGAATAATTACACATAAATGAATTATTAACTCCAATGGATGTTATCTTATATGGGAAATAATTTTGAAAGATCTTTTAAAAACACCTCTTTAGGAAAATATCCTTTCTTCTTTGAAAAATAAATTTTATTACATAAAACATTTTGATAACATTTTTCTTTGAAAATAGCTTTGAAAAATTATGAAGGAATATTTTAAAATAATATTTTTTTTAAAAATCCATTTTTACTTGATAATTATCTTCAAGTATCTTTTGAAAACATTTTAAAAAATATGGGTTTTGAATACAATAGATTTCTGACTGAAGAGAGAGACAATCATATTTTACTAAAAACATTATATTAAGTACTAAAGAGAGTAAAATGGTACTAAAAAAATAAGAATTTAAAGAATAAAAAGAGTATAAGTAAGCTCAAGAATATTATTTATATATGGATTATATTTCACTAAATTAAGCATAAACATAAACAAACTCGAAAAAAATGAGGAGATTGTCTCAATAAACTCTTATAACTTGGTGACATGGGATCATACTCTCCATGTAAGAAAAGGAAATTAAATTAAGATTAATATATCATGAAAATAAGGATATTCATTATATAACATTTAAAATCAAAGTATATACACCTCAAAAAAATTTTAGGTGCATAACAAAACATGAGTCTCAAAGAAGGAAAATCGAGACAAAACTATTTTACTGATTTGGTAACTTTTGAAAGTTAAAACCCATGAAAGAAAGATCATAGAATGGATATGTGAATAAGCATAAATTTATGTATAATATACAAATAATTAAATAATGGTCATAATATACACCACACAAAAGTAAAGAGTGGCGAACATAGCTTGTATCACACAAAAATTAAAAGTGAGATGAAAATCCCCTTACCTTGTGTCTAGACTCTCTCCGTACTCATACAATCTTCTTGTATAATAAATAAAAGTACAATATAAATATTTTAAAGAATAATATTCTTATATATATTACTATATATTCTTTTATTGTGACCTTATATTACCCACTTGTTAACGATTCTATGTTAATGTTTCTCTTCGGGTAATATTCGCTTTGTTATTCACATGTGTCTTAATTTGTTATATCGTCGATCCTTATACTTATGATTAAAAAATTTAGAACATGATATAAATATCAGTTATATACATTATAAGTATATTATAATAATATATATCATAATTATGTATGGAATGGAATACACCATTCATGGAGACGGTAAGCCATATGTATGTATGAACACTGTTTTCCGTATTTATTACCGTATTGAAAGAAAGTATGTAAATGAAATATGTATATATATATATCATTATTAAATTATCATTAATATATAATATATATCATATAAGTTCATTAAACCCATACTTAATACATTCTATGTTGTGTGTGAATGAATCACATCACTTTGAGGGGGTAGTAGTCCATACTTCCTCAAACAAGATTATCGCATTAACACCAAATGAAAGGTAAAAAGATATGTGTTATAAAAGGAATAAATAAGCTTAAATACATAATAAATATAATTTATTACATATATAAATAGATTTTCCATCATAATTTCCATCATTATTGGCGGTAAAGGAGAAATGAACAATCATCATTTCATGAGGCAGTAGTTCACCGTACACAGAAAACAACATGTTCAACATCCATTAGATGAAGGTTTGTGTATGTTTAGGTTATAAAATTCACATAAAACATCATATTATATTTAGGATACTTTTTTTTCACTCAATAATGTAATTAAGAGAGTATATGGGGTGGATAAAGAAAGTAAAGTAAATGATCTTGAGAGAAGACGTTACCTCTTAATTGGGCAACTCCTTTTGCTTTATGCCAAAAGGCTTCCTTAAGAAGGTTTATTCCCAAAGGTAGGCTTCAAGGTATAAGTTATGATTTTAGGAAATTTTATTGGGTAGATATTGGCTGAACTTAAAATGTTTGAGAGGTGTGAGGAATGGGTAGAGGTGGTGGCCTTCTATAGGGAAAGAAAAGGACTCACTTGGAAGTTTTAGAAACAAGTTAGGTGTGCACATGTTATTACATAAAAAAAGTCATAAAAAACAAAAAAAACTCAATAATGGAAGGTTTATGGATTATATATTGACATAAAATGGGTGTTGTACATTTTTATAGGTCAATTGGTTCCTCAATTATATGGTTTAATTCCCAATTAAGCTTAATTTGGCCTTAACTACTGTGATTAATTTTAATCACCTTTACTAATAATTTTGGTCAAAAATTAACATGGTATTATTAAAATTTAAATTTTAGAATGAATAAAATGGTTTATATTGTATTTTTTAAATTCAAATCATATTATATGAAAACTCAAGATTTCTGCTAATCCCGCAGACGGGACGAAATAACAGGGTTTTAAAGTAGGGAAAAGTTCAAAAGTTTGTTAATATTTTATATTTAGTTTCATAGTGAAATTGATTCTAATTAATGAAATTTTATTAATAGATGTAATATTTATCTAATTTGACCTTAAAACTAATTTATAATATCATTTATCATTAATAATTAATTAGACAAAAGGTAGTTTTTAAACTAAAAGCAGTATTTTTCACTATTCATCAAAAAATGAAGTTTCTCAGAAAAATCCCAAAAATTCACCCTAGGATAATTTCAAAGTTCTGAATTCCAAAATGATTTTTTTATCAAATTAAATTTTTAAATGTTTCTAAAATTAATTTTATTATAAGGACATTAAAAGTGGTTTATTTGAGAAAAAAATATTTTTAAACATAGAAGGACTTTTCCAAAAAATCATATATTTTATTATCAATATGTTTTATTTATATAAGAAAATTATAAAAAATATTTGAAAATTAGTTATTAATATTCATATTACTAAGTTTAACAGTTAGGTTATAATTATCTTATTTCAATAATTAAAACAATAAAAAGAGATGTTTTGTAGAAACTCAGTGTTGCATGTATCGTACGCCAACTCAGTGTTTCATGCATCGTATGGAAAGTTAGTGTTTCATGTAATGTACTCCAAGTCTTCATTTCATGTGAAAGGAATATTTAACTTATTTCATTGCAAGAATTATTGAAAATTTAAATTTATTCGAAAAAAATAGGTCCATAAAAACTCAGGGTGTTACATTATACCCCACTTTAAAATGAATTTCTCCCTCGAAATTCGTTACTCAGGTAAAAAAATGAGAATAATTATGCTTAATCATATCCTCAAGTTCCAATGTAGCTTCCTCTAACTGGTGATTTCTCCAAAAAAACTTTGACAAGGAGAGTGGTCCTGTCTTATAGAACTTTCTCTGATTGGTCCAAAATTTAAATAGGTTGTTCCTCGTAAGAAATACCCCGCTCCAACGGTATGACCTCAAAGTTTAGTACATGTGAAGGGTCAGGTATGTACTTCCTTCGGAGAGATACATGGAACAAATCATGGAATTGAGAGAGATTTGTAGGGAGTAACAAGCGATAATCTATCATCCCGATATGATCAAGAATATCAAAGGGACCAATATACCCAGGGATTAGTTTCCATTTATTCCTAAATCTCATAACTTTATTCCAGGGTGAGATTTCTAGAAATACCTTTTAACCGACTTCAAACTATAGATCATGTAGATGGTTATCAACATAACTTTTCTGATAACTTTGATATACCTTGATATACTGCTGAATGGTTCTAACCTTCTCGACTATTTCTTTAGGAATCTCAGGTCCCAATAGATTTATTTCTGAAACCTCATCCCAACATGCTGGATCTCTACATTTCTTACCATATAGGGATTCATATGGTTCCATCTTAATTATTGAGTGAAATATATTATTTTATGAAAACTCAACTAGGGGAAGGTGTTGATCCCAACCACCTTTGAAATCCAGAGAAAAAGTTCTCAACATATCCTCTAGTGTTTGAATTGTTCTTTCAGACTGACCGTCTGTCTGAGGATGATAAGAAGTGATAAAACTCAAGTCTATATCAAGTAATTTCTTAATACTTTACTAGAACTTTGAGGTAAACCTCAGATCCCGATATGATACAATGGAATGAGGTACTCCATGAAACCTTACCACTGACTTAATGTATATCTTGGTAATTTGATCAAGAGAGAAATATTCTTTCATAGAAATTAAGTGTGCTGACTTAGTAAGGTGATCAACTACCACCCATATATAATTAAACCCTTTAGAGGTTTTGGGAAGTCTAATGATAAAATCCATACTGATTTTCTCCCATTTCCATTCTGGTATGGGTAATGGATGCAACATCCCTTTGGAATTTTTTCTTTTACCCTTAACTTTCTGGCATACCAAACACCAAGATACAAACTCTGTGATATCTTTCTTTATGCCATCCCACCAAAAGTATTCTTTTAAGTCCCTATACATATTAGTTCTTCTAGGATGAATAAAGAATGAATAACTATGAGCTTCCTCTAATAGATCCTTATTCAAATCTTGCATGGAAGGAACACATACACGGTTCCTAAACATTATCATTCCATCTTGATAAAGGTTAAACTCATGAACATTTCTAACCTTCCTTTGTATCTCTTCATCTTCCTTTTGAGCCTATTTAATCTTCACTTGGATAGAGGGTTGAATATTCATTTGAGAAATATAATATTTTCTCCCTTCCTTCAGTAATTCTAGATCCATTCTTTAAAAATCTATAAATATTGTATCTTTTGTGATCCTCATCATAGATAAGCTAGTATGATCTTTTCGACTCAAAGCATCAACCACCTTGTTCGATTTCCGAAGGTGGTAATGTATTGAGAAGTCAGAATCCTTTATCAACTATAACCATCTTCTATGGAACATTTTCAACTCCTTTTGTGTGAATATATATATTTTATACATTTATGATTGGTATATATATCACACTTTTCCCCATAAAGATAATTCCTCCATATCTTTAATGAAAAAATTACGGCTGCTAACTCTAAATCATGAGTTGGGTAATTTTGCTCATGATTCTTCAAATTTCATGTGGCATAGGATATATCCATGTTATTTTTCATAAGAATACATCCCCATCCCTTCTTGGATTCATCAATATAAATTAAAAACCCTTATCCACTACAGGGTAATGTAAGCACAGGTGCACTGACCAACCTTCTCTTTAGTTCCTTGAAATTTTCCTCACATTCATCTACCTAGAGGAACTTAACACCCTTCCGAGTTAACTTGGTTAGAGGATTATATAGTCATGAAAAATTCTCCATAAACCGTTGAAAATATCCAGCTAAACCAAGAAAACTATGGATCTTAGTCATCATGGTTGGTCTAGGTTAGCTTTCAATAGCCTCTATCTTTGATGGATTTACAACTATACCACCTCTTGAGATTATGTGACCCAAAAATGAAACCTTTTGCAGCCAAAATTCATAGTTTGTAATTTTTTCATAAAAACTCTTCCTTAGGGTCTTTAGTAAAATTCTCAAGTGATATTCAAGCTCTTCATTTCTCTTTGAATAGATAGGAATATCATCTATAAAGACTACCAAAAACTAGTCGAGGTAATCTCTAAAGACTATATTCATTAAATCCATGAAGATAAAAGGGGAATTAGTAAGACCAAAATGCATCAATATATATTCATAGCGACCATACCTTGTAGGGAATTCCATCTTGGGTATATCTTCCTTATTGACCCTCAATTGATGATATCTAGAATGAAGGTCAATCATGGAAAAGTATTGAGCTCCACACAGTTGATCAAACATGTCATCAATACGGGGAATAAGATACTTTTTCTCGATTATGATCTTGTTCAACTCACGATAATCAATATAGAGTTTCATTGATCCAAATCTCTTTTTTACAAAAAGAACCGGTGTACCCCAAGGTGACACACTTGGATGAATGAGTCCCTTATCAAGTTTTTCTTGGAGTTGCTTCTTCAATTCCTATAACTCAATCAGGGCCATTCTATAAAAAGTCTTTGAAATTGGTGTGGAACCAGGTATAAGTTCAATTGAGAACTCAACTTCATTTTTTGGTGGAAGACTAGGAAACTCTTCCGGAAATATATCCAAAAAATCATGAACAATAGGCCTATCATAGATGTCAATTTTCTTCCCAACAATTTGAGATAAACAACCCTTTTGAATGGGGATTAATACCCATAAAATGGATGAAATATCCATAGGAAGTTCATACTTTCCATCACATTGATGGATGATAATAGGAGGGTTTGATATATCAAATTTAACTTACCATCCTTGAAAATTGATGTGGGATTTATGCAGAGAAATCCAATCCATTCTAAAGATGACATCAAATTCGACCAAAGGAAGAATGAAAAGATTTACAGGAAGCACATTCCCAAAAACTTCTACTGGATATGAATCATAGACTTGAGATACCATTAGGGATTTTCACTACTAATTCTACATCTAATTATTTTGGTAGAATCTTAACACCCTTAGAAAATTATTTAGATATGAAAGATTGGGTTGATCTAGAATCAAATATGACATTAGTAGTTCTATAGTGGATGGTAAGTGTACCTTTCATCACATCATTATCTCACCCCTTATTGGATATAGAGATTTCATGAGATTTCCCCTTGTCCTTCAACTTAAGAGGTTACTAATGTCGATCATCATCACTGAACCTTGGGTTTGGGCAGTAGTTAGCATAATGCCCATTCTCCTTACACTTGAAGCACTGAATCATGGGAGGTGAATTCTGTCTGGCTTTTTCTCCATTGGCATTTTGAGCTAACTTCTTCCCATAACTTTAGAAATAAATTTCCTCATGACCTTCCTTTCTACACTTAAAACATTTATTATACCCCTTAAGGAAATTTACTCCATGCTTCTTCCCACACTTAGAGCATAAAGTAAAGTTCATCTTCTTTTCTCCATGGTTTTTAGAGTTTCCTTTGAACTCCATATTCCTCCTTTTGTCAAAGCCATGAGATTGATACATCACTCTAACCTCCATTTAAACCTTAATTTCAAAATGAAAAATCTATTCATAACCACTAAAGTGTCTTATGTACAACGCCCTTATGATACTTGTATTTAATCCACCAAAGAACCTATCAACTTTACTTTCATGTTGGATGATAATTCATGAAGTGTTGCTTGAAAGTCTCATGAAATTAGCCTCATAGGTACCAACAGACTCATCATCACTTTGTTTCAACTCAAGGAACTATTTCTCCATCTTGTTATGAAGAATTAGAGGAAAGTACTTATTGAAAAATAAGTTCTTAACCTCATCCCAAACCATTTATTCAATAACATCTTGCTGCCTCATATTCTTGACTAGAGTCCACCACCAATTTGATTCACCTTCTAACTGATAAACAACCCGAATGACTTTCTCATGCTCTGAGCACTGAATAACTAAGAATATATTTTTAGTGGTACTAATCCACTATTCAGTAATAAGTGGATTAGAATACCCTTTGAAAGAAGGTGGATGTTGCCTCATGAAAGACTCAATAGAATATTGTTCCCTCCTTTGCTCATTTATAAGTCCACCATGATTCATAGCTTGAGAAAGCTGTGTGAGAATAACAATGAGGGTTTTCATTCCATCTCCCATAGCATTCAATTGCTCAGGAGGAAAATTGTTGCACTGTCCATCGTATTCACCATCAACACAGTTCTTTCAGGTTCTATCCATTGAATAAAACCAAAAGCATAGAGTAATAAATAGTTATCATAATGAGGAACCACATAATCATGAAAAATCACTTATAGTATGTCTAACTTATGACACCTTCCTTAATCTATGACACCTTAGGTTTATCCTAGTTTATTCATAGCCAACTTATATTTAAATCCTTCATAATTGTTTGTGAAGAGTTTTTGAATTCCCAAAGTATATCCCCTAGGAGTGTCAAACCAGGTGTACAGCAAGGCCCGTTGTTAGGTATCAGATTACCTCAAGTCAATCCTAAGACATATTTTCAGAGTTGTTACCCCTAGGTACATTTGTTCCAGAGACACATCCACTTGTAGTATCCAGAAATGGATGTATTTCTTAGAAACCACTCACTATATCCTTCACCCAAATTCCAGGACATTTTAATATACTTTGACTCATGCCTATACGTATCCTTAGACATGTCCTTAGGGTTCTCACCAAGGTTTTCTAATCTTACTTTCCAAAGGTTAACTAAAATTTTCCTTTGATACCTACTATAGAAACCCTCACTTTACAAACATTACATTAAATAAATTTTACGGAATACTTAAACATTATACAAACAGATGCAAGAAGGTCGTACTAGTCTAGTGCCTTTAGAAACATGGAAATATAAACACTGATATATAAATGAACTATATTATCTCCCACTAGGTTCTCCTTGACTAGAACCCTTATTAGACTCATAAAAAATAATACATATCTTCATAACCTGGGGAAGGAAACATAAAAAGGAGTCAGATCAAATGATCAGTAAGTGTAAAAAAGGGAGATATGTAAGTATAAACATGAGCATAAGGGTATTATAACATGATTATTAAAATAGAAGATCATACCCTACATATCAAAGATCATACACATGAATTATGGAAAAAATATTGGTAGTTCATAAGACATGAATCAAAAGGAAGTAAATGACACAATCCATGAAATCATACCATAAGAGTACGACATGGAATTGTGGAAAACACATAATCATATAATTATTTCCATAGTATCCAAGCCATTACTTACAATACCATCTTAGTAGTCATGGTTCATTTCCAAGGCTATCATAGTAGCATGAGTTCACTCTTCATACCATCATAGTAGTCATGGTTCACTCCCATGGCCATATTAGTAGTCAAGTTTCACTCCCAAGACCATATTAGTAGCATTAGTTCAGTCCTCATATCATCATTGTCTATATCATGAGATATAAATCTTTACCCAATGTATTGGAGGGAGATATAGGCCCCACCTATCACATAATGAAATCATACATACATGTGCCACAAGATCATAAATGAACATATCATAACCCATGAAATAAAGTAAAATGGGTAGCATAAAAAATTAAACAGATCATAACCTATGGAAAGAGACAAGTTTCATAATCATTTCATCATAAACATAACCCATGAAAAGAAGTAGGTTTCAAAATCATATAACCCATGAAAGAGAAACGGGTTACATAACATCATTCCATTAAAAAATAATCCATTTAGAGAAAGAATATGAATGGATAAATTGAATAATTCCCCATAAAGGCATGATTAACACCAATGTATGTTATCTTATATGGGAAATAATTTTGAAAGATCTTTTAAAAACACCTCTTTCGGAAAATATCCTTTCTTCTTTAAAAAATGATTTTTATTAAATAAAACCTTTTGAAAAACTTTTTATTTGAAAATAGCTTTGAAAACTTATGAATGAAGCTTTTAAAACAATAAAACATTTTTTAAATTTATTTTCCTTGAGAATTATCTTTATGGATCTTTTGAAAACATTTTTGAAAACATGGTTTTTGAATACAATATATTTCCAACCAAAGAGAGTGACGATAAGATTTTACTAAAAACATTATCTTAATTACCAAAGAGTGGAAAATGGTAATAAAAATGAGTTTTTTTTGAATAAACAGAGGATAAGGAAACTCATTAACATTATTCAGAGATGGATCATAATATTTCATCAAAGGAAGCATAAACATAAACAATCCCAGAAAAATATGAGGAGATTGTCTCAATAAACTCTTATAACTTGGTGACTTGGGATCATACTATCAATATAAGAAAAGGAAGTTACATGAATCTTAACATATAATGAAAATAATAAAATTCATGATATAAAATTTAAAATGGAAGTATATACACCTCAATAAAAGTTTAGGTGCATAACAAAACATGAGTTTCAAAGAAGGCAAATTGAGACAAAACTGTTTTACCGATTTGGTAAATTTTGAAAGTTAAACCCAAGGAAAGAAGGATCATAGAATGGATATGTGAATACCCATAAATTTATGTATAATATAAATAGAATTAAATCATGTACATAACATACACCACACAAAAGTAAATAGTGACAAACACATCTTGTATCTCACAAAAATTAAAAGTGAGATGAAAATCCTCTAACCTTGTGTCTTGACTCTCTCCGTACTCATACATGATTCATGTATAATTAATATAAGTTCATTATATATATTTTATAGAACCATATTATTATATCTATTATAATATATGATTTTATTATGACCTTATATTACTTTTTTGTTAACAATTCTTTGTTATGGTTTCACTTCGGGTAATATTCGCTTTGTTCTTCACATGTGTCTTAATTTGTTATATCGTTGATCCTTATACTTATATCATGATTCTAGAATGTATAAAATGATATAAATATAAGGTTTATACATTATAATTATAATATAATAATATATATAATAACTAATTATGTAATGGAATACACCATTCATGGAGACAATAAGCCGTATGTACGCATGAACACTATTTTCTGTTTTTATTATCGTATTGAAAGAAAGTATGTAAATGAAATATGTATATATATACATATAATTATTAAATTAGTATTAATATATCATATAATTTCATTAAACCCATCCTTAATACATTCTATGTGGTGTGTGAATGAATCACATCGATTTAAGGGGGCGGTAGTCAACACTTCCTCAAATGTGATTATCACATTAACACCAAATGGAAGGTAAAAAGATGTGTGTTTTAAAAGTAATACAGAAGGCTAAAGGAATAATAAATATAATATATTACATATATAAACATATTTTCCATCATAATGTCCACCATTATTGGTGGTAAAGGAGAAATGAACAATCATCGTTTCGTGTGGCTGTAGTTCACCATACACAGAAACAGTATGTTCAACATCCATTAGATGGATGTGTGTGTAAGTGTAGGTTAGAAAATTTGCATAAAAACATCATATTATATGTAGGATACTGGTTTTTTAACACAATAATGGAATAAATAGAGTGGAGAGGGTAAAGAAATAAAACAAAGGAAATGATCTTGAGAGAAGACGTTACCTCTTAATTGGGTAACTCCTTTTGGTTTATGCCAAAAGGATTCCTTGAGAAGGTTTCTGCCCAAAGGGAGGATTTAAGGTCAAAGGTAGGATTTTTGGGAAGTGGATTGGTTAGGGATTGTCCAAACTTAAAATTTTTGAGATGTGTGAGGAATGGGTAGAGGTGGTGTCCTTTTATATGAAAGGAAAATGACTCACTTTGAATTTTTAGAAACAAGTTAGGTGTGCACATGTTATTATCTAAAAAAAGTCATACCAAACCAAAAAAAATCAAGAAAGGATGGTTATGTACAAAATATGGACAACCAATGTGTGTTGGACATGTGTATAGGTAATTTGGGTCCTTAATTATAAATTTTAGTCCCTAATTAAGCTTAATTTGGCCTTAACTATTGTGATTAATTTTAATCACTTTTACTAATCATTTTGGTCAAAAATTATAATGGTATTATTAAAATCTAAATATTAGAGTGAATATAATGGTGTATATCAGATTTTTGAAATTAAAATCATAGAATCAGAAAAATTAAGATTAGTGCTAATCTCGGAGACAAGACGAAATAACAAGGTTTTAAAGTAGGAACACATTCAAAAGTTTGTTCAGATTTTATATTCTGTTTCAAAGTGATTATGATTATAATGAATGAAATTGCATTAATAGATGTAATATTTATCTAATGTGACCTTAAAACTAATTTATAATATCACTTATAATTAATAATTAATTATAAAAAAGGAAGATTTTAAACTGAAAAGCAGTACTTTTTACTATTCATCAAAAAATAATGTTTCTCAGAAAGATAAAAAAAATTCACCCTAGGATAATTTCAAAGTTATGAATTAATAAATGAAGTTTATTTTATAAAATTAAATTTCTAAATGTGTCTAAAATTAATTTTATTATAAGGAATTTAAAAGAGATTTATTTGAGAAAATGATATTTTTAAACATAGAAGGACTTTACCAAATATCATATCTTTTATTATCAATATGTTTTATTTTTATAAAAAATTAAAAAAAATATTTGAAAATTAGTTATAAATATTCATATTAATAAGTTTAACGGATAGTTTATAATTATATCATTTCAATAATTAAAATAATAAAAAAGAGATGTTTCATAGAAACTCAGTGTTGCATGTATCATATGCCAAATCAGTGTTGTGTGCATCATACACCAAGTAGGTGTTGTGTGTAATGTACTACGAGTTGGTGTTTCATGTCAAATTAATATTTGACTTTGTGCATTTTAATATATAAATAAAAATTTAAATTTATTTGAAAAAAAACTAGTCCATAAAAACTCGAGGTGTTACAATAATATATATGTGTGTTTGTGCATGTGTGTGTATATATATATTACATAAAAAAATTATATAAATGTATTTAAATAAATTATAAACACACACACACACATGTAAGGAAATTATATAAATATTTATACATATAAACAAAAATATATACATATATAAATATTTGTATATATAATATAAATGTAATTAAAAATATATTTATTCAAACGTAAAATTTATATATGGTTTTGTAAATACTATAAATTTATATTATGATTTATATTATACATATATTATATTAAATAAATTTTTATTATATATATTTTTATAAATAAATTTATATTATATTATGAATACAAATATATATCATATAGACAAAATTAAATATAAATATAAATATATATATTATATAATTATATTATATATATTTTTAATTATATATAAATTTATATATATTATAAAATTCTTTTATGTATATTATAGAATACCATATTAATTATAAATTAATTTAGTGTGTGTCTATATATATATATATATATATGGACCACTACCCCCAATTAAGGGTGGTTCTAATCGCCCCTAATTGGACCTCTGAATCAGATATGATTAAAACTACCACTAATGATTCCAATTATGGTGAATTTAGGGTGAAATTAGAGGGTTTTAAAACTGCCTCTAATATAACGACCACTAAACACTAGCCTATTTTACCAGCACTTACCGAAAACCGCCTCTACGTGGGTGTCCAGGGGGGCTTGGGTAGGGTCAAATTAAAAAAAAAAGGTATTTTAGGGGTGGTTCTAACCTCCCCTAATTGGACCTCCGAATTAGTGGTGGTTAAAACTGCCTATAATGTATCTATTTATGGGGAATTTAGGGTGAAATTAGAGGGGGTTAAAACTACTTCTAATCTTACCACCACTAAACACAAGCCAATTTTACCGGTGCTTACCGAAAACTGTCTCTACGCAGAGTCAGCGACCACTTTAGCTGTGATTATGGGTAACCACCGCTAAAATGGTTAGAGGGGGTTATAGACCCTTCTAAATGAAAAAAATAACCCCTTATAATTTCCCTATTTTTTACATTGTAAGGAATGAAATTTTAACATCCATATTCCAAATCTCATAGTCATGGTAAGCAGTTATGACAAGTATGATTCTGATGGATTTAAATATGGAAATTGGAGAAAATGTTCCATCATAGTTAATTATTTAACACTATTTAAGCCCTTTATCCACTAGAATTGATTTATAGGTACTTAATTTACCTTCCATTTCCAGTTTCCTCTTGAATACCCATTTTCAGCCGACATTCTTTACATCAATTGACGCATTGACCAGAATCCAAACTTGGTTTTGATACATGGAATCCATTTCAAAATTCATGGATTCTTTCTATCTTTTAGCTTCTGAGCTATCTACTTCTTCTATGTAGGATAGAGGTTTATCATTGTCAACCAATAACAAGTCACCATCCTCAGTGACCAGAAAACCATATCTCTCTAGTTCTCTTACCCATTTTACACACATATGCGGTACTTGTGTTTCAAGAACTACTTCTTCCACATGGACCTATGAAATATTTTCCTATACCAACTCTTGTTTATCTTTAGCATAAACTTCATCTAAGTCAATCATTCTCCCACTATCCTTTTTGGGGATTTGTTCCCTCTCAAGAAATATGGCTTGTCTGGAGATAGTTAGTTTTTTGTCTAAGGGGTTGTATAGGTAGTATCCCTTTTTTTCCTTAGGATACCATATAAAGATACACTTCCGGCCTTAGGGTGCTAGTTTTTTTCCTGAGAATGACTTAAAAAATTCTTCACAATCCCATACATACGTATGAGATAAAACGGGATTCTTTCCACTATGTAAGAACCCGTTTTTTTTCACCCAGGTATGAATCCTTTAAATTTTGATCTAATTATTTATTTTGGACCTAACATTAATGAAATTTGATTTAGTAAAGGTACCAAGGGTTTATGAGGATTTTTTGGATCCCAAAACCCATTTTTTTTAAAATGTCCCTATCACATGGTGAGAGTAAACCATGTAGAAAGGGCGCACATTTATATCTAACTATGTAGATGGTTTGTAGTTTCAGGAAAAGTCATTAAGCACGGTTGGCACAAGGTTTCCCTAACTGTGCGACCTAACTGTGCGAGTGATCATCCTCTCCAGGTACCTGTGCATGGTTTGTGCAAGGTTTGTCAAATCGTGCACAAGCTAAATTTTGGGAATTTTTACCTTTTGCCCTTAATGATATAATTAAGACCCTTTTTCTTTCCTATTACGATTACTACAGGGATTAGCCTCATTTCCTCTCATTTTGGAGATTTTTGAAGTCCTAATCTAGGGATCAAGAGATATACTTCATCTAGAATCCATTAGAGCTTCCGTTCATCATGTTGCATGTGCAACGGTAATTACTCAAGTTAGTTTGAGCTGTTCTTTATCTCTCTTGCTCCCGACCTAGTTATCGAGGTGTGAGAGTTTTTACCTTTTTCTCAGATCTAATCCAATCCAAAACAATTTAGAGCCTAATAATGGAGGCGGAGAGTTGTACGAGCCTAATGTTGATGGTCTATACCTCATCCCTCAAGTTCTTCAATTTTGGAATTTCCATGTGGGCCTCGTTGATTTCATCAGGTGCCGTTTATTGAATTTATTTTCCATGTTTATCATAATTAGAATCATATGGTTATTATCTTTCCAAATATGTTATTATTTGTTAGTGGTTACTCCCACAACCCCATCCATCCCATGTAGGATGTTGTTCCATAATTGTCGTTTTAGTTTTTTGAAACATTTGATCTATAGTTCAGGTGTGACTTAGCTTAAACTTCCTTAGGTTAGGATTTTCTATATTAAATGGATTGATTTTTTTTTTGAATTTCATAATGGAAAGTACCATGTATGTTCACCACTTGACCTGCCTAAGTTAAGTGCTTCAATTTGATAATTAAATATGAAATGGAAATTGGTAAGTATACTAAGTATATGAATTGGACCTTTTTAAATGTAATTGAATCATAGGTTTCATGTACTTAGCACCCCTTACAATGTTAATGGAAGGTATCAGAGTGAACCATGATTTATGAAAATGTATTAAATGAATTAAATAAATTGTTGCATGCTACTTGTCCTTATCTCACTAATGAAAGGCAAGGCTTGAACCAATGGAATTATTGATTAATTATGACTTGAATAAATGGTTTCATGCTCAATTATCCTTATCACACTAATGAAAGGTAATGTATTGAACCTTATGAATTATATTAGACTTGTTAATAAAAATAAGAGTGGTCTGACTTGAGTTCACCTTGGATTCTTGAGGGAATGCCTTGAGATCTCAAGGACCCCATTCCAAATTCAAGGATACAACTTGCTTAGGTTGAGACCCACCTAGAACCTGATCCCTGTATAACTTTGGATGCTTGGTATGACATTTTATTATCCATGATTTAGTACTATATGATACCTTGGATACACTCATTGGATCCAACATTGACAAGTCTGTTCCATGGTTAAATCCCATTGGGCTTGGTCATTGATTAGCCCCATTTTCAATTAGATGAATTCCTTGGACTTGGTAGGAATCTTATTGTGGAATGTCTTGGACTATGATTCTTGGATTACACTCTTACCCTTAGACATACTATATTTATTACTAAGTTGGAAACACTTGAGGTCTACATTTCCTTGATTATTACCTTGGAACTTTTTTATTAAATAACATTACAGGTTGCCTTGATACATGTTGGAACCTTTACTATTATTAACATGTGACTTGAAAATAAACTAGTAATTACCAAATAATGAATTAGTTACATGTTCAAACACTAGTTGAGGCCTGAAGTAGGTACTTGGGTATTTAGTTACACTGTACTGATGTACTTTATACATCCATTATTTCATATTGTTACATTTCCATTACACAGGCTAGATGTTATAGACACTATTTGTGGTGGCCCACTGAGATTTATCTCACACCCTCTATAGGTACTGTTCGGTACCTGAGGCAGATTACATGTATGAAGGTGTTGAAAAAGGGAAGCATACAACTTTGAACACTTGATTTATTTCTATTTAGGATGGAGCTTGATAGTAGATGACCGAGCCTGAGCTTGGGATTCTTGGGATAGTATTTTGTTTTCCTCTATAATTTTGTGGAACATGTTATGACTACTATCATGTAACCATGTTTTTCCAGTTTTCTAGTGACATGAAATATCATCATCATTTATTTTAGTTGATTCAGTTATTGTTATCCTTTTTTATCAATTACTTTTATCATCTTCCACTATTTACTTGTATTACTTTCTCTATTTACCTATGTTTATATTTATCCACTGTGGTACACTCTGGTAATGAGGGAATAATCTCCCCATAGACACAAACTAGACCCTCGCTACTAGTCATCATACTTTGGCATTTAGGAGATGCGCTTGAGGCCATGTGGCCCACTAGGCTCAGAGAACCTATTAAGTGGAATCTGGGTCTAGGACGTCACAAAGTGGTATGAGAGGGGTTATTTTCTTGATTTACTATTTGGAGACAATATTTAGAAGATTAGGAACACTTGTGACTTGGTCATAAGCTATTCTTGGGCATCGCAAACCCAAGTTTGGGGTAAAATCCAAGTTACCCAAAAAATAATTGTTGTTCTATTTTTGACTATTATAGTTGACATTATTTCACTCTTGGGTGATGCACATGCTGTGTGGTGTTGTTTATTTTTCTTCTGATTGAGATTATATTTTATCCTTATCCTGATGATATAAGGGAAATGATCATTGTTCCATGAACCATTATAGACACCTATAATTCATATGTCATGCATATTTCTATGCCATATAGGTGCATTTCACTACTTTGCATTGCTTGATATGCCTGTGATCATTGAGTGATGCTGTGATAGTTAGCATATGATTTCATTACTCTTGGTTTCAATTGAGTGATTACCTATCTCAATTCATGAGGTGTATGGGCCCTCATGGTTTGGGATAGGTAATTTACCGAATCGAGTAATTATGCTATAAATAAATGGGTGTCATTTTCACTGATGAGGTGTACGGGCATTGATTCAATGGAAATGGATATCCATTATAAAGTGAAACATGACATATAAAATGAAATGGTTGTATGTAATTATCTTGCATTGGCATGTTTATAAAATTTAAATGAGTGAAACTGGTAATTAAAAATAAAAATAAAATGAAACTTATAGTTGATCACTTACTAGTACCTGTCTGTCTAAGTGGGTAGGTGGGGTTGTATGCCTTGGGTAGTGAGTTTTCTTACATTCATATTCCACTAGTGATGCTATCTATCTACTTAAATCTTTTTCTAAGGTGTGTGCCTGACATTTGTAGACCAATTCCATCATGATGTTCTCGTATCGTATGCCAGGAAGGTGGTGACGACCATGCTCCAGACGTGGTGGGACCTAAGCCACCAGTTTTACCCCTAGGAGTTACACTTGAGGCACCACCTTCTGTACCTAATATAGGAACTAATTCCCAAGTTCATGATATTTTCCTAAATCTGATGAAGTCCATGCATGGTGCTCCATGGCTTGCACCTATGATGGTTAATCTAACATGCGAGTTCCAACTATAGAATCCTCCTACTTTCTCAGGGTTTGGTGGTACACATGCTGATGAGTCTTGGATATATCCCATCCTATCTATCTTTGAGAATATAGAAACACCTCCAAAGTGGTGGGTTAATCATGCTATATACATTATTTGGTATTCAACCAAGCATTGGTGGGATGAAGTTACCCAGGCTGATCACCATCAAGGCATGGTATGGCCTGATTTCAAGACTGTTTTCTATGATTATTTCTTTACTCATACACTGAGAGATGATAGAGATTGAGAGTTCATGAATCTCGAGTAGGGTTCTATGTCAGTTATTGATTATTCAGTGCATTTCATTGAGTTACAATGATTTTCATCGCTTCTAGATGGTGATGAGCTTTCACATGCTAGACGCTTTAAGGATGGGATTCAGTACACCATCCGTACGCATGTGAATGTATTTTTCCTACCTAATTTTTTAAAGTAGTCAATCACGCTCTTATCACTAAGTGAAACTTGAGGGATGAAAATAACACCATACATAGAGGATCAATTCCACAATAGGCTAGTAGTTCTCCTGGTGGCAGGAAGTGTTCCATAGAGGTTTCTCATCAGGGAAATGACAACTAGAGTGCCCATTTTTATTTATCTATAGCATTTCATCAGTGTGGAAGATGGGGGCGCATGAAGACTCATTTCAATAGAGACCCAATGGAGTGATGATCTTGTGGATGTATAGTGAATCTTCAATATTTATACAAGACCTTTCCACCATCTTTGAGTGGAAAAGGATACGCACCAGGTCCACCTTCAAGAGAGGGTTCTTTTGCATCGTGTCAGGTGGGGAGTTGGAATAACACCGATAGGTCTAGATGAGGAGGAGGTTATGGACATGGTAACCAGACCCCTAAACACCAACAATGCCAATAGAGTAGTTATGATCATGGTAGCCTAGCGGTTGCATAGGGTCGTGGATCAGGTTAGTTGCATGAACTATAGCTAATACCTAAGGATCAGGCTACAAGACCATCTACAGTGTGGGGTACTATTCTAGTGAAATCTATCCTAGTATCTTATTTATTTGATATAGGTGCTTTGAACTCTTTTATCTCTATATCTATCGTGGAAATCCTTGGTCTGGAGATAAAATATTTCTATGGTGTAATGAACCTAGATACATCATTAGGATTGCGGTCTGAGGGCATATGCCAATGTAGGGACTATCCCCTTGAGGTAGGAAATTACCCTTTCTTATATAACCTCTTCGTTCTTGAAATTTCAAGCTTCAATGTCATTCTCAGGATGGATTGGTTGGTTTAGTATCATGATTTTATAGACTTCTATCACTGTATGGTATATTTTACATCAACAGAGGGAAGAAGTTATCTACATAAGGGTGAGTGGGATGTACAATATGGTAGAGTGAGACCAAAGCATCATGGGATAGGTGGAGTGAATGCCCAGATTGCAAAACTATTCATGGAGGATTAGGGTTTACATCAAGCTAATTTCTCTATAGTAGTGGACCATTTCAAGGATGTCTTTCCCAATGAATTTTCTGGATTACCTCCTCAAAGAGAGCTAGAGTTTATGATCAAGATTGTTCTAAGATCAGATCCAATGTCCATTACTACTTACAATATGGAACCTACACAACTTCAAGATCTCAAGTGGTAGTTAGATTATTTAGAGGCCAAAGGTTTTATACAGATCAATACATCCTCTTGGGGTTCGCTCATGCTTTTCGCCAAGAAGGCAGATGTAAACTTACATCTATTCATGGATTACACAAATTTTAACCATATTACAGTCAAGAATCATTATCCACTACCTTGAATAAATGATATCTTCGACTAGCTCTGAGAAGCTAGGGTCTTTTCTAAGATGGAACTGAGATCAGGTTATCATTAGGTGAGAGTTAGGCCATCATACATACTGTGTATAGATTTCCATAGCAGGTATGGTCTTTATGAGCACCTTCTTATGCTGTTCGATCTTATGAATAAGATTTCCATTTTCATGGATCTGATGAATAGGGTGTTCCACCACTATTTGGATTCTTTTTTCAAAGTCTTTTTGGATGACATCTTGGTGTATTCTCACACTCGTACAGACCATGTCAAACACCTTGAGAATGTTCTAAGTACATTGATAGAGAAAAATATTTATTCCAAGATTTCTAAGTGACACTTCTAGAGTGACAAAGTTCATTTCTTGGGTCATATTATTTTAGAACCAGGTGTATCTATTGACCCTGAAATGGTTAGTGCTGTAGTTTCTTAGGAGCATCCCAAAAACATGTTTGATATACAGAGTTTATTAGGACTGGATGGATATTACAGGTGTTTTATACATGACTTATCACACCTTATTTCACCTCTAATTGGTCTTAAAAATAAGGTTTTCAAGTCTCTATGGTCAGAAGCTTGCAAGAAATCCTTTCAGGAGCTGAAGGGGAGGCTTGTATTAACACCTATTCTAATTCTGCTAGAGCCAGGAAGTGGTTATACTGTATTTTTTGATTCATTAGGCATCAAACTAGGAGCAGTGCTGATGTAGGTGGATAGAGTCGTTGCGTACGGATCTTGGCAGTTGATTCCTCATGAGATAAATTACCCGATGCATGAGCTTGAGCTATTAGAAGTTTTCCATGCCTTACATTGCTAGATACACCATCTATTATGTGAGAAGTTTATGGTGTACATGGACCATAGGAGCCTCAAATATATCTTTAAAAAATGTTAATTGAAGATCAGACAATGGAGATGGGTCAAATATCTACAATCCTTTTATTTTGAGCTTGCCTATATGCCTGAGAAGGGAAATGTGGTTGCAGATGCACTGAGTAAGAAAAATCAAGCACACACCATATGGGAAGCCAATGATGAATGGATGTTAATAGACCTCTTCTCTGAGCTGAATCTAGAGTTTCATTATAGTCACTAGAAGTATTAACTCTCATCTTTGACATGCACCTCTCCCCTACTTGAGAAGGTGAAGGGTATACAATTTTCAGATCCTGAGATCTTGGTTCTCCATGAGAGTGTATCAGGAGATAACCCACCTCGAGATTGGTCTATAGATAGAGATGAAATCCTTCTTGTTCATGGATGTGTTTGGGTTACTACAGATATGATAGAGGAGTTGATGCAAGAGTCCCACACTTCTCATTGGGTAGTTCATCTAGGTATCTCCAAGATGTATCGAGATATCTGATGCCAGTATTGGTGTCCTAGGATGAAATGTCAGATAAAAGGATTTATCACTAGGTGTTCCACCTGTCAGCAGGTGAAGGAAAAGCACTAGAGACCTGAAGGCTTGTTACATATACTTCTAGTACTATAATGGAAAGGGAAGATACTGCCACTGACCTTGTGGTCGGGTTACCTAGGTCTCCTAGAGGCAACGACACTATATGGTTTTTCATTAACAGAATTATGAAAGTGGATCACTTTATTCCTATTCGGGAGAATTTCTCAATTGATGAGATAGGAAAACCGTATTTCTATGATATCATACGACTACACGGAGTCCCACGTGATATAGTTTTATATAGGTATTCTCATTTCACATCATGGTTTTGAAAGGGATTATAGAAGGATATGGGAACACGGGTGATTCTAAGCATAGCTTTCCACCCTCAGACCAATGGAAAATCAGAATAGATGCTACATGTCTTAGAGGATATGTTTCGAGCATGTTTCCTTGATTTCAGAAGTTATTGGGAGAAGTGTATCCATATCATTGAGTTTTCCTATAATAATAGATTCCAAGAGATGATTCAGATGGATCCTTTTGAAGCCTTATATGGTAGTCCATTCCATTCAACCCTATGTTGGATAGAGGTAGGTGAGGTAGCACTACTAGGTCCTCATCTCGTTCAGAAGACTTTGGAGAAGGTTCAACTGATTAGAAAGTGTATGACTACTGCTCATTCTAGAAAGAAATCATATTACAATCTCTGTAAATGACCTATGAAGTTAGAGGTTGGGGATCATGTTTTCCTTAGGGTATCACCTAGGCTAGGGAATAGACAGTAAAAGAAGAAAGGGAAGATATCACCTCATTACATAGGGCTGTTTTAGATTCTAGAGAGAGTTGGGCTGGTATCCTATTAGTTGATACTACCTCAGAGGTACCATGCCTTACATGAAATCTTCTATGTTTCATAGATTTGAAAATATCATGATGACCTATCTCATAACTTTGATCTTGAGGAAGTTGAGTTAGATACTAATGTTACCTTTAAAGAGTATCAAGTACGCATTGTTGACCAGGGCATGAAGGATCTCCAAGGCCCGTCTATCCCTCTAGTACAGTTGTTATGGAAGCACAAATGCGTGCAGAATGATAATAGGGAGTAGGAGGCCGACATATGTGCTCAGTGACTGGAGTTTTTCTCATATAGTGTTTCACCACCCTTCGAATGTGAACTTGGGGATGAGTCCTTTTAAGGGGGAAGACTGTAAGAACCCTGTTTTTCACTAAGGTATAGATCCTTTAAATTTTAATCAAATTATTTATTTTGGACCTAAAATGGATGCCTTTTGAGTTAGAGAAGGTCCCAAGGGTGTTTGGGGCTTGTTTTGAGCCTAAAACCTGAATTTTTGAAAACAATGGCCCTGCCACATGGTTAGAGTAAACCGTGTGGAAAGGGTTCATGGTTATATCTAACCATACAAATGGTCTACAATTTCTGGAAGAGCCATTCTACACAGTTGGAACCTAGTTTCCCTAACCATGTGGCCTAACCGTGCGAGTGCCCCTCTTCTCCATGTACCCATGCATGGTTTGTGGATGGTTTGTCAAACCATGCGGAAAAATCGTGCACATGCTAAATTTTGGGTAATTTTACATTTTTTGACTTAATGATCTAATTAAGCCCCTCCTTCTTCCCTATTACGATTTCCAGTGGGATTAGCCACTTTTCCTCTCATTTTTTAGATTTTTGAAGGTCTAATCTAGAGATCAACATATATCCTTCATCCATGATCTATTCAAGCTTCCGTTCACCACATTGAATGCATAACTGTAAGTACTCAAGTCCATTTGAGCCATTCTTCATCTCTCTTTCTCTTGACCTAGTTATCATGGTGTGATCATTTTTACATTTTTCTCAGATATACTCTGATCCAAGAAAAATCACAGGCCAATACTGGAGGAGGAGAGTCATATGATCCTAAGGCGGGTGGTTTATAACTCATACCTCAAGTTCTTCGATTTTGGAATTGCCGTGTCGGACCCACAAATTTCATCAGGTATCATTTATTGAACTTATATTCCATGCATATAATAATTAGAATCATACCGTTATTATCTTTCCAAATTCATTATTAGTTATTATCGACTATTCCCAAAACTCCATCCATCCTAAGTAGTATGTTGTTCCATAATTGTCATTTTAGTATTGTGACACGTTTGATCAACTTTTCGGGTGTGCCTTAGCTTGACCTTCCTAAGGGTATGCTTTTCTATATTAAATGAATTGATTTTTTTTTGAGAATTTCTTAATGGAAATTTCCATGTATGCTCACTGCTTGAACCACCTAAGGTATGTTCTTCAATTTGATAATTAAATGTGAAATGAAAATTGGTAAGTATACTTAGTATATGACTTGGCCCTTTTTAAATGTAATTAAATAATAGGTTGCATTTCCATAGTACCACTTACCATGTTAATGGAAGGTAGCGTAGTGAACCTTGATTTATGAAAATGTATTAAATGGATTAAATAAATGGTTTTGTGCTACCTGGCCTTGTCACACTAATGAAAGGTAAGGATTGAACCAAATATACTTATTAATTAATTATGACTTGAATAAATGGTTGCATGATCAATTGGCCTTGTCACACCAATACAAGGTAATGGATTAAACATTATGAATTATATAAGAAATATTAATCAAAATAGAAGTGGTTTGAATTGAGTTCACCCTGGATTCTCAAGGGAATACCTTGAGCTCTCGAGGTCCCCATTCCAAATTCAAGGATACAACTTTCTTAGGTTGAGACCCAACCAAAACCCGATACTTGTATAACTTAAGATACCCTATATGACACCATAGGATTCCTCATATGTAGTATTATAGGACTCCTTGAATACACTACTTGGATCCAGTATTGAAAAGTAGGTTCCATGGTTAAAGGCCATCGAGGACAATCATTGCTTAGCCCTGTTTTACCTTGGATGAACTCCTTGGACTTTGTAGGAATATTATTATGAAATGACTTGGACTATGATCCTTATATTACACTATTACCATTACCCGTCATACAATTATAATTGAGTTGTAGTCCATTGAGGTCTATCTTTCCTTGGTTATTACCTTGTAACTTTATTATTAAATATCACTACAGTTTTCCTTGTTACATCTTTGAACCTTTACTATTGTTAACATGTAACTTGAAAATAAACTAGTAATAACTAAATAATTAATTGGTTACATGTTCAGACACCAGCTGAGGGAAGAAGCAGGTAATTGGGTATTATGTTACATTGTACTACTTTACTTTATACACACATGCTTGTACACTGTTACATTTCCATTACATGGGACAAATGTTATAGAAACTATTGGTGGTGGACCGCTAAGATTTATCTCACACCCTCTCCAGGAACCGTTTGGTACCTGGGGTAGATTACATGTATGAAGGTGTTGAAAAAGGAAAACATGTGGCTTAAAACACTTGATTTATCTCTATTTATGATGGATATTGATGGTATATGACTGAGCCTAATCTCAGGATTCTTGGGATAGTCTTTTGTTTTACTTTATAATTTTGTGGAATATGTTATGCCTTCTATCTTGTAACCACATTTTCCATTTTTCTAGAGACATGAAATATCATCATTAGTTATTACAGTTGATTCAGTTATTATTATCCTTATCTATCAATTAATTTTATCTGCTTCTATTATTTATTTATATTTCTTCCTCTATTTACCTCTATTTATATTTATCCATTGTGATACACTTTAGTAATGAGGGCATAGTCTTCGCATGGACACACCCTAGGCCCTCACTGCTAGTCGACAGCCTCTGGTATTTGGGGAGATGTGCTTGAGTCCATGTGCCCCACCAGGCTTGAGGAACCTATTAAGTGGAATTTGAGTCCGGGACATCACATGCTCCATATCTTGAAGAGAATTCCATTTTCCACTTTAGTTGGTACTCAATTTAATGTGTATGATGCAGTTTGTAGTTAATATCCCCAAAAGGATAATGGAATATCTTCATGACTCATCATTGATATTACCATGTATAACAAGGTACAATTCCTCCTTTCACTAATACCATTCCACTATGGTGTATTAGGTGGAGTGAGTTGAGATAGAATCCCAAACTCTTATAGAAATTCTATGAACTCTTGGTTAAGATATTCACCACCTCAATTAGATCAAACATTATTTATCTTCTTATCAAGTTGATTATCTAATTCATTCTTAAATTACATGAATTTATCAAAGGACTTGAACTTATACCTCATCAAGTAGATATACCCATATCTACTCAAGTCATTAGTAAAAGTAATGAAGTAAAAACACCAACCTCTAGATTCTATTGGAAATGATCCACATAGATCAGCATGTACCAATCCTAGAAGTCCTGTGGCCCTTTCACCCTATCCACTGAATGGTGGTTTGGTAAATTTTCCTTGTAAACAAGCATGACATATATCATGTGGTTTTAGCTCAGAAGAGTTTAAATAACCATCTTGATAAAGCTTTTTCAAATGATTCTCATTTACATGACCAAGATGGTGATGCAACAACTGAGTGCTATATGAGTAATGAGAACATGATTCATTATCTATTTCCAACACTTGTTTTTCATAATTTAACGAATAAAGACCGTTATTTAAATGTTCTATACCATAACATATGTTGTACTTATAAAATAAAAAACTTTTATTTCCAAACATGAAAATAAACCCATCTGTATCTAGGAACGATACAGAAATTATGTTATTGGTAACTGTATTTACATAGTAAAAATATCTTAAAACTAAAATCATTCCCGTTGGAAATGAAAGGTGGTAGTTGGTAATGGCCAGACCATCCATCCTTGCACCATTGGCAGCTCACAGACCCACCTCTCCTCTAATTTTTTTATCAAAATCTACTTGGTTCCTACATTTGGATACATATGTGAGCACCACAAGTTGTATATAATACCCAATTTATATAAATGGAAATATTTCACTCGATAAAGAACGCACCTTTAGCTTCCCCTTACTTTTGGGTTCAGTTACTATTCTAGTGGCATGGCTTGTAACATGAAAAACATACTGCCTCCTTTTCCATTCCCTACCTCTAGATCTTCTTCTTCTTGTAAGGATGGTGATTAGGAGATTTAGACTATTTATAAGTCTTGGACCCCTTTTCCTTGTTCTTCCTTTTCTTTTTCACTATAAGGACTATGGGTTTATCATGACTCATGTCCTTACCCACTTGGAGAATCAAGGTCAGAAGTTCTGAAAGACTCTTATCATTGTTACTCATATTATAATTCACAATAAAACTGGAGAATGTCTTGGATAGTGATGAAATTATGATATCCGTACACAACACATCTGATAATTTAATCCCTAAGATGTCCAAGTGTTCAATTTATCCGATAAGTTTGACTATATAAGGCCTATATGACACAGAATCTCCAATCATAGTTGGGAACAAATAATGGGAGATCTCATACCTCCCCTTCTCTTGATAGATATCCTGAAGGTGAGATATCATGCTATAGACATCCATATCTACATGTTGCTTTAAAATCTCATTGGACATGGATGATAGTATAAAGTACTAAACATTTGTAGCATCATTCAGATGTTTCTCATAGAGAGATAGACCTTCATCAGTTTCCTCATTGCCAAGAACAGCTGGTAAAGGTTATTCCAGTACATACAATTTCCTTTCATGGAGAGGGATGACACATAGGCGCCTTTTCCACTCTTGGAAACTTTTACTGGTGAGAAGGGTTTACTTCTCAAGTATGGATCACAATGATATGTTTGATGTCATTTTATTTCTGTTTATAAAAATAAGATAATCATAATTTTAGTAATTTATCTGATAAATTTAGACAAATAAATAATTACTATATTTATTAGTCTCCCACTATTTTATCAAAACCCAATATCCCTCACCATTGGATTTAGAATATCATATTTCTTTGACATTCTAGTGGGAAGGATCCATATTCCCCTTCTCATTACCCCAAATTTAGTTGGTCAAGTAACTTGAATGGTTTTAGGTAGGAATTCCAAATGTAAACTGCATTAAATCATAGTTCCTTTGTCTCCTGAGTGGACTACCCAATACTAAAATCATTAATTTATATTTCCTCAACCATTGCCTCTCAGTTACACCAATTCCTTCTTTGGAAGTCAACCCTTCATGCGAACCAAGTTAAGTAAACCCAAAACCTCATGTTATAATTCTTTGATAATTGAAAGCACCCCAAATTTGGCTGGTCAATCACTTCAAAATATGGTTCAATTCTAACCAATGTAATGAAAGGCTATACTGAATTAATATTTTATTGAGGTATTTTATCATTTATTCATAAATTTCAAATTATTAACTTTATTACATGATTGATAATATTAATTTGGATTACTTAAGTGATGAACCATGTCTTAGATAATATTTATGCATAATTCATTTTATTTTAGTTCCATCTTTCATGATTGTTAATTCATTAATTATGTGATCGCGGAAAGAAATCCATAATAAAATAACCATGCAACTGAAAGAAATAAAATAAAGGGTATGATCATGATCTTATACTAATGGTTTGTTTATCTAGTTGTTGATAAACTAACCGTTGACCTAGGGGAGAAACACCTTGAACTAATTGAGGTTTGTATTTACAGCTTTCCACCTGTCCACCTTTGTATCTCCTTAGATTGGTTTCATCTTAGCTCCTAACTGGAACTTCCTACACTATCTTGAGAGTTCCATCCATTACATATTCCTTGTACTCACACATAGGTGAATGGTAAAATGGGTTTACATAAAATAAACCATGGGCATGCAAGACCTGCATAATAACGAGGAGAAAAGGAACGTAGGCCAAAAATTTAATTTAATAAAATATAAAATGAATCTAATCACATAAAAAATTTCTGGACTAGCTGATGATCATCCACATGCCTGTAATTAATTACACATTTAATAAAAATAGCATTCAATTCTTAATCATTCTTTATTTCAGGTAAATCATTCTCAAATTGATTAATTATTATCTTTAATTAATAAATACTTTTATCTTGATTCTTATCTAAATTTCCTTAAGATTATCATCCATTATAATTTTAAAAAATTAAATAAATTCATTGAAAATTAACATTGTACATAAATGTAACTTGGAGGAAACACAATGAATACTCGTCCTATTCTTCCCAACATGTGTTATACTCGTATACTATTTTACTCTTGTGACATATGACATACACAACTTATCATGTACTTTCACAATGTGTACTTCATGGATGATTACATGATTTTTCAGTCATATTTTATGCTCAAATGCATGTAGAGAAACAACTTGTAATACAACTCATACATGATATGAAGATCAGAACATTATGCAGATATTAATTAAACATTTAAATATTTATGTATATTAAAACCTATCACATGGAATGTCCTATCTTTACAACCACACACAAATACATGTCTCAAGATTTACATAGTAAAATAAATAAATTTTAAATATGCATTACTTGGTATAAGTACATGATGTGTAGATCCGATCTATATGGCATGTACAACTTTCACCATATATCCATGGTACACACCTAGGGACTCGTCCTATAAAATGTACCTCAGAAAATTTGGAGCACATGGCGTGTCCAATAGGCCACACACCATGTTGACTCTATGTTACCCAATCACCAATTAGGAAGGCTGTGTATGGAATACACAGTTTGTATCTGACCTAAAGGGAATACACACCTTGTACATAGGCTACATAGCGTGTAATCTGACTGACAGTGTTCCAGTCTATCCCAGTCAATACACGGTGTAAGAATTCACTACACCACATGTCATTAATGCACATAGTTTGATTAATTTACGAATTAAATCCTAGCTCATTGACCATGAGTACACGATGTGTAATTTCGATTACACGACATATACTCCTATGTTATCCAGCTAGAATTCTTGGAACCTCTGAATGAGTTCCAAGATTTTATTTTAATCATAAAATAGAGTGTCTAGATTAGATCTATGAGAATGACTCTCCACGAACACTCAAAAAAGTGGAGAATGATCCTCCTCCACCCCTCGATTTTAGAGAGATAAAAAAGAATCCTTCTTGGAAGCAATTCTTGTGGTGATCAAAGATGAATGATGCAAGTGTTAGGATCTTCTGTGCTTGCACTTGGAGATTCCTACAATGATGTTCAGGGGTTTTTGGAACATGTATGGATAAATTCTAGAGTTAATCTATACTTTATTCATATGAAACAATGATGATATGACATAGAGACTTCAGATTCATCAATGAATAAAGAATTTATCACCAGATAATTATTTAATTTCATAAATTAATTATAAATCATTATGTGACTATCCTTCTTTTGGTTCCGACGTTCTCATGTCAATTAATCTTTGATTCAATTCCATTGGTTGAGATGTTCTATGTCAGTGCATGTCTCATATTAATCATTGATTATGAAAAAACATGATGAGTTGGGAATTCCCTACTAGCACTTCCACTGCACCCAAAACCTTCAAAAACTTCCTCTTCACTGAACACCCACATATCCTATGACCTATTTCTATCATTCCTGACCACTTGAAAAAACACCTTGTCCTTAAGAAGGAAAACATGATGAGATTACGGGGTCACTATGGGTTGTATCCATATAGGACCTCCTTGTAGTCGGCCTTCCACTACTTCTAGATGCCAATACCTATGCACTGGAACCTCCTCCAGTCATCCCCCAGTTACAAACTCTCAGTTTTTCTCCTCTTATGATGTTGTCTCTGGTGAGTAAGGTGTTGATGGAGCTCTATAACCTTTTTCTTCAATCTAGAAACTTATGATTCAACAAGGGACATCTTTTCAAGTTTATCCATCGTATTAGAATCCAAACCACACCACGAATGGTCTAGAATTTTCCATAATAAATGATAAGAACAAACTCTGAGGAATCTTTGAGACCCCTTTCAACTTAAAAATACTCTTTCAGTATTCCAACACAATGTACAGACACCAATTAAACAAAAAATTATTATCCAACTATTTCTGTGTGACCTGGTGTTCTACTTCTAGAGGAATTTTGAATCAGAAGAGGCACCCATTATCCTGAAGTTATGGGGCTATTTTTCTGAGTTCTTTAGAGAGTCTTCTCATGACCTAAGTATTATCTACCTACCCACCTATGTCAGTTTTGGGTACATGTACAATTACATGGCATGTACTCCTATGTTATCCAACCATAATTCTTTGCACCTTTGAATGAAAACCTATATTTTATTTTAGTCATAAAATAAAGCGTCTCAATTAGATCTACGGGAAATAAAGGAGGAAGAAACAAATCTTTCAATTTAGATTAAAATAATGATTAAACTTGAATTAAAAAACTCAATTACAAATTCATAAACCACCAATGATTTTTAAATAATTATAAACAATCAAGTGCTTGCTGTGATAACACTTTTAGGTTCTGGTGTAGTGGTATCATGCGACGGGAAGTGCCCAAATTTAAGTTTTTCCCATAATCGATAATCAATCCAAGATCTATATGATGTTAAATCACTGTGATCAATGGAATTGAATCAAATATAAACAACATTAATCACTTCAGAACCAAAGGGAGAAGAGATCAACAAATATTTTTTCTAATTATTTTAATTATATAAAGAATTACCTCTAAGGAATTATTTCTTCGTTGATGAATCTGGCGATAGATCTACAGTGAACCATCATTGCGTTATAAAAACCAAGTGTAGATTTTCTCTAGCATTAATCCACACGTGTTTTAGTAATCTCCAGATGTTTTTGAAGGAGTCTCTAGGTGATAACACAAAATATCCATGCGCTTGCATCGTCCTCCTTGATCGCCTCAAGAATTAATTCCAAAGTGTTCTCCTTGATCAGGTGGAGGAGGATTTCTTACCATTCTTGGGAGAATTCTTAGAGAAGGAATCTATCTAGGCTTGAGAGGATCCTCCAAGATTAATTGTGCATAAATGAATTAACTTATTGAGAAAATAATATAATTGGGAATTTATATTTATAGGGTTAAAATAAAATAATAGCACAAGTACCCTTTTTTATTTATTTAATCCTATAAAAAACCCCATCCCAAATAATAATCATAATAAAATTTCTCAACATGTGCTTAACTTGTGAATTATAATTAAATATTATTTAATTAAAAAATATTCAATATTTATTATTTCTCACCAGACCATTAAACTTGGTCCTCCATTCCTCCACAATATTTATCAGGCCTTGAATAATGTGTATTTATTTATTAAATAAATATCAATACATTATTCACTAATAAATAAATAAATATTATATTCACTAAATAAGAAATAAATATTTATTAAATATTATGCTCACAACATATTTTATCGAATAACTAGTGACAGAATAAATGCGATCAAGCATATATGAATAATTATTAAACCACATATGAGAATAATATTTATTTAACTTATTAAATAATAAACAACAATATATTATTTAATTTGGATTCTAGATACACCTAGTGTGTGACACTCTATGCCTCTTTCTCAGTGGCATTAGGCGAAGAAGCCTAAAGTCCAAGGTTAGTATCTAGAAACATGCCAAATCACCCATTGCGAAAGAAGTTAATGCCACAATGACATGTCACCTCATACGAACACTTACCATGTAATATACTCCCTTTATCACAATATCTCTAATCGATCAAGTTGCATGCCATTGCCATCATCCTATGCGCTAGATATCTATTTCTTTGAATTTTCATAAATAGAACTTGCCTATTGAACACCATGGTCATGGATCTGTTTAGGCTATATAATTTTTATCAAAGGGAATAAGATATTAGCTTCTATTAAAGAATAGAAGAGATAAATTCTTTCTCGCATTATTCATTAATGCAATATTACTCATGACGCACCCAACGTATTCTACCTCTCCGTAAAAATCTGTCATCATGGTTTTCATCAATACATCTAAGTGTGCAACTCATAATACTCATTAATAATAATCTTAAAGTCTAAGGACCAATACACACATCTTAAGATAGGAACATCTAATGACACATATAAATGTGGATTTACTACTAGCGGGTCTTGTTCTCTGACATCATCCTTGTCGCAAGGACGGTCAAGTTTACATTTATAAAGACCCAAGATATAACACAGTGGCTAACCTCGGGGTCACTCTCAAGGAAGCAGTTTCGAGAGCCTAAGTGGTCTTTTTCGAAAATCTTTTTGTATTTTTAAATACTTGGAAAACATAAAAACACACTCCTAATAAATCACTAATTAGTGCTGAAGAGCACAGTGGATGTGGAATAGTGACGAACAAAGGAGAAACAGAGATGAAAAAGTGAAAAAACAAAGAGACACATGACAAAACCAAGAAAAGAAAACAGGCGCAAACACAACACAAGAAACAAAACAAACAAAAGACACCAAGACACAGAAGACAAAAGATAGTGAGAACAAGGCTATACCCAGGTTAATCCACCCTCTACTCCCTATCCTAGATCAGCTTAAGTAATTGATCAACAATTCTTGAATTCGGTCATTTCATGACTCGTGTCTCAGATCACATACCAATATCACCTATAAATTGAACACTCAAGAATCGAAGTTCTTCAATACTCAAGCGTTCCTCCGAACTGCAAGGTGACTCACCCAGCAAAGTCATTCTGGAAAGAATTTCTCACAATCCAGAACGATTCCACTAAGATAGTCACATCACACAACCAATCTTGATTCTCAGTTCGATAAATCAAGAGAGGAAGGGGATAAGAAATTAAACAAGAAAGTGGCAAACCGTCCTACGCAAGATCTCACTCTCACTTAATCTTACTCACAGACGCAATCTACCAAGGTGAATAAAAACAACGTGATCACATTAATGTGCGAATCTCCATATTGTAGTGGGTTTCTTAAACTGGATCGAGCCCTGCAAATTAGATCTCCATTTCTGGAGATTCGAGATCACAACACGAAGTGAGGATGAATGAACGACACAAAAACAAATGAAACAAACATTACAATTCAGTTAACCAAACATGCAACACAATGAGAGTATTTACAGACTCAACATAAAACACCAGAAATAGAGAAACAGAGGAGAGGTGGAGAATCGAGGAGTAGGGACTCATCTCCCAGTCGAAGAAGAGTTCTAGTCCGATGAAGTGGTATGGAATGGTGGGCGAATGGCGGTGGAGTCTCCTCCACCACTACTGAATGATCCGCTGGGTACTCTACTCTGCCCTCGGCCCTTCCTCCAGCTTGCCTCCCCAAAGGAGTTGCACGTCCTCTTTTATTATGAAAAACTCAATTAAAAACAGATGTAAACTGATGAGTAGTAAATCAACGTGGCGCGCTTTCAACATGCTTGTCACCAGCTCCAGAGTGAATTACCTGTGAGTGCAAACCATCCCTTGCAATGAACTCGAAAATCTTTCGCGCCTCTCCCATGAACAATTTCTTTTAATCCCTGCAAGTATGAGTGACTCTCCCTGCAACAAAAGAAAAAAAACAGGTTAAACAAATAAAATGAAACGAAACTATATATTAATACTGTTACTTAGATTAGTTAATAAACATACTTATTAATATATATATAATACATAATATTAATACTAAAATATGTAATTATAATAATAATAAAAATTATGATATACTAATATATTTATAAGCTTATATATAATTATTAATATAACCATATTTTTTATTGTATTATAATTGGTATATATATATACTATATTTTTTGTTATATCACATGTTATATATATAGTGTATTATGAAATATTATGTTATATTATATGTTATTATAGTCATACTATATATATGTTAATATAAAAAGTATATATAAAATGAATGTTATTGTATATTGTAATATAAAAAAAATAGAAAAAGAAAACAGAATAGAGAAGGGGAGAAGGCTTCGGCGTGGATGAAAGGGGGAAAAACAGGGAAGGGGTTCGGCGCAAATGGGAGGTGAGGCCGCAGCGAGGTGAAAGGGAGCTGCGGAGGTTCGTGCGAGTGCAGGTAGGGGGACGGCGGTTTTTGCTCTGAACAAGGTGCCGGCGGCGCGTTTCGGGTAGTGGGGTTTGCTCGCACGACGATGGAGGAAGGGCAGGGGGCTAGGGTTTAGGAGCGGCAGCTTCGGTGAGCCTCGGGTGAGGTTGGCGTGAAGCAGGTGGTTCCGCGGTGAGGAGTAAGGCAAGGGAGAGTCTCGGCTATGCGCACAGCGGCGAGGTCTGGCGGCTTGGAAAGAGGGGGAATCGGCGCTGGGCTGGCCTCGGCTTGGATTGCTATGGAGAAGCAGTGGATGACCCAGCTTGGGTTGCTCAACCCTAGTGGCTTGATTCATGAAGGTTCAGATCTAAAAGTTTAGGGATTTCAATTCTAGTATTCAGATTCGGTAAACATCAAATTTGGTTTGATGTTGAGTTTGTGATTTTGTTGTTCGATTAGCTGTGGTGGTTTCCAATATTTTTTCTGTTACTGTGTGTGCTGCTGTGGATGAAATGGTGATGCTGCTGTTGGTTGTTGCGTGGTTTGGTGATTCTGCGGGCTACTAGAATGGAGGTGTGGCGATGATGATGGAGCAGAGTGGAACAGTGAGGAAATAAAAGGGTAGATGGAATTTAGTATCAGTGAGAATTGAGAGGGGGAGACGAATCGGTGAGAAAGGAGGCAAGGCAGAGCCGTATCGGTGAGGTTTAATGTATCGGTGAAGAAAAAGGGGGAGAGTGAGGTGGAGATGCATGGGTGAGGATGAGCGGGGTGTATCGGTGAGGTAATAAAAAATGGGAAGCGGTGAGGTTTTGGCGTATCGGTGAGCTAATATGTATCAGTGAGAAAATAAAAAGGGTAACTGTGAGGTGGTAAAGGGACTATCGGTGTGGTGTAAGCTGTATCGGTGAGGAAATGAGTCGGTGAGGTAATGACAGCTACCGGTTGGGGGTGAGGAAAAAGGGGAATAAAACAGTGAGAGTATCGGTGAGAAAAGTATCGGTGAGGATATAAAGTGGAGGTGTATCGGTGGGAAAATGTGTATCGGTGAGGATTTGTGCATCGGTGAGGATGGTCACCGCTACCGGTACACCTGTGAACAAACAAAACAAAGAAAATTAAATTAATAAAATAATTGAATAAAACTAATAAATAAATAAATAAATATACTAATAAATTAAATTAAATAGAACATAATTAAAAACTAAAAACACAAAGTAAAATAATAAAATTAATAAAACTTTATTTAAAAGAATGAATTAATATGGTTTTAAAAAAAGATAAACAAACTTAATTAAGGAACAAATTAAAATATTTACAGCAACTTGGTTAAATTATTTAACCAATTAATTAAAGAATTAATTAAATTGAATAATGAAGAATATTAAACAAATAAAATTAAATTGTTAAAACTAATTAAATTATTAACATATTAAAAAAAGAGTTATTTATTCAAAATTTAAAGAATACAGCATTAATTAATTTAATAAATGAATTAATAAACTAACTAGAATAAAAATAAAAGAATAAATAAATAAAATCCTAATTCGCACGACTCATTTAATTTCAGAATTATTTAAAATGACACTAAAGAACATTAAAACACATGTTTTAAACAAAAATTGATTATTTTACATAGAAAAGTGCAAAAACACAACAATTATCTATTATTTAATAAAAAAAACATTTTAATATAAAAAAGTCAATAAAAAATACACAATAGATGTGGCAAAGAGTGAAAAAATGCTGCCACATAAAACTCCCCCACACTTAAAGCCTTGTTTGTACTCAAACAAGTACATGAATTTGACATTAAACAGAAAGATGATTTGTGAAGTTCAGTTCAAAACAAAGTGCATGACTAAACTTTAACACCGAGAGGATCAAGACCAACAGTGAGTCAGGTTTTTCAAGGGTATTCAAAAATGATGTCCTGCCTAGCTTCAAAATCCCACTGGAAGTCAATAGCTTCACAACATCATACAATATCAAGTATGTCATGCCTGATATGTGTATTCATTAATTGTCCTGCTTCACCTTCCAATTCAAGTTCTAGTTCAAGGAGCACTGACATGTTAGAAGAAGTGGAACTCAAAACTTAACCAAGGGCAACTTCCATTCTCACTTTCCTCCAGGTTCCATAAATTGAAGTCCATTAAATTGATCACTTTATTGATTCAACTCAAATGAAAATTAACCAAGTCAATTGCTCCCTTCTTCATCTGGGTTCAAAATTCCCCTCACCTTAATGAGTTCATTTTTGACAAGGGCACTTTATTTTTTACTTTTTCCTAGCCATATTCCATGTGAAGAGCACTGTGCATAGAACTTATTAAGATTGAAATTGGCTTTATTTATTCACAGAAACGCACCCAATGCACCTTGTCTCAGATAATCACAGTGGGATCCCATTTTCCCATTTTACTCCCGTTACAAAGGACTTAATTAATAATCATTTGGATTGACTTCCTAAAGTGATTGCATATTATATTATAAAAATGTGAGTTCCCTGGGTTACAATAAGAACAAAAAGTTACCCTAAGCCATGATCCTTACTCTATAAAACCTATCTTGTCATAATCTCATCCTCAGTTCCTAAACAGACAGATCCATGGAGACAGTGAACAATTGCAATCAACAATCATTCATACTTAACAATTTCTGACTTAGTGCTACTCTCAACATCCACCAAACAGTTATCCACTAAAAATGACATAAATGAAGTACCAGTGAACCTCTAATGACCATCATGAGATGAAAGAATTTTGAATATTTGTGAAATAATTTTGAACCTTTTTTTTTTGAAAAAATTAAAAAATTTGACCATTTTTTTAATCAACCTCAAACTCAGGTTGAAGAAGGGGGAATTCAACATGACACAAGAATGAACCCTCTCCCCCAAACATAAAACCCAACATTGTCCCCAATGTTGTATCTCAATTTGGGAGACAATGAAAGTTCAAAACAAATGGACATTTCAGCTGAAAAAGGAAATGGAGGGGTATCAATGAAGTTAAAAAATTTTCTTTGCCACACAAAAAATGAAAGAAAAAAAAAAGAAAAATAGAAAAGACCAACCCCACCAGCCTCACCAGCAACCATGTACAATTATGTTCCTAAAACGTTCATGCTTTGAATCATTTTGAGAAGACAAAAGATTTTATCAATTTACTTCAAATGGTATCATGATTAAGAATGACGTGCCGCAACAACATAATGAACTTGAAATGAATGGGTGCAAGAATGTTTCACAAATCAGCTCAAAATAAATTTTCAACTCTCTAGATACTAGCAGCTAACACCCAAGAAAGAATCACAATTTACTTTTCACCGAAATTAAGGGGACTCCCCCACACTTAGTTCATAGCAGCATGCAATAAAAATTTGAAGAGTAAAACATTGCAAAATAAAACAATACTCCCCTGAATGTGAATATTCTCAAATTTACAAATTTCTCTCTTTTATTTCCATGTGCATGAACTCTGGATGCTCTAGTTGGTCAGCTACATGATGAAACAAGTTGGCATTAGTGTTCCAGATTTTAAATCTCAAATAAAAAGCAACCGTAGAGTATGAGTTAGGGAGTTTTATTCATGATATTCAGTGAGCTGGCCCTCTGAGACTTGAATTATAGCCACGTGGAATCTACTGCCTGTTTATTGTCCTAAGAAAACAACACTCAAATTAAAAACAACATGAAAAAAGAAACTAAATCAGTAAATTAAAGAGGATAATCCTGGGATAACCCCCAGAGGGTGTTGTAGTTTGACTACCCACAGTTGGACAGTCCTCGGATCAACCCCAGTCAGATGGGGGATTTAACTTCTTGCTCTGGAACCACCAGGTGTGATTCCTTCCAACTTCAGTCACTTTCCATCTTTGGAGTACCCCAAGTGCAACTTCAACCACATTCCCCTCCTTGGTAATGAAGTACTTCATGTTGAATGGTGGAGGGGAAAACAAGATATAGGGGCATGTCCCTACTTTTGCTTGAGGTTGAGTATGCACAAGTTGTAATGTTGGGAAACTTGGACAACTTGGATGTGACTTGTCTTCTGGTTCATTCCAATAAAAATTTCCTCTTGAAAAGCAATTAATGTGTCATCATCCACTTGTAAACTTGTGCACAACTCCAAAAATTCCTCTTCAAAATTAACTCCCAAACTGGAAGTGTCATCCAGAATTGGAAGTTCCATAAAATCTTCCGCAGATTCAACCTCAACTTCCTCACTCTACAGGAAACCACAAAGGTGAGGTGCATCTTCAATACCTACACAGGGAGCAATATAATTAAAATCAGATTCGATGTAATCCAAGTTGAATAAAAATATAGCTTCTTCCATAAAATTTTCAACTCCCTTTATCAGTGATGCTTGTTCCTCCTCATGATGGAATAGTGATCCTGTGAGAGGGTCTGGGGAAATAGCGAGGTAATCAACCTCCTCCAACCTCTCTTCAAAACACACCAACTCACTTGTTGAATCTTCTAAGGAGAGTGGCATGATGTCATGTGGTAGTTCTACCTGTTGAAGCATTGAGAAATCATTAAAACAGTTATTGCAAGCAAAATCATTAGATTTTAAATCAGGGAAAGAATGATCATCAAAGAAATGCCCAGTATCATGAGTACTTGAAAGTTCTATCTCCTTCCATCCCTTGAAAACATCCTCATAAATTGGTTCTGGAATTTTCAGTTTTGACTCCAGGAGAAAATCCAAATCAAAGTTGGGAAACTCTGAATTTTTATTTATTTTGTTTCGTTTTTCTTTCTTTCTCAATTGTTTTCCAGAATGTTGGGCTTCAATGGGAGGTGGTACTTCACTTTCTTCATGGAATCCCTTGACCTTATACATGGCTAGTTGCATCAATTGCATGATCTCATGAGAATAATCTGTCTCCTCATCAGTAATCTCTCGATGTTGTCCTTCATGCATCCAACTTTGAAACTTAGCAACAGCCTCCTCAAGCTCTAGAACAGGGTCAAACAGTGACACTATACTAGTTTCGTTAGAGTTCATCACTGTGAGTGTGTTGTTTTTTTTTGTTTTTTTTCTTATATTTTTTTTGTTTTAAAATGAAATAAAAAATTGGAAAAAACCACTGAGACACTCGTTGCCTCCCCAGAAATGGCGCCAAAATTTAATGTCGTCCTTGTCACGAGGACAGTCAAGTTTACATTTATAAAGACCCAAGATATAACACAGTGGCTAACCTCGGGGTCGCTCTCAAGGAAGCAGTGTCGAGAGCCTAATTGGTATGTTCCAAAAATCTTTTTGTATTTTTAAATACTTTGAAAACATAAAAAAACACTCCTAAGGGATCACTAATTAGTTCGGAAGAGCACAGTGGATGTGGAACAGTAACGAACAGAGGAGAAACAGAGATGAAAAAGTGCAAAAACAAAGAGACATAGGACAAAACCAAGAAAAGAAAACAGGTGCAGACACAACACAAGACATAGAACAAACAAAAGACACCAAGACACAGAAGACAAAAGATAGTGAGAACAAGTGTAGACCCAGGTTAATCCACCCTCTACTCCCTATCCTAGATCAGCTTAAGTAATTGATCAACAATTCTCGAATTCGCTCAGTTCATGACCGGTGTCTTAGACCACATACCAATATCTCCTATAAATTGAACACTCAAGCATCGAAGTTCTTCAATACTCAAGCATTCCTCCGAACTGCAAGGTGACTCACCCATCAAAGTCATTCTGGAAATAATTTCTCACAATCCAGAACGATTCCACTAAGATCGTCACATCACACAACCAATCTTGATTCTCATTTCGAGAAATCAAGAGAGGAAGGGGAGAAGAAATTAAACAAGAAAGTGGAAAATCGTCCTACGCAAGATCTCGCTCTAACTTAATCTAACTCGCAGACGTGATCTACCAAGGTGAATAAAAAGAACGTGATCACATTAATGTGCGGATATCCAGATTGTGGTGGGTTTCTTAAACTGGATCCAGCCCCGCAAATTAGATCTCCATTTCTGGAGATTCGAGATCACAACACGAAGCAAGGATGAATGAACGACACAAAAACAAATGAAACAAACATCACAATTCAATTAACCAAACATGAAACACAATGAGAGTATTTACAGACTCAACATAAAACACCATAAACAGAGCAGTAGAGGAGAGTTGGAGAATGGAGGAGCATGGACTCATCTCCCAGTCGAAGACGAGTTCCAGTCCGATGAAGTGGTATGGAATGGTGCACGAACGGTGGTGGAGTCTCCTCCACCATTGCTGAATGATCCCCCATGGGTACTCTTCTCTGCCCTTAGCCCTTCCTCCGGCTTTCCTCCCCAGAGGAGTGGCACATCCTCTTTTATTATAAAAAACTCAACTAAAAACAGATGCAAATTGACAAGAAGTAAATCCACGTGGTGCGCTTTCAGCATGCTTGTCACCAGCTCTTGAGTGAATTACCTGTGAGTGAAAACCATCCCTTGAAACGAACTCAAAAATCTTTCGCACCTCTCCCATGAACAATTTCTTTTAATCCCCGCAAGTATGAGTGACTCCCCCTACAACAAAATAAAAAAAACAAAACATGTTAAAAAAATAAAATGAAACGAAACTATATATTAATATTGTTACTTAGATTAGTTAATAAACATACTTATTAATATATATATAATACTTATTATTAATACTAAAATATTTAATTATAATAATAATAATTATTATGATATACTAATATATATATAATCTTATATATAATTATTAATATAACCATAATTTTTATTGTATTATAATTGGTATATATATACTATATTATGTGTTATATCACATGTTATATATATAGTGTATTATGAAATATTATGTTATATTATATGTTATTATAGTCATACTATATATATGTTAATATAAAAAGTATATATAAAATGAATGTTATTGTATATTGTAATATAAAAAAAAAGAAAAAGAAAACCGAATAGAGAAGGGGAGAAGGCTTCGACGTGGATGAAAGGGGAAAAAACAGGGAAGGGGTTCGGCGCAAATGGTAGGTGAGGCCACAACGAGGTGGAAGGGTGCCGCGGAGGTTCGTGCGAGTGCAGGAAGGGGGACGGCGGCTATCGCTCTGAACAGGGTGCTGGCTTCATGTTTCGGGCAGTGGGGTTTTCTCGTGCGGTGATGGAGGAAGGGCAGGGGGCTAGGGTTTAAGAGCGGCGACTTCGGTGAGCTGCGGGTGAGGTTGGCGCGAAGCTGGTGGTTCCGTGGTGAGGAGTAAGGCAAGGTAGAGTCTCAGCTATGCGTACAACGGTGAGGTCCATCGGCTCAGATAGAGGGGGAATCGGTGCTAGGCTAGCCTTGGCTTGGATTGCTATGGCGGAGCAGTGGATGACCCGGCTTGGGTTGCTCAACCCGAGTGGCTTGATTCGTGAAGGTTCAGATATAAAAGATTAGGGATTTCAATTCTGGTATTCAGATTCAGTAAACATCAAATTTGGTTTGATGTTGAGTTTGTGATTTTGTTGTTCGATTATCTGTGGTGGTTTCCAATTTATTTTCTGTTGCTGTGTGTGCTGTTGTGGTTAAAATGGTGATGCTGCTGTTGGTTCTTGCATGGTTTGGTGATGCTGCGGGCTACTAGAATGGAGGTGTGGTGTTGATGATGGAGCAGAGTGGAATGTTGAGGAAATAAAAGGGTAGCTGTAATTTAGTATCGGTGAGAATTGAGAGGGGGAGATGTATCGGTGAGAAAGGAGGTGAGGCAGAGCCGTATTGGTGAGGTTTAATGTATCGGTGAGGAAAAAGGGGGAGAGTGAGGTGGAGATGCATGGGTGAGGACGAGTGGGGTGTATCGGTGAGGTAATAAAAAATGGGAAGTGGTGAGGTTTTGGAGTATCGATGAGATAATATGTATCAGCTATAAAATAAAAAGGGTAACAGTGAGGTGGTAAAGGGACTATCGGTGAGGTGTAAGCTATATCGGTGAGGAAATGAGTTGGTGAGATAATGATAGCTACCGGTAGGGGGTGAGGAAAAAGGGGAATAAAACAGTGAGGGTATCAGTGAGAAAAGTGTCGGTGAGGATATAAAGTGGAGGTGTATCGGTGGGAAAATGTGTATCGGTGAGGATTTGTGCATCGGTGAGGATGGTCACCACTACCGGTACACCTGTGAACAAACAAAACAAAGAAAATTAAATTAATAAAATAATTCAATAAAACTAAAAAATAAATAAATAAATATAGTAATAAATTAAATTAAATAGAACATAATTAAAAACTAAAAACACAAAGTAAAATAATAAAATTAATAGAACTTTATTTAAAATAATGAATTAATTTGGTTTTAAAAAAGATAAACAAACTTAATTAAAGAACAAATTAAAATATTTACAGTAACTTGGTTAAATTATTTAACCAATTAATTAAAGAATTAATTAAATTGAATAATAAATAATATTAAAAGAATAAAATTAAATTGTTAAAACTAATTAAATTATTAAAATATTAAAAACAAAAAGAGTTATTTATTCAAAATTTAAAGAATGAAGCATTAATTAATTTAATAAATGAATTAATAAACTAACTAGAATAAAAATAAAAGAATAAATAAATAAAAGCCTTATTCACACGACTCATTTAATTTTAGAATTATTTAAAATGACACTAAATCACATTAAAACACATGTTTTAAACACAAATCGATTATTTTACATAGTAAAGTGCAAAAACACAACAATTATCAATTATTTAATAAAAACAAAATTTTAATATAAAAAAGTCAATAAAAAATACACAAAAGATGTGGAAAAGAGTGAAAAAATACTGCCACATCAAACTCCCCCACACTTAAAGCCTTGTTTTTCCTCAAACAAGTACATGCATTTGACATTAAACAGAAAGATAATTTGTGAAGTTCAGTTCAAAACAAAGTACATGACTAAACTTTAACACCCAGAGGATCAAGACCAACAGTGAGTCATGTTTTTCAAGGGTATTCAAAAATGACGTCCTACCTAGCTTCAAAATCCCACTGGAAGTCAAGAGCTTCACAACCTCATACACTGTCAAGTATTTCATTCCTTCTATGTGTATTCATTAATTTTCATGCTTCACCTTCCAATTCAAGTTCTAGTTCAAGGAGTGCTGACAGGTTAGAAGAAGTGGAACTCAAAACTTAACCAAGGGAAACTTCTATTCTCACTTTCCTCCAGGTTCCAGAAATTAAAGTCCATTAAATTTATCACTTTATTGATTCAACTCAAATAAAAATTAACCAAGTCAATTTCTCCCTTCTTCATCTGGGTTCAAAATTCGCCTCACCTTAATGAGTTCATTTTTGACAAGGGCAATTTATTTTTTACTTTTTCCCAGCCATATTCCATGTGCAGAGCACTGTGCATAGCACTTATTAAGATTGAAATTGGCTTTATTTATTCACAGAAATACACCCAATGCACCTTGTCTTAGATACTCACTGTGGGATCCCATTTTCCCATTTTACTCCAGTTACAAAGGACTTAATTAATAATCATTTGGATTGACTTCCTAAAGTGATTGAATATTATATTATAAAAATGTGAGTCCCCTGGGTTCCAGTAAGAACAACATGTTACCCTAAGCCATGATCCTTACTCCACAAAATATATCTTTTCATACTCTCATCCTCAGTTCCTAAACAGACAGATCCATGGAGACAGTGAACAATTGCACTCAGCAATCATTCATACTTAACAGTTTCTGACTCAGTGATACTCTCAACATCCAGAAAACAGTTATCCACTAAACATGACATAAATGAAGTACTAGTGAACCTCCAATTACCATCATGTGATGAAAGAATTTTGAAGATTTGTGAAAGAATTTTGAACCCTTTTTTTTGAAAAAATGAAAAAATTTGACCATTTTTTTAAACAACCTCAAACTCAGGTTCAAGAAGGGGGAATTCGACATGACACTAGAATGACCCCTCTACCCCACACTTAAAACAAAACATTGTCCCCAATGTTGTATCTCAAGTTGGGAGACAGTGAAAGTTCAAAATAGATGGACATTTCAGCTGAAAAAGGAAATAGAGGGCTATCAATGAAGTTCAAAAATTTTCTTTGCCACACAAAAAGTGAAAGAAAATAAAAACAAAAACAAAAACAAAATAAAAATAGAAAAGACCAACCCCACTAGCCTCACTAGTAACCATGTACAATTCTGTTCCTAAAAAGTTCATGCTTTGAATCATTTTGAGCAGACAAAAGATTTTATCAATTTACTTCAAATGGTATCATGATTAAGAATGATGTGCAACAACAATATAATGAACTTGAAATCAATGGGTGCAAGCATGTTTCACAAATCAGCTCAAAATAATTTTTCAACCCTCTAGATACTAGCAACTAACACCCAAGCAAGAAGAACAATTTACTTTTCCCAGAAATTCAGGGGACTCCCCCACACTTAGTTCACAGCAGCATGCAATAAAAATTTGAAGAGTAAAACATTGCAATGTAAAACAATACTCCCATGAATGTGAAGCTTCTCAAATTTACAAATGTCTCCCTTTTATTTCCAGGTGCATGAACTCTGACTGCTCGAGTTGGGAACCTATATGATGAAACAAGTTGGCATTAGTGTTACAGATTTTAAAGCTCAAATAAAAAGCAACCGTAGAGTATGAGTTAGGGAGTTTTATCCATGATCTTCAGTGAGCTGGCCCTCTAAGACTTGAATGATAGCCACGTGGAATCTACTGCCTATTTATTGTCCTAAGAAAACAACACTCAAATTAAAAACAACATGAAAAAAGAAACTAAATCAGGGAATTAAAGTGGATAATCCTGGGATAACCCCCCCGGGGGTGCTGTAGTTTGACTGTCCACAGTTGGACAGTCCTCGAATTAATCCCAGTCAGATGGGGGATTTAACTTCTTGCTCAGGAACCACCAGGTGTGATTCCTTCCAACTTTAGTCACTTTACATCTTTGGATTACCCCAAGTGCAACTTCAACCACATTCCCCTCCTTGGCCATGAAGTACTTCATGTTGAATGGTGGAAGGGAGAACAGTATATAGGGGCACATACCTACTTTTTCTTGAGGTTGAGTGTGCACAAGTTGTAATGTTGGGAAACTTGGACAACTTGGATGCGACTTGTCTTCTGGTTCATTTTAATAAAAAATTTCCTCTTGAAAAGCAATTAATGTGTCATCATCCACTTGTAAACTTGTGCACAGCTCCAAAAATTCTTCTTCAAAATTAACTCCCAAACTGGAAGTGTCATCCAGAATTGGAAGTTCCATAAAATCTTCAGCAGATTCAACCTCAACTTCCTCACTCTCCAGGAAATAATAAAGGTGAGATGCATATTCAATACCTGTACATGGAGCAACACAATTAAAATCAGATTCTATGTAATCCAAGTTGAATAAAAATACCGCTTCTTCCATAAAATTATCAACTCCCTTTATCAGTGATGCTTGTTCCTCCTCATGATGGAATAGTGATCCTGTGAGAGGGTCCGGGGTAATAACGAGGCAATCAACCTCCTCCAACCTCTCTTCAAAACACACCACCTCACTTGTTGAATCTTCTAAGGAGAGTGACATGATGTCATGTGTTGGTTCTACCTATTGAAGAATTGAGAAATCATTTAAACAATTATTGCAAGCAAAATCATTAGAATGGAAATCATGGAAAGAATGATCATCAAAGAAATGCCCAGCATCATGAGTCCTTGCTAGTTCCATCTCCTTCCAGCCCTTGAAAACATCCTCGGAAATTGGTTTTGGAATATCCAGTTTTGACTCCAGGGGAAAATCCAAATCAAAGTTGGGAAACTCTGACTTTTTATTTCTTCTGTTTCCTTTTTCTTTCTTTCTCAATTGTTTTCTAGAATGTTGGGCTTCAATGGGAGGTGGTACTTCACTTTCTTTGTGGCATCCCTTGACCTTATCCATGGCTAGTTTCATCAATTGCATGATATCATGAGAATAAGATGTCTCCTCATCAGTAAGGTCTCGATGCTCTCTTTCATGCATACAACTTTGAAACTTAGCAACAACCTCCTCAAGGGCTAGAATGGGGTCAAATAGTGACACTATACCGGTTTCGTTAGAGTTCATCACTGTGAGTGTGTTGTTTTTTTTTTCTTTTTTTTCTTATATTTTTTTGTTTTAAAATGAAATAAAAAATTGGAAAAAACCACTGAGACACTCGTTGCCTCCCCGGCAACGGCACCAAAATTTGACGTCGTCCTTGTCACGAGGATGGTCAAGTTTACATTTATAAAGACCCAAGATATATCACAGTGGATAACCTCAGGGTCGATCTCAAGGAAGTAGTGTCGAGAGCCTAAGTAGTCTGTTCCAAAAATCTTTTTGTATTTTTAAATACTTTGAAAACATAAAAAAACACTCCTATGGAATCACTAATCAGTGCTGAAGAGCATAGTGGCTGTGGAACAGTGACAAACAGAGGAGAAACAGAGATGAAAAAGTGCAAAAACAAAGAGTCACAGGACAAAACCAAGAAAAGAAAACAGGCGCAGACACAACACAAGACACAGAACAATCAAAAGACACCAAGTCACAGAATACAAAAGACAGTGATAACAAGGATAGACCCAGGTTAATCCACCCTCTACTCCCTATCCTAGATCAGCTTAAGTAATTGATCAACAATTCTTGAATTCGGTCAGTGCATGACCAGTGTCTCGGATCACATACCAATCTCACATATAAATTGAATACTCAAGCATCAAAGTTCTTCAATACTCAAGCGTTCCTCCGAACTGCAAGGTGACTCCACCAACAACGTCATTCTGGAAAGAATTTCTCACAATCCAGAACGATTCCACTAAGATCGTCACATCACATAACCAATCTTGATTCTCAGTTTGAGAAATCAAGAGAGGAAGGGGAGAATAAATTAAACAAGAAAGTGGAAAATCATCCTACACAAGATCTCGCTCTCACTTAATCTAACTCGCAGACGTGATCTACCAAGGTGAATAAAAAGAACATGATCACATTAATGTGTGGATATCCAGATTGTGGTGGGTTTCTTAAACTGGATCCAGCCCCGCAAATTAGATCTCCATTTCTGGAGATTCGAGATCACAACACGAAGCAAGGATGAATGAAAGACACAAAAACAAATGAAACAAACATCACAATTCAATTAACCAAACATGCAACACAACGAGAGTATTTACAGACTCAACATAAAACACCAGAAACAGAGCATCTGAGGAGAGGTGGAGAATGGAGGATCAGGGACTCATCTCCCAGTCGAAGACGAGTTATAGTCTGGTGAAGTGGTATGGAATGGTGCGCGAATGGTGGTGGAGTCTCTTCCACCACTGCTGAATGACCCCCTGGGTACTCTGCTCTGCCCTCGGCCCTTCCTCTGGCTTGCCTCCCCAGAGGAGTTGCACGTCCTCTTTTATTATGAAAAGCTCAACTAAAAATAGATGCAAACTAACGAGCAGTAAATCCACGTGGCGTGCTTTCATCATGCTTGCCACCAGCTCCTGAGTGAATTCCCTGTGAGTGCAAACCATCCCTTGCAACGAACTCGAAAATCTTTTGCGCCTCTCCCACGAACAATTTATTTTAATCCCCGCAAGTACGAGTGACTCCCCCTACAAAAAAAGAAAAAAAACAAAACAGGTTAAGAAAATAAAATGAAATGAAACTATATATTAATATTGTTACTTAGATTAGTTAATAAACATACTTATTAATATATATATATATATAATACTTAATATTAATACTAAATTATGTAATTATAATAATAATTATTATTATGATATACTAATATATATATAAGCTTATATATAATTATTAATATAACCATAATTTTTATTGTATTATAATTGGTATATATATACACTATATTATGTGTTATATCACATGTTATATATATAGTGTATTATGAAATATTATGTTATATTATATGTTATTAAAGTCATACTATATATATGTTAATATAAAAAGTATATATAAAATGAATGTTATTGTATATTGTAATATAAAAAAATAGAAAAAGAAAACAGAATAGAGAAGGGGAGAAGGCTTCGGTGTGGATGGAAGGGGGAAAAACAGGGAAGGGGTTCTGCGCAAATGGGAGGTGAGGCCACAACGAGGTGGAAGGGAGCCATGGAGGTTCGTGCGAGTGCAGGCAGGGGGACGGTGGATCTCGCTCTGAAAAAGGTGCTGGAAGCGTGTTTCAGGTAGTGGAGTTTTCTCACGCACCGATGGAGGAAGGGCAGGGGGCTAGGGTTTAGGAGCGGTGGCTTCGATGAGCTGCGGGTGAGGTTGGAGCGAAGTAGGTGGTTCCGTGGCGAGGAGTAAGGCAAGGGAGAGTCTCGGCTATGCGCACAACGGTGAGGTCCGACGGCTCGGACAGAGGGGGAATCAGCGCTGGGCTGGCCTCGTCTTGGATTGCTATGGTGGAGCAGTGGATGGCCCGACTTGGGTTGCTCAACCCGAGCGGCTTGATTCGTGAAGGTTTAGATCTAAAAGTTTACGGATTTCAATTTTGGTATTCAGATTCAGTAAACATCAAATTTGGTTTGATGTTGAGTTTGTGATTTTGTTGTTCGATTACCTGTGGTGGTTTCCAATTTTTTTCTGTTGCTGTGTGTGCTGCTGTGGATGAAATGGTGATGCTGCAGGATACTGGAATGGAGGTGTGGCGATGGTGATGGAGCATAGTGGAATGGTGAAGAAATAAAAGGGTAGCTATAATTTAGTATCGGTGAGAATTGAGAGGGGGAGACTTATCGGTGAGAAAGGAGGCGAGGCAGAGCTGTATCAGTGAGGTTTAATGTATCGGTGAGGAAAATGGGGGAGAGTGAGTTGGAGATGCATGAGTGAGGATGAGTGGGGTGTATCGATGAGGTAATAAAAAATGGGAAGAGGTGAGGTTTTGGAGTATCGGTGAGCTAATTTGTATCAGTGAGAAAATAAAAAGGGTAACTGTGAGGTGGTAAAGGGACTATCAGTGAGGTGTAAGCTGTATCAGTGAGGAAATGAGTCGGTGAGGTAATGAAAGCTACCAGTAAGGGGTGAGGAAAAAGGGGAATAAAACAGTGAGAGTATCGGTGAGAAAAGTATCGGTGAGGATATAAAGTGGAGGTGTATCTGTGGGAAAATGTGTATCGGTGAGGATTTGTGCATCAGCGAGGATGGTCACCGCTACCGATACACCTGCGAATAAACAAAACAAAGAAAATTAAATTAATAAAATAATTCAATAAAACTAATAAATAAATAAATAAATATACTAATAAATTAAATTAAATAGAACACAATTAAAAACTAAAAACACAAAGTATTATAATAAAATTAATAAAACTTTATTTAAAAGAATGAATTAATTTGGTTTTAAAAAAGATAAACAAACTTAATTAAGGAACAAATTAAAATATTTACAGAAACTTGGTTAAATTATTTAACCAATTAATTAAAGAATTAATTAAATTGAAGAATAAAGAATATTAAATGAATAAAATTAAATTGTTAAAACTAATTAAATTATTAAAAGATTAAAAAGAAAAAGAGTTATTTATTCACAATTTAAAGAATGAAGCATTAATTAATTTAATAAATGAATTAATAAACTAACTAGAATAAAAATAAAAGAATAAATAAATAAAATCATAATTCTCACGACTCATTTAATTTTAGAATTATTTAAAATGACACTAAAGCACATTAAAACACATGTTTTAAAAACAATTTGATTATTTTACATAGCAAAGTGAAAAAACACAACAATTATCAATTATTTAATAAAAACAACATTTTAATATAAAAAATTCAATAAAAATACACAAAAGATGTGGAAAAGAGTGCAAAAATACTGTCACATCATTCTCATAATATCCATAATGAATATTACCAAGGGCGTACACCATGAGAATGTGCCAAAACGTCCTATGAGTCTCCACCCCTGATATTTGTATCATTTGTGTACCTCAAATGATATCATCCATATATAGACACTACAATAGAAATGTCGTTTAGCGGCGGTTTAAACCGCCACTACATGGTTTGGCGGCAGTTTCTTTAAACCGCCACGTAATACGGCATCACCAATCTATTAGTAGTGGTTATTTCCGTTTCATGGTGGTTTAAGGAAAGGGTCTTAGCTGCCTCATTTCATGGCGATTTTACTGAGTTTAGTGGCGGTTTTTACGAGCCCTTGACATCAGTTTATTCATGGCGGTTATAACCGCCGCGAATAAACTAAAATCTAGTGGCTGTAAAACCGCCGCTGAAGTCACGAGAACCATTGCAGAATGAGTAGATACGATGCGACTATGTAGCGGTGGTTAAAACCGCCACGAAACATAATTTATTTTTTACATTTTGCGGTGGTTTTCACGGTTTAGCGGCGGTTTAAACCACCGCCAATGTATATTTCGCGGTGGTTTAAACCACTGCTAAAAGCTGACCAAGAAAAAAAAAATAATTTTTTTGCTTCCGTTGCACCACTGCCCTGAAAGACAAATCAAACCAGAAATACCATATTGTACATACCAACAGAAAACAAGAAACATCAACCTAGGAAATCAGTATAGAATAAATTGAAAAAAATAAGTAAACATTGACATGCTATATAAGAATGAACCATATTGTACATACCAATATACAACAAGAAACATCTACGTAGGAAATCAGTATAGAATAAAATGAAATATACATATGATAGAATAAACTATAAAACACAGGTCCATTATTTGACTACGCTCCAAACATACATCTAGCTGATCCTTCTTCATCCCCCATAATATATATTACTTGAAAATGAAACATTAGATCTACATGTGTTTCGGTGTTCCCATATAGGGAGTGAGCATAAAACACAGTTAGATTTACCATGTGTGGGCCTCCTACTTGGTTTAATACCCCAAATATACCATCACCACACACATCTACTATACTAGGTGTCTTAGAGAATCTCGTGTGTTAGCCTCACTCAATACATTATTGTGCACTTTTACGTAACAAAACTAATATTCTATTAAATTATTTCTTAAAAAAATCATGATACACAAAAACATTATGCTCTATTTTATCATAATTTAAAATAATTATTGAGATACATTATAGTAATCACCTTCTAAACCTGGTAGGATGACTCTAAAATTAATTACACATGTCATTTCAACACAATTTTAATCTACAATGAATCATTTCACATTACCATAAAATTCATTCCTTCAATTATATTGTATTTTATTCCTCTTAACTAGGATACACTATATTTCCCTCTAAGGTTCAATCCCAACATCAAGAAACATGCTATTATTCTTATGCAATAAGAATAATATGAATCACTTTTACAAAATACCATAGTTAAAGAATCTAGTATTAGATTCTTTATATAGTCCTTAATTTTAGATACCCCTCCTAGTATCACAATATCATATACACCTTCAAGTTGTATGCCACAACCTCTTAAGAATTCATCCATTATCATCATACCAACATATATGATATTGAAAACAATATATGGTCCCTTTAATAGGTGTAATCCACAACCATACCTTCTCCAAATTAGTCATTGAAGACCAAGATGAAACTGAAATTGAAACTCATGATAAATTCAAACACTATCTATTTCTAGGTACCTTTCACAAAGTGTTCCACTTCACAAAAAGTTAAGATTCTTGAAATATTTCTATTTAAATTGAACATAAATGGTATGATGTATCCCACTAATCATTAATAAAATATGTGTGTTATGGTTCTATTTATAGAGATTCATATGATGCTCATCTCATGGGCCTGATCCCAACAATGTAAACACCTATGACCTCTTTGTATGGTGAAAAATGAATAATTTCCTAACTATGTGGCCTTAAACAAATGAATCATAAACATGTATTATATGTATGATTAACCTAAAAATCATATATTTTCATATCTACACAGATTCAGAGAGATCATAGGAATAGGGGTAACTGGTTAAACACTAGTATTTTGATATTATTCATTAAAAAATTATAAATATATAATGGAATCCAATAATTCAAATGATTCCACCCAAAGAATATTTTTTGATCCCAAAATCTTACACCTTTTACCAATACCTATTTTGAAGAATCTATAGTATGAATAACTAGTGAACACCTTTCATTGTAATTTAGTTCTAAAAGGACATCCATACCAAATATTCATATACATGGAAGCCCATTGGAGGTTCTCATAAAAAAATAGATAACCTAATGTGAATCCATTAACATGGAATTGGATTGATAAACTATGAACTCTTACATTTGATGATGTATTGATGGTTTTCTTCATTGTGTTTCCTTTTCAATACCTTCATCACATCCTTCAATTAAAATTGAATCACTAAATTCACCAATTATGTTCAAGACCAAAAACAAGCTAATAGTACCCATAAGGAAAACAATGGTGAGGCATGAAAACAATTGTTATGTCATACATAGGACTCAATTTCTATGAATATATGTTCCCCATACCCTAACATACATTGTCTCTTACCCTTGTAAAATGAGTGCATGATGGTTCACACCTTATTTCAGGAATACCATATAAATGGATCTATCCTAACATTATATGACACTCATGGTAATCTATCGAAAATAATGCCCCATAGGTTGTCCAACTAAAAATATTCTATGGCAAAACTATTGGTCCATAATTTTACATCCAACCTTTTTGTATCCTTTAAATAGATCATGATAACACATTCTTCTATTATCATATTGACTTGGATAAATATTTCCACCATAAAGTAGAAATCACCTTAGAACTTCATTATGAGTATCATGTTCACTATAGTCATTTTTATTAACATGTGACCTTGAGTACTCAAGAATATATATAGGGTGTTTTTCCCTATTGTCTATACTCAAGCATCTAAAAGTTGATCCCACTGGAGATATCCAACCACTAACACTCAAGAGTATATTTATACCCCTACTAGTTTAAACACCATTGAGGCCCATTAGAATATCTATGCAACATCCCGGACCCGGGTGCCACGCAACGGGTGCCCCGAACCCGGTTCCCCACGTGACCTCAAGCGCATTTCCCCAAACGCCAAAGGCTGCCGACTAGCAGCGAGGGCCCAGGTCTGATAGTGGGGAAACTATGCCCTCATTTGTCAAAGTGTAGCACAACGAAATTTAAATAAATCATACAACGATAGCGGAAGCAGTAAACATACACAACTGAAATAAACTACAACAGTGGATATAACCAACAATATATAAATGATGATACTACATGTTTTAAGTTCTAAGAAAGTAGCCAGAACATGTTATACATCAATACAGTACAACTAAATACAGAGTACAACAAACAAGCAAAATAGCTGGCAGCGGCATCGCGAGCCTAGGCTCGGTCCCATGCCCCCTACTCCTCAGCAACAGTCAAGTACCTGTAAAGGGACTCTTGCCCCTATCTACACCTGCAGCAACGTAATCTGTTTGGGCTGAAAGGCGTGACCCAAATAGGGTGTGAGAAATATATCTCAGTAGGCACCCACCAAAGGACCATGCCCAACTGGGTGTAAGCATGAAACAACAGTGTGAAATAGTAAAATGCAATAAAGTAACAATTACTCAAAAGTAACTAACTTAACAGTTAAATTTCCATTTTATTATTCATTTAATCCATTTAATTTAGTGACATTATGTGCTCAACAGCACCAAGCCCTCGGGCCAACCAGAACCGTTCCCTCATGCTAAAATAGTAAACCACGCCCTCAGGCTTGCCCTCAGGCTATACAGAATCCAACCCGCAGGTATTTCCCTCAGGCGTAACAGAATTCTCGCCCTCAGGCATATAAAGTGTCGCCCTCAGGCACAGATGTCAAGCCCTCAGGCACGAAAGGTTGCCCTCAGGCGAAATAGAACGTCGCCCGCAGGCTAAAACAGTCATGCCCTCTGGCTAATCACAACAACACCCTCAGGCTAAAAAGGTAATCGGGCCATGACCAACATATAAAAATGCAGTAACCAAGAAATTCATCTCAAGGAAATTCTACAATTACTACATTAAAGGCATATCCTCGGGTATCCTGACCAAACGACTAAACAGTGGAACACACCCCTGGGGTGGTTCCAGATCCAAGAAACGATCCCAACCAGCATTTTATTATCACAATTTAATCACCTATGCAATCCTAGGCATTAAATATAGAAAAAGACTCAGCCACACGACACCCCAACATGGGTTCGTGGCACGAAAACGCACAAAAATGCACGACAGTTGGAAAATAAACACAAAGCCACCTACCTTATATGCCAACGAACGTTATACCCGAACGCCGACTCCAGAAACACCCAAGAATGGTGTAGATATGATGAAGAACAAAACCCACTAAAACGTAAATAACTTACGTTAGGGAAAGATTTGTTAAGAACGACACCAGGAGAGGATAGGGCTTACCCGTGCAGTTCCAACGAGATCATCCGAAGCCGAATCGAATTCCAGATGAACACCCGGTGGATCTTCAAAGGTCCGGCCGTCCTCCTTGGCTCCAAATCGGCTCAAGTGTCTCCTCTACCCAAAAGAGGAGGCTACTTCCTGTTTTAAGCCGAAGAAACAAAGTACATGGAGTGTACTTCTGAGTACACAACATGTACTTATTTCATTTAATTGTTCATTTGGCCGCACCACCACACTGTTCATCCGTCGACCTGAGTACACGGCATGTACTCCCAAGTAAACGACATGTACTGTCGCCCAGCTGGCGGTGACTCCACCACCTTACTATTTAAGCCTGCAGACTGATGACACGGCGTGTAAGTACCACTACACGGCGTGTAGTCGGTTCCTACACCCTTCGTCATCGGCATGGCTACACGCCCCGTGTACTCATCCCAACACGGCCAAAAGTACACGGCGTGTGGATAAAGTACACGGCGTGTAGTTCCAAAATTTAGGATTTTTCCCCATTTTCCATATTTTATCAAAAACACTTAAGGAAAAGGAAAGAGAAGAAGCTCGTACCTCAAAAATAAGAACCGGGTTCTTACAAACTTCCCCCCTTATAACAATTCATCCCCGAATTTCCCTTCCAAGGGTGATGAAGTTAAAGCTCAGAACAACTCTGACCACTGAGCACGTATGTCGGCCTCCCTCTCCCAGGTCTCGTCCTGCACTTGGCCATGCTGCCATAGCACCCGTACGAGAGGAAATGACCGGCCTCAGAGAACCTTCGTGCTCCTGTCAACAATATAGATCGGATGCTCCTCAAAGGACACACCATACTGAAGCTCAACCTCCTCTGACTGAAAGGTGTGAGACGGGTCTAAATGGTAGTGACGCAACTGAGACATGTGGAAGACGTCGTGCATGGCTCAGTACCGCTGCGGTAACTGCAACCTATAGGCAACCGGCCCGACTCTCTCCAGAATCTCAAATGGTCCCATATACCTCAGTGAAAGCTTACCCTGTCTCCTGATCCGTTTGTGTCCCAGCCTCAGTGAAAAACGCAAGAAAACCTGATCCCTGACCATGAACTCCAAAGGTCGTCTGCGGGGATTAGCATAAGACTTCTGACGAGACTGCGCGGTAGCCATCCGCTTTCAAATCGACTGGACCTGCTCATATGTCTCTTGCACGAGCTGTGGCCCTAGTAAAGCTACCTCACCTGCCTCTAACTAGCACAAGGGTGATCTGAATGGCCTACCATATAAAGCCTCGTATGGTTCCATCTCAATAGTTTCCTGAAAACTATTGTTATAGGCAAACTCGACTAAGGGTATATGCTTCTCCCATGAGCCCCCAAAGTCTAGGACGCATGCGCGCAACATGTCCTCTAGCACCTGTATCGTCCGCTCTGACTTGTCATCTATCTGAGGGTGGTATGTTGTGCTCAGAAGCAGCTGTGTACCCAGTGCCCTCTGAAAAATCTGCCAAAAATGAGATGTAAAGCAAGCGTCCCTATCTGAAACAATAGAACGAGGGAACCCATGAAGACGTACGATCTCCTGGATATATAGCCTTCCGAGCTCGTCCACGCCGAAGGTCTACTTGATCGGCAAGAAGTGAGCTACCTTCGTGAGTCTATCCACGACAACCCACATGGTATCATTGCCTCGAGGTGACCTCAAAAAACCCATCACGAAATCCATCGCGACATCATCCCACTTCCACTCTGGAATGGGCAACTGCTGTAACAGCCCAGCTGGCCTCTAGTGCTCTGCCTTCACCTGATGACAGGTGGAACACCTTGTAACAAAACCAGCTATCTCTCTCTTCATACCCGGCCACCAGTACTGATGTATCAAGTCTCGGTACATCCTGGTAACCCCGGGATGAACTGCCTAAGCTAAAGCATGAAACTCCCACATCAGCTCCTCGCGTATATCCCCTGGAACCCATACTCATCCATGGAAACGAAAAACCTCATCATCGCCTATCGTCCAACTGGGAGGAGGGTCCCCACTTGCCACCGACTCCCGTAGAACTAGGCCTTCTGAAACCGATAGCTACCTCATCCTCACTCTGTCCAGGAGGGTAGAAGTCACAGCTAACAAGGAAAGATAAGTCTGCCCCTGACTGTCATGCACCTCCAGATGCATCTCAGAGAACAAAGCCATGAGCTACCACTCACCACTGGCCTCTTGCACTACCTGTATCTGAGTCTTCCTACTCAGTGCATCAGCTACTGCATTACCTTTACCAGGTGTATAGGCAAGCTCAAAATCGAAGGACTGTAGGTACTCAACCCACCTTCTCTGCCTCAGATTCAGGTCATGCTGAGTAAAGATATACTTGAGGCTTTTGTGGTCGGTGAAAACCACGAAATGCTCTCCCAACAGATAGTGTCTCCAATAACGCAACGCATGAACAAATGCAGCCAACTCGAGATCATGCGTCAGTTAATTCCTTTCATGTGGCCTCAACTGCCGAGACCCGTACGCAAAAAATCGATCGCCTTGCATCAAAACGGCCCCCAACCCAATCCCTGATGCATCACAGTAAACTGTAAATCTCTTCCCCTACTCTGGGAGTATCAGGATCGGTGCTGATGTCAACCTTCCCTTTAGGTCCTGAAAAGCTGCCTCACAAGCTTCCGACCAAATGAACTTCACACCCTTCTTAGTCAGACCTGTCAACGGTGCTGCTAAGTGGGAGAAGTCCTGTATGAAGTGCCTGTAGTAACTAGACAGACCTAAGAAACTCCGTATCTCAAACACGTTCTTAGGCTGCTCCTATGAAAATACTGCTCTCACCTTCTCTGGGTCTACTGCAACTCCTGCCTTTGAGATAATATGACCTAGGAAGTGAATCTGGTCCATCCAAAAGCGGCACTTCGAGAGATTAGAATATAGCCGATGCTCCCTTAGTGTACTCAATAAGATCTCAAGATGGGTGGAATGGTCATGTCGAGTGTGAGAGTACACCAAGATGTCATCCACGAATACTACCACAAAAGAATCATGATACGGATGGAACACACGATTCATCAAATCCATGAAAACTGCTGGCGCGTTCGTGAGTCCGAACGACATAACTGTATACTCATATAGACCATACCTACTCCTGAAAGATGTGAGAGGTATATCAGATGGTCTAACACGTAGTTGATGATATCCGGATTGCAAGTCAATCTTTGAGAAAACTCGTGCGCCACGAAGCTGATCAAACAGATCATCTATCCTCGGTAAGGGATATCAGTTCTTAACTGTCAACTGGTTCAGCTTCCGATAATCCACGGAAAGTCTGAGGGTACCATCCGCCTTCTTCACAAAAAGGACCGAAGAACCCCAAGGAGAAGTACTGGGTCAGATAAAACCCTTCTCCTACAGCTCCTCTAACTGCCTCTTGAGCTCCTGCAACTCAGGCGTGGCCATCCTATAAGGAGGAATGGACACCGGTGCTGCTCCTGGAACTAGATCGATAGAGAAATACACCTCACACACCGGAGGTAGACCTAAATTTTTTTCCAAGAATACATCCCTGAAACGATCGACAACTGGAGGGAAAATACATCTGACAAGTCCCCTGATCATCTAGATATAAGCTTCCAATCTGGGCTATGACTCCACCTCACCGATGATGCTCTGGTCCAGCTCGACTCGCCTGGACATCCCATTTGCCCTTGTATAGAAACTCTCCTCCCTCTGGTGACGTGAAACGCACCCTGCGATGATAGCAGTCTACAAAGGTTCGGAAGGGAACCAACCAGTCCATCCCAAGAATGACGTCATAGATCGTCATCTCCAAGACATAGAGGTCCCAAAGGAAGTGACACCCACCAACCTCAAGGGGGCACTCCTTTCACTGATTCACACCAACCGTTCTAGTCCCCAACGGAGTGTCTAGCGTCATGATATCAGAAGAAGAAGAAACACCGAGCCCAAGGATCTCCACAACGGGTATAGATATGAAACTATGCGTAGAAACTGTATCAAAAAGTACTGAAGACAAGACAGAAGCTACTAGAATAGTACCTCTGACTGTAGAAGGTCCGGGATCCTACTTCTGCTGGGTATGTCACACTGCATATGCCTGCCCAGTGCCGTGGCCCTACGACACAGCTTGGCTAACCTGAGCTGTCCCGCCCTGCTGCCTCTACGATCCTGGTGTCTGGCTTCCACGACCACGACCACCATCTCTTCCTGCACGCCCCGACGTGTTCCAGTTCCCATACTGGTAAGAATCCACTGGTCCTACTCTCACACGCGGAGTCTGCACAGAACCCCTCTCACTAGCCACTGGTAGAAATGCCCTGCAAAAGCGCTGCAGATGACCCATCTTGCCACAAGCTCGACACTCCACTAGGTCTCATGGACACTGCGGTCTCTTGTGCCCCTCTCTGCCACACTGGTAGCACATGATCGGGCCACCTGAAGAAGCTGCCTGGCTGGTACTGCCACCCTGAGAGAAGTCCATCTGTCTCTTCCTCTTGCCAGCAGAAATCACACCAGTAACTGGTGCTGAACCGCCCTGGCCCACACCACTAGATTTCCGCAGGTTCCTCTCTGTAATCAGCGCCTGATTCACAATCGCGTGTACAGTAGGCAACCTAAAAACATTCACCAGTGCTCGGATGTCATACCGAAGACCATCCTAAAAATGTCTGTCTCTCAACGTCTCATCACCCACCAGCACGAGTGCAAAGCGCTGAAGCTCCATAAAACGAGCAGAATAGTCCATCACTGACATAGCGCCCTACTGCAGATTCATGAACTCTCAAGCTCTATCCGCCCTCAGCATCTCGGGAAAGAAGAAGTCATAGAAGAATGCCTGAAAATCTTCCCACGCCATGTCCCTGTGATGCTCTGTCTGGGTGGTAACATCCCACCACCTCTTGGTGGAATCACGCAGCATGTAAGTCGCGAGCTTGACCCTCTGCCCTGGAGGTGTCTCCAAGTGCTCAAAAATAGTCTGCATCGATCCTAGACAAGACTCTGTAGCCTGTGGTCCGCCATCCCCTGAATATGTAGGCGGATACTGCTGCTGAAAGATACGCGTCAGCTCGGCCATAAATGTGGCAGCCTGCGGTGCTCCCTGAAAGGTCTGCATGAACCGCAATAAGCCTTCACGGAACTGTGCCCCCGTGCTTGTGTCTGGTATAACAGCTGGGGCCGCATCTGGCTCTACTGGAGGATCAACTGGTAGCCCATGGCCCACCATCTATGGAGTATAATTGTCGCTGCTCTCCTGGAGAACAACTCGCGGTCGTCTAGGCGACATGACACTACAAGGTCAAAAGCACGACTCGGATTTAAGATTATTAAGACCGAAAAGAGAAGGAACCACAAAGGAAACAAGAGAAAGAAGTCATTAAAAATTTGCAGATTAAGACTACACGGTGTGTACAATGACTACACGGCGTGTAATTGACGTCCCTTCCCCTGCCCGGGTCCTTCTACATGGCTAAGCCACACGACTTCCATTCAACAAAACTACACGACGTGTATAATATCTTCACGGCATATACAGTGTTATTTTCCAACTGCTCGTGTCGTCTGTGACACGGCCGACCACTCGGATTGACACTACATGGTGTGTTACACCCGTACACGGCGTGTACATCACCCTGTTTCCCAGCCACATGGCTAACTCCACACGGTCTGTCCTCAGACAAGACTACACGGCGTGTTCCACAGGTACACGGCGTGTTCAGGGAGAGGTGACACATGCCCGTGTTGTTAGTTACACGACCGAGTCCCCAGGTCACACTACACAACGTGTCTATAATTGACACGACGTGCTCTTTCAATGAGTTCAACGACCCGTGTTGTTAGTTACACGGCCGGACTCCGGGTCACACTACACGGTGTGCACAAAACGAGACGGCGTGTTTTACCCAAGGCCTTCCCTACCCCTTGTCGCCACCCACATGGTTTGTGACACGGGAGGAGACTACACGGTGTATACTCTGGGTACACGGCATGTACTCAAAAAGTTCATTTTTCTTCCCAAACAGAAGAACACACACGGCGTGTATAAGGTCCTACACGGCGTGTATTCTGGGTTTTCCGGACAATATGCCTCAGAAACTTCCCCGGAACCTAGAAAATACTAAAAACCAACACCTAAGTGTCAAATTCCGATCCGTGAGGGCCCACACTCCCCACAAATCAAAATTTGACATCTTATCTGTGTTATAACCAACAAATAGTCAATGATCCACCAAATTCCGGTCAATGGGGGCCCATACTCCCCAAAAACCAAAGTTTGGAATCCATTCTATAAACAGCTCAAACAAATATACCATATCACAAGGCAGGTATTTATCAAGCAGCTATCACAACAACATGATTTACTAGCACAACAACTATCACAACAACATGCGAATTTCTAATGCACCTACATGGCATGGAAACTATGCATGGAATGTGATATCTAGCATGTGACTATATGATGCATGAGATGATATACCCTCATCTAATCGGGTTGCAACTAAATAGAACCCATAGATATAATATAAACAGCACAATCCAAGTGCGTCACCCAACAGTGAAAACACATCAACCGTAAAATTTCAAAATAAAAAGAATGAAAAATACGAGGTAGACTAGATTTTCCCTATACACGGGTTAGCTACGCCCGGGCACAGCTTATTACCAATTACTGTTCCGTCCTATCCCTGACTACGACTCCAAATAGTAAGTCAAAGAAAAGAAACTCCTCTGATACCACTTTGTAACGTCCCAGACCCGGGTGCCATGCAACGGGTGCCCCGAGCCCAGTTCGCCACGTGACCTCAAGCGCATTTCCCCAAATGCCAGAGGCTGCCGACTAGCAGCGAGGGCCCATGTCTGATAGTGGGGAAACTATGCCCTCATTTTTCAAAATGTAGCGCAGCGGAATTTAAATAAATCATACAACGACAGCGGAAGCAGTAAACATACACAACTGAAATAAACTAAAGAAGTGGATATAACCAATAGTATATAAATGATAATGCTACATGTTTCAAGTTCTAAGAAAGCAGCCAGAACATGTTATACATCAATACAGTACAACTAAATATAGAGTACAAGAAACAAGCAAAACAGCTTGCAGCGGCATCGCGAGCCTAGGCTCGGTCCCATGCCCTCCTACTCCTCAGTAACAGTCAAGTACCTGTATAGGGACTCTTGCCCCTATCTAAAACTGCAACAATGTAATCTATTTGGGCCGAAAAGTGTGACCCAAACAGGGTGTGAGAAATATATCTCAGTAGGCACCCACCAAAGGCCCGTTCCCAACTGCGTGTAAGCATGCAACAACAGTGTGAAACATTAAAATGCAATAAAGTAAGCAGTACTCAAAATTAACTAACTTAATAGTTAAATTTTTATTTTATTATTCATTTAATCCATTTAATTTAGTGACATTCTGTGCTCAACAGCACCAATCCCTCAGGCCAACCAGAACCATGCCCTCAAGCTAAAATATTAAACCACGCCCTCAGGCTTGCCCTCATGCCATACAGAATCCAACCCGCAGGTATTTCCCTAAGGAATAACAGAATTCTCTCCCTCATGCATATCAAGTGTCTCCCTCAGGCACAAATGTCAAGTCCTCAGGCACGAAAGGTTTCCCTCAGGCGAAATAGAACGTCGTCCGCAGGCTAAAACAGTCACGCCCTCAGGCTAATCACAACAACGCCCTCAGGATAAACAGGTAACCGGGCCATGCCCAACATATAAAAATGAAGTAAACAAGCAATTCCTCTCAAGGTAATTCTTCAATTACTACATTAAAGGCATACCCTTGGGTATCCTGGCCAAACAACTAAATAGTGGAACACACCCCTAGGGTGGTTTTGGATCCAAGAAACGATCCCAACCAGCATTTTATTATCAAAATTTAATCACCTATGCAATCCTAGGCATTAAATATAGCAAAGGACTCAACCACACGACACCCCAACATGGGTTTGTGGCATGAAAACGCACAAAAACGCACAACAGTTGGAAAATAAACACAAAGCCACCTACCTTATATGCCAATGAACGTTATACCCGAATGCCGACTCCAAAAACGCCCAAGAATGACATAGATCTGATGAAGAAAAAAACCCACTCAAACATAAATAACTTATGTTAGGGAAAGAATTGGTAAGAACAGCACCAGGAGAGGAGAGGGCTTACGCGTGCGGTTCCAACGAGATCGTCCGAAGCCGAATTGGATTCCAGACGAACACCCGGTGGATCTTCAAAGGTCCGACCATCCTCCTTGGCTCCAAATCAACTCAAGTGTCTCCTCTACCCAAAAGAGGAGGCTACTGCCTATTTTAAGCCAAAAAAACAAAGTACACGGCGTGTACTTCTAAGTACACAACGTGTACTTCTTTCATTTAACTATTCATTTGGCGGCACCACCACACTGTTCATCCGTCGACCTGAGTACACGGCATGTACTCCCAAGTACACGGCGTGTACTGTCGCCCAGCTAGCGGCGACTCCACCGCCTTACTATTTAATCCTGCCGACTGACTATACGGCGTGTAAGTACCACTACACGACATGTAGTGGGTTCCTACACCCTTCGTCGCCGGCATGGCTACACGCCCCGTGTACTCATCCCAACACAGCTAAAAGTACACGATGTGTGGATAAAGTACATGGCATGTAGTTCCAAAATTTAGGATTTTTCCCCATTTTCCATATTTTCTCGGAAACACTTAAGGAAAAGGAAAAAGAAGAAGCCCGTACCTCAAAAATAAGAACCGGGTTCTTACAATCTAGATAATATACTAGGGATGGTTACAATGCTCTAATATCTAAAAGCATTAGAATCTATCCTAAGTGGCATTTGTGACTATAAAATTACAATGGAAAACATAACCCACATGGGTGGGGGAATTTTTTATCATTTTTTCCTCATGGTCATCTCCAGTATCATTCATCCTATGGAATCACACCCAAATTAATGATATCCCTATTACAATGTAAATATGTGTTTCCTATTGGTGGTAACACATTAGTATATTTCTTCATTGTTAACCCAATTCATGTTGGGAAACATGATTCTATTGAGTATTAAACATGTTTGGATGAATCCAAAACCCCCTCACCACTAAAAAATAGCAAAACCATATCAACATAAGAGAATATTACTTAGTTCAAATTCAAAATAATATAACATGTGAAAATCAATATTAAATTTCTATAGGGAAAAAACCCATTATGTATGGTGATTTGGTTGATGTTATCATGCCTCATTTATCTAATATTATATAATAATAGTAGATTAATCAATCAATAAAGGTCGATATGAGATGTCCAACTTGATTAGGATCAAATAAATTGCTGCAAATTACCACAAAATTAATGTTTTATCTATAGTTACCTTCATGGGGTATATATCTCAATCAATATAAGGAAATTGTCCCAATGGTATTTTAGGATGTAGTATCTTAGGATTCGGTGGATTCCTTCACTTCTCATATGGATTCCATTGAGTTTTGATGTGAATGAGTACAACCTTATTGGAATTCATATCTTGAGTGTGTGGATTCAAATCCTATAACACCCATATTTGGAACCTCCATCTTATTGATATTCAATATAATGGTGGATATATATAAGTATATTAGGTGTTTTTAATCCCAATGTGTTGCAATGTTTGGTTCCCTAGAACAAAGACAAGATTCACTACAAGAGAAAATCCATTTAGCGGCGTTCAATTACCACTCACAAGGGCCTCCCAGTAAGACAAATTACAAGGGCCTCAGCAAAGTGTCCACAACACTATCCCCTTGATCACTATGAAATGACCCAATTTGTTCAACACATCAACAAATGGGTTTAACTCCTAGTCATCCAAAATCTCAAATACCAATTGAAACACAGGTCTAAATGGAATGATGTATACGATACTCGAGAAATAAATACATAAAATGAAACATCATAAATCAATAAAACACATAAAAGGAAACATGAGAAATCAAAGAAATTTTAGGACATGAAAATGTTTGGTGGAAACTATGTGCCACAAATGTTACATATACAAACCAACTGTTCCCATATTTGTTAAACACATGAACAATACAACTACTCACGGTCCAATGATGCATTGTCACCCTCGCCACCTTCATCACCACTTTCTGCCGTCACCTGTAAGAACATTATATTGAAAATTAAATACGGTTGTATATTTATATTAAAACCTAAAACCAATGAAAGTTATAAAACTAAATGATTTTGATTTTTTGTGATTTACCTGCATACCACCAGTCTATGCACTACCACTGGGGCCATATCTACTCATATGCTAACGTATTTCAATCAACTCTTTCTATAAAGCAGATATCTGATCCCCCTGCTGGTGAACTGTGTTTCGTAGAGAAACAATCTATTTCTTTGAATCTCCGGGTATGGGATGACTAAATCCAAGAGTAGATGCAGTTTCCATCCATAGTGGCCTGCTAAAAACCTCAGATGGCATGGGTCCCAAACCCATCCCACACACTCTCCCAGGATGCTCCTTCACAAGGACTTTAGCAACTGGGTCATCCTGGGAGACTGAGTAGGACTGCACAGGATTGACATCCCATAGTTCTTTAATTTTTACCTATAAATCAAATATCAATATATATTAACAAATTAATAACTGATAATAAGTTATTATACTAAAAAATTGACTTCATACCCCAAACTTCTTTAGCAGGCTCATTAACAAAACTTCCATCTGATTTCTTGTGAACATCCAACCACAGTTCAGTTCGGGATGATTCGTTCCCTAAAATCTATGACTGCATTAATCAAAGATAAGTCAACAATTAAATATATTAAACAGATAATACTATCTTATAAATATTTAAACTAATTAAAATATTACCAATGTCGTTCGACTTCTAGAAAATCTTTTTGAGCCTGCAGTGTGAGGGATGACTTTCTTAGCCCAGTTTGATGCATTCTGTCTTGAGAGATCCTAAAATAAATAAAATGAAATTTAATAGTAATGTATTCAATGTCATTTCCTCTTCATATACATATATAAATGTAAAATGAGGATAATATAATAATATATATTTCAATACCATCCGATTCTCATCACGATGTTTGTCAACAAAAACTTTCCACTGTTCTTTCGGTACCCCACTGGGTAGCTTCTCATACATTTGCTGTACGGTCAATGAGGTATCATTGACATCACACCACAATCTCCATTTGAAATCTTTCCATTTATTACCTAGATTCTTTAACGTCCACTTCCATTCTATCACATCAGCAACTGTAAAGTGGAATAACATCTGTATACAGAAATTCATTTTGAACATATTAGTAACATGACATTAAATTAAACCATAATGTAATAAATTTAACTTTATTTTAGAATCAAAAACTTCATTTTTCTATCTTAGAGTTATATGTCTCCAATCATCATATGAAATAGGAAGGGAAATGGGATCTGCTGCCAACTGGCCTAGAATCTGGCCAAGTAACCCCGTGGCGTCATCCGTCGGGACCCCATAAGAATCAAATGGCATGACTATCTTCTCTTCATCCATATTCCAAACATCTTCAATTTTTATGTTTTTCTCCATGGTTGCATTTTTTTCATCTTCAATGAGCAAACAATTAGTATAAAAAAATGCAATAAATTTATTTAATTAAAATTTGTACCTATGACAGTGACACTCCTGTATTCCTGTGATGAACTGGAAGGGGCGTGTCGCTGCCCCACTACTGAGGCTCTTGAAGGGGGAGTCGACGACTCACCCTCTAATGGGGCAAACAAATATGGTGTGTGAGAGGTTGCAGGGGGAGATGGTGCAGGGGTGTAGGCAGCTGGTGCCTCAGATGTCGTGGGGAGGGAGCCATATGGATCGTCATCTTTCCCAAAACTAGATGAAATAGTGTACCTCTTCCTCCTTGGCATTCCTGTCATTTAAAAAAATAAAATTAAGTTAAGAATATATATTTCAAAAGAATTATGCAGAAAAATAAAATAAAAATGATAATAGATGCCCAGTACTAATAGACAAAATATATATGACAATGATAATTAATGACTGCAGAAATGAAACAAGTGGTTGCTGAATAAATAAATAATTGTACATAAAATCATTTTCCACTTCAATCATGTCAGTTTCATGCTCCATTTCTTCATCCACTTCATTCATCCTTTCCAGACTAATATTTTCAATATCATGATAGACAAATAATTCTGCTTCCTGTTGTTGATTAAATTCAATTTCAGAGGTCAAATTTTCCACTTCATCACCCATATCATACAAATATTTTTGTATTACATGAGAAACTACACTTCACCCTTAATCGACAACATCATTAACATAATATACCATTTTTGCTTGCGATGATAAGATATATGGATCATGTAGTTCACGATCACCAACATCCATCAAGCGAGAGAAGTTTACAGAAGTAAATTGCAAGGAATCTCTTTTAACACCTCTGATAATATCGACCCATTTTCATTTCAATAAAATAATAGAAAAATGTCCGTGGTAGTTTAATTCAATAATATCATGCAGATTTACATAGTATTCCACTTCAGAAAATGTAAATATACCACTATTATATGTTTTCAAACCCACTTCTTGATCGACTGTACGAAATCTAAAGCCATTCACATTATAAGCGTCGAACTTTCTAACTTGTTTTAGAGGACCTCTAACAAGAAACTTCAAATATTCTGACATGTTTTCTCGAGTATCAGTATTCATGATGTTAAAAAAGAAATATACTTTATTATATTTACAAAATGTATGTGTCAAACTAATATTCGTATTTATTGCAATATTTATGAACTTACACATCGTGCAAACCATTCTACAAGATCTTTATTAAAAACTTTAATTATATCTTTCTCATTTCGTGTTCAGCCTATAATTATTCTATTTGTTTTTATCCTCAACTCCTAAATAAATGGATATGAAATTTCACTATTCAGTAGCACATATCTATGTGCCTGTAATAATTCCAATTCAGTCAGTGTCACATTTGAGGTCCTCCTAACTGATCGACCAATAGCAGGAAATATTTTGGATTTTTGATGTATTTGAGATTGAGTCGATGTGTCATCAACAAGTCAAACTCGATTAAATATTGTCTCAATATCATCCAAGTATCGAGAAAAAAAGGTAAGACACTCCCCATCCAAATAGCCTTCAGCAATAGAGACTTATGGTTGAGCTTTATTTCTCACGTATGATTTCAAATGCCCAAGATATCTGTGAAATAAAATAAAAATAATTATGCATTTAATTAAGTAACAAAAATTGTTTACTTAACTAAAAAACATATAAATAAATTACCTCTCAATTGGATACATCCATCAGTAATGAACGAGGCCTCCTAATTTCTCTTCCTCAACCAAATGCACAGTTAAATGCATCATTACAGTAAAAAATGATGGAGGAAAGATCATCTCCATTGCACAAAGGGTCAATACAAACCTCTCCTGGAGGTTGTCAAGATGAAATGGATATAGAGATTTATCACATAGTTTTATGAAATATGTGCAGAGTTGGAGTACAACAGTAGTAATGTTTTCTGGTAATAATGTACGCAATGCCAATGGTAGTAACTGTTGTAACAAAATATGTGAATCGTGACTTTTCAATCCATGTAACTTACAATTCTTCAAGTCAACACACCTCAAGATGTTACTTGAATACCCATTATATACCTTAACATTCTTTAACATTCAAAGGAATGTATCTTTACCCCTATTTTTAATTGAAAAAATTTCTGAAGCATACTTTTCATTCTCATCTGGCCAGAGATCGTGTTTTATGTTCATTTCTTGTAAGTCTTTGCGATCATTGAGATGATTCTTTGACTTTTCATGGTTATTAAGCAATGTGAAAATGAAATTTTCACAGAAATTCTTCTCAACACACATCACATCAATATTATGCCACAACAAATTAAATTCCCAATACGGAAGTTTGAAGAATATACTTTTTTTCTTCCATTGTTGTGTTCCGATTTCGCTTGAAAATGCACTTCAGACCCGTTTTCTGCTATCATTAAAATGATGAACCTTCCCAAATTCTCTTTCAACATTTTCATGCTATGTCAATATTTCAGAACCAGTTAAAAACTTTGGAGGTGGTCTATGATCAATGGAACCATTAAGTTTTGATCTATTTATCCGAAATCTATGAGATGCATCGAGAAATATTCGATGGAACAAGAAGCACCATTTTCTACTGTGAGGTATCCATTTGGGTTAAAAATAAAAGTTATAAATGGGACAAGCCAAACCCATGTAAGTGTTCCAACCAGATAAATTCCCAAGACCGGGGAAGTCACTAATGGTCCACATTAAAGCAACATGCATTTTGAACATTGTTTTAGAAGAAGCATCAAATGTCTCAACACCATTGCTCCATAACTCCTGCAATTCGTCAATAAAAGGCTGAAAGTATACATCAATATCATTTCCAGGCATTTGTTTTCTAGGAATAATCATCGAAAGGATAAAAGATGTTTGTTTCATACACATCCACGAAGGCAGATTATAAGGGATCAAAACAACTGGCCAAATGCTATAACAGATAATCCTAGTCCCAAATGGGTTGAATCCATTGGCAGACAATCCCAATCGAACATTTTTAGGATCAGCTGAGAAATATAGATGTAATGAATCAAATGTCTTCCATGATTGGGAATCTCGTGGATGTCTCATTAACCCATCTTTGTTATTATCTACAGAATTCCGCTTCATGTATTCAGCGGTTTTCGATGACATGACTAATCTTTGTAATCAAGGCTTCAAAGGAAAGTAACAAAAAACCTTTGAAGTTGTGTTCCTTTTCTTTTTCTCTATGAAATTACGTTCATTCATACTTCCAATATCTCCCTTTTCCTGCCATCTAGAAAAAGAAAATTTCTTGCAATTCTGTCTACTTGAATCCTCTCCCCAATAAAGCATACAATCATTGAGACACACATGTATTTTTGTATAATTCATTCCAAGGTTGTTAACAACTTTTTTCATATCATAAAAAGATTATGGGATTTTTTCTTCAGGAAATGCATCATGAATCAATTCCAATATCATGGGAATTGCCTTATTTGTAATTCCACATAGACATTTGATATGGTACAACTTCAGCAGAAATGAAAGCTTTTAATATTTCAAACACCCACTATACAACTCTTGATTTACATCATCAACTAAATAATGAAAAACATTTTCCTCAGTGAAGTTTTCTCTTACATTTGGATCCACAGAATCAAGAGGAGGATCCAATGATATGTTACAATCTTGATCTGCCTGTGTTACAGTCTCAAAAACATCACTTGTCACGTTGCAATTTGTATCACCCTCTTCTGGTTATTCTGATATGTTTTGATGCTGATAGTGGTATCTTGTAGTGTCGAATGCATCATTTATGAGGTTTTTAATTTCATTTTCCATTGTCGATGAACTTGGGACCTCATTCTATGGATTAACATAAGTGCTCAATCTTTCTGTAACGTTCGATTCTCCATGCCAAATCCAACACAAATATTGACCAGGGAATTGCTTTGGTATTAAATGTTCATAAACTTCATCTCTCTTCAAACATGTTCTAAATTTACATTTAGGACATGGACATTTTATTCTCCCTTCAACAGATCGATTAGAAATTGCAAAATCTAAAAACTCATTCAAACCCTTAATATAATGAGGTGCGCTCCTCGGTAATGTGATCTAGATTTTATCCATGTATTTCACAATGTGACTACACAATAATAAAAAAGTTTAAACACATAGTTACTACTAAATAGAGAAAGAGATTCATATATACGATAGTATAATATTATAGAAACATAATATAATAAAGATGATCCTCTGAGTTAGACATCAACCCTCTAGTTTTTGGGATAGGGGAAGTTTCTTTGGTAAAGAGAAACAGTGTGCTAACAACATGGTAGCTACTTTACCATGAAAACCAAAGAACATTGTTAATTTGGAATAACCCCAACCTAAGTTCTCTATAGATTCTTCATATAAAACTCTAATATCAAATAAATCTATTATAAATAATGTTTAGGGAAAACCTTATTATTCTTAAAAAACTCAACACATTGTTAATTTGGAGTGGCAAGAACCATGTGAGGGATGGTAGTCATGAGGCATGATAAGTGGTGGTGTTCATGGAAATGAATAATGAAATAACTTGGGATATTAGGTTTTTAGGTTATACGAACCTTGTGTGTATTGAATTCCTAGACCTCTCTTTGTTGTATTCACATAGAAAAGAGTAGTGGTGTGACTTGAGGGTGATGTGGATAATATATGTGTTAGTACTCATGAGTGGAGAATTATGGTTAAATGGGATGATCGAGGATCTGACCATGGAGTTGAATTAAGAGTCAGATTCGGACTTCGGTGTGGGTATTGAACATTTTTGTTATTCCTTGAGTTTTAAGGCATCGTGGTCGGGATATGATAGCACATTGGTGGGTGGGATTGAGCGCCTTTGGTATAATTCATCTAGAGAAGGACTTACTAGTGTTGTTGCATAAAAATTGATGTGGTAAGGTGGAGACCACATTAGAAATGGAATTCAAGATGCGACTGATGTGGTTTGGGGATCAAACTAGGGTATTTGAAGAATAGTTGATGTGTCTGGGCTTGGTGTTTGGAGTTTTATAGTAGAATCATGTTGGGAATTTGGATATGAAATGTGAGGTGTTGGTACTATTATCTAGGACAAATATTGATAATGTTTCAGTGACAAATATTTAGTTTAATATAAAAAAACATGTTAACACACATATCATACATTATATCAAAACATGGAAAACATCAAAACTTTTTAACCCACCTAGAATTGGGTTCCAACATTAAATCACAGCAAGGGATCCATATTTAAAATTATATGGAAACAAAAACTCAACACGAGCATAAATTAATTAAGCACCCAATGAACATGTTCAAGGTAGTGTACTATCACATCAAGAAATTCAATAATAATGAATATAAATTAAGAAGGTCACAACTATAAATATAAAACAACACCCAATAATTAAATAAATTATAGCTAGAGAATGATCCAACCATCACTTTATCCCAACCATTGCATCATTCCAAACTCATTTTCACAGCAACCATATCTTCTGTATAATTTTATCTGGAATCCTCCCAAGGATATCAATGAAACCACCAAAAAACCAAGATCATAGATTTAAGAAAACATTTCATCAACATGGAATGGAAATATTTAATCAATAAAGATCAATGAAAATTATATAATATCAAAACAAGAAGATTATTAGAAATCAAACCTTAGGGTTTTTATAGGTCGTCAGGGAAGCAAGGTCGCCAGGTCATCGGGGTCGCGGGGGGCCGGGGTCGCCGGGGTCGCTGGGGTCGTGGGGTTGCCGGGGTCGCAGGGTCGCCGGGGTCGCGGGGGGCTGGGGTCGTGGGGGAAGCGGGGGGCTGGGGGAAGTGGGGTCACTGGGTGAGAAGGAGGGTCGGGGTGGGGGGGGGGAAGGGTCGTCAGTGTAAAAAAAAAACATTGTTTCACGACGGTTTATTATAAACTGCCATGAAACCTTTAAAAAAAAGGTTTAGTGGCAGTTCCCAGAACCACCGCTAAACAACCGCCGCTAATGGAAAATTCTGTTGTAGTGAGAACATATATTCAAGAATAGTGTCATATCACTTCCAATTTCTTATCATAGTAGGGAACTGCTTTGGCCTTTTAGTTCAAAAAATACTCTTAGGACATTATCACATACTATGCCACACATAAGAACAATAATTATGTGACAAGTAGTTTATTAATATTAAAAACAATGAATACATGTTGATCATAAAGTACAAGAAAGTTGGTTCTAGGGCACCAACTCCAACTGAACATTCATACACCCCCATTATGCTGTTGAAATTTCACCACAATTTTTCATGCTAAATTTTTTTATAGTGAATACCTATACCCATTTACTATCAAGGGTGTTCACCTTTATACACTTATAATTATTTATTGGGGACTTAAATATAGTTATTCCACACTCCTTGATCATGGAATAAAATATTATGATGAATGAATATATTTTTTATGACTTATATGGCACACTTAATAATGAGATTGAAATGAAAGTGATGGGTGCACCCATAATTATACAGTGATCCATTGAATTGGGTAATGTTTTAGTCTCATTAAACATCATGAAAAGGATTAGGGAGTGAAATTAATCAATCACATGACTTTTTACATCATGATTTATTTTCAGTTATACTTGGCCAATGTTAATAACGCAGTGTTTTAAGTTGTGGCCACATCTCCCATGTTGCATTTATGATTATCATACTATATCATGCTTCATTGTTAATTTTTATGATTCTCACACCTTTTATGACCCATTGATATACCTATTGTCTAAAATGTATTAGTTTATTCATGTTATGCAATGTTTATTACCTTATTGGGATTTATAGATCACCCCTTTCTTATGCATGTTCCTAGGTTATCCCATGCAGTTTTAAGTATGATAATGTTAAGGAAGTTTACAATAAAGATGATAAATTACCTTTTTTAAATTGTTATGTAATGTAATTGATTACCGAATATAGTATAATTCTCAATATTCTGAGTTTTATTATGTGAAATTTTATGTAATAAATCATTAATTAATGTGTAATAAAGAGAAGGGTTTTCATAGTTGGTCTCATAGGAAAAGTTTTGTTATTTTTTAGGATTAGGATTAGAAAACTCAAGAAAAAGACTTAGGGATAAGACTAAGAATAAAAAAAGAATACCTAAATTTTGTTAAGTATATAAAAATTATTTTATCAATAAAATACATCCCTTTCTAGATACTACAAGTGGATGTGTCTCTAATAGAGATGTAAATAAGGGTAAAACCTAAAAACATCACGTTGATCTAGACTCGACCAGAAACTAGTGCACAACAACAAGAATTATTGCAGAACTAATTTGAAACTTTTGGGGGATATTATTTAGTAAATTCATAATATCATTATGGAACATTATTAATGGAAGAAAAAAATGTCCATAAGAATATATGTTAGGAAATATATCATGGATAACATAGATTGAAGCCTAGAAATTCATAAGTTAAAGAAATACATGTAACTTATATGTAATATATTTAATTTCATTAGATTCATGTTTATGTTTTTAATAGTTTAAAAATACTCATCTATAATTTTCCCTTTATACTAGCCAATTTTTGGAAATTGGAGGAATCAGGTAAACAACCAATGTGATGGGAAATGTGATGACTTCCCAAATGAGATTCCCAACCTGATGGGAGTGGGAATCAAAAAATTTATAATGATAATGTCTCAGATGAATCAGGATATTAATAGAATCCTAGATTAGAAGGAGAACCCAAATCCCCCTAAGAAATAACAAGCTAAAATTGATAGCTTTATGTGACAAAGTCCTCCAAATTTTATTGTATAAAATGAACCCTTAATCAAGGAATAATGGATCAAATCCATTAAGAATATATTATCCATCCTTCAATGTCCCAAGAAAGAGAAGGTTTTAATTAATGTTTATCATATGAAGGGAGAATTTGATTAGTTGTGGACATTGCCCAAGAATACGAAGCCTGATGAAGAGATCGAAGCAATGGGGTTTAATGAATTTTGGAAAATGATTTTTGATAAATATTTTCCTCACACTCTCCAACTTAAAATGGAAAGGGATTTCCTTTCCCTCAAGAAAAAATATGACGAATATATCAAGGAGTACGAGACAAACTTCAAAATAATCTCATGATACACCTTTGGATTTTTCTTTACCCTAGAATTCAAGTTTGACCGCTTCTTTGGTGGGCTAAAAACTAGTCTATAAAAATCCCTAGCGATTTAAGACTTTGATAGCTATGAGAAAATTGTTTGATGTTCCCTAAAAGCTGAAATAGAGATCATTGAATCTCATTGGTATCATGGGTATAAGAAGTGGAAATTAGCGTTTAATTCCAGTGGTTTGATGGAGAAATGTAATGGTACTAAGAAATTTCAACATCCCACTTGTCAAAAGTGTAGAAAGAAGAACCCCATAAATTGCCTAAGGGGGACGTGGAAATGCTTTAGGTGTGGGAAAGAAGGAAACCTAGGTAGAGATTTCTGATGAGAGAATACCATTAATATAATATAGGAAAGGAATTATATGGTAAACCCTCAGTTCATTGTTTATTTCTTCAACTGCAAGGAACCAGGGAACTTTTCAAACCAATTCACTAAGACAAGGGTTTTCAGAGAAAACCAACAACCTCCAAGGCAGTAAGGGTGATATTATTCTATCACAACCATTGAGGTGAATCCCAACAATGAAGTGGTGAATGGTATTCTAGTTATTCAGTCAAGAATAGTGAATATACTTCTTGATTCTAGTTATACACATTCCTTCATATCACAAAGGTTTAGTAGAACTATTCAAAAACCATAATAAAGTATGGAAGTAGAGTTGTTGGTGAAAATGGGAAATGGGGAAATTATTGCATCCCAAGAATATAACTCATTCCCTATCAAAATATATGGGTTGAAATTCCTATAAAACCATGTAATACTCCATTTGGTGGAATTTTATGAAATTCTAGGTATGGATTGACTTTCCCTATATAGATCCAACATAAATTTCCGCGAGAAAGAAATCACTCTGTGTATCATGAATCATCCTCTGATTCTGTACAAATGAAAGGAAATGGATGAATATTATTTAGAACCAAAATCTAAATCATGGATATTAATTTCCTATGAGAAATAATCAATATCTAAAATGATTTAGTCTAAGGAAAGGATCATACGAGAAGATGATTCCATTTTGAGGGAATACACTAAAGTGTTTCTCGAAGAACTACATGGTATCCCTCTTAGCCAAGAGGTTGAATTTTCAATCGAGATTATACCTAGGGTGTTACCATTATCCAAGAATCAATATAGAATGGATGTTTTGGAACTTTAGGAGATAAAGATACAACTAAAAGAGAATCTAGATAAAGGGTTCATATTACCAAGTGCTACACCATGGGCTGCACCCATCCTCTTCATCAAGAAGAAGTATGAGTCAATGTGTATTTGCATTGATTATCGTGAGATCAAAAAGATCACGACAAAGAAAAGTTATCCGCTTACATAGATTGATGAATTTTTCAATTAGATACATGGAGCACAATACTTCTCCAAGGTGGATCTATAGTTGGGGTATTACCAAGTTAGGGTGAATAAGGAGGATATCCCCAAGATTTCTTTTTGTACAATTTATGGGACCTATGAGTTCATAGTAATTCCATTCAGAATCACTAATTCTCTAGAAATATTTATGGACTTGATGAATAGAGTTTTAGAGATTACCTCAACAAATTCGTGGTAGTATTTGTAGATTATATTCTAATATACTCAAAAATCAAGGAGTAAAATGAGGAGCATTAGAGCACTATGCTAAATACATTACCAAAGGATAATATTTATGTAAAGTACAAAACATTTGAGTTATAGTTGAATGAAGTATCATTCTTGGGACATATTATCAAAATAAATTGGATATATGTGGACCCATCAATGATAGAAGTGATTTAAGGATGGTATTGGCCAACATCTATGAAAAATATTCATAGTTTCCTTGTATTAGTTGGGTAATATCATAGATTTGTGAGAAAATTATCATGATTTTCAAAACATCTAACCAAGATAAATAAGAAGGTAGTCAAGTTTTCCTAGAATGATGAATGTTAAGTGAGATTTAAGGAGTTGAAAAAGAGTCTTATCACTGCACCTATACCCACACTACCCACAAGTGGATAACTTTTCATGGTATTCAACGATTCTTCGAAGAAGGTATTGGGATATGTGTTAATGTAGAATGAAAAAGTGATTGCCTATTCTTCAAGGAAATTGAAGGTTCATGAATAGAACTAACCAATGCATGATCTAGATTTGGATGTAGTGAAATTCAAGTTCAAAATATGCATGCATTATCTCTTTAGGGTGAAGAGTGAAATATATACGGACGACAAGATCCTCAAGTATATATTCACATAGAAAGAGGCAAGTATGTGATAGTGGTGATGGTTAGAGCTGATAAATGACTATGAATGCTCAACCTACTACCATCCTAGAAAAGTGAATAAAGTGGTAGATGCTCTAAGTAGAAAGGATCCAAAATTGTTATCATTGATGAGAATTGAAAAATATTTGATCTTATTAGACTTAAAAAGGATGGACACAATAATCATAAAGTAAGGGACATCATCAATCCTTTCACAAATATTTTCTCCACCGTCCCTTCTAGAGAAGATAAAAGATGATAAATGAAATGATGTGGTAATTTTTAAGAAAGTGTAAGCTATAAGAAAAGTTAAATCCTTGGATTTCAATGTTAATGAATGAGTTTTTAGATTTGGGTCATGACCATGTGTACTATAAAATCATGAGTTAAATGAGTTTTTGGATGATGTACATAGTCTGACTTTATCCATCCATCTAGGAAGTACAAGGATGTATCCTTATCTATGAGAACAATATTGGTGGGACGATATAAAGAAGGATAAAATAGAATATACATCAAGATTCCTTGTATGTCAGAAAGTGAAGTCGAAAAGGGAAAAATACAAGGGGATGATGAAACCATTACCCATACCTACATGGAAATGGTAAAAAATCACTATGGAATTTATCACTGGTCTTACAAAGACATAAATAGGAAATAATGTTATAGGGGTTGTGGTGTATCATATTACAAATACTTCCCACTTCATTATGATCCAATAGGACTTCTCACTCAATCAAATTGAAAAGATATACATTAGAGAAGTGGTGAGGTCACATGGAACACCACTATCGATTGTATCCAATCGATATCCAAGATTTACCTAAAATTTATAGAAGAGTCTACAACTTTCTCTAAATACATAGTTGAACTTAATCATGTATTATCATCCTCAAAATTATGTACAATCATAGTGGACTATCCAAAAACTCAAGGACATGTTGAGAGCATGCTCGATTGACTTCCAAGGAGGATGGGACCCAAATATTCCTCTGACCAAGTTATCATAAAATAGAAATTTCCACTCAAGAATCCACATGTCACCATATGAATCACTTTGTGGGAATATTTGAAAAAAAATGCATGTTGGGATGAAGCTGGGGAATGAAAAATGCCAAGTCTTTAAATTGTTGAAGAAATGGTGGAAAAGGTTAAGACCATTCAACATCACATCAAGGATGACCGAAGTCTAAAAAAGGGCTATACTAACAATCATCGATGAGACCTACAGTTTGATGTTGGATACATGGTATTACTCTATATATTCCCATGGGATAAAGTGATGATATTTGGAAATAAAGGAAATCTTAGTCCAAGATACATCATTCCCTTTGAGATCCTTGATCGCATTAGAGCGGAGACCTATCAACTAGCACTCCCAACTAACATATATCAAGTACATGATGTATTCCATGTATCCATATTTATGAAGTAAATAATATACCCCTCACATGTACTCAATCTAGAGGTGGTACCATTGGACAATGATATCGTATATGAAGATCAGCCGATGAAGATCTTAGATCATAGAGAAAACGTTCTATGAAATAAGACAATGCTCCTAGTCAAAGTGCCGAGGAAAAACCCTAGGTTTGAAGAAGTGATATGGTAACTGGAGGAGGTGATGAAACAAAATTACCCACATCTATTTTAGTGTGTGAAATTAAATTTTTGAGGGTGAAATTTCTGAATCATGGAAGATTTTAATGACTTGAGATTTTATAAATAAAATCCCCCTTATTATTTAATTAAATGTGTTATTATATGTTATAGATATAGGAAAAACATGTACTTATTTGGTTTTATTATATCCTATCAGATTTAAAATACCATTAAGTATCATTAACATTGATAATATATCCATTGAACAATGATCATATGATTAGTATAAATATAGGGTTTTAATAAATCCAATTGACAAAAAAAGGAAGTGATGGTGTCAACTAGTGGGATAAAACCCTATGAAGACCATTTATGAGAGATTACAAGGGAGATAAAATCTTCGGACTTTGACCTTGACCAATCCCAAGCTAATATCCAATAACTTAAGTATGAGAGAAACCATTTATGGGAGAAGTTCAGGCTAATCGATATCATGACCCAAACCATGTATGTCGAACCACCCCATGATTGTGTCACCATCATGAACCTTACCCTTAGGGAATTTTTTGGTGTATTAAAGGGACACGTGTCAAGAAAATAATAATAATAATATGTTTATTTTATTTTCAATCTTTTTATTTTCTTCTTATTCTTATTTTATAAACAACTTTGATTTTTATACAATAAAACAAAAATTGTATTTTAATTAGTATTCAATTTAAATTAAGACGTTTATTTTGATGAATTAATGGATTTTTTTAATTAATATTATTTTAAAAAAATATTATTTTTAAATAATATTGATCAAATATAAATCATCATATAATTTTTATGAATTCAAATATAATTTTCATAAGGGTTTGAAAACTGTTATTGTCAAAAAAACTGAACATTTTTCAATAACTGACGATTATTATTTTAAAAGTGAAAATTCAAAAATATATAAAATTAATATTATTTTTTCAATCATAAATTAAAAATTATCAAATGGTTAATTTTTCATAATTTTTGAAGACAGTCAAATTTTTGGGTAAAAATTAAATATGGTATAAATATACGGTGTTTATTATGACATCATAATGACCCAAAATGATGTAATAAATACTATAAATGGTATCCATGGCCAAATATATGTTTACATTTAAATTAATATTATTTTTAGGTTATTATATTTATTTTATAAATCCATTATGAATCCTTCAAAATTTATAATATATCTTAATGTTTTAAAATCATTTCTTTAAGGAAATTACTAACTTCCATATCAAAAAGGGTATTATTTTAATAATTTAGTCCCTTATACATATAAAATAGTTAAATAAAACCCTATTTTTCAGAAACCATGGGCAAAAAACATGATATGTTTTGTGGTTTTGGTTATTTTATTATATAGAGTCCAAAACCTATGTTTGGGAAATAATAAAGAACTCCCCTCTCTTTTCCTATATATATCCACTAAAGATCTCATTTCTATTCACTATAAATATTTGAAGTATTTCCTTAATCTAATATCCCATCTATATATTCCCCCAAGGTTCCCCCAATCTCTCAATAAGCTCCTCCCAAGCCTTTGGAGTCACACTCTCAAGGTAAGGGATCCTCTCATTCTCCTCTTTATTCAAGTATCTTCTTCATCTTATGTATTTTATCTTCATTTCCCAATGTTGGAATATGTTATTACATATTAAAATTAATTTAAATTTTATTTATAAATGATTATATACCCCTTTCACACTCATCAATCCCTCCAATGAACATTGATACACCCCGTTATGGTGCTGAAATTTCACCACGATTTTCCACGCCAAACAATTGTGTAGTGAATACCTATACCCATTTCCATCAAGCGTGTTCACCTTTATGAACTTATACTTCTTTATTGGTGAATTAAATTTATGTATTCCATACTCCTTTATCATGGGATAAAATATGATGATTAGTGAATCCATGCTGTATGATCTATGTGGCACACTTAAGCATGAGAATGAAATAAAAGTGATCGGTGTGCCCAAAATTATATAGTGCTCCAATACATTGTGTAATGTTTTAGTCTCATGAGATATCATTCAATGGATTAGGGATCGAAACTAATCCATTATGAGACTTTTTACATCATGATGTCTTGGAATTTATCCTTGACCTATGTTTATGATGAAACAGTTTAAGTTGGTTCAACATCTCCCATATTGCCTTTATGATTATCATGTTATATCACACCTTATTGTCATTATTTATGATTATCACCCCTTTTATGCACCATTTATATGCATATTGTATAACATGTATTACCTTATTCATGTTATTTCATGTTTATTCCCTTACTGGGCTTTATAGCTCACCCATTTCTTATGTATATTCGCAAGTTATCCCATGGAGTTTTAAGTACGAGCATGTTAAGTAAGTATTCAATAAAGATGATGTATTTCCTATTTTAAGTTGTTATGTAATGTACCTAATTCCCAAATACACTAGACTTATTGGTATTCCAAGTTGTATTATGTGAAATATTATGTAATAAATCATAAATTAATGTGTAATAATGAGAAAGGTTGTTATATTTTGAGTGGAACGACCATCATCTTGGGCATTGTTCCTATACCTATTGAGTGGAACCCCTTATAAGATAGGGCATGGGTATTCATGACACTAGAGTGGACCACCCCACCTGACGAATTGGGGTGTGGGTCCTCTATGGATACTTATAGAGAGGAACCCACCTAACACACTTGGGTGAGAGTAATCTACTTGAAGATTGTGTCCCCTTAACTATAAAACATATTGGAGAGGTGTGGGACACCACACAGTTACTTCTGGGTAGATGCATGAGATGCTGAGCATCATTGATAGACTGTTGGAACTCTTGGAGATTATTTTCCTGGGTTGGACTGTGAGATAGAGATCCCCTTTCTCTCTCATTTGGGATTCTTTGACTAAGTATATATATATTTATATATATATCTATATTAATACTTTTAGATTTGGTTACTCTCTTTCCATGGGCTACGAGGATGCGTGGGGTATGCCACGTGCTTTCCATTTTTATATTCTCATGTTTGGATAAGTTTAATCTCCTTCTATGGGTGGTGAAGACAAGATGTGTAGTTCATCTACACACCATGTTAAGCCCCTTGTGTTTAGAAGATGTTATATTCTCTTTATTTGGGTTGAGCTACATCCTATTTACTATATAATATCTTTATATTCCAATTGTATCTCTTACTGCCCCGCCTTTAACTTTCGAGGTTTCTTACTGGGTATGTATATACTCACAGCTGCATGAGATTTTTCCACACATGTCATATATTATGTAGACAATGAACAGGTCAGTGATGACTTCAGAGGAGCCTAGGGATACTTAATTATTTGGACTGTGTATGGTGGTTGTAGCTTGGAGATCAAGATCTAGGCTCTCTCAGTGATTTAATTTCCTATTTTTTTTTTTAAGTTGGGACATCTTTTTGGTAGGGCATGTATTTTTACCATTCACTTTTTAGTTTTCACTGTTGTACTCTTGTACACCCTAGAGGTTTTACATGATTGGATACTTTCTAGATGTTTCATATTTTTATTATTATTCTTATGAAATTCTATATTGAGATGTTTGGGTGTGTCCATATAGTTACAAAGGTAAAGGCCTCCCATTTAGGATATGACTTTCGACACTTATCACCACCCCGTGGCCTATGGAGGTGGGATTAGGGTAGTTGTGGCTTGAGCCTAGATTAGGGTAGGGTCATGATAGAGTCATCCAAAAACTCAAGTTATAAATTATATGATAATTAAAAACACCCCAACAATGGTAGGTCAAGTACTTTGAACTATAGTTTGATTTTAACCCAAGTAGTAGAAGGCTATATTGACTCAATATCTTAATTTGTATAATTTTTATCTTTATGTGTAAATTTCCAATTTTATTTACATCCTTCTTAATATTTAGTGTAATTTAATTAAGTGATTAACCATGTATTAGATAAAATTTATGAATAGAATAATTTATTTTAATTCCATATTTCATGCTTGTTAATTCATTAATTTATGTGATTGTGACAAAACATCCATAAAGAAATTAACCATGAATCTTGAAAGAAATAAAATAATAAATTTGGCATGATCATGGGAATTGATAATGGTTATTTTATATAGAATATGATAAGATAACCCTTTATCCTAGGGAAAAAACACCTTGAACCATTACTTGGTTCGTGTTGTATCATTCCACCCATGCTCCCACAAACCTCTTGGATTGGTTTTTCCTTAGCTCTGAATTGAACCATATCCACTCACCTAGGATCTCTATCCATTACATAAACTTCAATCATACATTGGTTATAGGAACTAATGGATTAGTTTAGGTGGTTTTCATAAAAGAAACCACAGGCACACTATCCCTTTCACAATGATAGGAGGGGATTACAAATTGGAAATCAATTTAATTTAATAACAATAAATTAAAAGAAAACCAATCAAATACATAGGTTTTTCTAAGATCAGAATCACCCACACACATGAAAAAATATTCATTTTCAATTTAGTTATCATTCACTCTAAGTTATTCTTTAATTAAGATAAACCACCTTAAATTAATCTAGTTAACTATCTAGTAAAATAATTAATTAAACTTATCTTACTTCTATCCAAACTATCTTTAAATTTCCATTATCTATAATTTTAAACAAATTTAATAAATAAATTTTATTTAAAATTAATAAATTACACATGTGCATTTGGAGGCAATGATATGTACCCATCCAAACTACCCAACTTGGTCCTTGTACTATGTATTCACATGGAATCAAGCATAAAAGGCATGAAATATAATTACAAGGAATGTATTGAAAACCAATGAAACAATACCATATGTAAATTAAATATAATCTGATGCTATTAATATACATAGTGTACACTAAAAGTAAATACACATCACAGTTCATAATTTAACACTAAAATTAATTTAATATATAACTAATAGTCCTATCTCAGGGTGAATATTGTCAATAATTGATTCATAGAAACATGTTGGATATGTTTAATTATACCATACACTTTTATTTCCATGTAAAATTAATCACATGATTTATTGTAGATTACATGATGTGTACTTGGTCTATTGAACAAGTAATATATTTTTCCCATGTCTGCAATAGACACCGAGTGTCTGGGAACATTTTTTGGTTGCAGGCGTGTATGAGGTACATGGTGTTTATGATAAGTACATAACATGTGAACTTGATGTTTCATAGATCACCATTCCCCATATCATGTAATAAATTCATGGAACGACTTGGACCCCATGTTTATCACCATGAAAACACATGGAATTCACATCGTGTAATAGAGTTACATGACATGTAGTTTGACAAACCATGTACTAACCTAGGATGTTCAACACATGGTCTACATTTAATTGATACTACGTGTAATTATTTTATGATGAATATAATTTATCATGTTACTTTTTGGTACAATTAAAATGGGTACACAATGTATACCAATGGGCTACATGCCTTGCAGTCTTATGTTATCTGATGAGAACCCTTGACACATCCTGATGGACTCTATAACACCCCAAGCTTCCATGGTATATTTCTCTTCGAATATTGAAATAGCTTGCGGTGTATGCAACTTTGAGTTCTAGCATACCACGACCAATCAAACTAGCCATTATGAATGGTAATATACACTTTTTAAAATTTTACCAATTTTATTCTTCAAAATGGACTACATTTTTGGATTTTTAATATCAAAATATTATTAGGGTGAATTTTTGGTATTTTTCTGAAAACTTTCATTTTTTGAAGAATAGTGAAAAAACTGTGTTATTGTTTAAAACCGATTTTTTATGTAAATAATTATTTATTTTATTTAAATTTATTTTAAGTAAAAATGGATACATAATACCTATATTAGTTCAATGTAATTCATTGGAGTCACTTTATAATAAATTTAGATGTATAAAATGTTATTGAATTTTTTTAACGTCTTTTACTTTCTAGGCACATTAGCAAATTTGCATAAAATGAAATTTTACCACTTCTGTTAATTGAATTTAAAAAATATGAGAGACATGGTTGAAATCATTAAGTAAAATTTGGTTCAATAAGATGAAAATAATTTTTTGTGAATAGTAAATTTTGAATTTTATTTACGACAGTTAAAAGTAAATAGGGTAATTAAAGGTAAAAAATATATTATAATTATCCTAACACATGCACTAATTCTATTGGATAAGTGTTTTTAGACCAAAATAAACCTTATGGATAAAATATGATCCTCTTTTATCCACTTGGATTATAGTATGACATTTATTATTATTTTATTTGAAGAAGAGTTAAAAGTGTTACTCAAATTTTCATAACTAAAACATTTTTAATACAGGGTTATAAATAAGATAATTTAGACTATAAATATTCATTAGAAATATAAAAATATTTCCTACATAATTTTATTTTATTTATAATTTTTAGACATAAAATAATTAATTTTATTTTTGACACAATGATGATGTGGTAATTACCTTATTAATGAAAGATTAAAATAATTGATATTATAAATATCCAAATAAATGTAAATTGAGAATTTTTATGCTTTAAACTAATTTTATATGTTAATATTACATTTTATTATTGATTTAATTTATTTTTCTTGAAGTAATCAAGTTTTTTTTACTTTCACATAAACCTAATACTAAATAGTGTCAAAATTGACATAAATGAGTTTTTAAAACAAATACTATATTATTAATTGATATAATATTCCTAAAAATATAAGGTTCATACAAAGGACTTATATAAGGTTATATATGTCAATAATTAACCACTTGGGGTTCTCTTGGATTTTTATAGTAAATTTAATAACCATTTATTATAATAATACAATAATACATGGTAAAAGTAAAACTATTTAGCTAATAGTTAAATCTGAAAGATAAGGTTAATATGGTGACCTAAACCTTTCTAAAACCTATTTGTTGAGATGTTTTAGACCCATAACAACATTATACTTGAAATAAATCCTTTTGTATCCATTATAAATCGAATATGATTGTATAATAAATTAAAATTTCAAGATTTCCCCTCACATCTCTTATAAAAGGGTACTTCCCCTTCTCTCAAAATCACACAACCAAAGCCATTTTTCTTGGCCAAACCTTACTCAAATATCCTCCCAAATACCCTCAATTCAAACTATAGGCCTTAATTTGATCATAAATCCAACATAGGGAGCCATTTTGATCAAATCAAAAGGAATCACCCGAAGATGAGGTAATAATTTCATCACCTCTTTCAAAGTTCTTTTCTTCTTCCACTTCCTCTTTCTTTGTTGTTTACATACCAAAATAATAACTCCAGTACCTTCTAAATAATTTGATGTTATTATAAATATGGTAAAACCATATTCATTATTCTATCTATCCTATGAATGATAAAGTCACTATACGTGTGTACGCACGGTTTACCGTCTCCACGTCATGGTGTAGTTTGTTATTCAACACTTAATTATTTGGATATGTATAATAATGGGTATAATTGATGTAAATAATAAATATAACATGTTAATTATTCTGTATATATGATATTTCATTAAATTACATACGATTCCACCATCAATAGAGTGGTATTACTACTTGTGTGTGTAGAGGCCCAAAGCTTGATGTACATGGACAGTACATTACTTTTGCAGAATACTTAATACATAATAAGAACCAACACTCAAGGACCGTAATAGTTTAGTGTCTTTGGAAACTTGGAATATAAACTTCTAATCATGTTGAAATATGTTCAACAACTCCCATAACAATCTTACCCTTTTTGTTTCCTTACCTAAAACATTTCTTTATTTCCTGGGGAAAATAAAACATAAAAAGGGTGAGCTCAAATGCTCAGTAAGGGAAAACATAGAGAACATAAAACAATCCATAAAAATTTGAAAACAAAAACTTGAACATGAAATTTAAACATCAAAATCCTGAGCAAAGACATAAATCGTGGAAGTACGTAAGGCATATATCATAATGGAACATCAACAATGATAAAATATAATGGGAATAAAACATGTAATTGTGGAAACCATTCAGCACATGTTATGATTTCCATAGTAGCCAAGGCATTGCTGCCAAGACCATCTTAGTGGACAAAGTCCCTTTCTGAATCGAGTTCACTCCTCGTTTCAGTCCTGTAACACTGAACCAGATTAACTTACCGTTCCAGCCATGTCTATCTCATGAGATATAAATATTTACCCAATGAATTGGAGAGAGATATAGGTCCCACCCATCTTATAATTAAATCATTCTTACTTGTGCCACAAATTAAACATAAATCATTCATCATAACCCAAAGAATAAAATGGGTTTCATAAACATCATCCCATCATAACATAATCCATATAAAATAAATGGATATCATTTCATCATAAGAGAAGTGAAACCATGTAAATCATAGATACATTATACTTGAAACATACACATATGAAATAATGTCATCTTAGATGGAAAATGGTTTTGATAAAACACTTGAAATGAATTACTGAGGAAAATATCCTTTCTTCTTTAAAATAAATTTCTTTTCACAAAACGTATTCCAATTTTAAAATAAAAGGATTTTGTTGAAAATAGTCATGAAATATTTTGGAGGAAGCTTCATGAAAATAAGGCTTTATAAAACCGTAAAAATCCGTTCGTGCTGTATAAGTTAAAAAAACATTCTTCTCGTACTTTTGCCGGAAAAGTCAAAAAGTACCTCATAAAAGAAAGCTTACATACATACCATGTAGTAAAAGTAAAAAATGGGTAAAAAGGATATTAAAAATACATGAAACCATTTTTAGGAAACATAGACATGGATGATAATAATAACCCCAGTAAATACTTACGTATAATCAATCTCGGATAAAAATGAGATTTGCAAAATTATCCCTTACCTTAGGTCCGATATGGTTCGTATGGATCCAAACCTCCTAAATAATGATTTAAATAATGTCATTGAATTATTAAATAATCATATTAATTGTTATTATATCATATATGTTTCAATTATGACTTTATATTACCCGTTCTTTTGTAAATTCCATGTTAAAACAGTGTTTTGGGTAAAATCATTTCATTTATCGTATGTGTTTCGACTTTTCATTCTTGATATTATTACTTATATCCTGATTTAAATAATTCCAAAATGTAAAACATTATTTATATGTAATATATATTCATCATATACATATATATATGATAGATCTATAAATGGAATGAAATACACCGTTCATGGAGACGGTAGGCCGTACATACGCATGAACGTTGTTTTCATTTCCTTATTGAATTGAACGGAATTAAGTAGATGAAATACATATACATATATACATAAATCCAGTATCATTATTATGTAATATATTTCATTATTACTTATTATATATACTTTATAATCATTCATGAATGGTTAATCATTGATAATGAATCTCATCGCGTCGTGGAGACGGTAGTCCGTACGTACGCACGAGCGATGATATCGTTCCCATAATTATTGAATTAAATTGGAGTGGATGATACAATATATCAGGATCCATATGATGTTATAATAACTATGTATAGTTATTCTTTACACCATTATAACCATCCAAGTAAGGTGGTGTTGGAAAAACAGATTACACCACGGCGTGGAGACAGTATTCCGTACGTACGCACGCGCGCTGATTTCGTTTTCCGTAGGATGGATAGAAGGTGAAATGGGGTTGTTTCATATTTATAATAACATATCAGTATATTAATGATACTGATGTTATTACTTTATAATGAAAAAACTGAAGAAAAAGAAGTTGAATAAGAAATAAGCTTGAAAGAATCGGTAGAAGATATTACCTCTTCTTCGACACACCTCCTTTAAACATCTTCTTAGGGCACTAGGGTTAGTGTTTTGAGAAGACCAGTACCTATATAAGGTTTCTAGGGAAGTGGGGAAGTGAAATGGGCAGAGGTTGGCCGAGATTCAAGGCTCAAAATGGTGTGAGGAAGAGAGGGAGGAGGTGCCCTTTTATAAGGGGGGAGAGGGGCACCTTTGGAATCCTAAAAAATATTAGTTTAATATAAATTCAAACCCCACATAAAAACCACCAAAAATGACTCAATTAGAATATTAGATGAGATAGGGTTGTAATATCACCAAAAAAAAAAAGTTATAAATGTTTTGATCTTATTTTAAACCTTATCATTTTGATTTATCCTTATTTAATCTATTTAAGTTTATTTGTGGTAATAAAATTCTAAATTTTAAATGGTTATAAATAATCACTTATGTGTTGTTAATTTTAAATAATTGGATACTTTATGACATTTTAGACTATATAAATGTCAATTTATAATTTTTAAATATTTTTGTGATTTTTAAACAATTTAATAATATGTTATTTTTATAAAATAACAATCGTGTCAATTTTAACACTATTCAATTATTTGAATTTAAATAAAATATACACAGAGGATATATTCGAAATAAAATATTTAATAGATTCCTAACATGTCAAATATGTCTAGAAAATTCGTGGAGAACATTAAATAGTTCATATAATATTTATTTTAATATTTTTAAAACCATTTATTTGGTATATCTCTTAATAAAATAATTAGTAAAACATTTTTTTATAATTATTTAAAATACTTATTTGTTGCATAAAAATTAAAATTAAAATCCTTTGATGAAGATAAATATCAAATATTTTATAATAATAATTTTACTCTAATTTATCATCTTAAAATAACAACATGTAAATTGTTATCTTTATTAAATTATGAAGGTGACAACTTTGGAATCATTTAAAATAAAATATTATAAGTGTCATAATCGCCTTAATAAGGATTCAAATGGTCAAAAATTCGGCCAGTGGATGATTAGTGTTTCTATATACACTACTGATAAGTTTTGTGCAGATTTTTGGGCCTTTTGATATGTATTACAATTTCAATAAAAACTATATTATTTATTTTTCATTAAATAAATAATTTTTGCATCATTAATGTATAAGATAATAAGGTAATTAAATAAATCTTAAAAATTACAAATAAAATACCATGATAATGAAAAACATTTTATCTTTCAAATGAGTATTTATAACCAAATTTATATTCTGTATATACTTATATTAAAAATACTATAATTATTAAAGTTGAGTGAGAAATATTTCACTTTCCTTTAAATAAAATAAACTAAAGGTCTTAATCACCTCCAAGTGGGTTCTAATGGATTCCATTTTGACCCAAACATGACTTAGGACGAAATAAAATCATCCAATTGTATTAAGACAAGTATTAGGATAATTTTATAATATTATATTTACCCTTAATTACCCAATTTACCTTTTACTATGGTAAATAAAATTTATCGTTGTTACTATTCATAAAGCCCAAAAATAAAAAGTAGTCTATTAATATAATTTGGACCCACTGATTCCAAATATGGAATCCATTTTTCGAAATTTAATAAACAGAAGTTGCAGAAATTAAATTAAAATTAATCCCGTTGTCGAAGAAAATGGGTTTTTGTTTAAAACCTTGCAAAAGATTGAATTTATTTAACCTACGAATTCAATGTAAAATCAATGCTAATGACATAAATTATATTAAATGGTAAAAATATATTCTATTTATACTCTAAAACCATTCAATATTATAATTTAACCACATAAATTATTACGATGAAAAAAGTTGTTTTTAATCAAAATATAGCGTGTTTTTACTATTCATTAAAATATAAAAGTTATTAGAATAATATGACAAATTTATCCAAGGTAAAATTTTATATCCTGATTCCAAAGAATAATTTTATTTTGTAAAATTTAACTTTTAAACATGTCAAAAACTAGATTTAAAGTTGGTGCGCCATCAAAAGGCGGCAAAACTGCATTTTTTCAAAAATACTTATTTTACCCGAAAAAATTATTTTGTTCTTATACCATATTCTAGAAAATGTGTAAGATGAATATTAATGTTATAAAATTCAAAATTTAGTTAATACTATTCATAAAGGCTAGTTCATAATAATATTATAATAATATATCGTTGTTTAGTAAAACCCGGTATTGCATACAACACACGCTATCGAGGAAGGTCGCGATTGCGTGTAATGCAAGCCAAGTCAGGGTTGCGTGTAGTGCACGAATCCTTTGTTGTTTTGTATAAAAAAATACATTGAATATATATATATACTCAATGTTTCGTAGAATAACTACTATCAAACAAACATGAAATTGTGTGTAACACGATCCAAGATTAGTGTTGCGTATTCTGCAAGCCAATATGGTGTTGCATATAGTGCAAGATAATCTTGGTGTAGCGTACAACTGAAGATATGAAAGAAATTAAAACTAATATATCTTATAAAATCTTGTGTTGTTACATTCTACCCCCCTTAAAATGAATTTCGCCCTCGAAATTCGTCGGGGTTATAAATCATTTACTATTCATAGAAACCCACATCGTAAAAAGGAATACTAAAACTTAATTTTAAAAACTAAAGTAAGAAATGTAACTATTAACCAAAGTAACTCATCACTGGGTTTCCATATAGAATAACATAGGTGAAAATATGGATATGGAAGAAAAATCTAACCATCAAGTTCTGATGGTGAGTGGTAGAGAACATGGCTATGAAAAATCCATCAATCACAAAGCCATAAATTTGTGATGATCTAAGGTACCATCTGATTCATTGGATATAAGATCACTAGGAAAAATTTTTTGGTTTTCAATATCATTTCCCTAAAGTTGAAAATTTTGAATTAGAAGAAATACTTGCTTGATTTTGGTACAATCTCACTGTTGTTCGTGCTTTGAACAAATTCCACTTCATCTCTTAAAGAAATGAAGTTGAATTTGTTATTCATGAAGTGTTAACAGATCATGTGATAGAATTATGGGTCATTACATATGTTTCAAAAAAAAGGTTAGAAAAAGTTATCAAATATACATAAGTGCATCTATGGTGAGGTTAATCATATACGATTCAAAAAATGAACTTATACTTCATATATCATACCGCTTAATAAAATAAAACTAGTTTCTACTAACCAGGGACTTACTGTAGGCCAGTGGTAGGTGATAAATGCCAGTTGCACTTTGGTTGTGGGTTTGATTCCCACAGCCTTTTTCGACGCGATGGGTTGTCGCCCGTCCTACAGGTTGTCCTTTTTTTTCTAAAAATACATTATTATAACTTTCCATCAATAATATCGAAAAAAGTTCTATCCTTAAACAATACTAACTTATGTCCAACATAATACATTCCAATCTTTAGGATTATTTAAAATACTTCGGTCCAAGATCATTGTATAAAGAAAACAATTACTTGAAAGGTTATCTACCAAGAATGTGAATACAAGCATTTATCTCACATATATCATAAGATATATCTTGTTGGTTTCATTCCAAACACATGAATACATTAGTCATATATTCTCTTGAAATATAAATTACCATATAACCTTAGTGAAAACATGAATACTATCAAAAGGTAACTCTTTCCACATTCCAAAATCCCCAAAAATCTATATAATCAAACCATAATATCACTTAGTTTTTATATCAGTCATGAGATCATGAATACAATCAAACATCTCATTATATTCTTATCCCTTCATTATGAGTATATCATCTACTTTCCAAAAATATCTGAATAAAGTTCCATGGTTACTGGTACCATTCAACATATACATTCAAATACTTTATGAAAAACAATAGTGTAACAATCCTTAGATGATTCTTTATTCCATAGTACCATACATTATTCTTTATAAACATACAATCATTCCACTAACTTATTAAACCACTGACTGAGCTTTATCATTTCTTTCATCTCATATTTCATTTGTAGTCTCTTCATCATCATCCACATGAATACTACTCATATGACCATGCTGATTCTCTTCATGAGATTTTCCATTAGGGCATTGGTTTGCATAATTCCCATACATTCCACATTTAAAACATCTAATCATTGTTGATATCGCAGCAATACCATTATCCTTGTCCATGGTGTTAACTGAACCTTTTCCTTTGCACTTACTGGCTTCGTGTCCTTCTTTTCCACACCCAAAGCATCTTCCAGTTCCTTTGAAACAATCTCCCCAATGCCTCTTCCCACATGATTTACATGAGGGAAATTGAACTTCCTTTCCTATATGATCATCATGAAATTCCATCTTTCTCTTATTATCTAAGTCGGGAAACTTACCAAAGTTGATATTATTAATCATATTATTAGATTACTGATTAGGCATAATAACGATGTTTGGACTTCCAAATCCCGTTTCATTTGGTTTCTCATGAAGAATATCATTCCATTGTCCGTCATATCCTCCATTATCGTGAATCTTCCTATTTCCAGCCATTTTCTAAAACCCAAAAAGAATAGTGTGAGAGGAAAAAATCATGCTAGGGAAAACAACATAATAAAGGGGGAGTACCTTCAATATCTAACATCTTAGGTTAAATTCTAAGATCGTTACCATAGTTCTAGGACTATATCCTATACGTATACTTATCCTTAGGGACATCCCTAGACATACCTTAGAAATATCTATAGGGATCTCACTAACGTTTTCACATCCTAGTTTCCAAAGGTTGAATAAACCTTTCCTCTGATAACAACTGTAGATTCCCAAATCTTGACGCACATAGACATTACATTACTTTTGCGGAATACTTAATACATAATAAGAACCAACACTCAAGGACCGTAATAGTTTAGTGTCTTTGGAAACTTGGGATATAACTTTCTAATCATGTTAAAAGATGTTCAAAAACTCCCATAACGATCTTACCCTTTTTGTTTCCTTACCTAAAACCTTTCTTCATTTTCTGGGGAAAATAAAACATAAAAAGGGTGATCTCAAATTCTCATTAAGGGAAAACATAGAGAACATAAAACAATCCATAAACATTTGAAAGAAAAAACTTGAACATGAAATTTAAACATCAAAATATTGAGCAAAGACATAAATCGTGGAAGTACATAAGGAATATATCATAATGGAACATCAACCATGATAAAATATAATGGGAATAAAACATTTAATTGTGGAAAGCATTCAGCACATGTTATGATTTCCATAGTACCCAAGGCATTGCTGCCAATACCATCTTAGTGGAAAAAGTCCCTTTCTGAATCGAGTTCACTCCTCGTTTCAGTCCTGTAACACTGAACCGGATTAAATTACCGTTCCAGCCATGTCTATCTCATGAGATATGAATCTTTACCCAATGAATTGGAGGGATATATATGTCCCACGCATCTCATAATTAAATCATTCTTACTTGTGCCACAAATTAAACATAAATCATTCATTATAACCCAAAGAATAAAATGGGTTTCATAAACATCATCCCATCATAACATAATCCATATAAAATAAATGGATATCATTTCATCATAAGAGAAGTGAAACCATTTAAATCATAGAGACATTATACTTGAAACATACACATATGAAATAATGTCATCTTAGATGGAAAATGGTTTTGATAAAACACTTGAAATGAATTCTTGAGGAAAATATCATTTCTTCTTTAAAATCAATTTCTTTTCACAAAACCTCATGCAATTTTAAAAGAAAAGTATTTTTTTGAAAATAGTCATGAAATATTTTGGAGAAAGCTTCATGAAAACAAGGCTTTATATAAAAGTAAAAATCCATTCGTGCCGTATAAGTTAAAAAACATTCTTCACGTACTTTTGCCGGAAAAGTCAAAAAGTACCTCATAAAAGAAAGATTTCATACATACCATGTAGTAAAAGTTAAAAATGGGTATAAAAAACATTAAACCTACATGAAACCATTTTTAGGAAACATGGACATGGATGATAACAATAACCCCAGTAAATACTTATGTATAAGCAATCTCGGATAAAAATGAGATTTGCAAAATTATCCCTTACCTTAGGTCCGATATGCTTCGTATGGATCCGAAACTCCTGTATAATGATTTAAATAATGTCATTGACTTATTAAATAATCATATTAATTGTTATGATATCATATATGTTTCACTTATGACTTTATATTACCCGTTCTTTTGTAAATTCCATATTAAAGCAGTGTTTTGGGTAAAATCATTTCATTTATCGTATGTGTTTCGACTTGTCGTTCTTTATATTATTACTTATATCATGATTTACATAATTACAGAATTTAAAACATGATTTATATGTAATATATATTCAGCATATACATATATATATGATAGATCTATAAATGGAATGAAATACACCGTTCATGGAGACGGTAGGCCGTACGTACGCATGAACGTTGTTTTTGTTTCCTTATTGAATTGAATGGAATTAAGTAGATGAAATACATATATATATACATAAATCCAGTATCATTATTATTTCATATATTTCATGATTACTTATAATATATACTTTATAATCATTCATGAATGGTTAATCATTGAGAATGAATCTCATCGCGTCGTGGAGATGGTAGTTCGTACGTACGCACGAACGATGATATCGTTCCCATAATTATTGAATTGAATTGGAGTGGATGATACAATATATCAGAATCAGTATGATGTTATAATAACATTTTATAGTTATTCTTTACACCATTATACCCATCCAAGTAAGGTGGTGTTGGAAAAACAGATTACACCACGGCGTGGAGACGGTATTCTGTACGTACGCACGCGCGGTGATTTCATTTTACGTAGGATGGATAGAAGGTGAAATGGGGTTGTTTAATATTTATAATAACATATCAGTATATTATTAATATTTATGTTATTACTTTATAATGAAACAACTGAAGAAAAATAAGTTGAAGAAGAAATAAGCTTGAAAGAATCGGTAGAAGAGATTACCACTTCTTCGACGCACCTCCTTTAAACTTCTTCTTGGGGCATTAGGGTTGGTATTTTGAGAAGACCAGTACCTATATAAGGTTTCTAGGGAAGTGTAGAAGTAAAATGGGCAGAGGTTGGCCGAGATTCAAGGCTCAAAATGGTGTTAGGAAGAGAGGGAGGAGGTTCCCTTTTATAAGGGAGGAGAGAGGAACCTTTGGAATCCTCAAAAATATTAGTTTAATATAAATTCAAACCCCACATAAAAACCTCAAAAAATGACTTAGTTGGATGATTAGATGAGATAGGGTTGTAATATCATTAAACAATAAAATTTATACATGTTTTGATCTTATTTTAAACCTTATCATTTTGATTTATCCTTATTTAATCTATTTAAGTTTATTTGTGGTAATAAAATTCTAAATTTTAAATGGTTATAAATAATCACTTATGTGTGGTTAATTTTCTATAATTGGATACTTTATGACATTTTAGACTATATAAATTTCAATATATAATTTTTAAATATTTTTGTGATTTTTAAACAATTTAATAATATGTTATTTTTATAAAATAACAATAGTGTCAATTTTGACACTATTAATTTATTTGAATTTAAATAAAATGTACATAGAGGATATATTCGAACTAAAATATTTAATAGATTTATAACAAGTTAAATTTTTCTAGAAAATTCGTGGAGAACATTAAATAGTTCATATAATATTTATTTTAATATTTTTAAAACCATTTATTTGGTATATCTCTTAATAAAATAATTAGTACAAAATTTTTGTATAATGATTTAATATACTTATTTGTTGCATAAAAATCAAAAATAAAATCCTTTTATGAAGATAAATATTAAAACTGTTATAATAATAATTTTACTCTAATTTATCATCTTAAAATAACATGTAAATTGTTATCTTTATTAAATTATGAAGGTGACAACTTTGGAATCTTTTAAAATTAAATATTATAAGTGTCATAATCACATTAATAAGGATCCAAATGGTCAAAAATTAGGCCAGTGGATTATTAGGGTTTGTATATATACTACTAATAAGTTTTTTTTTCAGATTTTAGGGCCTTTTGATATGTATTACTATTTCAATAAAAACTATATTATTGATTTTTCACTAAATAAATAATTTCTGCATCATTAATATATAAGATAATAAGGTAATTAAATAACTCTTAAAAATTACAAATAAATTACACTTATAAAGAAAAACATTTTATCTTTAAAATGAGTATTTATAACCGAATTTATATTATGTATAAACTTATATTAAAAATACTATAATTATTAAAGTTGAGTGAGACATATTTCACTTTCCTTTAAATAAAATAAACTAAAGGTCTTAATCACCTTTAAGTGGGTTCTAATGGATTCCATTTCGACCCAAATAAGAATTAGGACGAAATATAATCATCCAATTGTATTAAGAAAAGTATTAGGATAATTTTATAATATTATATTTACCCTTAATTACCCAATTTACCTTTTTTACTATGGTAAATAAAATTTACCGTTGTTACTATTCATAAAGCCCAAAAATAAAAAGTAGTCTATTAATATAATTTGGAACCACTAATTCCAAATATGGAATCTATTTTTCCATATTCAATACACATAAGTTTCAGAAATTAAATTAAAATTAATCCCATTGTCGAAAAAAACAGGTTTTTGTTTAAAACATTGCAAAAGATTGAATTTATTTAACCTATGAATTCAATGTAAAATCAATTATAATGACATAAATTATATTAAATGGTAAAAATATATTCTATTTATACTTTAAAACCATTCAATATTATAATTTGACAACATAAATTATTATGATGAAAAAAGATGTTTTTAATCAAAATATAGCCTGTTTTTACTATTCATTAAAATATGAATGTTATCAGAATAATATGAAAAATTTATCCAAGGTAAAATTTTTTATCCTGATTCCAAAGAATAATTTTATTTTGTAAAATTGAACTTATAAACATGTCAAAAATTAGATTTAAAGTGGGTGCGCCATCAAAAGGCGGCAAAACTGCATTTTTTGAAAAATACTTATTTTACCCGAAAAATTTATTTTGTTCTTATACCATGTTCTAGAAAATGTGTAAAATGAATAATAATGTTATAAAATTAAAAATTTTGTTAATACTATTCATAATGGCTAGTTCATAATAATATTATAATAATATATCGTTGTTTAGTAAAACCCGGTATTGCGTACAACACACGCTATCGAGGAAGGCCGCGATTGCGTGTAATGCAAGCCAAGTCAGGGTTGCGTGTAGTGCACGACTCCATTGTTGTTGAGTATAAAAAAATACATTGAATATATATATATATACTCAATGTTTTGTAGAATAACTACCATCAAACAAACATGAAATTGTGTGTAACACGATCCAAGATTAGTGTTGCGTATACTGCAAGCTAATATGGTGTTGTGTATAGTGAAAGATAATCTTGGTGTAGTGTACAACAGAATATATGAAAGAAATTAAAACGAATATATCTTATAAAATATCGGTTTGTTACAGTGTGTATGTACTAATTACCATCTCCACAAACACGATGAGATTCATTCCCCATTGTAACCATTTAAGAATAAATATCATTTTATGAGTAAAAAAATAATGTTTAAGAACTTAATATCATTTTGTACATGAATCAAATACACCATATCCATAACAAACATGACGTATGTAACAAAACATATAAAGGAAAATGAATCAGAAAACACCCAAAATTATGATACTACTGAAATATCATTAACAAAGCAATATTAGAAGATCATATATGATGTCATATTTATGTATGTGGCTCTTGTATAATTTAATAACAATTATTTCACCATTATAAAGTATATTAACCGACCCTATACTAAGGAAAAGTATAAGGTAAGGGTTAATTTTACAATCTCTTTATTTATCCGAGGTTGTTTATATGTAAGTATCTACCAGGACTTCTTTATCATCCACATCCGTGTTTCTTAAAAATGTATTTGAAATCATTTTTACTATTTCTTATAATATGGGTTAAAGTCATTTATACCATTTTTTTACTTTTTATAATTTTTTTTGAAAGGAATATTTCTACTATTTTCCAAATAAGGTACTTTATGACCTTTTCGACGAATTAAGGTAAGAAAGTTTTTTTAACTTATATGGCGGGTGGAGCTATTTTCTGCCGTTATAACACCTTCGATGATTCCCTTACAATATTATAAGAATATTTTCAATATAAATGTTTTCTTTTATAATTATGTGACTTTTAAATGATTTCAAAATAGAAAGAGATATTTCTCTCAAATAGTTTTTATTTCATCTATGTCAACATCCTCTAATGGATTTTAGACTTGTTTGAATATGATTTATTATGATAAAATATTCCATATCATATTGAAGGTTTTGTGATATGTTTGACTTTGGATGTGTTATTTTTATACCATTCATGGATTATTTTTAAAGTATTAACATTTTATATGCTAGTTTTAATACGAATGTTTATGTTATGTTTGAACCTTTTCATATGAGGAATGCATTGGACTTAGTAAGTGATGGGTGGAGCCCACTATAGCTCCTCGATGCATCGATAGGTCTCATGAGACAAACTAGTGTCTTGGAACAAGGCCTTCACAAAATCTTATTTTTAGTCTTGGAATGATGCCTTGACTACGTGGTTATGATGTCTGGCATTATACATTCCATCATTATGAAATTAGCTAGTGATATTACATGTGATTATTTGACTAGTAGAATATCCATGTGAATAAGTAAATGGAATTATTTGATTTATCTTTTCCATATTATGCTTAAGTTTAAGTTTAAACGTATTTTGTTTTAGTCTTATACATTGCCTTAAATGTTTTTGATTATTTATAATAGTTTCTGCTATATTGTTATCCTTACTAAGCATCTGAGATCACCCCTTTATTATGTGTTATTTTATCCAATATGTGAAGAAGTATATTATGATTAACCTACAGGGATATTCCAAGGATATGAGTGTGTTCAAAGGGGATACAATGTTGTTTTTTTATTTCATGATGTAATTTAAAACTTATGTATGCATCTAGTACTTCCAAGTCTACTAAACTAATCAGTATTGAGAGACTTGATCTCTTGTGATCATGACAATGTTACGTAATAATGCACTGAATCTGGGTAACTAGGGTCGGGGTGTTACAATTGGTATCAAAGGAAGTTTAGTAAAAATTTGGAAACTATATTTATACAAACTCTGATTAGAGAACATTACCCTAATATAAACTTTGAGGATTAGTATAGAATAAATTCCTATAATTCTGGTAATGTAAATATTTTTTGAATTTTCCAAGAAATACATCCCTTTCTAGATACGAGTAGGTAGATGAAACTCTAGCATAAATGTATCTAGGGGTAAAACCTGAAAACACTGCTTTGAGCTAGACTCGAATGGGAACTGGTGCACAACAAGAGGCCTTGCTACACTCTTGGTTACAACAATCATAGGGGATATGCTTAGGATTATTCACATTTTCTTTACAAACAATTATAAAGGATTTATGAGTAAATACTTCTCAAAGAAAACATTTTTTTATGATTAGGGATTATATGCATAAATTTTTTAATCTATGTTAGGTATTTTACTAGTTTAGAATTATATATTGCGATTCATAAACTAATATAGTGTATGAAATTGTTTAGAAATGGTGCCTTGTGGAAGGAATGAAAACCCTATCAACACACGTAATCCATGTAGAGATTTCCCTCATACTCAAGATAATTATAGTGGATATGGTGATGAAACTAGTGCTGATCAATTTATAACCATACTGGGACAACTCACTCAGGTTATGAATAATAACCTTACCTATATAGAGCACCCTGATCCACAATGCAAAGGATCAATGTTAGACCGCTTCATGAGGAAAAAACCACCAACATTTAATGGGACTACAAATCCATTTGTAGCTAATCAATGTATAAGTACCTTAGAGAAAATATATCATGATTTGGGGAGTAGCGAAAGGAAAAAAGTTGTCATGGTAGTTTATCGCCTCACAGGAGATGCAGATAAATGGTGGTCATTAATTAAAAACACAAAGGATGATGAAGAAGTATCAAATATTTAATATAGGGAGTTTAAAGAACTTTTCTTAGAAAAATTCTTTCCTCGTGAGCATCGAGTAGATATGAAAAGGAAATTTCTGAGTCTAAGGAAAAAGGAGGATGATAATGTCGCAAAGTATGAGGCCAAATTTACAAGGTTAGAAAGACATGCAACAGATTATATACATAACCCAAGGAGTAATATTGATTGATTATTTGATGGGTTAAAACCATTTCTCTGTCGAGAATTAGTCTCACAATCCTTCTTGCCGTACAAAGATATAGTCTCATGTTCTATTAAGACAGAAAATGAATTCTCTAAGTCTTACGACTTTAAAGAGAAGCAAGAGAAGAAGAGATCTGCTAAACACTCTGGAAATTAAAATAAGGGGAAGAAGGGAAAATTTTAATTTCCATCCTATAGTAAATGTGGGAAGAAACACCCTGGTACTTTCCTGAAGGGAATGAGAGTCTGTTACAAGTGTGGAAAAAAAGGCCACCAAGCTCGTGATTGCAAGGGAAAGAAAGAGGCCATCAATGGTGAATGCTACAATTGTAGAGAAATGGGGAATTATTCAAATGAATGTCATAATAGCCAAGGAAAATTACCTCATAAAAGGCCAAGGGAGAAAGAGTAAGCTTATGCGATCACTACTGCTGAGGTTAAAGCTCTGAATGACGTGGTGGCAAGTAATTTAATGGTTTCCTCAAATTTAGACAATTCTTTATTCGATTATGGATCATCACATTATTTCATATCTTTTGAGTTTTCTAAGAAAATTAAATATTTTAAATTTGATTTAACAAGGGACTTGTTAGTCAAAAATCCTAAGGGAAGAATAATTGTAACAAAGTTTTGTGAATATGTTCCCATTAGGGTATTTAAGAATTCTTTATCTGCTGATCTCATTGTCATACCCATTATTGAATTTTATATAATCCTTGGTATGAATTAGCTTTCAAACCATGATTCGAAAGTTTTTTATAAGAATAAGGAGGTTACAATTTTCGATGATGATAAGGAGCACTTTATCTTTAGAGCAGAAACATCACCATATAATTCTTATCTAGATCCACCCCTAGTAGCTCTAATAATTTTAATTATTGGGGAGGAAGAGAGTGAAATAACTATGGGTGAGGAAAGAAGTGTTCAAATAGATGACATACCTATTGTGCAAGAATATGTTGATGTGTTTCCAGAGGATTTACCTGGAAATCCTCCAGAATGAGAAGTTTAGTTTTCCAATGATTTAATTCCTGGTTCAAGGCCTATATCGAAGACCCCTTATATAAAGGCCACTGTGGAATTAGTAAAACTAAAGAAACAACTAGAGGAATTGAGTAATAAGGTATTTATTCTCCCTAGTGTTTATCCATGGGGAGCCCCTGTTCTTTTTGTTAAGAAGAAAGATGGATCTATGAGGTTTTGCATTGACTACAGGGAGATGAATGATATAGCAATAAAGAACAAGTATCTCATACCTCACATTGATGATTTATTTGATCAACTTAATGGAGATAAATATTTTTCAAAGATTGAACTTCGATCTAGATACCATCAGTTGTGCATGAAAAATGAGAACATTCCAAAGATAGCATTTCGAACCAGGTACGAGCATTACAAGTTTACAGTAATGCCTTTTGGACTGACTAATGCACCCTCTGTTTTTATGGATCTAATGAATAGAGTTTTAAAGGAATATCTTGATGAGTTTGTAGTGGTATTTATTAATTATATCTTGGTATACTCCAAAAGACATGAAGATTATGAAAATCACTTGCGCACTATTCTAAAGACTCTTAGAAGAAATGAATTATATGGGAAGTTTAGCAAGTATGAATTTAGGATTCATGAGATTTCTTTTCTTGGCCATATTGTCTTTAAGGATGGAATCTCTGTTGATCCTTCTAATATAAGAGCAATATAAGAATGCCCAGCACCGACGAGTATAACTAAGGTATGTAGTTTTATTGGTTTAGTAGGTTATTATTGGCGTTTCATCCAGAATTTTTCCAAATTAGAAAACCCATTAATGAAGCTTGTACTTAAAGTGGTTAAATTTGTTTGAAAATAGAGCATGAAGAATGTTTTAAAGAACTGAAGAGAAGATTAGTCAATGCTCCTATCTAGAATCTACCAACGGGGAATGATGGGATTATTATTTATAGCGATGCTTCAAAGAAAGGACATGGTTGTGCCCTTATGAATAATGATAGAGTTATTCCCTATGCATTATGACAGTGAAAAATTCATGAACAAAACTATCCCACTCATGATATTGAGTTAGCACCTGTAATATTTTCTTTGAAAATATGGAGACACTATCTCTATGGTGAAAAATGTGAGATATATACCAATCACAAGAGTTTGAAGTATATTTTCTCATAGAAAGAACTCAACATGAGGCAAATATGATGGCTTGAACTACTCAAAGATTGTGATTTCAATATACATTACCACCCGGGAAAGGAAAATAAGGTGGAAAATGCTTTGAGAAGAAAGGATCTTGGAGTTTTGAACAAGATGAGATTTAAAAGGGATCCTATTTTTACGGATATAGTAAAGATGGATATGGGAATAATCATGGAAGGTGAAACATCAATACTTTTTCAAACGGTTTCCAAACTATCTTTACTATGAAGGATAAAAAGTTCTCAGACTGATGATGAGGAGTTTAAAAAGAAAATTAAATCTGTGAATGATGGGAGATTGATTGAATTTGTATATGAAGATGGAATTTTTAAATTTGGGAAGAGACTTGGTGTTACTAAAATACCTGATCTAAAAAGGGAATTGTTGGATGATTGTCATAGCTCTAATTTATCTATACACCCTAGTAGCACTAAGATGTATAGAGATTTGAAGGAACATTTTTGGTGGGACAACATGAAGAGGGATATTATTGATTATGTGTCAAGATGTATGGTTTTTCAGTAGGTTAAGGTTGAAATACAACATCCTAGAGGATTCATGAAACCTCTTACTATACCTGAGTGGAAATGGGATGATATTACGATGGACTTTGTCATGGGGATACCAAAGAATCATAGAAGGAATGATGCAATATGGGTCATTGTTGATCGTCTTACCAAGTCGACACATTTTGATGCTATAAGAGAAGATTTACCACTCGAATGTTTAGAAAGAATATATATTAATGAAGTTGTAAGACTTCATGGAGTACCCCTATCGATTGTTTCTGTTCATGATCCCCATTTTACATCAATATTTTGGAAAAGTATTCATAAGGCCCTAGATATTGAACTTCGTTTGAGCACTGCCTACCACCCTCAAACTGATGGACAATCAGAACAGACTATTAAAACCTTAGAATACATGTTGAGATCTTTCTCACTTGACTTTAAAGGTATGCGGGATCAATATTTACCTTTGGTAGAATTTTACTATAACAATATATTCCATTCAAGTATTAAGATGGCACCATATAAAGCAATATAGGGAAAGAGATTTCACACACCAACTTGTTGGGATGATGTTAGTGAAAGAAAACTCGTAGGCCCAGAACTTGTTGAGGAAACAATGGAAAAGGTGAATATTATCCAAACCCACATCAAAGCAGCTCAAAGTAGGAAAAAGAGCTATGCCGATAACTGAAGGAAGGATTTGGAATTTGAAGTAGGTGATCATGTTTTCTTGAATGTATATCCATGTAAGGGTGTTATACATTTCGCTAAGAAGGGTAAATTAAGTCTCAGGTACATTGGACCTTTCTAAATTCTAGAAAGAATTGGAGTTATAGCTTACCGTTTTGAAATGACTCCAAGTATCTCCAAAGTTCATGATGTGTTCCATGTATCACTATTGAGAAAATACATGCCTGACCCAACGAATGTACTCACCTACGAAGAAATAGAACTGGAACTCGATCTGTCTTATTGTGAAGAGCCTGTCAAGATTCTTGATACCAGAGAACAAGTGTTGAGAAACCAGATGACTCGTCTGGTAAAGGTTCTATGGAGAAACCATAAGATGGAAGAGGCAACGTGGGAACCTGAGGAACTTATGATGAAGAACCACCCAAATCTTTTTATGCAGTAGTATTATAGAAATTTAGAGGATGAAATTATTTGAAGGAGGAAAAAATGTAACACCCCAAGCATCCATGATACATTTCTCTTTGAATAATGCAATATTTTTCACTGTACGCAACATTGAGTTCTAGCACACCACAACCAATCAAACTTTCCATTATGAATAGTAACACCTACTTTTTGAAATTTTATAAATTTTATTTTTCAAAATGGACTTCAGTTTTGGATTCAGAATATCAAAATTATCTTAGGGTCAGTTTTTAGTATTTTTATGAAAACTTTCATTTTTTGATGAATAGTGAAAAACACTGTGTTATTGTTTAAAACCGACTTCTTATTTAAATAATTATTTATTTTATTTAAATTTATTTTATGTAAAATAGATAAAAATACCTATATTAGTTAAATTTAATTTATTAAAGTCATTTTATAGTAAAATTTTATTTATAAAATTTTATTTATTTTTTAACGTCTTTTACCCACCTTTTAGGCATGTTAGAAAATTTGTATAAAACATAATTTTACCACTTCTGTGAATTGAATTACAAAAATCTGAGAGACACGGTTGACATTACTAAGTAAAATATGGTTCAATAAGATGAAAATAATTTTTGGTGAATAGTAACTTTTGAATTTTATTTACCACAGTTAAAAGTAAATAGGGTAATTAAAGGTAAAAATGATATTATAATTACCCTAACACATGTCCTTATTCTATTGGATAAGTTTTTTTCGACCAAAATCAACCTTAGGAATAAAATGTGATCCTCTTTGATCCAATTAGATTAGATTAGGACATTTATTATTATTTTATTTAAAAAATAGTTAAAAGTGTTAAAGTCAAATTGTCATAACAAAAACATTTTTAATATATGGTTATACATAAGATAAATTTGACTATAAATATTCATTAGAAATCTAAAAATATTTCCTACATAATGGTACTTTATTTATAATTTTTATACATTAAATATTTAAATTTATTTATGACACAATGATGATACAGTAATTACCTTATTAATGAAATATTAAAATAATTAATATTATAAATATCCAAATAAATGTAAATTTAGACTTTTTATGATTTAAACTAATTTTATAGGTTAATATTACATGTTATTATCGATTTAATTTATTTTTTTCTAAGTAATCAAGTTTTTTTTACTTTCCCAAAAACTAAATACTAAATAGTTTCAAAATTGACATAAATGAGTTTAAAAAAAATATGTTATTAATTGATATAATATTTTTAAAAATCTATGTATTATCCAAATGAGTTATATAAGGTTATATATGTCAATAATTAACCACTTGGGGTTCTCTTGTATTTTTATAGTAAGTTTATTAACCATTTATTATAATAATACAAGAATACATGGTAAAAGTTAAACTATTTAACTAAGAGTTAAATCTAAAAGATAAGGTTAATATGGTGAAATAAACCTATATAAAACCTATTGTTTGAGAAGTTTTTGACCCATAACTACATTATCCTCTAAATAAATCCTTTTGGATCCATTATAAACTGAATATGACTGTATAATAAATTAATATTTCAAGATTTTCCTAAAGTAACCCTCACCTCTCTTATAAAAGGGAACTTCCCCTTCTATCAAAATTACACCTCTAAATCCATTTGGCTCAGCCAAAACCTACTAAAATATCCTAAAAACTACCCTCACTTAAACTTAGATTCCATACTTTGATCATAAATCCAACCTAAGGAGCCCTTTTTATCAAATCAAAAGGAAGCACCAGAAGAAGTAATAATTTCATCACCTCTTTCAAAGTTCTTTTCTTCTTCCACTTCCTATTTCTTTTTTGTTTCCATACCAAAATAATAACTCCAGTACATTCTACATACTATGATTTTATTATAAATATGTTACAACCATATTCATTATTCTATCCATCCTATGAATGACAAAGTCACCATATGTGCATACGTACGACTTACCGTCTTCACGTCGTGGTGTAGTTTGTTATGCAACACTTAATTATTTGGATGGGTATAATAATGAGTATAATTGATGTAAATAATAAATATAACATGTTAATGATTATTTATATATGATATAACATCCCATTAAATATTATTCCTCCATCAATAGAATGGTATTGTCGCTCGTACGTACGTACAGATTACTGTATCCACGAACGCGATGAGATTCATTCCTCATCATAACCATTCAAGAATAAATATCATTTTATGATTAAGAAAATAATGTTTAAGAACTTAATATCTTTTTGGATATGAATCAAATACATCCTATCCATAACAAACATGACTTACGTAACAAAAAATATAAAGGAAAACGAATCATTTAACAACCGAAACGACGATACTAATGAAATATCATTAACAAAGCAATATTAAAAGATCATATATGATATAATATTTATGCATGTGGTTATTTTATAATTTAATAACAATTATTTCACCATTATACAGTATATTAACCTACCCTCAACTAAGGAAAAGTACAAGGTAAAGGTTAATATTACAATCTCTTTATTTATCTGAGGTTGTTTATATATAAGTATCCACTACGACTTATTTATCATCTACATCCGTGTTTCTTAAAAATGTATTTAATTTTTTTTACTATTTTCTATAATATGGGTTAAATTCATTTATACCATTGTTTTACTTTTTATAAAATGTTTTGAAAGGAATCATTCTGTCGTTTTCCACACAAGGTACTTTATGACCTTTTCAATGAATTAAGGTAAGAATGTTTTTTTAACTTATACGGCGAGTGAGGATATTTTCCACCGTTATAACACCTTTGAGGCTTCCCTTAAAATATTATAAGAATATTTTCAAAATAAATGTTTTGTTTTATAATTATGTGACTTTTAAATGATTTCAAAATAGAAATAGATATTTCTATAAAATAGTTTTTATTTCATCTATGTGAACATCCTTTGATGGATTTTACACTTGTTTGAAGTTGATTTATTATGATACAATCTTCCATATTGTATTGAATTTTTTTTGATATGTTTGACTGTGGATGTGTTATTTTTATACCATTCATGGCTTATGGTTAAAGTATTAACATTTTGTATGCTATTTTTAATACAAATGTTTATGTTATGTTTCAACCTTTTCATATGAGGAATGCATTGGACTTGGTATGTGATGGGTGGAGCCCTCTATAGCTCCTCGATGCATTAGTAGGTCTCATGAGACAAACTAGTGTGTTGGAAAAAGGCCTTAACAAAATCTTATTTGTAGTCTTTTCATGAGGCCTTTACTATGTGGTTATGATGTCCGACATTATGCATTCCATCATTATTAAATTATCTATTGATATTTCATTTGATTGTTAGACTAGTAGAATATCTATGTGAATAAGTAAATGGAATTATTTGATTTATCTTTTCCATATTATGATTAAGTTTAAGTTTAAAAGGAATTTGTTTTAGTCTTATACATTACCTTAAATGTTTATGCTTATTTATGATAGTATCCACTATATTGTTATCCTTAATGAGCATACGAGCTCACCCCTTTCTTATGTTTTATTTTTCCGAGGATGTGAAGAAGTATATTATGATTAACCTGCATAGATAGGACAAAGATATGAGTGTGTTCAAATGGGACACAATGTTGTTTTTTATTTCATGATGTAATATAAAACTTATTTATGTATCTAGTACTTCCAAGACTACTAAACTAATCGGTCTTTCAAGACTTGATCTCTTGTGATCATTCCAATATTATGTAATAATGCACAAACTCTGGGTGACTAGGGTCAGGGAATTACAGAGTTTTTGAATTTTCTTCATGTTGATTTAACATTTTATTTGTTATATGAGTGATAATAAAGAAATATAATATAACATTTCAATGTTCATATTTGAGAACAAAAAATCCTGAAATTTAAAGTAACTACAAATATATATAATCGATCAATAATTAATAAATAATTATAAATTAATTACATGACTACTCTGATACCACTTAAATGTTCTGGACATAGTGGAAGCACCTATTGGGAATATCCTACTCTATTTTTTATAATCAATGAATAATATGATATTTCAATAATAAAAATATCATAACCAATGAAATTAATTCAAAGTTTAATTAATATATTAAATATAGAACTGGGAAATAAGGATCATTAAATATCATTTATAATTAATTTATAGATATATTTTGGATTAACTTTTCTTTTAATTCTTTCTTCATTGATGGAGTGGTTAACTACTCTCAACGTACCATCATTGTGTCTTAGGATACAATGGAAGAATCCCTCTAGAAGTGATCCAAATATGCTCTGCAATCTAAGAACATCACCACAAAATTTCCAGGTGTTAGTACCATCAATCCCAATTTCTTGTGTTTTACTTCATTGATTTAAACAAGAATATATTTATGAAAAAAATATTCTTTAGGTTATCTTGAAGGATTGAGAGAGGGGAGGAGTATTGATGCTCCAGTTCTTGAGTGCGTTCTTGATAGGTTTCTCACTTAGGTATTGAGAGAATTCTCTCTTGGTTTATTATTTGCAATAAGTGACTAACCCTAGAAAGTGATATAACTAGCTATTTATCGATATAGGTTAGGGTTGGTATTTTAATATAATTCCTTAGATAATTTATAATCCCATAGATAAACCCATGTATAATAATAATATAAATAATAATATTATTTTCTTGACATGCACAATATATGTAGATAAATAAATATCTGTTATTAAATAAATAAATTAAAATCTATTTAAATTATATTTAATATATCATTTCCAATCATACAATCAAACTCCTTTTTTTATCCTCATATATATTTATCAAACTTTCAATATAACTATTTATTTAATAAATAAATATTTCTTCATTATTCATCAATAAATACAATAGATATTATATTCACTAAATATTGTGAATAAATATTTTTATTATTAAAAACATATATTTATTCTTTATAAAAACTAATGATTAAATATTGAAAATCAAGTAACATTGAATAATTATTATAACAAAAAGTGGGAATAATATTTATTCAAACTTATTAAATTTAAAATATAATTTTTCTAACATTTAAAAAATACTTAGTGTGTAACCCTTGAGGCCTCTTTCTCAGCAGCATTAGGAAGAACCACATAAATTACAAGGAAAACATCTATCAACATTCCAAGGAACCCATAGAGAAAGAAGTTTGTAATGCCCCGACCCTAGTTACCTAGAGTCGGTGCATTATTACATAACATTGGTATGATCACAAGGAAATCATGTCTCGAAAGACTGATCAGTTTAGTATTATTGGAAACAATATTCATACATAAGTTCAAATTTACAACTTAAAAAGAAATACAACACTAATTTATTCCATTGGAAACATCCAAGTCTCCTAAATAATGCCTGCAAGTCACTCATAATAAACTTCTTCATATCCTGGGAAAATAAAACATAAGAAAGGGGTGAGCTCAAATGCTCAGTAAGGGTAAGCAATACAGCAGAAGATAACATAAATATTAAGCATGGTGAATAATTGAAACCACCAGCCTTTACCAATAATAAACATGAATACTTTTATGGTAGGAATATGAGCTAAGTAAATAATGCCATAATAAAACATAATCATTGGTATTCTACTAGTCGAATGACCACATGAACCATCAATAATATTTTCATAATGAGGAAATGTATAATGCCATACATTTTGAAACATTTTGTCAAGGCCTCGACCAAGATGTCTAAAAATGATTAAGGCCTCATCCAAAACCATATATAAAATTAGGAAAGGGCCTCGGCCAATTTCACGTCTAGTTGTCTCATGATACCTACCAATTAATCAGTGAGCTATAGCGGGCTCCACCCGTCACTTACTAAGTCCAATATATTCCTCATATGAAAAGGTTTAAGCACATCATAAACATTCGTATTAAAACTAGCATACGAAATGTCAATACTTTAACCATAAACCATGAATTGTATAAAAATATCACATCCAAATTCAAACATATCACAAAACCTTAAATACAATATGAAAGTATTGTATCATAATAAATCAACTTCGAATAAACTTAAAATCCATCAAAGGATGTTGACATAGATGAATTCAAAACTATTTGAGATAAATATCTATTTTTTTGAAATCATTTAAAAGTCACATAATTATAAAATAAAACATTCACTTTGAAAATATACTTATAATCTTTTAAGGGAAGCTTCGAAGATTTTATAGTGGCATAAAATAGCCGCACCCGCTGTATAAGTTAAAAAAACATTCTTACCTTAATTCTGTCGAAAAGGTTAAAAAGGACCTTGTTTGGAAAACGACAGAAAGATTCCTTTATAAACATATTATAAAAATTCAAACAAGGGTATAAATGACTTTAACCCATATTACGTAAAATAGTAAGAATGATTTGAAATACATTTTTAAGAAACATGGATGTGGATGATAAAGAGGTCTCAGTAGATAATTACGCATAAACAACCTCGTATAATGAAGAGATTGTAAAATAAACCCTTACCTTGTACCTTTAATTGGTATAGGGTAGGTTAACATCATGTATAATAGTTAAATCATTGTTATTAAATTATACTAGAATCATATACATAAATATGATATCATATATGATCTTTTAATATTGCTTTGTTAATAATATTTTAGTATTATCGTCGTTTCAGATGTTCACTTACTAGTTTTATTTTATATGTTTTGTTACATAAGTCGTGTTTGTTATCAATAGGTTTTATCTTATTCATATACAGAATGATATCAAGTCCTTAAACATTATTTTTAATCATCAAATGAAAATTATTCTTGAATGGATACGATGGGGAATGAATCTTATGGCGTTCGTGGAGACGGTAGTCCGTACGTACGCACGAGCGACAATATCATTATTTTGATATTAAAATAATATATAATTGGATGTTTTATCATATATACAGAGTCATTATCATGTTATATTTATTATTTATATGAATTACACATCATTATTATACCCATCCAAATAATAATGTATTGAATAACAATTACACCACGACATGGAGATGGTAAGCCGTACGTATGCACGTATGGTGACATGTAATCAAAGGGATGGATAGAATAATGAATATGGTTGTATAATATTTATAATAACATCACAGTATATATATGATATTGGAGTTATTATTTTAGAATGTAAATAACGAAGAAAGAAGAAGTGGAAGAAGAAAGTAACTTGAAAGAGGGTGGTGAAAACATTACCTCTTCTTTGGGTTCTTCCTTTTGATTTGATAAAAAGGGATCCTTAAGTTGGATTTATGACTAAAGTAAGGCCTCTAGGATGAATTGAGTAAAGTTGAGAGGATATTTGGGTAGGGTTTGGATGAACCAAAAGGCTTTGAAGGTATGAATTTGAGAGAAGGGGGTGTGACCTTTTATAAGAGGGGTGAGGGGCACCTTAGGAAAAACTAAAAATATTATTTTATAATAAATTAATATTCGATTCATAATGGATCCAAAGTGACTTATTTCAAGGATAAGGTGGGGATGATTCGAAATCCTTTCAACCAATATATTTTAGACAGGTTTGGGTCACTATATTAACCTTATCATTTATATTTAACCCTTAGTTAAATAGTTTAAAATTTACCATGTCTCTTTGTATTTTTATATTATATGGTTAATAAAATTACTGTATACATCCAAGATAACCCCAAGTGGTTCATTAATGATACACATATCATTACATAAGTCCTTTGGCCGAACCTTAGATTTTTAAGAAAAGAATATTAATTAATAATATAATATTTGTTTTAAATACTCTTTTATTTCAATTTTGACACTATTTAATAATTGATTTTTGATAAAGTATTAACAACTTTATTAATTAGAAAAAAATTTATTTAAGAAATAATAACATGTCATATTAACCTAGAAAATTATTGGAATTCATAAAAAGTCTAAAATTACATTTATTTGGATATTTATAATATCAATTATTTTAAAATTTCATTAATTAGGTAATTACTACATCACCATTGTGTCATAAATAAATTAAATTATTTAATGTCTAAAAATTATAAATAAAATACCATTATGTAGGAAATATTTTTATATTTCTAATGAATATTTATAATCGAATTTATCTTATGTATAACCCTATATTACAAATGTTTTAGTTATTAAACTTTGATTTTAACTCTTTTAACTCTTCTTTGAATTAAATAATAATAAATGTCCTAATCTAATAAAAGTGGAGCAAAGAGGTTCATATGTTATTCCTAAGGTTTTTTTGGTCGAATTATACTTAGCCTATAGAATTAGGACATGTGTTAGGGTAATAATAATATCATTTTTACCCTTAATTACCCTATTTTACTTTTAACCATGGTAAATAAAAGTAAAAAGTTACTATTCACAAAAAATTATTTTTATCTTATTTGAACCAAATTTTACTCCTTGATATTAACCGTGTCTCTTGGATTTTTGAAATTCCACTCACAGAAGCGATAAAATTAAGTTTTATGTGAATTTGCAAATTCTTCTAGGAGGTGGGTAAAAGACGGTGAAAAGTTCCATAACATTTTTAGATATCTAAAATTATTCTAAACTAAATCCAATGAATTACATTGAAATTATATAGGTATTATGTATCTATTAAATAAAAATTTGGTTTTAAACTATAATTCAGTGTTTTTTCACTATTCATAAAAAATTGAATGTTTTCATAAAAATACCAAAAATTCACCCTAAGATAATTTTGATATTATGAATCCAAAAATGAAGTCCATTTTGAAAGATAAAATTCATAAAATTTTAAAAAGTAGATATTATTATTCATAACGGCTACTTTGATTTGTTTTGGTGTGTGTTAGAACTCGAAGTTGCGTACAACATACACTACTGTATTATTCAAAGAGAAGCGTACCGTGGAAGCTTGGGGTGTTACATTCTCCCCTCCTTCAAATAATTTCGTCCTCGAAATTTCTAGAATATTACTGAATAAAAAGACTTGGGTGGTTCTTCATCATAAGTTCCTCCGGTTCCCATGTTACCTCTTCCATCTTATGGTTTCTCTATAGAACTTTTACCAGACGATTCGTCCAGTTTCTCAGCACTTGTTCTCTTATATCAAGAAACTTGATAGACTCTTCGCAATAAGACAAATTGGGTTCCAGTTCTAATTCCTCATAGGTAAGTACATGCGTTGGGTCTGGCATGTATTTTCTCAATAGTGATACGTGGAATACATCGTGAACTTTGGAGAGATTTGGTGGAATTGCCAAACGATAAGATACAGCCCCAATTCGTTCTAGAATTTCGAAAGGTCCTATGTACCTATGACTCAATTTACCTTTCTTACCAAAACATATAACTCCCTTCTATAGAGATACCTTCAAGAAAACCTGATCTCCTACACGAAATTCCAAATACTTCCTTTGGTTGTCAGCATAGATCTTCTACCTACTTTGAGCTGCTTTGATGTGGTTTTGGATTAGCTTCATCTTTTTCATCGTTTCCTCCACCAGTTCTGGGCCTATGAGTTTTCTTTCACCAACATCATCCCAACAGGTTGGTGTGCGACATCTCTTTCCGTATAACACTTCATATGGTGCCATTCAAATACTTGAATGGAAGATATTATTATAGGAAAATTCTACCAGAGGTAAATATTGATCCCACATACCTTGAAAGTCATGTGAGCAAGATCTCAACATGTCTTCTATGGTTTGAATAGTCCGTTCTGATTGTCCATCTGTTTGAGGGTGGTAGGCAGTGCTCAAACGAAGTTCAGTATCCAAGGCCTTGTGAAGACTCTTCCAAAATCTTGAAGTAAAATGGGGATCGTGATCAGAAACAATCGATAGTGGTACTTCATAAAGTCTTACAACTTAATTAATATATTGTCTTGCTAATCATTCAAGTGGTAAATCCTCCCTTATAGAAAGAAAATGTGATGACTTGGTAAGACGATCAACAATGACCCATATTGCATCTATCCTTCTAGGAGTCTTTGGTAGTCCCATGACAAAGTCCATCATAATATTATCCCATTTCCACTCAGGTATGGGAAGAGGTTTCAATACTCTTCCAGGTTGTTGCCTTCCAGCTTTCACTTCTGGAAAAACCATACATCTTGACACAAAATCAGCAATCTCCCTCTTCATTTTGTCCCACCAAAAATGTTCCTTCAAATCTCTATACATTTTGGTGCTCCCAGGGTGTAAAGAGAAATTGGAACTATGAGAATCATCCAACAACTCTCTTTTTAGATCAGGTATATTGGGAACACAAAGTCTCTTCCCAAATTTCAAAATTCTATCTTCATACACAAAGTCACTCAATCTCCCATCATTCACAACTTTAATCTTCTTTTGAAACTCTTCATCATCGGTCTGAGAACTCTTAATACTTTCTAGTAAATATGGTTTGGAAACCATTTGAAAAATCATTGTTGTTTCACCTTACATGGTTATTACCATATCCATCTTCACTAGATCCATGAAAATAGGATCCCTTTCAATTCTCATCTTGTTAAAAACTCCATGATCCTTTATGCTCAAAGAATTTTCCACCTTATTTTCCTTCCCCGGGTGGTAGTGTATTGTGAAATCATAATCCTTCAGTAGTTCAAGCTATCACCTTTTCCTCATGCTGAGTTCTTTATGTGAGAAAATGTACTTTAAACTCTTGTGATCAGTATAAATCTCACACTTTTCACCATAGAGATAGTGTCTCCAAATCTTCAAAGAAAATATTACAGCTGAAAACTTAAGATCATGAGTAGGATAGTTTTGCTCATGAATTTTTAGCTGTCGTGATGCATAGGCAATAACCCTATCATTTTGCATGAGGACACAACTAAGTCCTTTCTTTGAAGCATCACTATAAATAACAAACCCATCATTCCCTGATGGTAGAGTCAATATAGAAGCATTGACTAATCTTTTCTTTAGTTCTTCAAAACATTCTTCTCACTCTTTTGTCCAAATAAATTTAACCCCTTTACGTGTATGCTTGGTTAATGGGTTAGCCAACCGGGAAAAATTATGGACGAAACGTCGATAATAACCTGCTAAACCAATAAAACTGTGTACCTCAGTTATACTCGTTGGTGCTGGCCATTCTTGGATTACTCTTGTCTTAGAAGGATCAACATAGATTCCATCCTTTGAGACAATATGGTCAAGAAAAGAAATCTCCTGAAGCCATAATTCACACTTGCTAAACTTCCCATATAATTCATGTCTTTTCAGAGTCTTTAATATAATGCGCAAGTGATTTTCATGATCTTCCTAGATTTTGGAGTATACCAAGATATCATGAATAAACACCACTAAAAATTCATCAAGATATTCCTTGAAAACTCTTTTCATTAGATCCATGAAAATAGAGGGTGCATTAGTCAGCCCAAAAGGCATTATTGTAAACTCGTAATGACTGTACCAGGTTCAAAATGCTGTCTTCAGAATGTATTCCTTCTTCACACACAACTGATGGTATCTAGATCGAAGTTCAATCATTGAGAAGTATTGAGCTCCATGCAGTTGGTCAAATAAATCATCAATGCGAGGTAGGGGATACTTGTTCTTTATTGTTATAGCATTGATTTCCATGTAGTCGATACATAAACTCATATATCCATCTTTCTTCTTAACAAAAAGGACAGGGGATCCCCATGGAGAAACACTAGGGAGAATAAATACCTTATTACTCAATTCCTCTAGTTGTTTCTTTAGTTCAACTAATTCCACAGTGGCCATTCTATAAGGGGTCTTCGATATAGGCCTTGAACCAGGAATTAAATCAATAGAAAACTCAATTTCTCATTCTGGAGGATGTCCAGGTAAATCTTCTATAAACACATCTATATATTCTTTTACAATAGGTACATCCTCTATTTGAATATTCCTTTACTCACCCAAAATTATTTCATTCTCTTCCTCCCCGATAATTGAATTTAGTTGAGCTACTGGGGGTGGATCTAGATAAGAATCAGGTGGTGATGATTCCGCTCTAAAGATAAGGTGTTCTTTATCATCATCATAAAAAATCATAACCTCATTCTTCTTACAATAAATATTCACATCATGGTCCAAAATCCAATCTATACCAAGGATTATATCAAATTCAATCATGGGTATGATGATGAGATCAGCAGATAAAGAAAATTTATGTGCTCTAATGGGGACTTATTCAAAAAACTTTGTTGCAATGATACTTCCCTTAGGATTTTTGACTGACAAATCCCTTGTTAAATCAAAATATAAATATCTAATTTTCTTAGCAAACTACGAAGATATGAAACAATGCGATGATCCAGAATCAAATAAAGCATTTTCTAAACTTGAGGAAACCATTAAATTACCTACCACCATGTCTTTAAGAGCTTCTACCTCAACAGTAGTGATAACATAAGCTTGTCCTTGATCCCTTGGCCTTTTCTGAGGTATGTTTCTCTGACTCTTAGGACATTCATTTTCATAATGTCCCATCTCCCTGCAATTGTAGCATTGAACATTGGTAGCATCTTTATTTCCCTTACAATCATCAGCTAGATGGCCTTTTTGTCCACATTTGTAGCATACTACTTTTACTTTTAGACAGGCACCAAGGTGTTTCCTTCCACAATTATCATAGGGATGAAATTCAATTCTTCCCTTCTTCAGTATTTCCTTATTTCCTTTCCCAGAGTGTTTAGAAGATCTCTTCTTCTCTTTCTTTGATTTAAAGTCATAAGACTTAGAGAATTCCTTTTCTGTCTTGATAGCACACGAGACAATATATTCGTATGATGAGAAGGATTGTGATACTAATGCTAGATGGATAAATGGTTTTAACCCATGAAAGAAATGATCAATATTACTTATTGGGTTACTTATATAATCTACTGCATGCCTCACTAACCTTGTAAAGTTATCTTCATACTTTGCGACGTTCTCATCCGCCTTTTGCCTCAGACTTAGAAACTATCTTTCCATATCCGCTCGATGGTCATGAGGAAAGTATTTTTATAAGAAAATTTCTTTAAACTCCCTCCATTCCATATTTGATACTTCATCATCTTCAATCATGTTTTGAATAAATGACCACCATTGATCAACATCTCCAGTGAGGCGGTAAACTGCCATGACAACTTTTTCCCTTTCGCTACTCCCTAAGGCGTGGAATATTTTCTCTAAAGAATTTATCCATTGCTCTGCTACTACTGGATTTGTACCCCCATTGAATTTTGGTGGTTGTTTCCTCATGAAGCGATCTAAAATTAATCCTCCATGCTGCGGATCAGGGTGGTCCATACAGGTAAGGTTATTATTCATAATCTGAGTGAGTTTTCCTAGTATGGTCATTAGCTGATCAGCACCAGTTGCATCACCGGCTCCACTATAATTATCTTGAGCACGAGGGAATTCCCTACATGGAGTGTGTGAATTTATACGTTTTCCATTCCTTCCACTAGGTGCCATTTCTAAACAATGGCATATACTAGATTAGTTTATGAATCACAATACATAAATCCAAACTTGTAAAACACTTAACATAAATTGAATAGTTTATGAATATAATCTATATTCATAAAAATGTTTTCTTTGAGGAAGTATATACTTATAAACCCTTCATAATGGTTTGTAAAGAAAATGAGAATTATCCTAAGCATATCCCCTGGGAGTGTCGTAACCAAGAGTGCAGTAAGGCCCATTGTCGTGCACCAGTTCCAATTCGGGTCTAGCTCAAAGCAGTGTTTTTGGGTTTTACCCCTAGGTACATCTGTGCAAGAGATTCCTTTACCTGCTCGTATCCAGAAAGAGATGTATTTCTCGGAAAACTCACAAAATCTTTACAATATCAATATTCTAGGAAGTTATTCTATACTAATCCTCAAAGTCTATCTTAGGGTTATGTGCTCTAATCAGAGTTTATCTAAATCTAGTTTCCAAGTTTTGTACTAAACTTCCTCTGATAGCAACTGTAACGCCCTGACCCCAGTTACCCAGAGTCGGTGCATTATTACATACCATTGGCATGATCACAAGGAAACCATGTCTCAAAAGACCGATCATTTTAGTATTATTGGAAACAATATTCATACATAAGCTCAACTTTACAACTTGAAAAGAAACAAAACATGAATTTATTCCATTGGAAAAATCCAAGACTCCTAAATAATGCCTGCAAGTCACTCATAACTAACTTCTTCATATCGAGGGAAAATGAAACAAAAGAAAGGGGTGAGCTCAAACGCCCAGTAAGGGTAAGAAATACAGCAGAAGATAACATAAATATTAAGCATGGTGAATAATTGAAACCACCCACCTTTACCAATAATAAACATGAATAATTTTATGGCAGGGATATGAGCTGAGTAAATAATTCCATAATAAAACATAATCATTGGTATTCTACTAGTCAAATGACTACATGAATCATCAATATTATTTTCATAATGAGTAAATGTATAATGCCATACATTCTGAAACATTTTTTCAAGGCCTCATCCAAGATGTTTAAAAATTATTAAGGCCTTGGCCAAAAACATATATCAAATTGGGAAAGGGCCTCGACCAATTCCATTTCTAGTTGTCTCATGAGACCTATCGATGCATCGAAATGGTTGCATGCTGGTACCATCAACCTATGTGATCAAAGTCTCTTTCTTTAAATTTATGGAAATAAACCTACCCATAAAACACTATGAATATAGATTTAATTAGGTCATTCCATTCCCATAAAATTGTTTTATATATTATCTTTAATTAAATAACATAAGGGAAAAATCCCTTTTCTCACTATTCATTAATGTAATATCACTTGTGATGCACCCAACATATTCCACATCTCCATGAACATATGTTGACATGGTTTTCATTAATACATCAAAGTACATAACTCATGATATGAATTAATAATAATATTTTAGTAAAATTACCAATACACATTATCATTGATAGGAACATCTAATGAAACATATAAATGTGGATTTCCTATCGATGGGTCATAATCTTATAATCTTCTGATATGAAATTTACTAAGGGAGTGCACCATGCGAAAGTGTATCAAAGTCTTATAAGTCATCACCATTAATATACTGTATCATTTGTATCTGGTAAAATGATATCATCTGACTATAGAACATATATTTTGGAATAATATCATGGAACTTCTATGTTCTCACCATATAGGGGGACTTCTATGAACTTTCAGTATGACAGTTACTCTTAGGACATTATCACATACTATGTCATAAATGAGAGAAATAATGATGTGATAAGGAATTTATTAATATTCAAAAAATGCATACAAGTAATCATAAAGTACATAGAATTTGGTTCTAGGGAACTAACTATAACACCCACTCTTAGGGTGTGTTGGGCCTATTGGTACAATAAGTGGTATCAAAGCCAAGTTCTTTCATAGAGAACCTATATTTAGAAAGTTTCAGATATAATGAGTGTGGTTAATACAAAAGGGGTACCTTTTTTGATGGATATAAATTACGAATATGAAACAATTTCATTAGATATTATTATTGTATTTCAATATCTGTGATTTGAAGTTTTTATTATTGTATTACATGAAATAAAAGTTAGTGATACTATATTAATGTCACGAACTGAAGCCAAAAATAAATGTTTTCATGATTACATGAAAGCTCAAAATAATTTATATAGAGCCTTATCTTACTATATATATATATATATATAATTGATGGATTACACATCATAAAAATATATATGGGATAAGACGACCAATATTTATGAAGGAGACAATAAGGAGAAGAAAGATAAACTATAAGTATTTCACAATAAGTTTGATGATTTGAAGATGAACCCAAATGAAAATACTGATTTTTTCTTCAATCATCTCATTGAAGTTGTGGGATCTATTCATGGACTATATGATTAAATGAAAATGTCAATATCATGATTTTTTTTCAAAATATTTCCACCATTGTACAATGACAAGGTGTTTTAACTTGAAGAACATGACCTCACTGAAATTACTCATGATGATATTTATAGAAAGCTGGTGGATTATGATATGAAAGTGAAACTTGAGAACACATCTGGAAAATCACTAAAAGTAATTTCTTTTAAATCCATGGATATTATTGAGATTCAATAAACTAGAAACAATAATGAATATGTTAGTGTTGAATCTATTTCACTTTCCACAAGCAACTTTGGGTGAGGCAAAGGTAGATACAAATGTAAAAATATATTTTAATTATTCTAATTGTGGAAAGATTGGGTATATTGTAGTAATATCCCCAAAGAAGGTGGAAAATGAAGATTATGTGATATCAACATTTCAAAGAAGATTTTACCCAAGATGAAACATTAAATTAGGGTGTTCAATTAGAAATAAATCCCATTGGAAAAACCTATTTAGTGAAGAAATTAAATGTAACACCTTGAACGGAACCACTGGGATTAATAATGAATTCCACGTGACCTCATGTGAACCTTGATATATAAAGAGACTACTAACTAGAAGTGAGGGTTTGGATCTTTCAGTAGGGATTCTATACCCTCAATATCATATCATATTATTAATAATGAATCATAAAAAATATAACAAATAAATAGTCAATGTACATGTGAAAATATAAATATGGAATATATTTCATACGGATAAAAAGGATCCCAACATGGAAAGACCAACTAAAGTATTAAATTAAGATAAATAAATAAATAAATAGAAGGGTCCTATGGAGTTCATCCTGGTTAGCTATTATTTACATACCCCTCTACCTAGCCATCCACCATAGGGCCCTTTCCCTTCACCATATCTCTAGTCATGAAATCTAAAAGTACACCAAAATTCACTACTGGAAATCTAGAATTTCCCAACGGTTTAGAACCGTTGGGAAAGGCTGCAGAACCGTTGGTATATGTTATACCAACGGTTCTGCAAACCGTGGGGAAGTAAGCCGTTGGGAAAGGCTTTTCCCAACGGTTTACACAGAACCGTTGGGATAGGTTAGAAAAAATCAACCTATCCCAACGGTTCTACCAAACCGTTGGGAAATCAACACATAATTTCCTTTCCCAACGGTTCCATGAACCGTTGGTAAAAACCACCATGTGACAGGGTATCCCAATGGTTTAAAACCGTTGGGATAGGTGTTTTTACCAACGGTTCCTTGAACCGTTGGTAAAAACAGCTAATAGAGCCTATGACAACGGTTTGAAAACCGTTGGCATAGGCTTTGCTATGCAAATTGCACAGCAGCCTGCAATTTGCACAGCAGGTTTGGTTTTTGGGAATTCACCCTCGGTTTCAATTCAATTTTCAATCCAATTATGCCCTCGTTTTCAATTCATTTTTCAATCCAATTATTGTACCTGTAACACATATAATGCATACATATAGAGAACAAACCAACACATACAAATAATGAAAACCAACCAACCAACACATATAATGCATCCTGAAAATATACTCATCCATAATTAAAGTAGAATTCATAACATAATTATAAACATACATAATTCATTTAGAATTCATTTTAAAATTTAGATGACAATCATATGTGGAATCCGGAATTCAATTCATAATTTGATTGGTTTTTCATATAACATATATTTTTAATAGAAATGATATCCATTTTAAACAAAATACATACATCTGGAATGATACCGGTCACACTATGCCTCAGATTGAGGTGAGGTTAACTCGTACACGTCACAAATGAATCATTGATCATTGTCCTAAAGTATCAACATATTCCGAAATCGTTTGGTCGGTTTTGCGTATGTCAGTTGTTGTTTTCACTTAAAATGAAGTGTTTTTTAAATAAAAGAGAGACACTTTGAATGGTGTCGGCCACACCGCGTCTTGTATTGAGGCGGGGTTAACTCGTACACATCACAAATGACCCATGGATTGTTGTGATAAAATATAAACACAATCAGAATGCATTTGGTTGGTTTTCCGTATGAATTTAAAATGTAGTCCATTTTAAAGAAAAGAGATACACTTAGAGTGGTCTCAGCCAAACCGCGACTCGGATTGAGGCGTGGTTGACTCGTACACGTAACATATGACCCATGAATCGTTTTCCTAAATTTTCAACAGATTCTGAATGCGTTTGGTCAGTTTTTCATATGTCAGTTGTTTATTTCACTTATAATCTTGTCCATTTTAAACAAAAGAGACATAGTCAGAGTGGTACCGGACACACCGCGTCTCGGATTTAGACGGGGTTGACTCTTACATGTCTCAAATGACCCATGGATCATTTTACTAACGTATCGACACAATCCGAATACGTTTGGTCGGTTTTCCGTATGCCAGTTGATGTTTTTCACTTAAAATGACGTCCTTTTGAAACAAAAGACGGACACTATGAGTGGTTCTGACCACACCGCGTCTCCAATTGAGGCGGGGTTGATTCGTACACGTCACATATGACCCATGGATCGTTCTCCTAAAGTTTAAATGGAAACCGAATGCATTTGGTCGGTTTTCCGTATGTACTTAAAATGTTTTCCATTTTAAACAAAAGAGTGACACTTAGACTAATCCTGACCACACCGCGACTCAGATTCATCCCGGGTTGGCTCATACATGTCACATATGACCCATGGATCGTTGTGATAAATTATCAAAAGATTACGAATGCGTTTGGTCGGTTTTGCGTATGTTAGTTGTTCTTTTCATTTATAATCATGTCCATTTTAAACAAAAGAGACAGAGTTAGAGCGGTGTCGGCCACACCGTGTCTCGGATTAAGACGGGATTGACTTGTACACGTCACATATGACTCATGGATCATTGTGCTAAAGTATCGATAAAATCCGAATGCGTTTGGTCGTTCTTCCGTATGTTAGTTGATGCCTTTCACTTAAAATGACGTCCTTTTGAAACAAAAGACGGACACTTTGAGTGGTGTCAGCCGCACCGCATGTCGGATTGAAGAGGGGAAGATTCGTACACGTCACATATGACCCATGGATCGTTCTCCTAAAGTTTCAACGGAAACCGAATCTGTTCGGTCGTTTTTCCGTATGTACTTAAAATGGTGTCCATTTTAAACAAAAGAGAGTCACTTAGACTTATCCTGGCCACACCGCGACTCAGATTCATCCCGTGTTGGCTCGTACATGTCACATATGACCCATGGATTGTTGGGATAAATTATCAACAGATTCAGAATGCGTTTGGTCGGTTTTCCGTATGTCAGTTGATGCTTTTCACCTAAAATGACGTCCTTTTGAAACAAAAGACGGACACTTTGAGTGGTGCCGGCCACACCAAGTCTTCGGATTGAGCTGAAACCACCGTGAAACATTCTAATTATTATTTGTGACGTGTACACGCAGACGGAATGTCAATCGGACGTGCGGTTTGCGCGGTACGACTCAATATTCATGTTTTAAGTGATGCGCGTGCTTCGTAAACGCGCGTGAGGGGGGTCCAAACGGGCCGAACGAAGTCGTAATGGCCTGAAATTAGACGACAAATACGGAAGAGTGATTTATGAAGTGGTCGAGCAGACGGCACGTCAATCGGACGTGCCGTGTGCCCGCGGTGACCGACAACGTAGTTCTGGTGTCAGAAATGGCCAAAACGGGCGTCCAACGGTCACATTCATAGTGGACGACCTCAGATTGAGCTGAAACCACCGTGAAACATTATAATTATTATTCTTGATGTGTACGCGTAGACGGTATGTCAATCGGACGTGCGGTTTGCGCGGTACGGCTCAATATTCGTATTTTAAGTGATGCGCGCGCTTCGTAAACGCGCGTGAGGGGGGTCCAAATGGGCCGAAAGAAGTCGGAATGGCCTGAAATCAGACGAAAAATATGGGTGAGTGATTTCTGAAGTGGTCGAGCAGACGGCACGTCAATCGGACGTGCCGTGTGCCCGCGGTGACCGACAACGCAGTTCTGGTGTCATAAACGGCCAAAACGGGCGTCCAATGGTCAAATTCATAGCGGACGACCTCAGATTGAGCTGAAACCAACGTGCAACATTCTAATTATTATTCGTGACGTGTAAGCGCAGACGGCACGTCAATCGGACGTGGGGTTTGCGCGGTACGGCTCAATATTCGTGTTTTAAGTGATGCGCGCGCTTCGTAAACGCGCGTGAGGGTGGTCCAAACGGGCCGAACGATTTTAGAATGGCCTGAAATCAGACGAAAAATACGGGTGAGTGATATATGAAGTGTTCGAGCAGACGTCACGTCAATCGGATGTGCCGTGTGCCCGCGGTGACCGACAACGTAGTTCTGGTGTCATAAACGGCCAAAACGGGCGTCAAACGGTCAAATTCATAGAGGACGACCTCAGATTGACCTGAAACCACCGTTCAACATTCTAATTATTATTCGTGACGTGTACGCGTAGATGGCACGCCAATCGGACGTGCGGTTTGCGCGGTACGGCTCAATATTCGTGTTTTAAGTGATGCGCGCGCTTCATAAACGCGCGTGAGGGGGGTCCAAATAGGCCGAACAAAGTCAGAATGGCCTGAAATCAGACGACAAATACGGGTGAGTGATTTATGAAGTGCTCGAGCAGACGGCACGTCAATCGGACGTACCGTGTGCCCGCGGTGACCGACAACGCAGTCCTGGTGTCATAAACGGCCAAAACGGGCGTCCAACTGTCAAATTCATAGCGGACGACCTCAGATTGAGCTGAAACCACCGTGAAACATTATAATTATTATTCGTGACGTGTACGCGCAGACGGCACGTCAATCGGACGTGCGGTATAGCATCCCGCCTTTTTATCACATAAACTTTCATTACATTTTACAAAACTGAGGATATTTAAGGTTTAGTGTCTTGGAAACCAGGAACATAATAAATGAAACAAAAAAAACATTCTTCTTAAACACTTGCAAGGCTTCTCCTCAAGTTCATCCTATGTTCATTACTGCATCTCATAACCTGGGAACATACATCAAAAGAAGGGATGAGCAAAAAGCCCAGTAAGGGAACAAGAGAAACATTTTATATGTGAACTTGAGATACTTCAATAAGGTCATGAAAAGAACTTTAAGGCATGAGAATGAAATCACGAGGCATATCATAATAAAAATAAATTTTCATAACTTGAAGATGTGGCTGCAACATTTAATATTGACAATCGTTTCGTTTCACCAAGGTCCATCCCCAAGGTGTCGTTAAAAATTACCAAGGTTATTCACCAAGGCGTCGTTAAAATGGTCATCTCTAGAGATTAAGTCTTTACCCAATGCATTGGAGCGCTATCAGGGCGCACCCTTAAATTTGCCTTTATTATCATGTCATCCAAATATATCATCATCAAACATTTCATAAATAACCCATATAGCATAAAATAAATGGGTTTCATTTCATAATCATAACGTTTTAAAAACTGCTTTAAAGACATGATCTTTACGTCACTTTAAACCCACGGAAGGGGAGAGCGGGTCTCATGTATGTAAATCCCAGAATTTAAAATAGAACATTTTGATATATGTGTGAATACCCCTGTAGAAATAAGAGCTTTGAGTATTCACTTTATAACATAAAATAATTTTTAGAAAAGAGAGAGAGGCACTTTGAGACGAAAATTCTGCAGCATAACGGCTATGTTACAAGATTTTAAAAACATTGAGAAGAGAGGGGACATGGGTCAAACATTCATAAATGACCCATCAAACAGTAGAGGGACAAAATATAAGGGATTTAAGAACATGGTAATGAAATTTGAAAATATACCATATGAAATGAAGAACATGAATGGAAGGGAAAAAAACAAGATTTCTCTTGTGAAAATTCGGCAGCCTAACGGCGTCACTTACACTTCAAAAAAATTGAATTGACAAGGTCAAATAGGGTCTCTCATCATATGAACATAAGAGTCCAGTATGATAGACATAGATATCATACCCCAACATAATAGAAAGGAACTTGAAAGAATTGACATGAAAGTAGAACTTCAAAACGAGAAGGGTGAAGAACCACTTAAAAATTCGGCAGCCTAACGGTGCCACTTAAAACTTCAAAATACTGAATTGAAAAGATCAAATGGGGTCTCTCATCATATGATCATAAAATATCAGTATGATAAATATAGAGATCATACCCCAACATAATTAAAATGAACTTGAAAGACTTGACATGAAAGTAGAACTTTGAAAAAGAGAAAGGTGAATGAATCCCTTGAAAATTCGGCAGCCTAACGGCGCCACTTAAACATTCTTAAAACGAAATGATGAGAGTAAGAGGGGGTATCTCATCATATGAACATAAAAATGGCAGTAAGGGGAGTATAAAAGAACATCCTCCAACATAAGAACATGGAGCATAAAAGGATTGACATAAAAGAGATCACTTGAAAAGAAAGAGAGGGTTCAGATCCCTTACCTTAAAATGTAACTCTTAAACCTCAAAGGTTGGGACTTTGAGGGCTTGGGGGCACCTTGGGAGGACTCCTTGGGAGGTAATGAGACCAGAAATTCGTTGGGAATGAGTGGGGAGTCGAATGGATGAGAGGAGGGCTTGGTATTTATAGGGAAAGTGAGGGGACAAGGCATTAATGGCCAAGGGACACCTCACTAGTGGTTTTGGAAAAACCATGGGCTTGCCCATGGTATTTGCCCATGGTATTGGCCACTTGGGACACCTCACACCTTATCTTACTATTCATAATTCGACCATATTGAATATATACTTAATACATCATTTAATGATGTCATTAAAAACCCGTAACTTAAAAACTATACTTTCACTATTCACCGAAAATTCAACTTTCTCAGAATAATCCCAAAATTTCACCTTAACCAAAGATCAATGCTATGATTTCAAAAATGAACTCCATTTTATAAAAATAATTTTCTAAATATTTTTAATTTTATTTTTAAATAAATACACTATTCATCGAAAATTCATTTTTTTCAGAAAAATCCCCAAAAATTACCATAACATAATATCGATGCTCTGAGTTCAAAAATAAAGTCATTTTTATAAAAATAATTTTCTAATTATTTTTAATTAAATTTTTAATTAAAAAACACTATTCATCCGAAAAAACTAATACTTGAATAATAATTTATGAAACCGTTATTTAATCATTTTATTGAATCACATTACTTAATCAAGGTGCCTAGATTATTTTAAAACTTTATTTAAGTGAGATTACTAATCCATTTGGTCATATTACTAATCCTAATCATAAAATCACTATTCATAATTTACTATTCATCAAAAATCATGTTGATCTTATTAGACTCTAAATTTCGTACTGAACATAATTGTAGAAGACCATTTTTTGAGAATCATTACACATTTTAAATTATTTAAGGTTTACACAAACATTTTTTTAAAATATCCTTTTGAAAATTCATCAAAAATATGCATACTATTTTTATCCAGTCATTTGAAAATTCATAAACTTCATCATAAGAAGAAATCCCAATTTTTATTTAAAACAAGGATTACACAAGGCAATTACGGTCTCGTTACATAACCCCTTATAATACCAGCATAGGACCTAAGAGTAAGGTGTGCTAGGGTGATAGAATCTTGGGGCGGCTCGGTCAACATTGCCCGAGTAGTAATTTCTATCAGTTTGAACTTCTCGCGAAGGCGATTCCGTTCTAGCTTCACATGATGAAGTTCGGCTTGGGTTTGGTCCAGAGCAAAGGCCAATGGTGCTACCTCCTTCCCAAGCTATGTTAGATGGGCTTCGATCGGTCCATGACTACTAGGTGAGGCCATCAAATCTTCTTTCTATAATAATTAACCAAGATTACTTATATTTAGAGACAATAATCAAAACATTTTGTTCACGGCGGTCATATTGACCGATGGTAATATAACACTCAAAAACCAATGGTATTATTTTAATTATAATCATGTTTATCAAATAAAACATTTTTGTTGAGTATAAAAATAAAATAAAATAACACATGAAATCAGGAAACAAGATTTATTCAAAAATTTCGGGCTGTTACAATCTTCCCCCCTTAAGAAATTGCGTCCTCGCAATTTTTTTTTTAAAATTGGGTTTTGAAATTTCATTGAAAGTCCCACATCGGAAAAAGAGTCAGTAACACCATTACTTTAAAAGAAATAAAAGGAAGTACAAAGGACACCCGAGTTTACTCATACTAGGATTCCATGTAGGAAACATGGACATGGAGGAGAAAACAAAGGGTAACGTTCTAAAAGAGAGTGATAGAAAACATGATTAGGAGGAATTTAACCACCAGAAAATCCCAAAATTATGATGTGTGTAAGCGGTCTTTGATTACCCAGTAGGAAACGTAAACCAACAACGTTTTTGTTTTACGTTCCTTTTTATAACTTTGAGGAATTCATTTACAACATAGATAAAAAACATAAGGAAATATATCTACCTTCATGTAGAGTTTCATACTTTAATAAGTTTCTACCAAAACTAATCTTTTCTCCAAACGATGAGCATTCAAAACTACTTGGTCTCATCAAAACACAAGAATCATCTTCTAGAGAATCACATAATCCACAAAAGATCAACTATCTATTTCTTCTATCTTTAAACATTATCCCAAAATTAGAAAGGGTAAGGTAAAACAACTCTTCAAAAAGAATCCCATAGGAATGGAAACTACTTTTAAATCTTCAAAGTTCCATGGTAATACCCAAGGTTCATCATAGACCATTCCATAAATAACAGTCCTTAAAATTCCTCAAAGTAAACCAAACTAAGATTGAAACCCAAATACAAGAAGGACTTGATAACATAGTCTTCCAAAATAAATTTCATTGTTCATCTCCAAACAACATCAACCACTCCTAACATCTTATAACAAAAGTAGCTAACCTAAACATATTTTACCCAAGATAGGTTAATCATTCCCGTAAGTAACCTAAATTACTATAAGTCCACCTTAAATTCATTGATTCTTCAAAATATAAGTCAACCTTACTCCTCAATGAAAATACCGTAGTAATCTATCATATATGGTCCTCAAAATAGTGAACGTCTTCCAAAATAATAATCATCTTTTAATCCCCTAATCATCTCTGTCGTATTAATACGGCAATCGTAGCATTTACTATCACATTGGTTGTTGGGACATGTTCTTCCATTTCCAGCCATTAACTAAGAAAAGAAGCTATAGTTAGGGGCTTAAATAATTAGCCAATAATCATGAAAAGAAACTTAATGCATCTAAGGATAACATGTAGAAGTAAAGTATACCCTAACTTGTGATCCCCTAGGTTCCCTTCTAGGTTATCCATGATCATATATTCTTATGTGAACCATTATTTTATTTTATCTTTGTTCCTTTAACAATGGTTCATACTAAGCTTATGAATTTACCAAAGCATATCCCCCGGGAGTGTCGTAACCAAGAGTGCAGCAAGGCCCGTTGTCGTGTACCAGTTCCCGTTTGAGTCTAGCTCAAAGCGGTGTTTTCGGGTTTTACCCCTATGTACATCTGTGCCAGAGCCACCTCTACCTGCTCGTATCCAGATAGGGATGTATTTGCTTGGAAACCCCTTACTCAATACTCACCAAAATACCAGGAAGACTTCCTATATTTAAATTCTTCTATAGGGTTTTTCCTAAAGTTTTTATATCCTAATTTCCACAAATAACTAAACCATCCTTTGATACCAACTATAGCATCCCGCCTTTTTATCACATAAACTTTCATTACATTTTACAAAACTGAGGATCTTTAAGGTTTAGTGTCTTGGAAACCAGGAACATAATAAATGAAACAAAACAAAAATTCTTCTTAAACACTTGAAAGGCTTCTCCTCAAGTTCATCCTATGTTCATTACTGCATCTCATAACCTGGGAACATACATCAAAAGAAGGGATGAGCAAAAATCCCAGTAAGTGTAACACCCCAAGATTTCATAGTGTGTTATTTCTTCAAAATAATTCAATAACTTGCACTACACGCAACACCGAGTTCAATCACACCATGACTTACAAAAATAAGCCATTCAAAAGCGTTTATGAATAGTATTATCTAAATTTTAAACTTTATATAATCCTTATAATTTTAGAATCCATATTATGAGTTTCTTTGATATAATGCAAGAACAAATTCATTTTCAGTATTGCACTTTTATCAACTTTTAATAGTGAACCCTTTTTAAATACAATATTTTAAACTTTTTGACTAAATGGGGACATCAAAAATTTAAAATGAAACATCCCAAGCTTCCACGGTACGCTTTCCTTTGAATAATACAGTAGCGTGTGTTATACGCAACTTCGAGTTTTAACACACACCACAACCGATTAAACTAGCCGTTGTGAATAGTAATACCTACTTTTTGAAATCATATATATTTTATATTTCAAAATGGACTTCATTTTTGGATTCGGAATATCAAAATTAGCCTAGGGTGAAATTTTGGTACATTTCGGATAACTTTCATATTTTGATGAATAGTGAAAATTACTAAATTTTAATTAAAAACAACTTTTTTAATCAAAATAATTAATAGTGATAAATTATGAATTGGAGTGGTTTTAAAGTATATTTAGAATATATTTTTACATTTTAATATAATTTTGGTCATTGGACATAATTTTACAATTAAACCGAACATAAACAAGTGTCAATCTTTTGATAGTTATTATCTCTTAAAAACACGCTTTTTGTTTTGACAGCGGGAATTAATTTTAAATTAATTTCTGCCACTTATGTGTTTTGAATTTGGGAAAATGGATTCCATATTTGGAATCAGGATGTTCAAATTGTGTAAATAGATAACTTTTATTTTTAGACATTTTGAATAGTTACTGTGGTAAATATTTTATTTACCATGGTTAAAGGGTAAATCCGGTAAATAAGGGTTAAAAAATAATATTATAATAATACAAAATTACCCTAAAACGTGTCCTAAACTTATTGGTGGACACATACCCGACCATGGGCATCCTTGGGTCAATTTGGGGACCCCTTGGAGCCACTTGTATGTGGTAGGGACACATTATATTAATAAAGTTAAAATAAAAATAAAAATGGCATAAGCTTACATCCTTTAGAAGAACAATTTTTACATAGGGTTATACATGTTGGATTTTCGATTATAAATATTCATTAGAAAGCTAAAACGATTTCCTACATGATGATATTTTATTTATAATTTTTAGACATCAAATAAGTTGAATTATTAATGACACAATAATGATGCAATGTTTACCTCATTAATAAATCATTGAAATAAATAATATTATAATGATTAAAATATTATCTAAAACCTGTCCAATTCTTATTGGTTGATGTTATTTAGAATATGAGTCAGCTTATCTTCGACCTAAATGATTTTTGGACCATTATAAACCGAATATAATTATATTATAAAGTAATACTTTCACTCTTTCCTAAAGAGCCCCTCCTCTCCCTTATAAAAGGAGACCACTTCTACTCATTCCTCACACCTCTCAAGCCACTTGGCTCATCCAAACTCTGCCCAACTAAGCTCCCCACATCCCTATCCTCCTCCTTGAAGCTTCCCCTTAGGCAGAAAGCATTTCAACAAGTCCTTTGGTTCTAACCAAAGTGAGTTACCTAAATTAAAGGTAACGATTTCTCTTAAATTATTTTCATTTATTTTGCTTCTCCAACCCCCAAACTCTTTTTATTTCCTTTCTTTTGTAACAACACCAGTATCCTCAATATACTAGGATGTTGTTATAATATTGATTCAAACTACACATACACACAAATCCATCTAATGGATGATTAATATAATGTTTCTGTGGATGGCAAACTAACGCCTCACGAAACGATGATTGTTCAAATACATCTTACCGCCTCTCATGGTGGCCATTATGATGGCACTGTAATTAAATATGATATTAATGATATATATTTTATATATAAGCTTCTGTAATTCCATTTTATTTCATACCATTATTCGTTTCATGTTGTATATACATACGATAATTTCATTTGAGGAAGTGCGGACTACCGCCCCCTTAAAATGATATGACTCGTTCATACCACACATGGAACGTATAAAGGATGGTGTTAATGAACTTAAGTAACATATATAAAATATTATATTATACTGGAATAGTAATATACCTATGTATCATTTGGATTCGATTCTTTTAAAATAAAAATTAAATGGAAGTAGCGTTCGTGCGTACGTACGGACTACCGTCTCCACGAACGTGATGAGATTCATTCTCCATCGTATCCATTCAAGTATAATTATCATTTAATGATTTAAAAATGATGTTTAAGGACATGATATCATTCTGGATATGAATAAGATACAACAAACATGACTTATGTAACAAAACATATAAAATAAAATGAGTAAGTTAACACCCGAAACGACGATAATTATAAGATATTATTAACAAATCAACGTTAAAAGATCATATATGATATCATATTAATATATATGATTCTTGTATAATTTAATAACAATTATTTCACCATTATACATGAGGTTAACCTACCCCAACCAAGGAAAAGTACAAGGTAAGGGTTTACTTTACAACCTCTTCATTATCCAAGGTTGTTTATACGTAATAATCTACTGGGATATCTTTATCATCCACATCCATGTTTCTTAAAAATGTATTTCAAAACATTTTTACTATTTAAAAGAATATGGGTTAAAGTCATTTATACCCTTGTTTGACTTTTTATAAGAGGTTTATAAAGGAATCTTTCCGTCGTTTTCAAAACAAGGTCCTTTTTAACCTTTTCGACAGAATTGAGGTAAGAATGTTTTTTTAACTTATACGGCGGGTGCGGTTATTTTACGCCGTTATAAAATCTTCAAAGCTTTACTTAGAAGCTTATAAGAATATTTTCAAAGAAAATGTTTTATTTTATATGGATCTTAAATGATTTCAAAATAAAAGGAGATATTTCTTTAAAAAGAATTTTGATTTCATCTATGTCAACATCCTTTGACGGATTTTAAGATTATTTGAAGTTGATTTATTATGATACAAAACTTCTATATTGTATTGAAGGTTTTGTGATATGTTTGACTATGGATGTGCTATTTTTATACCATTCATAGTTTATGGTGAAATTATTGACATTTCGTATGCTAGTTTTAATACGAATGTTTATGTTATGTTTAAACCTTTTCATATGGGAATGCATTGGACTTAATAAGTGACGGGTGGAGCCCGCTATAGCTCCTCGATGCATCGGTAGGTCTCATGAGACGAACTAGTGTCTTGGCACAAGGCCTTGACAAAATCTTATTTGTAGTCTTGGCACGAGGCCTTGGCTATGTGGTTATGATAGTCTGGCATTATGCATTCCAACATTATGAAAGTGGTTATTGATATTGCATGTGATTATTCGATTAGTAGAATATCCATGTGAACAAGTAAATGGAATTATTTCATTTTACTTTTGCCATACTATGTTGAAGTTCAAGTTTAAAAGGCTTTTGTTTTAGTAATTCATTGCCTTAAATGTTTATGCTTATTTTTGAATGTTCCGCTATATTGTTATCCTTACTGGGCATTTGAGCTCACCCCTTTTCTATGTTTTATTTTCCCAGGATGTGAAGATGTAAGTTATGAATGACCTGCAGGGATATTATGAGGGGATTATAGTGTGGACTGTGGAAACATTATGTTGTTGTAGTAGTTTTTCATTTTATGATGTAATGTAAAACTTATGAATATATCTAGTGTTTCCAAGGCTACTAAACCAATCGGTCTTTCGAGATTTGATCATTCTTGTGATCATGCCAATGTTACGAAGTAATGCACCGACTCTGGGTAGCTGGGGTCGGGGCATTACAGTTGGTATCAGAGGAAGTTTAGTACAAACCTTGGAAACTAGATTTAGATAAACTCTGATTAGAGCACGTAGACCTAAGATGAACTTTGAGGATTAGTATAGAAGAACTTCCTAGAATTTTGGTATTGTAGAGATTTTGTGAGTTTTCCGAGCAATACATCCCTGTCTGGATACGAGCAGGTAGAGGCGGCTCTGGCACAGATGTACCTAGGGGTAAAACCCGAAAACACCGCTTTGAGCTAGACTCGAACGGGAACTGGTGCACGACAACGGGCCTTGCTGCACTCTTGGTTACGACACTCCCGGGGGATATGCTTAGGATAACTCTCATTTTCTTTACAAATCATTATGAAGGGTTTATGAGTATATACTTCCTCAAAGAAAACATTTTTATGATTATGGATTATATCCATAAATAGTTCAATTTATGTTAAGTGTTTTATAAGTATGGGATTATGTATTTTGATTCATAAACTGATCTAGTGTATGCCATTGTTTAGAAATGGCGCCCAGTAGAAGGAATGAGAACTCCAGCAATGCACATGATCCAAAGAGAAAGAAGGATCATATCTTTCATGGTCTTAAGCCAGAATTTATAAGAGAAATAGTCTCCCATGTATTATCATCATATGAAGAAATAATATCATGTGTTGATAAGAAAAGTAAAGATTTTACTGAGTCCTATGGATTTGAAGGGAAGCAAGAGAAGAAAAGGATGGAAGAGAGAAAGATAGATAAAGGGAAGAGGGAAAAGAAGAATTTTCTCATATGTGGTAACTGTGGAAAGAAACACCCTGGAACTTGCCTGAAAGGAATGGGAGTTTGTTATAAGTGTGGAGGAAAAGGGCACAAAGTACGTGACTGCAAGGGTAAGAAAATGGTTTCAAATGTACAATGCTTCATTTGCAAGGAGTTTGGACACTACGCGAACCTATGTCCCAGTCATCAAACTATGCCGCAAATGATGTTATTGGATAATAATCAAGTTATGATACTACCACAGATGAAGAGGAATGATTAGAGTTCTTATGTTGATTATGTCAATTGAGTGTGTATCAACAATTTACTTGTTATAATAATTATGGAGTATGTAAGGATTGTACTGCAGTACTATTTCATTAAGGACTTGAGATTGTGTGGAACAAAGAAAAGTGACTCAATAGCAGGATAAATTTTTAGAAAATATATGGTTGAGATAATGATAAACCATAATATAGTTCTGATACCGAGGTAGTGATGTTGGAATAATACATGATTGTTTTGGATAAATTATATTGGATATTCTTGACTACCTTGAAACTGATTAATGATTTGTATATTCCATCATTGATGGGGTTTAAGAAATTTTTGGATTGATGAAGTATATCCAGCATTCTATATGGAATAAGGGAGAATGAATGTAATCAATAAGGAATATGGTAATTCAGGATGTTTCAGTGTATTAAAAGAATACATGATGAAAGTATTCATATACTATTACGGGTTAAAAAGGATCTACCTTCCTTATAAATGTTGGACTGTGAGTTTGGACAGAAGTATTTTGGATAGTTCTAGTTTGGATTATTTTGGATTGCCACAAAAGGACAACCCGGAGGTCGGGCGACAACCCGTCGCGTCCGGCAAGGCTGTGAGACTTGAACCCACAACCGAAGGGCGACAAGGGTGTAACACCTACCACTGGCCCACGAGATGTCCTGGATTAAATAATGTAGTTTTTTTTAAAAAGATCTGGTAGATGAATTATAAATTCATTTATTTTGGAACCCTGTATGAATAGTATAAATAGAAAAAAATATATTACATTCTATTATCTTTTAGAGTGAAAGATGAGTTTTTGGTAGGAATTTATTAATGGATAAAACTCAAATTATAAAGTAAGTATATCTCCCTATGATCTTAGCAAATCTCATAAATAAATTCCTCAACATTAATAAAAGGAACTTAGAACAAAAATGTTGTCCTAGATGGTGCCTTAAATCATCACTAATTTATGGCTTTGGGATTGTTGGCCTTTTCATAGCCATGTTCTCTACCACTATCCATCAGATAATTGATGGTTAGATTTCTCTTCCATATCCATATTTTCCTACATGGAACCCTAGTAGGTGTTATTTTCGGTAATCTTCATACTTTCCACTCTTTGCTTTAAATAGAGGCCTCATTAATTCATTTTTCGATGAGGGATTTCAACTAAGATATTTTGAAACGTCAAAAATGTGTTATCCCAATACCCTATGTTTTGTTGAACCGATGGTATTTCAAATCATCATAGATTGATGAGTTTAAGGACCTCAATTTTACACTTGTTTGTGATTGATGACCTCAATCACCACCTATAAATATTTACGTTTTTCCTCCAATTATATGTCTCTAATTGCCACCAATGTTCTCCTAATCGAGATCATAATTTGGTGGTGACCCTTTCATTTCTCTTTTCCTCATATTAAGACTAAATTTTAGTAACCCAATTTCCGATGTGGGTTTTCCCACAAATATATTTTCTATTTTCAACCTTTTATTTTTGAAGAACAATTTCAAATTGCGAGGACGCAATTTATTGAAGGAGGGGAGAATGTAACACCCCAAGATTTCATAGTGTGTTATTTCTTCAAAATAATTCAATAACTTGCACTACACGCAACACCGAGTTCAATCACACCATGACTTACAAAAATAAGCCATTCAAAAGCGGTTATGAATAGTATTATCTAAATTTTAAACTTTATATAATCCTTATAATTTTAGAATCCATATTATGAGTTTCTTTGATATAATGCAAGAACAAATTCATTTTCAGTATTGCACTTTTATCAACTTTTAATAGTGAACCCTTTTTAAATACAATATTTTAAACTTTTTGACTAAATGGGGACATCAAAAATTTAAAATGAAACATCCCAAGCTTCCACGGTACGCTTTCCTTTGAATAATACAGTAGCGTGTGTTATACGCAACTTCGAGTTTTAACACACACCACAACCGATTAAACTAGCCGTTGTGAATAGTAATACCTACTTTTTGAAATCATATATATTTTATATTTCAAAATGGACTTCATTTTTGGATTCGGAATATCAAAATTAGCCTAGGGTGAAATTTTGGTACATTTCGGATAACTTTCATATTTTGATGAATAGTGAAAATTACTAAATTTTAATTAAAAACAAATTTTTTAATCAAAATAATTAATAGTGATAAATTATGAATTGGAGTGGTTTTAAAGTATATTTAGAATATATTTTTACATTTTAATATAATTTTGGTTATTGGACATAATTTTACAATTAAACCGAACATAAACAAGTGTCAATCTTTTGATAGTTATTATCTCTTAAAAACACGCTTTTTGTTTTGACAGCGGGAATTAATTTTAAATTAATTTCTGCCACTTCTGTGTTTTGAATTTGGGAAAATGGATTCCATATTTGGAATCAGGATGTTCAAATTGTGTAAATAGGTAACTTTTATTTTTAGACATTTTGAATAGTTACTGTGGTAAATATTTTATTTACCATGGTTAAAGGGTAAATCCGGTAAATAAGGGTTAAAAAATAATATTATAATAATACAAAATTACCCTAAAACGTGTCCTAACCTTATTGGTGGACACATACCCGACCATGGGCATCCTTGGGTCAATTTGGGGACCCCTTGGAGCCACTTGTATGTGGTAGGGACACATTATATTAATAAAGTTAAAATAAAAATAAAAATGGCATAAGCTTACATCTTTTAGAAGAACAATTTTTACATAGGGTTATACATGTTGGATTTTCGATTATAAATATTCATTAGAAATATAAAAAGATTTCCTACATGATGATATTTTATTTATAATTTTTAGACATCAAATAAGTTAAATTATTAATGACACAATAATGATGCAATATTTACCTCATTAATAAATCATTGAAATAAATAATATTATAATGATTAAAATATTATCTAAAACCTGTCCAATTATTATTGGTTGATGTTATTTAGAATATGAGTCATCTTATCTTAGACCTCAATGATTTTTAGTCCATTATAAACCGAATATAATTATATTATAAAGTAATACTTTCACTCTTTCCTAAAGAGCCCCTCCTCTCCCTTATAAAAGGAGACCACTTCTACTCATTCCTCACACCTCTCAAGCCACTTGGCTCGTCCAAACTCTGCCCAACTAAGCTCCCCACATCCCTCTACTCCTCCTTGAAGCTTCCCCTTAGGCAGAAAGCATTTCAACAAGTCCTTTGGTTCTAACCAAAGTGAGTTACCTAAATTAAAGGTAACGATTTCTCTTAAATTATTTTCATTTATTTTGCTTCTCCAACCCCCAAAATCTTTTTATTTCCTTTCTTTTGTAACAACACCAGTATCCTCAATATACTAGGATGTTGTTATAATATGGATTCAAACTACACATACACACAACTCCATCTAATGGATGATGAACATAATGTTTCTGTGGATGGAAAACTAACGCCTCACGAAACGATGATTGTTCAAATACATCTTACCGCCTCTCATGGTGGCCATTATGATGGAACTGTAATTAAATATGATATTAATGATATATATTTTATATATAAGCTTCTGTAATTCCATTTTATTTCATACCATTATTCGTTTCATGTTGTATATACATACGATAATTTCATTTGAGGAAGTGCGGACTACCGCCCCCTTAAAATGATATGACTCGTTCATACCACACATGGAACGTATAAAGGATGGTGTTAATGAACTTAAGTAACATATATAAAATATTATATTATACTGGAATAGTAATATACCTATGTATCATTTGGATTCGATTCTTTTAAAATAAAAATTAAATGGAAGTAGCGTTCGTGCGTACGTACGGACTACCGTCTCCACGAACGTGATGAGATTCATTCTCCATCGTATCCATTCAAGTATAATTATCATTTAATGATTTAAAAATGATGTTTAAGGACATTATATCATTCTGGATATGAATAAGATACAACAAACATGACTTATGTAACAAAACATATAAAAGAAAATGAGTAAGTTAACACCCGAAACGACGATAATTATAAGATATTATTAACAAATCAATGTTAAAAGATCATATATGATATCATATTAATATATATGATTCTTGTATAATTTAATAACAATTATTTCACCATTATACAGGAGGTTAACCTACCCCAACCAAGGAAAAGTACAAGGTAAGGGTTTACTTTACAACCTCTTCATTATCCAAGGTTGTTTATACGTAATAATCTATTGGGATATCTTTATCATCCACATCCATGTTTCTTAAAAATGTATTTCAAAACATTTTTACTATTTACAAGAATATGGGTTAAAGTCATTTATACCATTGTTTGACTTTTTATAAGAGGTTTATAAAGGAATCTTTCCGTCGTTTTCAAAACAAGGTCCTTTTTAACCTTTTCGACAGAATTGAGGTAAGAATGTTTTTTTAACTTATACGGCGGGTGCGGTTATTTTACGCCGTTATAAAATCTTCAAAGCTTTACTTAGAAGCTTATAAGAATATTTTCAAAGAAAATGTTTTATTTTATATGGATCTTAAATGATTTCAAAATAAAAGGAGATATTTCTTTAAAAAGAATTTTGATTTCATCTATGTCAACATCCTTTGACGGATTTTAAGATTATTTGAAGTTGATTTATTATGATACAAAACTTCTATATTGTATTGAAGGTTTTGTGATATGTTTGACTATGGATGTGCTATTTTTATACCATTCATAGTTTATGGTGAAATTATTGACATTTCGTATGCTAGTTTTAATACGAATGTTTATGTTATGTTTAAACCTTTTCATATGGGAATGCATTGGACTTAATAAGTGACGGGTGGAGCCCGCTATAGCTCCTCGATGCATCGGTAGGTCTCATGAGACAAACTAGTGTCTTGGCACAAGGCCTTGACAAAATCTTATTTGTAGTCTTGGCACGAGGCCTTGGCTATGTGGTTATGATAGTCTGGCATTATGCATTCTAACATTATGAAAGTGGTTATTGATATTGCATGTGATTATTCGATTAGTAGAATATCCATGTGAACAAGTAAATGGCATTATTTCATTTTACTTTTGCCATACTATGTTGAAGTTCAAGTTTAAAAGGCTTTTGTTTTAGTAATTCATTGCCTTAAATGTTTATGCTTATTTTTGAATGTTCCGCTATATTGTTATCCTTACTGGGCATTTGAGCTCACCCCTTTTCTATGTTTTATTTTCCCGGGATGTGAAGATGTAAGTTATGAATGACCTGCAGGGATATTATGAGGGGATTATAGTGTAGACTGTGGAAACATTATGTTGTTGTAGTAGTTTTTCATTTTATGATGTAATGTAAAACTTATGAATATATCTAGTGTTTCCAAGGCTACTAAACCAATCGGTCTTTCGAGATTTGATCATTCTTCTGATCATGCCAATGTTACGAAGTAATGCACCGACTCTGGGTAGCTGGGGTCGGGGCGTTACAGTAAGGGAACAAGAGAAACATTTTATATGTGAACTTGAGATACTTCAATAAGGTCATGAAAAGAACTTTAAGGCATGAGAATGAAATCACGAGGCATATCATAATAAAAATAAATTTTCATAACTTGAAGATGTGGCTGAAACATTTAATATTGAAAATCGTTTCATTTCACCAAGGTCCATCCCCAAGGTGTCGTTAAAAATTACCAAGGTTATTCACCAATGCGTCGTTAAAATGGTCATCTCTAGAGATTAAGTCTTTACCCAATGCATTGGAGCGCTATCAGGGAGCACCCTTAAATTTGCCTTTATTATCATGTAAGCCACATATATCATCATCAAACATTTCATAAATAACCCATATAGCATAAAATAAATGGGTTTCATTTCATAATCATAACGTTTTAAAAACTGCTTTAAAGACATGATGTTTACGTCACTTTAAACCCACGGAAGGGGAGAGCGGGTCTCATGTATGTAAATCCCAGAATTTAAAATAGAACATTTTGATATATGTGGGAATACCCCTGTAGAAATAAGAGCTTTGAGTATTCACTTTAAAACATAAAATAATTTTTAGAAAAGAGAGAGAGGCACTTTGAGACGAAAATTCTGCAGCATAACGGCTATGTTACAAGATTTTAAAAACATTGAGAAGAGAGGGGACATGGGTCAAACATTCATAAATGACCCATCAAACAGTAGAGGGAAAAAATATAAGGGATTTAAGAACATGGTAATGAAATTTTAAAATATACCATATGAAATGAAGAACATGAATGGAAGGAAAAAAAAACAAGATTTCTCTTGTGAAAATTCGGCAGCCTAACGGCGTCACTTAAACTTCAAAAAAATTGAATTGACAAGGTCAAATAGGGTCTCTCATCATATGAACATAAGAGTCCAGTATGATAGACATAGATATCATACCCCAACATAATAGAAAGGAACTTGAAAGAATTGACATGAAAGTAGAACTTCAAAACGAGAAGGGTGAAGAACCACTTAAAAATTCGGCAGCCTAACGGTGCCACTTAAAACTTCAAAATACTGAATTGAAAAGATCAAATGGGGTCTCTCATCATATGATCATAAAATATCAGTATGATAAATATAGAGATCATACCCCAACATAATTAAAATGAACTTGAAAGACTTGACATGAAAGTAGAACTTTGAAAAAGAGAAAGGTGAATGAATCCCTTGAAAATTCGGCAGCCTAACGGCGCCACTTAAACATTCTTAAAACGAAATGATGAGAGTAAGAGGGGGTATATCATCATATGAACATAAAAATATCAGTAAGAGGAGTATAAAAGAACATCCTCCAACATAAGAACATGGAGCATAAAAGGATTGACATAAAAGAGATCACTTGAAAAGAAAGAGAGGGTTCGGATCCCTTACCTTAAAATGTAACTCTTAAACCTCAAAGGTTGGGACCTTGAGGGCTTGGGGGCACCTTAGGAGGACTCCTTGGGAGGTAATGAGACCAGAAATTCGTTGGGAATGAGTGGGGAGTCGAATGGATGAGAGGAGGGCTTGGTATTTATAGGGAAAGTGAGGGGACAAGGCATTAATGGCCAAGGGACACCTCACTAGTGGTTTTGGAAAAACCATGGGTTTGCCCATGGTATTTGCCCATGGTATTGGCCACTTGGGACACCTCACACCTTATCTTACTATTCATAATTCGACCATATTGAATATATACTTAATACATCATTTAATGATGTCATTAAAAAACCGTAACTTAAAAACTATACTTTCACTATTCACCGAAAATTCAACTTTTTCAGAATAATCCCAAAATTTCACCTTAACCAAATATCAATGCTATGATTTCAAAAATGAACTCCATTTTATAAAAATAATTTTGTAAATATTTTTAATTTTATTTTTAAATAAATACACTATTCATCGAAAATTCATTTTTTTCAGAAAAATCCCCAAAAATTACCATAACATAATATCGATGCTCTGAGTTCAAAAATAAAGTCATTTTTATAAAAATAATTTTCTAATTATTTTTAATTAAATTTTTAATTAAAAAACACTATTCATCCGAAAAAACTAATACTTGAATAATAATTTATGAAACCGTTATTTAATCATTTTATTGAATCACATTACTTAATCAAGGTGCCTAGATTATTTTAAAACTTTATTTAAGTGAGATTACTAATCCATTTGGTCATATTACTAATCCTAATCATAAAATCACTATTCATAATTTACTATTCATCAAAAATCATGTTGATCTTATTAGACTCTAAATTTCGTACTGAACATAATTGTAGAAGACCATTTTTTGAGAATCATTACACATTTTAAATTATTTAAGGTTTACACAAAATTTTTTTTAAAATATCCTTTTGAAAATTCATAAAAAATATGCATACTATTTTTATCCAGTCATTTGAAAATTCATAAACTTCATCATAAGAAGAAATCCCAATTTTTATTTAAAACAAGGATTACACAAGGCAATTACGGTCTCGTTACATAACCCCTTATAATACCAGCATAGGACCTAAGAGTAAGGTGTGCTAGGGTGATAGAATCTTGGGGCGGCTCGGTCAACATTGCCCGAGTAGTAATTTCTATCAGTTTGAACTTCTCGCGAAGGCGATTCCGTTCTAGCTTCACATGATGAAGTTCGGCTTGGGTTTGGTCCAGGGCAAAGGCCAATGGTGCTACCTCCTTCCCAAGCTCTGTTAGATGTGCTTCGATCGGTCCATGACTACTAGGTGAGGCCATCAAATCTTCTTTCTATAATAATTAACCAAGATTACTTATATTTAGAGACAATAATCAAAACATTTTTTTCACGGCGGTCATATTGACCGATGGTAATATAACACTCAAAAACCAATGGTATTATTTTAATTATAATCATGTTTATCAAATAAAACATTTTTGTTGAGTATAAAAATAAAATAAAATAACACATGAAATCAGGAAACAAGATTTATTCAAAAATTTCGGGCTGTTACATGCGGTTTGCGCGGTACGACTCAATATTCGTATTTTAAGTGATGCACGCGCTTCGTAAACGCGCGTGAGGGGGGTCCAAGGGGGAGGGGGGGTTGTCCAGGGTCCAAGAATGAGGGGGGTTGTCTAGGGAGTTCACAAACACACAACCACTAAAAGACAACAACATCCATAAAAACTGACAATATATAAAAATAACTCAACTCCAATACTATACTATGAGTCTAGATAAAACCAACAACTAGAATAGATTAAACATCAAATCTCAGTAATATAAGTCAAAAATGTAACGGATCAATATGTACTACATCAGCATCAGCATCACCATCATCATCATCATCGCCCTCGTCATCTTCCTCCTCATCGTCCTCACCCTCCACAACGCCTTCCTCCTCGCCTTCGCCCTCCTCCTCGCCCTCCTCATCTCCCTCCTCTTCCGCATCAGACTGCTCGCCATCATCATCTTCAAGGTGGACATCGGCCTGACCACCACTGGAACTGCCACCTGGTGCACCATATATAGAATGTGTCGACGACATGTATTCATCAATCGCTGGGCTGGCCTCTGCTGGAAGTGTTGGACGTAGAACTTCAATAAATTTCATAAATGCACTGTTTGCCCTAGCAGACTGTTCTGCCGTCTCTGTGGCCCTTTTCTCAGCCTGTTCTTCCTGTGCCCTAACTTGCTGCAGCTCGGTGGTACTAAAACTCGTACCTGAGGCAGGCCAATACCTCGTCGGGGCTATCCTAAGTCGGCAGCATACTCTGCCAGAATGATCCTCTCCCAACACCTGATGTAAGTGATCAGATGGCCCAAAATTGTCTGCTTCTTGGGCATCGAGGGCCTCTAAAGCATCCTGTTACAAATATAAATATATTATTAAGTTACTAAATAGATATTAAAATATAAAATCAACAGATTAAAACTTACAATCTGCGGCTGAGTCGCTTCGTTGACAGCACTTCCATCCTTTTTTCATCTACTCGAGCAAAACAGTTTTGCTTGAGGCACACGTCCTTCAATATTTTGTACTTGCCTCTACAATGTCATTGAAAACAAAAGTTATATAAAGACTTCAGCAAATAATTAAATAATTGAGGAAACAAAAGAAAATGTAAGTCGTAAAGAAAACTTATAAACAATTGTCATACCTGCTGCCTCTCATGATCCGGCATCGTCGTGCATCCTAGTGTATGGAGGTATTTTTTTGCATCAATGTTTTTTTATTTTTTCCAGATGATTCCTAAATAAAATTCAATAATTCGAAGGATAATATTAATGCAAAACTTGAAAGTTATTATTTAAATACCTCAAATGTAATTCATACCTTAAACTGGGTACTCGTCCAATGAGTAATCATCTGACGATACTGCTCTATAGGACAATCATCCACGACTGGTACCGCCTCTAACTCAGTGCCAACTCTAGCACGCCAGCCAATATACAGCTCATGCTTGTAGGCTCTCCAAAGCTCGCCTAAATCCTTTAGACGTTCCAGTCGTGCACCCTCACCATCAGGAAAATTAAATCGAAGCTGAAATGAAAATATTAATTCATATAAATACAAAAAAAAAACATGGCATTAAATACAACAGATTTTTTTACCCATATCTCTGTCCAAGCTCTATCTTTGAACTCATGTGGCAAATGTCTCCACGACAGTGGGCTGACGGTAATGATGTCGGAGTATTTGGAAAGCGTCGCCATAAAACTCCGACATTGCTGCCCTGTTTTCTCAACCATCTGATTGTCTTCATTATATTCCACCATAACCTGTGTGCGACGGTTCCACACCGAACACATGCGTGTACGACCCCGCCCCTGCCTCCTGTCAGTAGATGTATCTGTCATGAAAGAAAAACAAATATTTTATCAAAACATGTTATAATGAAAATAAATATTGCTATAAAAATTTGTTAGGGTTTTATAAATATACCTGCGCTAGTCTGATCAATGAGTGGCGCCGGATCCACAGAACCTGATGAAACACCCTCTGGTGGAACAGGAGTCGAAGACGATGGAATATAAAAGCTCGGAGAGACAGAAGTAGAAGGAAATGAAGATGGAACAGCTGTATGACCTGATGCTGACTGGGGAGTGGGAATCATCATGGGATGTGAAAATGATGGGGCAGAAGATGCAGAAGGTAGCGAAAACATGGGAGGTCTAAATATCCCGTGTGTCCCTAACGACACACCGGGATCAAAATGTGGGAAGGCTGAAATGTCAGTGGGAGGGGCAGGGTCTAGTCGGGCATGCGCAGCTCTACGTCCACCTCTGGTACGAACCCTCCTCGTACCACCGGCCTGAGTACTAGGACCAGTATTAGGCTCCTCATCGAATAACTGTCGACGTAATGGTGGATCCTACAAAAAAGTTTACAAAAAAAATTAATCACATGAAATTATATATTCTGTAAATATATATATATATATATATATTTTAAATAAAGTACTCACTATAGGCACTAATGGTGGAATGCCCATCTCCTCCATCCGACGATTGTTCTCTGCCATTTTTTTTCTTCGTCTCTCTTCAATTGGCTACATTTACTGCATTGGAAAACAAATATGTAATTAATTAGAAAAATAAAATTAATGTGTAAACCAAAAAACTAAATATATGAGGGAATGAGGGGATTCATTAGTAATTTAGCTATCAATTGTTTTAGAAGAGATTGAATGAATTTAATAAAACATACAAGTTGTAATGTTCACCAAGTTAGAAATATTGTTTGATTTGGTTTGAATACAGTTCAATTCCAAATTAGAAAATGCAATTCAAATAAAACAGCAACCAATAAACATTGAAAATTCACATAACGGTCAAGTCAGCTAAAACATACTTGTGATCAATACTAAATAAATATGAATATTACCAACCTTAACAACCCAACTCAAGGTAAACCAAAAGAATTGAGAACATGGATGAATGATTCTATATATTTCCAACCACAACTTCAGGTTCACAATCAACTCTGACAATTGAGCTATTGGAGTCATCAAAAGAAATAAATGGATTGGTTCCAATGGCAATAGGGATAGTGTCAATTCCATCATCAGCATCATCAAAAATATGTCTTGGAATTACTTCAACTATGACACCAAATTCAGGTTGAAGTTGATCTTTGACATAAAAAACTTGTTTAACCATTGATGCCAACACATATGGTTCTTCGGTTGCAAGAGTGCGGGTCATATTAATTACTCGAAATCCACAATCATCAATAAATGTGCCATGTCTCGTCATCGAATCAAACCAATGGCATTTCATCATTGTGACTCGTCCATGAGAGTAATAATCCAATATTATTATTTTCTCAACGACTCCATAATAACCCACATTTTCAAGTCACGATCTACTATCTGATGCACTGGCATAACAATCTGTTGTGGCAGTAACCATAATACCATCATGTTGTGTTCTCATGTTTTTGGCTCGTTCAGTGACAATAAATCTGTACCCATTGATAACAATTGATTTACAGTCATGAACCACGGTATTAGGACCAAAAGCCAAAGCTCTTATTTCCTCAGAGACAGAGTCAGCAGACAAACTCAATACCTGCAATATAAATGACAGTTAAACTTAAGTAAATATTGAAATAATTAATTTAAACAGTAATATTTTTACCTTCAATTTTAACCAAGCAGAAAACTCTTTGCTATGCAAAGTCTCTCTCCTTCTCAAAGATAAAGAACGATGCTTCCTATTTATCATTGTTTTATGTTCCCTGTAGATAAAAAAATATGAATAGTTTAACAGATATATATGTAAGATATACATATTCAATTTTGTTACCTGATATAGTCATCGAACAAATCACAGTTGAACAAAACTGTGCGATGTGACATCTCCCGCTCTTCATGGCTTAATGTCTTCAATGTATATGATCCAGGAATTCCTCCTGTTTGAGGAAGTGATGGAAAACTGGGTTCAATTTGCTCATATTGTTCTTCTTCATTTCTCATTGGTCTGTTCATTCTTGTAGTAAGATCAGACAAATACATTGAACAGAAATCCATACATTCTTGAGCTAAGTAACCGTTCACGATAGAACCTTCAGGATGATTCTTGTTTCGAACATAAGACTTTAATGTGAACATATTTCTTTCAGTTGGATACATCCAACGAAAAGAAACAGGTCCTCCGAGAAGTATTTCAGTTGGAATATGGACAGTCAGATGCAGCATGCATGTGAAAAATGATGGGGGAAATATTTTCTCTAACTCACAAAAAATTAATGGGGCATCTGTCAACATTTTTTGCAAGAAAGACTTGGAAAACTTCTTAGCACAAAGATCTCTAAACAAATGGCACAACCGAATAACACCCACCCTTACATTATTGGACAAAAGATGACGGATTGCTATTGGAAGCAACTCATGCAGTAGAACGTGATAATCATGAGTCTTCAAAGATTTTAGCTTCAAATCTCTTCTGTTGACCCGTTTAGATATGTTGCTTGAATAGCCATCAGGAACTCTAATAGTCTCTAATACTTCCAATTTTTTTTTTCAGTACGTGTCATCACATAAGAAGCACATGGAAGTTTCCATTTATTTTCACTGATACGCACAGGATGCAATTCTGGTCTGATGCCCCAATCCACCAAGTCACGTCGAGATCGTAAATCATCTTTTGTCTTCCCCTTGACATTTAGAAGAACTGAAATCAACATTTCACATATATTCTTTTCAATATGCATTACGTCTAAGCAATGACGTAGCAAATTGGTTGACCAATAAGGCAAATCAAAAAAGATACTCCTCTTCCTCCAATTGTAACAGGTTTCTGTGGAAACATTCTTTCTCTTTCCAGATTTCATTTGACCCTTCCCAAACGAAAAACTTAAATCTTTCAATTCATTAAGCACATCAGTTCCAGACATATGCTGAGGTGGATCATCAGTCTCTATAGTATTATCAAATCTTCGACGATTCATTCTATATGGATGATCCTTTGGCAAAAATCGTCGATGTCCCATAAAATTGAAACTACAACGATGTTTCAGTCTTCTGGATCGTGTATTCTTCATAAAAACTGGACATGACAGTTTTCCCTTCGTGCTCCATCCACACATCATTGCATAAGCCGAAAAATCATTGATCGTCCACATAAGCGCAGCACGCATCTGAAATATGTCTTTCGAACATGCATCGTATGTGCGCACACCCACATCCCAAAAAAGTTTCAACTCTTTTATTAAAGGTTGCATGTATACATCAATATCAATGCCGGGATCAGAAAGACCAGATATGAGTATACTCATGAAAGTGAAAGATTTTTTCATACACAACCATGGGGGAAGATTATAAATGTGTATAAAAACTGGCCATGTGCTGTGCGAAGTAAGCATCTGCCCAAACGGATTAAAACTGTCGCATGAAAGACCCAGCCTCACATTACGCACGTCAGCTGCAAAATCAGGATGTCGAGCATCAAATCTCTGCCATGCAAATCCATCTGCAGGATGAACCAACTCATCATTAGTCTTCTTTCTCTCGGTATCATTCCATCTCATTTTTATTGATATGTCATCAGACATAAAAAGATTCTGGAGTCTGGGGATCAATGGAAAGTGCCACATTACTTTCTGTGGAACGCGGGATGGTGTTCCATCAGATTTTGACTTCCAGCGGGATGTGCCACATTTTATACATTCATTTCGTTCAGCGGTTTCTTCCCAGAATAAACTGCAATCTTTCGGGCAAGCAGGAATTTTGTTTCTGGAAAATCCAAGTTCTTCAACTAACTTCCATGCCATATAGTGGTTTGAGGGAATATCTGCATCATCTGGAAGTAAATCCTTCAAGAGGGTAAGAATGTAATCGATTGCTGTATTAGAAATCCCATACATAGTTTTTCCATGAAACAATCGGATTAAAAATTCCAGCTTTTTCATTTTATCGCATTTTCGATATACTGGAGTCGTGACAGCATCATTCAATTTTTTCACCCTATCAATATCATCATTTTCACTAGATGCATCAGTTGTCCTCATATCGACATCTTCTTGAGTCGAAATCCTTTCTTTTTCATGATGACGAATAAACGGAAACCGATCATCTAACAAATTCTCCATTCCATTCCTTTCATTTCGATCATCATCAATTTGAGATTTCATTTTCTCCCCATTGTGATACCACACAAATTAGTTTGCTTGAAAACCATTTTTGGTTATGTGGTAACTGACTTCTTCACGACTCAACCAAGGTCTACCAACATAATTGGAACATGGGCAGTGTATGCGACCACTATCTGAAGCATTGTGAAATGTAAAATCTATAAATCTCTCCAAATTGTTTTGAAAATCGCTTGAGATACGATCGGTTTCATACATCCAACTTCTGTCCATTCTGTAAAAAAATTCATATAAGTCATTTTGTCATAAACAATTCAATAGGATTGAACTTTAATAGAAAATACATTTAAGTAAACGATAAAGGAAGAAAATAATCATGGTATCAACTAGTCATGTGAAAAAAACATACTAATGTGTTATTGAAAAAATGTAAAACCAACAAGAACTTAATGTGTTATCACATCAGATCATGCCTCATCCCATAACCATATTAGTAGGGTACCCTCGTGGACAGCCCCGCCCACCCCCGTGGACAATCCACCCACCCCCGTGGACACCCCCTACCCCCTAGACAGCCCAACCACCCCCGTGGACAGCCCACCCACCCCCCTCGACACCCCTTCTCTCTGAATCCACCGGCCAGCCGGTGGTCTCTGGCAGAAGCATTGCATTCTTCCAGAGCCACCGGTCAGCCGGTGTTAGCGCACCGGCCAGCCGGTATGGGCACCGGCCAACCGGTTCTTGCCCACCGGCCAACCAGAGGACCCAGGCAGTAAGCTTCCCACTGCCTGGTGCCACCGGCCAACCGGTGGATGACCACCGGCCAACCGGTGGAACCCAGACAGAAAGCCTACTGTCTGGACCACCGGCCAGCCGGGAGCTCTGCACCGGCCAGCCGGTGGACCACCGACCAGCTGGTGAGACACCACCGGCCAGCCGGTGTGCCTAGTCAAACTACCGTTGGGCTTTGACCAGACTTGTACTTTTGACCCCCAACGGCTCCGGAAGCCCTCCAACGGCCATATTGAAGTGTTTATGGGTATTTCTCCTATAAATAAGAAACCATGGATGCCAGGAACATAACCTAATGATATTTTGATGTCTTGACTCTCTAACGACAAATCTCCAAGGCCTCTTGTGATCCATTGCCATCCTTGAAGCTTGAGCTCCCTCTCCATCAGCCCACCCATCCCCCTGGACAGCCCGCCCACCCCTCCTTGACAGCCCGACCACCCCCGTGGACAGCCCGTCCACCCTTGTGGACAGCCCGCCCACCCCCGTACCCCCCTGGACACCCCGTACCCCCCTGGATAGCCCCGCCCACCCTCCCAAACAGCCCACACCCCCTCCCCTGCAACCCCACCACCACCACCTAGACATACCACCCCCCTGGAATGTGTAGAAATAACATAAAAATACATGATGTATAGATAGCACAAAATACTCAACCTATGGGTTCACATTAACTACATAATCACACACTTCACTACTACCATAAAACACATAAACCACACCACCACCACACAAGACGCATAGCATTTCTCACATTGATTTATAAGCCACTTCATTCACACTTACATTGTCCATTCATTTAATGTTAAATTAATTAAATCCATTTACCACACATCCATTTCTATTCCATCTCATTTATTTAATATCTTGTTTTTTTTGTTTTAACAGCATAATTTATTCCATAGATAACCAGGAAACTAATAAAACCACCACACAACAACTCACCATCTCACAATAACCATCGACACCATGTTACATCGACCAACCATCTCACCAAAACAACCACATATCACAATAAAAATATTGCACATCACAAACCACCGCACAACCAAAACCACCTCACCACATTATACACCACAACTTCATCACACAACACCTCCACACGACACAACACCACCACACATCATCACTATCATACAACTTCACATGACACATCCATGCCCACTAACCATCACATTACAACCCCACATATCACAAAGCCCAACTGGTCACCTCAATCCCCATAAAATAGCCTACAACATACAATGAAACACAACAAAAAACCTCTCATAGAGGCAACATACCCCAACTTCCATAATTTATTTATTCAAGGTCTTTTATTACATTACCCCTTTATTTAGCATGGACATTATAACACAACTGATATTCCAGGGGAAACTAATTAATTAACAAAATATTTATTCATTTCCCTATTTTACACGGTGAAATAAAATCAAAATCCAAACTTAAAACTAAAATATTAGATCAATAACAATAAAAACAAGGTACCATATGTGTATAAAGAAAAAATTACTTGATTTGAGATGATTCAAATGGGTTTTCACCTATTCGGATGGGGGATTTGGAGAGCAGCAGAGAGGTGGAGGTGGATTGATAAATTAAAACTAAAATACTAAAGCAATAACAATAAAAATAAGGAAGTATATGTGTATAAATGAAAAGATACCTGATTTAACCTCTTCGGATAGGGGATTTCGCCAGAGGAGAGTGGTGGAGCGGATGAAATTAGGTTCTGTGCGAATGGGCGAGAGCATGATTTGGGGGAAATAATTCCCAACGGTTTTAAAGAACCATTGGGAAAGAGATGTTAAGGACCCCTTTGCCAACGGTTTGAGGAAACCGTTGGCAAAGGGGTGACCCTTTCCCAACGGTTCTCTTGAACCGTTGGAAAAAGGTGTTTAACACACCCCTTTACCAACGGTTTCTTCAAACCGTTGGCAAAGGGGTGGCTTTTCCCAACGGTTTCAATGAACTGTTGGGAAAGGCTTTATTAGTCCTTCAAGGCCAACGGTTTTAGAAAACCGTTGGTAAAAACCCGTTGGGAAAAACAACATTTCCAGTAGTGATTCTTGAGTAGGGAGTGAGTAATAGACTCATTAGGACACCAATAATGCTTCCTTAACCAAGTGTTCTCATGTATAATAGGTTCATTCCATGACTATAATAAATGCGTAAAAAAGCATGAAAACATACAATCCAAAACTGAGAGGCTGTGTACTAACTGATCCTCCACAATTCCCTAGTCGTACTTACTTTGGATCCACATTAGATGATAATTAAAGGTGTTGGAAATGATCAGAACTATCATTAAGGCCATTGAAATGTTGCTCAGTATCCACAAGGTTCATTGAGATGATCATGTTACTCAGTATATGTAAGGAACATCGAGTTAAGGCACTTTACTCGGTATACACAAGGTGCATCAAGTATCAGAACATTAGTAGGTATCCACAAGGGGCATCAAGTAACAGTTAGTCCGTAATGACATGTTACTTGACATCCATAAGGTTCATCAAGTAATGACCAGACCATAAGGATATCATGCTCCTTCTTCATCATCTTTCATAGTCACATGCACTCCCCCTCTAAGGATAAACATACCATGACTATCACCTATCACATGCACTAAGGTATAAATCTCTAAAGGAAAGATAATACACAAAAAGGTATATAATGATAAACAATCATAATATGACATCATGAGAAATATAGAAGCATAATATAATCAATATGTGCATCAATATTAAATATAGTATAATCTACTACAACAATTATAATAGAAAACATATCACAACAAGTCTCATAAACTATACTCACACCCACATGTGATCACAATCAAGAACGATCATCAGTTATAACAACAAAACTAGAATATAACATTGAATCATGTGTAAATGAGAACCTTATAATGTAAGTAATTTTTTACCACAAACTCATTGATGTCAACAAAAACCATTTAACACCCTGTGTGTTTTGAAAGATAGAGTGGAAACCTCAATAGTCAAGAGCACCTCATCACATGACTTATTATAGTAGTTTTTAACATGTCAATTCTTAAGGTTCATAAAGGGTTCCTAGAACCAAAAATAGTTATTTTCTTTCAAAAATAAATAAAATATCACATGCAATGATACTTTATCTCTCCAAGATATTTTTTAAATTTTCATATTAGACCAATGCATACGTGAGTAGTCTTCTTCTCAAGAATAATTATAAAAACATATTTGATATTATAAAGTTCTCAAAACTAATTTGAGAACACATGTGGTAGTCATTCATAATTATTATTTAATTAAACCATATAATTATCCTTTGGAATTTTTTCATAATTATCCTTTGATAAATTTTCATAAATTATCCTTTTATAATTACCTTATAATAATTTATAAATTATTATTTAGTAACATTTTTTGATAATTTATTATAAATCATCCTTTATTAATTATCTTATAATAATTTATTATAAACTATATTTTGATAATTTGGCATGATTATGTTTGGATAATTTAGTGAAATTATCTTTTGATAATTTCTTATAAATTATCCTTTAATAATTATATTTTGAAATTTTCTTATAAACTATCCTTTGATAATTATCTTTTTAAAATTTATTATAAATAATCCTTTAATAAATTTATATAATTATTTTTTGGTAATTATTTATAATCATCCTTTGGTAATTTTGAAAAAAAATTATATTTTCAATTTTATTATAAATTATCCTTAATAATTCAATATAAATATCATGTTATAATTATTTATATTTATCCTTATATAATTTAGTGTTATTATCTATGGATAGTTCTTCTAAATATTATCTGCTAGAAATTTCATTTAATTAATCTTTGATAATTTCATAAATTATCCATAGATGATTTAGGCTTTATCTTATTATTTAAAATCCCCATATTTTGGAAATTAGAGAAGAGTAAAAATAAAATAAAAAATTAACAAATAAAACCAACCATATAAACTTATGTGCAATGACAAAACTAGAAGAGGAATCTGGTCTTACATGCAAGGAAGAACCAAAAAATGGTTCAACAGAGGTTCACAAATCCCATGCTGGGGAGTTTCAAGATCGCTTAGACTTGAAAGAATCAACCACCACCGAATTGAGAATTGTTTGGCTAGCTGCGTAAAAAACTATTAAAACCCCTAATTAAAAAACCGATTTAAAATTTTAATTCAAGTGAAAATTAAACGGGGAGTCTTTAATTTTACCCATTTAAGGCGTTATTAATTTTAAACTGGTAAAAAATGGATGATTTTTAGGGTTTTGGATCAAAGCCATATGAAAAATAGAATTGGAGGGGTGTGTGGAAAGGAGAATAAGATAGATGGAATAAAAATAAATAATAAAATAATAATAATAATATAAGAAAAAGGTGTGAAATAAATTAACCTCACGTACGATGTAACCAAACACCCAACACACATAGAGGTTATGTCATGCCTAGCATAAAACCCATATTTTGGACCCAATGGTGGTCTTGTATTTCCAATCTAAAATATCATTCGAGTGATATTATATTATTTTGGAAAAATCATGTGCATGTGATATAATATATTTAACCTTACATGCGATCTAATGAGACACCGAGCACACACAATGGTAATATCACACTGAGGGTAAAACCCATTTTCCAAATTTAATGGATGGATCATATTCCCCATACAAGACATCATTTGAGAGATATTTCATTATTTCAGAAAAAATAAATGAGTGTGATATAAGATATTTAATATTTTTATTATATCAATATTAAGGCTCTACGGGTCTTAGAATCTCACACCAAATCAACATCTAACTTAGAAATTATTTCATATAATATTCCAAAGTGATAATAGGGCTTATACCATTATGTGAATCCACATAAAATTTATAGAGTATTTTATTGAAAAATTAAAATTTCACATAAAAAACATATAAATTACAATATAAAGAGTGTTTTATTATCATTAAAAATTAAGGATATTATAATTACCCCCTTAAAATGAATTCTCATCCACAAGAAGTATATTTTGTGGTCTTTTTTGAATAAATAATGATATTAATCTTGAACATATGACTCTCACTCCCACATATTCTCCTGGATCCATCACACTACCACTGAATCCGAACAAGTGGTACAATATTCCCTCAAAGAAAATTCTTTCTCCAGTCCATCATCCGCACTAGATACTCCACATAAGATCCATCAGGCTCCATCTCGACATCCTTAGAGTCGATGAAATGTGCTTGGTTGGGAATTTATTTACGAATTTGTGACACATGAAACAAATCGTGCATACATCAGTATCAAGAAGTATGATCCTAACAATATGCATTGTCATAACCCAATCAGTGATCTCAAAGGGTCCAAAAAAACATGGTGCCAGATTTCCTTGCTTCCTTGAGCATTGTTGGACTAACTGAGGATTCAATCTAAAGAAAACATGATCATCAAAATTGAAATCTAAAGGTCTCCTCCTATGGTTAGTATATGATCTCTGCATTCTATGACCAATGATCAACTTCTTCAGAATCAGCTACACTCTATTAGAGGTATCCTTAACCAAACTTGTCCCTACAACCACTGCCTCACATGCCTTATGCTAAAAAATTTGTTATAATCATGGTATCCTATAAATATTTTCATAAGTTTCTATTTGAATTGAATCCTGATAACTATTGTTGTACATGAACTCAACCAAGGGTAGATTACCATCCCTTACTCCATCTAAGTCTAAAACGCAAGATCAAATCATATAATCCATTATGCATATTATCCTTCTAGACTTTCCATATTTTTGGGGTTGGTATGATATTATCAATCCCAACTTAGTCTATCAAGATTTCCACAACCCCTACCAAAAGAGCAATGTGAAACATGTGTCTCTATCTGAAACAATGTTCAAGGGAACTCTATGTAAGAATATGAACTCACAAACATAAATACTTCCTAGATCATCCACCAAGTAAGTTTCTTATATTGGTAAAAATTCGTAAAATTTCATCAGCCAATCGATAATCACAAAAAAATCCCATGAATACTTGGGTTCATATTTATCCCCATTATAAAGTCCATCGTGACATCCTCCCACTTCTACATGGGAATAAGAAGTGGCTGGAGCAACCCCCCAGGATGATAGTGCTCACATTTACCTATGGAAGGTAAGGAATTAGGATATAATGTAACATCATTAAATTTTAAAGAGAAATACTATATTTTTTAGCATACATTATATGCAACACTGAGCTTAAACAAACAACGAAATATTATTATTTAAATGTGATCCTTATAACCTAGATGTTAAATTAGTGAGAATGAATATTATCAACTAAATTATGAAACATATAATTATCATACTATTTTATAATGTATTTATTAATTATTTTTAAATAATTACTATTTTTTTAGTAAAGTCATTTTATTCTTTAAAAATATGATTTATTCAAAAATGAATTTTCTTATTTTTATGAGTGGATATTATAATTTATAGAAGCTATAGAAGATTTATTTGAAAAAATTAATTTTAATTTTTAATTCATCATGTTAAAATTATATTAGGATTAATATTTTATAATTTTCTAAAAATATTTATTTCTTAAGGAATAGTGAAAAATACTGATTTTTATTGAAAACTGTATTTCATTTAAAGTATTTACATGGTAAAAATATTTTTTTAATTATTATTAAATTAATATTAGTTTAATTTGATTTAAAATAATACAATTATGATTTTTAAATGTATTTTATACTTGAATTTAGTATAAAAACATTTTATAATCAAAAGGGCATTTTTTTGAAAAACTATTTTTTTTGCGTTTTGCCGATTTTATTTTAAATTAAATCATGAAAATTATGTGATTTGAATTTTGAAAAACTTATTTAATATTTGTAATCAGTGGGTATAAATTTATAAAATATTTTTTTTTTAATTTTGGATAAAATTAATAGTAAAATTAGTAATTTTTATTACCAAGGTAAAGGGTAAATCAAGTAATTAAGGGTAAAATTAAAATGCTGAGGACAATAAAATTACTTTAACACTTGAAATAATTTAATTGGATGATAAATTTTATTATATAATCATTTAAGGTTCAGTTATATGACTATTTGATTCTATTTGAATATGATTATAACCTTTATAATATATTATTTAAAGAAAAGTCAAAGATACCACACTCTTGTTTTAATAAGTGTTTTAATATAGTGTTATATATGGGATATATTCATTTATAAATATTATTTTTAATTATAAAATATTTATCTTCATCATGGTAATTGTTTTTTAATTTTTAGGTAATAAATAATTTCCTTAAATTATTGCACAACACCGATGAATTAATTATTTAATTAATGGAAAAATCAAATAAATGATATTAAAAATATTAAAATAAATATAATTTGATCTAATTAATGTGATACAAAAATTTTCTATATGATATTAACATGTTTAGGATACAATAAAATATGTTTTTTGAATTTTAATTTCTTTTTTGATGCTTTTAAACTCAAAGTAATGAATATTATCAAATTTTATATTAATGATATTTTATAGAATTAATATATTATTAAATTATTTTAAAAAAAAAAATTTTAAATATCCAAAAGTGGATATTATATGGTCTAAAATTTAACCCCATATGCATTTATATTCCATTTAGAAGTATTTGGATCTACAATAGTGTTATTATATTTTAATATTTTGAGAAATTCCATGAGTGCCCCTCCCCTCTCTTATAAAAGGAAACCTCTTCTTCTTAAAAATACACACTTAAAAAACCATTTGGTTCAACCAATTACTAACCATATACTTTACTACAATCCCTAAACACATTATATAGTTATTTTTTAGGAATAACATCAACCTTAGTGGTCATAAGGTGTAAAAAAAGAGATTGTCCAATGATGAGTGATTGTTTTTAATCGAGTGTTTCTATTTTTTTATACTTACAAATCAATAAAACCTTCTTAAACCATGATAAAATAATAAATATAGTATCATTAATATATTTATATGTTATTATGCCAATGGAATGACCTAAATCCATCTAATCTTCCATCAAATGAGAAAATAATTCATCGTTTGTTTGCACAACGGACTACCACCTCACAAACCAATGCAATCCATTTTCTATAACCATATCTCAAGATTAGTTATAATGATGGAATTAATGTTAATATATGATATTAATTACATATTTATCATTATTAAAAGGTAATATATCATTTACATCTTTACTTTTCCATGCACAAAAAATGATAACGTCGTTCGTGAGTACGTGTGGACTACCAAATCCACGAAGCGATATGATTCATTTTTCATCACCACATTAAATGGATGATATATATAAATATATTTAAAGAATTAATATTTTATATATTATATTATTATAATTTTATAAATATAAAATAATACTTACCATATTTTTATAATGATTGACGAAAAATGGAAACGTTAGTCAGGCGTACATATGGCCTATAATCTACATGATTATAACATCATTCATTTTTCTTAACCATATTAAATGATTGGATTTAAAAGTATAATTAATGTATAAAAGTTAAAATTATTTTATGAATTTTATTCTTTAGATGATGTTATTCTGATTTTTTTGACCATAATCAACCTACCTAAGTCATTCTTGACTTATGAACCAAATATCATCAAAGCATACAATGTGAACTTAAATAAATAAGTAATTGTTATAACATGGTAATAAGTGAAATCAAATGAATAATAAACTTTTTTTTCTAAATAAAGTAAATAATTAACCTAATTTAATTATCCAAGAAGACAAATAATGAACACGATGAGTCAAACTCAAGGTAAGGGACACTTTAACTAAAAAACCTCGTTTTAAGTGTTTTATAGATTTATTTTCTAAATATTTATCTTTCATGTACATTTTTTTAAAATTATTTTCATGAACTAATTCATCTAGACATGAACTTTTTTAAAATTCAATTTTCCAATTTCTCTCAATTTTTTTTTCAAAAAGGGATATGTTTCTAAGGTTTTATGTAAGGGGATTTCTTTTAAAAATCATCTTTTAATGTTTATTTTTACAAAAGTAAAAAGGAATGTTTTTTAACTTATATGGAATAAGATTACTTTACTGAATTCAAAATTCCTTAATGTTTTGAAACCTCCTTTATAATATTACATGGTTATTTTCAAAGAAAATGTTTTCCTTTGTATATTCACATCATTCTTTTAAAATATCTAATTTTCCGCAAGGAATATTTTTATGATGCAAGAATTCACATTTTATGATTATGTTATGGTTATTGGGATTTTTTTTATAATTATGGGTGGTTCTATTATAAACTAAATATGGCTGGGTCTATTATTTTCCTCCAATGTATTAGGTATATTAGAAGTTGACCATGATGATTATTCAAAGTGTAACTATGATGATTACTCCAAGAATAACTATGAGGGTTATGTTAGGTATAATCATGAGGGTTATTTTATGGTAGTCATGAGGATTTCATAATAAGTAATTATGATAATAAAATGATTCCCCAAGTTACCTATATTATTTATTTATGATTTCTATGTTTTTAAATAAATATTATGTTTTCAAAAAGTAATCTATTGAGTTTATAATCAAAGGAAAGTATATGTTACTTTTATGGGTGAAAAGTATAACTTCGTGAAAATGTTTTCATAAGTTTATCAAGTTTTTGGTGAAACATTTATGATTTTTATTTTGACTTTAATATTTATTACGAACCATTTTATTGAAATATTTTGAAAGAAAATGTGAATTTTTGGTTAAGAAAAATTTTATTTAGAGCCCAAAGTTTATTTTGAAAAAGGAAAATTTTTATATGTATCATAGATTAACGGTTTATTTCTTTATTTTTATGCCCCTTAATAATATTTTTTTCTCATCCCATGTTTTAAAATATTTCTCACTGGGTTTAAGTGGGAGTATAGAAAAAGATTATGTAAGAATAAAATTATGAAGATTTATCAAGAAAAGAAATCATGTTTTATTTTTAAGACTTTTGTTTTATGAGAAAAATAGATACTGAGTATAAGTTTAAACTTGTAATGTATGGGTTTCCTATAAAAACGTTTGTCCTAATTATCTAAAAATCTAAACCAAAAATATCCTCAAAATTTCATGAAAGTGAATTCTAGTTCAAAAACACTAGAATATGTAAATCTTAATGCTATGTCTATACAATTTGTATCATAGGAGGGTTTAAATAACTTTGGAGATTATGATGTTTTGATGCGAGGTTATCTGAAGTGTTAGGTATTTCTTCATGAGTTTATAATTTTAAGGTTTATTATAAGATAAATGTATTTGAAACCCCTTTTGTGGCTTTAAGTTGTGAAATTTTAAGGTGACTAATGATATTTTTGGAGAAATTTATTTTTGAGGTAATTATGGGTTATTACTTTTTGGGATGAAAAATGAATGGTGTGAGATAAATTTTGAGGATAAAAAATTTCTTTAATGTTGATTATATTAAGTTTTTTTGAGGATTTCTATCATGTTTATATAAGTATTATATTAATATAGTTTTAGAAAAATGACAACCTACACGATAGATGACAACCCGTCGCATCTGACAAGGCTGCGAGAATTGAAACCCCAAACGAAAGGCAATAAGGGTGCATCATCTATGATATTTTATTTGAGGAATAAATGTTTAATTATCTTTTATAATCAAATATTATCATAATTTAGATTTATGGAAATTATTAACATATCTTGAAGATTATGTGATTGAGGAAATTACTTTTTAGCATTCAAATTGATTGATGTTATTTGGAGATAAATGTTAAAATTTATCTTGGAAGACTATGTGATCAAATCATTTCAATTTCTAGTATTCACTATTAGTCTATAATATTTTTGAGGAATTTGAATGATAGTTATTTTTTGAGTGATATATGTTGAACTTTGGGTATTACTGTTGACTTTTGAAGATTAAAGTAGTTTTTCATCATATAAATATTTATTATTCTTGGAAAATTATCTTATTATGTACTAATCATTTTGTTTTTGGTTAATCCCTAATGATAGTAGGAATAAATATTTATTCTTTTTTGGATTTTGTTATTCATAGAAGTTTATTTTGATTCTTTATGCATGAAAAATTCATCTTGAATAATCATAATTAGGAGAAAAGATGAGATTGTGCTAGAAATTGATTAAAGGATGAAATTATACTTGTTAAGTAAGTATATTTCCATGCATTATTACTCCAGGTAGTAAAATAATTCCTCAACTTTAAGAAAAGTATTTTGAAATAAAAATGTTATCCATTTACTTTTTAAGTAATAAATCAATGGACTTTTAACCCATAACATATTTATGATTTTGTGATGGTTAACTTTATCATGAATATATTTTCTATAACTCTCTATCAGTACTTGGGAGTTAGTTTTATCTTACATATACATGTTTTTACTTATCAGTAGTGATGCCCTAATGATGATGGAGATGGCTGCTACCCCCCTTCCCATCGGTGGAAGGGGGTGGATAGTATAACCCCACGCTCTCCGGCTCCAAGGCATTGCTAATTTATCCCCTTCTTAAACCATGATTTTCTCTCCCAATTCTTAGCTCTCTCGTTAATTCCAAAGGTTTATAATTTACTCTATGGATTGTCACAACTTTTTTTATTGACATCAGAGTTCACAGAAGAGTCGATTATATTTTATATTACTCTGGTGGATCATTTTAGGTCTTTTAGACCTTTAGTGAAAGACTTTGACACATAATTTTTGGTAACTGGGGGTTACATGATTTCACGACTGTTGGACTCCTCGAAAAACACCACATGATGGTTTGGTTTACCTCAGGGGAAGATTTGATTTGCGAGTGGACCAGTACTCCCTGTAAATCTAATGGATGAAGCTTCTAACTCTTTATATTGTCATATTATTTTCATATGGAATGAGATTATCCATTCATTTTGATTTGGGTAAGTTTTCCTGGACTCCTGTTGCCATTTTGAAACCCTTTAATTTTACAAATGCTGCAAAATCTGATAAGACGATTTCTATTTTTTGATAGTAAGACACTCTCTATGAGTCACCCGATTAATCCAAAGCAATATATGGAAGTTGATGTATCAAGGACCCTGGTGGAGTGGGTTTAGATAGTTTCTAGGGAATAATTGAGTTGTGAAAAAGTTGTGGTATTTGAATTTTGGGTTTCTTATTGCGTGTTTTGTAAGCTCTTGAGGCACTTGCCCTCTTGTTTCCATCAGGGAGTTTGGAATGGGGGGACTAATTAATGTTAATTAAAGATGATCCAAATGTCCAGGTGGGATATAATGGAGTAGTTTATGATAATTTCATACATAAAGAGACAAGATCTTTAAATTATCTTAAATTTGTGGACATTTTTTCTCGCTTGATGTGTGACTTAGAGAAGTGCACATTGATTGAGAAGGTCTCTCCTAATCCAGGGAAGACTGATGGGATTCATGGTGTGGATCCCCTGAGCATCATGCTGAATTCACTCCATTCATAGGCACTAAAACTGAGTAGGGAATTAAAATAGGAGGTGGTGTTTATGGAGATAACTTAGGAAAAAAGTGGTGATATGAGTCATTGTACTTAATCTTAAAGATGGGGGAACCCTTATAGGGTGGCTACCCACAACCAATTTACTGACTCAATTCTAGCCGATTCTTCTATAGGTGATTCAAGAAAATCCAACACTCTCATGGTCCCCTCCTTTGCTGACAAAATCAAGAATGGTGGTTTGGGTAATGGAAATATTACTGATAAATCTACTACTACCATTGGTGTTAGTACCCTTGTTTATGTAATGGTACTTACAGAGAAAAAAGGTTATACTGATCTGAATATTGTTTTGTCTCCGAATCAAGGGGTTTATGATCATAGTGAAAGATAAAAGGAAATTAAGATACACAATATTTTATCTAACTTGAGTGAATATAGGAAGTAGAATGCAGATCCAGAAGGATGTAAAACATACATTCCAATATGGAAGTAGAAACAAGTTGGGTAATGGTCTTCAAAAGATAATGAGCTCCATGATAAAGAAGTGGAATCCCAGCCAACGACAGATTATGAACATGACTCTCAAGGAGCCATAATTATTGGGTCTAGATCAAGAAATGGTAAATAAGGGATTATTATTCCTAGGAACTTTCCTATTCACAAGGGTGAAAAAATGAAAGACCTCACAAATATTATTCAAACAATAAAAAAACTATAGTTACTAGATTATTAGGTATGATAAAGAGAATTGGGATAGAAGTAGAATTGGGGGAATCCTCAATGGTTGAAGGGGTTAAGAAGGTCTCTAATAATATGATAAATTAGTCTCCAACCATAGACAACAAGGCACCAAATGGAACCAAGGTGAATGATCAGGTGGGTGAGAAAGAGACTAATAGAGTGATTGAAAGTGAAACCTTTGTCTTAGACCAGGGATCCATGCTAGGAGAAAAAAGTGTTATAACAGGACAATTGGAAGAATACAAAGGGGAGTGTCTAGATATTATTCTTCATTCTAAGTAATAACTACTAGAATGATTCATCCATATCAAAGCTTCAAGATAGGAGGTTGATAGAATTTATGAGAGAAGACTTTGAGTTGATACCAATAAGGAGAAAAGGGCGTGGATAAACAATCAAGACTAAATTATGGATAGCGGTTTCAATTAATTTAAAATAAATTTGGAGGAATTCATAAAAACATGGGACATAATGCCTAAAAATCTTGAAGAACTTATCAATGATGACCCGAATATCCAGGTAACTTTACTTCAGTGGGAATTATATAGGGTGTTTAATTCTAGAAATATTACTCTTATTTTTGGAAAATATGTGAGTTAATTTAGTATATAGTGAAATTTATTTTTTCGTTTATGTTTTCCCACTTCTCCCTTAAAGTGTCTTTTAAATAAAAAATTATATTTGAGGATTAAAGGTGGAAGCTTTGTTGACCCTTTTTACGATGTGGGATTTCAACAAAGGTATTTTGAATTGTTGTACCATGCTGACCATTACTGAGTTCATATTATAAGGATAAACTTTATTTAAAGGGTATGGGGGGAGATTAAAACATCCTAATATTTTAAAAGAAAATACTATGTTCATTAGCGTACAAGATATGAAACACCGAACTTAAATGAACAACAAAATCTTATTTTTTAACTGTGACTATTATAAAATAGCCGATAAATTAGAAAGAATGAATATTACTAACCATATTGTAAAATATATAATGGTAATAATCTTTTATAATGTATTAATTAATTATTTTTAAATAATTACTCGATTTTTAATAAAGTCATTTTATTCTTCAAACTTACATTTTCTTCAAAAAAAACGAGTTTTTTGAGTGAATATTATAATTTATAGAAGCTATAGAAAATTTATTTTAAAAAATTAATTTAATTTTTGAATTAATCATATCAAAATTTTCTTAGGATTATTTTTTGATAATTTTTTGAAAATATTGATTTTTCGAGGAATATTGAAAAAATACCGTTTTTATTGAAAATTGTATTTCATTTTAAAGTATTTACATGGTAAAATTATCTTTTGAATTAGTATTAATTTTTTATTAGTTAATTTTGATTTAAAATAATACAATTATTATTTTTGAATGGATTTAATACTTTAATTTAGTATTAAAAACCTTTCATATTTAAAAGGGAAATTTTCCAAAAAATTGGTTTTTGTTGCATTTTTCTTGTTTAATTTTAAATTAAATTCTTAAAATTTTGTGTTTTTAATTTTTAAAAATTAATTTCATATTTTGAATCAGTGGGAAATTATATATTTTAATTTTATTTTTGGACAATAATAATAGTAAATATAGTAATTTTTCTTACCACAGTAAAGGGTAAATCGAAAAATTGAGGGTAAAATTAAAATGATAATTACTAGAAAATGACCCTAACACTTTCTCTAATTTAATTTAATAAGTAATTTTCCTTCATAATCATTTAAGGTCAATTTATATGACCATTTAATTCCATTTGGCTATGATTATAACCTTTATAATATTTTATTTAAGAAAATTCAAAGATTTCACTCATGTTTTTAATAAAAGTTATATTTTTAATATGGTGTTATCCAAGGGATATGTTTGAATATAAATATTATTTTGAAATATAAAATATTTATCTTCATCATCTTAATTTTTTTTTAATTTTTTTGGGAATAAATAATTACCTTAAATGCATTCACAATGCCGATGCAATAATTATTTAATTAATGGAAAAATCAAATAAATGATATTAAAAATATTAAAAATAAATATAATTTGATATAATTAACATGATCCAAAAAATTTCTAGATTATATTGATTTTTTTGGATATAATAAAATTTATTTCTTGAATTTTACCTGTTGTCTTGATATTTTTAAAGTCAAATTAAGAAATAACATCAAATTTGACATTAATGAAATTTTATGGAATTAATATTTTGTTAAATTTTTTAAAAATCATAAAAAACTGGAAGAATTTTTCTCTAGAATTTCTTTGTTATGTTTTAATATTTTAAGAAATTCCCCGAGTTCCCCTCCCCTCTCATATAAAAGGGAACCTCTTTTTATCAATCATACACACTTAAAAACCAATTTTTTGGCCAATAACTACCCAAATACTTTATTTTAATACCTACCCACATTCTTTAAGTCTTGTTTTAGGCATAACAACAATATTAGTGGTCTTGAGGAGTGAAGAAAAGAAGATTGTCTAAAGAAGAGGTATCATTTTTAATCGAACGTTTCTATTTTATTTATTCTTACACATCCCTAAAACCTTATTAAACCATGATAAAATAATAAATATAGTATACTACATATATGTATATGTATACTATGTTAATTAAATGACCTAAATGCATCCCTAATTCCATCAAATGGGAAAATAATTAATCATTCGTCTGTATTACAGACTAATGTCTTGCGAACCGATGTAATTTTTTCCCCATAACCGTCTCTCAATAATAATTATAATGATATAATTAATGTTTATATATTATATTCATGAAATATTTATCATTATTAAAAGATAATATATCATTTATTTTCTTACCTTTTCATTTATAGAAAAATGATAACGTCATTCGTGCGTACGTGTGGACTACCACCTACACGAAACGTTGTGATTTGTTTTTCATCACCACATCAAATGGATGATATATATAAGTATCTTTAAAGAATTAATATGATATTATTATTATTCTAAAAATATAAAATAATACTTACCTTCTTTACATAATGATCGATGAAAAATGGAAATTTCACTCATACGTACGTACGACCTACCACCTCCATGACTATAACATAGTTCATTTTTCATAACCATATTTCATGGTTGGATTTAAAATTATAATTAATATATAAAAGTGATTACTATGTCATGAATATTATTCAGTGGATATTTTAATGTTTCCCACAATCATCCCACCAAAGTCATTCTGGACTTATGAACCGAATATCGTCAAAGTGTCCAATGTGAACTAAAATAACTAAGTAATTATTATAACATGGTAATAAGTGAAATAAAAAAAATAATTAACTTGAAAAATAATCCCAAAAAAGCAAATAATTAACTTATGTTTATTATTCAATAATATAAATAACATACGTGATGAGTGGGACTTAAGGTAAGAGACTCTTTAACTAATTATTTTTGTTTTAAATGTTCTATAGATTTATTTTATAAATATTTCTCTTTCATGTACATGTTTTTAAAATGATTTTTATGAATTTATTTATACGTAAATCAAATTTTTAAAAATTTAATATTTTAATTTCTCTCAAATGTTTTCATAAAGGGATATTTTTAAGGTTTTATGTAAGGTACTTTATTTTCAAAATTATCTTTTAATTTTTCTTTTTAAAAAATTCAAAAGGAATGTTTTTTGACTTATATGGAATAATAGGATTTTCTCGCCTTTATGATGCCTTAATTTTTTGATACCTCATTTAAAATATTACATGGTTATTTTCAAAGAAAATATTTTCCTTTTTATATTTGAAGTATTCTCGTAAAATAACTGATTTTCCCCAAGGAATGTTTTTATAATGCAAGCATTCATGTTTTATGATTATGTTATGGTTCTTAGGAATTGTTTATGATGATGGGTAGTTATATTATAAACCAAATATAGGTGGTTCCATGATATCCCTCTAATAAATTGGGTATGTTGGAAGTTAACTGTGAGGGTTATTCCAAGTGTAACTATAATGGTCACTCCAAATATAACCATGAGGATTATGTCAGGTATAACCATGGGTGTTATTTTATGGTATCTGTGAGGGTTACATCATAAGTAATTATGATGAGAAAATGATTCCTCAAGTTACCTATATTATTTATTTATGTTTTTTTTATGTTTTTATAGAAATTTTATGTTTTAACAAAGTAAGTTATTGAGTTTATAATCAATAGAAAGTATGTGTTACTTTTAAGGGGGAAAAGTACAACTTTATAAAAATGTTTTCACGAGTTTATCGTGTTTTCAATGAAACATTTATGATTTATAAATTTAATTTAATATTTATTATGAAATGTTTTATTGAAATATTTATGCATAAAAGGTGATTTCTTGGGTATGAAAATTATTATTTTGAGCCCAAAGTTTATTTTGAAAAACAAATTTTTTTATAAGTCTCATGGACTAACAATTTATTTTGTTATTTCTTATTTTCCTTTACAAGTTTTTTGTTCTCATACCATGTTTTAATTTTTTTCACATGGTTTAAGGGATATTAGGGACAAGGATAAGGTCAATAAGAAAATCATGGAGATTTTTCATGAAAAGAAATCATGTTTTATTTTGAATACTTTTTTTATAGAAAAAATGGATACTGACTACAAGTATCAACATGTAATTTATGTGTTTAATATGTAATAGTTTATCCTAATTTTATAAAACTCTAAAATTAAAATATCCACATAATTTTATGAAAGTAAATTCTACTTAAAAACACCAGAATATGTAATTCTTAAGGTTGGGTCCTTACACACAAAACCAGTGATGTCCCTCTTCTTCCATGGCCACCAGATCTATCGCCTAAAGTCATGATATATCTTCCTCACACAAGGATATACTACCCATATCAAGGTATATAAATATTCAATTAACTCATATCTAATGGAAGTAGGGCCTACCACTCTACCATGCTCAAGGTTCACATCATCATCGTTTAATGTCCACCCAGGTATCATATCACCTCCAGCTAGATGTTCCCACATCATAGTACACTCTGGGTCTGAATACCATCCTAACTTTACCTATTCTATTGGAGAAGATGTGAACACCAAGGGAGAACAAGTCATAAATCCATGATCCTCAGAATAATCCATCCTGATGTTGTCCAACAAGCTCATCAAATGCCACTACTCCTTTGAAGGTCTCTCACCAAGATCCTACTTCGACTCTATCTTATAGATAAGAGAATACAAAAAACATTAAATTTACTTTAATAAGTTATATAAATGTTAAAAATATACAAATACTCAAACTAGTGCCTCTTTATTAGATTCAGGTTCACTATGTGAAGATATACTGAAAGCTCTTATGGTCAGTGTAGAAAATGAACCTCTCTATAAAGAGATAGTTTCGCTAAAAATTCAAAATATGGACAAAAAATTCTAGCTCTAAGCCAAGGGTAGTGTAGTTTTTCTTATGAATTCATAGCCATTGTGAACCATAATATACTACATGATTCTATTATATATTTACTTCTTAAAAACCAATTCTTGATGCATCACAATATACAGAATATCCAATCCTTGGATTGGGTTGTATCAGTATTTGAGCTATATTCAACCTCCTCTTAAGTTCAAGGAATTACTATTCAAACTAGTATATCTACTTGAATTTTAATCCTTTGTTAATTAGTGTTGTCATGTGAGCTGATAGTTAGAAGAATTCCAAGATAAACTTTCATTAATATTCTAATAAACCCATAAATATCCTGATCTCAAATACATTCTGGGGACATGTACATGACAAGAATACCGCTAATTTCTCTTGGTAAGAAGATATAACCATCTCAAACACCACATGTACTAGGAAATTCACCTCATGAATACATAAATCACACTTGATATCTTAGTGTAAATCTGTTGTGATTTAAGTATACTCAAGTATTTCCTTGAGGTGCCCAATATGTTGATTTGGTGTCAGTGAGTAGATGAGGACATTTTCAATGAAAAACACAATGAATGAATCCATGTATGGGTGTAAGATATTTCTCATGAGTAACATGAACATTTACTACAATGTTTTCAGTCCAAACAACATCACCAAGTACTCATACAAACAATACCTACTACAAAATGATATCTTCAGAATATTCTCCTCTTTAACTCGCAACTGGTGGTAGCGCAATTGAAGATCAATTTTGAGGAACCCCCAAGATCCCAATAACTGATTGAAAATATCATTGATCCTGGGAAATGAATATATATTCTTCACCACCACTTGGTTAAACAATCATTAATCAATGCAGAGTCAAATACTACCATTTTACTTCTTGTAGAAAGAAACAGGTACACCCCATGGTGAAGTACCGAGATTGATAAATACACTTCACTCTAATTCATCAAGATACACATTGAGATCCTTCATCTCGATTGGTTATATATGACATGTGGATATAAAAATGGGCTCAACACTAGACATAAGCTCAATCTCAGCTAAACTTATAGATCATTAAGAGTATCTACTCAATCAAATACCACCATAAAGATTTCAAACCATTATTCCTCATCCTGATGAATTTGGTTCCTTAAAAGGAAGAACAATACTGGAATTGAATTTAGGGAATATTTGACCATAGTTCTGAACTCTTATATGTACTTGGTGAAATAATTTTGGTTGAAAAAACCCTACTACCTAAACCAAAGAGTAGGTTTGAGAGAACTCTCGATTGAATTCTCCTACATGTCCAGTGGTAATGTAGAAACATATTCTCTTATGGGAGTATTTTGGCATGCATCCTAAGTAGTACCATAAGAATATGTTAGGAAGAAATCTATTGTAACATTAAGAAAAGACTTCAAAAAAATATAGTTGTTAGGATAAACCCTAATCAACCCATGGGATCAAACATGGTTCTCCTAGGAGCCGACACTTAACCCAAGGTTTACCCTCCTAGCACTAACCCCAGTATCCATCCCTGCATGTTATACATAGTAATCATATATACACTAACACAACGACATGATCAGTTCAACTACTTAATTAAAATAAAGAAAACCACAAAAAAATGGAAACATAGATATATCACACAAAGAGAACAATCATGAACATATATAAAAAATAAATTGATTTAATTAAAGAAATACAATGCACAACAACAATAGGTATATATATAGAATGTGAACCAACGTTCCTAGTCATGATGCATGAATGAACATAAAATATCATAGATCACATATCAATATCATATGAATCACCCACGGTGAATTTAATCATAGGTAACAATAGAACATAATTTCCCCACTTTATGGAAATTTAGATCCACTATACACTACTGTTTAGGAACTGTCATAGTTCCCCTACCCAATTACCAAGTGTTATATCTCCTATCTACAATGTACAAAATCATGGAAAAGAGAAGAAACAAGTTAGAAAAACCTGGTGTGCTATGATATTATTTTTTTAACACCCCAAACCAAACAATTGTGTCTAAGTTTGAATATCGCATGACCTCGTGTACACCTCACTGTATGCAAGAGGATTTTAACTAGAAGTGAGGGTTTGATTCTATTAGTGAGGAGACTATACCCTTAATATCATGTCATATGATCAATAATAAATCATAAACAATATAATAAATAAATAAATAGAGTACATGAGAAAATATAAATATGGAATACATGTCAAACATATAAATGGGCTCCCATTGTGGAAAACCAAGACAAAGTAATAAATGTAGATAAATAAACAAAAAAAATAGTAGGTTCCTCCAGATTTATTCTTGGTCTACAATTAGCTCTATATTCCTTTTCTCAACTATCCACCATAGGTCCCTTTCGCTTCACCAGATCTCTATTCATGAAATCTAAAATTATACCTAAATACACAAGTAGGGTGTGAGTACTAAACTTATTAGGATACCAAAAATCCATCCCAAATTAACCATGGTTAATTATAATAGATATATTCCAAGTATATAATAAATACATAAAGAATAATAATAACATACAATCCAAAACTGAGTGGTCATGTGCTAACCAAGCCACCACAAACCCTTGGAAAACCTACTTTGGATCATATCCAAAAGATAATCAAAGGTGTTAGAAATGATTATATCTATACTCAAGGCTATCTAAATATCACCAAGTATCCACAAGTCTCATCAATACGTTCATTATACTCAGTATCGACAAGGTACATCGAGTCAAGACACTTTACTTGGTGTCCACAAGGTGCATCGAGTAATGACATGTTACTCAATATCCATAAGGTGCATCAAGTAATGGTCGGGATGTAATGGAATTTTAATCATTATCCACAAGGTTTATCAAGTAATGACTAGGACATAAGGCTATCATTATCATCTATCATCATCATCGTTCATCACACACGCTTCCCTCTATGGGGTAAACCTACCATGACAGTCACCTGTCACATATACCAAGGTCCAAACCTCCAAAGACAAGATAACAAAAAACAAGGTATAACATGATAAACAATCATAGTATAACATAATGATAAATATAGAAGAATCATATATTCAACATGTTAATCAAAATCAAACATGAAAAAAGATACTCTAGAAATTCTCATGGAAACAATATCACAACGAGTCTCATTGGGAACACAGACACCCACATGCGATCCTAATCAAGAATGATCATTATTTATTCAAAAAAAAAGAATATAACATGGAAACATGTGTAAATGATAAAACCATAAGGTAAGGAACTTCCTACCTCAAACTCATTAATGTAAACAACAAGGATAAACCACCTGGTGTGGTTTAAAAAATGGAGTATAAACCACAACAGTCAAGAACACCTCATCGTGGGACTTAATATCATAGTTTCCAACATGTCAATACTCAAGGTTCATCAAGGGATATAAGAACCAAAAAAATATATTTTATTTAAAAAAGAAATAAAATATCACATGCGGTGATAGTTTATCTCTCCTAGATAATTTCAAAATTATCATATTAGACCAACACATGCATGAGAGGTTTTCTTCTCAAGAATAATTATAAAACCATATTTGATATTATAAATTTCTCTAAACTAATTTGAGAACTCATATGGATTAATTTATAATTATCCTTTAATTAAAGCATATAATTATCCTTTGATAGTTTTTCAAAAATATTCCTTTTATAAATTCTTTATGATAATTTATAAATTATCCTTTTATATTTATCTTTTAAAAATTTATTAAAAAAATATAATTTTAAAATTATCTTATTATAATTTATTATAAATTATAAATTATTATAAATTATAATTTGATAATTCAGAATGATTATCTTTGGATAATTTATTGAAATTATCTTTTTACTATTTATTATAAATTATCCTTTTATAATTATATTTTTTATAATTTATTATAAATTATAAATTATCTTTTGAAAATTATTTGATATTGTAAATCATCCTTTGACAATTATCTTTTGAAAATTTATTATAAATTATTATTTGATAATTTTATTTAATTATCGTTCTATTTTTTTTATAAATATCCTTTGATAATTTCATAAAAAATATATTTTGATCATTTTTATAAATTATCCTTCATAATTAAATATAACTATTGTGTGATAATTATTTATATTTATCCTTATATAATTTGGTGTAATTATCTTTGGATAATTTTTTTCAATATTATATTTTGAGAATTTATGTAATCACCCTTTGATAATTTCATAAATTATATCTAAATTTTTTAGGTTTTATCATATTATATAAAATAAAAAATATTTTTGACATTTTTAGAGGAGAAAAAAAATAAATAAAACAAACTCTCTCATCATATATGCATCACCCAAACTAGAAGAGGAACTAGGTCCCACACATAAGGAAGAACCCAAAAACAGTTCGCATGCAAGGTAGTTTTGGGATCACTCAGATTTGAAAAAAATCAACCATCAATGAATCCAAAATGGTTCTACAATATGTGTATGAAACTCTTAAAACCCAAAATTAAAAACCCAATTTAAATGTGTGATTTAACTAAAAATTTAATGTATAGTCTTTAATTTCACCCTTTTAAGGCATTGTTAATTTTAAACTAGTAAAAAAAAAGGATGATTTTGAAGGTTTCCGATCAAATTAGCATGAAAAATGGTGTTGGAGGGGTGTGTGGCTTGGATATGAAGTTATAGGGAATAAAAATAAATAATAACATAATAATATAAAAAATAGGTAAAATAAATTACCATCATGTGTGATGTTACTAAACACCCGACACACACAAAGGTTACGTCACACCTTGTGTAAAACCCGCATTCCAAACCTAATGAAATTTTTATATTTCCATATAAAATACCATTCAGGAGATATTATATTATTTTATAAAAATTATGCATGTGTAATATAATATATATACCCTTATTTCTGATCTAACCAAATGCCCGATACACACAATGATTATATCACGCCTAGGGTAAAACCCGCCTTCCATATTTAATTATGGTCTTCAATTTCACATTTAAGAAACTATTTTAGAGATATTCCATTATTTCAAAAAACCTATATGTACATGATATAATATATTTAATATTTTTATTATATCAATAATGAATCTCTACAGGCCTTGGAATCTCTCACTGACTCAATGCCTATCTCCAAAAATATTCTATAGAATATTCTAAAGTGTTAACAAGGATTATACCCTTAAGTTAATCCCTTTAACATTTATAGAATGTTTTTATTGAAAAATTTCATTTTCACATAAAAATACTTGTAAACTGAAAACAAAATAGTGATTTATTATCATTAAAAATTGAGGATATTACATTAAATGGATGAAATAATCCTCAAAGATAATTAATTTGATTTTATCTAAGATGTGGAAGATATTATAATGGACCTAATTAAAAGAAAATACCATGAATACTAAAATAGAAATCAACTCAAAGAAGTTATCAACATAAAAGTTTAACTTGAAGGATCTGTTAAAGAATTTAACATTAAAAGCCTGAAAAAACATAATATAATTGGTTTTTTAAAGGAATAACTAGTATATATTGATCAGATTGAAGCCAAAATTACTCAATTTGAGAAGATAGTGGAATATATTGAGTCCTTTAAAGGTATATATAAAGAATTGATTTATTTTAAGGTGGAAATTGAAGAAAATTACAAAACAATTGATGATCTAAATACCCAATTAAAAGAAAGAAGGAAGAGGGTTTAATGTATTTAAAAATATGTTATATATTTTTGAAGGAATTTTGAGGTTTAATCAAGAGTTTATAGTGATAATGAAAGATATATTTCAGGAAGTTATCTAAAAAAGGTTTTATAGGATGTGTAGGAAGATGAATAAGATCTATTGAGAAGATCATAAATGAATAGAGGCCCATGACTATGTGAAAGGTTAGGATTAGATGTGAAACCAAGTCATCTAAATATTATGGATTAGTTTTATAGAATAAATGAAAGAAACAAATCAGTGAAATGTATCAATTATAAAGGATACCCAAATTGTCAAGAATCTACTACAAATATAGAAATATGTGGAGTGTAAGTAATATAAAGATATTTCCTCTAATAAAATTCCAATTCTATGGATTTCTCAGACATATGATGACCTGGTTTATGAAATCAAGGAGTATTTGAGTAGTGAATCTCCCAGGAGTCAGTAATGAAGAATGAGACCATATTCTACATCCTAAAGATAGATTTATTTTTATGGATATTTTAATAAATGATCTAACTTTGGTTACAAGTCACTGAATTATATAAATAAGAAGGAAAACTTACTCTAATGGAAACCAAAAGAAAAATGTGGATGAGAAACTATGAAAGATTCACTTTCAAAATAGATTATATCCTCTGTAAGAAGAGTAATATGATATTATAGTATATGATGAATAAATTGAGGAAATGAAACCTCATATCTCAAATATACTAAGAATCTATTAGATGGATAAGAGGAATAACAAGAAGAATATCTTGGTATATATTTCTACAAAATAAACCAAAAGAAACAACACATGGATCCTCAATATTGGTGGTTGATCCCATACGACTGAAAATGTAAATATCCAAAAGAATATAATACATGATATAATGGGATGATTATATTTGGTAATAATGAATCACTAAAAATAATGGGAAGTATAAATATGAGGTTGGATGAAGATAAACTAAAGAAAACATATGTTTATTATGTGTATAACCTTCAAAATAATCTTCTCAGCATGATTCAACTTTGTGACATGTGAATTGAGGTTACATTCCATTAGAATGGATGATCTATCAAAATAAGAATGGGATACTCTTTATTAAAGGGATATAGAACCTATGAAAATATTTATAAAGTATATTTAAATAAAAAAACACTTTTTCCCTTATAAAATAAGAAGAAAATAACCTTTGGAATCAGAGGCTCAAACATATGAATTATAAAATCATAGAAAATCTATCCAATATAAAGGCTATAACTGTTTTTAAAAATCTTAAACAAGATTAAGAAAAGACTTGTGATACTTGTGTAAAAGGGAGATTAGTGAGAAATCCCTATTGGAAAAAGAAGAAGAGGGCCTCAAATATATTATACCTAATTCACATTGATGTGTGTGTTCCCAAAACATATAGTGATAATTACTTCATATTTTTTTATTGAAGATTATAATAGAATAGGTTGTATCATTTTATATAGGCTATGGTAGAGGTGATTGAGTGAATTAAAAAGTTTTGATGGAGATATGATAATTAAACTAGAAGAACGATCAAGATTATTATATATGACCATGGAATAGAGTACACCTATAAAGTGTTTGAAACTTATTTAGAGATGGATGAGATTAATCATGAATTTTTAGTAGTAATAACACCATGAAAAAATTGTACTGTAGAAATGTGATATTGGATGGTGAACACTACAGTGAAAACTTTTTTCATCTAAAGTGGGATTTCTCGCCACTATTGGAAGGAATCTATGTAAGTATCTATTCATACATAAAGTCAAGATTTTTTAAAACCTAGATAAATGATAACTACATATTAGTTTTTTCATGGAATAGAACTAATTTTGAATCATTGTAGAGTGTTCAAGATGATATGATACATTCAGAATAAGTAAGGGAACCAATGAAAATATAGAGATGTAGAAGATGAATGGATATTTTTAGGAATATCATTAATGATTAAAGCCTATGGGCGTCTGAAAAAATTATTGAAAAATATTTTAAAAAATATCGATGATAGTATTATTCAATAAAAATATATAAATAGATATGTAATTACACATATTAGTGTTATTAGTGATGGAGAAGAAGAACTAGATATGGAATAAGGAAATCCTCATAGTCTAACACGTGAATAAGATTCATAGCCTAAATTAGTATGATGAATGATCTTATAAAAGGAGTAATCTAGTATGTAAAGACCCATAAATTTCAAGGAATTTTTTTTCTTAATTTTCTTTGGAATTTTATAAGAACGCAGTTTCAGACGGCACCTGATTCCGAGGCCCGGTGTGCCTGGAATCAATTTCCGAAGTTTGGCTCGGGTACATTCAGTGAACGAACGAGCGGGTTTTTCTAACTTTTGAACCGGTGCTCAGAATCGAATTTTGAGGGCACCGATGGAATCGCAGCACCTGTATTTGCTTAGAAACGCCTCTTCCGGAGTTGCGTTTGCTCGGGTGTGGTTTTTAATTTTTGGGCTTTAAGTTAAGAAATAAAATAACGTGGTACGACAAACTTTATTTTATTTCACTTAAAGCCACTTAAAAGCCACTTTAAGCTGCTTAAGCTGAGTTGAAGCGGATAGGGTAGAACCCGAAATATCCTACCCTCCTGGTAAGATATTTGTGAGGTGGGTCCCACACGAGCCCCACCGTTTCTTTTCCGCTAAGTAATGCACCCGCGAAAACCCGTCTTTATGAAAGTCAACTGACGCGTTTTCTTAAATTCTTAACGCACCATTTAATTGGGTGGTTAACTTAGTTAAATTAATTCTATGAATTAATTTAATCGTTTCTTAACCTGTTTACAATCCGTTGGCGTAGTAATAAAATAAGACCAACGCACGACTTCTTGAGGATGGCTCGTTGAGAGGTTTTTGAAAAATTTTGTGCCTTCATCCTCCTTCGTGAAGAACACGAAGAATGCGAAGAACGCGAAGAACGCGAAGAAGTCTGGCCTTCGACAAAAGGCGACGAAGAATGCCGAACCCTCGGAGATCGAAGGCGCGACGCCGTGTTCCGAAATGCCAACAATTCTTCTCCTGTGACGTTCTTCTGCGACATTCCTTCTTCCGCGACAAGTCTTCAAATATCCGGTTGAGGTAGGAGTTTACGAATCTTTTAAATTCCTTTGTGGATTTTATACTTGACATGAATTTAATTCGTGTAAATTAAATCTGTGTGTTTTCTTTACCCCTCGGAGATCGTCGACGCGATGCCGTATACCGCGACGACGCGAGGCCCTTCTGTGACGTGACGATCCTCTTGTTCCGCGATGATCAATTCCGCGAAGAACGCACGCTCGACGACGACAGTGAGGTAGGGATTTTGTTGTGAAATGAATTTATTTCTGTGGTTGTTTCCTCCTAAAAACAAAGAACCTGAATCAAGTGAAATTTTAATTTATTAAAATTGTATATTGTTTTGTTTTCCATTTGTGGATTATTTCTTTCCGATTGTTATCACCTAACGCGGAGTGTGCGGGCCAAACAAACACGGCTCGACAACCCTCCGCAGTTCTTCGTTGATGCGCGGATTGGAGGGCGACGACAAAACATGCCGCAGGGGTGATTCGTTGATTCCGCAGTGAAGAACAGGACCCAGGAGGAGCTATGGCACTGACGAGAGTGGAATCGGACCACCGGAGCAACTCCGACGGCCCGCAGAAACCACCGACGGCGCGGGTCACCGGTGCGGCGACGCCGACAACCGGAAGCGACGGCGCCCTGGCGGGCTGCCAGACAGAGCCGCCGCGACTGAAGCTGTGGCGGCGGTGGCACCAGCGGACCCGCGGGTCTGGCGCACACGGGACGCGGCAATGCCGCGTCCGCTGACCAAGGGCGGCCCCCACGAGGGGGGGGGGGCTGTGTTCACACGCGGGGGCAGCGCGCCTCCGCCCCCGGACTCCGCTCGCTCGGCTGCTCGGCCGAGCCGAGCCGGGCCGAGCCGACCCGCCGGCCAGGTCACGCCCCGGCCGGGCCGGGTCGCGCCCAACCGGGTCGGGTCGACCTGGTTCGGGCCGACCCAGGGGGGGGGGTCGGTCCGGATCGGTCCGGGCCCAGACCCCCCGTCTTCGGATCGTTTAAGATCTTTTGCCTGTATCGTGAGATAAGGGACTCCGAACGACGCGTCGTCAGCGGCGATGCGATCCTTGGATCGAGATGTTCGTTTCAGTATATCGCACTCAAGGTTTCAGAATACTTTGGGTTCGTCCGGGTTGGTTCGTCCACGAAACCAACCGGGCCCTCAGAGCGAAAACGCTCATAGCTTGAGCTCCGGACGTCCGATTGACGTGCCGTCGACTTTTTTGATTTTCCTATAAGTGAGAAGGATCTTTTGGCTTACTCCGCCCAAGGTTTGGACGCAGGTGGAGTACGGTCGGGTTGGTTTTGCCTTAAAAAGAAATCGGGCCCCTGGGACGAAAAATCCAATAACTCTCAAACCGAGCGTCTGATTGACGCGCTGTCTGTTGCGTTGAGTTCCTGTTGACGATATGGAACTTTTGGATACATCAACTCCGAACTTGTGTCAGTTTATGTATCAGCCACTTAGCTTGTGGAGTGGACCCTCCCGAACGAGCTTGCTATGTGCGGGAATCCTAGAGCTGGCTGCGACTGCGACGATGATGGAAACAGTATGGGAATCCTCCGTGTTTTCGGCATTGACCACTATGGTACATCTTGGGATACATCAACTCTGGACTACATGTCAGTTGATGCATCGACCTCTTGGCTCGTGGAGTGGACCCTCCCGGAATGAGCATGCTGTGTGCGGAAACCCTAGAGCCGGTTGAGACTTGACGACTGCTGATCGAACGACTCGGTGTGTTACGGATAGCCCAGTGGGAAGCTCTTGGTTGTAGCAGCAGACCCACGACGGAGGAGCGCTTGGTTGTAGAGGCAGACCCATGGTACTCAACAGAAGGAGTACCTGTGGAGGCTATGAAGGGGAGCGCTTGGTTGTAGCGGCAGACCCACGACAGAGGAGCGCTGGGTTGTAGCAGCATGGGGGAGCGCTTAGTTGTAGCGGCAGACCCACGGCGGATGAGCACTTGGTTGTAGCAGCATGGGGGAGTGCTTGGTTGTTGCGGCAGACCTACGACGGAGGAGCGCTTGGTTGTAGCAGCTAACCCGTGGTACTCAACAGAAGGAGTACCTCTAGAGGCTATGAGGGGGAGCGCTTGGTTGTAGCAGTAGACCCATGGTGGGAAGCGCTTGGTTGTAGCAGCAGACCCACAGTACTCGATAGGCGGAGTACTACAGCAGTCCAAGGTTAGAAGGAAGCGCTTGGTTGTAGTAGCATAACCACTGTACTTGATGGAGAAGTAGTTTCCCTATAGCTTTAGTTTCAACTTCATGATCGATCCTATGTGGGTCATTGCGGGGGTTAGCACCTACCGATCCTTTGTGGGTCCGACGGCTAGATGAATCAGTGGCTACATCTGATCATCTCTCTCATCTTACGAAGAAGTATATCCTGTGTGAGCTGAATCCTGTTTGTTATCCTATATGGATTTACGTTTTACTTTCCTATGTGGATTGTGTCGTGCTATCCTGTGTGGATTTATGTTTTTCTTTCCTGTGTGGACTGGGTTGTACTTGAGCTCGGATGTTGGAGCCGAGCGAGAATTGAAGACTTAGGTATATGTATGGGAATATACCTAAGCCGTGTCTGATGTTACTTTGTGATTGTATCTTTCCTTTGTGGTTTATCCTTTGTGGATTCTGGGAGACCTTCGGGGGTCTCGGGGTCCCTACTGAGTAGCTTATACTCACCCGTGCACGGGCTATGCCCACACTACGTTGTGTTGGTTGCAGACGACGGACAACGCTGATCGTGGTGGAGGCTTGCGGAGCCGAACGGTACCTGGAGGTGGACCACTGGGTGGGACGTTCTTGGTGCAGTTGGCTGGACCCGAGGAGTAGTGGAGGCTTTCTGTACCCACCCTTCTGGTGGGACTTCCAGTGGATGGCTCGACGTTGTGGCTTTACTTTTCAGTTGCTGTTTTCCCCTTTCGAGTTGTACTTTACTTTCAGTTTGGCTTTGTATTCTGGCCCACATACCTTTCCGCACTTACTGTTGTACCAGTTTTTACTTAGTGTTTAACTTTTTCCTCTTGCTTACTCTGTGGTGCTTGTTTACTTTACAATGGCAATGCCTTCCCTTTTTCCAGGATTTACGCCTTGGTGCTAGTCGCCAGCCCCTGGCCTATGGAAGGCGGGCTTGGGGTAGTCACGGAACGGGCCCTGAGGTCGGGTCGTGACAAATTGGTATCAAAGGTGGTCGGTTATACTACAGACTCTGATCTTTCTTCTATGTGAAGCAATAGTGTTTAGCTTATTGGGTGTGGTTATCAGTCCAGGGAGTCCAGTGTTGGTGCGGCAGCTGACGTATCCGTACACCAGGACCCTGACTTCTGATTTCTGACTTAATGCACGAAAACATTGATTGCATGTGTGTTTCAAGTTTTCTTTGTGATTACTTTATGTCAGCTCACCAGGTATACTGTTCTGACCGTGGCGCACCTGTTCCTTTTCAGGATGGCCCCACGATGGCAGCCATCTAGGGTTCCGAGAGTTGTATGTGACGATAGCCCGCCGAGCGACGAGGCCTCGGTACATGGCCCTTTGATAGCAGACGCACCGGCGGTACCTCTACCCGCTGAGCCACCGATGCTTCCAGCCCCCGCTGTTGACGATGCATGTCACCTTAGTGCACTGCATGAGTTCCAGCGCCAGCGACCGCCCAGGTTCCGCGGGGAGACGGACCCCCAAGTAGCCGAGGACTGGCTGGAGGTGTTTGTATGAGTTTTCCGGTTAGTGAGGACACCAGCAGACCTTATGGTGGTCCTTGCAGCGAGACTCCGACATGCGGCAGCAAGCAAATGGTGGAGCTTGATGCTCCAGGTGCACGATGAGTAATCACTCCTTTGGACGGACTTTGAGAGACTTTTTCGCTTAGAGTTCTTCCCAGCTACCCTCCGAGCAGTGCGCATCCAGGAGCTACTACAGCTGCGGCAGGGCAGCATGACAGTAGCCCAGTACGCGGCGAGGTTTACCGATCTCTCGCGCTATTCCACGGACATGGTACGAGACATATTCTTCAGGGCCCGGACCTTCGAGCAGGGGCTCAGCCGAGAGATCATAGCTTCAGTTGTTTCTCACAGAATTCCGACACATACAGGAGTGTTGGAGTGAGCCCTCTTAGTGGAGAGTTTCCTTACTGAGCAGTCTCCAGCAGCAGGACCCACCACTAGCCGGCATGCAACAGAGTCTTCTGCAGCGGGAAGTATACAGATGACGCAGGGGTCCAAGAGGACTAGACCTACCGGTGGTCGACTGCGTGACACATGATCGATTGTGCGAGGCACCCGGGGTGGACAACGACTTACCATGAGCGGAAAGTGTTACTCCTGCGGTGGGGTTGGTCACATGGCTCGTGACTGTCTGACCCGCCATACGGATGACCAGTAGATGAACGAAGGACCTCCCAGGCAGAGGCAGAGGTTCGATCGAGGCGGATCGCATGGAGTAGGAGACCGTGGCAGGGGAGCTGTCCATGCAGTGGGAGGTGGAAGACGCTTTGAGGTGTTGCCACCACCACCACCAGGAGGTCCAACCCAACCACAGGGAGTTGTTGGACATGGGAGAGCTCAGCTTCAAGCAGCCGTGGCCTTCGATCATGGATCTCTGGGAGCAGATGGACAGGAGCGGAACTAGTGGATACGTCTTTTGTACTTCTAGTTCCTTGTTGCTGTTTTGTAGTGTCTTTGTATTATGATCTGAAAAAAAAGACGCATAACTTTGTGATGTTTTCATTCCTGTCCTCCTTTGTGTTGTTACTAAGAGGTTCCAGTTTAGACTGTTGACTTGACCCTCACTTGTGAGACATCTACTGGAGGGGACACAGTTACCACACACTGATGCCGACCGTGTGACTCAACCCTGGGAGGTGAGAGTAACGGTTGGATCTCTTGGTAGTAGCGTCGAGGCCTTACGATGTCATCCTTGGTATGGATTAGTATCATCCATGTCGGGATTGACTGTATTAGGCGAAGAACTTGGTTCATCCAGGCGATGAGATCGGATTTCTCTTATCAGCAAAGAAGAAATCTCAGCAGCTCTTGTAGGACCAGAAAGGTCCAAGTCATCCATGAGCAGATGATGACAGCTCAGAGCCGGAAAAAGTATTGTGCTGAAAGAAGGCGGAGGCCACTAGTGTTCAAGGATGGAAACCACGTCTTCTGACGTGTCTCACCTCGACGTGGATTATAGAGATTTGGCCAAGGCGGCATTCGTCTCCACGCTTCATCGGACCATTCCAGGTCCTCAATAGGATTGGCGAGGTAGCTTATCGCCTGGCTCTACCACCTCAGTTGCACCAGGTGCACAACTTCTTCCACGTATCTCAGCTAAGGAGATACGTGCACGACCTGACACACATCATTGACCATGGGGAGCTGGACGTTGATGATGGGGCGACCTTTGCAGAGGTCCCGGTGGAGGTCGAGGATCGACAGGAGCGGGTCCTACGTGGACGATTGATTCCTCTTGTGCGCATCAGATAGCAGCACGAGAACCTCCAGGAGAGCCCTTGGGAGCGGGAGGCTCAGATGTGTGCTCAGTACCACCCTTGTTTCCATAATTTTGTGGTGAAGCTTTACGGGGACGTAAAGCCCTGTGGTGGGAGTAATGTAAAGACCCGTAAATTTCAAGGAATTTTTTTCTTAATTTTCTTTGGAATTTTACAAGAATGTAGTTTTAGACAGCACCTGATTCCGAGGCCTGGTGTGCTCGGAATCAATTTCCGAAGTTTGGCTCGGGTACGTTCAGTGAACGAACGAGCGGGTTTTTCTAAATTTTGAACCGGTGCTCAGAATCGAATTCTGAGGGCACTGATGGAATCGCAACACCGATATTTTCTTAGAAACGCCTCTTCTGGAGTTGTATTTTCTCAGGTGTGGTTTTTAATTTTTGGGCTTTAAGTTAAGAAATAAAATAACGTGGTACAACAAACTTTATTTTATTTCACTTAAAGCCACTTAAAATCCACTTTAAGCTGCTTAAGCTGAGTTGAAACGGATAGGGTAGAACCCGAAATATCCTACCCTCCTGGTAGGATATTTGTGAGGTGGGGCCCGCACGAGCCCCACCGTTTCTTTTCCGCTAAGTAACGCACCCGCGAAAACCCGTCTTTATGAAAGTCAACTGACGCGTTTTCTTAAATTCTTAACGCACCATTTAATTGGGCAGTTAACTTCGTTAAATTAATTCTATGAATTAATTTAATCATTTCTTAACCTGTTTACAATCCATTGGAGTAATAATAAAATAAGACCAATGCACGACTTCTTGAGGATGGCTCGTTGAGAGGTTTTTGATAAATTTTGTGCCTTCATCCTCCTTCATGAAGAACACGAAGAATGCGAAGAACGGGAAGAAAACCGGCCTTCGACGAAAGGCGACGAAGAACGCAGAACCCTTGGAGATCGACGACGCGACACCATGTTCCACAACGCCAACAATTCTTCTCCTGCGACGTTCTTCTGCGACGTTCCTTTTTCCGCGACAAATCTTCGAATATCCGGTTGAGGTAGGAGTTTACGAATATTTTAAATTCCTTTGTGGATTTTATACTTGACATGGATTTAATTCATGTAAATTAAATCCGTGTGTTTTCTTTACCCCTCAGAGATCGTAGACACGACGCCGTATACCGCGACGACGCGACGCCCTTCCGCGACGCAACGATCCTCTTATTCCGCGACGATCAATTCTGCGAAGAACGCACGTTCGACGACAACGGCGAGGTAGGGGTTTTGTTGTGAAATGAATTTATTTCTGTGGTTGTTTCCTCCTAAAAACAAAGAACCTGAATCAAGTGCAATTTTAATTTATTAAAATTGTATATTCTTTTGTTTTCCATGTGTGGATTATTTCTTCCCGATTGTTATCACCTAACGTGGAGGGTGCAGGCCAAACAAACACGGCCCGACAACCCTCCACAGTTCTTCGTTGATGCGCGGATTGGCGGACGATGACAAAACATGCCGCAGGGGTGATTCGTTGATTCCGAAGTGAAGAACGGGACCCGAGAGGAGCTACGACGCAGATGGGTGTGGAATCGGACCACTGGAGCAACTCCAGTGGCCCGCAGAAACCAATGACGGTGCGGGTCGCCGGCGCGGCGGTGCCGGCAGCTGAAAGCGGTGGCGCCCCGGCGCGCCGTCGGACAGAGCCGCCGCGGTTGAAGACGCGGCGGTGTCGGCACCAGTGGACCCACATCCGTGCGGGTCCGGCGCACACGGGATGCGGCAATGCAGCGTCCGCTGACCAAGGGCGGCCCCCGCGGGGGGGGGGGGGGGGGGGGCGTTCACACGCGGGGGCAGCGCGCCTCCGCCCCCGGACTCCGCTCGCTCGGCGGCCAGGTCGCGCCTTGTCCGGGCCGGGTCGCGCCCAACCGGGTCAGACCCAGACCCGGGTCGGGTCGACCCGGTTCGGGCCGGATCGGTCCGGGCCCAGACCCCCCCGTCTTCGGACCGTTTTCGATCTTTTTCCTGTATCTTGATCTAAGGGCCTCCGAACGACACGCCGTCAGCGGCGATGCGATCCTTGGATCGAGATGGTCATTTCGGTATATCGCACTCAAGGCTTCGGAATAATTTGGGTTCGGCCGGGTTGGTTTGTCCACAAAACCAACCGGGCCCTCGGAGCGGAAACGCTCATAGCTTGAGCTCCAGACGTCCGATTGATGTGCCGTCGACTTTGTTGTTTTTCCTCTAAGTGAGACGGATCTTTTGGCTTATTCCGCCCGTGGTTTGGACGCAGGTGGAGTACGGTCGGGTTGGTTTTGCCTTAAAAACCAACCGGTCCCCTAGGACGAAAAAGCCAATAACTCTCAGACCGAGCATCCGATTGACGCGCCGTCTGTTGCGTTGAGTTCCTGTTGACGATATGGAACTTTTGGATACATCAACTCCGGAGTTGTGTCAGTTGATGTATCAGCCTCTTAGCTTGTGGAGCGGACCCTCCCGAACGAGCTTGCTATGTGCGGGAACCCTAGAGCTGGCTGCGACTGCGACGATGATGGAAATAGTACGGGAATCCTCCATGTTTTCGGTAGTGACCACTACGGTACATCTTGGGATACATAAACTCCGGACTACATGTCAGTTGATGCATCGACCTCTTGGCTCATGGAGTAGACCCTCCCAGAACGAGCATGCTGTGTGCGGAAACCCTAGAGCCAGTTAAGACTTGACGATTGCTGATCAAATGAATCGGTGTGTTATGGATAGCACAATGGGAAGCGCTTGGTTGTAGCAGCAGACCCATAGTGGGGGAGCACTTGGTTGTAGCGGTAGACCCGTGGTACTCAACAGAAGGAGTACCTCTGGAGGCTATGAGGGGGAGCGCTTGGTTGTAGCGGTAGACCCACGACGGAGGAGCGCTTGGTTGTAGCAGCATGGGGGAGCGCTTAGTTGTAGCGGCAGACCCACGACGGATGAGCGCTTGGTTGTAGCAGCATGGGGGAGCGCTTGGTTGTAGCGGCAGACCCACGACAGAGGAGCGCTTGGTTGTAGCGGGTAACCCGTGGTACTCAACATAAGGAGTACCTCTAGAGGCTATGAGGGAGAGCGCTTGGTTGTAGTAGCAGACCCATGGTGGGAAGTGCTTGGTTGTAGCAGCAGGCCTAAAGTACTCGATAGGTGGAGTACTAAAACAGTCCAAGGTTAGAAGGAAGCACTTGGTTGTAGCGGCATAACCACTGTACTTGATGGAGAAGGAGTTTCCCTATAGCTTTGGTTTCAACATCATGATCGATCCTATGTGGGTCATTACGGGGGTTAGCACCTACCGATCCTTTATGGGTCCGACGGCTAGATGAATCGGTGGCTACATCTGATCATCTCTCTCGTCTTACGAAGAAGTATATCCTGTGTGAGCTGAATCCTGTTTTTTATCCTATGTGGATTTACGTTTTGCTTTCCTATGTGGATTGTGTCGTGCTATCCTGTGTGGATTTACGTTTTGCTTTCTTATGTGGACTGGGTTGTACTTGAGCTCAGATGTTGGAGCTGAGCGAGAATTGAAGACTTAGGTATATGTATGGGCATATACCTAAGCCGTGTCTCATGTTACTTCGTGATTGTATCTTTCCTTTGTGGTTTATCCTTTGTGGATTTTGTGAGATCTTCGGGGGTCTCGGGGTCCCTACTGAGTAGCTTATACTCACCCCTGCACGGGCTATGCCCACACTACATTGTGTTGGTTGCAGACGACGGACAACGCTGATTGTGGTGGAGGCTTGCGGAGCAGGATGGTACCTGGAGGTGGACCACTGGGTGGGACGTTCTCGGAGCAGTCGGCTAGACCCGAGGAGCAGTGGAGGCTTTCTATACTCACCCTTCAGGTGGGACTTCTAGTGGACGGCTCGACATTGCGGCTTTACTTTTCAGTTGATGTTTTCCCCTTTCGAGTTGTACTTTACTTTCAGTTTGGGTTTGTATTCTGGCCCACTTACCTTTCCGCACTTACTGTTGTACCGATTTTTACTTAGTGTTTACCTTTTTCCGCTTTCTTACTCTGTGGTTCTTGTTACTTTACAAAGGAAATGCCTTCCCTTTTTCCGGGATTTACGCCTTGGTGCTAGTCGCCAGCCCCTGGCCTATGGAAGGCGGGCTTGGGGTAGTCACGGCATGGGCCCCGAGGTCGGGTCGTGACATAGTAACTCCATATATGAAAAATGAGGTCAATTAGTTAAATATCATTGGTGATAAAAATACAATGATAAAAACATAGAGGAAGAGAACATTAGAACACACTTCTCTATTGTCTCAAGTAGAGTTGAACTCATTTGATGAAGTAGTAAATAATGATTCATGGGTTAAGGTAATGATGAGAAGTTATATTAAATAGAGAAAAAATAGAATTGGGTTCTCATGGATGTACCAACAGATCACAATAACACATGAACAACATGGGTTTTAGAAATAAACATGATGATCATGAAAAAGTGATACAAAACATGGAAATATTATTTTGAAAAGGGTATATGCAAGTGAAAGGACCTAATGTGGATCAAAATTTTTCATTGGTGTAAATAATTGAGTTTCTTACTATATTTTGTAAATAAAATATATGATCTATCAAATATATGTCAAGATAACATTTTTGAATGTGATTATTAGAGAATAAGTTTACATTAAACAATCTGTGTGTTTTTAATTGGTACTGATGAATCAAAAGTGTTTATGCTAAAAAATCATATGTATGGTTTAAATCAGGCACTGGGGGCATCTTATGCTTGGCTGGATATATTCTTAAAATGACTTGAATTTATAATAGGATGGGTTGATCAAAATATTTATGTAGAATCAACTAAATAAGATCATTTCATGGTTATTGTTTATATTGAAAACATCATTTTTAGAGGGAGAAAATAGAATTTAGTAGTGGTGTTTTCATGGTTAATGAATATATTTTTTGAAATATATATAATTAGGGATATCATATTTTTCTCCAGGATTCAATTCATCCAAAAAGGGAGTTATAAATTCACATCCCCAGATAAATATATGAAGGATCTATTGAATAAGTTTGAAATTCATGATATCATGATATTTTTAACCCCAATAATGGTTGGAAACAAGATGGGAAAACATGATGATGGTAAAAAATTTGATCCAACATTTTATTTGTGGATTATCATAAGATTTTTTGTATCTAAAAACCACAATACTAGATTATTATTCACAACATGATTAGATTACCACTTCTAAAGTTTCCCTACAGATGATCATCTCTTGGTTGTAAATCATATCATGAGGTACATTTAGGGTACACTTGATTATATTATAGTGTATTATATAGGAAATGAAAAATAACTGTATGCATAATTGGATAAATATTCAGATGGAGAAATTGTGGATATAAAGTTCACAAGTAGAGGAGCATTTTTCATTAGTAACAAGTGTATTGGGTGGATCAACAAGAATCAAGAATGAACCTCTCTCAATACCGCTGAAGAAGAGTATGTTTCCACTAAAAAGGATTCTACACAACTTGCATGAATGAGAAAATAGTAATAGGATATTTTAGATGAGATAAATATGCACTATAAGGGGATCTTAGTTAAGAATCATTTAATATGGATACATGATAATTGAGAACAAAATCCAAAAATGAGAATACCGATTCCCTTAGGTTTTCATGATGTATTTTTTTTATCAATTTGTAGTTTATTGAATGAAGTTTTAATCATGTGAAGATGGATGGTGTAATAATATAATTATTATGGAAGGAGAAGGTCACACCAACAACTCATGCTTCACACCAAAATTGGTGATTAATTCTAGAAAATATAAAATTAATAATATATAAGAGTCATGGACACATTTTGTAAGAGTCATTAATATGATTCACTAAATTCATACACACTGTGACATTTATGGTCACACTGTGAATGGAGTTTTCATAATATATTTAATGAAACAAATAATATATTTAATGAAATTCATATGTTATTTTACCTTTCAAGATTTTGTGATTTTTGTTTCACGTCATGGCATAATAGGTCATTTAATGAAGGACTTTTGGGATATTTTTAGTGGTTCTAGAGTTTCATGTTACATTTTGGGAGGAGTAAAACCATTGATTAGATTTTATTGATTCATGAGATTTGGTTGTCACATTTTGGAATAAATGCTGCACTGAGACATTATGTAAGTAGATTTCAATGGTACTATTATTGGTCCATCACACCATAAATTCTAAACCACATCATGAAGAGGATAAGACCACATCATGAAAGATTACCATAACAAATTTATAGGGTTGTGATAATGTTTCCTTGAGTTGTTCAGTATTAGAACTAAAGTACATATCACAAACTAGAACCTCATTCTGCAACATGATTGTGAGTCAATGAAAGTTTATGTAATCGCACTATGATATCCATATAATTAAAAAGGATATATTTAGATAAAGAAATAGGATCTGGTGGTTTTAATTTTAATGTATCATGATAAATTAAATCATATTTCAATTCGAGAGTTTTGATATGGTACATGTCATGACTGATAAGGTATTTCTATGATTGATATATATTCAACTAATTCCAAAAGATCACATTCATTATATATTATGTGGGATCTCAAAATATCTTTATGAATTCACGGGTAGTTATTGGATTGTTTTGAAGATTCATTATGTGAGTGATAAGTGGAAAATTTAGGGAATGTATTTTGGAGAAATTATTCCTTAATTTAATGGATAATCAATAGAAAAAGGAATGAAATTATCAAAAATCTATAAAAATAGAGAGTAGAAAATAATAATGAAAATATGGAGAAGAAATGAGAGGAAGGATTTTGGTTGGATTATTCCATTGAATACATGAAATTGAAGAAGATACTGAATCTCAATGACAACACCCTCTCAATATTAGTGTTTCAATTTTTAGAGAATCATTATAAGTGTTTATCATATCAAATTACCATTATTTTCTTTGTCTCAAATAAATGAGAAAATAGATAATAAGATGAAGTTCTATTGGATTAACAGTGCACCTTTTTGAATCAATTATAGCACTCACAATGTATAGTGATAATCCTTGGTACATTGACATACTGCTAGCATATTCTCCTTGGAATAATAATTTATGGTGAACCAAGTAAAACCTACTTTTAATTTATTTATTTACTATATCTAAATACTATGTGATCTTGATGTATGATTGGTTTATACTATTTTTTATAACATGATAACATGATCCAATGGGAAGAAAAGAAGGATTGAATACCCTTATTCCCCCCATTTTTGGGTGTATTGGGAATATAGGTAAAAGTAACTCATACTCAGGAATAAATTGGAATTGGAGAAGGGTAAATTAGATCTTCATATCAGTAATGGAGAAAAAGTTGCTACATTAGTTGACACTTGTGATCAAAGTTTACCTAGCATATTAGTTTTGGAACATGAGAATTGTAATTATGTTCCTACCATAATTTTTTTTTATTTTTATATCTTATTTGGAAAAGAAGTTATTTTCATTCATTATTAAGAACAAGAGTTTTTGTATATATCCGATGAAATATTTAATAGAATTGGGTATATTTAAACAGTTTTTACATTTTAAATATGGATAATATGGTCTATAACATTTAAAACTAGAAGGAAAGGGTTCATTTGATACATGTGGATTGTCTCTATTAGAAAAAATTAACAAACCACCTTTTTGTTGAATATGAGAAAGCGATAGTGGGATCTTGATTCTTTTACATATTAATGTATGTGGTCCAATGATTACTCAATAAAGTGGTGGTTTTTGGCGCTTTGTTACATTTACCAACGAATTTAGTATGTATAGTTTGGGTTTTATGATGAGACAAAAGTATAAATTTTTTAAAAATTTCAAAGAGTTTCAGAATAAAGTATAAAATCAACTAGGTAAAAGTATTAAGAATCTATGATTAGTTTAGGGTAGTGAATATTTGATCTATAAATTCATTGTTCATTTTAGAGATCATGGAATTGTCCCACAACACACTCCAAATAAAACACTATAGTGGAACGGTATGTGTGAGAGGAGGAAATTTCCCTGTTGGACATGGTTTGATTGATAATGAAACAATATGACCGTCCTATTATATCCTGGGGTTCATCTCTAGAGATTACTACATTCTTACTTAACTACATTCCATCTAAGAAAGTCATAAAGACACTGAAATAGTTATCATATGATTGAAAAAAATCTATTAAAAACCTATGGATATTAACTATATAATATATGAAAGCCAATATTATCTCTATTGAAAGATAAAAATATTTTTTTTCCACAATTAGTTAAAAAGGGTAGGATTTTGATGATTTTAGTTTTAGGAAAAACTAAAAATAGTTGAAATAAGTTGATTTTATTAAAAATATGAAAGGTAATGTGTTCATGGTTGGATTTCGAATTGCATTTTTATCCTAGTCTTAAAAATGGTCCATTATTCTTCTCTTTAATTCATAAATGAAACAATCCACAATCACTTCATCAATCACCCTAGGTTGAAAGAGATTGTGATTTTTGATTTATAAGTAGTCACTACTTGATCAATATACCTTCCAATTCATGTGAAAAGGTATCAAATGAAACCAAACAATAAACTAACCTAAAATACTTAGGAAAAACCTAATCAGGCTAAGTTTCTCCCAAGAAATTCAAAAGTAACTCACATCCCTCACACACAGAACTCTTGTCTCTAGATACTCACCGTATACCCTACTCTATTCAGTTTTATATAAAAAAACTGAGTAGAGGGAGATATTAAATTAAAAACCAAGGAAGAAAAAAATCACATAAAAAATTACTTAAACAAAATAACTTTCAAAGTAATATTCTACCAGTGAATATAAAAACTAATCAATAGATGTGAGTTTTTATTCATTAAAGTACAAAACCAATAATTGCAATCACATATACTTCCCCTTCCTTGATCACTAGTGTTTCATACTGCTCTATTTTATAGGTAACATACATGGATTAATGGATAACAAAACATAAATAAAATTAACAGGAATAAATACTCAGAACTCTGGTTAATATAAGAAGCCTATAAACTCCTATCTCTCTTAACCTACTTTTCTTTTTATAAATTTATCATTTTTCCTCATGTACACCCTCACTATATTATTTCCCCTTTTAATTTTTATATCATTCATTATTTTAGGTTGAATTCCTATAAACCCATAACTTTTGAGTTCTTCATTATTTTCTTTGTTCAGTAGTGAGACCTCATAAGATTCACTATTTCTTAATTTTAACATCTTTCCCCAAGTTCCCTTATTCTAATTTTAATATATGATATCAATAAAATATTTATACGTTTTTGAATGGTCAGAAGTATCACGAATTCCTTAACAGTTCATCAAAAACCATCAAAACATGGGAAACTCTGAAATAGAAGTGGCCCTGAAACTTTTCCCAAAGTCACTTTACAAAGAAGCTGATTCTCCTACAATGTGGACTTCTATTCATTATATATAGATTGAGATAAAATTGGTAAATGAAATCTTGTGTAGGAACTCAAGACTATGATGATAGTCTTAGTAATATGTTGGATCTTGAGTGTACATTGGTAGATCTTGAGAATACATCAGGGTTCTTGGCTGAATTTTTACCATGTGAAGAATGTTTTTCATCCCTCCACTAGAAAGTTGAAAATGTTATGTATCAGTATAGCATGATAAAAACATACATATCAGGGGAAACATATCTTATATATTGATCAAAACTCTCTAAAATATATTACGTATCAATAAAATTTTATACATATCAATTGAAATATATCACACATGTCCATAAATTACATCTTTCATCATTAAATTCTCAACTAAAATGTCATATATTAATTAAAAATATATTATGAATGGATCCTTCCTTCAATAAAAAAGGAAAATATGTTATGAAACATCCAAAATATATTTTGTATCACTTATATATTCAATAATTACACATTTCCACCACTCTCTATGAAAAACATATTCATCTCCCAAAAATATATTAAGAATTCTAGGACTTTTCCAAAATCACATAGGTCTATTCAGAACTAGAATTTTCTAAAATTCATCGGGCTATCACCATGTGTACAAAAATATGATTCAAGGAAATTTTATTTCACTTAAAAATAAAAAATCATAGAAAAATAAATATCTATCCATATATATATTTTTGAAATTAAATAAATTACTTTACTTTATAATTTTGACCATTTTAAGAAATATTTATAAAATTCATTTAAATGACACATTAATTTAAAAAACAAACTAAAAATAAATTATTTAGTCAATTTTATAGAATTAAATGAATTAAATATCAATAAAATATAACATATTTATTTCCTATTTCAATTCCTCCATATATAAACCCTGGACTCCCAAATAGGTGAACATAAAATATATCACCAAGAAAAATTCCAAACACTAGCCAATGTGAGTTACCTTTTTAATAAACATATTACTGAAACTCAGCAAGCCTCATAAGTGATCTTAATTCCATCTCCTCTATGAATTATATTTAATCAATTACCACTTTTACTATTCTCCCATACTTATTTATACCCACCTTCCTAGAATTATTTCACTCATTAATCAATGTATGAATGTTAATAATTTTTTTCTCAATTCAAGAAAATGCATGGGTCATGAAAGGATTATCGAGTATCTAAATATCCACCTAATGAGTGAAGTAATTATTCCTATCATGGGGATTTTTTAGAGTTATTCAATGGATAAGGGTTGATAGGTTTTAATGTTAAAATATTTAAATGAAGAATAAAGAGGTTTGGATCTATTTGAAATAAAATGCATAATTTCAAGTGCCCCCAAGAATGGAATCCTAAATAACTCTCCCTAATTGTGATTTAGTTTTAGAACTTTTTAATTTTTAAGTAAAAATCACACATTCAGTACTTTGGTAGTAATATAAACTTCTTCTCTTTTTTTTCCTTTAATTTTTTTTTCAGTTCTACTCAGATTTGAATTTTGAAGTCAATGATGAAACTTTAATTTTGTAGCAATTTTGTAAACTTTATATCCCTAGTTTGGAATAAATTTTCATTCCATTTTATTTAAATTGATGAATTTTATATCTTTTCTCAAAATAGTTTGAGATATTTTCTTGTAAAATCCTTAATATTAGAAAAAATATTAGATTATAGTGCTCAAATTTTTTTTGTTCAAATTAGCTATCTCCATACTCCACACTTGAGTTCAAATATAATCATGAAATATGTTCTAGAGTTAGGAAGTTGTAGATTTTGGTCTTTTCATGTGGCTAATATACAATGAAATTCATAGATACTAGGGGTAAACAAGGGTCAAATGTCATGGTAGGCCAAAATAGTAGTTTACTGTAAAATAATATTTTAATTAAAATTAATGCCTCTATAATTTTAAACATAAGGTTCTCAATTCTCCAAGATTTTTACAAAATTACATAGAAAATTATGTTTATTTAATTGTATATTAGTTATCTCAATAGCTGAGGTCATTTTAAATAAGATGTAAAATTTTCATAGAATCCTATTAGTTAAGTAGTTTTAATCTAGGGAATCATGTCATGGTGTGAGATTTAAAAATTAGCTGAGTTTTCATGAATTTCTCAAAATTTTAATTTAAAAAATTGTTCATATAAATTTTTTTCTAAGTTTATTTATTAGTTTAAATCACTTTCTCATCACTATAATAGATTAAAAATTTACAAGGGTATTTAGTTTGATCTCAACTGGTATTAAACAAAAAAAAAAGAAAAACACCCAAATGAAAAATAAAAGGTTTTTTTTGAAATTTATAAAACTATAAATGTTTCCCTCTCCCACACTTGAATGATGTAATTTATTCAGTTCATTCCAAAAAATATAATAGTCAAAAATAGATTTAATCTAAGAAAAATAATCAATAAATTGTTAAATAAAGGTATAACTTGGAGATTCTATTGGTAGATAGGTTAGAGGAGTGTAATCTCATCCACTAGTTTTTGTGGAATATTCTTATTCCACTTCTATAGATTGTGCCCATTGAAACTGAATAGGTTATGTTCTTCTTTTTTAGTGATATGTACAAACTAAATGGGTATATATTAACAATAGTAAATGGATCTCCCCATATTAAATGAATTTTACCTTGAATTGGATTTGACCATGAGATTTAAAGAAACACTTATTACCTTGTATTGAAATATTTTTATTGTATCAACTTGTCATGGATCACTCTTGTTCTCTACTTATAAACATTAGAGTTCACAAAATACTCCCTTCTGATTTCTACCATTTCATGATTTTGTAGTCTGCTAACTTTTCTATCTCTTTCCAAATTGATATTTACTTCATTGACTACCCAGTAAGCTTTATTCTCAAGATCCACAGGTAAGTGAAAACTCATACCATAGATCAATCAACATAGAATCATTCTAGTGTTAGGTTTGTAGGCTACCTTGTTAGCCAATAACAAGTATTCCAAGCTTTAGATCTAATATTTTCTTTTTGGATTGATATTTTTCTAGGATTTACTTAATCTATTTGTTTGAATCTTTAGATTTTACATTTATTTGTGGATGGTAGGGTGTTGATGTATTGTGATATACTCCATAATTTCTCATCAAAGCCTTTATGCAATATTTGTAGAAGTGGGTTACCTAGCTACTGATGATATCTCTTGGGACCCCAAATCTAAACAAATGTTTGTTCTAAAAAAATCATAAAAAATATTAGAATCATATATTTTTATGGATTTATCTTCCATCTATTTTGAAATATATTCAACTATTAACTAGTTATAGGAATTTTTATACACCCATACGACATCATTAGCTCCTCTAAGTTTCTACCAATTTATAAATTTATATAACACTAAACATTAAATACTAAATTACTAAAGAGTAGTATAAGAATTGTGAGTCTATGGTTGATCCCATGAAGAAAATACATAGAAATAAAACAATTTAATAATAAATTCCTGAACTAAAAATATGAAACTAAAATACTTAAATAAAGAAATAAAATAATTATTGAGAAGGTTTTGGAAGAGAGTGAAGTAAAGATAAAAAAGGTTATGGGTAATTAAAAATCCATGCACATTAAATAATAAAGTATATAATAACTAAAAAAATCAATTGTTTGTTGGAATCAAGTCTAAGTGAATCCCTTAGTCAGAGTTGACACTCTCTATATTAAAACTCTCCTTTTATTGTAGTAAATTACTTTGAATGATCAAAATATAGATAAACCCAAACCATTTTTAAACATTGAATATAATTAACCCAATGTTCATAGTAAAAACAATTCTATAGTTAATATATTAAAAAAGAACTCACCCACTCACCTATAAAATAATGGTCATGCATTATAAAACGAGAGATAAATAGATATGAAGATTAAAATATATTCAAAAACTCAAAGATTAATTGTTATTTGAAATAAAATACTCTAACATATCAATTACCCTTCATTTAAATCACCATGAAACAAAGTAATCATCCCATCATACTAGCCATGAGAGGGTGATATAAGAATAAAAATAAAATTTTATAGAATTAGTGGAGTAACAACCCAATTTGATGAAGTAATCTATAGCATTATCACCTTTCCTAAGGTCCAAATCCGTTCCATAAGTAGTAAAAAATTTAATTTTATTTATAGTCTAATAAATCTCCATGATTTTCCCTTTCATTCTTAAAAATATCCCTTTCAATTATCTTTAGTCAATACTAAAGGCCTACAACCTCAAATCATTAAAACTTTACATGAAATCTCACAAGTTTTAATATTTTAAACTCCTCTCATATCTTAACTATGATACAAGAATTGACACTACAACATTCTCTCATCCATTATCCTTTACTGTGCTCCACTTAACCCCTCCACCATGAAAAAACCCTAGTTAGACCAAGATAAAGAAAACCCTAACATATAAATATATTCTATTAACACACCTATAGCACTATGACCTTATATATACTGAAATAGTATTAGTTTCCATGTGCATATACCCATTCATTCACACACACCAACATGAAATCTACCACACCGAAATATAAGGTGTTTTGAATTCAAGATCCATCTATAAGTCGTAAGCTCGAACACCATGACATTGAACTCCCCATTTTATAATCTTAACGCCATTATCTCAAGTTTATATACACCATGAAATATATCATAAAAATATTTACATCATCATTTCATTAGTTTTTTTGATGGAGATATTCCATAAAGCTATGCCCTATATATGATGAATGGATATATTGAGTGCGTAATATATTGAGATGCATGCTTGAAATGATATTTCATGCATGATACTACCTATGATAATATGTACAAATTAATATTAAAGAGTGTTAAATTTTGAGTAGTTCAACTCACTTAAAATCTAAAATTTATTGAACCGTTAGAAGAGTTGTAGTGTGAATGGAGTTTGATGCTTTCATATATACGATGAATGAATGGATATTACATTATCTAATGCATTTTAAATGAACGAGTTAATGATTAAACTATGAAGGAGTATCTTAGAGGTCTTTATAAAGCCTAATTCTATGTGATGATGTGTGTGGATTTTAGATCTTCATGCCTGGGCACTACTCCCTGACCTGTTTCTCTATTTCTTCTTCCTGTTTTTCATATGATATTCTAGCACATCATGAATGGATGAATAATACCATCCGAACATCGAATGATTTAGTGAATCCTTTGGATACACTATAGAGGCGGGATTTTTTTACACTTTTTGATATCTCTCAAACTCACCTAAATGAGATCAAGAATTATGTAGTGCATCAATGGTGTACGATACACATGTTTTACAGTTTTCTTCATTTTAGTATTTTATGCAGTTTCATATTATCTTGAATGGGAGATCCTAAAAAAAGGGTTTAAATCACTTACTATTAATCAAATAAGCCTTATTAGACACTAAAAAAATCCCTTTAATGATATAAATGGGATTTATTCTTAAGATTATGAAACTTACGATGAATAGAAGAGTAAAACTGAAAAAAATAGAGCAGTGTTTCATATTCTGAAAATATAGTTTTAAAAATGGTTTACCCTTTCATAAAAGGGATATAAAAAGCTAATAAATCTGTTACCTTTACACGTATGAGTTTCATAAAGGTATCCAATTCATTACCCATATAGAAATTAATTGTGTAAGGGTAACCATGGTGATACCTATATATGTGTGGTCAAGTAAAGGTAACCTGTAACTTACCTTTACAGGATAGGTCTCACATAAGGGTCAACATGGATTATAATTAGACATAAGTGTTTTGTATAAGGGTCATAAATACTCACCATTACATGTAGTGGTCTGAATAAGAGTAATCCCTTGGATCAAATAAGGTAAATCTCCCTAATCCCTTCGCTATGTTTGGGTAAACACCTCCTCATGTCAAGGTAAGCTATGTGATGGTTTTTTCATAAAGGTAAGACTTAATGTACCCTTAAAAATCATCTTATATGTAAGGGTCATGGTTATTTACCCTTACATAGATAGTCTATGTAAGGGTATAGAGAGGTTACCCTTCCATAGAACATGGATTCTTCATAAGGGTAATCAGAATTGTTTTAAAAATTTTCATTTATTTAACATAAAAAATTATTTGGATGGTTTATAAAATATTTATTAATCATTATAAAAGGTATTTTTGAAACTTCTAAATTTTAAAGGGTTTTTATATTAAATAAATATTAATTTTTTTATAATTCAATAAATGTTTATAAACCATTTTATTCCTAAATATTAAATCTTAATATTTGAAATACCTTTTAACCCAAATTACATGGCATGAATTATGATATATAAATAAAAGTGTTTATTTATAAATAAAAAGAAATAATTTATAAAGGGATACAAATAATTAAATAATTCTAAAAATATAAAATTTTTATATTTAAATTATGAATTGTTCATAATTAATTATTTTAAATTTTTAAAAATTAAAAGGGGTCTTATTTGAATATTATTTAAGCCACATCCATTTTTTTGGTGATTGATATGATAATGGTTTAAATAATTATTAAGTATATTATATTTAGATTATGTAAAATGTTTACATAATATAAATTGGATTATAAATTTTTTATAATTCATAAAATATCATATTTATAAAATTGAAATTCCATATACTGATAAATTTGAAAGAGTTCTTGTTGGAATAAATATAAATACTTATATTCAACATTATAAAGCATACATATTGTTAAAGATAATAATTATGAATTTTTTATAATTATATTTTATTTATTAATTGTTCATAAATTTTTATCTCATGTTTAAATATTTTAATTGTTCATTTATTTAAGGTTTATTCCTGGCTATATTCATGTTTAGTAAATTGTTTAACAAATGTTAATATTGTGTATGGTTTAGTTTAAAAAGTTAAACTTCTTCTAGTATAGATACTTTTATTACATTATATCTTTGATAAATAATTTATTTACAAAAATCATGCATACATAAACTGGAATAAAATGAGATAATATGTTGAGATTAAAATCCCCTTAAAATACTAAGTTTGAGATTACTTCCAAAATGGTACTTATCAAGACCTCGATCATTCAATTGGGTAGGTTCTTCCATAAAAGGGTGACCCTAGATTATCTTGTGTAAGTCAAGAAATTAATTAGTGACATTGGATCATCCTTAGACAGGTTCAACCATAAAATGGTTCCCATGGGTTTTCTTTTATTAATATATTTTGACATTTTCTTTGGGTTACACTTAGTTGGGAAAATATTAAGAAGGATACCTGAGGAATGAAGTTGA